>JAKZAO010000012.1:6151045-8551045 GCA_023053555.1 Branchinecta lindahli
CTAGCCGTTTGACTTTTTGGCGTTTTTGACGTTCGCCGGAAGCCGATAGCCGTAGTGTTTCTTCTAATTTCTGTTTTTGTGCTCAACGGCTAACGTCTATCGCTTAAATTCCTGTCCATCGCCTATCGGCCTAGGGCTCGCCGATAGGCGATGGACGTTGCCTCCAACGGCTATCGGCTATCGAAAACAGTAAATAAGCACGAATTGGCAAACTTCCTTCGTCTACCGGGGAAATTTCATCGGCGATCAAAAACGCCACTAATGTTTCTGGGAACCAAAAGATCTAGAGCAACTTACTTGAAGCGACTGTATTTCTTTGTTCATTCTTAAATACTTGGAACCTTTAGAAATGTTGTAATGTGTCATTGTTTGTAATAAAATTTATCAGTTTGTTACGGAAATTGCGCAATACTACAGTAAATTCCATTGATAAAATTGGTAATAGAACGTGAAAATGGGTCAACTGATAAAATGAGATAAGAGAAGTACTAGAGATAGAGCAGTTTTCAGTAAGGGGCTGGTTAACTCAAAAATAAATCTGTGCACCTCCAGCAGGCTTGCAAGGCCAATCTCCCCTAGTAATATTAAAGACAGATTTCTCACTTGATAATACCAAGAACAAATAATCCGATAGAACCTCCGTCTTTGGTCCCATGCAGCGACTATGGATACCCCGAAAAAACTGAGCGGAGCTAGAGGTACATGCTGCGAGCTTCTAGTTGATACCCGTCGACTTCCCTCTTCGCCGCTTCGCATACCAAATGAAAAACTGTAGGATGTATGTAGGGGTGGAGAAAGAAATGTACCGACAATAATAAAACCTTCCCATATTCTATTGAAGGGGTTCTTCTACCTGCAACCTGACAAGGGCCCTTGCTAAGAAGGGCCGAAATATCGACACCGGTAGAACGAATCTCAAGCTACTTATCCGTTTAGCAAGCCAAAGAGTAACAAATCAACCAAAATTGAATTCAATATTCTTTCAGCCCAAGCTGAATACGAATAAATACGTCAGCTGAATTTATTTTAGCGATATTGTGTCCCTTCTGGCAAGGGTCAAGCTCAGCAATCAAGCAAGGGTCCTCTGGCTTAGTAAACTATAAAATTTACTTATTACTATATACGACTATATATTACTATGTACTGTCGTGTATATTACTATATACGATATTTTTTTACTAGGAAAAATATATAAAAATGGGAACCGAGACCGCCCCGTTAAGTATGCACCCCACGACAAAGGGATGTTTATTATTCATTTAAATTGTAAATGAGTAACACGGCAAGGAGAACATAATTAACAACAAAAATGAATTTAAAAGTCAGCTGCGCTGACTTTTATATTACTGCGCTGACTGTCTATTATTAACTTCTTACTATTAATCCATGATGCCAATGGGAATAGACTCGAAAATCAGCTAATTAAAAGTGTGTATAAAATACTCAGACGTCTTTATTTGGGGATTTCCGTTAGCTAATATTTTCGTTCAAAACATTAAAATTTGTCAAATAAGAAGAAGAATAAATGCGCCAGAACAGGGCTTAAAGGACACCTGAACGATCCTACCATACTTCCATGAACCCCTCAGATCGTCCTTCACAGTACCGGTACAAAGAAGACGAATTTTTTCGCTCCGTGATTTCGGCGCTATCCACTCTTGAAGTTCCAAGTCTCCCTATGGTGATTCGTTACGACCTCCCAAGACAAATTTAGCGCCAATATTTAAACTGTCATTATGGCATGGATAAACGTGCGTTGATAACGCATGGATGGATAAACAGCGCATGGATGGATAAACGCATGGACTGTTACGGCGTGGACTGTTACAACATGAACTGTTACGCATGGACTGTTACAACTGTTACGGCGAGCGTTACGATCAAGACAAGTCGGAAAAAAGGCTGAAAATTATAGCACGGTGAAACTTCATCCGATTTTAGTCCGGTTTTCGAGAGATAAATGGTAAGCAGTATGTAAAAGTGGCAATTTAGGGTGTTAGACTTCATTCAGATGATCTTTAATGAAGAATCAGAACAGGGGTCCTGCTTTCGTAATAGAGCACAAGTAGCCAGTGTCAATGGGAATGGTGACTGAAAAGTCGGCTAAGTATTATTATCTAGGAGAACATTTCGATGCCTTTAATGTGGATCTTCTTCAGGCCATAAATATGGTAAGGGCAGGGGTAGTTCGGCGCCAAGAAGCCTGGCTCTATCCACGTTTTCCACCTCGCGTCCATACTCCAAACGCTTGGCGTAAAAAAAAAAAGTAAAAACTCGGGTTTTTCTCAATTTGACAGTGTGTCACGATCAGGATGTAAAAGACGACAATCAGTTCTTCTTATTACCAAATTTACTTCCGCCGCCTCACCTTTTTTTCGGAGATAAAAAAAGAAACGTATCCTTTTTTGGAATTTCCACTTGGAAACGCCAATGTGGTGTCAGACCGGAAATCTCCGGACTTGGCGATTTACGAAATTAGGATTTATGGATGCAACCAATTTAAGGAACAATCGGGACTTCTTTCGTTTAGTGTAGTGTCTGTTTTCCGACTCGTTTCTTCAACTTTTCTCCGTTAGTCCAGTGAGTTGCATCTAAGTATGAAGTACCGGATTTTCATGATCTTTGTGTTGGGATCCGTAGTGGCGTTCCCAGTGGACTTGGACGAACCGACTACTATTGACCCCTTTGCGCAATTCGAAATCGCAGCAGCTTCCGTAACCTTGCCGGCAAAAGCTGTAACAATATTTCCGGATGGTCTCCCGGAATCCGGAAATTCCGGAGTTTCCGTAACTACTCCTGCTGTTACGGAGAAGGTTAGTGACAGTATAGAAGTGCTTACTGAAGGTGGTTCGACCTTACCTCAAGCGGAATACAACTACTACGGAATCAAAGGCAAACCGGAAATTGATAGAAGCAGTTTCGAAGAGACATCTAGTTTTAACACTGGAACTGCAGAAACGCCCAAGCAGGTTGAAACCACTGATTCTGCTAACACTGCAAGGCCGTCAACAAGTAGCGAACAGTCCATTTCATCTTTTCCAACCACTAAAAAAGAAACGGGGAGTACTACGACCTATTTTCCCAATTCTGTAAGTACAATTACTACCGAATTGTACAGCACTTCTACTGAAGCGACCCTTAAAATACAAAGTACCAGCGCCGGACATACAGAAAGAGATGTAGTGGGTATTTCAACTGCTGCTGCCAGTACTGTAGTACCAACTGGTCACACCACTTTAAAACCAGCTGCAACGCAAGATGGCAGAAGTACTGCAGGCTCCCAGACAAAACCCAGATCAGGAGAAATTCGAACGAGCGGGATTTCACTCGCTACATCGCGAACAACCTTGAACCCCGTTACAATGCCATCTACTTCTGGCACTACCAGTAAACTGTCTTCTACCCTGTTGACAGTGAGTACTACCCGCTCCCCACGCTCGATGAGGAGGAGAACAAAAGCTCCTAGGGAGCAAGGTCAGGGTTCACGAGCCCCTTCCCAAGTCTTTCTGGAAAACAAATTTGATGATTCGTTGAAGTCCGAGCCGTTGAAGAAGAGGTCAGCTGCTGACCTGGTAAGAACTTGTACTATTTTTATAGGTAGTGAAATTCCTACATGAACTGAATATTATTATTCTTTATTTTCTTCAAAAAGATAATTACACTCACGTTGAATTCTTTAAAGCTCAACTCTCACCAGAAATTATTTTCCAATGATGATATAGCTCAGAGATATATTTTGGAACAGTATTGCTTTCAACGTTAAATTAGCGATTTTCTTGTTTATGCTTGTCGAATCTATCCAGCCTTCCTGCTCTCCGACGCGGCCGGTGGACGCAAGATTAGACAAGTGAATGCGTTGTGGTTAAAAAGTTGGAAAACCAAGCAAAACAAAAGAAACCCAAAACAGAAGATAGACTTCATGGCTTACCATGTCTTCCAAATGAACAAGACCAAAGGTTCCGATGGGATCCCAAAAATTCGATATTTGATCCAGACAATTATGCTAGGTTTTGTCTTCGCCAAATCCAGTCTTCGCCAGACTCCTTGAACATTTTTACTCGTAGCCTATAATAAAATTTAGAAACAGTTTAAGGCCAAATAGGTAATCATGTAAGAAAACCAAGTTCAGATATGGATTCAGCATGTGTGCATATCCCTAGAAGCCGATCGAAACGATCCTGCCTTACTTCTGCGAATTTTCCGGTTTTGGCGAAATCCAGAACTACTTGTCCGGCGAAAAAAATAAAGCTCAAATACGAATTCAGCATATCTCCTCACCACTATATCCAACATCTAATCAACTTCATATCAAAATTTAACTTTTAACAAATTTTCCGGGTTTAGCCGGATTCCGGAAGAACTATATATCCGGCTAAAAAATGATTGTTATAAACGGATTCAGCATCTCTTCTTACCCCTAAATCGAACATATAATCAACTTCAAATAAAAATTTCACTTTTAACAAACTTTCCGGTTTTGGCCGGATTCCGAGCGAACTATTTGTCCGACGAGAAAATGGTTCCCATATTAGTGTTCAGCATGCCTTCTTCCCCCTACACCGAACATCTTATCAGCTTCAAATAAAACTTTTACTTTTAACACACTTTCCGGTTCTGGCCGGATTCCGGGCGAACTACTTGTCCGGCGAGAAAATGGTTTTCGTATTCGTGCTCAGCATGCCTTCTTACCCCTATATCGAACATCTAATCAGCTTTAAATAAGACTTCTACTTTTAACAAACTTTCCGGTTTTGGCCGGATTCCGGGCGAACTACCTGTCCGGTGAGAAAATGGTTTTCATATTCGTGTTCAGCGTGTCTTCTTACCGTATAATCGACTATCACATTGGCTGTTTAAAAATATTTTGCTTGCCCCTTAATTTGAACCCCCTCCCCCACCCCTAAATGTAAGGCTACAAAGCCCATCTACGAACTCGACCTTACTCTTGACCCAAACAATCCTCACACCAAGTTTCATCAAAATATCTCACTCCCTTCGAGAGTTATCGTGCTTACAGACAGACGGACGGACAGACGGACAACTTTTGCGATGTCATAGGTATCCCTCCACTTACGTTTTGGGATCCCAAAAACAACACTTTGAAGCTTATCATGTCCTCGTGCGTGAAAGAGTTGTCGGCGGATCTTGAAGCTTTCGGCAACGTTTGTTGCCTGCCTAGCAAAACTCGGCTAGGCGGAAAAAGCCTTAAAGTCGTAGGTACAAACGAAGCGATGGCGAAAGGCAGGGATTTCAGTAGCTTGTTATTCCTGGGAGCTAAGGATAAAATAAAAAACGCAGAATAAGCAAGAGGGGTCCTTTAAAACTTGTCAACCAAATATTGGTCACACAATTCAAGTATAGTGTTATTACCAATTTTGATAATTATGAACAATCTCTAAATTTGTGTAAGAAAACGGCAACAGTAGGTCCAGGATTTGTTATTATTATCCCATTGTTGTATGTAGGCTACCTTGATCCAAAATTTTGGTACTGTTTGTGTTCAATTGTTAATTCCTTACGCTCATTTCTTATCAAAAAAATAAATAAGATAGTTACCTGTAAGGAACATTTTTGTATGCCACTGACACGTCGGGCATTTTGTTAAAGTACTGTTATTTTTATTTTAAAGTTTAACCGAAAAGGACTAGGATAGGACAATCTAGTTCTCCATCACTTATTAGTTGCGTTTTTTGCTGTTACCATGGTATCTGATATACGGTCTAAAGTCGTTTTTGCAGTTATCGTGATATCTGATACCACGGTCAAAAGGCGTTTTTGCGGTTGTCGTGGTAACTGGCCAGTTACCGTGGTAACAGATATTCAGATATCACGGTCCGACCGTGATATCTGGTCGTGGTATCTGGAAAATGCATCTCACTTTCAACAAATTTTGTCAAATTGGTGAAAAAGAAGTTCAGCACTTAGTGATGTAACTGGATATCAGTTTTTATTTTGGGATGACTTTGAAAGGTGCAATTTCTGCAACAGTCGTTTTTGCAGTGGACCGTATATCAGAAACCACGGTAACTGAAAAAACGACTAATTGCAGATCCAGTTACCGTGGTAACAGATACCATGGTATCCGCAAAAACGCAACTATTCACTTAAATTGGCTTGAAGACCCGCTGAAAATGCGTAACTTGGTTGTTCCGCTATTCAGGAATGATCGATTTTCAAATAGTGGAATTTCCGTGTGATTTGTGGTACCTCTAATTTGTTGTATGCCTTACAACAAAGATTTATGACTTTTTTTTTATTCAGGCACTAAGCAATCTTCACCAATATCGCCACTGCCCACTGAAAAGCCTTGTGTGTGTTAAGATAAAAATTTCCCACGTCAAAGTAGAATTTTCACTGTGGGGACGGCCGCAGATATTCTGAACGTCATAACTAGAGCAGATAGTGGAAAACAAAAAAATCCCTTTGCAGAATCCAAATAATTTAGTGTATTCAACTAAATGACACACAAATAAGTTGGCTTTTCAGTTAAACTTTAAAGTTTAACTGAAAAGCCAACTTATCTGTGTGTCATTTAATTGGATACACTGAGTTATGTGGATTCTACAAAGGGATTTTTTGATTTTCCACTATCTGCTCTAGTTATGAGGACAGAATATCTCCGACTGTCCCAACAGCGGAAATTCTACTATGACGTGGGAAATTTTAATCTTAACACAAATGCAGCTTTTCAGTGGGCAGTGGTGAGATTCGTGACGATTGCGTAGTGCCTGAACAAAAAAAAATGATAAATCTTTCTCGTAAGGCATACAACAAAAATACAAGCGCATAGAGGCACCACAAATCACACGGAAAAAAATCGATTATTCTTGAATAGCGGTACAACGAAGTAACTCATTTTCAGCGGGTCTTCAAGCCAATTGAACTGAATATGTAATGGGTAACTAGGTTGTCCTATCCTAGCCCTTTTCGGTTAAACTTTAATGAAATTCGATCGTAATATCAGCCCGCCTTCACCACTTCGTTCCTACCCTGAACTATGAACAATATTTCGGTTAAATCTTAGGCTACTCATTCCCAAATTCAGCTCTCAGACGGTCATGTGATCAGGGTAGTCTGCCCCGAGAAGGTGAACGAGTAAGCTGTGGGTACATTTGAGGAAGAAGACGCGTGACCTCAAAGCTTCCGGATATGCCGTTGAAGTCTCGGCTCCAAGTAAAAAAAAAAAAAAAAAAAAAATCTCCACAATGCGTGAAATCTTAGCTTCCCCACACATCACGGCCTGTCTCTTCTTCTTTAGTCAATTTCGTTGTTTTCTGTGTCTTGTTCAGCTTTTGCTGTTTCATTGTTTGTACCTATTCTGCTTTTCAGCGGGCTATATGAATAAAATAAAATTAAGGACCTCCCCTTTGAAATTATGGTTTACTTTCAGATGAAGTTTCTTCAGCGGTTTGGATACCTTCAAGACGGCGGAAATAACACGGAAGCTCTTTATAAGGAAGAAGCAGTCGACGAAGCTGTTCGGCAACTGCAGGCTTTCGCCGGACTTACCGCTACTGGTAAAGTCAATAGCGAAACTCTTGAGGTACGTTCCAACCATAAGTCTAAGTGCCCAGAGAACGCGAATTCGCGTTCGCCTGGGCGAATTTGACGTCGCGAGCGGAAAAAAATTCGCGCCGCGCCGTTTCAACTCCAAGTCGAATTTGTTTCGCGCCGCGTGGCGGAAAAGATTCACGTTCTGTGGGCACCTAGCTTAATCGTGATTTCTTTGCCAATGGCATTGAAACTGGGCGGCGCGAAATTACGGCCTGGCGATGCGAATATCCGCGAGCGACGCCCATTCTAGGCGAATGGAAAACCGCGTTATGTGGGCACCAAGCTTTTTTTTTTAAATAATTATTTCAGCGTGGACGTTAAACTTCAAGACTAAACTTTAAGACTGATACATAAGAAGTGGATCGTTAGTTTAATAAATAATAACTGTATACATGATTCAAAATATCAGACTACACTCACAAAAATAACCGTTCCCGTACGGAAAACTTCCGTCTGGGACGCGAGAAATCGAGTGATTTTCCAGATCCCAATTTACAGAACATTTTTTCGCGCTGGCGGAATGATTACCGCTTTCCAACAGAAAGTTTTCCGTTCACGACAAATTTTTCCAGCGCGGTGGATTTCAGAAGTTTTCTGTATATGAACGATCTATTTCTTGAGGTTTCTTCGTTGGTAAACATAATTTTTTCTGTTTCGCGAGTGACCGAAGTTTTTCTGTTTCGTTACGGTATCAGCCAAGATTTTTACAGAAGTTTTCCGTAAGTACACGAGATACTTCAGTAAACGGTTGTACCGCCAAATCATTCGAATATCGATCGATGTAGACGGTTGTACCGGCCGATGTCTATTCGCCCCCCTGCCCTGTGGCTGTGTGTTTTATTTAGTCAGTAGTGTAGTCAGTGTCGTTCGGTCTGGACTTCTGGTGTTGTTCTTGATTCAGTCCAACAAAGATATTGAACAATATTATTAATGAGTATATTGCATTGGCGACGAGGATGACGGAGATTGCACTGCTAATGAGTGGTGAAGAATATTGCCGAGGACTACTGCTAATGAGCAATAGTGAAATCGAAGGAAAAGAAGCGACGCGGGAATAAATTTTTTTTAGTGAAATCAAGCAAGAAGAAGAGGCAACAATGGAGAATAGAGTGATTGTCGTATTGAACGAGTATGTTCAAGGAACAGACTTTGCCGAGTATGCGGCAGTATGTGCGACATAACGAAGGGGAGAGATGCGGCAATTGCCCTGATCGCATCATTCTAAATATTGGTTGTGCCTTATCCAAAGTCCGCATTCCACAGCTTGCTGTTTCTGCAAAAGTAAGTAGAAATAAGTTATTTTCCCCATGTATAAAGGTTTACCTTCGAAAGTACCTTCGGGCCATATACCGATCGCAAAAAGTCTATCTGTCATTCCGTCACACGAGTTCCTAGTTCGGGCTTTTCCAGGCAAGCTGGGACGATGAAATTTGGTACGCATATCAAGGTCCGGCTCTGGACAAGACTGAAATAGGTTCGGTCGCGATCCCACACACAGGTGGGGGATCGGAATCTTCTTAACAGCACATCTACCAGAAGAAGTTGGTGGATCTCAACCAAACTTGGCGGGAAGTAAGACCTAGAGTCCTAGTTATGCTTTTTGAGGTCCGAACCCGATCCGACCACTCTAGGGGGGGGGGAGGGGGGTCCCCGAATTATTGTTAACAGCACATCTAACAGAAGGAGTCGGCGGATCACAACCACACTTGGTGAGAAGTAAGAGCTAGGGTCCTAGTATGCCCTTTGAGGGCTTTATGGCCGGGGGAGGAGCAAACAATGGCCTAATCCCGAGGGGTCATCGGCATGAACAAGTGCCATATGAGCTTTTATCTCTTTTTTTTTTTAGTTCCTGTGTACATACGTAGCCTACTTGCGAGGCCAACCCCCTTTTCGGCAGTAAAAGTGTATTTTCGCTACATTGTGGGACTTGTAAGAAGCAGGGCACGGAGAAGTGAGGCGCTAATCCCAAATTTCAGATGTGCATAGAAATCAATTCAGATACCATGAAACTATGTCGGACGTATTTTCGTCATTATGCCCTTAACAACTCCCATGTACTACTGCTTACCGTAAGATTTTTTTTCGACGGATTTTTGCCCGGATTTTTGACGGAAAATTTGACGGATTTCTCGTCTTGATCGTCGGACTTTTACGGATTTTTGGACTACCAGAACGGAAAACCTGCCTTTGTGAAGTGGAAACACTGAGATAGTGGCTTTCCACTCTTTCATAGTTTGTTTCCGGTTACCCGTTTAGGAGTGCTTAGTGTGCTCTTTGCCTACGAGCAATCGAGTAAAATCGTCATAATGTTCAATAAGTCATTATTCAAAGCAAAGGTTGGGATAAGGATCTGCATAAATCTTCTAATCTTGTGTCTGTAGATTCGTGGAAGCATTACGTCAAAACCTGAAAGTGTGTCTTCGGCACATAGCTTGCTAGCTCGTCTGTCCTCTTTAGTCAGCTAAAAAAGAAAATAAATAATAAAAAAAATATAAAAATCCTTTCTTTTCTAGGCACGTTGTTGGTCTGGCTGATTACGCTGTGCCATCAAAGGGAGTCAACATTACGAAGGCGACCGAGAGGGTTCAACGCCTATTCTCCGGCCTTTGAGTTTTCCCGTTCAAATCGTTCTTTGAGTTTCAGCTGGACTGACCAGCGAAGTGTTTTGCTTATGAAGTGTTCCCGTGAAAGGGTGTGAAGTCATTTTGTCACGATCTCATTTTAATAATTGCGAGAAATAAATTAATGATTTTAATGAAATCGATAGCCTTCACGAAAACAGAAAACTTCTGTTTACGGTCGTTACGGAAAGCTTTCTGTACATGAACAGAAGTAACCCTGGGATGCCTGTTGCCGACATTTTTCTGAACTGAAGTGGAATATTTTCGTTTTGACAGAATCAAATATTCTAGTCGTGTACAGAAAAGTTTCCGTCCCAGTACTAGATTCTGAATCATGGGGAAACAGATATTCCGATTGTGTACAGAAAAGTTTCCGTCCGAAAACGGAAAAGTTTCCGTCCCTGTACTGGAACCATTCATTTTCTGAACAGAATACTACTGCAGCGGGACAGGAATGTTATGTTCGGAAAACAGTAAACTTTCTGCTAGTGAACGGAGAGGTGGTTACTGAAGTTTTCCGTCCCTGACCAAAGTTGCTTTTGCTCGCTGTTTCGAAAACTATTTGGCCGTGAACAGAAACATCCCTGGGATGCCTGTTGCCGACATTTTTCTGTTCCCGAACGGTTTTCTAGTCGAAAATTTTTCTGAGTGTAGCATAGTGAGTCCCTGCCTCCATGTCTCTATAACGCTTTCAAGAAGCGGAATGCATTGTGGATATTGTGATATGCTCCATATGACTAACTCCGAAACACGCCAGTGAAGCTCGGGAAGAACGGGAACCGTCGTCCAAACTAATCCTCAGAATTAATTCAAATCTATGTAAACCAATCAACAACGTTTGTTTTGGTGACGTTCCTGGCCATTCGCTAGGTGCCCGGTGATCTTTCATCGGTACAAAGCGTTAGTCATCAAGAGTATTGTGACGAAGTTAGGTTGCGTTCCAGAGACGTTACAACACGTTTTGATGATAAGAGGAGGAGTCAGCTCTTTATTGTGGTAGTGATTCCCGTCTCTCAAACGGAAATAATAACAGCGCGGACAGACGTCACTCTGACGGTAATAGTATATTATAGGTACTTATGGTATAAGATATATAGTTATTTTGCACCCGATCATCGTAAATAACTTTTTTCTAACAGGTATGTAATGTGTCCACACAGCCACAGGTCAGGGTTGCCACTTTACTAAAAATCAATTCACTGGGCAAAAGGAAAAAAGTAATACCAAACAAGAAAAGTACTCAGAACGTGTTGCTGGGTCATAGTCACCTTGGAAATAAAACCTGACAACTACCTTTTTCTTAAAATCTGCTGCCAAAGTAAAAATAAAGTTCTATTGTGGGCACAATTGTACTACCGGTGGCAACCCTGCCACAGGTATATATGATATCGTATAAGCCTTCACAGAGGGTGATACGAAGCCGTATCGACCTCCACAGAAGTTCATCGAGCACTTTTCCTCAACCACTGAAAAGTAGAACCTGGCCTCCAAAAAATAAATAATACACATCACTTTCAGAAAGAAAAACAAAAAATAATACAGAAAAAAAGTTGAAAAACATTACAGAATTTTTTTTCAAAAATGAAAGAAAATCTTGCTTTCCTAGCAAATCAACCTGAGCCAATCAACCTCGAAGTCGGAAGTTAGTTAGCCTTAAGTAAACTGTAACGATCGTAACTCTTTTTGAACGAAATTTTGTTTCATCAACCAGGCCAGGGCAGGGCGGTCAACCAGTGGCGGTGTGGAACAAAACCATAGTCGATATAATTTCTGCTCAGACTCATGCCGGTGAGGTTTTCTGCCCCGTCTTCTCCAAGGTTAGATAACCTCTGTGTCTTTACGGGTTGCCTCAGTCTTGCTTGAGGTGGGGTAGGTTAGGGACTTCATAATCAACCACGATTGATCGGTGATGCTCGAAGAAGAAGCACTTTAAGCCAAAATCCAGAATCACCATCTCCCTATCGCTGTAACACGACAATGCGGAGTCGAATAGATTTCCTATACCCTGCCCGATACAAACGAGCGTAGAGTAGGAGGTACGCGGAATATCACAATTCGTTATCTATACAAACAGCTATATCGCAGTAAATCCCCGGAGAAGAAATTTCGAAAGTAAAAGCCGATTGGTTGTCTACCGTTGTGACGTCGCATGTGACGCGCTCCAGAGCGAGTCAGCACGCCTGCTGCACTTTTTCCTCTTATATGCGTAGTGGCGAAGAGGGAAGTAGACGGGCATCAACTCAATTAAAGCTCAGCAAGTACCTCTAACTCAGCACAGTTTTGTCGGGGAAGCCATAGTCGCTGCATGGATACAAAGACGGAGGTTCTATCGGCTTATTCTGGGCGCGTCGTGTCTTCATCATGTCTTTTGGGCTTTGTACCAAGAAATGTTTTCCCATGGATGCATCGACCTTGCAATTAATGTTTGCCGACCCTCCATAAAAGTCAATTTAGGGCCTCATATTTTCCACTTCTAGCTTCTGGTGACGCCCCGTTGTGGAAATAAGGACTTCACTTCCGGAAAAGCTGAAGGAGATAGAAAGAAGAGATATATACTGGGCGCGTCGGCATGGAACAAAAGAAGGTTAACGTACTAGTAAGTATTTTTGGATTTTTCGGTTTTGACCCCCTACAGAAATGTTGAAAAAATAATCTTTTACCGCTTAAAGTTTAACCGAAAAGGACTGGGATAGGACAATTTAGTTACCCATCACTTATTCACTTAAATTGGCTTGAAGACCCGCTGAAAATGCGTTACTTGGTTGTTCCGCTATTCAGGAGTAATCGATTTTCAAATAGTGGAATGTCCGTGTGATTTGTGGTACCTCTAATTTGTTGTATGCCTTACAAGAAAGATTTATGACTTTTTTTTGTTCAGGCACCAAGCAATCTTCACCAATATCGCCACTGCCCACTGAAAAGCCTTGTTTGTGTTTAGATAAAAATTTCCCGCGTCATAGTAGAATTTTCGCTGTGGGGACAGCCGCAGATATTCTGAACGTCATAACTAGAGCAGATAGTGGAAAACAAAAAAATCCCTTTGCAGAATCCAAATAATTCAGTGTATTCAACTAAACGAGTTGGCTTTTCAGTTAAACTTTAACTTCTTAGGGAAATTAGCACACTAATTTTAATCTTACCACACAACATTTAGCTGCTGCCTTGAACTGAACAATAAAAAACAAATCAGCTTATGCCCGTCTGAAGTTGGCAGCCGTCCTAGTCAATCTACCAGGTCAGTTTGTAACTTTTACCAAAACAATGAAAAAGCGAGGGCCTTATGGTAATCCATAATTCTCAAAAGACTCGTCGTACCTATAATGCCAGTGCAACCTACTACCGTAACTGTATTCATTAGTTCTTAAACCCACATACCTAAATTTCATTTGTTCCATTCTAAACCCGCTAACGACACCTCACTAATCTTTGCACTTGCCACGATTCACTAGTTTCCATGAGCATTATGCTTCCGACGAGTGTTCGAGTATCATGCTATTGATGCGTAAAACCGATCTTCTGAATTTTACCAAGATTTTGCTAGAAGTCAATGGGTCTCGGAAGAGGCTTAAAACAGCCCAAAGCCATGGATCATTTTTTAAAAGCAGAGCTTAATTATAGTATTCAGACAGTTCGGAATATTGGAACATAAACAGTAAATAGTGCGAGGTGCGCTTTAACAAGGACTTTACACTGGCACTATTTCCGGGTGATGCGTGTCGGGTAGGCTATTTTTCCAACATTTGTGACGAACGTTTATTGAAAAAGGGACACACAACTTGGGACAAAACACAATAATGCTTCACAACACAAAGGTATCCAGTCCATTAGGTGGCTCGCTCGCGTAGTATCCTTTCCTTCATTCCCGTCCAACAGGATTTGGCCAGCTGATTATCACTTATAAGATGGTAGCGAGGAACAAGGGACTTGGACCGTGACAAGTAAACCAGAAGTGAATTTTTTTAATAGGATTCCCTAGGATCCCCATGTCTTATGCAGCGTTTACAAGTGAGGAAAACTTGAACAGAATCCGGTCTTGGTGACAAGATTATGTTTACACACAGAGGGAAAAAACTGTTTCTTCAAGCAAGAAAATCTGACTAAAATAAATTGACTAGCCAAAAATAAATAGTCTTCACGAACGGAATTCCTTTCAACTCGACGGGTTTTCTTGTCCGTGTAAACGCTACATTAGCCTCATAGACAAACCAGGACCCCCATGGCGGGGCCTCGTCGTGAATTTGGCAGTGCGTGTCATTCGTCAACTGCTTGGGCGCCATCTTCCACCAGTGTTCATTCACAGGAGGGTTCGATCCTGCGAAGAATAGGGTCGGATCAGTGGCCCATTCGGCATGATGATTATAAGACTGTTCGGCCGTCCTAAGCTTCCCTCACTATAGTCGTTGTTCACTTATATAATAATATTAATAATATGTGTATATTAATCTAATGATATGAATGCCCTAGTTATATGATCGTTGCACTTCCTTACATTATTTTTTCCGTCTATTTTCTTTTCTTCTTTCCGCCCTTCTTAACTTTCTACGTTAAAAGTTACGTATTGCAAATTCTCTAGTCCCTTCTTGGTTTCCCCATTTCCATTAGTAACTTGTTTCTAACAATTTTTTTTTAGAGTGAATAAATCCTTTGGAGATTTTGAATAGTATGAAAAAGGTAGATACCATTTTCCTTTTTTTCAAAAAGATTACCCTGATATGTTTATTTTTTGTTATTTGATTGTAGCTTAGGGTGGTAATTTGTAGTCTTGATCAGTTTGCTTGATGCGTAACTGCCTGTGCACGGACTGTCTTGTTGTCTAAAATTTGCATATTTACTCTTTCAGTTTTTAAGGATTAAATAAATAATAAAAATAATTGTTATTTGCATAAAAGCTTTTAATAGCTTATCGTGAGATCGTCAGTGCACACGTATTATCAAAATTTCGAGAGGTAAAAAGTATAAACAGATGAATCTTTATTTGCTGTTGTTGAGCGGTTGGACAAGCTGAGATCCGTATTATTATGTTGCCTCAAGACTGCTTGAGGTGGGATAGGTTAGGGACTTCATAAGCAGCCATGGTTGACCGGTGATGGTTAGACGAGAAGCACTTCGCGCCGAAATCCATTGTCACAGGGTAACCAGGAAAGGGCAAACGAGACTTTCGTCGTGAGTTGAATATCCCTGTCCCAATCATTCCTCTTCTAGTGTTGCCAACTGGACTCCCAAGCTCGAGTCTGAAGACAACGTTCGGACGATCATAAAGGAAGCTTTCAAAGTCTGGGCGGGCTACGCGCGCCTGAGCTTTGAAGAAGTCTCAACTACAGACGCCGATATTGTTATCCTATTTGGAAACGGATATCATGGAGACTAGTAAGTCTGTGTTCCTTTTTTTTGTAGGCACGGGTCAGTCGACCTGATCTGGGGTTTACCTCAAATGGATGTTCACTCTAGCGAGATCAAATGTGGTCTGGCAATAACAACAACAAAAATATGAAACGGAAAACAATCAATTTCACTGACGCCATCTGGCTCAGGTGATGAAATTTGTTTACGCTGTATCTACGAAAAGGGAAAAAAGCGGAGTACAAATAAAGAAAAGGAAAAATTACACTGAGCTTTCAATGAGCGTGTTCCACCCTACTTACCGTAGTTACTACGCTAGTTACCGTAGTTACTACGCTAGGCTGGAACGCTTTTTTAATTTTTCGGTCAAATATCAGGCCGCGGGCTGATCGGACCAATCACGTTACAGAGATCCGTAGTTAATACGCTTACTACGCTCCCGAGCATGGTAAGCAAATAGTTACTATAATAGTTACTATTTTGAGAAGGTTGGAACGGTCAGCGTAGTAACTTTTCGTGAGGCTGGAACGAAAATAGTAACTAATAGTTACTATTGGTAGAGGGGTGGAACACACCCAATAGCGCGTAATGCACAAGATAAAAAAGATAAATATTAAAAAAGAAACGGGACGGATAGAAGGGTCCGAAAAGTCTTCTTTCTAGATGGAATGGAATGCGGGGAATGATGTAGAGGTTTTTGCCAGTTTTAAATTGATATAAATCAAACCGTGATAGGTTCAGTGACGAAATTCGAATTTTGGGGTACCCTACTATCCCGTTTTAAACAGCGTACACCAAACGGCAACCAAAGATTGCTTGGTACGTTAGCCCCCTGGTTATGGCAAATGCCAGGCCTGCCAGGGTGCCTTGTATCCGGTTGGAGTATCATTGCCCGTTACTTCGAAACTGAAATATAGCGTTGGTTCAAAATGTTCGGCACTGGCAGTTTACAAACAACAACAGTGGCACACCTCGAGACACGTCACAAAATAGATGAGATTATTGTGCATCAAAAACTAGGCTTTATACCTTTTCTGCCAACATAATACACAAATGAATTTTCTAGTTCTGTGTCGGCCAATTAAGGTTGGATGTTAGGGTAGATCGAGCTCCACGTACTTTTGAAGGAGGCTTAATCTTTTCAGCTACCCCTTTGATGGCCCAGGTTACACCCTAGCTCACGCCTACTACCCTTATGAGTTCGGCCACCTAGGGGGAGACATCCACTTCGACGAGTCGGAGCCCTGGAAAATAAACCCCATCGACTACAATGAAGGTAACCATATAAGTTATTAAAGTGAATATCTCAACCCCTTCGAGAGTCATCGCGCTAAAAGACGGAAGGACTAACTTTAAGAAGTCATAGGTATCCCATTACTAACGTTTTGGGATCCTAAAAATTTGGAAGAGCACAAGCATCAGAAAAGGAGCTGGAAACACAAGAGGGGCTAAGCGGGAAAAGAGGGAGCTTTCTTGGGGATGGTGGTTGTGAGCCCCTTCTTGGAATTTTGAAGTCGAAAGTATGTAGTAGCAGTTGGAAATTTTGTCCGGAAAGGTCTTATTATTCGAAAGTTGAGTGTTACATGATTTTGTTTGGTAGTTGTTTGTTTTTGAATATCTATGTATACGGCCTGAAAAATGGCTTTAAATACAGTCATTCATTCATTCATTCATATTGGCCTACCAAGTCTTCCAAAATGGAAAACAAAATGTTGAGCCTTTTTGTTGAAAGAGTTGTCGGCGGAACCTTGAAGCTTTCGGCGAAGTTGGCGCTGATTGACCGGCAAACTTGAAAAAAAAAATTCCAGAAAATTCCATAAATTATAATTCCATAAAAAAAAATCGAATTACTAAATGAAACGATGGCGAAGGGTGGAGATTTGTGAAGCTAGTCCGGAGATGGGTTACGCAAATTTTGCCAAGATCCAAGGCAAGGGACGTGGAAAGAGAAACAATGGTGCAATTTTCTGTAAGCATACCTTAGTTGTAAAGTGGTCTACTACTCCTGTGGTCAGAACATCTGAACAAGAACACTACGCTATGTAGTGTGAGGTGTCCTAGCTAGTCTAGCTAGTAGCTAGTCTGAGCGGCGCTTACTTTTGGTGCTTTTGGAATGAGGAGGGTTTTCGCGAGCTGGAAAGCAAAGTCGGAATCACTTTCCAATGGTTTTCGCGCTACTTCGGAAAGTTGCCGAACTTTCCAAACCGGTTTTCGCGCTTTGGAAACTGAAGCAGCTTTCCCGGAAAGTGATTCCACGAGGTTAGTGGAAAGCTCCGCGGAAAGTTGAATGTTTCGGCGGGAATTTCAAAGGTGTGGGAAAAAACAGTGCAAGTACTACTAATAAATAAAGAAAAATGACAAGCGTTATTAAGGTGACTTCGATGGAATATATGACAATCAAAGAACCGTTAAGTGAACCATATTTGTTTGAAAAAGTTTGTAATTCAACATTTTGTCGGCGATATCAGCTTTCCATACGTTTTCGCGAACAGCCCAGAAGGAAAGTGGAAAGTTATCCCAGGAATCACTTCCCACAGTTTTCGCGATGCGCTTCGCTCGCCGGAAAGTGATTCCGAGATCTCGCGAAAACCCTCCTATTGATTTTCGTTTCGTCACGAATCCGTCATGTTTCACACTCCTTTTTTGCAGGAATTGACTTCTTCACCGTTGCCACGCACGAAATCGGGCATAGCCTTGGGCTTGCGCATTCGCCTGTCACGAGTTCCATTATGTATCCTTACTACAAAGGCGTCCAAAAGAATTTTCAGCTTGATTATGATGATATCTTGGCCATGTACCAGCTCTATAGTAAGGACCTGTTATGTTTTCTTCATCATTTTGCAGTACTAGTTGTTAAGTTAAATAATGTCGATATCTTGGCCATCTACCATATCTTCAGAAAGGGCGTGAATGTTTCCTTCATTTGTTCGGGTCTGCTGACGTACCAGTAGGTCATCCACAATTCGCCATATTCCGGTTCAGTGTTTTCAAGCGGACTAGTTTTCTTAAAGTCCTCCATTGTTTCACTATTAAAGGACACGTGGATGAAGAGTACCAAGCATCATCCTTATCTGTATGACTTCCGTTAACATTGCCTGCAGAAAACCCAATACAAATACGAAATAGTGTTTCCAAGCTATGGTTATTGCTCCATTTTGCATCTGTCCTTATTTCAGTACCGAACAATTTTAGAAATGAAAAAATGTCTCCAATCAACCCTTCTTTTGGAATATTTTTTAACCAGTTAAGCCCAAACGTATATCTAGAAGAAATTCCAATACGATCCGGCCAGCGCTGTACAAGATTTGAATGAATTGCGCTTTTTGTCTTGGAGTCTGCATGTGCAAACCTCCAGAAACGAACATCCCTATTTTGAAAACGTCACGCTCAGGAGAAGAATGCTCTCCGTGGCCATGTCTGTAAATGCATTCTCCATGGTGTGTTCAAGTATGGTTTCATTGTTCAGGTGTCCTTTAACGTTTGTGATAGACATAGTCAAATATTCCCACAAGTTGATGAGTACAAAATCTGCAATCTCGAATCTTCCCGAGTAACAGAAGTTTTGCTCTGCCTTTGGACTAGGAAGTGAAACCTATTATGCTCTGTTCATTACCTCATGGATCGATCCATATTTTACTATCTTTCTGCATAAATGTGGACAGTTAGTCCGCTTGGAACACTGAACTCGATAAACGGGATAAAGAATTCTTACTGAATGTACGGCAACTTTTTCCTCTAGCCTGTTCGACAGCCCGAGAGTGGTCTTTCTTTATCATTGTTTCTGTTTGGCTGTTTTTAAAGCCCCAAGGTTCAATTTTGTATTTATTTGTGACAAAACTAACATATATTGGACAAGCAGTGTGGAGAAACAGAATCATACAAGCAGTGCTTGTCTTATAATTGTGCATTTGTATAAACACAGATTGTGTCAAATCTTATACCTTAATCTGACATGTGTTTTGTTTTTTCTTTTCTCTTTTTCTTCTTATTTACTCCACTGTTTGTTTTTATTTAAACTTTAGTGGGTCACATATATGCTTACTTACTTGAAATCGTCACTTGTTTTAAAACAGTCATTCCTAAACAAGTTGGGCTACTACCGTCATACCGAATTAACTGAATTACTACTTTAAATATAAAAAAAACACCCTTTTCAACTCAATTAAACTGTTGGTAGATAAATAATATCTTTTCTGCTAATTTTTTTAGCAATATATTTTCCAGCTAAATTTTTTGGTTTCACTTCCAGTTTCCCGACCAATCGCCGGTGACATTCCCGAGTCCACTACAGAGCCATCTACTGAACCACCCACCACCACCCGTAGGCTTACCACAGCCAGTCCAACCAGAACCACCACGGAAGAACTTGTAAATAGCAGCGAAGAAGAATCAACTATTAACTATCATGGTGACTATGACACGGTGGAAAAACACAAAAATAGGACTCTCAGTACAACTGAAAGGGCCACCAGTACGACGACCAAAGTATGGACAACAGTTCCCAATAGACCCATTCCCGATATATGTTTAGGAAATTATGACGCAGTTTCAGTGCTGAGAGGGGAGCTGTTCTTTTTCAAGGATGGGGTAAGTATTTCGAGTACTTAAAAAGTTTAATTAAAACGCGATCATGCCAAATGAAAGTCCATAGGGTGGGTGGGGGGGGGGGGGGCACTACGATCGGAAAGCTTTCGGGAGTTGATACAGCACTTTTTTATTCTTCTATTTCCGTTCGGGTGTATTACAAAAGATGTGTCGTGCTATTTTAATTATCCGAAGCACCTGCTCCATTTGTAAAAAATTCAAAAGTTTGTTACAAACTGTTTTCCAGCCGAAGACTAAATTGTATTTTCTGATGTGTTTTCTTTCTTTTCTTTCAAATACTCCGCTTTTCAAAATGGCGGGTCACAAATAAAGTACGTACTTACATCTATTACCATTCTGTTAAAAAGTTAAAATGAAAAGTTAAAATGTTAAAAAGTTCGAACTGGTTTGGTTTTTCGCTCTATAGACAATTATAACCTACTTTGTGGATCGAGCCGCAGTTCACATTCTGGGATAAAGATAGTACTGGTATATCACAAGAGACCTCACTTTTCATCTGATCTCCTCCATGGGTGGTTTGAGTTTTGTTTTGTTTATTTCTTCGTGTGCAACTGTGATTCAATCACGATTACTTATTTTAGTGAAAAACTCATGCATGTTCGGGAGTGATTTTTAAAGAGTAATTTCGAGTAAAAAGACAAATCGCGTCTTATCTGTTAAGGAGCATTTTACCTTCGTTACCTTGATGTAGTCTTTTCTATGTAATATTTCTCCAATCACGTGTTAACCATTCCCGTATCAAAACTCCTTAATCACACCTTACAGCTGAACCCCAGTAAACTCTGCTCGGTTTTTCTCGTCGATAGCTATGTAAGCCATTCGTCCTTTATTCAATAGATCCTACAAGACGTTCAATAATACACCTTCATAAAATTCTTCCGAATTAGTTCTTTTTTGGCCGCTAGATACGCTAGCATAAAGTAAACCATGACACGCTACTTCTTGGTGTACGTTCAACCATGTGGTTCAACCACGTTCAACCACGTGGCTACTTTCGATTCCCCTTAGGTCTAGCCATGTTTAAAACTGTTAAAATGCCTCTGCCTCTATGTGTGCTCTACCCAACTTTGTTCTGCCAAACTTCATCAAGTCTGTCAATGCTGGCTTCCAACTTCAGTGCTGACTATTGGTTGACTTTTCTAAGGGGGCTAAAGCGCGATTCGGCATGAACCGAAAGCCCACTCGCTTATTCCCCTTTCAAATAAGTTATCCCAGGGAGCCATACATTTCCTGTAATGCCTCGCCATTCAGGGGGCTTGTCAATAAGAGATTTCTGATGCTATGTTGACCGAACGGAAGATAGTTCGAGAAATACCCACGGCCCAATCACGTCCAAGGCCAGATAGACAAAATTTGGGATTGGCTGCTGGCGCCTTGAGGGAGGAGTCTCTTTGGCGCGCACGTCCAATGAGGCAAACAAGAATGCCGATTCGACCCAAGTGGGTTTTTAGGAAAGTAGGCAAGGATCGGACAACATAGCAACATAGAAGCATAGGAAATGACAAGCCTGTAAAGGAAATTTATGAGTCCCTGCTTATACCAAGATCTCACGTGTGATTGTCATTGTTTCTCTGTTTCTCTATTTTATGAAGGGCGTATAAACATCTCTGTCTTTTCATCACCATATCCACGATTCGCTCTTTTGACAAAAGCCAATTCAACATAATCTTGAAAGTAAGCATCTGTTGTAGCCACTTTTTCGTTTTAGTATGTGTGGAGGATGCGAGATCGTGGGATCATTGAGCAAGGCTACCCAGTGCCCTTCCATCAGATGTTCTTCAGTCTCCCGGAGGATGTCTCAAAAATCGATGCCGTATATGAGAGACAAAGGGACAGTGCTCTTGTATTCTTTTCCGGTAAGGTCACCAATTGCCTCCTCCTACAGGGCGGGCCACCTGACACTTGTCTCTACTTAACTCTTCCCAAAATAGGAGGAGCCAACTAATACAACGGTCAATCCCAGGACTCGGAACTACTTGTGTTTCGGAAAACATGTGCCAGCAATGTAAAATTTGCATCAGTATACTGATACAAACATCGTACCTTATATTACACTTCCAAACGATAAGGATATACTATCCAGATAGGTGGCTTACAGTTGTTGATGGTGACTATTCATATTTCAGGGGCGCTTCAGTTCTCTCTCAATCGTAGCTTGCGCCAGTCTTGATCAAGATCCTTTACCTTGACTGGTTCTTGCTTATACCGCAGTCGGATTTTTTCGGGACCGCACGTGTATTGTCATAGCCATACGCTGGAAAACAGGTTTGCGCCCTGGCGAACGAAGTAAACGTTAAAAAGTAGGGTTAAAGTGAGAGGGTTATTTGTGATGTCAGAAAACTAGCACTGAAATAGTATTTAGGCGGTCTATCCTGCAAATTTTCCCTTGACCTTTTTGTGGCTATCTTTGAATGTCCATACTGGTATTCTGTTATGGCAAACACAATCATGTTCGAAAACCGGAAGTTCTGTGCTAACCAAGGCTTAGTTCCTCAATATTCTCAGTATTTTTTTCAACAGAATTAACCTGAAGGGGACGCATTGTGCAATACTCTTGATGACCAAAATGCGTCCTCCATTTGCAATCGTAACCTGTCGATCGATTTTCAGCCAATGAGAGCACGCCGGGTCTGGGTTACAACCAGAGCAAAATAACACTAGGGAGTAGCGTCAAGACCTATGCTTTCCATGCTTTGCAAACGGGCCATACTCATAGCGCCGCCCACTACTCTTGCGACATTTAAAGCGAAACAAACTTGAGGGTCTAGAAATTTCTAGTAAAGCTAAGATGAGGTCTGCACACATCGAGGAAACTGGGGAGGTTGTATCTTTTTTGTGCTCTTTGCAGAATATGAAGTTATTGGAGCCAGCACTGTGCACGACCGATTGAGTTTTGGTAGGAACGTTCACTATCGCTAGTGGTGCTAGTGTCGCTGCTATTCGAGTGTGTGTCACTTTTTTTAAGTCTTGGCGCTACTCTCTATAGTGTTATTTTGCTCTGGTTACAACGGACTAACGGCCAGTGGAGGATCTGCGTAACTCTTCGTGCCGATGAAGAATCACCGTGTGACCAGCGAGGAGCAGAAAGCGTCACCACAGCTGTCCCCAACGAACTCCGATTGGTTGACATAGGATTTGAGTCATCGTTCGAGCGACGTTTCTCGTTCTTCCCGAGGTTCACTGGCGCGTTTTGGGATTAGTCATATAGAGTATTTTTTACACTGACTTCTGAATATCCGCTATGGACCTTAGTTGCGCTTTTGCAGATTCCATGGTATCACACTGTCAGAAGTTTCATAACAGATAGCGCATAACACTTTCAAGAATAACACCTTTTCACTTAGAAATAAAGTGTTATGACTGACCAATTAAGTTTACACTATTTCGTGCCTAGATCTCCAACACCACCTTCAATTCGTAAAAGTCCTAACGGGAACGAAAGAAACATAACAGATAACATCCCAAAGTGTTATCTGTTGAAACCGGGCATCCTTCTGTTGTCGTTATGTAACTTCTGACAGTGTAGTATTTTTACCAATTGAAGGTGTTGTTGGAGATCTAGGCACGAAATAGTGTAAACTTGATTGGTCATAACACTTTATTTCTAAGTGAAAAGGTGTTATTCTTGACAGTGTTATGCGCGATCTGTTATGAAATTTCTGACAGTGCAAATATCACGGTAACTGGATCTGCATTTTGCCTTTTTAGCAGTTACCGTGGTATCTGATAATAGGGTTGCTTTGCAAAAACGACAATTTCCGGTTTTATTGTTAAGTCATCCCAAAAGAAATACAGAAATCCACTCGCATCACAAGTGCTAAACTTCTTTCCCACCAATTTAACCAAAACCCTCTTGTGTTGGTGGTGACGAAAGTCAGATAACTTTCTCAGATTTAATTACTACGGTCGAAACCGTGGTGTCTGAATATCAGATACCGCGGTAACTGCGAACACTCTTTTTGACAGTGATATCAGGTGGATATCTGCAAAAATTTAACTGGTTGTTATTTCAGGACCATACTTTTGGGTTTCTAATGGCGACTCCGTAATCAGCAAACGGCAACCCCTGACGAACCTCGGAATACCCGCAGGAGTTCAAAAATTGGATGCTGCCCTTGTCTGGCCCAAGAATGCGAAAACTTACCTGTTTAGGTAAGTCTATAAACCCAAGGGTTCGTGATGTGTAAAAAGTTTCTCAGAATAAGGATACAGTATTTGCTACTGGGATTAATCTTACCTACATACGACGAAAAAATTCAGTGTTCGGCTTTGTCCGTGAAGGAATTTTTGAAAATAAATTGAATTGAATTGAATCTATTGGAATAAGATTTATCCGAATTAGAGTCTCAATAAAGACAAGATTAATCCCAGTAGCAAATACTTGCAAGATTTTATTTACAGTGCTGGACTAGCAAAACTGACCATTTATTGTTGTTTTTTCAGCAAAAACCTGTACTGGAGGTATGACGATAAGACGAACACCATGGACGAAGGCTATCCCAAAGACATTAACAGGTGGCGAGGAGTCCCAGCTGACCTAGATGCTGCATTCTCTTACACAGATGGTAAGAATTTTATGCACCGCCCCTTCGGCTGATGACTTTATAACCTTACCCGTTAAGCTGACCCAGGAATAACTACGCCGCTTTCTCATTGGCTGATTGTTAAGCTAAGTCAAGTCAAGCTAAGCTAAAGGGAGACAGGGTTGGTTGCGTCAGAGAACTCGCTTTTGGTGTCCTCCAGTACCGCTTTGGAATTCCCTCTCCGAAAAAACAATAAACTGTGAAACAGTTGAATCCTTCAAAAAATACGTTGATGAAGCGTGGGCCGACATCCAATGGAAGCTGAAACAGGATGCCGTTGATACCCGCTTGATACCAGTATGAACGTTTGAGTTCACTACAAAACAAACCATCATACGTACCAACACACCAGAGTCAACTACAGAGCGAATTCTACAGGAGAAATCCTTATTTTGCTCCAGGCTGCAACTTAAGGTGACCAGAACACGGATCCTTTCATAAGGAAGAAGACGAAGATCAGAACAGGGGTCCTGCCTTACCTCCTGAGGCGGTACACTTGTTCTCAGAGTGAAAAGCATACATTTTCCTCTCTTCTTGAGATTCAATTAACTTTTTTCTTTCTTCCAGGAAAGACGTATTTTTTTAAGAATACTCAACACTGGCGGTTTAACGACACAGTAATCAAAATCGACAACAAATCGCCCGAAAATGCACCGAGATACTGGCTTCCGTGCTGATCCTTCGTTGCTCTTGCTCTTTTGCCTCTGTACAGTAGAGGTACGCTTCTTTGAACATTTACTCAACTTTGAACAGTGCAGTTTTTGTCCTAATAAAAGAATAAAAACGCACTCAGAAGTTCTAAAAGAACAACTACATAACTGCTTTGACTGACCAGCATTTCACTTTTGTCGTAGCAAATGGATGGTATGGCACTGTTCAAAGTCAAGTAACTGTTCAAAGAATCATAATCTCACTCTACTGTGTGTATCAGCTGTACTCCACTACCGCTGACTTCCAGAGAAAGGCCAAGTTCCCACGAAGGCTAGAAAAAAGTCTGAAGCCTCAGAAAAGTCTCACGCTGAAAAAAGCACGCTTTACCGAGAGGCTTTCGCTCTCGGATCCGTACTGTTTCTTCCAGAGCGTGTTTCACCCTTCTAACAATAGTAATTATTAGTTATTATTTTCGTTTCCACTTCGTGAACAGTTACGACGCTGACCGTTCCAACCTTCTCGAAATAGTAACTATTTGCTTACCAAGCTCGGGAGCGTAGTAAGCGTGGTAACTACGAATCCCCTGTGACGTGATTGGCCGGATTAGCCCGTGTCTCGATATTTTGCTGAAAATAGAAAGATGCGTTCCAGCCTTGACGCCAAGAAGCCAGAATTCGTGACGTAGGTCATGCATAGTAACTACGGTAAGTAGGGTGGAACACGCTCCCGCAGTTTATCACAGTGCTTTGCAACCACAGTTGGGAAACTCAAACTGGAAATTTGATAAACCGATTTATGTTTTTTTTTTTTTTTGTATATAATAAACTCGACCACAATTGAGCTGTTCGTAAAATCCTTACTAAACCCTCGTTGCAAAAACAAGGCTCCGAACTTCGAAGAACCCACCCCCTGCCTCTCTACGATTAAGGAAGAAGACGAAGAAAATTAGACAGGGGTCCTGCGCTTTTCCCAAGTCATTAGCTCCTGCTGGACACAATCCGTACTAAAATCTTGTTGCTAAATAAGGCTCCGAACGTCGGAGAAGAAGGTGAGTAATTACACCAAAGCAAGGCTCCTGCATCTCAACTCAAGGAAGAAGAAGAAAATTAGACAAGGGTTCTGCCTTTTTCCCAATCGTTAGCTTTTGCTTGGCACAAACCGATCCTCTCTTTTGGTAGTCGACTAAATCTCAGCCGATTTTACGAGGATCGTGACGTCACGTCTAATTACATGAAGATTTCATATTTTCCATTTCAACACAAAAATGATTGTCCCTAGAACGGTTTATAAATGTAAACGCATCCAAATATATTTTCAATAATTCATTTTTAATCGGATCTCCCAACCGTCTTGAAGACGTCACATAGATGTTTCCGGTATCGGATAATCGGCTGAGACTTAGTCTAGACCTCTCTTGTGGGTCACCATCAGAGCAAAATAACACTAGGGAGTAGAGCCAAGACTTTAAAAAAGTGACACACAATCGAATAGCGGCGTCAATATACCCCTCTTGTGAGTCACCATCAGAGCAAAATAACACTAGGGAGTAGAGCCAAGACTTTAAAAAAGTGACACACAATCGAAAAGCGACGTCACTAGCACCATTAGCGATAGAGAACATCCCTACTGAAACTCCCATCAGTCGTGCACCAGTACTGGCTCCAATAACTTCATATTCTGAATACTGCAAAAAAAAAAAGAGACAACCTGCCTTGTCTCCTCGATGTGTCTAGACCGCTTCTTAGCTTTACTAGAAGTTTCTAAACCCACAAGTTTGTCTTGCTTCAAATGCCGCGAGCGTACTGGGCGGCGCTATGAGTATGGCCCGATTGCGAAGCATGGAAAGCATAGGTCTTGGCGCTACTCCCTAGTGTTATTTTGCCAGAGCAAATCAACACTAGGGAGTAGCGCAGAGCAAAATAACACTAGGCAGTAGCGTCAAGACCTATGCTTTCCTTGCTCCGCAAACGGACCATACTCATAGGGCCGCCCAGTACGCTTGCGACATTTACAGCGAGACAAACTTGAGGGTTTAGAAATTTTTAGTAAAGCTAAGATGCGGTCTGCACACATCGAGGAAACTGGGGGAGTTGTATCTTTTTTTGCTTTATTGAGAATATGAAGTTACTGAAGCCAGCGCTGGTGCACGAGCGATTGAGTTTCAGTAGGGAGGTTCACTATCGCTAGTGGTGCTAGTGTCACTGTTATTCGAGTGTGTGTCACTTTTTTCAAGTCTTGGCGCTACTCTCTAGTGTTATTTTGCTCTGGAGTAGCGCCAAGACTTCCAAAAAAGGTACAACCTCCCCTGTTTCCACGATGTGTGCAGACCGCATCTTAGCTTTACCGGAAGTTTCTAAACGTAAGTTTGTCTCGCTTTAAATGCCGCAAGCGTAATGGGCGGCGCTACAACTTTGGCCTGTTTGCGAAGCATGGAAAGCATAGTCTTGGCGCTACTCCCTAGTGTTATTTTGCTCTGGTCAACATCAACACCACACCGTCTGAGGTTTCACAACACATGCGCAGTTTTAACAGATACGAAATAACAGACTACGTTGACGTTACATAATATTTCCATTACGACCTTTTAAGTGTTATTTTCCCGCTGAAAGTAACATTGCAAACTCTGTTATGTGTTGTTTTACAGAAACGTAACACAAAAGGCTCATAACATAATTTAACATCAACAGATAGTGTATTATCTCATATCTGTTAAAATGCGCACGCTTGAGTAAATGTTATGACTTCTAGCAGTGAAACAGTATAGCCAACGAGTCAATTTCAGGTGGAATTTTAATTACATTTATGTATGGGTCTCGAACTCGAGCAAGCGAAAAATTTCCATTTGCAGCCAAGATTTCAGGGATGAAACATCTTGCATAGCAACCAGTTTTGAGCAAGAACAGAGGTGAAAATGAAAGGGAACATAAGAAACCCATAGAAGACCACCTCTGTCTGATATCATGCCGGCGAGCAAATTCGTATTTCTGGCAACCTAAACGGACTTCACTACGCGTTGGCAGAGAAGTTTTTATTAAATTTTCGTCTAAAATGAACTGATTACAATTGTCTATACCAGTGCACGTACTTCTCACACTCACTTAGTGGCAACAAAACATAACGTAACTCAATAATTATGCGCAAAAGTTCGAAAAGCAGAGATTCTACATATAATACCCCCTCTATAGAAGATTTTTTCTGGAAAACTGGATATTACTTTTAATATCCCACTTCTGTCCGGAAAAGTTCCATCGTTCGGATGAGGGGTTGCATAGGAAGCGCGAGGAGAAGACAGACGGACGTTTTACTACAGAACGGTTTCGTTAACTTCTTGCTTCTGCGCACCTAACGGCAAATACTAGGAACCACGCGGATTTCCGGGGCTGACTTTTCTGTTAAACGGTCCGCATTTCTGAAATCCGGCGACTCTGAAATTCATCCGAAAAAGTTTTCTCACTACACTGTAAAAAAAAAAATTAGAGCAATGAGGAAAGTTAACTGCAGTATTTGCTACTGGGATTAATCTTATCTCTGTAAAGATCAGATTAATCCGTGTAGAGATAAGATTAATCCCAGTAGCAAATACTGCAGTTAACTTTAATCCTTACCCAGATTTACAGTGTATACTTTTCCGTACGAAAAATGAGGAAAGTGCAAAAAAACAAGCAGGATTTTAGAGTCCAGATAAGAAAGACCGGGCGTTCTAGAAATAAGATTAATCCGTGTAGAGATAAGGTTAATTACAGTAGCAAATACTGGTTAACTTTAATCCTTACCCAGATATTTTTTTTACAGTGTAGACTTTTCCGTACGGAAAATGAGGAAAGTGCAAAAAAACAAGCAGGATCTTAGAGTCCAGAGCAGAAAGATGGGGCCTTCTGTCCCACGCATACATGCGAGGTTCAACAAAATGCGGCGCTGGTGCACACTGTAAAAATTTTTCGGATTCATCTTATCTCTGTTTTGTATTAATCTTATCTCCGTAAAGATAAGAATAATCCGAGTAGCAAATGCTGCAGTTGACTTTAATCTTTATACGGAGAAACTTTTTACAGTGCATCTAGCAAGCCTTGCCTCTGAACACGAATCTTATTCATTCTTGCTCTGACGGAAGCATGGCTCTCATACATGGGACAACACCAAGAACAAATAATCTGATAGAACCTCCGTCTTTGTTCCAATGCAGCGACTGTGGGTACCCCGACAAAACTGAGCGGAGCTAGAGGTATATGCTGTGAGGTTTGAGTTGATATCCGTCAACTTCCCTCTACGCCGTTGCTCATACGAGGTGAAAAACCGTAGGATGCCTTGCAGGCGTCGACAGCCCGCTCTACAGCGCGCCACCCGTGACGTCAGTATGGCAGACAACCAATCAGCTGTAAAGGACGACTCAGACGGCGTTCGGATTCTTCTGCTGAGTTGTACCGCGATACAGCAGTTTGTAGAGATAACAATTATGATCTTCTGCGTAATGAAGCGAATGAAATGAAGCGTGACAGATTTTTAAGTGTTCTGACATTTGACACATATATCGCAATTTCCTCTGTCTTTTGACAGTAATCGCAAATTTGGTTTATAACGACGGAAGTCGATTTTTACAACAAACTTTCTATCTATCTATCTAGCTCCTCCTCCGCTCGTTTGCATCGGGGAGGGTATCAGGATATATTCGACTCTGCATGGTCATATCACAGAGATAGGGAGACGGAGGTTCTATCAGATTATTTGTTCTTGATAACACTGATGCTGTATTTTAGCTAGCTACTTCGGTCAATACAGAAGAATTCTCTTTTCAACGGGTTTCCGGCAAATCGGGCATTCGCTCATACGATCGCCACACATCTGACATGCACCGTGACCGCAGAGGAAGATCATGTTCTTGAGACGGTCCAGACAGACTGGGCACATAGTCTAGAATGAAAAGATTCAAGTAAGATACCGATTTAAAGTTTAACTGAAAAGGCAGCTTAGTTTCACATCTGATTCTGAATTCACTGAAATATTTGTTGCGTTTTTGCAGATACCATGGTATCTGATACCACTGTCTAAAGTCCTTTTCGCAGTTACCGTGGTATCTGACACCACGGTCAAAAGCCATTTTTGCAGTTATCGTGGTATCTGGCTAGTTTTCGTGGTATCTGATATTCAGATACCACGGTCCGACCGTGGTAACTGATCGTGGTATCTGAAAAGTCATCTCACTTTCATCAAATTTTTCCAAATTCGTGAGAAAGAAGTTTAGCACTTGGTGATGTAACTGGACATCAGTTTTTCTTTTGGGATGACTTCGAAAAGTGCAATTTCGGCAATAGTCGTTTTTGCAGAGCAACTGTGTATCAGATAAACGGTAAAAACGACTAATTGCAGATCCAGTTACCGTGGTAACAGATACCATGTAATTTGCAAAAATGCAACTATTATGACTCATTCAAGGGATTTCGTATTTTCTCCCCGAGGACTCTAGTAATAATATTAAGATTGTGCGCTGCTTTCACGACAACCCAAAATTCACCCAGACGAGGAGAATATGAATTTCAACAAAGGCCTGAATTTCCAGTGTGACCGACGCGAAGATTGGAAAAGTTACGCCTGTACGAAGTAGAAAAATTATGTTAAGATATGTCCTGCAAGGAATCGGACATTTTTATTTTAGTTTTCGGCAATGGCTGAAATTTCATTTGTATTCGGTAAATATTTCAAGTGTAGATAGACAAGCGCACAGAGGTACCGCAAATCCGAAAGAATAAGTTCATTTCATGAAATCGATTATCTGTGAATAAGGGACAAACGAAGTAACGCATTTTTTCGAATTTTCATGCCTATTTGAGTGAATAAGTGATGTGTAACTAGGCTAAACTCTATTCGGCTAAACTTTAAAGAGCTGAGTGCACAAGGGCGATAACTCGCTTTTTTGACAAATTGAGTTAGGAGCACCATCTAGGACAAATTTGTGCAGTCTTTATACCTGTTCTATCCAAATTTTCACAAGATCATTCCCTACTGAGATACCCAGCTGACAGAGGTGATAATATCCTAACTTTCCAAAGTTTAAACGCGATTATCTTGAAACTGGCATAATTTTAACACTTCTCTGAACATTTCACTACCTTGGTTTTGTTTCTTGCTTATAAAACAGTCAAATGGAAAGAAAAATAACAAACGAAAAAAAAAATAGAGAAAAATAATAACTTAACATCAAATAACAACCAACTGTTTCAGCTTTCTTCTAGCATAGATTGTTTGCTTCGAAATTCAATTTTTCATTTTGTCATTAATTTTAAATCTGCTTCTTCTTCCATTGGAAATGCTGTTTAGCTGTTTATGTTTGTTTAGTTTGGCCGCCACCTACTGGCTGAAATCACGCGCCGCTTAACAAAAGATGAGACATTTGAAAGAAGAAACAGAACGAAATTAAGAGCAAATGTTTCAAAATGCAGCTAACATATGATAACCTGGAAGTGAAGTAACCGTTTCGGAAAATATTTTGCAGTAAAGTTGCTTGGTATGAGCTTTCGTATTTTTCCAACGACCATCCACTGTTAGGCGTCTTTCACATAAGCAAAGGCTAACTCAATTGTACTTCCGGACGTTTAACGAGCTCAGGATTCCTTGGATCCCTACAGCGTTTGTTCCCCAGTCGGGAAGCTTAAACTGGTTTGTCCGGTGCTGGAGGAGGTGGGGGCAGCGGGGCCACTAACAAGTTGAGCTCTGCTATTAAAATCGGCATGAAATCACGATTTGTTTGCTGATTTTTTGTAGTAAAACCTATCAGCACACTTTCATCCTGATTCCTGTCAAAGAAATTATAATATGATGTATACGTGCAGTAAACAGTCATTGACCCCTATTTCGCGGAGGAATCTGGAAAGACGAGAGCGCTTTAAGCGCCACTTCGACTTGGCGCATACTATCTTTTAATCTTTTATTCTTATTTAAGTACTGTCTTTGTGTAAAGTGATGTACCATGATGGGTGATAAATCATAATATACTAAAAATAAGGCTAAACTCGGCAACAGCGTCACGTTCAGCTGCAAAAATTAAATAAAAAAAATATCTACAAAATCATTAGTATTCAAACAAACACGCACCCGCTGTATGGTCACAAAATGGCAAAACAATTAAAAACATCTTCGTAGTCTGATTCGACGGACAGTAAAGGTTCAATCGCAAATTGCGGGTCTCGACCGTACTCCAGCAGAAACTATCCAGCCAAGGCAGACATTTTCTGCTTTACCGTGCTCTTGATTCGACTGATCTTCCACCCCCAAAATTTCATGTTCAAAGCTCAGTCTATAAAATTGACCACCAGGGTGTACGATTTCACTGACAGACGGAGGGAAAGATTTAGACGTCATTAGTATCCCATCGTTTTTTTTTCAAACAAGAGCTGTAAGCTCATATGGCACTTGCAAGGGTTAAGATGTATTGTTTGATCAAACATACTTTTCGACTTTGCGGTTAAGATGCACGCTTTAAGGGAGCTAGAGAAAAAGTATTTTATTTTTGAACTTGGCTGTTACGATGCGCACTTTAAAGGCGCTAGAAATTCATGTGTAAGCAAAACCCTTGAGGCAAAAACGATAACAGGCCCTTAGGGATCATTGATGTCAAAAGTATTTTTTCACTTTTCAATAAAAATGCGCACTTTAAAGGTCATCTGAATGAAGTCTAACACCCTAAATTGCCACTTTTACATACTGCTTACCATTTATCTCTCGAAAACCGGACTAAAATCGGATGAAGTTTCACCGTGCTATAATTTTCAGCCTTTTTTCCGACTTGTCTTGACCGTAACACTCGCCGTAACAGATGTAACAGTCAATGCGTAACAGTTCATGTTGTAACAGTCCACGCCGTAACAGTCCATGCGTTTATCCATCCATGCGCTGCTTATCCATCCATGCGTTGTCAACGTACGTTTATCCATGCGACAATGACAGTTTAAATATTGGCGCTAAATTTGTCTCGGGAGGTCGTATCGAATCGCCATAGGGAGACTTAGAACTTCAAGAGTGGATAGCGCCGAAATCACGGAGCGAAAAAATTCGTCTTCTCTGTACCGGTACTGTGAAGGACGATCTGAGGGGTTCATGGAAGTATGGTAGGATCGTTCAGATGTCCTTTAAGGGTGCTAAAAATAAATTTTTCAGCAGAACCCTTGTTTCACAAATCCGTTTGATAAAAAGTCCTTTTCGACCTTGCGGTTAAGATGCTTCATATGTAAAGATGTTTCATGTGTTAAGATGCGCACTAGAACTTCATTTGTAAGCAAATCCTTTGAGGCAAAAATGATAATGGGCTCATGGAGATCATGAAAATGTATGTTTTGCTTAAAAGTATTTTTCTTTGCGGTCAAGATTGGTACTTTAAGGAATAGTCGGATTTGAAAAGTGGCGATTTCTAACCCAATCTTGTCAAATCTATAATATTCGAGCCAAGTTTCATCGTCCTAGCACATCTGGAAGTGCCTTAACTCGCGATCACCGGAATTCTGGACCCCCCACCCTCAACCCCCCCTTACAGTCGCTGGAGCCAATCCGGTTCCGTAAATGATTCATCCACAGCATCTGTTTGTTATTCCCACAAAGTTCCATCCCGATCTCTCCATTCTAAGCCGGTCACGTATTCCCCCCCCCCAATTGTGGTCGGATCCGGTCCGGTTACAAGAAAGATTACCAGAGACATGTACTCTGTTCAATTATCAAATTTCACTCGAATCCGATCACCCGTTCCAAAGTTACGCATGACTCGATATTCCGGATTCCTCCTCCCTCGACCCCCCCCCCCCAGGACTATCGATCGAGTAAATTTTTATTTACAAGTCAGTTTGATCGGGTCCCTGATACGCCTCCCAAGTTTCGTCGTGAAAATACCCAAAACCGCCATCACCGGAATTCCGGGAAACTCCCCTCCACCCCCCCCCCCCCTCCCAGTGTCCGGATCCAGTCCAAATGTATAAACGATTCATCTGGAGCAGGTGCTTGTTCTTCCCAGAAGGTTTCACTCCGATCCCTCCATTCTAACTGTTTCTCGAGATTTTCGGTCTGCCCCCCCCCCAACTCCCCCATAGCTATCGAATCCGGTCCGGACTTCAAGTGGGACATCAGAGGTATGCCATTTATTAGGTTATTAAGTTTCATTCCAATCCGATTACCCGTTCGAAAGTTACACACTACTCCAATTTTCCGATTCCCCAGCCCTCCACTCCCCCCCAGGTGATCGGATTGGGAAACTGATTATTTCCAGGTTAGTCCGGTCAGGTCACTGATGCTCCTGCCAAATTTCATCGTCCTAGCACATCTGGAAGTACCCCAACTCGAAAAAGTGTGACAAAAACTACTTAATTTTCAGAATTCCCCGGCCCACCACTCCCCCCCCCAGATGGTCGGATCGGGAAACTGATTATTTCCAGGTTAGTTATATCGGGTCCCTGATATGCCTGCCAAGTTTCATCGTCCTAGCACATCTGGAAGTACCCTAACTCGAGAAAGTGTGACAAAAAAACTCGGACCGACCGACCGACCGACAGACGGAATTGCGATCGGTATATGGCACTTGAGCCAGAGGCTGCAAGTGCCATAAAAACCAGAGGGATCATCGAAAGCTCTTACCTGCTCTTTGATATCTTGGAGTTGCTGCTGTAGTTTCACAAACTCAGGATTCGTCGGATCCCTGCAGCCGTTGTTCATCAGTCGTGACGCTCCAGCGGGCGCTGGAGGAGGTGGAGGGGGCGGGGTCATTAATACATTGGGCTGTGCGCGCGAAAGATTTGAAATGTTGCAACGTGGCTCCGGTGATCCTAAATTGGAACACTGATAATAACCAAACCATCAAAACTAAAAGCCTGTAGCTTCTTGGGAAGTCTGTGCCCTTTAGTCGAGAACATGGAATCCCTGTCAGCTGTGAGTTCCTTGCATCAGCCTATATTTCGAAACCCCCTGCGGTTTCACATCTGTTGAAATTGCGCGCCCTTGCGTATTCAAGTTATGACAAAGATGTCTGCCGTTGGGCATTTGTCACCAAGAGTAATCGACCCGTTGAACTCCCTACCAGACGATATAGTTAGTGCGGAGACGGTCAATGAATTCCAAAAAGCAGTAAATAACATTAATCTGACGACATACTTACGGTCTCAAAATACCGTAGAGAGTTTTGATTTAGTTTATTTCTAGTCCCAAAATTTGTCTCTAAATGAGTCGTGTTAGTTTGTGAAGTAAGATGTGAAAGCCTTTAGCAGCAACATATTTAAATATGTAAATGTCACACAGCTTCTAAGGTGAAGATGAATTCCTTTGGTTGAAGGGGAACTAAAGGAATCAAGTTAAAGCCAGTCTTCACCTTCCAGATTTTTCTTCCGGACTCCAGACAGCCGTTTTCGTCTAGACGGATCTGGAAAAGCCAGGCCAAAAACACGGAAGTCCAGGTTGGACACCTCAGATTCCGGATGTCTGGAAGTTGCCACAGAGGCATCACAATATATATTTAAATGAAGGAAGAAAATGGAAAGTGTTTCATAGTTGTGGTTGGGATGCAAGAAATATCTGAAATGCAAAGGGGACATCTAGGAAATAATACAATAATAATAATAATAATACAAAGCAAGAAAAAGGCTTTCGCCTCTAAATAACTCGAAGAAATTTTGAGTAGTCGAACTGATCGGAGTTGAAAATCCCATCAACAATGCACTTGAAACTATTGATCGATTCAGCATTAACCGCATCTTCGGTAAGGCTGTTCCAAGGATCAACGATTCTGTTACCAAAACCCCACTTAAAAACGTCCTTGTGGAATCTTGATTTTGCAAGCTTGTACGCGTGCCCCCGATGATGACGGTTAATGCTGAATCTTGAATCGGAAATGCTGAAGAACAGCAAAATTTAGCTGCCATTAATATCATGAAAATCTGGAAGGGCTGGCTCGACCATGCGGAAGCCCCGGACATCTGAAATCTTGATGATGAAGCCAGGCTTTTTGAGTTCTTACCGGGCTCGGCTCTATAGGGAGAAACGTGGATGGATTTGTCAATGGGCGATCTGCACTGAACACATTTCTTCATGATGGAAGAGCAGCTTTGGCAAGCGCACATATGTCCGCAGGGTCGAAAGAGCACACTAGCTTTCTTGTCAGAGCAGACGACGCATTCTTCGATCTAAAAGAGAAGAGCGTGACAGCATCAACAGAAAAGAATTTGGATCAGCACAGGTAATCCCCCCTGGCATGCCAACTGATAATGACACAAAAAAGGCCCCGAACCACAGTGCGTGTCAGTTATATGCCAGAGTGTGTGCTATACCTCAAATTTTGTGTCACCGTGTTTAAAGTTTAACCGAAAAGGGCTAGGATAGGACAATCTAGTTACCCATCACTTATTCACTTAAATTGGCTTGAAGACCCGCTGAAAATGAGTTACTTCGTTGTTCCGCTATTCACGTACAATCGATTTTCAAATAGTGGAATTTCCGTGTCATAATTGTGGTGCCTCTATGCGCTTGTATTTTTGTTGTATGCCCTACGAGAAAGATTTATCAGTTTTTTTTTCAGGCACTAAGCAATCGTCACCAATCTCACCACTGCCCACTGAAAAGCCGCATTTGTGTTGAGATTAAAATTTCCCGCGTCAGTGGAATTTATGCTGTGGAGACGGCCGGAGATATTCTGAGCCTCATAACTAGAGCAGATAGTGGAAAATTAAAAAAATCCCTTTGCAGAACTAAATAATTCAGTGTATCCAATTAAATGACACACAAATAAGTTGGCTTTTCAGTTAAACTTTAAAGTGTATTCGAAGACGTAAACACGTTTAACTACTCTGTTGCGTTTAATGTTTTTTTCTTGTCTTTTACTGTTTATTTTTGAATTACTCCGCTTTATCTTATTCAAGAAGCGGGTCATAATTAAATAAACAAAAAAAAGTGTCAAGTCTGAAAACAAAAAAAGGCTGACTTCCTTTCCGTAGTCAATACCGTGGCCAAATGCCGTAGTCAAACTCTGTAGCCAGTACCACCATAGAAAATAATATAATATACTTACAAAAAAGCCCGAAGGCCATGGCAAAAATGTAGTTTTAAAACTTATCAGAAGAAACATAATAACAGCATAAAAAATAAAAGCAAAATAAGAATGACTCTATTGAGTAAACAGCTGGCGGTGACGCAAACCAATCCCGAGGAATTTCCTAAACATTCTCATATCACTAAATTTGCACTCTTTGACCGAATATGTGTATCTTGTCCGTATCTGTTGGTGTATCGCAGATTCAAAATGCACATTTCTCTGCGGGTAATTTTGGTTCAGTTAAAGTTTAACCGAAAAGGCCTGGGATAGGACAATCTAGTTACCCATCACTTATTCACTTAAATTGGCTTGAAGACCCGCTGAAAATGCGTTACTTGGTTGTTCCGCCATTCATGAATAATCGGTTTTCAAATAGTGGAATTTCCGTGTGATTTGTGGTACCTCTAATTTGTTGTATGCCTTACAAGAAAGATTTATGACTTTTTTTTTTGTTCAGACACTAAGCAATCGTCACCAATATCGCCACTGCCCACTAAAAAGCCTTGTTTGTGTTTAGATAAACATTTCCCGCGTCATAGTAGAATTTTCGCTGTGGGGACAGCCGCAGACATTCTGAACGTCATAACTAGTGCAGATAGTGGAAAACAAAAAAATCCCTTTGCAGAATCGAAATAACTTAGTGTATTCAACTTTAAGAAAAAACGGAATTTAAGGGAAACAATTAAAAGGAAGACTCAACGGCCTCATCATACTACACAGCCATATACGGGATTTGTAATTCAAGACAACCAACCTTTATCCTTTGCTGAACCTGCTCCTTGCAGACGATACACTTTTTAATCCGCGATGAACAGCCCGAACAGCAGACAACATGTCCGCAGGGGCTGAACACAACTTCCCTCTTGTAGTCGGAGCAGATCATACACTCATCGCTGCTGTCTTCCTCGCTGTTGTTATCATCCAAAGCGTCGTTGAGGTTGATCAGAGCGACATCGTTTAACTCTGCACCGAGACTGTGGGCGCCAAGGGAGTCTTGCCTGTAAGACACCGTGTTCGATTACAACTCGGTTGCGTCATTCCGGCCCCATAAGTTGTATCTATTGGTTTATCTATCGGCTTCTTTACGACCAAGTTTATCTATTGGCTTCGCTAGCGCCAAGTCGCATCTCTGACATCTCCTCTTCCCGTCCTTCAAGTTCGACTGGAATCGGATCCAATCCCTCGACTACAAGTATTTCATGGGTTTTCCGGTGCCCGCCTCCAACCCCCTCACAAGTAACGGATCCGACCAGACTTGACCTGGAACATCAGAGATGATATTTTTTTCCACCTGCCAAGTTTCATTCAAATCCGACCACCCGTTCAAAAGTTATGCATGCCACTAGATTCCGGATTCCTCGTCCGTCCACTCGCCCCACGATAGCGGGATCGGGGAAACGACTATTCTCAAGGCAGTCTGTTCGAGTCCCTGACATGCTTGCCAAGTTTCATCGTCCTAGTACATCAGGTTCACAAAAAGGTTGTTTTTTCTTTATGTATTCCGCAGTTTCTGTTTTGTTAAAACACACTGTTCCTGTTACTACGAGACATGCCTGTTTTGTTGTACTGTCAGTAATCAGATTAATCTCTCCACTCGGGCATGTCAATATACTTTTGTTTGAGCTAGAGTTTTATTACTTTCTTTTTACAAATCAACTGGAACTAAAAACGCGTCATTTTGGTTTGCCACTGGCACGTCTGTCGCTTCTGTGCCAATTTTATTTTTTTTCACAATTGTCAATCAAATTGTACCTTACATTACCTTACCTTGCTAACTTTCAAATAGGATACAAAACTGGAACTGGAAACTGGAACTGGAACTGGAACCGTAAAAGTGCTAGTAAATTCATTGTATCTTTAAGTTCCAAAGGCATTCTCTCGAATGTCTGGGACTCCTTTAATAAATGAATATAATAGAAAGAATAGACTAGAATAGAATTCAATCGATAAGTAACTTTCACAGCGAGTAACTTAACCATCAAAGACGCGCTTAGAAAATTTGTACTGTATGTTCCTTATACCAGCAGTTGCTGAGATGTAACAAACAAAATGCATTTTAGGGCGTGTTCCAGCCACGTCATTACTACGCATGACGTCACGAATTTTGGCATCTTGGCGTCAAGGCTGGAACCGGAACGCTGTTTTCAATTTTCCGCAAATTATCACTCCACGAGTAATCCAGCCAATCACGTTACAGAGATCCGTAGTTACCATGCTTATGGTAAGCAAATAGTTACTGTTTCGAGAAGGTTGGAACGGTTAGCGTAGTAACTTTTCGTGAGGTCGGAACGGAAATAGTAACTAATAGCTGCTATTGTTAGAAGGGTGGAACACGCACTTAGGTGTGAAAAGACCAGTTACAGCGTCGCGATGTTCAAGTAAGGTCTTGCAATCATGAAAACTAAGCGGTGAATAATCAACGGCTAGTGGATACACTGATGTGATAGCAACAGTTTCTTTAATTGTCCTTAATTTTTTTTCTTTGGTCTCGACATTGTGTCAGGTAAGACTAAGAGAACCCGCTCATGTATGAAAATACAGCCACGGAAGACGAACTGATTTTCGAGAATACTTACGCAGTTCTTTCTTTGTGGCACTTTGCCAACGCACGGCAGAGATTTGGATCAGGGCAGAGGTCCAGCGGGGTCAAACCCTTCTTATTCTTAGCGTTCAGATCAGCTCCGTTAGCTGCCAAGAAGCAGGCAATGGAAGCAGAGGACTTCTTATTGGCTCCTTGCGTTCCAAGTCCCATCAAGAGCTAGATAAAGAGACTGGATTTAACAGCTACCATGACCCATGACCCCCCCCCCGTAATTCTGCATTTTTTATTATCCCTAGCTCCCGTATGGAATTGTCAACTTCAGATCTCCGCCTTTCGCCGTTATTTCGTATTGCCCCGCCGACTTTTTAAGCGTTTTTTTTGCCGAGCAGATTTGGGCAGTCAGGCAGCGCAGACTTCACCAAAAGCTTCATTCTCCACCGATAACTTTTCAAAAATAAGTGCACGAGAAGCTTCACAATTTTGTTTTTATTTTTGAAGACTTGGTAGGTCAACAGGTCCATCTCGGGTTTCGTAGTCCTTTTCTTTTGCCTGGCTTTACCAATTTTTTACCCACGGAGTGCACAGTTTTCAAATATTTTGCGTCGAACCTCCGCTTTGGAGAGCCTGAAGTTGAACAAGTGCCAACAAGAAAATCGCTAATTTAACGGGACAAGTATTCGTATTTAAAAAAAAAAGATATTTCTCAACCATTTAATAGTGAAGAGGTCATCTCTAGTAAGTGACTAAGATAACTGCCACCTATCTTTCAAACAGGGAACGTCTTTTCTTGATGACAATATGACTTCCCGCGGCCAATGACAGGTGGCTCTGAGGTGAAAAATAAAGTGTACGGAATTTTTACTGTATGATAAGAATTTGACCAAAGAGCCGAAACCTTTTAGATGTGCTTGCTGTCTTAAGCTCAGTTCGAAGAAAAAGAATAATTTTTATTGCGCATTGAGCGCAAGTTGGAAAAAGTGCAGCATTGGGCTAATTTTCGTCATGTAAGACGTTACAGTGTTAGTGCAGCGATAGAAATTTGGTTAGAATATAAAATTATTGGACGTAAGCTTTATATTACGACCGTTGCGATTAACTCAAATTCTTCACTTTTGTATCTATTCCCTTTTTTGTAACGACAAAAATCAAGGGCCGATTGTGTCCGGCTTCGGTTTTGGGGATCCCAAAACGTAAGTGACGGGATACCTATGATTTCGTAAAAGTTGTCCGTCCGTATAACGTTCACAGAAGCATACTATGCATCATCGCAGACTGTCTCCTAATTCCAGGTTAAAGGACACCTGAATGAAGAGTACCAAGTATCATCCCTATCTGTATGACTTCCGTTAACATTGCCTGCAGTCTGTCTTTATTTCAGTACCGAACAATGTTAGAAATGAACGAATTTTTTAACCAGTTAAGCCCAAACGTTATCTAGAAGAAATTCCAATACGATCCGGCCAGCGCTGTACAAGATTTGGATCAATTGCGCTTTTTGTCTTGAAGTAGCAAACCTCTAGAAACGAACATCCCTATTTTGAAAACGTCAAGCTCAAGAGAAGAATGCTCTCCGTGGCCATGTCTGTGAATGCATTCTCCATGGTGTGTTCAAGTTTGGTTTCATTGTTCAGGTGTCCTTTAAAGGGGGGGGGCTATCAAGGCGGTACTTACGGAATAATTATGAGATGAGCCGACACCGGCGGCCTTCGCACCACCTGGTGCCGTGATTCCGCCAAGGACGGTGTTGTCCTGCATGTCCTGTAACTGCCGCAGCTGGGAGAGGGTGTGATGCCGCAATGCTTCGTGAAGCGGTGTGTCGCCATCTTTGTCTGGGATGTTGAGGCTACATCCCTCTCGAACCAAGAGCTGAAAAACAGAGAAGAATATCATTAGCAGGAGAAGAACCCATCTGGCCAGAAACAGTGATCAGCGAATGACATGTGGTTTGATCGTTTGAGAGAGAGAGAGATAGGTTTATTTAGACAACATCATAGCTAACAGCTAATTTGCGTTGCTTCACTCTGCTCAATAACAAACTAACACAAAAAAATGGAAAATATCACTCGGCTTTGTTTAGCAAATCCGTAAAAAAAGGTACAAACGAATTTGCGTGGCGGTCGTTCGCGAAGCTACTGGAACCAGTTTATTTTGGTGACGCGTACGGTTGTTGGGCGGTGCAGTGGGGGGTAAGATGTAGGATAGCCACTGCTTTAACTGATGACGCCATTGACGAACCAGCACACATATATTGGGCACAATTGAGCTAAACTTGGTAGATGGGCTCTGCAGCTGTGCAAGCGCAACAGCGCCATCTACCGAAATGAAACAACCCATCTGGCCATAAACAGTGATCAGCAAATGACATGTGGTTTTATCGAACAAGTGTTCTGGTTTCGGTCGCGCTGTTGCACTGAAACATTCTGTTAGATGTAAAATACTAAGTCGTGTGTTTAATGCCCTTTGTAACACCCCACTTGAAGCACACCTCGCACTATTTACCGTTTATATTCCAATATTCACAACTATTTGAATAACCTACTGTAAGACTAGGCTCTGCTTTTTAACAAATTATCCACGGCTTTGGCTGTTTTTAAGCCTTTTCCCAGGTCCACTGACTTCTTTTTCACGAACACTCATCGGGAGCATAATGCGCATGGGAAAGAGTGAGTCGTGGCAAGTTCAAAGAGTAGTGAGGTATAGTTAGCGGGCTTAGAATGTAACATATCAAATCGGGTCTCTATAGGCTTAGAATGTAACATATCAGATCGGATCTCCGGGCTTAAAGTTTAACCGAAAAGGTCAGAGATAGGACAATCTAGTTACCCATCACTTATTCAACTAAATAGGCATGAAGACCTGATGAAGATGCGTTACTTCGTTGCACTCCGCTATTCTCTGATAGTCAATTTTCGAATAGTGGACTTTACCTGTCGGATTTGTGTTACCTCTACGCGCGTGTACCTGTGTCGTATGCTTGACGAAAAAGATTTACGAAAAATTTATCTTCGGTTAGTCATCACGTCTTTCTTTCACATGTCTTCATCACGCTCACCACTGGCCACTGAAATTCCGCGTTTGTGTTGAGATTCAAATATTCCGCGTCACAGTAGAATTTGCGTTGTGGGTACGGCCGTAGAAATTCTAAACGTCACTACTAAAGCAGATAGTGGAAAATAAAATAAAATCCCTTAGCAGAATCCAAAATAATTCAGTGCATTAAATTAAATTATACAAAAATGAGTTGGCTTTTCAGTTAAACTTTAAGTGTAATTGTTGTGTCAAGTGGGAGGTCCCACGCTTCGAGAGGGAGTTAATCCCTCCTGGGACCTCCAGTGCCTTACAAATTTGTAGCGAGTACACATATGTACAGTAGAGGTGTGCTTATGTGAACAGTTACTTTAATGTGAACAATACAGTTTTGGGCTAAGCAGTAGACTGAAGATCCAAAATACGTGTACAGCTGTTTTCAGCTGCCCTTCTTACCTACTTTGGCTAACTGGTTGTTAGCTTTAGACACAGCAAGTGCATGAGAATGGCAAAGTCCGAAGTCAACAAACGTTCACATAAGCATACCTCTACTGTAGTAGTTAATAAATGACAGTGCTAAACGGATACGTCAGTTGAATTGTATTAGAGCATAAGCTAGAATCTTTAGTTGTTTTTTTTGTTCACTTCCAGCTTGAGCTTGAAGAGGACCGTTGCCAAGAATGGCCGAAATATAGCTCTAATAAAATTCAGCTGACGTATCCGTTTAGCACTGTCAACAATGATTCGCAGTCAGCTTGGGCTGCAGCAACATTTCGATAAAGGACCCGTCGTGTCTATAATGCCAATAAAACTACTCATTAATTGCACTCTTTAATTCTTAAGCCCGGCGGTGCAAAATCAATAAATTACATTCTAAGCCCGCTGACAATTCCTCACAAATCTTTGCGCTTGCCACGATTCACTATTTTCCATGCGCATCATGCAGTGTTCGCGTCTCATGCTATTAATGCGTAAAACCGGTTATCTGGATTTTGCCGAGCTTTTACTAGAAGTCAATGGGGCTGGAAAAAGGATTAAAACAACCAAAGCCGTGTACAGGTCCGTATCCAGGAATTTATTTCGGAGGGGGTTTTACCTGCGGGTCGGACCTGGTCCATACTCGAAAGTTAAAAAAAGACATAGACTAGAATTTAAATCCTATAAAAGCAATTTTTTTCGGAGGGGGTTCGAACCCCTAACCCCCCCCCTCTGGATACGGCCTTGGCCGTGTATAATTAGTTGAAAGCAGCCACCTAGTTCTACAGTATTCAAATAGTTCTGGATATTGGAACATAAACACTAAGTGGTGCCAGGTGTGCTTTAATAAGTGGAAATGAAAGGGAGACAGTCTGTAAGGAAAAAGTCTGTAAGTGCGTCATCTGTCAGAGCGGGTTCTGGCCCTGTGAGATTGTTTGCAATTTTCCCCAGCATCTTCCTTCCGAATGCCATAGAAAGTCCGTTAGACTCCATAAACAAGAGCGGCTGTTTCAACAAACAAGTGACTCAGAGGACCGCCGAATGCCAAATTTTACATTCTTGAATAGCGCTACGTCACTGAATTTTGTGTTGCTAAACAGAAAGCAATTTTGTCTGTCGGAAGAAATGCGAAAGAAAGAGATTTTTAAAATCTCAATCAGGTAATCTCAATCTTATTGGCTGAAAAAGTCTAAATACACTGTTTTAGACGAGTTTTCCAGGGGCCAATTGAGAGTCAATTTGTTTAATTAAAAAATAGACAATCATTTGCTTCCAGCCTCACTATCAGGGTTCCGCCTGGCAGTGGGTGGGGCTCGATTTTAGTTCATAGCTTATTCAGAGAATCAAATCAGACAGAGCAAAAGCAAAGAAAAAAGAAAATAAAACAAACTAGAGGAGAAAAAGAGAAAGAAGGACAAACAAACAAGAGGCCTATTTCAATGGCCTATTTCATGCATTTTATTTCTTGGTGATATCAGTATAAAACCCGTTGAAAACACACCTGCCGGCTCCTTTCTGAACATTTTGAAAGAAAAATTGTAATTCTTATGCTCTACTTGTAGAAAATAATACCCGTTTGAACCGAAAAATTCTAGCGTCCCTTTCTAACTCCGTTGCAATACCCCAATTCCTTTACCTAGCTCCCTTCTGGTACTGTCTAGTTAGTTAAAAGTTAGCGAAATAAGGGTATATAAACATTCTCGATGGCTGAGGACAGGGCCGTATCCAGGGGGGTTAGGGGGGTTCAACCCCCCCAAACTTGCAAAAATACTCGTTTTGAATAGGCTTTAACCTCTGATCTATGTCTTTTTTTGTAATTTTTGGTCCGACTCGCGCCCCCCCCCCCCTCCGAAGAAATTCCTGGATACGGACCTGGCTGGGGTAAAACAATCCTGATGGCATAAATTCGAAAATTTGTTTGGCAAAAATTACGCGAACCTCTAACTTACTCGGACAATCTGGGTATGCTGTCTTTCGACGGCTAGGTGTAGCGCTGTCTGAAGATTGACATTCTGGAGGTCCATCCGAGCTTTACCAACTCGAACCAGAAGTTCTGCGACCTCGACGTGATTGTTCAAAGCGGCCAAATGTAGGGCGGTGTAACCATCGTCTTTCTTTTCGTCGACGATCCACGGACGGGGAAGCTTTGTCAAGAGGATTCGCATCGCACTATAAGAAAGATAATCGTAAATTCGATTTTCCGGACTGAAACTGGCCAGTGTACAGAAAGCTAGCGGTGTGACAGGGCCGTATCCAGGAATTTATTTCGGGGAGGGGGGTCCCCCTCGGGTGGAACATAATCCATACCTAACGGCAAAACAAGAACTCCAACCAGAGGTTATAGCCTATACAAACGATTATTTTTGTATGATTTATTTTTGGGGGGAGGAGGGGGCGAATCCTCACCCTGGATACTGCCTTGGATGTGAAGCTTCGATCAGTCGGTCAGAAACAATATAAGACGCAAGTTTGGGACGCTTATGTTCATGGAACTAATGGTGGGTTTAAAAAAAAATCCTTCACCCTAACTTTTGGATTCGTTGGGCTAGGAATTCGGGACTTCCGGGTAGGTAGGTAGGTAGGTAGGTAGTTTATTTATAACAAATTTAACCAACTTCTAACAAACAACGCAAATGCCTCACGACATACTTAAGCGCGTAAATTAACTCCAATAAAAGAAAAATAACCGTCTTAACCTAGCCTAAACAAAATAAATAATAGAAATCCTTCGAAACACCACAACTAAAGATACGTACATACACTTTATTGCTTGCAAGAATCAATAATATGCCTTCTAAGCAGTTTTTTAAATTTTGATGGGTCAAGACACTGCTTCAAATCAGCTGGAATGGAGTTCCAGATTTTCGGGCCAGCATGGCGAAGACCAAAACTAGATCGTGAAGTAGGCCTAATTTCAACTGAAAAATCCGATCTACGGGAAGTGGGATAATTGTGGAACTGCGAGTTAATTGAAAATAACCCTGCATAACTTAATGGTAATAATCCACGTTGATATAAAAAACAGATAAATGAAATAGACATATCTCTGAGCTGACAAATACTGAAAATTCCCGACAGTGCATAAAGGTGCTTAACTGAAGATCTATTGTCAATACTGAAAAGTATCCTAAGGGCTTTATTTTGAAGAATCTGAAGAGGTTTAAGAATAGAAGGAAAAGTAGAAGCCCACACTGAAGCACAGTAAACAAAATACGGGTGGACGAAAGAAAAATAGATAGTGTTCAGAATATATCTCGGGAATAAATGGCGTAGTTTCCGAAGAATGCCAATATTCCGCGACACTTTCAATGCAAGAATTTTAATATGTTGACGAAAAGAAAGATTTTCATCCAGAACTACACCAAGGTATCGAAAATGATCAACTCTCTGTAGTTCAACATCATTGAGGTAGATATTCAAACCAATCGTATTAACTGAGCTAATACGTGAAAACAACATGTACTGACACTTTTTTTCATTCAGAGTTAACAGATTGTTTTTATACCAATCAGATGCCGTCGACATTGTATTATTCAGATTAAGGAAAAGCTGTGACAAATCAACATGGGATCCAAAGATGACCACATCATCTGCAAACATAATAATTTTGGAGATTGGCAGTACATCAGGCAAATCATTAATAAAAAGCAAAAACAAGGTGGGCCCCAGAACAGATCCCTGGGGCACACCAAAGTTAATGTTAAAATTCTCAGAAAAAATACCATTTGATTTATCAGAGCATCCAAGTGTTCTATTAGAAAGGTATGAAGCAAAAAAATCAAGAGAAGTGCCCAGAAAACCATAATTCTGAAGTTTCTGAAGCAGTAGACGATGATCAACGGTGTCGAACGCCTTGGCAACATCAAGGAATATGGCCAGTGCATGCTGTCCACTATCCAGCGCATCATTCACTTCCAATAACAGTTCATGTATAGCCAACTCAGTAGATCTACCATTCATAAAACCAAACTGAGATTCATGTATAATTTTATTATCCTTCAAATAAATTTGTATTTGTCCATGCGCCAATTTTTCCAAAATCTTACTAAAAACAGATAATAATGAAATACCTCTATAATTTGAAGGGTCGGTTGAACTACCACCCTTATGTAAAGCAATAACACTTGCCTTTTTTAACAGGTCCGGGAAAACTCCATGTACTAAGGATAAACTAAAAATATGTGCCAACATGGGAGAAATATTAGTTGCAAGTTGTTTAACAATTTTAGCTGAAAATCCAAAATCATCTGGAGTACTACTTGTTTTTAGTTTCATAATAGTTTTCTTTACTTCTTCAGGGGTAACCTCTGAAAAGGAAAAAAAATTCTCAGTCAATAGTGATCCCTTCGGACTTTGGTCAGAAGGTTGTATACCGTCTTTTTTAAGTTTAGATGCCAATTTACCACCAACAGAACTAAAATGTTCTGCAAATACATTAAGGATAGTCTTAGGATCATTAACTTTCTTACCATCAACTTCCAAACAATCCACATTCGTACTAGACCGATAATTAGGACGAATAATTTCATTTATTAACTGCCAAGTCTTTTTCATATCAACCTTATATCTAAGAAAATTTTCATGGTAATACTTCCTTTTTGCATGTCTAAGTATTGAATTCAGCTTATTCCTATAAATCCTATATTCTTCAAACAAAAAATCTGACGGAGATTTCAAAAATTGTTTATATTTTGTATTCTTATTTTTTATTGAAATTACTATTCCGTCTGATATCCAAGGGTCAAACTTTTTAATACGATTCTTTTTAGGAATGTGAGAAGAACTCACTTTATCTCGCAGGAGAGAAATTTTATCAATAAATAAGGAAAATGTCTCATTAACATCAGAAGAATCAAAAACGGGGCTCCAGTTATCTTCATCAATTATAGTTCTTAACAGTTTTAAATCATCAACATCAAATAATGTACGACATTGTTTCAAGCGCAGATTTTGATGTCCAGATTTTTCCTTGGTTACCTGAAGACAAACACTCACCGGAAAATGATCAGACATATCAGATATAACCACCGATGATGTTTTGGCAATAAATAAATTCCCAGAAAAGAAAATATTATCAAGTAACGTAGCTGTTGTAGCTGTAACTCTTGTTGGTAACGAAATACCAGGTAGCAAGCCTGAACACAACATAATGCTAAGAAATTCTCTGTTAGCACTCAGATCCAGATTCAGCAAATCAAAGTTGAAGTCACCAGAGATAATAATTGGCTTTCTAGTATCGTGGATTTTTAATAGCAATGGTTCAAATATTTCAAGAAATCGACTCGGGTTACTAGATGGGGGCCTGTACACACAACCAAAAATAAACGGCTCACAGCCAACTGGACTAACATCAATAAACAAACTTTCACACAGGCCTTCTTGCCATATCGACAGATCATTCAACACACTACAAGACCAATCATCACGGGTATATAGCGCTAATCCACCTTTTGAAGTATGCTGTCGGCTGCGGAAAATGCATTTCATACCAGAAATCTCAAGCATAGATGTCGGAGTATTGGCAGACACAAATGTTTCACACACAGCAATAATGTCAACCGGGTTAGGAGCAACTAGATATTTTAACTCATTAAAAGAACTCTGTAACCCCTGTGCATTAATATGTAACAGCCGAAGTGGAGATCCAGAATCACCAGCAGCTTCGAACTGGCTTAAGCCAGTAGTAGAAAATTCACAATCAGGCACATTTTTCACAAAAGGGAGGTCTTTATCATTACCAATTGCAGTGTTAAGAATAGCATCTAACTTCAAGCGAGAATCCAAAAAACTCTGAAATCGGTCCATTAATATAACGTAAAAGATTTGAAGAATCTCAGCTTATAGCGAAGGTTCATCATTCACACTTCGAATCTGAACAACATCCCCGATCGTTTTACAGGGGATAGTTTGAGATCCCCTCTTGACGAAAATGATGCCCCTCGCTGTCCAAACGTGTTTTGATTCAAATTTGTTGCGCGCCAATCTGTAAACTTCCTGTCGTTCCTTTGTTAGGGCCTCATTAACGAAGATATGAGTGCCGCGCAGTTTTGAACGATTGCGGAGAATCTCAATCGCCACAACCTCAGAAACCAGTGTAAGTTCAACCGGAGCTTGAGACTGATCAGGAGCACCCAAGCGCCTAGCTCCTTGAACCACAGAGTACTCCATATTAAGACCCATTTGTAGATTTAGGCGATCAAGAATTTTTGTACCGAGACTCGGTAAGTCACGAGCAGTGGTATCAATTCCGGAAACGATCACCCTGTTTCGAAGAGCAGTTTGGTAGATATCATCCAGTTTAGTCTCGACTTTTACAAGCCTAGTACTGTCCTTCACAATTTTTGCCTTAAGTTCATTCAGGCTTTTTTCGATCTGATCAAACTTAGAGCGAAACTGTAGGTCGATTGCTTTATAAACAGCCTGAGTAATATTGTCCAGAAAATTTTGCTTGAACTGAGAAGGGGACAGATTCTCAATTTTTGAGAATTCCTGTTCGACTCGCTTCCGAATCTCATCCTCAATTCCTTCACGCAAATCCAGAACATCGTGTTGTATTGTAATAACCGAATCCGACAGGTTGCGCAGTCCGTCCGAATCTTCAGAGCACAATTTAATGGCCTTTTGTACATTTTTCCTTCCATCTTTAACTGCTTCAGCATGTTTCGAGGCTAGTGACCAAATCTTGTCACCAGCAACGATACTAATTTCATCTGTACCGTAGCAGGAAACCTCGTAATTAAATCCATCGTCCTTAACCGGTATCACTGACTGAATTTTGCAAGGCCAGAGTTTGTAGAATTTAAACTGAGCGTATGCACGGTCTCCGGCTTGCATAGCTGGAGGGTAGATCAAACGGTGAACGAAATAATACGTCTGCTCACTTAGACGGCTGAATGAGAACGGGATCTATAGGATATCAAATGGGGGATCAATGCGGGATATCTGACCAGTGGTGTGACGGTCAGGGTTCAGGGGCCATCCACGGTGAGGTACGTTGTGGGTTCAACGGGTCCTACAAAACGCAAAATATCATATCATGTGTTTTCAGGAATATTATCAGAACTCAAAGCAAGGATGTGTTAGCTGCATTCTTCGACTAGCGCGGTCCGTAGTTGCAATCTGGGCTTTTTTCTCAGACACACCGCGGCTTGCTTTTAAAACAAAGATTTTTTTTTACAACCTATTTATAAAGAACAGTCGATAAAAATGACCAGCAAGTCGGTAAATAACTTGGTCCCTCCCCCCTTTTTTTTGGGCTAGTTTCGACCTTGGTGCTGAAAACCATCACCTAAGACCACATCCTTATTCATTTGAACACGGAATCCGACAATTAGCAAAGGGGTTAAATACTCCTCAATTAGCAAACTGAAGTGAAAATTCGCGATGTTTTGTCATATTTATGACATTTTGGTGGAAGAAAGAGCTTGTTCGTATCACGAAATAGGAGTGGACTCGGTGCCAAGCAGAATATTTTCAGGCGATCTTTAAAGTACACTTTTCAATTCAATTCAATTATAATCTAAAAAAACATATAACGGACGAGCCGATGGGTTGTTTTTACGTCAAAACATAACGTCACAACATAATAGGTATATACAATTTTTCGACATATATTATCATATATACCAACGTCTTATCATAAATATGGTCTATAACATAATAAAATACCATTAATAAAATATAAATAGTATAAAAATTAACGTTCAAATGCGCTCCGAGTTGAACAAACAAACAAAAGAGGGGACGAAACTCTGAGCATACCTTGCTCGCAAAGCTACCACCGGCTCTAAACGAGGCACAGGCTCTCGGCAGCTTGACGAGGAAGACGAACTCGGGAGGGGACATAATCAGGGGGAAGGATATCGCGGTGAACCACATGGTGTTTGTGCTCAGACGTTATGAAATACTTGACCACTTTACAACTAAGCAATGCCTACAGAAATTCACACAAAGCGTCGGATGTTTTCAGCCTCTTTCCATGTCCCTTGCCTTGGATGACAATCAAAATTTGCATAACGTACGATCTCCTGACGAATAAACTCCTCGGAAACAATGATTGGGTGCATGGTACGTTACGTTGAGACAATAAACGTGGCAAGCGAGACAATCAGTGTATTGCTAATAGAGGAGATGCACTTACGAAGTGAAGAATCTCGGGAATGAGAATGGATGAAAATACTGCTGAATTATAATGAATGACCATCGTAAGTACGACGTGCCCTTTTACAAAGATGATGACTTTTCATCATTTTAAAGTTGTCGTTATTTTAATTTTTTCTCAAAGTTCTCAAATGACGATGACCCATAAGTATAAACTATCATAGATCGTATACACCATTCTAGTTTATTTTTATTAATACATCCATTTTTATCCCATCTATTTTTAGGATCCCAAAACGTTAGTGACGGATACCTATGACATCGCAAAAGTTGTCCGTCTGTCCGTTCGTCCGTCAGTCTGTCCGTCTGTGAGCATGATAACTCTCGAAGGGAATGAGATATTTTGATGAAACTTGGTGTGAGGATTCTTTTGGTCAAGAGTAAGGTCGAGATCGTAGATGGGCTCTGTAGCCCTACATTTAGGGGTGGGGGAAGGGGTTGAAACTTAGGGGCAAACAAAATATTTTGAAACAGATAATGTGATAGTCGATTATGGGGTAAAAAGACATGCTGAACACAATGGTGAAAACCATTTTCTCGCCGAACAAGTAGTTAGCCCGGAATCCGGCCGAAACCGGAAAATTTGTTAAAAGCAAAAGTTTTACTGAAGTTGATTAGATGTTTGATTCAGGGGTAAGAAGACATGCTGAACACGACGGTGAAAACCATTTTCTCGTCGGACAAGTATTTCGCCCGGAATCCGGCCGAAACCGGAAAATTTGCTAAAAGGAAATTTTTTATTTGAAGTTCATTAGATGACAGATTTAAGGATAAGAAGAGACGCTGAATCTGTATATGACAATCATTTTACGCTGAATTTGTTTCTGAACTCTTTTTTTGACTGAACAAGTAGTTCGCTCGGAATTCAGCCGAAACCGGAAATTTGGCAGAAGTAAAGCAGGAACTAAGTTTCGATCAGTATCGTCAAATTAGATATGGCTTATACAGGTATATCTGAACTTAATTTTCTCAGATGATTAGCCTGGCGAAGACTGGATCTGGCAAAGACAAGACCTAGTTGTCTGGGTCAAATATTACATTTTTGGGATCCCATCGAAACCTTTGGTCTTGTTACTAATATTTCCCAGTACCCAATCCTCTTGTGGATAAAGAAGAATGCAAGAATTACCAGACTCAAATTTTGTTCCGTCGACAAGACCGTCCGAACGGTATCTGAATCCATTCGTCCCATATTTTACGAAGTATCTTATTCTTTTATTTTCGTTTCACATTCTTTGTTTGTTCTCAAGTGTTTCTCCAAATTCTGCTCATGAGCTACTGCGTTTAGTGCTATCAAGATCGCAATAAAACTGATTGACTGATTGAAAAGAATTGTAATTCCTCTCTTGGATTCTAGCCTCGACTTGTCAACCTCTACTAATAGATATTCCTTCAGCCCAAGCTGACTGCGAATCATATTTAACAATGCAAAACGGATACGTGAGCTACATCTTATTAGAGCTATATTTCGGCCCTTCTTGGCAAGGGTCCTCTTCAGGCTCAAGCCGCTCAAGCTGGAAAATGAACTTGTGGAAATAAAATTAAAGATTCTTCCTTAAATATCTGATTTTGTGAACTTCTTCCCTGAAAACTGCTAGGAGTTAAGCTTGTGCTGTGAATTCATTTTGGACACGGGTGCTGTTTTTGCTGCTCCAATGGGTCGTCGAAAGGGTAGAAATTTTTCTGCATTTTGATTTGGAGTCACCTGTCGCTTCTTCTGCTTTCCAGCTAAGATGGAGATCTGTCGGCGGCATGTCTGGGCGATTTGAAGTCCAGTACTTCGGTGATAGACATTCCTAAGGCCCAAGCTGACTGCGAATCATATTTTCATATCAAGCTTGAAATGGAACCTTGCAAAGAAGTGCCGAAATATAGCTCAAATAAAGTGTAGCTGAGGCTGAGGTATTCGTTTTGCATTGTCAAAAACCTCTACTAAGTTCCACAGAGGCAGAAAACCTAGTTAACAGTTGCTAGGACACTTTTCGCATTCTTTCGGCTAATCACCTTGCCAAGAAATGCCATTATTTCACCCCGGAATTTCCATTTCTACCACCCTAGACCTGGCACCCGGATCCCATTGATACAGTGCCGTAAATAACCCAAAACCCTCTCAGCTCACAAGAGGTAATCTGCTTTTCTGAGTCCAGCTTTAGCCTAACGACTTCTAACGGAACCCATGCATAGAAAGAGTACAAGTCTCCTAGGGGCTTCCGGCACTAGCTTTAATGGTGTGCACCTAAATGGAATAGCTGGCCCGATGGCAGTTCACTGAAAGACTTGTCACGGGTCAGAAGTAAACAAGGGAAATCGAAATTCCGAGCTGTTGCTCACTCTCGTGGGCGCCGCTGGTTACTTACTGACAACTATTTGGGAGGGAGCAACCCCTCGAAAAATTCTATTGACATAAAATACTCGGTAAGAGAGTGTCAACATCTATTGGTTGGGATTAAGTTAAATTAAAAAATTTTTTTTTTTTATTATCCGTCTAGGTAATGGGAAGAAAAAGAACTACTTTCAACTGCGAAAATAAAATAAAAATCCTTCAATCGAGAATTGTGGGACCTGATTACAGTTGTCGTTCCTATTTTAAATCGTTGATGTTGGTACAGCGTCAGAAAATCAGTCATGCCAATAAGTTTCAGTAGATTTCTTGTTCAGAAGAAGGTGCAGCAAATATTTGACAAACCGATATAAAATGGAACGAATCTGGATTGGGAACGCCATCCAGGTTTTTAGCGCCAGTTGTCTCAACATCATACAAGAAAGCATCGAAATATAAAAGGACGCAGTTTGACCCAACTCTCAGGACATTCTTACTTAAGTTTACGGCCTCCAGCTAGATGGCGCCCGTTTTTATGTGGGTCAGATTCCGCTGAGCTTAGTAATTCTTTATTTTTTTTTTGCTCTGGACATATGCAGAGTAAGCACTAGCGAATACGCATAAACAGTCTTAGTAGAACAGATTTCAGAGTTGTCACTGATCAATGGTTCCGTTTACTTCAGCTGCCTTTCCTAGCTGTCAGCTATTTGGCTTACATACGTCGATCAATCTGGCTACTGCGAGCAGGCTTAGCCACCGGGACAACAGGCTTTACATTAGAAGTATGCTTCTTTGAACATTAGTTCACTCTGAACGTGCCACGTGCTGTAACAAAGTTCAACTAACAGCCAGCCAACATAGTAAATTAAGGGATTCTAAGAATACCTGAAGTGTTTTGGATCTTCGTTGTACAATTTAGCCCAAAACTGAACTGTCCAAAATTAACTAATGTTCGAAGAAGCATGCCTCTAACGTGCACACAAAAGACTTGACAGGCTTGGTCAATCCGCTGTGTAAGAAACTGTTGAAGTTCCACCGCTCACGCACTCGCCTTGATTCAGAATTTCCCCATCCGATCCACTGGTATTTGTTTATAATGTTCCTCCAGCAAAACAATGTGAGAACTTGCCGAAGAATGAAAGTTTTGCAGTGTCTTTGGCGAAAGCTTTCATTTTCTATTGATTAAAGGACACGCCATACAATGATAGTAATTAATTCTACTGCAGTAATATTTCCATCCATTCTCGTTCCCCAGATTCTACACTTTATAAGCGGATCATATCTCCTTTATTAGCATTACTACACCGAGTATCACGCTTGCCATGATTGTTCTCTTTACGTGATATGGTGATATATTAGGCTTCCGATCATTGTTTCGGAGAAGCTCCTTGGTCCGCAGACCGGTTATGCAAACTTTGCCAGTTTGTCATCCATGGCGAAGGCCTTTGGAAGAGGCTAAAAAGAGCCGAAGCCTTGTGTAGTTTTCTGTCTGTAAGCATAGCTAAGTTAGAAACCCGAAGTAGTACGAAGTGTCCTCGAATTTTTCCCGCTTGTGACGCCCAATTCGCCTAGGCGAATGCGAATCCGCGTTCTGTGGACACCAAGCGTTATGGAGAATTAAGACCCCTTGCGCAACTCTGACTCACGCGTGCACTTATGATGAGACAGGCTAACAGACAAGTCTATTATTTCTTGTGTCTCCAGCGCCGGATCTGGAAGCTAGAGGCCTACCGACATTGTTAGAGGGAGTGCTAACTCTTAAAAAGGGATGGACAAATAGACATGGCTTCAGCGTCAGCGCACGCCTGAAAGGACAACAACAAATATTATTGGCGTTTTTGCAGATGCCATGGTATCTGATACCACAGTCTAAAGTCGTTTTTGCCGTTACCATGGTATCTGATACCACGATCACAAGTCTTTTTTGCAGTTACTGAGTATCTGGCCAGTTACCAATGTATCTGATATTCAGATACCACGGTCCCATCCATAGTATTTGAAAAAATCATCTCAAGTCCATCATCACCAACACAAGAGCCTAAGTTTTTGTCAAGTTGGTGGGAAAGAAGGTTGACACTTGTGATGCGAGTGGATGTAAGTTTTTGTTTTTGGGATCCCAAAACGTAAGTGGAGGGATACCTATGACATCGCAAAAGTTGTCCGTCTGTCCGTCCGTCCGTCTGTCCGTCTGTCTGTCTGTAAGCACGATAACTCTCGAAGGTAGTGAGATATTTTGATGAAACTTGGTGTGGGGATTCTTTGGGTCAAGAGTAAGGTCGAGTTCGTAGATGGGCCCTGTAGCTTTACATTTAGGGGTGGGGGAGGGGGGTTAAATTAAGGGGCAACCAAATTTGTTTTAAACAGCTCATATGATAGTCGATTATGGGGTAAGAAGACACGCTGAACACGAATATGAAAACCATTTTCTCGCCGGACAAGTAGTTCGTCCGGAATCCGGCCAAAACCGGAAAGTTTGTTAAACGTAAAAGTTTTATTTGAAGTTGATTAGATGTTTGATTTTGGGGTAAGAAGCCATGCTGAACACGAATATGGAAACCATTTTCTCGCCGGACAAGCGGTTCGCCCGGAATCCGGCCAAAACCGGAAAGTTTGTTAGAAGTTAAAGTTTTATCTGAAGTTGATTAGATGTTTGATGTAGGGGTAAGAAGGCATGCTGAACAAAAATACGAAAACCATTTTATCGCCAGACAAGTAGTTCGCCCGGAATCCGGCCAAAACCGGAAAATTGGTTAAAAGTAAAAGTTTTATTTGAAGTTGATTAGATGATAGATTTAGGGGTAAGAAGAGATGCAGAATCCGGGTATGACAATCATTCTTTAGCCGGACATATAGTTCGTCCGTAAGACCGTAATCCGGCTGAAACCGGAAAATTTGTTAGAAGTTAAATTTTTATTTGAAGTTGATTAGATGTTGGATATAGGGATAAGGAGATACGCTGAATCCGTTTTTGAGCTTTAGCTTCTCGCCGGACAAGTAGTTCTTGAATTTCGCCAAAACCGCAGAATTCACAAAGGTATGCTAGGATCGTTTCGATCGGCTCATAGAGGTAAACGCACATGCTGAATCCATATCTGAGCTTGGATTTCTTAATGAGTAGCTGTTTGGCCCGGCGAAGACTGGATCTGGCTAAGACAAAACCTAATTGTCTGGATCAAATATTGAATTTTTGGGATCCCATCGGAACCTTTGGTCTTGTTGGGGTGGCTTTTAAAAGTGCAAATTCGGCGATTGTCATTTTTGCTAAGCAACCGTAGTACCAGATACTGTGGTAACTGCAAAAACGACAAACTGCAGATCTGGTTACCACGGTATCAGATACCACGGTTCTACAAAAACGCAACTATGAATTGCCCCAGGTAATGAAAGTTTAACTGAATAGGGATGAGATAAGACGGTCTAGTTATTCACCGCTGATTCCCTTTGTGGGATTTCGGGTTGATCTTTGCCGAATGTCGGTTGGTTTGGGGGGCGGGTTCCCGTCTAGTAGTGAGTCATGGAACTCTTAATATTTATTTATATAATTAGTTACATGTCAATGGACTTGTTTTGTTATTGTACCGGGTTTTGGTCAATCGACCTTGTGTCTCCTGCTTGTGTAATATTCGCCAGCTGGGAAGATTCCTTAAGCTTTCGATGAAGCACCGAGAAAGATTTATTTAGGCCTAGTTGGAATTTAGTGAAAATTTGTTTTCCATTTTGTTTTGTATTGCCATGGCCCTCGGGCTTTTTGTGCAAATATATATCATATCATATCATTTTATACTGAAGTGTAATTGAAACCTTGAAACTTGAACCACTTCAATGGGCTTGAAGACCGGACGAAAATGCGTCACGATTGCTATAATCGATTTTCACCGAATGAGGTTTTTGGGATCCCAAAACGTTAGTGACGGATACCTATGACATCGCAAAAGTTGTCCGTCTGTCCGTCCGTCCGTCCGTCCGTCCGTCCGTCCGTCCGTCCGTCCGTCCGTCTGTCTGTCTGTAAGCACGATAACTCTCGAAGGGAATGAGATATTTTGATGAAACTTGGTGTGAGTATTCTTTGGGTCAAGAGTAAGGTCAAGTTCGTAGATGGGCACTGTAGCTCTACATTTAGGGGTGGGGGAGGGGGTTTAAATTAAGGGACAAACAAAGTGTTTTGAAACAGCTAATGTGATAGTCGATTATGGGGTAAGAAGACATGCTGATCACGATAATGAAAACCATTTTCTCGCCGGACAAGTAGTTCGCCCGGAATCCGGCCAAAACCGGAAAGTTTGTTAAATGTAAAAGTTTTATTTGAAGTTAATTAGATGTTCGATCTAGGGGTAAGAAGACATGCTGAACACGATAGTGAAAACCATTTTTTGACCGGACAAGTAGTTAGTCCGGAATCCGGCCGAAACCGGAAAATTTGTTCACAGCAAAAGTTTTATTTGAAGTTGATTAGATGTTCGATTTAGGGGTAAGAAGACATGCTGAACACGATGGTGCAAACCATTTTCTCGACGGACTAGTAGTTAGCCCGGAATCCGGCCGAAACCGGAAAATTTGTTAAAAGCAAAAGTTTTATTTGAAGTTGATTAGATGTTCGATTTAGGGGTAAGAAAACATGCTGAACACGATGGTGAAAACCATTTTCTCGCCGGACAAGTAGTTCGCCCGGAATCCGGCCGAAACCGGAAAATTTGTTAAAAGTAAAATTTGTATTTGAAGTTGATTAGATGATAGATTTAAGGGTAAGAAGAGACGCTGAATCTGTATATGACAATCATTTTTTATCCGGACATATAGTTCGTCCGGAATCCGGTTGAAACCGGATTTTTTTTAGAAGTTGAAGTTTTATTTGAAGTTGATTAGACGTTCTTTATAGGGATAAGGCGATGCGCTGAATTCGTTTCTGAACTATCTTTTTTTGGCTGGACAAGTAGTTCGCTCGGAATTCGGCCGAAAACGGAAATTCGGCAGAAGTAAAGCAGGAAGTTTCGATCAGTATCGTCAAAATAAATATGGCTTATACAGGTATATCTGAACTTAATTTTCTCAGATGATTAGCCTGGCGAAGACTGGATCTGGCGTAGTCAAGACGTAGTTGTCTGGGTCAAATATAAAATTTTTGGGATCCCATCGAAACCTTTGGTCTTGTTCTTCCCGATTTGTACCACTGGAAAACCGGAACACCGGAACCTCCGCCACCGGAACCGATGGCTTTGGAAACTAACCTAACCTAACGTAACCAAAAGGTTAGGTAAAACTAGCCAAAAGGTTAGGTAAAATGTTAGGTTAGGTTAACCTTTTACCTAACCTTTTGGTTAGGTTAGGTTAGGGAGGTTCCGGTTTTCCAGTGACCCCAAAAATGCTCCTCAGCCGGAATTTTTTGTCACGGTACAAGTCCCTTGTATAAAGTGCCATCTACGTAATATCTATTTGGTGTACCTCTATGTGCTTGTACCTCTATGCTAGAAATATTCAGCAACTACAACGGCGAACGATCGCCGAAATATAAATCCTTTTTGGGATCCCAAAACGTTAGTGACGGATACCTATGACATCGCAAAATTTGTCCGTCTGTCTGTAAGCACGATAACTCTGGAAGGGATTGAGATATTTTGATGAAACTTGGTGGGAGGATTGGTTGGGTCAAAGTACAGGTCAAGTTCGAAGATGGGCTCTGTAGCCCTATATTTGAGGGTGGGGGAGGGGTTTCAAATTAAGGGGCAAACAAAATATTTTTTGAAAGCTTTTTAGATAGTTGATTTAGGGGTAAGGAGACACGCTGAATCCGAATATGAAAGTTATTTTCTCGCCGGACTAGTAGTTCGCCCGGAATCCGGCGAAAACCGGAAAATTTGTTAAAAGCAAAATTTTTATTTGAAGTTGATTAGATGTTCGATTTAGGGGTAAGAAGACATGCTGAACACGATGGTGAAAACCATTTTCTCGCCGGACAAGTAGTTAGCCCGGAATCCGACCGAAATCGGAAAATTTGTTAAAAGCAAAAGTTTTACTTGAAGTTGATTAGATGTTCGATTTAGAGGTAAGAAGATATGCTCAACACGATGGTGAAAACCATTTTCTCGCCGGACAAGTAGTTCGCCCGGAATCCGGCCGAAACCGGAAAATTTGTTAAAAGTAAAATTTGTATTGGAAGTTGATTAGATGACAGATCTGAGGGTAAGAAAAGACGGTGAATCTGTATATGACAATCATTTTTTACCCGGACATATAGCTCGTCCGGAATCCGGTTGAAACCGGATCTTTTTAGTTTTATTTGAAGTTGATTAGATGTTCTTTAGATGTTTCTGAATTCGTTTTGGACTATCTTTTCTTGGTTGGACAAGTAGTTCGCTCGGAATTCGGCCGAAACCGGAAGTTTGGCGGGAGTAAAGTAGGAAGTTTCGATCACCTATCGTCAAAATAGATATGGCTTATACAGGTATATCTGAACTTGATTTTCTCAGATGATTAGCCTGGCGAAGACTGGATCTGGCGTCGACAAGACCTAGTTTGGCTGGACAAGTAGTTCGCTCGGAATTCGGCCGAAACCGGAAATTTGGCAGAAGTAAAGCAGGAATTTTAAGTTTCGATCAAATTCGTCAAAATAAATATGGCTTATATAGGTATATCTGAACTTAATTTTCTCAGATGATTAGCCTGGCGAAGACTGGTTCTGGCGTAGACAAGACGTAGTTGTCTGGGTCAAATATTAAATTTTTGGGATCCCATCGAAGCCTTTGGTTTTGTTTAGGTCAGACGCAACAGCGGGCTTTCTTCAGAAGTGACCGGAACTGAACATTTCCTGAGCTTCGCTTCATTTGCCATTAAAATGCACGCTTTTGTTGAAATTCAAATTTCCCGCGTCGCAGTCAACATTTCCAATATTATACGCACGACTCCTGCACACGTGACTTCTTTGAGACTCGGCTCTATTTCTTTCAGATACTTGCATTCATGTTTAGTGGAAAATTTCCAAGATGATATACATATTCGCCATTCTCTCCGTTTTGTGTACGTGCGTGGTAACATGTTGATTTTGTCACTGTACATCAGTTGTGAAAACATTTATTTCTGTCTTTTTGTTCAAGTATTTATGGTCTGTCTCTTTCCAGCAACTATTTTAGACAACCATTTGTATTTATGACAACGAAAATCCAACAATCGACTTCGTCAGTCGCATGTTTCCGGAACAAAGTGAAAATGAACTGAATTGAGGGAGTGCCCAATACTCTAACTAGACCGCATAGGAACGAAAACCGTGACAACCTCAAAGACAACGTCAATCTATCACGAGAGATCGGGATCACATCACCTGAACAAAATATCCCCTTATACCGGGAGCGGCGGCCGGAGGGAGACGCCGACGTCCTGTGACAGAAATAAACACATTCTCTTGGCACGTCCCACCGGAATTCGGGCCAGGAGTCCAAGTGCCTTCGGGCAGAAATACACAACTCAGGTGTACTCGCACGGATCTATCAGATTCCGTAGATGAACACGGAAATACACAAGAAAGCCCAAACACCAATGAGAATGTCTCGATTCTTTCTCTCTGTCTCGCGGAGACGCACGCCGAACAGCTGAAACATATGTGGAGAAAGGACGAGCGAGTTAAAAAAAAAAAAAAAAAAATATTTGGCCGATCCCCTTGTCTGTTGCTGACGAATAGTCTATTCCCAGTCTAGAATCCTTACGATGCATGGAACAAGACCCAAAGGTTTCGATGGGATCCCAAAAATTCAATATTCGATCCAGACAATTAGGTTTTGTGTTTTAGGTTTCTGCGCGCAGATCCAGTCTTCGCCAGAATCCTTGATCATTTTTTACTCTTAAAATTTAGAAACAAATTAAGGCCGAACAGATAATCATCTGAGAAAACAAAGTTCAGATATGGATTCAGCATGTGTGTTTACCCCTATAGGCCGATCGAAACGATCCTTCCTTACTTCTGCCAATTTTCCGGTTTCGGCGAAATTCCAGAACTACTGTCCGGCGAAAAAATAAAGCTCAAACACGAATTCAACGTATCTTCTTACCCCTATATCCAACATCAAACCAACTTCAAATAAAAATTTAACTTGATTCCGGACGAACTACATGTCGAATACATGTCTAAGAAATTATTATCATATCTCTTCTCACCCCTAGATCGGACATCTAATCAACTACAAATACAACTTTTGCTTTTAACAGATTTTCCGGTTTGGGCCGGATTCCGGGCGAAGTACTTGTCCGGCTAAAAAATGATTTTCACATAAGTTTTCAGCATGTTTTCTTACCACTAAATCGAACATCTAATCAACTTCAAATAAAACTTTTAGTTTTAACAAACTTTCCGGATTTGCCCGGATTCCGGACTAACTATTTGTCCGGCGAGAAAACGGTTTTCATATTCGTGTTTAGCATGTTTTCTTACCCCTTAATCGAACATCTAATCAACTTCAAATAAAACTTTTAGTTTTAACAAACTTTCCGGTTTTGGCCGGATTCCGGACGGACTATTTGTCCGGCAAGAAAATAGTTTTCATATTCGTGTTCAGCATGTCTTCTTACCCTTTAATCGACTATTTCATTAGCTGTTTAATTTTGTTTTGTTTGTCCCTTAATTTGAACCCCATCCCCACGCCTAAATGTACGGCTACATAGCCCATCTACGAACTCGACCTTTCCCTTGACCCAAAGGATCCTTCCATCAAGTTTCATCAAAATATATCATTTCCTTCGACAGTTATCGTGCTTACAGACGGACGGACGGGCAGACAGACAACTTTTGCGATGTCATAGGTATCCCTCCACTTACCTTTCGGGATCCCAAAAAGACAAACCGACCACAACGGCTATGTCTACAAACAATCGCTTCTTTATTTTTATGCCAAAACGAAAAGTCGTGCTGTCTACTTTTAAAGCTCGACTTCTGAGGTCAGAAAATAGTCTGTTTCTTCTCCAATTTGCAAACTTTCCCTGCTTCTATGGGGAAAATGGGACAACGAACTTGTGGTTCATGTTATCAACAATCGTATTCTGGTATTCTTTATTTTTCAGGCAAAACGAAAAGTAGTGTTGTCACTTAGAGGTCGGAAAATAGTATGATTTTTTCAAATTTCCCTGCTTCTGTGGAGTAAACGGAAAAAGGAACATGTGGGTCGTTAACTTAACTTTCTAATGTTTACTCTTGTGTATTTTTGAGTGATTAGTACATCTCAATATGGGTCCTGCTGAATTAAATAAATAAATAAGTATGATAAACAAAAAAATGACGTTTCATACGATATGCATTTTTGCCCCTAAAAACACCCGATCTATAATTTTAGTGTAGGAAGAAGTAGCTCCGATTAAAAATAAATCCATGCCCCTACCATGACCTCATCTTGCTTACCAGATACTGACATGTGACGAGATGTTAAACATATTCCAAGCGCCACCACACATGGCAACAACAAGCCGTTTCGGTGGGATCCCAAACGGTTGGCCTACGGCTAGTTTGCCGATAGGGTAGGGTAGGGGCTTTAGACAATGAGCGTGTTCCGCCCTACTTACCGTAGTTACTACGCATGACGTCACGAATTTTGGCTATATTGGGTCATGGCTGGAACGCTTTTTTAAATTTTCGGTAAAACGTCACTCCACGGGATAATCCAGCCAACCACGTTACAGAGATCCGTAGTTATTACGCTTACTACGCTCCCGAGCATGATAAGCAAATAGTTTCTATTAGTTACTATTTCGAGAAGGTTGGAACGGTCAGCGTAGTAACTTTTCGTGAGGCTGGAAAGGAAATAGTATCTAATAGTTACTATTGGTAGAGGGGTCGAACACGCTCAATATACACAGGGCAGGTAATATAGCACCGGAGGTCCCGAGGTCGGCTAGAAAATTTAAGTTTCAACGGATTCCGGCTTCAACCGAGGTGCTAACTGATATTTGTGGTATAATGATAGTCCTGGAGCTTACCTATAGCCACGCTCCCTTTTAATTGGTTTCTCTGCCAAATTTTCCGTTTAATACCAAACATGACACATAGGCTACTGTTTTATCCCAAAATAGCCCACCCCCCCGATCAGTCCAGTTATAGACTTTTATGTGATCCTGAGCTTTAAGTTTGTGCCAGATTACGGCCAAGATCCATCCGATCATATTCCGTTTTTGTTACCCCTTCACCCACCACCCCAATTTTACGGCGCCGTTCTGAAAATTCAGGTACGAACCGGATTGTCTTTTTATCTCTACATTAATCCTTTCTTTTTTCTTCTTTTGTTTTGTTTAGTATTTGCTTTAGTAATTAGAAATGTATTGTTAGTAGTAGTATTTATTTTTCAGTAGTCGTAGGATTTATTCTTCATTAGTAAATAGATGTGAATTTTGTTTTTCGCCTGTTATTTAACAAGTCCCCCGGGACTTTCCCTGCAGGTGATGCAGACAAATGTTACGCGTTGGTTTTATATTAAACATAATCTAATCTAATCTAATCTTCTATTCAAATCTAATTGGACAAATTGTTCGGTCCCTATCCTGCAGCCCAACCCCACCCCAAATGTTGAGGTACGAAGCCCTTCAAAGTTCGTGTTCTACTAAACCCTGCCAAATTTAAAGAAGATATCTCAACACGTTTGAGGTTTATCGTGCTAACGGACAGGCGAACGGATAGCATTACATTTTCACGTACACACTTCGTTTGGGATCCCAAAAAGGGTTGTTCTGTTTAATGTATTCAAAGAGGACAAATAGGCTTCCAAATGACAAATTGCCAATATGGCTAAACAGCAGATCCACCACTGATATCTCAGTGTTAACACTGCTAACAAGGGTTGTTTTCGGGTCATCAGAGGATGCGATGTTTAAGCAGTGCATGATAAGAACACTTGGGGGAGTACCACAGATAACTGTGGGAGAACTGTCGGCACTTTCATTTCAAAGGCAAAAAGATGTCTAGAAAATAGGTCATGGAAAATAATAATTGCTTCTAGCTGACGAACTTGAAACACGAACCAAAGTTGTCATCAGGTATCGTATTCTTTCTATGAACATGCTGAGTCAGCTGCCAGGCTATTATAGCCATGGATTCATAATACTATATATGACCATGTAGGCCTACGTAAGTTCTTGTCATGTTTTCTTATAACAGTAGCTTACTATTGTATGTAAGCTTTTGATTCCTAAGCTAAATACTGACACTTTCCTTGGATACGGAGATAAAAAAAAAGTGTATACACCTATCGTCGTTTTCTTTTAATGTTCGATTTTTGTTTTAAAATTCTCTTTCCATTTCAGGATGATTTCTTTATTCTTTTAAAATTTGTTATGTCTCCTTTTCACACAATTTCTGCATATCCAAATCGGTGGAGACGAAAGAAAACATTACTTTTTTTTTAATATTCGGAAAACGACGACAAGAAGGGCAAGACTCCCGTTATATTTTTCGTCCTCTTCTTCCTAAAGAGCTGAGAGACAGGAGATGGATACCAATCAACGCCTTTTGTCGTGGTCAGGTTGTGGTGACGTTTCTGGCTCTTCACTAGGCAAGCGGCGATTCTTCGTCGGCACAAAGAGCTAGTCATCAAGAGTGTTCGTCCGAATCTGATTTCCTTCCGTTCATTTTCTCTTATTCCAATGTCTTTATACTCCTGGATACCAGTATCGTAAATACAAAATCGCTGGACGTAACTCATCCAGCGTTTATGGCACTTGCCTTCCGGCCAAGTGCTATATACCGATCACTTTTCCGTCGGTCAGTCAATTGACCGCGAGTTAGGATACTTCCAGATGTGCTAGGACGATGACACTTGGCAGGCATATCAGGGACCCGACCAAACTAATCAGTTTCCCAATCCGACCATCTGGGAGGGGGGAGTGGAGGAAGGGGGAATCCGGAAAATTGAGTAGTGTGTAACTTTCGAACGGGTGATCAGAGTGGAATGAAACTTCGGAACTGAATAGATGATATGTCTCTGATGTCCCATTTGAAGTCCGGACCGGATTCGACAGCAATGGCGGAGTTGGGGGAGTCCGGGAATCTCGAGAAACGGTAAGAATGGAGGGATCGAAGTGAAACTTGCTGGGATGAAAAGCATCTGCTCTAGATGAATCGTTCACACAATTAGACTGGATCCGGACACTGTGGGAGGCGGTGGAGGGGGTTTCCTGGAATTCGGGTGATGGTGCACCATCATGGGTAATTTTCCCGACGAAACTTGGCATGGAACTTGGTGAGAATAACAAACAAATGCTCTAGATAAATCATTTACATTACCTGATTGGATCGGGCACTGTGGGGAAAGTTAGAGGGGGCGGGGGGATCCGGAATTCCGGTGATTGCAAGTTAAGGTACTTCCAGATGTGCTAGGACGATGAAACGTGGCTTTAAAATTGGAGATTCGAAAAGATTGGCCTAGAAGTCGTCACTTCCAAAATCTAACCATTCCTTAAAGTACAAGCCTAACCTTAACCGCAAAGTAAAAAAAAATAATTTTTAAGCAAACTATACATTTTCATGATCTCCATGACGCCATGATCATTTTTGCCTCAAGGGTTTTACTTATAAACAAATTTCTAGCTCCCTGAAAGTGCGCATCTTAACCGAAAAGTTGAAAAAATACTTTTGATCAAATGACATATTAATGATCCCCAAGGAACGATTCTCATTTTTGTCTCAAGGGTTTTGCTTACAGATGAATTTCTAGCGCTTTTAAAGAGCGCGCATTGCAGTCAAGTAACAAAAAAAAAATAAACGATGCATTCTCGTGATTTCCAAGGGTCCATGATCATTCTTATCTCAAGGGTTTTGCTTACATATGATCAGAACAAACCCACGAAAAGCCAGATTCTATATTAAATATAAAAAAAATATATGTATATTTATATATATAAATATATGAAATTTTCATCCTCTGAACCAGCCTCGCAAGTGCCATATGAGCTTCTAGCTCTTGCTGTATTTCAAATTATTTGCCTAGCGTTGCGATTTTTTTGGCTCTTAGCCGAAACCTGAAGATGCGTTTTTACCAACGCCTGCCGCGATGGATACGGCCAGGCGCGGAGAAATTCGCTCTCTGAGTGTGTCGGGCTTAACGCGCAAATCTCTGATTGCATTTGAAATATTCTTTTTTTCCTTCCTCTTCAGGTCCTTAGTCAACACTTCCCGCTCACGCTGTAATCATTCCCAGTGGGAAAAAAGGGAAGTTACCTTAAGAAAACAGCCTATCTGTCACCAGGCGCCTGGGAAGACAACAGAAATCTGTCGATAACCCCCCTGTGTAAGCCTCCCAGACTTCCTGGCAGGGGAGGGAACCGGAGCCGTATGACGAGGGTCTAAGGTTAGCCCTTTTAAGAAATACCAGATGCACTGCACATGTCTCCAATAGATCATTGCTGGGGCCGCGGAGCTACACTTGCTAATTTCGTGGACGAAATTTATTTTTCGAAAGATCCCTGAGCTGTAATGAAGAAGGCGGAATTCAACCTGTCGTAAACAGGAGTGATTGGTGTCTGGGTTTCTAGGACTCTGCGTTAGCCTGACCTGTCGCGGGGTGGTCGAATTCATATTGTTGGTATTCAAATGCATATTTTTCATTCGAAGACGACTATTCTTATTCTTTATTTCCTAAAGCGCGCCTTTCAATTATTATCCTTTATTTCCAAAATGCGCGCACTTAAATTATTTCGAAGTTTCGGGTGGTATCCATATTTGAAAAAAAGTGTGTTACCCGGAAATGCGGTATACTTGCCCGATCTGCGATGATTTTGATGGGCTGGACCCTTTTTTGTTCGTGTGTCAGGGGTTTAGTGAGGTAAGAGGGAGCTTTCTTGGGGATGGTGGTTGTGAGCCCCGTCTTGGAATTTTGAAGTCGACGTCGAAAGTATATATAGTGCAGTTGGAAATTTTGTCCGGAAAGGTCTTATTATTTGAAAGTTGAGTGTTACATGATTTTGTTTGGTAGTTGTTTGTTGTTGTATATGTATGCATACGGCCCGAAAACGGCTTTAAATACAGTCATTCATTCATTCATTCGTTCATATTGGTGGCATCAAACGCATATTTATCGATGGAAGACTTTAACCTTACAGGACCCCTGGACCCCTTATTCTGCCTTTGTATTATCCATAGCTCCCTTATGGAATTATAAGCTTCTGAAATCCCCGCTCTTCGCCGTTCTTTCGTTTTGTACTCACGACTTTTTAGCGTTTTTTCGGCCTATCCGAGTTTTGCCCGTCGTGCCCGTGCGAATGATTCATGCATGAAATCGTTGCTGATATTGATCAAGACTCACAAGAAAGGGTTGTGTATGTCCAGGTTTTGATAGGACTTTGCGTACTTAGGAGTAGCCAGAGGCACCTAAGGTCGGTGAAGACATAAAGCTACTGGGGATGCACAAAATATAATCCAAGTGAGAAAACCAGAACAAGCTATATAAACAAGAGGGAATATTTTTCGATAATTTTTATACAAATATTTGGGTCTTGCAGATCTTCAGTCTTTGCCAAACCAATATACATTTGATATCGTTGTAACAGACCACTGAACAACATAGCTAAAAGCATATCAAGCAATCCGAGGCGAGAATAATCAGTATTTCCTGATTCACCGTGTCTTTGAACCAACACCTACCTCTTCCAACCAAATTTTATCGAAATCAGAATTTTATTTTACTCCTTCGAAATTTCCGGTTCTGACCGGACTCCGGTCAAACTACTTGGCCGGGGAGGAAAAAAGCTCATATTTAGGTTCAACATTATGTTGTTAGCCCCTTCTCGGGGCTCCGATCAACCTGAGCAATTTTGTTTACTTCTATCAAATTTCCGGTTTCTGACGGATTCCGGATGAACTAATTATCCAGCGAGAAAACTCAAGTTCACACATGGATTCAGCTTGTACTCTTGCTCCTACAAGAATATTCCGATCGACTTCAGGATAAACTTTACTCCTACTAAATTTCCGTTTTTCGCCAGATTTCGGTTAGTCTATTGTCCGGCGGGAACATATAATTCAAATACAGATTCAGGGTGGTTACCTCTAAATCGACGCTCTAATCGAGCAACTTTTAACTTCTAATCAACTTTCACTCTTACCAATTTTCCGGTTTTCGCCGGATTCCGGGCGAACTACATGTTTCTGCAGCCCTGTATCGAACTTTTACTCAACTTCTGATTGAACTTTTGATCTTACGAAATTTCAATTTTCCCGGATTCCGGGCGAACTATTTGTCCGGCGATAAAATGTCAGTTCTGAATTCAGCGCTTCTCCTTATCCCTAAATCGACTCTCACATTAGCTTGACAAAAAAAAACTTTCGACCGTGGTATCAGATACCATGGTATCTGCAAAAACGCAACTCGTGTTTGCAGTTATCGTGGTATCTGATACCACGATCAAAAGGCGTTTTTGCAGTTATCGTGGTATCTGGCCAGCTACCGTGGTATCTGATACTCAGATACTACGGTCCGACCGTGGTAACTGATCGTGGTATTAAAAGTCATCTCACTTGCATCAGTGTTTGTCAAATTGGTGGGAAAGAAGTTTGGCACTTAGTGGTGTGACTGATATCAGTTTTTCTTTTGGGATGACTTCGAAAAGTGCAATTTCGGCAATTGTCGTTTTTTCAGAGCAACCGTATATCAGACACCATGGTAACTGCAAAAACGACTAATTGCAGATCCAGTTACCGTGGTAACAGATACCATGGTATCTGCAAAAACAAAATTATTTAAATATTCATGACACGGCTTGGTCGGTCAGCTGCTAAAGACGGGGAGAACTGCTGCACAGCTTGTATACCCTAACACCAGTAAGTGATCTATCAGGTCCCGAACATTTAGCAAGTTTTTATCCGTAGGCCTATTCCAAAATTTCTGGTTTTAACCAACTTGCCGAAACGATTTACATGCCAAATGAAGCCAACAACTTGGTCAATAAATATGAAACTTGATAGCAGTGGAATATGATCCCATATTCCGGTTTTCCCGAATTCCCGTAAAACTACAGAAAATGAAAGGATGTGGATTCAAGATATTCGAGGATACGAAACCTATTAACACAGAAAACGTTCTCTCCTGGCCATGGGACCGGGTTAAAACACCAACATTTTTCGATCACGTGACAACTTAATGACTCCACACAGCCTAAGAAATGAAAAGCAGTCTAAACCCCCCACGTAGGTCATTCGGCCACCTCTCTGCGCGGACCACCTCACATTTCGGAATCGAGCAAATACCTTCTCCAGAAAACACGTGCTACCAGAATAGCACCAGCTCCGCCAGACCGCCCGCTGAAGAGCCCAACGAAAGAGTTCAAACGAGTTCAGAGGCCTAGCCTCACCGACACCGACTCAACCCACCATACAAAAAATGCAACCCAAGTACATAGATCTGATCTGGCCATACATAATAATATTTCAGAGGACTTGGCATACGTTCTAGACAGAAAGACGGAACCTAAATATAGTGCCGGCAAGGTAGGGAGGAGAAGAGGACGGCATATAAGGAGCAGGGAATTTTATAAATCGCTGGCAGTGTTTGAAGGTGTGTGTGTGTGTCTCTACACATTTTTCTGCGTTATATTTGTTCTGTAGTGCCAAGTGAAGCTTCTATAGACATGGATAAACCTCAGCATGAGTACAAGCGCGTGTGCGAAAAGACAGTAACTTGATGATTCGTAGTACCACAAAAAAAAAACTGAAACCGAAAATTTAACTGGTAATAACTGGAATTAAAACCTGGAAAATAATGTGACAGTTTGTAAAGAAATATACTTTTTATTGGTGTTGCACAAGGTTCAATATAAAGTTTTTTGACCCATTATGATTATTATTTTTCGACCAGTAAAAGCGTTAGAGAAAAAGCAGTACACACAACAATAAACCAATGTACTTTATCAATAATTTGTAAACAATTTCGCAGTTAATTTCATTAAAAAGTTGGGGATAATACAATAGTTTTGTGAACAGCTAGCTATTCACCTATTTGCAAACGATAAGCATAATAATGCCTAAACGAAAAACCTTAAAAAAACAATCAATTTTTTCTTATTTTCAGAATGTGTCAAGATCCTGTAAATTATTCCTGGGCCTGTTACATTATAAACAAATACAGAACTGAAGTACTTTCGGAAAAGATAAAGACCCAAAAGTGCAAACACAACCCAGGGTGTCATACAATTCATTAACGTCCCCCGCTATCTTTTTTAAGGGGGGTGTAAATTCGATATTCCACCGCTTGCATTGCGAAAGATGGGAGGGAACAGGAGAGCGGTCTTCAAAGATGGTTCGGTTCCAATTTTAGACCCAGCGAAGTCTCCTGCATCTGTGGGAGCCAGGCCAGCGCTTCAAGTTGCTCATTTTAGACTCATTCGGTGGAGTGCGTTCAGTGAGTTAAGTGAGACAAATTGAGTTAGGAAAGTCATTATGTCATTTGTGCAGCAGATATCTGGATATTCCATTGTGTGCTGGATATACGTGTCGTCTGCACAGTGTGTACTTGCGGAAGTGGGCAATGCAAATTAATTTGCTCTTTCGGATGATTCTTAGTTTCTCAGTAGCAAATATATTTGACACGTTGCTTAATATGTAAACAGTGGTTAATGTTAACAATATAATACTTTTCTCTAAATTGAATGACAAGCATCCAACTGCCAACAAAACTTTTATTTATAATCAGACTTAGCTTGGATGCAGATTCGATCAAAAAATTATTTTGAAGTATATGAATCAACAGACTGTTCCTATTGGCTTAATTGGTGACAAGGTCATAAGAAAATGCAAGACCGAGTCAGAAAAGCATTTAAACTATCACCACATGACTCTATTTCCTCCATTAGCTCAAGTGGTGACAAGGCCGAATTCAGCCAAGATTAATAATTCCAGTTTCCAAACAGTTAAAAGCAACCTCCATCATCAATTTTGATTGCAATTCCAGAGGCGCCTTGCCCGCCGCCAAGGGCTATGACGTCAGACCAGATTGCGTCTATGCGTGGTGTTGCTTTCTTGAAATCTTGGCAACATTACGGGGTAAGATCTGGTCGCCATTTTGAACTCGACACCCCTCTTCCATCCCCACAGTTCAATCGAACTGATGATTATAATAAGTAATGTACTTCCAAATTATATTAGCTTCTACAAGCTAAGAATACTGGGAATTCTAGCCAAAGCATAAAGTTATGGGGAGGACAAGCTTCAGTAGTAAAGCTTGGGTAAAGCAAAATACAGCGATTGCTACAAAATAAAGGGAGGGAAAGCTCAAATAAATTACTGTGAAGGGAAACTTCAGTAGAATCGTTGGGTAACGTAAAATAAAGCGATGACTATTAAATAGATGGGAGGAGGCTTAAATAAAGGGGAAGAGCGTAAAGTACTGTGAAGGAAAACTTCAGTAGAATCCTTGGGTAAAGCAAATTAAAGTCACTACTAATGGCTACAAAATAAAGGGGGGGGGTAGCTGGTGGTGGATTTGCTGAATTTCCAACGTTTAGGTATCCCTTGGTGTTTCCCCCTTGCTCCTGAGAGAAAATAGCGTCTGTGGCACGCCGTACTTCATTACAGGCCGTAGTTCATATTAACTGATATGGAATGTAAAGAAGTATGGAGTGTACAGGCTGCAATATCGTCGATGAGCAGCTGAACTGCAATGGCTTCAAACAAACCCGCGCTCACCACACATTACCCGACGTACGCTATGGTGGATTCTGTGTATGTATTTATTATACCAAACGTGCAAGTTGATAGCTTTTTTATGGAAGCGAACGCTCGAACGCTGCCCAGGCAAACAGGTGTTTTAAGGGGCCTTTAATTAGCTACTTTGGCTAACTGATAGTTGACTTCTGTAACAGCAAGTGCAAACAGCACCGTTCAAAGTCAACAAACGTTCAAAAAAGCATACCTCTTATAGTTAAGGTAAACTTTGGTTTTGTTAAATACCTTAAAAAGGGCCCCGACTCTATTAACTGCCATGGCGTCCTGGATCTCATGTCTGGGCCTGCTTATTTCCTACATATCAAATTTCAAGATTGTGTTGAGTCGGAAAGATTAACAATAGTTGCTTATCAGCGTCAGATACCACGATGACTGCAAAAACGACTTTAGACCGTGGTATCAGATACCATGGTATTAAAATAACACCAGTATTTCATGTTTCTGTGTAACGAAATGATCCATAGTACAAGCCTCGACCTACGTGAATGTAGGTGCAGATAAAAAAGAAGATACCATGGTATCTGATACCACGGTCTAAAGTCGTTTTTGCAGTCATCGTGGTATCTGATACCACGGTCAAACGGCGCTTTTGCAGTTATCATGGTATCAGAAAAATTCATCTCACTTTCATCAGTTGTTGTCAAATGGTGGGAAAGAAGTTTGGCACTTAGAGATTTGACTGAATATCAGTTTTTCTTTTGGGATGACTTTGAAAAGCTCAATGTGCTGACATTGTCGTTTTTACGGCGCAACCGTATATCAGATACCACGGTAACTGCAAAAACGACTAATTGCAGATCCAGTTGCCGTGGTAACAGATACTATGGTATCTGCAAAAACGCAACTAATGGTAGAAACAATTTTTTTTGCATTGTAGTAGGCCTGCTTTTAATATCAATTCAAATAAATTCACTACTGAAGGTTAGAAAATTACTGAGTTAAATCCTTTTGCAAGATTAAACGTTTCTTGTTAACAAATTTATTTTTTCGGGGTTTTTGATGTGTTATGTGATTTATAAATCTTAAAGTTCCCACGAAAGCAAGATAATTAAGTATAAACACTCAGACTCCAACCATCAGAAACAAAATTATCGGAAAATAGAAAAGGCATTACATGGAGTAATTCACTGGTGGCGCATATTTAACAGGAAGAGGTAGAAAGCCACAGATTTGTGTGTGTTAAAGTATGAAGTTAAATGAAATCCGTTTGACCGGAAACGGTTAAAATGCTATTTTTTTTTATTTTTTTTTATGAGCGACAGATGTGTCCACCACCAGTCAGCTCGGACAGTAGTGGGTACAAGCATATCTTACTTGCAGGTGAAGGAGACATGGAACACATAACCATGTTAAAGTCAGTGTAACAATATACTTTCAACTTCCTTTTCTTCTGTCGTTACAAATGCAAAACACTATGTTTCTTTCCTAGTGTCACTGTGAATCCGTGTCGCTGTCAGAACAGGCCTTCTTCTGGTCACGATTACGCCATGTGAACCAACCTCAGACAGGCGTTTCGGTTTAAACTCAACTAGTTGGAAGAACAGAAACAGCCGAGTCCCGTATGAACACGCAAAAAAAACGATACTATTTTTTTTTTGTTCCAGGTCTATGAGATGGAATGAGGCGACGCTCCCGTATGATCTTTTTTTTGCCAAACACTCGACCAAAAGTTGAACGTAGCGGAAACGCCGTTTTGTCTGTTTTATGGGTATGTGGGTAATTGCAAAGGTCTGAAAGTAGAAACTGAAACCTATTTCTATAGAACTTCAGGCTTAGAAGGATCCTCATCATGCTTGATAAAGTAGCTAATTTTTTTATTTCGACGAATTTGTTGCCAAATTTGAATTTCCCGCGAAAATCGAGCTACAAAATCGAACAACCTCGGCATTTGTTTGTCAAAGCCCATCAACACAAAACGCGTTTTCCGCGACAATCCCGGATTAATAATCCGAGACTGATTCATCAGAGAAATATCAAACCGACAATCCCAGATTGTACAAACGACGATCCGACGATCTTGCTCCGTTGCAAGATTCTCGAATCGACAATCCACGCACGAATCCGGATTGTCAGATTGTCACAGAAAGAGAAATCGTAAATCGTATTGTCACAAATATCTTGTTGATTGCGGAAACGCACTAGAGGGCCACACAACCGACCGCGGAAACAGTAGTTTTTGATCTGATTTCTCCTCGCGTTCGCGTGTCTTCTCTCAATTCTGCCACTTCACGTTTTATGACTAGGCTATTGAGATGAAGCCAATTCTCTTTTTTTGCGTTTTTGTCAGAATCGAGAACGGGAAAGCTTCACGATTGTCACGAGTTTCTTCGACAGCCAATCTCGATTCTCCTTCTCCGTTCTCCTCCCTGATTGGTCAGCAACGGGCGGATGTTCAACCCGTATAAGCAGGTATTAACGGGTGGCTAAATTAGTGTTTTTAACTTTTTGTCAAAAGCGAGAACGGAGAAGCGAGAAGAGCAAAAGCGGTAATTTTTGAGAAGCAAGAACTGGAATTCAGATAAAAAACGCAACTACTATTTTCGAACCACAAATTCTGAGATCACGGAAAAACGACTTTGGTCTCCGTCAGAAAAAATAGACCTCTGAGAGGTCTGGGAGTAATTAAAACGCGGCCCTTGCAACATTCTAACACTCCTTTCTCCGCCATAGCGGAATCATTACCAGATGACATCGTCAAGGAGTCGCCAGATGTGAGCGATCTACGACAATTTCCGTTAGGGTTAGAACCAGGGGTGCTTACTCCAAAATCCCTTGTATGAGCACCTTATTCTTACCATCCAGGGAGATACCCGTTGTTGCCTTCAAAGAGGTCTGTTAGACTATTTTTGATGTATGAGTCCCATAAAATAATACTCCAAACTATTCACAAATTCTAGCTTCCGCTAAACATTGATTCTTCCGCTAAGGAATAGCTCTTCCAGTTCTTATAAACTGTATAACAGATTTTCTTTAGACAATCCTTGGTTAAAAAAACATACTGGACAAAAGTTCTTCCAATATTCTTTTATAAGTCCTAGTCAGACAAATTCCAGAAGTTTTGTTTTCATATCCAGCTCTTCCACTTTTATAGACATATTTGTAAAGATAAAAATAAACATTTTCTATCCGTGAATCCATGGTTTAAAAAAATAACATATTGGACGGTAGTTTTTCCAATATTCCTGTACAAGTCCTAGTCAGAAAAATTCCAGAAGTTTTTTTTTATATTCAACTCTTCCATTTTTAGAAGATTTGTTTGTAAAAACATAAAATAAAATGTTTGCTATCCACATTAAACGTACCAGCAGGCATAGCCCATCCCACTCATTTCTTGCAATCTAGTTCACTAGTACGAAAAAGAAAAAAAGAACATTCATCATCGACGGAATCGATGACAACAAATGCAAACATAAAGATACTTTTTAAGAATCACTATTGATCTTGTGTGGTCTCACTGAACTTGCCGAAATAACGCTGTTTAACTTAGTTTAATTGTTTTTTTTCCGAATCGGTTTTAAATCCCTCATAATATCAATCGTCCAATGATTCACTCAGTTTTCAAGAACTAAATATATTAAAGTGATGGAGATTCTAAGAGTGAGTCAGACAACAATCTTATTGCCTTTGATGCAAGTATTATTTTGCACGACATTGTGGAAAATCACCTACCGGTTGGCCATGGCCAAACCTTAGTTGCTGTTTTTTTCTTTGTTTTATTTTTCTGTAATAGTTATGGTTTGGTGTTGTAGGCATATGGCTTTTGCTGAATTAAAGTGATTCATCATCATTAATTAATGCTCGCTTTTCGGTAAGGACTGTCATTTTTTTTTTATCGGCTAGAACAGAACAGCGGATTCTAATAACGCAAAAAATGGAACATGCTACTATCGGTGAAACCAAGAAAAAATAATCTGACAGAACCTCCGTCTCCCTATCTTTGTAATATGACTATGCGGAGTCGAATATTTCCCCATCCCCTGTCCGCTACGAACGAGCGGAGGTTAGTAACTTGGCGCCACATAACGTTTTGTACCTTTTTTTCTGCGATAAGCAACGGCGAAGACGGAAGATGAGTAAACGGGTATCAACATTAGCTCAAAGATAGAGTAAATACTGTCGGGGTATTCATAGTCGCTGCATGGGACTAAAGACAGAAGTTCTATCAGATTATTTGTTCTTGCTGGTGAAACTGAATAACAAGAAATGAGATTTGCTGTGATGTGGGGGGAAGCTGATTATATTTCTTTTCATGTAGGGCCGAAATCTGCTATTGCGAAATCTACTATCAGCCTGGATGCTTGTATCGCGAAATCAAATGCGTTTTTGTGCCAATTTTTATCACACTTTCGCAGTAGCAGGGCCGTATCCAGGAATTTATTTCGGGGGGGGGGGGGGGGTTTGCTCGCGGAATTTATTTCGGGGGGGGGGGGGGTTTGTCCACGAGTCGGACCAAAAAGTAAAAAAAATACATAGATCAGAGGTTAAAACCTGCAAAAAACTATTACTTTTGTGGGTTTCGGGGGGGGTTTGAACCCCCTAACCCCCCCCCCCTGGATACGGCCTTGCGCAGTAGGCTACAGATTTGCCAAAAAATGTTTGTATTTCAACCTGGTTGTAATGCACTCAATCTCGTTCTATAACGTGTTCAAAAGGTATTGGGAATAAATAAGGGACCTTGAACCCGTACACATTTGGGACAGATACACCATACGAGGAGCGCTTTCAACTCTTTATATCGGCCTCCACATCGTAAGGGGAAGAAGGCATTCACCCGACGGTTTCCATCATTCCCAGGGGTCGTTTCCAGTTGTTTAAGGGTACCAATATACCAATCTATTGCCATAACACAGGTTTTATTAGACAACTTTCGATACGATTTTTTTTTTAAGAGTATAGAATGCAGCTTTGCAGGTCCGTATCCAGGCATTTATTTCGGGGGGGGGGGGGGCGGAGGGATGCCCGCGGGTCGGACCTAGTCCATACCAAAAGTACAAAAAGATACAGATCAGAGGTTAAAGCCTATAAGAAACGCTTATTTGTGTATGTTTCGGGGGGGGGGGGGGGTCGAACTCCCTAGCCCCCCTGGATACGGCCCTGCAGCTTTGTAACGTAAATATTACAGCGGTTGTGAGCCAACCTGACTTTAACATTCCTGGGATGAACGAGCGACAAAACTGCGGACAGATTACATGAATAAAACAAATTTGATCTTGTACTATCAAAAGATGGCCGAACTTTTATATCTATTTCCTGACACAGGTAGCCATTCCTTCAGCGGTCTCTATCCCCTTGCTAAGCGCTTGTCACTCATTTCGAAAGATAAGTGATGTAGGAATTACTAAATTCCCACTATGAGCAGTAAAAATCATGTATTAATAATTACCAATTGCATATTTGTGTTTTTAGCTACAAACTTGTAAACATAAAAATTTTTGACGGCTTCTTTCTTTTTTGTTTTCTGTCGTCACTGAAATGGGTCGCCATTAAGGAAACGAATGTTTGATACATGCAACCCTGTATCACTCTGATGGTGACCCACAACAGACTCTGGTGGGTGGCGAAGACGGTTTATTTATTATTAAAAAAATAACATACATTTGAGTTACATTAGGAGAAAGAAATCCATGTTTGTATACGGCTTAAGGCATCTCTTGTTGTTATGCGAAGAAGCATGAAGTAATTAAAATTAAAGTAAAAGATTATTCATATTATGTATGATATTATATGTTGTAATATTATACATATCACTATCAGTCCACAAAATCGATACTTTTTGTTTGAAAATTGTAAGTTTTTCAACTAACACAACTGATACTATATCCTTATTGCTTGCAAGTGCAACATAAGATGATCTAGAAGTCATCCCTAATTTTTTTTTTAAATAGTTCACTGCTTGAAAATCAGGAACTGCCCAGCACCCAATTGCACATTCATCCTGCACGTAAGTGCCATCTAGCATCCAATCGACGAAAGCGCAATCAGCATAGTCAGTCTAACAGCGAATCAGCGAACAGAAACGGAACATGACAGAGTCACCTAGCGGAACTACAGCTGCGCCTTCTGGAGCTTTCCGGAAACAGACGAAAAAGAAAAGAACAGATAAACAACCCACTAGGTGGTACAGGAGAAAGCGAGACATCTTGCCCCGAGAAACTGAAGCCGCCTAGTACAACACATATTCAAAGCTGTGGAAAGCTGTCAGATTTTCGAAATTGACAAGTGAAAATAGGTGACACCTCCGCGGTGTTGAGTAAATCTCAGCCGATTATCCGAATAATGCGACGTCATATCTTTTTACAAGAGAATTTCCTTCTTTCGTTTTCAAACCTTACTGATTGTCCCTAGAGCAGTTTATAAACGTAAACACGTCCGGCACCTCGCTGGCCGCTGGGCTCTACAGGGTATAGATCCGCGTAGGCTATATATTTAGCAATATTTATTTACTGAGTTTTCTAACTTCATTCATGACGTCACATTGTCCTCGAGTCTCGGATAATCAGCTGAGATTTAGTCTAGACCTCCGCATATAGTTTAGCCCCAGGTTCAAAAGGCATGATGACAGAAAGATAAGATAGAATTACCGCAGTTCGGTTTTTATATCACTGGCCAGTTTATTGCACAACTGGCCAATTGCATGAAAGAGTTTTTTGAAAGTGAATGTAAACTAGTGATGGGTGATGAGAACTAGCTCAATTCCGGGTGAAAGCTTCTGCGCTTTCTCAGGAAAAATAATTGCAAAAAAAGCCTACTGTACATATCCACAATAAACGCTGAAAAATCACGGAACTGTACATAGACACGGAATCTTCTTAAAACACCCATTCTACAAATTTAAATATTCCTTATTTTGCTTCATTTTGCATATCATCGAATTCGCATCGTTCTTCTGGGTTAGCTTGCTTGTCATTTTATGGTTTATCGGGTCCTCGTCGTTCTTCTTTCTCTTATTTCGTGGAATATTTACTTTGTTCTTCACTGTGGAACGTTGCCGGAAGTGCAACCTAAACATCCGAAACCGTATTTTTCCCTTGCTTAGCATCTAAGACAAACGATTAAGCTGATCAAGAAAACATAGGTTTACTGAGAAGTAAGCCTAGAAAGATAGGGACAACCTTTTTCATTATTTGCTGAAATTTAAGTCAAAAGTGAATGTTTTCCTCTATAGAATAATAACGAATTAGTCTAATAAATAAAATAAAACAAATAAAATCAAGGTATTATTTTTTGTAAGCTATCTTTTGAAAAACTTCCCCCAAATCTCGTTTGATCTCTTTCACTGTACCAAATTTTCAGTGACCTCGGACAAACCCGCAATTACTCTCAGAGGATTGAACAGAAGGAACACGCCCTCGGTAACAGATGGAGCTGCACCGATATCCATCGTATGCCTAGGGAAGCACGCCACATATCACCGCTGCGGAAAGAACGAAGCCCTCGTCAACTCAGCAAAATTGATGCGTTTTCCGACATAAGCACGAAATCAGAACTTCCCCAAGACACGAGCCGGGGATTGAGCGCTCACTCGAAAGACCGAATCGCGTGCCTTCGGTATCGACGATTTCTTTAATTTCCTTCAAAGCGATAGGAAGGCCCCACACGCAAGGCTTTTTCCTAGCGGTAGGAATATTACTTCCCGATGATTCGTGCGGCCCCGTGTTTTGCCGAAAAAGATGGATTGCAAAAGATACGGATTCCATTTCAGATATGGTACGGTCGGACCGTGGACTAAGGTACTCTTAGAAAGATCGACAAATTTACAGTGACACGAGCTATTTCCAGAAGAAATCAACCGGAAAATCTAGGAAAAGAAACGAATATCGAAGCAGGATGGTCCGTTTTCGAATTGGTTCAAATTAAAAAGTCAGGTTGTGAACCAATCTCAAATTTGCGAAGCTTCAAGACCAGCAGCGAAAATATGAGACTGGCGTGTCACATTACAGATCGATATACGGTGCTTGTATGACTGACAAGACCAAATGTTTCTATGCGATCCCAAAAACTGGATATGTGTTGGGCTTTTTGATCCAGACAATCGGGTCTTGTAGATATCCGATCTTCGCCAGACTCCTTCAACACTTTTATTACTGAAATTTAGCACTTGAAAATAAACATAGATAATACCGTAGTGTTTTTATTGACAAATTAAGGCCAACGGCTAATAATCTGCGAAAGCCAAGTTCAGATATGGATTCAGCATGTGTGTTTACCCCATATACACGGCATAACTTTTTTTCAATAATTATTTCAATAAAATCTACTTTAACGAAATTCTCTCTCTAATCCGAAATTTTTTCTAATCCGAAATTCTCGCTCTATTCCGGGCGAACTTCTTTTCCGGCAGACAGTTCATATCTGGGTTCAATGTGTATTTTATAGAGACTTTTTAATCGACGCCAACCGGCTCTAAAACTTCATGGAATGTGTGCAGACCAAAACAGCTCGTTCAGTAGTCGGTTGAAAAACTTAATCAAGTCTACCAAATTTCCCGGTTCTGGTAAATTTCTGTGGAATAACCTGTCTGACCAGAAAATAAAGTTCAGAAATAGATTCATGGCGTGTTCTGAACCCCGATACAAACATCTAATCGACTTAAGAACGAACTTTTATTTTTACCAAATTTTCCGGTTTTGGAACTCCAACCAATTTCAGAGAAGAATTTCACAAAATCAGGTATTTAAAGAAGAATCTTTAATTGTTTTTCTACAAGTTCATTTCCAGCTTGAGCGGCTTGAGCCTGAAGAGGACCCTTGCCAAGAAGGGCCGAGATATAGCTCATAATAGTTATAATAAAATGTAGCTGACGTATCCGTTTTGCACCGTCAAATATGACTGAAGTCAGCTTGGGCTGAAGGAATAACTAATAATATAAGTAATAATATTTCAACCTAATCCAATATTTTCAACCTACTATTTACATTTTGTTATCTGAGCTTCAATTTGGAATTCTACCATATTTTCTAGTCCCTGCGGACACGAGATGAGTCTTTTTGAATCTATGGAATTTCTGGAATTAAAACCTGAAGTTGTATATCACTCCCATACTACTAACTTTTAAGTAGAACATTCGACACTGCGACAGGAAATGAGTCCCTCTCGCAAACTACTTGAGTTCCCACACGCAGAATCAAGAAATCATTAACAAACTCATTGACAATGGAAGTACTCTCGCTGACCGTGCTTAACTGAACAATTTCAACGCTTTAAGTACGGTAATCCAGTCCGGAGAGTGCACTTAAATATTACATCCATTAGTCAGTTAAACGGAAAATTATTTCCTGTTCCTAGGGAAGATTCTTTGGATTTCATTGACGTTTTTTTTTATTTTGTCCCGTGACAGAAAGTGCTAGGAATAACTAGAAATGGTATTTCTTCAGCCCTAGTTGACACGAATCATTTTGAACACGGTAAACGGATAACTCAGAAGAGGTTTATTCTAGAGGGTCATTGTGATAACGTCGCATATTTATAAAGTTTATCTTTAGTTGTGTTGTTTAAATCGTTGATCATCAGCTCCGAGCGTGCTCGTTACTTTAATTTATTCTGTTTTTGCAAGTACGGTGCGCGCCTCGGGGCTTCCGATTCATTCTCAGTCAGTGAATGGCCGGACCAAGTTTATTTCATGTTGAAAACTGCTGTAAATAACCAGTCGAGAATATACAGACTTTCTTGACAAAACAAAAGCAGGACAAAAGCAGCAGCCCTGTCCAAAATTTTATCCCAGCCATAGTTCTGGCGTTAAATTCTTGGGAAGTAACTAGCCAAATCAAAATAGTTGCAGAATCTTCATTTATTTTATCACAGGTTCGTTTTCTAGCTTGAACCAGAAGAGTACCCTTGCAAAGAAGGGCCGTAATATTGTTAAGAATAATCTCAGCTGACTTGTCCGTCTGACACAGTACAATATAAAATAACTGGAAACAGTTCAAGCCAGGGGTCCGGATGTTCTAGAGGTAAGTAACAACACTGTCAGAAGTTTCATAACAGATAGCGCATAACACTTTCAAGAATAACACCTTTTCACTTAGAAATAAAGTCTTATGACCAATTAAGTTTACACTATTTCGTGCCTAGATTTCCAACAACACGTTCAATTGGTAAAAATACAAACGGGAACGAAAGAAACGTAACAGATAACATCCCAAAGTGTTATCTGTTGAAACCGGGCATCCTTCTGTTGTCGTTATGTAACTTCTGACAGAGTAGTATTTTTACCAATTGAAAATGTTGTTGAAGATCTAGGCACGAAATAGTGTGAACTTAATTGGTCATAACACTTTATTTCTAAGTGAAAAGGTGTTATTCTTGCAAGTGTTATGCGCGATCTGTTATGAAACTTCTGACAGTGAAAGTCACAGCTTCTTAGGAGGCTTAAAGTTTGACTGGAAATTCAGCCTGTTGTTATAAATTCCATGTTGAGAACACGGATGACGTTCCAACAAGACGGGCTCCACAACTGAACCGCTAAACGCCCATTCACGACGGGTTTTAGCTAATACTCGGTACCAGCCAGTTCCAAAATCGCACTGAGACAGAGAATTAGCTGGGTTTCTGCCGTTCACAATTGATATTGGTGCCATTTTGGGGTACCAGCTAATCAGATTACTTAGGGAATACAGAGGAATATTCTGATTGGCTAACGCTGAACCACATCAGACTTAATAACAATGACCTATATTCACTTTCGGTTTTCAAGACAGCACGGAGTGGATGTGATGTTATCTATTGGGCTTGGTTCGTAACTAGCCAATCAGAATATTCCTCAATATTTCCCAAAATAATCTGATTTGCTAGTAGGCTACCCTCAAAAGTCGAACTGATTTAAACTTGGGTCCGAGACTAGCTGGCACCCAAAACTGGCACCTGTATCCAGTGTGAATGACAGAAACCTGGCCTTTTTTTTATTATTTATGGCACTTGTGCTGAAATAAAGCTAATTGGTTGATTGATTGAAAGCTTCGGTCTCGGGAGCGATTCTCAAAACTAGCTGGTATCGAGTATTAGCTACACAACCCGCTGTGACTTTTCTGGCCTCTACTCTAATCGAGGTAGAGTTCATGGCTAAGGGATCAAATATTCGACTGACAATCCTTCAATTTTATATTCTTCTTATTTAAATATACTTTTTCTGGGATTCATTTGCCGCTTTAGCTGATAAATATTCAAAGATAAAGCACACAGAGATGACATAAAGGGAAAATTCAACATTATGAAAATCGACTATTCGTAAAAGCGGAACAACGAAGTATCACATTTTAATCGTGTCTTTGTGCCTATTTCAGTGAATAAAATGATGGGTAACCAGATTGTCGTATCTTAGCCCTTTTCCATTAACTTTACAATAGAACAATTTCTAATGTCCTGTGTTCTTCAAACAAATACTCCCTAGACGCAGATGAGAATTTGAATTCGACTGTGGAAGTTCATAATTGGCTCCCAGGCGGCCAATAGAACCATCGTGAAAAAAATCCATGTCTTTAAACCTTCCGAAGAAGACCCGCGGATACGCCAGTGCCCTCCTCCCCCACCGGTTTTTATGGTGTCTGAAATCCTATCCGATGACCCTTCATCCCCCATCTGACACTTGTCTCCTTGCACACACTTCTCAATCAATCACCGAAGCTCGTGCCTTAGCCTCGGAATTCTATGTACCGATGACGTCGTATTTTCCGGGACGGTTCCAACTGGAACATCCTAAGCACTGGAGAAACACAAGAGTATTGACTGGAAAACGTTGCGACCTTGCTACAAAAATGGAGGAGTGATTTGCGGTGACTTTTTTCTTACTGGAAAGTTGATGGAATTTCTAGTGAATGTCCCTAAGGTAGGGGAAGTTACGTTTTTGAAAAGTTCAAAGGCCTGAGTGAAAACTTCTCGAAAACCTGAAATGAAGTTACAACTTCGTGTGGCTTTATCGTGAGAAAACACTTTAAAATGGAGCGATGCTAAACTATTGATAGTAAAGGCTGCTGAACCCAGCAAGGTATGATTGGGGGGGGGGACTGTCACATGAATGAATGTGTTACCGAAAAAGCCCGAATGTCACGACGACAAAAACTGTATAAATACACTACTACGTAGCTAAACTAACAAGATACCCCCTATCCTAAAAATATCGGTGATGGCACATTAATCAGCTGAGATTCATTTTTAGTGATATTTCGTACCTTCTTGCATTATCAGAAGTTTCATCACACCCAACACAAGGATGCGCGATTTCAACAAATAAAAGACAACGGCACTACCTGTTGATGACATAAAAATTATGTTTCAAGTTCAAGTTTTCTAATCGTGATAAGCGTTACGTTTCTATGAAACATACCACTAAACATGGTCTGCAATTATAATTAAAAGGTCATAACATGTATGTTTTGAACATCTGTGCTGTCTGCTGAAACAGCGCATCCTTGTGTTAAATGTAATTAAACTTCTGACAGTGTGGTAAGCATATTTGACAAAGCAAAACGTATAATTCAGCTACATTTTGTTGGAGCTATATTTCGGCCCTTCTTGGCAAGGGAAAAAATGAAATCACAGCACCAGCTTTAACTCCAAGCAGTTTTCCGGTAAGAAATTCACAAAATCAGACATTTAAGGAAGAATGTTTAAGTGTTTTTCTACAAGTTCATTTTCCATCTTGAGTCTGAAGAGGACCCTTGCCAAAAAGGGCCGAAATATAGCTCCTATAAAATGTAGCTGACATTCGCTTTGCTTTGTCAAATATGATTCGCAGTCAGCTTGGGCTGAAGGAATGTGTGGTAAGCAATGGGTTGCCCTCTCTCCATTTTAGTGTACAGCAAGTGACCCGTGCCGGTACCGGCAACGGCTGACAGCAGCCGGCACCAGTTGCTACAAGTTAAACAATAAAATCAGCATGTTAGAGTGGAATTTCATAAATTATGGCCCCCACCAGTGCCGGCACCACTGGTTTCGGCCGGTGCCGGGAAAGGGTGTACAGCAAGTGCCGGGGAGTGGGTGGCCCCTCCGTGCTAAGGCTCCTCTTCTTGTTTTTTTTTTGGGGGGGGGGGGGGCTGAAGAAAGACTTATAGAGTCATGGACGACTATCATGACAGCAGCACTAAGGAATAACAAGGACGGTCGAGTAGACAATTTTTCCAAGTTTCGTCTTGAGTACTTCGTAACAACTGACAGAAATTCCTTATTTTGATTGTTTTATTAGACAAACACGAATTTGTACAACTCTTTGCAGATTTAAGCCTTCTTTTTTAGCCAGTGGCTATTACACATAGGCTACTCAAGTTCCATACAACGCGACTAATTTCTTTTCCTTTGGTTACCGTCCAAAGTTTACGTTGTTCTTTCTTCTCTCATAACTGTTATACTTCATCAAATTTTTACGATTGAAAAATAAAACACACGGTACATCACACTGCTTCTACATTCGAATAATTTAGCGATAGTAACTTCTTATTCTGATTTTTTTACAGCTATTTAAAGATTCAAGTACTGGTTTAAATATAAGTACTTTAAAAGATTCGTTCTGGTAATAACCGTTGCAGCAGGCAGTAACTGAATGAATCAGGGCAAAACAATACTTATTTTGCTCTGGAATGAATGAAGGGCTTTAAAGAGAGATCACTGCTTAGCGCTTACAGAGCCGTCACGAGCGGCAAAGCATTGTTTCTTTCAATATATCTTTGCGTTTGCATAAATACTGGAAGTCTGTTTATCATGATCGAAATCTTTTTACTGTAGTTATGAATTCTTTCTGTGCTTTTCATCCTTTTCCCAGAATTATCATGTTCCATCTGTCTTTTTTACATTGCTGCCAAAATAATGAATGAACCTGTTTTGGTACAGATCATATCAGCACATGGGCTGCGAATCAGATGCGGAATATATAACAATAAAAGAAAAAGGTATTAGACACTTTCAAAAACAATAAAAATAGACACACAACTCACAACCAAGCATCAACACATCAGAAAAAAAAAATTGTTTATTTTCTTTTGTAAAATTATTAAACAAGCATTGCACTTCAGAATTTTATTTTCACAGTGCTTATGTTATTTATTTCATGTGATGAATGAAAAAGTTGAAAAAAAGTTCTACGACAATTTACTGAAGTAAACAAATCAGTATAATTCATTTCCCATCACGAGAACTCTTCAAATCAATTAGATAATTAAACTGTTTATCTCCAGCGACTATGTGTCGCGTGACGCCACAACGCCGAGAACCATAAGTATTCCGGAACCAACAAGGAACAAAATAAACCGCACATTTAAATGAATTCTAAACGTTGATGAAATGATTCCAAAACTTCCCACTATCAATCAAGCTAAGGTTACTTTATAATTCTATTATAATATATTTCTATGATTATAATACATTTTCAATAATTAATTCTGTATGGTAAACCGATTACAGCGTCTGCGCAGAAGCACAGGATTATTCCTGCAGCTGCGTCTCCAAATCCATTCAAGAATCCAATAAGTTCTAATATGACGCCTAACAACGACAAGCGAGCCGGAAAGGGAAGCCTCAGATTTTCCAAACTACTCAAAAGGGATCAGAAAGAAGCAGTTTTCTTGCCGAGACACGACTTCCAAATTCTCCTCAAAATCTACAAGCCAAACATTTTTGCCCATACAAGCCGTCGAAGCGGAATCCTCCGAAATTAAACGCATACATCAAAGGGGGAACCAAAGATCCCTCCATGGTTATCATTCCCTTCCAAAATTTCGGAAGCAATAATGCCCCCTGGCACCAAAAAAGCCCAACGAAAACTGAACAACCAATGGGGAGGAGGCCAAGACGTCACGAGCCTGAGAAACCATCTTCGCCTTGCATGCTTGCAAAAACCTTCTGATTGGCCAAAGGAATTGAATCGAAAGCATTTGGAACGTCTAGATTAGCCCCGTCCAAGTCAATAGCAGGGTTGCACACTGCTCCCAGAATTCTGCTCAAAGGTTTCCGACTTCTCCCCAGATTTGTCACAGGAAAATTTGTCACACGAATTTGCACGTGTGCCAAAAATGTCGCAAATTCTACGATTTCAAAGCATTTTGGCCAATTTTAAGGCAATTCTTTTCGGGAAAAGGATTTCGTTTTTGTATGATTATTGGCTCCTCTTCTAAGAGCGAATTGGAACCTTAGAATCCAAGAGTTTTTCTTTGGCACTGAAAAAAATAACCGAATTTTGTGGGCGCCAGAATGTCATAGATATTTGCGGCCAAATTTCACAGGTTCACAAAAATACTTTAGTTGGTATATTATAAAAAAATCAAAAACGCAACTAAATATTCGGAATAATTTATTTATCAATAAATTGTTCTGAATTTTTTACGCCATTTTGCCCGACAATCAGCCTAACATTTCAAGAATAAAAGGTGTATCGTCTAAACTATCGTCCACTACCTCACCCACTCAATAACTCATGAGAATGCGGAACTGATAGACTCCATGTCATAAGATTGTTAATTTGTTTGTTAGGTGCGAAAAGTGTTAGTTACGATTTTTCAGAAAAGGTTGCAGTAGTTTTTCCAATGATCAACCTTGTCAATGGCCAAACTTTGTCTAAGCAGTGGCTGTTGTTCTTAAGTTAGGGAGTCTATGGCCTCTTTTTAATCCAACCCTTACTATCTGGACCCTTAATAGTTTAACCATTAGAAGTCTGTTCTCTTTTTGATTCAACCTTTAACGTCAGGACCCCTAATAGTTTTAATCATTTTAACTGCAGCATGGGGAGGTGTTACCTCCTTCTAATCGAGGTTACTTTACATGGGTCTAGGCGAAAACCCCCCCGGACAAACCCCCCCCGCCAAAACCCCCCCGTTACCAAAACCCCCCGGACCAAAACCCCCCCGGTACCAAAACCCCCCGGTACTAAAACCCCCCCGCATAAAAAAAGACGGGTATGTAAGAGTAGAGTAACTGGTAGGTAGAGAGAAAGAGAAGAATAGAAACCCCCCGGTATCCCCCCGGCGACCCCCCCCCCGAATCCTTAGACACTCACACATATTAAGACTGGGATTTACTGGGCAACAAAACGAACAACCATGTGATCGTTTTACCATTGACAAGCACGAGTAAGGTGAAGAGCTGGTAAAATATTTCTGGGACTATCTTGAAAGTGCTATCACAAAACGAGCTCAACCTTTCCCTTGACCCAAAGGATCCTCCCATCAAGTCTCATAAAAATATTCATTCCCGTCGAGAGTTATCCTGCTCACAGACGGATAGCAGGATAACTTTTGCGGTGTCATAGGTATCCCTCCGCTTATTGCCCATCTTCGAGTTTCTGGTATGAATCAGGGATAACTAAGAGCAATCAGGCAAGGGGGGCTTCACATTGCACCAATGGGTGGCAACGTAACTGCAGCTTCCTCGCCAAGAAGTGTGAGGCATTGGGAAAGGATTTGTTGGGGGGATCGTTACACAGAGCGGAACTGGCTTTGATTTGATCATTCACATTTAACATCTCACTGACAACAGCTTCAGTTGAATGCGGGTGTTGGTGACTTCAGCGATTAGTCTGTCACCATCAACCTTCACCTTCGCCTTACACTCCCTTTGTTTATCATTGTTCTGATACCCACTGGACTTCAGACATTCTTGTAGAGTCAAGTTTGCGAAAGAAGTTTATTCTACTCTTACTCTCTACCTACCAGTTACTCTACTCTTGCATACCCGTCTTTTTTATGCGGGGGGGTTTGGTACCGGGGGGGTTTGGTACCGGGGGGGGGTTTGGTCGGGGGGGTTTTGGTACCGGGGGGGGGGGTTTGGTCCGGGGGGTTTTGGTAACGGGGGGTTTTAGCCGGGGGGGGGGTTTGGCGGGGGGTTTTGTCCGGGGGGGGGTTTAGCCGGAACCCACTTTACATACACACAAGCCCGTTCATCTCGGCTCAAATCCAACTCCAACCTGATACGATATGTTGAAAACCGATTGGCGAAAAGTAGATAGCCGAAACGGGAACTGATAATGGCAAAAGCTTCTGCCACTGCACAAAGCAAAAATCCTCGATCGTGACCCGTAAATCATGAGTGCATATGCCAATGGTTCTGCATGATCCGGAAAGAACAAGAACTTACAATACTACTGTGTAAAAGAGGATCTATGTCTCCCTTCTCTGACTGTACAATACCCGACAAAAATGAGCACTGCAAAAAAAACTCTCCGCTTTCAGATAACAATCTGCAATATTTTGCATTATAGCGTTTTAGTCCTCCGTCGGATTTTACTCCCCGAACCCGGACAAAAAATCTACAAATTCGCTGATGCACAGTTATTAAAGCCCGGTATAGGAGAAACTTTTTACAGTGGGCGTGATCTACCGATGCGGAAACTTCTGAGACGTTGCCCATTCTTCGAGTTTGGTGTATACCAAACTCGGTGACGGCACCGCTTGCCACGTGTTAGAACATTCGTATCATTAGCCTATTTAGAAGCGTTGAAAGACAAATTGCCTAATTTATGGCCGGCACCGGTGCCGGGAAAGGGTGTAGACCAAGTGTCGGGAGTAGGCAACCCTTCGGAAACTTCCGCATTTTAACGTCTCTACAACGTTACTGGTGGCACTGGCAGATATGATGGAGCATTCAGATCTGAAAATCTGTCACAAAAAATCGCACGTGGCATGTGCCAAAAATGTCGCCCATTCTGCGATTTCAAGGCATTTAGGCGAATTTCATAGAAACTCCTATCGGATTTTTTTTTTCATATTATTAGCTCCTCTTATAAAAGCAAACTGGAACCTTAGAATCGAAGAGTTTTTCGTTGAAACTGAAAAAAAAATTGTGAATGTCACAAATTTCTGCGGCCAAATGTCTCTGATTCCGTCAGAGATAAGTGGCAACACTGGTTTCACTACAATATCTTCGACCAAGTGCTGATACTGATCAAAGAAAAGCACCAGGAAACGGGAGAGACACAATTACCTACTGCTAATATTGCTAATGCTACTGCTAATACAATTGTACCTTTTCTTTATGCATTCCCCTAATACCATCCAACATTATTCACAGCTAAATCAATTTTGCCCTTTATGGTAACGAAACAAACAATCCCCCGCTCTCTTGAAATATTCGGTGGGTCAAACTGCATAACTAGATTACTGGACACGACTTTTCTACATATAATTTTTCATAGAGCTGAATGTTTTTCTTTTTTTCTGATTTTCTTGTTTGTTTTAAGCTTGCTAAGAAGGGTACTTCAGCATCACGCCCCTATATAATACGGTGCTTGTACCGAGTCCCGCTCTGTAGTGGCAACCTGGATGGGAGCCATTGCAAATACCAGACTGCTTCCGATTCAAATTCTTTAAAGCACACCTCTTACTAAAATGATCTTTTCACGATAAAATGGCTCGGATATTCGTTTTCAAGAATATCATTACTTTCCACGAGAAATTAGCGATTTTCTTCTTAGCGCTTGCCCACTCTATCCAGCATTCCCTCTCTCTGGCTGGACGCAATATATTTGAAAAATGAACATGCCTTGGTTAAAAAGTAAAACCAAGCAAAACAGAAGAAAACGAAAGGTATGCTTGACCTTTCGTTTTGACCTTTCGCTTGATGGTCTACCATTTTTTTTTCAAAATGAAAAAGAGCACTTTGAAGCTTCCCATGTCCTTATTTGTGAAAAAGTTGTCGATGGACCTTGACAGCTTTCGGCGAAGTTTGCGTTGCGTGACTGTCAAAACTCGGGTAGGCCGAAAAAGCACTGGTATAGGTGCAATCCGAAATTGCGAAAGGGGGGGGATTTCAAAATCTTACAATCCCATAAGAGAGCTAGGAACAGTATGAACGGCAGATTAAGCAAGACTTTTGAATTAATTTTTTATTAAGATTAATTTTTATTTTATTATTTAAATTAATTTTACTTTCAGACCATTATTAATCAAGGATCGTACGAGATGTCTTCCTAAGAACTTTTGGGTTTGCTTCTTTGGGCTTTTCTGACATGTTCTAAAAAGAACGTATTAATATTATTAAATATATTATTATATTTAATACATTAAAGTAAATTGATTAATGTATTAAGCAAAAAAGAAATTAATATTAGAAATTATACTTTTCCAGCAAAATCAGCTTCGCCCTGTATGCTGGCATAAACTATTAATTGGCCAACACGATACCAGGGGCGCCATTTCGGGTGGGGGGGGGGGGAAGACGGTCATGGCCCCCCTTAAATTTCATTTTCCTTTTTGTTGCTATTTTTTGACGCTAAATAGGTTTCAAAAACAAAAATGCAAAGCAATGACTTTACTTTAAGGTATTTTCGAAAAATACTTTAAATTTACGAAAAAAAAAATCTGTGCAATAAAACATGGGATTGTGCCATCTTTGCCCCCATCCTTAAAGCGCCACTGCACGATACCCTCCTGAGCAAAACCAAGCCAAGAAGCTCGTTCATTCCGAGTCCACGGTCCATAGCCTTTAGTATAGCCCCCTCTGTTCCGAATGACTCCACTGTACAAGGAAGCGAAAGAGAAGAAGGAATTCAGACCTTTAAAAAAATAGACATTTCCTTTCTCGAAATTCAAAACTTCCACGAGTCTGGCATCACCGACCCAAGATTTGTCGTTTGTCCCTTCATTTCCAAGGTATTGCCCCCCCCCCCCACCCCCCAACGAGCATTGTCATATTTATTTTTCAGACCCAGTTGGGCTTAAAAGAGGTTGAGCCCCGCAAAGCAAAGCCAACGAGTTAGTTCAATGTTTATTACCGAAGCGACCTTCTCTGGGATTCGTACACGACAGCCGGATTTTTTATGGCGAAAAACCTAGGGCCCTTCCTGACACGGGCAACCCCACAAGAGAAGAAACGGAAAACCACAGCCCCCCTTGACCCAGCAATAAGTTAAAATTTATAGGCCTAGACCCAGAAATAATGAGATATGCAACAAAGCCAATAAGTTACTTCAATGTTTATTACCGAAGCGACCTCCTCTGGGATTCGTACACGAGAGCCAGACTTTCATGGTTGAAAAATCAAGGGCCCTTCCTGACACGGGCAACCCTAAAAGAGGAAACGGAAAACCTTCGTCCCCCTTGACCCAGCAAAAGTTAAAATCTATAGATCCCCTGCGCAGATCCTACAGCATTCTCCGGGTGCCTGGGATTTCGATTCCTATGCAGCATGCTACTGTGTATGCGGATCTTGGGACACTGGCGAAGGGACCAGTAGGAAAGAAACGTTGGGGGAGTACTAGTAAACTTACTTGGTCCTTGACCTATTAAGGAGGAATTTTACTCGTAAGGCAGCAGTGCTTTACTGCCAGGCGTCCGATGAAGACCTAACTCAGTCTTCTTTCAGGTGATGGAATACAGTGCTGTGATTGTGGTGGAATAAGGACAAGTTTATGCGCTGCTTTAGCTGGCTGTAGTCGGGTCAAATATAATAGATTGTTGCCAATCATTTGGTCCCCTTCAACCAGCTGTAGTTGCCATTAATATCTTCAGATACAACTGCACGTTTGGAATACCAGGAAGTGAAAAACAGTGATGAACTTGGATAACAACTGCAAGTGTATATTCGGTAAGCTTTCACGCTGGTAGATTTGAATCAGCTGACAAACCTGTGTGTCGTTGTAGTTTGATAGCATTTGGCACTCTTTGGACACTGCATGTGAGTATGATAATTATTGGCCTGTGCTAGTTGATTTTTTTCTTATAGATACAAATTATACTTTCACTTTGTTAAATAACTAGTTGTGTTTTGTTTATTCTTTCAGTACTTTGTGTTTCTCCTATAGCCTACGGCCGAAATACTATCATAACTCAAATTTAATATTCCTTGAGCCCAAGCTGACTTAGAAACATATATTCATAAAATATAAAAAAACGGATCGGATGGGATTGCAGGTTGTTTCCTGCCCCAGCATTGGATTAGAAGACTGACAGCCTTCTGATCCGTTGCCAAGAAGGGCCGAAATACAGCTTTGGAAAGCACAGCAGCTGACTGATCCGTTTTTATATATTATATGAGTATAACTCAAATTAAACCTTACAAGGTGACATTATAACAAAAAAGCGGGTAATAAATAAATAAATAAAATAAATAAATTATATAAAAAGGAAACATAAAAAAAGTAAAAATGCACAATGCTACAATATTAGCATCGGGCTAATCTTTTTGTTTTAATCTGTTTTTTTTTTAATTTCACGACTGTGGCGGTTTGACGGATACTCGACCAAGGCCTCGCGCCGCGCCCTGCTTTTCAATGGCGTAACTCTTTATTATAATAATGATAATAATAATGCATCATAAAAAGCTTTCGTAACAGAAAAAGGCTTTATGCTAAAGAGATATTATTCCGAAATCAAGTGTGGAGTCAGTAATTAGTGCAATCCTAGTTGTAGTGACCGTTTCGCTGATTTATCATAGTTATTCCTAGTTGTTCTTATGCAACAGGGCACATTAGTTTCTATATTTCGAGGCCTTTCTCACAAGTCATGGCAAACGAAGCGAAACGACACTTCCAGTTACCTATTTCTCACAATCGGATAGATCTGAAGATCTATCCGACTATAGATCTAATGAGATAAGCAACAAAGCCAATGAGTTCGTTCCATGTTTATTAATAAAAAGCGACATAATCTGAAGCTTGTACCAGCCAAACTTGAGCCAGATTTGCTCTTTCAACGCAAAAACGCGAAGAATGAGGGTGGAGGGACCATAGTGGTTTGACTCTAGTTTCAACTAGCACCGCTAGATCATGCTCATAACTGTTGATAACTGTTCAGATCCATACATTCGTAAGTAAATTCAATGTCCTAAATTCAATGCAAAGTTTTCTCCTGGAAACTTGACTTGTTGGACATACGATAGTCTTGTTTTGGGTTTTTTGGACATGCGCTAGTCTTGAACCCGGGTAGCGAACTGCTCTCTGGAAGTGCTAATACTTCTTCCTTTTGACATTTCTACGGACGGAACCATGGTAGCAAAATCGAGGAACACGGCGACGGCCTGACCAGACAATGAACGAATTCCCGAAGGTCGCAAAAGACAAAACAAAAGCGTAGCTGAAGTGTCGCAACCTATAAATCAATGTAGCACGCCAAGTTCCAAAGCGACCGCACGGTTACCAAATCGCGAAGCTTTAACGGACCTGCCGTCCTAACTTACTGATTTAATCTGCGTCCCTATCCGCTCCGTCCGGTCTTGTTTCTGACATTTCTAACCTAGGATGTCACCTCTACCCACGCTACGGCACTACGCTGATCTTGCATTTGCCGTGTCTTTTTGCAGCAGATCAGGCTATCGCTTACTGCTTCCGGGGAGCGTATTGGTAGGAGAGAAAGGTAATACAATTTTCTTGTCAACGCCAAGAGGGTCGCGCTCAGCTGAAACAGCCCGAGTTGCGTTTTATTTGAAGTTCATAGTACAGCGGGAGCGGACTGTAAGTAGCCGTTTTATTCCCGGCGGACGTCAGAACGTACGCTGAACAACTCTTTGCCTCACCCAGCGTACAAACTAGCGGGTCCGCTGGCACTCAGCGGACGGCCCGCTAGCAAATAAAACGACTTCGGGCATCCCGCGCCTTCGCAGCTGACGGCCCGCTGGCGAATAAAACGGCAACGGACAGTCCGCTGTACGATGAACTTCAAATAAAACGCAACTCAGGATGGGTCTGTAAATGTTTTTTACAACATAGCACAGTTTCAAAGGAACCAGGAACGTTAGAATATTGAAACAGAAGCCATGTCTGCTGCGACACGTGCTTTAAGCGGACCACTGGAACTCTCCTTCACAAACAGTGTTGCAAGATTGTTGTAAAAAAATTAGCCGCGGCCTTTGAAAAATACGCCAGCAAAATTTACACCTCCCAAAAACTCAATGACAAAATTTTCGGGGAACACAAAACCCCCAACAAAATTCGGCCTTAAGTAGCGACGATTGAAACGACGTTAAAACAGTCGATTTTTTCAGGAAAAACAGTCGGTTTTTTGTAAGGATATTCAATTCTTTACTTCACGCCAAAAAATACGCCAGTTAAATGGAAAAACAGCCACGTTTTACGCCACACGCCAGTTGCAAAAATATTTACGCCAGTCTCCGACAAAATCCGCCAGTATGGCGTAAAATCCGCCAATCTGGCAACACTGTTCACAAATGTGAAGTGCCTTCTCAGTTTCGCCAGCGGGCAGCACTTGGCATACGGCAGGCCTCGTCGAAATTTGGTCTTGGGAAAGGCGAGCCACGGGCGTCTCCTTCCAGCTCGGATGGCCGAAAATAAACTGAGCACTATTCTCGACACAGTGCTTGGTTGTCGATTGGAGCGACCGATTTGCCGTCTCCTCTAGAACAGCTGGTGGTTGATAGATGAGGGGGTGGAAGAAGGAGCATAAAAAGTCCCATTTCTGAATTTTAAAACGCGGTACAAAGAATTTCCTGACTCCACGTTTCTAAGCATGCTTATCATCGATTAGGACAATTTAAGCTACGTGCACACAGTCTGGTAAGAAAAAAAAACTGTTTGAAAAGCGAATTTCTATTTCAGATTTTCAATTCAACAGATTTTTTTTTTTTCACAATGCGAGAACAGACGGAAAGGAATTCAAAAGCTTCCATTGGTCAAATTAATGCAATATGAGCCCCTACATACTCATGATCTGACTCATAATCGTAAGTTTCGATGTTAAAGTTCAACTGAAAAGCCAGCTTACTTTTGTATCTAGGATTTATCTAGGTATTTCGGATCTCGATTCCGTTGAGGGATTTTTTACTTTTTCACCTTGGGCTTGTGGCGTTGAGAATATGCACTGCTGGCCCGACAAAAGTAAGTTCGACGACGCGGAGAATTTGAATTTCAACGAAGCGTGCATTTCAACTAACAACGATGAAGCGAAGCTCAGGAAATATTTCTAATTCTAGAAAGGTTGTAACTTGTAAGGTCACTGTACCCCGCCATTGCGTGTGTGCCAAAAATGAGTTATTTCTCGGCAATCGCTTGCCGTTGCCGTTGCTAAATATTTCAAGCATAGAGCATACAGAGGTATCGCAAGTCCGAAAGTAAAATTTCATACGAGAAAATCGATTAAGGTATATGAATAGCAGAGCAACGAAGTAACGCATTTTCATCGATTCTCCAAGCCTATTTAAGTGAATAAGTGATGGGACACTAAACTGTCGTGCCTCAGCGATTTTCGGTTAAACTTTATATGATTACGATCATTTTATCCACATTCCATTCATTTTGCGAAGCACTTTTGTTCCTTTCATCCTTGTCATTTTTGCTGTCATATTCATTTCCCATGTTAGCTTGAAAGTTCAGAGACGATTGCATTCTTTTTGTTCAGTTTCACCATTATTGAAAATCCAATCCCCGTGAAAGAATTTTTTATCTCGCTTTTATTTGATAGTCGAAACTGTCAATCTAGCACTGAAAGACGAAAAAAAAATCTGGTGTTTCAATTCTCCACTCCAAACTGATCCACCATGCAGTTTAGTTTCACGACTATAGTAAGTTCAGTTCAGTTCAGTTCAATTTTATTCATAAAAATAATAAGAACCATTAACTCTTCATGGTCCCACCATAAGGCCTAACATAAGGCCAGGCAATGGGCGGGGCTTATTCTTTATTCATATAGCCTTACGGGAAACAAAGCAAACAAATAAAAAAAAGAAGGAGAAAAAAAGAATAAAGACATAAGATATAACAAACTTACAAGAAAAATCCACTAACGAACGATCTTCCGTCAACAAAGCGTCCTTGTCCCCCCCAAAAAAATAAAGAAGAAAGAAAGTAAGGAAAAAAGAAAGGAAATTGTGTTTTCGATAAGAACAAGACCAAAGGTTTCGATGGGATCCCAAAAATTTAATATTTTACCCAGAGGTCTTGTCTACGCCAGATCCAAGTCTTCGCCAGGCTAATCATCTGATATACCTGTATAAGCCATATCTATTTTGACGATACTGATCGAAACTTCCTGCTTTACTTCTGCCAAATTTCCGGTTTCGACCGAATTCCGAGCGAACTACTTGTGGAGCCAAAAAAAGATAGTTCAGAAACGAATTCAGCGCATCTCCTTATCTCTATAAAGAACATCTAATCAACTTCAAATAAAACTTTTGCTTTTAACAAATTTTCCGGTTTCGGCCGGATTCCGGGCTAACTATTTGTCCGGCAAGAAATGGTTTTCACCATCGTGTTTAGCATGTCTTCTTACCCCTAAATCGAAGCAATCGACTTCAAATAAAACTTTTACTTTTAACAAACTTTCCTGTTTTGGCCGGATTCCGGGCGAACTACTTGGTCGGCGAGAAAATGGTTTTCACCATCGTGTTCAGCATGTCTTCTTACCCCATAATCGAATATCACATTAGCTGTTTCAAAATATTCTGATAACAAACTTTCCTGTTTTGGCAAGATTCCGGGCTAACTACTTGTCCGGCAAGAAAATGGAAAAAGAATAATCGAATATCACATTAGCTGTTTCAAAATATTTTGTTTGCCCCTTAATTTAAAACCCCTCCCCCACCCCAAAATCTAGGGCTACAAGGCCCATCTACGAACTCGACCTTACTCTTGACCCAAAGAATCCTCACATCAGGTTTCATCAAAATATCTCCTTGCCTTCGAGAGTTATCGTGCTTACAGACAGACGGACGGACGGACAGACAGACGGACAACTTTTGCGATGTCATAGGTATCCGTCACTAACGTTTTGGGATCTCAAAAAGGATTTGGCCTATGACTTGAAAGCTGAAAGGGTAAATGGCTGTTGGTGGGAAAGAGTAAATAATATTCGGCCATACAGCCTACTAAACATTTGTGCAATCACATGGACAAATCCACGACTTATTTTATTTTCCTGTCGAAAAATGTATCTCTGCCCAAAACAGCTCTCCGTTCTGCCCATGCAGCGATGGGACTAATGCGCGTATTTACAGAGGAGTTAAAGTCGTCCTTGATCGACGCATGACACAGTAAAGTGTTTCTTCAACCGAAGCCGTTAAATTTCTATACGAATTAGTCGGCCAAAACTTTTATCTGGCATAATTGCGGCTCTTAGTTGGCAACAGTCAACATCAGTCCGTGGCTAAAAATTAAATTAACCATAAAAAAAAAGTTTAGATTTTCAAGGGCTTTAGTTCAGGTCTATCGGTTCAGCAACACAAAACTAGTCACACGGTGTCTCACTTATTCGGCAGCTTTCATGGGCCGCCTTGGGCGGCTTGCGATCTTTCTAAAAAAAAAAAAAACCCGGAGATCGTTTTCCGGAAAAATTTAGAGAGTCGTTGCATGATTTAGAAATAAAATAAAACCCTTCAGTCAGGTTGAAGTAACGGGAAAAAAGGATGCACAATTTGTAAGCCCATTGCGTCAAAAATGACATTTTTATACAATCCGAAATCGCCATCCGACTCCAGAGCTATCTGACTTTTTCGGGAAGCAAAAAAGTCAACAACTCACATCTTAACAAAGTAGATCTCAGCTTCATCTCCGAAAAAGCAATATAAACGCTAGTATCTCTGTACAATTCTCAAGTCGGTCCAGAACCTGGATCGTAACTTTTTCATCCTTTCATAACATGTACTTTTGGGGTAATAATTTCTTTCCCGGAACAGATTGTACCAGAGTAACAGGCTTTTTGTTCGTGATGCTGGATTCCCGGGAGGATTCTCTGAAGAAAAGGGAATTTTCGGAAAAATGGATTCTTCTTGACCAGGGAGAGACGCGGCATAACCTCCGGACCGACTTTACGTATATAAAGATTTCAAAACCCATTACACTATTTCGTATTAACCATTGCTGGTAGGGGTGGCTCGTCCGGCGTAGATACGCTAGAGGTGGGACTGGATTTTTAGTTGCGTTTTTGTTTATGAACAATCCACTCCTATGGGCGCTTCAGCCGGTTTTGCGTTTTCACCGTTTTTTTTTGTGGAGTTCGTGAACCATGATAGGTAGCCTATCAAGTTGAAAAAACGCATATATATTGGCATTGTGGTCGAGTTGTGCCCTCCCCCCCCCTGCCCCCCGAACCGGTTCAGGGGCAATTGGGACCACGTTGACCAGCGACATAAGATCGTAACTTTATCACGGATGGGGTTAGGACGTTGACATTTACTATACTTATAGATCTTAGGGTTGGGGAGAGACTTTTGAAGTTGCACCCCCCCCCCCTCCCACCCTCCCCGTCCATGGGCAACTGGGCCCAGATTGCCCAATGACTTAAGTCATAACTTTACCACCGTTGGAACTAGGACGATGAAACGTCCTGTAGCTGAAGTAAGTATTTAGAAAATCTGAAGAAAGTAGATCGGAGTTGATGGAGGTATCCATCCGGAGAACTAAATGAACGTAGGGACAGTTGGGCTGGCAATCCTCTTCCCGAAATTCATTTGCTACGAAAAGAACTAGAAATGAAGACCTGGATATTTTGACATTTCCCATACTACCACGCACAACCCCCGAATTGTTGCAGTCAAGCTGGCATTTCACAGATTACCCGAAAATATAATAGAGAAATTTCGGGAAAATAATTCAGTAGAATCTCAGTAAGCAACATTCAAGTCTGAACATGTCAAAGTTTTTTGTCCCAAGTCTTCACATCCTGAATATTCATACCTCTTTCCTAAGTACCCTACTTCTACCCTACTTCTTCTAAGCACGTACAAAATCAACTCCCCAGAAAAACGAGAGTCTGACCCTATGCCTCGAGATCATTGAAAAAAAAAACTCCCTCTCCCATATAACATTGTACACCTTAGGGAAAGGCAAGAGCAAGCAGTCTCTACGAAGGTCCCGAAATTCCAACCAGTAGCGGCCAGGCACAGACGTAACCAATCAATCAATTAATTTTATTTAGACCGTAATACCTCTAGGCTAACAAGGCTAAAACCAAAATATTTTATAACAAAGATTAAGGAAACGCAAACAGCTTTTGGCCATTTGTACGTATTTTTAATGTAACTGTAATACCGAAAAATGTGCGCATGACAATATTCACCAACTTTGGCTTTGTTACCATGAAAGTCTGAACGAATGAAGCATTACTCAGTTCTACAAACAAACTTCGGAGTCCAATATTCGGGCAAGCTCGAAGATATTAGGATACATGGAGACCCTCACGGATTTCGGAAGGTTGTCATATTCGCCAGGACCAATCACAGCGCCCTTACAGTCAAAAGGAACCAAAAGTAGGGTCATAAACACTCAAACGACAGCTTCCTTGGGACCCAATTACCCTACAATGCAAATCCTGAAACTGATTCATTCTAAAAACGGGACACCTAAAGCTAATGGAGGTAGATCCGCTGGCAGTCTTCCAATCGTGTAAGTGATCTAGAGATACTTGGATCATCAACTTCTCTCTAACGATACTACTTGACCACCAAATCGAAATAATGAGCAGCTGCCAAACCACCTTCAAAACCGGAGACACTTGTATTCATGCCAAGACGTTTACGATGGAAAAAAATCAAATAAAGCATCTTCTGCACCAGGAAGCTGTACTCGAAAGGCAAGTGCTGACATCTGCGATAACGCGTGTGCGATACAAGTCAAAGGAGTTATTTCGGAAGCATTCTTGCACTCGCAACTAGATCACCGGAAAGACGTACTCGATCACAAGAACGACGTACCAGAAAGACGTACTCGAAATGCAACTGCTGCGATAACGCGTGTGCGATCCCCAAGTCAAAGGAGTTATTTTGGAAGCATTCTCGCACTCGCAACTAGATCAACCGAAAGACGTACTCGATCACAAGAAAGACGTACCAGAAAGACGTACTCGAATGGCAAGTGCTGACATCTGCGATGACGCGTGTGAAACCACAGGGTAGGTTAAAGGAGTTAATTCGGAAGCATTCTCGCGCTCGCAACTAGATCAACCGTAAGACGTACTCGATCACAATAAAGACGTACCAGAAAGACGTACTCGAAAGGCAAGTGCTGACATCTGCGATGACGCGTGTGAAGCCACAGGTAGGTTAAAGGAGTTAATTCGGAGGCATTCTCGAACTAGCAATGTCTAGATAACCCACATTCAAGTGGTGGGAACCAAATCTCAGCTTACTATCTACCTCTCGTTACGTCATGAAAGATATTAGGGAAATTAAATTAAATTAATGTTGCAGAATACATATTTGTATCTATATATATATAGAGCCGAGCGGCCAGCGAGGCGCCGGACGCGTTTACACTTAAAAACATTTCTAGGGACAATCAGTTCCGGTAGTAAATGGAAATATAGGACTTTTCGTGTGACGTCACGAGTCGTATATAATCGGCTAAAGTTCAGTCAACACCGTTCAAATCGCTAGATCCAACCGGGACTCGACACGTCTGTGAGATCATCTAGTGGAGCGACACAGTATCATCAAGCTTCACGGTTCGGAACTGCTGGACTGTCAAAGTAGCTCTAAAACATAACAATCAAAGAGAAAGAAAACTATTCCACAGTTACATGAATACAAAGTACAAAATTACGGCAAAATATTTGGCAGTGTCTATTTCTTTCAATAAATTGTTTTGAGGAAGAATTCCTTTCTGCTAATGACTGGTGTTCAGATTTGAAAAAAGAAAAGGTACAGTTGCGCTTTATGCCAGCAGTGAAATGAAGACAAACATGTTGCTCTGCCGGGATTCGAGCTCGGCACGTTTGGCTTTTTATATTCAAGGTACAAGTCCCTTGTATAACATTCCATCTCTGTATTTTCTACAGGTGTGCTTACAATTATCATTCCCACCAATTACGTTCCACCCCCATTTCCACAATTCCAATCAGAAATGAGCAAAGTCCTGCCAGGATTTCACACGCCATCATCACTTCCATACGGGAAAAGTGAGATTTCTTTTCAGTTTCATGATGAAAGTCACGAAAAATTCGGCCAGAAAAGCCTGATGATCTGTTCGCAACATTACCTAATGCCAACGTACAACTATTTATTTTTCATAATTACCCACAAGCCCCCCCCCCGTTTCATCAACAACACTTGTGACAGCGAGACAGTAAAAAATGGATCATGGTAGTGACAAAAAAATAGCTTTCACTCTCGTTCACTCTTTACTCCAAATATAGTGCAAAATTTTCATGCTCGAAAAGCAGATAGCAGATTTTCTACTCATCAAATTATGGACCAAATTTACTATATCAGTCAGAAGCGTCGATAATGAGACAATGTGAGAGTTCACTAACTATACGGGGAGGGCATAGCTCTGCATCATCTAGGAAAGTCGCCGGACTCTCTACAACTGAGATGCGAAAAGCTCTACGACCGCGGATACGATTGATGGTTTCGACGGCAAAAGTGATCCTAAAATAAACCACTCTTGGGGCCGGGACAAGGAACATAGCATAACATCAAAAAATGACGAGCGTTATATTTAGCCCCAAGTGAAAAGGCGATCCGATAAATCACGAAAGCTCCGCTTTGACATGAGAAACCATGACGTTCGAATGAATGGTGCAAACGACTGGAGACGGAACGTGGACAAAGGTAATGAATAACAAAACAAGAAAATGGAAACTAAATATAGAAACTGACATGGGCGTTTACAGTTCCTTAAAGGACCATCACACCTGTAATACTAACGCAACCTACTCAGGTAAACTCTCAATCCTCGAAGACCCGAATTTCATACGGCACATTCTAGCCCCCCTGACTAGCCCGCACTAATTTTATAGTTCCCTGACTCGCTAGTTTATATGTGTAACATTCTCTCGACAATAATTCATGAGAAAAGCATTCATCAGAAAAAACGGTTGTGTAATTTTTTCCGTTTTTTGTCAACGGTCCTGGAGCAATAACCACGAAAGTCATTTTTTAAAAGCAGAGCCTAGTTTTCAATTACTTAAAAGAAAAAATTAAAGAGTATTTGAACGTAAACAGTGAATAATGCAAGGTGTCTTTTAATAAAACCCAAATATGGCCGTATTTGGGCCATATTTGGGCCGTTTTAGTTGGGCCGTTTTAGTTGGGCCAGAATGCGTTATGAAGAAATGGATAGCTAATATAAGCTTTTATTTTATTATAGCTTTTAGTGAAGCTAGGATTGTGTTCTAGGAAACACCAGACTGATCTGTTGGATGTACTATGATACTGCTAATGTGCTGCTAATAAACTACTGGACTGTGTTCACCTTTGTGAAAATACTAGACTAAGCATTTACGGATGGCTATGTTAGTGCTTATAAATTTATAGTTTATATTAAAATAAATATAAATACAAAGCCTACGGTTATTATTACAATGAGGCTATTTGTAAGCCTAAAATAAAATTGTTAATATTTATGCACATAGATTTAGAATGAGTGCAAGTATAACCCCTATAAGTAAATATACTTTATCTGAAAGAAAACGTGACCAACTAGATAGACTGTGTACGACTTGTTTGAAAACTACGTACTTTTACGTAATTATGACGATACACAGACTAGTATATTCGGTAGATAAACAATTTTTGGAACGACTTATTCAAGAGTTTAAATGATTAACTCTGATACAGAAAGTGTTAATTCTATATATATAAATTTCCTTTACGGCTAAGTCTTTATTTCAGTTGTTTTACTTACAACAGAGGTTAGTTTTAAAGGACACCTGAATGAAGAGTACCAAGTATCATCCCTATCTGTATGACTTCCGTTAACATTGCCTGCAGAAAACTCAATCCAAATACGAAATAGTGTTTCCAAGCTATGATTTTTGCTCCATTTTGCATCTGTCCTTATTTCAGTACCGACATTTTTTAGAAATGAACAAATGTCTCCAATCAACCCTTCTTCTGGAATATTTTTTTACCAGTTAAGCCCAAACGTATATCTAAAAGAAATTCCAATACGATCCGGCCAGCGCTGTTCAAAATTTGAATGAATTGCGCTTTTTGTCTTGGAGCCTGCATGTGCAAACCTCCAGAAACGAACATCCCTATTTTGAAAACGTCACGCTCAGGAGAAGAATGCTCTCCGTGGCCATGTCTGTAAATGCATTCTCCATGGTGTGTTCAAATATGGTTTCATTGTTCAGATGTCCTTTAAACAGATTAAGCAGCTAGACAGTTATAACTTGCTTTATAATGTAGAATCCTTACAAGATTTTGAATAGTAAAATACAAAACTTTCACAAAAAGGCCGACAATATCCTTGTGCACCACAACCTTTTCCAAAAAAAGTGCCCTAGTACGTTTCTTTTTTTTTAAATTTCTTTTTAATTGACTGGAGATTGATTAGGCTATTGTGTTTGTACTGTGTATGCTTAAGCCAGCTGCTTTACATTCATGTAAGTGTGTGTGAATTTGGCACTTTAGTTTTGAAGGAACCAATTAGATAATAATAATAAAGAATAATACTAATACTGTGATACTGCCAGTACTGGATTTCCTAGAAAGATCCAGCACTATTCTGTCTATGTTTAGTAAAGCCAGAGTGTTCGTCGCTGAAATTCAATTCCACACTTTCCTCTCCGGGCTATCGTCTTTCAACTCGGAATTCTCGAAACGAGGAAGCAAGTTATCCTGCCCTCCGTTCGCTCCACGTTTCCCGAACTGACAAGTAATTCGATTAGAACGACACGATACGGCTCCGGAATTTCTAATTGGAAATGAAATCAAACGGGAGAAAAGGGTAGACGTATGTATATACCACAGGCGGCAATGGGAAAATTAGCGAATTTCGGAGGGAGGCCAACCAAGAAGAAGGCCGTCAAACTGCTTAAGCCGAACTAAATTTCCATTCCAACCCCAAGGAAAAACAGACTGTGCAAGACTGTAAAAACAAGCTCAAAGCATTCGCCGGGGTGCATGTGCGGATCCATCGTTTGCTTTTCTTCTCAGTTTTGTTCCAGAAATATTTCTGCCCTTCCGAGGGCTCTTCTTGGCAAGGGTCCCCTTCAGACTGTAGCCACAACTGTAAAGTTCGTCCTTCTGGTTAAGGCCTAAATTCCTAATCTTCTCATCAATCAAATATAAGAAACCGATGTCAGTATGAAATAATGTCTTCATGTGAATACTGACAAAAAGGCATGTACTTATACCAAGAACAAATAACGAGATAGAACTGCTGTCTCCCTATCTCGGTCATACAAACATGCCGAGTCGAGTAAAATACGGCCGATTCCCGACGCAAACGAGCGGAGGTGACTAGCTAAGCGCCACATCACGTTTCGTTACCTCTACAGCTATCTCGCTGGTAAGTCGCTGAACAGGAGATCTAGCAGTAAAAGCTGATTGTTTCTATGGACGCGCTCCAGAGCGGGTCAGCGCGCGGAGTACGCCTCCTGCTAGCCTCCTTCAATATTTCTTGTGCGATAAGCAACGGTGAAGACGGAGGAGTAAACGGGTATCAACATCAGCTCAAAGCTAGAGTAAATACCTCTAGGTCCTCTCAATGTTGTCGGGGTTTTCATAGTCACTGCATGCGACTAAATACAGAAGTTCTATCTGATTATTCGTTCTTGCTCAGACGAACTTGCCTCCGCCAGCATCACTGTTTCTAGCTTGCAAAGCCTCTCGGTAGCTCAGCGGTTATAGCGTTGTTCCTGAAAGCCGTAGGTCAGGTCATGGGTTCAAATCCCACCAGAGTGGCATTTTTGTTTTCTTTCGGTTCACTAGTTATATTGCCCTAACCCAGACTATATGTTGGGGTGCGAAGTCCACGTCGGCGCCATCCGATGGCATTGAAAGCGTTTTGTACTTTACGTTCTTATAAATGCATTTTGGACAGCCAAATAACTGGCCATTCAGAACAGAATTAACTTCTACTTAACTTTTCTTGTTGCTAACTGTCGAGGACAATTTTAACCATTCACTTTCAACTTCACGATCAATCACATCCCAAAGCCAAGCTTTACTTTACTGCACGAAATTTGCCAATTTCCGGGAAAAGGGAACATTTCAAATCACAACTTTTAATTCCACTCTTGCAATGGCAGTCAAGAAAAGACTGGGCTTTATAAACATCCAAAGTTTGAAGAAAGGATGTGGTGGAAAATAATGGAAAAAAACGTTCGAAATCATTGCTTCATTATCTTTTCTTTTTTCAAAATACTATCACCCGTAAGCATTGTTCACAACCAAGAGAAACTAATCACCCCCTTTATGACAATCCGACCCACTCACAAATTATTCAGTGGGTCACCAGCTTATTGAACACATCTTTTCTTCTTAAAATATGGCTGGTTGTTAGACAGAAATGACGTAAAAACGTCAAAACACATTACTGAAAGAAATGGGTACCACCCAAAAAGCTGTTATTTGTCTGTACTGTTTATTGACATGCTTATGCTATTTTTTTATTTAGGATTTCCTTATAAGGATCTATTTTGAGGTTGCCCATGGGGTTGCTTCCGAATAGCACCACTAGATGACACCACGGTTGTACCGGGTCCCGGTTTCAACTCGCAACATGGACGAGGGTGATCTAGACTTTCCAAATAGGTACTAGATCCGACTTAACCCCTTTAAAAAGAATCCTCGAATCTGAGAACGCCAGAGAACGGACAGTCAGGGGCAAGAAAAGAGGAACAGAATGAAGAAGCTCTCAATGGACTAAAACACGGCAAGGAACGACATCAGAAAGGAACTCAACCACCTCTATCCATATAGAATCATACTAAAAGAAGGCATGGTGAAAAAGAAGGAACGGCACGGGGCAGGCGGAACGAGTACGAAAAGGAGGCACGAGTACTAGACAAGGCACGGCATACTAAAGAAGACATGCTGCACAGGGGGAAAACACCGTCCACGGCACCATTCTATCTTTTAGGCTCCGGAATTCTCGTGTTCTGTTGAAGTTCCCTCTTGAGCCAAAAAGAAGGCACGGAACAGCCTCCTCATTTTTCATGAATATGCTAGAACATGGGTCCTGCCCCTCAACCTTTTTTACGCGGTACGATCGGGAACGCTGGAGCCCAAAAGAAGGCATGGATGGTGCATGCTCCTTGGTGCATAATGCCTTCATTTAATGTGCCATGACTTTTCAGTACTCATTAGTACCCGTGCCTCTTTTTAGTACTGTTCCGCCTGCACAGTGCCTTGTTGTACCTCCTTTAAGTCGATCCCCAACCTCGCACCGTAGTCCAGGGCGACTGAAATAGAGATCGGTACTCCCGCTTCCAAATCTTTTGGATTTAACTGAAAAGCCAGCTTCAACTCTTGGAGTTGAATCCATTCGAATTACTCTGCTATTTTTTTTTTCACCTTGGTCTCTAGTACTGACGTACTGAATATGCCTTGCTGGCCCGACAAAACTAAGTTCACTCATACGCAGCAAATTTGAATTTCAAGGAAAGCGTGCATTCTAGTGGCTAAATTAGCGAAGCTAGGAAAATTTTCAATTCAAGATTTCTTCACTTCTGAAGGAATCACACTCAGTAGTTGCTAAACATTTAGCATTAGTTACATGCAAATCGAGGTACCACAAATCCGAAAGAATATAAGTTAATTCGACAAAAATCGATTTATGAATAGCGGAGCAACAAAGTAATGCATATCGATTGAAGTTACCTTCAAACTCAAAGGTTTCTATTTTAATACTGTTTTGGTCGCGGTTCACAGTTTCTTTTTCCTTCAAACTCTGACAACTCTGACCGTCGAACTCCGTGAGCTACCAAGTTCGAAGTTTGCTTGAATCTTCGAAGAAACGTCGACCGGGCAAGGATCGCTGGAGTCGCAAAAACACTAATTAAGCAAACGGTTAACTTCAACGGCGTTTGAAAACGGAAATTAAGCAACCAGCTAACCGACCGACGAACAAAACTTCGATCAAAAACGCAACTAATGAGTGATGGGTACTAGTACAGGCAAATGGAGGTTTGACCCGAAACAAATTGCAACAGAAATGATTCTTACACCATCTTGTAGAGAAAAAAAAACTGAACAACATATCCATTTTCGCATATCCTGAGTCGACGCAAAATAACCGTTTTTTGGCTTTTAATGCGATTTTTTTACGTTTTCCAAAAAAAAATACAATTTTAGTATCCGACCGTTTTTCTTGAAATGAAGTATGATTCTGATGCAGAATGACAAGCTGAGACAGAAAATGAAGTCAGATTGGGTGTCTGGTGCAAAACAAAAAAGTTTCACTATCATCAATATGCGTTGCGGTAATTTTTGTAAAGACAATCGATCGGCACTTGTTATCGAACAAATGATCGGTTGTTCGTAAAAATACCTAAACTCGGCACTAGAATAAGACACTTCGAAGGCTACGTAATGCAATAAAAATGAAAATCGTCACATTCATCACTCAGTGTTTTAAAGATTTCAAAGTTTATTCCCATGATTTGACTGAGAAATCAATTAGACGAAGACCTCAAGTAATGCCAGAAAGTCGAGTAGAAAACTAGTTCCGGTCAGTGACAGTCATAACCTTTATTTAAATTCGCCATCTACCCCGAGAAAAAAGTTTATTCGAAATTCCGCCATCTAACAGTCGAGTAATACTTTCCGGTGAATCTGCTAGTGTTCTGATGAATGATTAGCGCAGGTAAGAAGTCGGTTTTTATAATGGTGGTTCGGAAGGTTTTTCCTCTTTTTCAGAGGTTTATCATGAACGCGAAAAGGATCAATCTTACGGAAACTGAGTACTTTCAACACGAGCTGTGTTCCTACCCAGCGTCACTTTTTGACAGCTCCTGCATGCTCCGGACTGCGAACAAACCAGAACTTGCGAAGGCCATAGCCCAGGCGTGCAACCTTGAGAAGCATTCATTTCCCCTCCCCGAAGGCACTCGATATATCCTAGTCGGAGGAGCTCTGCTGCACAGGATACCATGGACAAAAACTGAAAGATACCTGGAGATTCTAGACCATTATGCAACTTACTTGACAGGAAAGTACCCTTCTGCCACTATCGTTTTCGACGGCTACGATGGTGGGGCTTCCATAAAAGATATGGCTCACTCGCAGAGGAGTCGTACAGTTGGCCGTGAGATCTTCTTCACAGCAGATATGCAGCTCAAGGTGAAGAAAGAAGAGTTCTTATCTTGCAAGAAAAACAAAGCCAGGTTTATCTGCGCTTTGGCTGATCATCTCCGTGCAAAGAATGTCTCTGTCTCCCAGGCATCAGGTGACGCAGATATCCCGATTGTGGAAGCTGCTGTTGCCTCTTCACGGTATCACGACACTGCCGTAGTTGGGGACGATACCGATCTATTGGTTCTCTTATGCTACCACTGTGACTTGTCAAGCAAGAAACTATTCTTCGCACCTGAGCCAAAGTCGAATAAAGCTCCCCGAATATGGGACATACACACCCTGAAAGAGAAGCTGGGACAAGATACTTGTCATATGATCCTTTATGCTCACGCCCTGTTAGGCTGTGACTCTACTTCGCGAATCCACGGTGTGGGAAAAGGTCTTGCACTGAAGAGGCTGATAGAAGACAATGATTTCCGAACATCAGCTGCAGTGTTCATGCAGAAGTCCGCTTCGAAGGAGGAAATCAAGACCGCTGGTGAAGACGCCCTGCTGATCATATACGGTTCGTCGAAAGGAGGGAACTTGAACAAACTCCGCAGAGAAGTTTTTGAAAAGAAAGTGACAACGGCAAACTCTTTTGTTCACCCAGAACATCTGCCACCAACTTCTGATGCAGCCAAGTTTCATAGCTATAGAGTTTTTTTTATCAAGTTCAGGTATGGACCGGGGAGCCTGATCCGGAACTGAAAGCCGAGGAATGGGGATGGAAGAATAAAGATGACTTCTTGTACCCATTAACAACTGACCTCCCACCAGCCCCGCGTATGCTCCTAAAGATCGTGAAGTGCTCCTGTCGTGTACAGTGTAGTTCAGCGAGGTGTAGCTGCTTTAAAAACGGCTTAGTTTGTACTTCAGCATGCAGAACCTGCAAGGGTCTGCAAGGGAACAATGTGTTCCAACTCCCCAAAAATTGACAGCAACAATGATGAAGAGAACCTAGAACCCTAGTCGTTAATCCATTCCAAATGAAGAAGTTGTGAAACTAGTCGGAATCTGATTCTCTATTTTGTATTTTTTATAGGATTGACTCTATTTAATAGACTGTGAAGATTAGACACTATGGGTTGACCCTAAATAGTATACGAAGAGTGTTTTAAGTGTGATTTACGATACTGACCACTGAAAACCAGTTCGGTTTGTAATTCACTTTTCGTAATTATTTTCTAAAAAAATGTAGATCATTCATTAATGATTACGATTTTTTTTTCTGGTTCAGTGAACAACCTGTTTGATTCTATTTTCGGTCTCAGCTCGTGATTCTACGTCAGAACCACACTTGCATTCAAGAAAATCGGGCTACAACGAAAATTGTATTTTTTAGGCGAAAGAAGTCGAAAAAATACAGTTACTTTTTTTATGGTGCTTCTTACGCTAAATCCGACTTCGTTTTCGGTCTCGCCATGTTATTTTGGGTTAGAATCATACTTCAGTTCAAGAAAAACCGATGTCCACGAAAATTGCGATTTTTATTCGAATAACGAAAAAAAAATAGCATTAAAAGCCAAAAAAACGGTTATTTTGCGTCGACTCAGAATATGCGAAAATGGATATGTTGTTCAGTTTTTTTTTCTCTACAAGATGGTGTAAAAATCATTTCTGTTGCAATTTGTTTCGGGTCGACCTCTTTTTGGAGCTCATTTTCCTGTACTATACCTAGACTGGCGTATCTCAGCACTGTCGGTTTAACTTTTTGAATACAAAAGTTCGCTTCTCAAATACTCCTTGAGCCAAAGCTGATTGGGAAACATATATTCAAACAATGCATAGAACGGATACGTCAGCTACGAAGCCACGATCAATATTTCGGCCCTTCTTGGCAAGGGTCCTCGTCAGGCTGCCCAGGACCCTTGCCAAGAAGGGCCGAAATATCACTGCCAAAGCATTGTACCTGACGTATCATTGTTTGAATATAAGTTCGCTTGTTTGCATCATTCGCTTTTATGGATACACCAACATTTTGCAACGTGTTCAACCACACAGGATATGGCTACGTGGAGATTCAGAGCAGAAAAACCTTCTATGGGACATTCCTGTTGCTAACGGATACGGACAATTTTGATTTCACTGCACTTTTTTGTCACTTCACTTTCAACTGCACTATCGATCAAATCTCAAAGCCGTGTGACGAGCCGTACTTCCCCGGTCAAAATTTCCTCATTCCAGTAAAAGAAAACATGTGAAATCACAACTTCCCTTTCGTTCTAAGTCTCTAAGAATAATAGCAAAGAAAGGTTTCTAAGCGTCCGAGAGTTTGACAAGAATCTTCCAATCTGCGAACATGAGAGAAGGAATGGCCAGAGGCAAGAAATCCCTCAAAAGAAAAAGAGCAAAGTTAAACCGTGCTAGCATCTATTTCCAAAGCTATCCGTAAAATGCGGAAATTCGCAAGGGACTGTCACAGCCAACAACCTCAGAAATAAAAGTAAGGTTTCATCCTCTTCAGAACGATTCCATTCCATTAAGATTCCATTCGATTATTTATAGAGGCGAAAGCCTCTTCAGAAGTTTCATCCTCTTGAGAACGATCCCATTCCATTAATATCCCATTCCATTATTTATAGAGGCGAAAGCCTTATTATTGCAATTATATTATTATATTATTATTATTATTATTATTAAACAGTGGTCATTGCTGATTCCGGTCGATCATCCACAGAACGGGAGTGTTTGAGGTCCAGGAGAAATATAAACACAGAAGGCATCCACTACTCTTCCGAAACCGTTATCACTGGAGTCAACTGTTTTCCGGCGACATTTCACCAGTCCGGCGTGGAAGAGTATGAATGTGCCTAGCACCCGTTACTACAGTCCATTCTTCCATCTCCATGAGCTGAACAAATAATTTCCTCCCTCTTTAAACATAATATAATTACGTTAAGTGATTAAATTATCGAGTCCTGCTACAAACAAGTCTGTATAGATTTTCACGTGGCAGGTCTGTTATGATATTGATTTTTTTTTTTGTAAAATTCCATTGTATATTTAATTTGTTTTCTCTCTATATAGCTAAGAACCAAAGTTCCGGGTTCCACAGAAAAAGTATTTAGATCGGATACTTCTTTTGAAAGAAGTTGAATAGTTCCATCCAAATTTTCCCAAGAAACACTTGCTAAACACAGATTCGAGCGTTGCTATATTGGTTGTTATGTGTTATTTACGTCGATACTGTACGGAATGTTTCACAAGTAGAGTAGAGTCTTCTAAGCCTGCTGCAAATCCGATAATTCTCATTTGGAAACAGGCCTTCGACATTCCTAAGTTGATAGGTGACAGCATAATACTCATGAAACCGCTTAAAGTTTAACTGAAAAGCCAACTTATTTTTGTGTCATTTAGTTGTATACACTGAATTATTTGGATTCTGCAGAAGGATTTTTTTGTTTTCCACTATCTGCTCCAGTTATGACGTTTAGAATATCTGCGGCTGTCCTCCCAGCGAAAATTCTACTATGACGCGGGAAATTTTTATCTAATAATAATAATAATAATATAATGCAAAAATAAGGCACATGGCCTCTACAAAATGAACAACAAATTATAAACTAAATTTCTCTTCTAAACATTTCTGGGCTAAATGCCCTTGGGCCATAGTAGCTGTCGAGCCTGGATTTGAAAGCATTCAAACACAGACAAGGCTTTTAAGTGGGCAGTGGCGATATTGGTGAAGATTGCTTAGTGCCTGAACAAAAAAAAAGTCATAAATCTTTCTTGTAAGGCATACAACTAATTAGAGGTACCACAAATCACACGGAAATTCCACTATTTGAAAATCGATTATTCCTGAACAGCGGAACAACCAAGTAACGCATTTTCAGCGGATCTTCAAGCCAATTTAAGAGCGTGTTCCACCCTACTTACCGTAGTTACTACGCTAGTCGCCGTGGTTACTACGCTAGGCTGGAACGCTCTTTGAATTTTTTCGGTCAATATCAGGCCGCTGGGTGATCCGACCAATCACGTTACAGAGATGCGTAGTTACTACGCTAACTACGCTCCCGAGCGTGGTAAGCAAATAGTTACTATTAGTTACTATTTTGAGAAGGTTGGAACGGTCAGCGTAGTAACTTTTCGTGAGGCTGGAACGGAAATAGTAACTAATAGTTACTATTGGTAGAGGGGTGGAACACGCTCTAAGTGAATAAGTGATGGGTAACTAGACTGTCCTATCCCAGTCCCTTTCGGTTAAACTTTAAAGATGAACCAAAAGTCGGTTTGGGAGACAAACCAAAAATTCCAGTAAGAACGGCTTGCTCTATCCCGATCACAAATTTATAGCCTGTATGGTACAACTTAATCCGTGAAGTTGAATGTAGTACGAGAATATTTTCATTTAACTGTGCTTCAGACTGGGATAATCATAAGCAGTAGCATACAATCTTGAAATAGTAGCACGTACTGGCATATGACAGTGCTGCATAGGCTTACAAGTTCAAACAACTAACCTTTGACAATTTTTCATCGGACACTCCATGTGTTCCAGCAACTTGCGACGGTCCAAGATATGCAGGAAGTAAGAATCTATATGTTCTTAATAAATTGTCCAGACACTACTAATTAGTCCCGAGACTGACACTAAAGGAGTCAGGGTAATTCCTTAATTTCTGAAGATGCTTGAATCTTAAAAAAATTCACGAGCTTAGGACGCAGCAGTTGCTCATATTCTTCATTCCGTAAGCCACCGCTTCTAGACGAAAAGTACGGCGTTTTGTACAGCTGGTCTTGTCATCAAATCCCCGAGTCGGGTACAACAAAAAGGACACTAAACGTCCTCCACAAGAACTGATCGTCGTAAAAGAAAGAATCAGTAGCAGACGTGGGAAAAGTGCACGACAATATCGCAAGACTTTGGAACTTTCGAGGAAAATACGGATGAGGCCGTTACGAAATCCGCATGGCATATCGTTTAAGCTAAGAAAGCCCTACATCCAGTGAAAAAAACTTCTATCGATCCAGCGGCAAGACATCTAAGGACCCTCCAGATTCGAAGACAAGAGCAGTTTCTAAAGATCAGAATAAGATATAACACGTCTGAAAGCTCAAAACTCATGGGTGCAGTTCGCTCTTGTTCGAAAGCACGACAAGGAGGTGGTAGACAGGACCGTATCCAGAGGGGGGATTAGGGGGTTCAACCCCCCCGAAACATAAGAGAATAATCTTTTTTTATAGGCTTTAACCTCTGATCCATGTATTTTACCCCCCCCCCCGAAAAAAAATCCTGGATATGGACCTGGTGGTAGGACGAATCGGAGACGAATCAACCACAATTTAGAATACAAGATTTACCTCCTCACCAACTAAGCCTAGTTCTCATTGAAGGGAAGGCAGGGAAGAACTGCATGGCAATGACCTACTCTTCAAACCAATCGTTTATTCATAAGCAAACTGCATTGCTTTCTTCTTTAAAAAATGCACTGGTCATAAGAATTCTAAAAATAAAATAACGCTTTATGTTTCGGGAGTCTTGCCTAATAACCCTAATTATGCCTATTTCATGATCTCCCCAAGCTAATAACAGACAGTTGGTTGCTAGTGTTCAACCTTTTTCAAGCCTCTTAAGCGGTCCAAACAGTACTTAACTCACTTAGTCAGGACACATCCTGACAACAGCTATTACTTGAACAACGAATAAAAGTTATTCACTTTACTGAAAAACCTCTTCAAGAATTAAACGAAAGAGTTCCTATACCTCGAGGTTCGTCCCCGAGAGTTACCAGCTTGAATTGTTGTCTTGTCCTGACAATTCTCCTAACGAACATGAGTAATATCTGTTAAGTGCTGTCTTCGCTATCTGTTAAGTGCTGAAGTTGTCAACCATCTAGGTTTTGAAAATGGTATGTTCTTAAAAGAGTGTTTTTTTCTGAACTGATGAATCACATGGCTAAAGGCTACCTCAGGTTTAAAAAAAAAAATACAGAATATCGGAAGTAGGGACTAATTTGACTTTGCAGACAGTTGAAATTCATCCTTTTCAATCGTTGACGTCAGGACTGGTGAAAGCTTGGGACACAAAGGGACTGGTGAAAGCTTGGGTACAAAGAAGCGTTAAAGTGATGTAAATAGTTATTGGTGGTGGGAGTTTGAAGTGTTTTACATGTGAGTTTAAATAATCGCTCTCTCGGAGTGTTTAAAAATGTATGATTTTGTGTATGGCCTAACGGCTAAATTAAAGTATCTATCTATCTATCTATGTGTTCCTTTGCACCCATTATATTGAGACTGATTAAGCTTTCAGATGTTACAAAGATCGAAACCTTTGCGATAGTCGACTAGGAACACATTGACTATTGCACTAAGAAACTGCACTATTGCGATTGTGACTGACGTCAACTTCTTTCTAAGCAACGCAAACATCGTCCTCAGTGGCAACTGAGCTTTACTGACCTAATATCCCTCCTCGAAAACGAGTCCGGAATAAAGGAAACTGTGCAAAATGCCTCACGTATTTCAATACCTAACACAATCATCACAACTCTCAAAGACTCCCTTCCATTAAGTAGCGACATGCCATTTCCACGGTTATTTAATGCCCCCCCCTTTGTGAAAGATCGAAGCATATTTTCCCTGCTAGAAATATAGACCACGCGACAAACTTATTAGGTACCATCATCCATTTTCATTCCGCTCCCGTGAAGACAAAGAGCTGTTTCCAGCAGGGGTAGAAAACTCCCCTATTTCAGCGTGAAGTCACAGTAAACAAGACCGAAGGTTTTGACGGGATCCCAAAAATTTCATACCTGATCCAGACAATTGGATCTTGTAGATCTTTGCCTCCTTGACAATTTTTCCTATTAAAATCTAGACAACAGGTTAAGGCAAATGGCTATCATCTAAGGAAACCAAGTTCAGATATGGATTCAGCGTATGTGAAACGAATTTTCAGATTTCGGCCGGATTCCAGGCGAACTATTTGTCCGGTGAGAAAATAATTTATATACACGGATTCAGCATGCGTCCTTACCACTAGATCGACCCTCTAATCAACTTCAGATAAAACTTTTACTTAACAAATTTTCCGTTTCAGCCGGATAAAGGGGGATCCATACGTCCGGGTAGAAAATGATTGTCATATACGGATTCAGCATGTCTTTTTACTCCTGACTCGAACATCTAATCAAGTCCAAGTAAAACATATTTTCCGGTTTTGGCCGGATTCCTGGTGAACTACTTGTCCGGCGAAAAAATTGCTTTCATAGACGTGTTCAGCATGTCTCTATACGCACAGATTGAATCTCTAATCAACTTCAGGTTAAACTTTTATTTTTCACAAATTTTCCGTTTTTTGCCAGATTCCGGGTGAACTAATTGTCCGGCGAGAAAATAATTTTCACACTCGGATTCAGCATGTTTCTCTACCCTTAAATCGACTCTCATTAGCTATTAAAAATATTTGTTTCCCTTATTTTAAACCCTTTCCCCACCCCTAAATATAGGGCTATAGAACCAATCTTCGAACCTGACCTGTACTTCGACCCAAAGAGTCCTCATGCCTAGTTTGAACAAAATATCTCATTCACTTCGAGAGTTATCAAGTTAACAGTCGGACAGACGGATGGACAGACGGACAACTTTTACAAAGTCATAGGTATCCCTCCGCTTACTTTTGGGATCCCACAAACAGTTTAAATAACTAACCGATGGAGGATAACTAAGAGCGTGTTCCACCCTACTTACCGTAGTTACTACGCTAGTCGCCGTGGTTACTACGCTAGGCTGGAACGCTTTTTGAATTTTTTCGGTCAAATATCAGGCCGCGGGGTGATCCGACCAATCACATTACAGAGATGCGTAGTTACTACGCTAACTACGCTCCCGAGCGTGGTAAGCAAATAGTTACTATTAGTTACTATTTTGAGTAGGTTGGAACGGTCAGCGTAGTAACTTTTCGTGAGGCTGGAACGGAAATAGTAACTAATAGTTACTATTGGTAGAGGGGTGGAACACGCTCTAAGGCTTAGGATAACTGGGAAGTTAAAGGTATCAGCAATTGCCTTGACAGGCCCAACTGGCAGTGCATCTCCGATTCACTACCCTGAGCCAGGAATTGCAATGGGCGGTTGGGGGCAAGCCATCCTGGTTCTTTCGCAAACCCTTCCTGTCCTTTCAGCTTGTCTTAAATGGTTACGCCACTAACGGTACCCCACCCCAAAAGAAACGGCCAGCACTCGAACCAGTATGGTAGACCGGGTAGCCAATCAGCCAGGACGGACGAAAGATCCACATTAAATTAGACCACCCACTTTCAAGATCGTTGTTTAAACCAATGATACTAGGTAGGGATCGACTAAAAAGAGGTACGACAGGGGCATGGCATGGCGACCACCCACTTTCAAGATCGTTGTTTAAATCAATGATACTAGGTAGGGATCGACTAAAAAGAGGCACGACAGAGGCATGGCATTGCGTAGTAGGCACGACTGATAAAATGTGACTTGCAAGTAGTAGAAGTAGACAAGTAAGTAAGAGTTCGTAACTCCAGAGCCTAAAAGAAGACACGTTGAAACATTGTTCCTGCTCCTCACACTGAAGCCTGAAAGGGCAGTCTTAGTTTTCGTGCCTCTTTTTTGTACTCTCGCCTCCTATACAATGTCGTGCCGTGCCTCTTTTTAGTCGATCCCTCCTAGGTACGACCATGGGATGATCTACTGGGATCGACTAAAAAGAGGCACGGCACGGCATTGCGCAGGAGGCACGAGTAATAAAAATAAATTAGTAGAAGTAGCAATTAAGTGAGAGTTCGTAACTCCAGAGCCTAAAATAAGGCCCGTTAGAACATTGTTCCTGCCCTCACTCTGAAGCCTGAAAGGGCCCTTTTTAGTTTTCGTGCCTCTTTTTAATACTCGTGCCTCTTTTTGGTACTCGTGACTCTTTTTAGTACTCGTGCCTCTTTTTATGGCACTTGCAGCCTCTGGCTCAAGTGCCATATACCGATCGCAATTCCGTCCGTCGGTCGGTCTGTCGGTCTGTCGGTCGGTCTGTCCGAATTTTTTTGTCCCACATGTTCGAGTTAGGGTACTTCCAGATGTGCTAGGACGATGAAACTTGGCAGGAAAATCAGGGACCCGACCAAACTAACCTAGAAGTAATCAGTTTCCCGATCCGACCATCTGGGGGGGAGTGGTGGGCCGGGGAAATTCTGAAAATTAAGGAGTTTTGTCACACTTTTTCGAATTGTAGTACTTCCAGATGTGCTAGGACGATGAAACTTGGCAGGAGCATCAGGGACCCGATCGGACTAACTTGGAAACATTCAGTTTCCCAATCCGACCACCCGGGGGGGAGTGGAGGGCTGGGGAATCCGGAAAATTTGAGTAGTGTGTAACTTTAGAACGGGTGATCGGATTGGAATGAAACTTGATAACTGAATAAATGGCATACTTCTGATGTCCCGGTTGAAGTCCGGACCGGATTCGACAGCTATGGGGGAGTTGGGGGGGGGGAGACCGGAAATTTCGAGAAACGGTTAGAATAGAGGGATCGGAGTGAACTTGCTGGGAAGAACAAGCATCTGCTCCAGATAAATTGTTTATACATTTGGACTGGATCCGACCACCCGGGGGGGGGAGTGGAGGGGGGGGGGGAATCCGGAAAATTGGAGTAGTGTGTAACGAACGGGTGATCGGATTGGAATGAAACTTAATAACTGAATAAATGGCACACTACTGATGTCCCGTTTGAAGTCCGGACCGGATTCGACAGCTATGGGGGAGTTGGGGGGGGGGAGACCGGAAATTTCGAGAAACGGTTAGAATAGAGGGATCGGAGTGAAACTTGCTGGGAGGAACAAGCATCTGCTCCAGATAAATCTTTTATACATTTGGACTGGATCCGGACACTAGCGGGGTGAAGGGGTGGGGAATCCGGAAAATTGGAGTACTGTGTAACTTTCGAGCGGGTGGTCGGATTGGAATGAAACTTAATAACTGAATAAATGACATACCTCTGATGTCCCATTTGAAGTCCGGACTGGATTTAACTGCTATGGGGGAGTTGGGGGGGGGAGACCGGAAATATCGGGAAACGGTTAGAATGGAGGGATCGGAGTGAAACTTGCTGGGAAGAACAAGCATCTGCTCCAAATAAATCGTTTATACATTTCGGATGGATCATGACATTAGGGGGGGTTGGAGGGGACTTTCCCGGAATTCCGGTTATGGCGGTTTTGGGGGTTTTCACGACGAATCTTGGGAGGCGAATCAAGGACCCGATCAAACTGACTTATAATGAAAAATTTACATGATCTGATAGCCGTGGGGGGAGTAACGGGAGGGGGAATCCGGAATATTGAGTCATGCGTAACTTTGAAACGGCTGATCGGATTTGAGTGAAATTTGGTAATTGAAGAGAGGACATGTTTCAGTTGATCTTTTTCATGTCCGGACAGATCCGACAGCAATTGTGGGGGGGGGGGGGGCGAAAATACGTGACCGACTTGGACTGGTGAGATCGGGGTGGAACTTTGTGGGAATAACAAACAGATGCTCTGGATAAACACTTACGGAACCGGATTGGCTCCGGCGACTGTGGGGAAGTTTGAGGGGGGGAGGTCCGGGATTCCGTTGATCACGATTTAAGGTACTTCCAGATAATCTAGGACGATGGAACTTGGCTGTAATATTAGAGATTTGACAAGATTGACTCAAAAATGGCCACTTTCCAAACCCGACCATTCGTTAAAGTACTAATCTTGACTGCAAATTTCGAAAAATACTTTTAAACCAAATTCATATTTTCATGATCCCCATGAGCCCATTATCATTTTTGCCTCAAGGGTTTTGTTTACAAATAACGTTCTAGCTCCCTTAAAGTGTGAATCTGAACGGCCAGGTCGAAAAGTACTTTATTTCAAACAATACATCTCAACCCATGATCATTTGTGCCACAAGGGTTTTGCTTAAAAATTTATTTCTGTCACCCTTAAAGTGCGCATTTGAAATGAAAAGCGAAAAAAAAAACTTTTGACGAAATTGTATACATCAAGGATCCCTAAGGGCCTGTGATCGTTTTTGGCTCAAGGGTTTTGCATACAGATGCATTTATAGCGCCTTTAAAGTGCGCATCATTACACCCAAGTTCAAAAATAAAATAATTTTTATCTAGCTCCCTTAAAGTGCGCATTTTAACCACAAAGTCGAAAAATACTTTTGATCAAACAAAACATCTCAACACATGCAAGTGCCATATGAGCTTACAGCTCTTGTTAGTACTCGTGCCTCTTTTTAGTACTCGCCGAGGTACTCGCGCCTCTTACACTATGTCGTACCGTGCCGTGCCTCTTTTTAGTCGACCCCTGATCTAGTCGCGGGGTTTGGAAGTTCCCGACTGGGTATTGTCAAAGTAGCTACCAGCAGACAAATCAAAGAGAAAGAGAAATATATATAAAATAAAAGTAAAAAGAAACCTAAATACTTAGCAATGATATTTCTCAATTGTTTGTTTTGAGTTTAACAACAAAATTACAACTGAATAATAAATCAGCCGGCACGAAAAGAGTCGAGTGGTGATTATAACGTTAATGCGGTGTCTGTCATTAGTGAACAATATTGGCTTATACAGAATTTCCGAAAAAAAGGTTGTGTTCACAATTACCATTCCTGTCGATTGGTAATGATTTCTTCCCCATTTTCCACCTCACTAACAAAACCATTTAAAATACATAATTGTACCTGAAAGGTATTTCACACACGCACAAAAAGTTGTTCAGGAGTAGCGTAACAACGGACTGACAAATTTTCATTGGGTTTTCGGTCGATTTTTTGTGAATATTGTGATTCCCAAATTTCAAAGGTTCACGGTCTACGGGACATGATCCGGAATCCGCTCAGTAAGGCAGAATTGAAACTAACTTTCGGAATTCAATAAAGTTCGAACGCCGAGTTGCCAAGAGACATTTTCTTCTAGTTTCGAACTGTGGAAAGAAGCATGGTTCAACATATCAAGTCATGGTTCATCATAGCGAACATGCATCAACTGCAAAAGAAGCGATGAAATTGGTTGGACGCTCGTGCGAGACCCAAGCTATACTGCATGAGATAGAAATAATATGGAACCTGTCCCAATTTTGCGGAAATTTTCCTAGAATAGCGAACCCGAAACGCGTTGATCAATGCTCTTTACAGTGTTTCAGTTAGTCAAATTGCAGTTAATTAATTTTCACTTATTTCCTTATTAGTTTCCTTATTCAAAAAATTGTGAATTTTAAGTAGAACGTAGTAGAAGGAAAAAAAGAGTATACCTTATGTGCACGGAGGCCACCGTAGAAAAAAAAATGCCCTTCTTCCATAAGAAGGGCATTTTTTTAGTTGAGAAGAGCATATGAAATTTATGATAAATAAAGATCATTTGAAGAGTAAAGAGAGATAAACGGTTATAATGTTCGTATTTTTCATAATTATAATACTCGTGTACTGTATAAAATTAAAAAATGTATCAATGTTCTATAGAAAATGTAAACGCGCAACGTTCCTTAAATAAGCGTCAGGAACAGTGATAAGGTCTCGCGCCGATCGACTACATTTTTTAAATATTTGTGTACAAAACTTTTTATAAAAATATTTAATAAAAACAACCCTCATTTAATTACAAAACAAAAAATTAATAAAGGGACTTATGCTCCAAAAAGCCACCATATCCCTAACCGCGAATGGAACCGAAATACACTGATTAACCCGAGATCAGAGGCTGTATAAGCTGCGCCCCACCCCCCTCCGCCAATGACCTCCTCGAAAGCTACCGAATCGTAATCTAGCATATTAGCAAGGGACGCCAAGGCTGTCGCGATTTTCTCATGCGTGCTAACGAAGCAAAAGGGAATCGCTTCAAGTCGCATTGCGGGAAAGTTCCCACTACAAAACGCTCTGCTGTCCCGGAAACAAGGAGGGACTACAAAATTCCCAAAACAGGCATTACACCAGTTCAGCGCTCCAAGCGGATTAGTGTCCGTTTGTCCTCCCTTGCCTCATTATCACCACTCAGCACACAGAGATAAAACAATAGATCCATAGTTAATAACCCGATAAAATAAGCGTTCAAAGTGAAGGGTGGTGCACAATTCTTATCACCAGGGAGGTTCGAACCTTTTCTCTGCTGAATCAATATAATTGGACACATACTTATCCTAGCAGAGTTCAAGTTAAACGTTGAAGGTGTTAATGATCATTGGACTGATACATGAACCGCATAGTGGCTGTTTCGCCGAATCTCTTTTATCGACCGGAAAAATTATACTTTCCGAAATTCGGTGTTCGGTAAAGAACTCTCTTAGCAAAACGAAGGCTTAGGAAAAGATAATAAGGGTGGTCTCGGACCAAAAAGTATTTAGCAAAAAAACTGAAAAACCTGTTTCCGCAACACTGTACATCACTAGATTACTTCATGATGAACGACCAGTTTCCAAGGATTATACAACGAAGCGTTCTGCATTATTAAACTGGGTATCAGACAATATCAGCTTAACGACTCATCAGTCGTATAGCACGTCCGTATTAACTTCCTTACTTCCTCAGAGAACGAGCACGCAGCTCCTCAAGCGCCCGTTAAACGCTCAACGAAGGAGAAGAAGAAGCAATACGAGACTTTTGACCAGTTGAGGAGGAAGCGGAGAAAAGCGACAGAGGAGCAGAGCTAGGTCGATAATTTCAAGGCGAGGCGAAGGAGAAGGAAAGGAGCATTCAGATCAATCAAAGCAAACCTAAGAAGATGGACATTCACAAGTCACTGTTTTAAATAACATCTAAAAACAGCAGAAACCAAGCCCTAAAACCTCTCAAGTAAACCACTCAACGGAGCTATCACGACACGACGGACACGAGGACGGCTTCAGAGACTGCCAACTTGTAGTCCGCAAAATCTTCAAAGAGGAAAGAGCAGATACCGATATCGGTGACGTTTCGAATCCACGCCGAGCTAAGAGCAGAATCGGCTAAAAAAAGGAACGGAATGTAAGGGCATGGTGAAGGCAGAACGAATATTAAAAAGAGGAATGTGCACTAGAAAAGGAAACGGCATACTAAAAAGAGGAACGCTGCAACAGGATGTAAGCATACTAGAAACAGGAACGATGGAAAGGGAGGGAAGATTGCAAAAAGGAGGTGGGTCCTGGGGACGTCACGTTCCGTTCCTTCTTTTCGTAGATCCAGTAGGACCGCACGAACAGACAACAGACCCCTGTACTAGCACAACACCGCGCACTGCGTCTCACTACTTTTTACATTAAGCGGTTTTGCAGTGAACGATTTTTTCGCGAGTTTTTGCTGCATTTAGGGCATAGGAGAGACCGGAGCTATATGGACACTTTTTTGCAAGATTGTCAATAACTTTTTAGTAATAACAATCTTTGAACCGGTCATGATACCAACACGAACTTCATCAACATGGCCATATTTTCGTAATTGATGACAACGTTGTACCTCTTACCAGTATTGTGTTATGAGTGATTTACGGAAAGCAGCGAAAGTGTCCATGTATACCAGAATACCGGGGTATAATGGACACTGGTGTCCAGTAGCCTATACACTGTGTAGCTAGGGTTCTGAAGAACAAGAGTAGTTAACTGAGTATATGTTCAGTTTCATTAAAATAATGGATATGTTTCAGATATAATGGATGTATTTCACACATTCAGTTACTTGCATGGTCTCACTTCAAAACTACTTTATGTTAAACTTTGACAAATTCACTGGGATCACAAGCTGTTCACGTTGTCCGATGGTGCCACCAGTAAGCGACGGCTGCCCAATGTTCATTTTTATGTTGGAGCAAGTGTATATTTTATTTGCGTAAAGTGTAGACCCATGTCCATATTACACTGGGCCTTGGTGTCCATAATGCCCCTTGGTCAGCCATCACGGAGATCTTAAAAAATCTCGAAACCAAGAAGCGTCATTCCAGATTACAATCATCCAAATCCTAGCCAAAGTATGATTTTCTAAGACCTAGCTAAAACAGCACCTGAATTACACATTACCTGGTGATAATCTTCAAGAAGTGAGTAGCAGAAAAGTTACTTTGCATTGCAAAATTCAAATTTTTGACTCCCACAAATAGATGTGTAAATGAACTTGCAGAAGCCATTAGTCATGTGTCTCTGCCAGTAATGCCACCTCCTTTGGCTATGCTGGATTTTTAAGCAGGGTTATCTGAAGTGAATTAGAGGGGGGTGTCCGCATTACCCAGGTGTCCATATAGCCCCGGTCTCCCCTACAGTCGATACAGTATTTCCTGTATGCCCTAGAACTGGGGTCCTGCCCCTCGACATTTCTCGCACGGTCCTGCTGGATCAGTTAAAGAAGGGATGAAACGCGTAGTCACTCGGATCCGACCACCTTTTTGTAATGTTTCCTCTCGGTGCTTCGTCCTCTTTTTAGTATGCTTAGCAGGGATGGGAAGCCTCCCCGGGGGGAACCCTTACGGAGGGTTGCTCTTTTTAGAACGCGGTTCTCTTTCCTAGTACACATTCCTCTTTTTGTTACTCCTTCCACCTGCATCTTGCCATACCATTCCGTTTCTTCTTTTACTCGAACCCAGTTCTAAATGCCTGTCCCCTCATAGGAGCTTAAAAAGAGGAAAGGAACGGTGCATCATTTCTCTCTTTAGTAAATTTTCAGCTTTCCACATTTTTGCATGCTTTTCACGTTTTTATGGCACTTGCAGCCTCTGGCTCAAGTGCCATATACCGATCGCAATTCCGTCCGTCGGTCGGTCTGTCTGTCTGTCGGTCGGTCTGTCCGAATTTTTTTGTCCCACATGTTCGAGTTAGGGTACTTCCAGATGTGCTAGGACGATGAAACTTGGCAGGAAAATCAGGGACCCGACCAAACTAACCTAGAAGTAATCAGTTTCCCGATCCGACCATCTGGGGGGGGAGTGGTGGGCCGGGGAAATTCTGAAAATTAAGGAGTTTTGTCACACTTTTTCGAGTTGGAGTACTTCCAGATGTGCTAGGACGATGAAACTTGGCAGGAGCATCATGGACCCGATCGGACTAACTTGGAAACATTAGTTTCCCAATCCGACCACCCGGGGGGGGGGGGGAGTGGAGGGCTGGGGAATCCGGAAAATTGGAGTAGTGTGTAACTTTAGAACGGGTGATCGGATTGGAATGAAACTTAATAACTGAATAAATGACATACTTCTGATGTCCCGTTTGAAGTCCGGACTGGATGCGACAGCTATGGGGGAGTTGGGGGGGGGAGACCGGAAATTTCGGGAAATGGTTAGAATAGAGGGATCGGAGTGAAACTTGCTAGGAAGAACAAGCATCTGCTCCAGATAAATTGTTTATACATTTGGACTGGATCCGACCACCCGGGGGGGGGGGTGGAGGGCTGGGGAATCCGGAAAATTGGAGTAGTGTGTAACTTTCGAACGGGTGATCGGATTGGAATGAAACTTAATAACTGAATAAATGGCACACTACTGATGTCCCGTTTGAAGTCCGGACCGGATTCGAATGCTCTGGGGGAGTTGGGGGGGGAGACCGGAAATTTCGAGAAACGGTTAGAATAGAGGGATCGGAGTGAAACTTGCTGGGAGGAACAAGCATCTGCTCCAGATAAATCGTTTCTACATTTGGACTGGATCCGGACACTAGAGGGGTGGAGGGCTGGGGAATCCGGAAAATTGGAGTACTTTGTAACTTTCGAGCGGGTGGTCGGATTGGAATGAAACTTAATAACTGAATAAATGACATACCTCTGATGTCCCATTTGAAGTCCGGACCGGATTCAACAGCTATGGGGGAGTTTGGGGGGGGGAGACCGGAAATATCGGGAAACGGTTAGAATGGAGGGATCGGAGTGAAACTTGCTGGGAAGAACAAGCATCTGCTCCAGATAAATCGTTTATACATTTGGGATGGATCATGACATTAGGGGGGGGTGGAGGGGAGTTTCCCGGAATTCCGGTTATGGCGGTTTTGGGGATTTTCACGACGAATCTTGGGAGGCGAATCAGGGACCCGATTAAACTGACTTATAAAGAAAAATTTACATGATCTGATAGCCGTGGCGGGAGTAACTGGAGGGGGAATCCGGAATATTGAGTCATGGGTAACTTTGAAACGGCTGATCGGATTTGAGTGAAATTTGGTAATTGAAGAGAGGACATGTTTCTGTGGATCTTTTTCATGTCCGGACAGATCCGACAGCAATTGGGGGGGGGGGGGGGCGAAAATACGTGACCGACTTACGACTGGTGAGATCGGGATGGAACTTTGTGGGAATAACAAACAGATGCTCTGGATAAACACTTACGGAACCGGATTGGCTCCGGCGACTTTGGGGAAGTTTGAGGGGGGGGAGGTCCGGGATTCCGGTTATCACGATTTAAGGTACTTCCAGATAATCTAGGACGATGGAACATGGCTGTAATATTAGAGATTTGACAAGATTGACTCAAAAATGGCCACTTTCCAAACCCGACCATTCGTTGAAGTACTAATCTTGACAGCAAATTTAGAAAAATACTTTTTAAACCAAATTCATATTTCATCATCCCCATGAGCCCATTATCATTTTTGCCTCAAGGGTTTTGTTTACAAATGACGTTCTAGCTCCCTTAAAGTGTGAATCTGAACGGCCAGGTCGAAAAGTACTTTATTTCAAACAATACATCTCAATCCCATGATCATTTGTGCCACAAGGGTTTTGCTTAAAAATTTATTTCTGTCACCCATAAAGTGCGCATTTGAAATGAAAAGCGAAAAAAAACTTTTGACGAAACGGTATACATCAGGGATCCCTAAGGGCCTGTGATCGTTTTTGCCTCAAGGGTTTTGCATACAGACATTTCTAGCGCCTTTAAAGTGCGCATCATTACACCCAAGTTCAAAAATAAAATACTTTTTATCTAGCTCCCTTAAGTGCGCATTTTAACCACAAAGTCGAAAAATACTTTTGATCAAACAAAACATCTCAACACATGCAAGTGCCATATGAGCTTACAGCTCTTGTTAGTAGTCTTTCTATTTGTACCATGCCTTTTCTTTCCCGGTTTTTGGTGGTATTTTTATTCGTACCATATCTTTCCTTTCTCGTTGTAGTCGATCTCGTTTCCATGACGGAGTCGTCACAGTTATTTTGTTATTTTGTCCGAGTGCTACATGCATAATACTTTTTTCTGAAAAACAGTGATTTCGGACACCTTTCTCTAGGAACGCTGTTTTCAACACGAAAACAAGACCAAAGGTTTCGATGGGATCCAAAAAATTTAACATTTGACCCAGACAACTAGGTCTTGTCTACGCCAGATCCAGTCTTCGCCAGGCTAATCATCTGAGAAAATCAAGTTCAGATATACCTGTATAAGCCATATCTATTTTGACGACACTGATAGAAACTTAGTGCTTTACATCTGCCAAATTTCCGGTTTTGGCCGATTCCGAGCGAACTACTTGTCCAGCCAAAAAAAGATAGTTCAGAAACGAATTCAGCGCATCTCCTTATCCCTATAAAGAACATCTAATCAACTTCAAATAAAACTTTAACTTATAAAAAAAAAAATCCGGTTTCAACCGCATTCCGGACGAACTATATGTCCGGGTAAAAAATGATTATCATATAGATTCAGCTCTCTTCTTACCTTTAAATCTGTCATCTAATCAACTTCAAATACAAATTTTACTTTAACAAATTTCCGGTTTCGGTCGGATTCCGGGCGAACAACTTGTCCGGCAAGAAAATGGTTTACACCATCGTGTTCAGCATGTCTTCTTACCCCTAAATCAAACATCTAATCAACTTCAAATAAAACTCTCGCTTTTAACAAATTTTCCGGTTTCGGCCGTATTCCGGGCTAACTACTAGCCCGGCGAGAAAATGGTTTTCACCATTGTATTCAGCATGTCTTCTTACCCCTAAATCGAACATCTAATCAACTTAAAACAAAACTTTTACTTTTAACGAACTTTCCAGTTTTGGCCGGATTCCGGGCGAACTACTTGTCCGGCGAGAAAATGGTTTTCACCATCGTGTTCAGCATGTCTTCTTACCCCATAATCTAATATCACATTAGCTGTTTCAAAATATTTTGTTTGCCCCTTAATTTAAACCCCTAAATGTAGGGCTACAGAGCCCATCTACGAACTCGACCTTACTCTTGACCCAAAGAATCCTCACACCAAGTTTCGTCAAAATATCTCATTCCCTTCGAGAGTTATCGTGCTCACAGACGGACAGACGGACGGACGGACAACTTTTGCGATGTCATAGGTATCCGTCACTAACGTTTTGGGATCCCAGAAACATGTTTCAAAACTATTTGTTAGCAAGCCATGACGACTGAAAGTTCCTCTTGATTATGAGAAGTTCAGAGAAACGTATAAGGAAAGACGGTTACAAATGAGACAATGACTCGCATCAAGAACAAATAATCAGATAGAACCTCCGCCTCCCTATCTCTGTAATACGACCATACGGAGTCGAATATTTCCCCATACTCTGCCCGATGCAAACGAGCGGAGGTTAGGAGCTTCGAGCCACATCACGTTTCATTACCTCTACAAATAGCTATGTCGATGTGAAGCCGCGCTGAGGAAAACTTTCAAAGACAAAGCCGATTGAGTCTCTTGAGGTGCTCCCAGAGGCTGCACTTTTTGCTCTGCGATGAGACGGAAGTAGAGTAGACGGGTATCAACATAAACTCAAAGCTAGAGCAAATATATCTAGCTCCGCTCAGTTTTGTCGGGGTATCCATAGTCGCTGTATGGGACCAAAGACTATCTGATTATTTGTTTATAAGCCTACACATAATTATACATTCAATAATTTTACTGAAGTAAGTGTTAATTTTATTGAATGTATATTTTACAATAATTTTATAGATTCAGCGTCATGCTGTTTACCTTACTTTTTTAACCTGCTAAGAGGAAAAAAATAGCGGAGTACAAAGATGAAAAACAAAATGAAACAAAACACTAAACCGATGCAAAAACAGGGACGGACCGTGATGTGCGGATAAGCTGAGATATGTTCTTGTGGACATTATTGTTTTTTTTCATAGGACCAAAAGTTTAGCCTAAGGCTATTTCCGAAAGCTTGTATCATTATACGGGTAATTCAGATGAGAATTGAACCAGCAGCTGCTGATTCATTCATATAGCACAATCAAATATGATTCGCAGTCAGCTTGGGCTGAAGGAATACTTGTGAAAAAAGTACTAACGTGCAGCACTTTCATCATTCATTTATTTCATTCATTTAGCATAATCAAATATGATACGCAGTCAGCTTATGCTGAAGGAGTACTTCTGCACAAAGTACTAAAATGCAGCACTTTCATCATTCATTTATTTCATTCATTTAGCAGAATCAAATATGATACGCAGTCAGCTTGCGCTGAAGGAATACTTCTATAAATATTCCTTGAGCCCAAGCTGACTTAGACTCATATATTCATATAATATACAAAAACGGATGAGCCTGAAGAAGACCCTTGCCAAGAAGGGACGAAATATCGCTTCATAGGCATCACAGCTGACGAATCCGTTTTTGTATATATTACATGAATATAGGAATACTTCTGCACAAAGTACTAAAGTGCAGCACTTTCAGAGCCATGACCTGAAGACAAGAATCTACCTTAACTGGCAAGAAAGGACAATGCACAACGAACAATTTTTCTAGCTTGATCCTGAAGAGGACCCTTGCCAAGAAGGGCCGAACTATCGCTGAAATAGATATCAGAAGACATTTTAGCTCCATCAAATATGATTTGCAGTTGGCTTAGATAATATAACGTTTATTTGCTGTAGGTATCTGCACAGATAAATGGACAGCTTCACATGTAAATAAATAAACATATAATTTTATAATGTCATATTCGGTGGCAATTTCACAGCGACTAGTCACTCTATATTTAGGCCTACATGTACTACATTTAGGCTTGGGCTGAAGGAATACTTATGTCCTCTATCTGTGAATTTTTTCCGAGGACGCTGTTTTCGGTAAACAAAATAAAAGTTTCCAAACTTTTTTTTACAGGCCATGAATAAAACTGACTGCGATACAAGTTTGGTCGGCAACAAACAAGCCACTGAAGTCGAAAGTTCCTGACTACGAGTTTTTCCGGATTACGAGCAGTCTGGAGATCCATAAAAGGAAAACTAGATCACATTTAATAATTCTGTTATCTTTTTAAGTGTTTCATTCGTCCCTTTTACTTTATTTTATCATTCATTTGTTTAAATTTATTTGTTCATACTCCGCTGTTCCATAGAAGCGGGTCATACGTAAATACATAGAAAGAAAGCCGGCTTCAAATCGGATGTTGACCCGGCGGTCTCCGAAAAGATCGAACAACCGACTTAAAGGAGTTCAGTCAGAAGCATTCTAGCACTTTCAATTTCTTGATCACCCCTGTCCCTGTAATAGGTGCCAGTTAAAGACGGGACTCGGTGGATCATCTAAAGTGGCAATGTCTACATCACCCCCTAAAAGTTGCAAGTTAAAGCCGGGACTCGTTGAATCATCTTGCTGGTATATGAATAACAAACTTGATATCAGCTAATAATAGCCAACTATTTCAGGGTTATCCGGCATAAACTTTCACTAGAAATTCAATCCAGTTTTATTTTATTTTGAATTTATTCAAATTTAACTGCCATCTTCCTTGTTCAAGGTGCGTTCCTCTTAGCAAAATTTTCAAATTGCGAAAGGAAAAACCAGGTGGCAGTTGAGCCACTAACAGCAAATTTTCAAAAAACAATAAAGCATGATGAAAACGTGAATGGAAAAAACATTTTAGGCAAGCATTTCGCAGTAAAAAATGGCTCGTTTAGGTTTTAGTTTTTTCTTCGGCGACCTCTACTGTAATTTCCAAGAGGTGTATCCGCTATGGTATCGTTCACTGTCTGACCCGACTGAATAACGCATGCAGACGAAATTGACACGATCACTGCAACGAAAGGGTTGATGATTTTCATTTAGTTGGGAATAATGTTGACCAGTGATTGAATTTTTCAGAAAGAAAGGGTAGAGCAGTGTTTACAATAATCATCTCAATCGACTTGTAATTTATTTTCTCCTATACTAATTCACTCCTTCAAATGTAGTGTTGGGCGATATTTGATATCGATATATATATTTATCGGACCAAATATCGATATCGAAATTATATATCGAATTATATGTGTAAAGAATATAATAACCTTCCGAATATTTTATTTTACTTCAATTTCAAGATTCAAGTGATCACAAAGTCGCGCGCGATTCAACGCAGTGAAGTAGAAAAGCCCACCGAAGATTTTTTGTCTCTTCGTTTTTATTTTAATTTCAAGACTCAAGTGATTACATATTTATGCAACCTGTCATGTGCCAATACGTAATTGCTTTAATTCGAACTTCAGAGCGAATATGGTCCATGACGGAAGTGTTTTGCTCGGCTATTATTGGTTTTCTGGTTGGATTGTCTTCTATTTAATGTTGATTCTGCGCACGTTAGAAGGTAATTGGCACTGCTCGGTCTTCAAGTCATTCTTCCGTTATCATATGGAACCTTGCTCCTGCGGATGTCAGCACTTGGTCGATAGATTGTTCAATAAGTCTCCCCCACGGAATTTCAACGAGACTTCTTGACCACTTGGAGGACTAATTTAGCGACATCTGCTGGGATATATTGCTTTTCGATCTAGAGCGATATCGCTATCGCCGAAATTCAATAAGCTCGAAAAAAGAGGCCAGTACCGTATCTGCCACATTCATCCAGCGAAATCGGAACCAATAGGTCTCCGACACAGGCTGTTCCACGTCGCATTCCGAAGACCTAATAACTAATCTAAGAGCTAGGATGAGAAAAAAAGTTCGTGTTTTGACTCGTTTTTCATGTTACAGTAATGTTTTGAATACTTTTCACTGATTTTGAGTTTTAATAGTTTTAGCTATTGTAAAAAATGAAGGTGAAAATTTGTACGGAAAACCAAGTGCCACATTGTGCAATTGAGACGAGGAGGGAAAACAAAAAAGAAGAAATCACAAGAAATGGTTAATAATTTTTTTTTTTTGCAGTTTCCAGTTTCCATGACTTGATGTTCTCTTGTTTATTTTTGTCGTTTTAATGTTTTTCTGTTATTTAACTTTCTTTTTACACTATCCTCACGTTTTCTATGTGCAGTGGGTGATAAATAGATTATTAATATTACTATTACTACAGATCAAGTCACACAGTCATGTTCTTTTAGGCATACCTTCTAGTTTTTTGCAATTTCAGAATACAGACTTTGGGAAATGTGCAGTTCCATAATAAGATGCCAAGACCAGACTGAACGTGACTTGAACATGGTAAAAATAATAATCGAACTAGTAGTGATTTTCGATTATTTAGTATGTATAATGAATGGTCATATACAAGAAAAATAGTTTATAAATATATGAGTATCAGGTTTCAGCTCTGTTTTAGGAAGTCATCTACCATGAATGAGGGACACAAGGTGATTGAAGTTTTCGGAGAAGTCACGGCCGCGATCTTCTTGAAAATATCAAAAGCGATGAGCGGAAAATCCTGGAATTGGTGTCACGTGACGCACATGCGCGGGAACCCGTCAATTGTCCCACCCGTCATTTCGCCAAAAAAATCAGTCACTTCGCTCACTTTTTCCGACAGTCCACCCACCCGTCACCGCCCCAACCGTAAGTTCGCCAATCCGTCAGTTCTCCCGCCGTCAGTTCACCTACCGCTAGCGTCAGTCATCATCGCATGCGACTCTTGTTTTCTATATGACGGAGGGCTTTATTGGTTCATTCTGGTTTGGAAAGTTACAAATCTCTGCGTCTGCTTCGATCTGAACGAACAGCAGTTGTAGTCCATCTTTCCAAGAATCTAAAGTGAAGCGAAGAGATCACAAAGTGGATACTCGCGAAAGAAGAAATTATAACACCGTGACGAATTTTCCCAATCGGGACCGGATCAAAGAAATCTCTGGGACGTGACCAAAAAACTAACAAACTCACCGAAAAACGATGGAAGTTGACAGTCGAATGAAAGGATACAAAAGCGAAATACAACGTCCTAGTTTGTAAACGGGAGCAGAAGTGATGATGTTGTGCCCAGCACTTTAGTGCAGCAACTTTTGTATTTCTAGCGATTTGCAGAAGGCACTAACCCCTCGCGCTCGCCGTCGTGACTCGTTGCTGGGTCGAGGTCGGATTGGCAAGTCAGAATAATTCATTCCGGTTCGTTTCAGTGGCGGACCGGCAAGCGATCTGGCCACAAGCTGATCGCTGGGCCCAGGAGGGGACTGGTATGAAATCTGAGGACCCTAGCCGGGTGGGGGTGGGTGTTTCTCCCAAGAAATCGCAGATTTTATTTGGGTGGGTCCCCTTGGCAGATTTTTTTGTACATGGATCCGAGTAACGTATCATTCAACAGGAAATCGCATGGCCGAAAAAGCTGTTACAATTGACTTCTATACTAAACACTCGAACACAAGCCTGCCATTCGTTTCACATTATCAGACTTCTAATTCCTCATCCACTCTATAGGCAACCTCATCCAAAGCGTCCGTGGCGGTGCCCCTGATTTTCATAACGGTATTTTCTTGTGTCAAAAGCTATTAAAGCACCAAGTGCCCCTGAAACATGGCGCTGAATCTGGGGTTTGAAGTGTTTGAACGGGAGTTGATGTATGCCATCTTGCCTTATGTCTTACAGACAAGAGCTGAGCTCATGTGGCACTTGTTGATAAGGTGCTGCAAGAAAGTATAAGGAGACGTCACAAAATACACCCTTCAGCCCCCCTAGGACCCCTAGGATCGGACCTGGAAATAGGATTTCTAGTTTCATTTGAGACTGAGCAATTTCGGCATCGCCTCGAATCACCTAGGGCAAATGACTTTTCTACCTTCCAGTTTTAGCCCATCTCTTTGATCCCTGGAGGTGCCACACTGTACCTCCCCTCCAACCCCCCTACCGCGGCCGAGCCTTGTTCAGACACATAAATGGATGATCTAAAGTATCTTGTCTTACCGCGTATCAAGTTTCACTCGAATCTGAGCATTTTACTGGAAATTCCGATACCCCCCCCCCCCTTCACCGTGCTTGGATCAGTCAGGGCCCTAAAATATGTCATCTATATACAATTTTTGGTTCTCTACCTCCAACTTCCCCATTGTGTCTGAATGGCTACGACTCGGAAACATAAAAATATCGTATCTCTGACATCTCCTCTTCCCGCCCATCAGTTTTGACTCGAATCGGAGCATCTCTGCAAACTTCCGTGTCCCGCTTCATCATCCTCCTTCGTGGTCGGGTCCGGTCCGGACCCTAGGCCGAATAAACTCTCCAACTTATATATCATTCGGCCCGTTTGTTTGGTTTTTGTGCATTTCACAAAATCTGGCACGGACACATGTCTTGCATATCTAGGCCATCAGTTCCATAGTTTCACTCGAATCGGACCACCCGTTCGTAACCTATGGTAGTCAATAATTTCCAGGTTTTCCTTCCCTTAACTCCGTCCTTCCCTTAACTCCGAAATGGTCGGATCCAGGAATGGAAGTTTTCCTGGGGCATTGCGTCAGGTAATTAACTCTATTTGCTCGGGTCACTAATATGCCTGCCAGTTTCATCGTCCATAGTAAATCTGGAAGTATCCTAGCTCGCGATCACCGGAATTCCGGGAAACCCCCTCCAACTCCCCCGGCGAGCCCATGTACGATCTGGGGCTTATTCTTGTTCTTCCTGCCAAATTCCATCCTGTTCCCTCAACACTAAGCGTTTCATGAGATGTATGGTTCCCCCCTCCACTCTACCCCCGCAGGTCTCGGATCCTGTCCAGACTTGACGTGGAACATCTGAGGCGACGGCGGTTTCCACTTGCTTAGTTTCATTCAAATCCGATTACCCGTTCAAACGCTATGCATGCTACTAGATTCCGGATTCCCCATTCCGTCACTCCCCACACGATGGTCAGAACGGGAAAAAAGATCAGTCTGTTCGGGTACCTGATATGCCTGCCAATTTTCATCGTCCTAGTACATCAAGAACTACCGCGCTCGCGGGATCACCAAAATCCCGGACCCCTCCCCTCCCAACTCCCCACACAGCGCCCGGATCCGGTCCGCGCACGTCACCGATTAATCTGGGACTTGTGCTTGTTCTTCCCACCAAGTTTCATCTAATCCCTCCACTTTAAGCATTTCCTGAAGTTTCCGGATCCCCGCATCAAAATCACCGGATCCGGTCCGGATTTGAAGGTGGTCGTCTGAGACGCGAGGTCTTGCCAAATATCCAGTTTCATTAAGACCGGAAAACCCCTTCGAAATTTATACATACCTTTTCCGGATTCCCCCTCCCTCCACTCCCCCCAGATGGGCGGATCGGAGAAGTAACTATTTCCAAGTTAATCTTTTTGGGTCCCTGATAAGCCTGCCAAGATTCATCGTCCTAGCTTATGTGGAAGTGGCCGATCTGGCAAAACGTGGGCCGACCGACAAACGGACGAACGAGCAGAAATTTGTGGCACTTGTTCTAAGGGCAAGTCCTATAAGAACTAACATCCGCCTTGGATATGATACAGGCCACTAGAAACCAGTCCAGGCAAGATTATTGGTTTCTATAGGTTATTGTTACGAGGGTATTGATATTTTATATAGAAAACACATGGGGTGCAGAAAACATCTGCTGCAAACGTAACTTAACATGGGATATGGATTCATGAAATTAGAAGCTGACAGCCTATACCTGGGCCAAGTTGCGCATGAACGCGAAGGGTGGGGAAGGTGCAACATGAAAAGTAACTTCTAGAATTTCACCGACCCACTCCGGACCGATGACTTAACTCATTGGGCCGCATTTGCCCCTGAACCGGGTAGGTGTGTAAACCGGATCCTAACCTGGACCCCAATGCCAACAAGTATACCAAGCTTCAACATGAAACATTCTTGATGAAACCACACTAAATTTTGAAAACCGAAAACTGGCTAGTGGGGGCCGCTATGGTGGATTGATACTAGAAATCGTGATCTCCTTATGCAAAACCGTTAAGTTTGCTCAAAATATGTGATTACTGGGATAGCATTCGATCTAAATGACAGATAGAGTAGAGAAAGCTTCTATCCTTAAGATTTGCAATCGAACGATATACTACTCACCCCTTTTTTGGGGGTGGGCTGGGTAATTTTTTCTTTTTATACATATTTTTTTGAGGATTACTGGGGTACCCCTCAACAGTTGCAGATTTCGTACCATCCGGACGGGGGTGGGTGGGTCTTTTTTCCGAAAAGGGCCAGATTTTAGGCTAGGTGTCATCAGATTTCATACCAGTCCCCTCCTGGCTGGGCCCACTAGGGAGTAGTCGCCAGGACTTGAAAAAAGTGACACACTCAAATAGCAGTAACACTGGCACCACTAGCGAAAAAGAACATCCTTACTGATACTCAATCAGTCCTGCATCAGCGCTGGCTCCGACAACCCCACATTCCGAACACAGCAAAAAAAAAAGACCCTCCCCACCCCTGTTTCCTCGATGTATGCAAACCTTAGCTACTAGAAATTTTCTAAACCCGCAGGTCTCACTTTGAATGTCTCGATCGTATAGTGGGCGGCTCTACGAGTAAGGCCCGTTTCCGATGCATAGAAAGCAAAGTGTTTTGCTCTGGCCCGGGGTCTTGTCTAAATATGTGGTATTCGCGACTCAGTGTTTTGTATTCATCGTGCTACCGCTAAGTTCAAACTGGGATGTTTTTGCAATTTTTCTGCCCCACCTCTTTGACGAAAGCTTTGCACGCCACACCATTCCCTGGATAGATAAGAACCGAAGATCAACATGAAAAGTGGCTGAGCACTGCCAAAGATAAACTCATGTCCATCGAACGTTATCACGGGAGGTGGAATCTCTTCACGAAAGTCCGAGCGACATGGTCCGTCAGCTGCTAACGTTCCACTGTATACCTGACCACGTTCGACTTTTTAAGAGGTCCTATCCTAACACGGATGGCCTCTACCCCCCCCCCCCCCCATCACCACCATTACGTTCAAATGCAATAGGACAAAGAGGATAGTGTGGCTTTAAGGGCTTAACGACGCAGACTTTAAATTGAACAAGGATTCAAGTGAATTTCTAGCGAGAAGGAAAGTTGGGAGCTTCCTTGAAAGAATCCGATTTCAACTTCATCGGAGCGTGCAAATCCACCTAGTTGCAAAAAGCAGATTAGCGAGCCGAGGAAGTTAGACAGTTCCCCTTCCGAGGACCAGATGAGAACACACAGAGAGAGATGAGAACACAGAGAGAGAGAAGAAAAGCTGAAGGGGACGAAATTGTGCAGGTAGAAACTAATTTTCAAACCTTAGTACCGAACATCATTTGTAGCAGTGCACCCCCTCCTCCCACAACCAACGTCAAAACCAAAAACTCGAATGGGAAAATGTCAACCGCGAGTTAGGAGAGACGTTTACGATATCAAGCCAAGCAAACAACGAGTTTTCCAAAAAGGACTATAGCAAATCCCCGAAACAATGAAACCCCAGGCCAGTAATGTCCGGATTCATACTGAGAAAAAAAGACACAGGACAACAAGACCAAAGGTTTCGATGGGGTTCCAAAAAGGGGAAATTCAGTACCGTCTTTTACTTTTGGTGGACCCTAGGCCAACCATGGATTTTCGGCTCTTTTCCATGAGTCAAAACGCAAGAACACCAGCACATTAGCACATGATTCTTGGTCAAGAAACACTATGACTATGGTCACATCTGAGCATGATTTCTGTGACGTAGACGACGATGATGCAACGCAGCTAGTCATACCTGGATCGTAATGAACAAGGCAATATGGCTAGCAACCGTAGCCTGATTTCTCATCAATTTACACCGGCCGTTTGGACTCGCGTTTGCCCTGGCCCCCAGCACCGGCCTAGCCGGCCTAAGGGCAAAGAGGGCACTGGGAATATTTGTCGATCTTTTTAATACAGATAATCAGGTCTTGCAGGTGTCCTTTATCCGCTGGAAATTACTCCCGCAGCAGCCTCCAGTTGTAATAAGAAACAGTAGTTGCCTTTTGTTTCTCTTTCTCATATTTCATTAGAACACTGTTTTGTAATAAACACGAGGACGAATTTCCCATCGCCATTGCGACAACCCCTCCCCCTTAACACACCAGTGCTATTTTTCTTAACTTCAGCCTAGAAAACCTTTCCCCGAGTATTTCACCAAAAAAGTCGAACTGATGCTTTCTCATCACACTCCGCGTTCCGGCGGAATGTGAGCAGAATCTTAAACAGCTCGTCGCGACTCCTAACATTAGAGAGCAGGAGCTATGCTTTTCAAAAAAAAAAAAAAAAAAAAATACAGTAGCAGTGGCAGAAACATCGCCAAACAACACCATTGTGCTACGTTGTGATCATTGTGCCTGGGTTTGAACGCAAGCATTCAAAGGTGGAGTGCAAGAACGAACCAAGTTAAGATGTCGACGACGTCGCATTGCGTTTGTCTTATACAAGCAAACTGATGCAAAGAAAACACACAAGTGATTTTGTTAAGAGATAACATTATTCTCAATTAGAGGTATTAATTATTTTGAGCTCCTGAACTGGCCGCTTAGAGCCTTTGGCATGTTGGCAGTTCAGGAATTCATCTGTTGATTTTTTTTCTTTTTTACAAATAAAGCAATCTCTCAATCTCAATCTCACAACAAATGCAAAAGCCGAAGTACAAAGCATAACTCCCAACTCCCCGGGGGCACGAGGAGAACGTAATTTACCACAACGTACTGTGCTAGGTTCAGCCAAAGAAAAAAGGACACAAGCGTTCAGACGTGGAGTATGAAAGTACGAACTGAACGCGTATTCTCGCCGTTCCCCGAGGACTCCTCGGGGAATCGAAGGGAACGGCGAGAATAGAGGGAGTCACTCAATGCAGACTTGGGAATGGATTTTGTTCAACCAAAAAAATATGCAGTTAACGAAATTAGTCTGGATCCACTTTATTTTTGGTTTTGTTTATTCTGATTGTTTTTAATTAATTTACATTGCACCAACACCGGCAAAAATTGATTCCCCTGGGAGTCCATTTTGGTGCTGGTGATGACAATCTGAGCATCCCCCGTCCGTACGGAGGAGTGAGTCCCCGGGACAAACAAAACGCAGGGACTCCTCACGTGGAGTCCTCGGGGAACGGCGAGGATACGCCTTAAGTTCAGATATCGACGACGTCGGATTCCGTTTGTCTTATAAACTCAATCACGAATGGCGTAACTGTCACTTCGTTTGCTTATCTTCTAATTTTCAAAACATTAACACCTTTAAGGTCATACAAGAGGACTGTCAGAAATACCCAAGAATCAACTATATTTTGTTTGCACAGATTACAGTTACCACTTTACGGCCCCTGGGAGGTAGACGCCCTTGGGCAGCTGACAATTTTGCCTAGGATGAAATTCGCCACTACCTATACCTCAGGCTTGTATTAGCCGAAATACGAACGATCCAAAACAAAAGAACGCTGATGTGGTTTCAAGGGTGGTTGATAAGGGGTCGCTGGGACCCTGTGGATGGCGTGGAAGTATTCCGTAGACCGGCGGGCCTGACATTATCAAAAACAATCAGCAAACGAGGGGTGGGATGTCCTAGGTGGCCTAGGGCTCAGACGCACTCTTCTCTTTCTCTCTCGACAAAAATAAATGTATACTTCTTTCAGTTATATACAAAAAGTCTCCATAAGTCAACAGAGGGTTAAGTTGATCATGAATCATGGCTACCGGACGTGATGATGCTGATGACGGATCAGCATCATCGAGGTAACGCTAGGTTACAAAGACGATTAAAGGCATACGCCATCTAACGGCAATAACCCGAACTTATTGCGTAGATGGCATATGTCTTTACACCATGGTTTGGAATGACAACAAATAGGATGGGGCAACTGAGCCACAACAAACGCGCCATACTAGTATCTTGACTGATACGATACACATTTAGAACAGGGAGGCCACGACTACCTTCAAGCGACCCGAACTTATTGCCCAGATGGCATATGTGTTTACATCATGGTTTGGAATGACAACAAATCGGATGGGGCAACTGAGCCGCAACAAACGCGCCATACTAGTATCTTGAGTGATGCGATACACATTTAGGACAGGGAGGCCACGACTACTCAAGCGGGACATCCCCAAATCTAAGCCATATCACAGCGAATGGACCTCACAAGCCTTTGCCCAGTGTCTCCCAGCGGATAACGTTCCCTACTCAAAGTATCTCCCCGGGTTTATCCCTCATTTGCCGCACGAAGGATCCCAAACAAAGGGACTCGATCATTTCGCGCCATATCTTGCCAGAGGCGAGACTAAAGATCCATTCCGAGTCAAACCCGGAAAGGGATAACGACTGATTTGCATTCCAGAAGAACATGGAGAGCGACAGTGAGAAAATAAAATGCAGCGACGTCGGGAGAGTGAAAACGCATCTGCTCTTAATGGGAGAAGATAAAAGGGAATGTTTAGAGGCTAAAGCTAAAGCAGCTGACACTATTATCTGTACTTCTGTACATGAGAGGTATGTTACTTCGGACGTGGCCTAATTTTGAACTGCAAGAAAGAATGTGATGAAATCAAACCTAGCAAGTATTACAATTACAATTCGGTGTACGATCTACAACATCTTTAACAAAAAAAAATAGTAGCCTACTGGATATGTCATCACAGTTAAAGGGACAAGATCTATTAGTCTATATACAATTTTAGAATAAATTTTATATGTACAAATCACGACTTTAAAACACAATTCATCGACTTCAAACACGAATTAAAACGATCCAAATCGTTTAATCGTTTCAATTCTCATACAACACGAATTAAAATGACAGGTTTAAAAATTACAAACATAGTTCGTCATAATTGCAATTACAGATCTAATGTTCTTAAACAAACTAATACTGAGGGAGAAAAATTATAACGATTCATCAAAGGTCAAATAATCAAAATCTTGTATACAAGATGTTCTGTATACAATTGGTGGTCCTGTTTGAACCGCAAATGGGTCTGTCTCTGCTTGTGTTTTCCATTTATTTATTTCATTAATTCACGCTTGACATTATTGTTGAATCTCTTTTTTTTTGTGTTTAAATATAGTCAAATGAAACTGAAATGAAACTGAAAACTGTACGAGTTTTCCAACTGCTGTAAGCGGGTCAGTGATATTCTAATTTTGCGGATATTTCACTATTTCGGGTCCAGGCAGGGAGGCAGAGCGGGTACAAAAATAAATAGAACGAACATGTTTTCTATTGGTGTTTTTAACATTCGCCAGAAAGGTGCGATATAGAAGATGCAAGTCAGTTATCGTTACATCATGTAAGCTAGACTACATTCATATTCGCGGAAAGCTCCATCTTTCTTGCCACAAGAAAACATGCCTAAGGTCGTCATGCGATCAACCTAGTTCAACTCCCCCTACTTTTCTTTCAAACAGGAGCCAATCCACTTTCCTTTCAAACCTTCACAAGAAAAACTCCTTTAAAACCTGTCAAAATCCATAAAAAAGACACAGAATCCATTAGAATCAACTCAAATAGAACATCACGGTAGAGTGGAAATTCCGGAAATCCTCAGCAAGAGATGGGACTTAGTGGATGGAAGGAACAAAGTTTTTCCGCGAAGAGAAAAATAACAGAATATGAACTGGTCTAGGACTTTGACATAGTGTTTGCCGTATCATCCGGCATTCCTCTATGAAAACAACCAGAAACTGCAGATTATCCAAAAGTAAAAATAAAATGTCATCAGCACACTGACTGGTTTACAGTTAACATTCACCTTCACAAGAAAACCATTCATTTGGTTTGGTTTGGTTTGGGACGAGGATTAATAGCGTTTCCCCGTAAGGCAAGTCAGAAGCGAGGTCAGAAGTCCCACCAGCTTCAAATGGTTACCTACAGTGACCTAGGGAAAAGCACAGGAAGCGTAGGAGGATTTGCCCCAAACCACGTATCGCACTCCCGGCCGAGCGAGGGCAGAGTATCAGGAAATTAGCAACTGGACCTTCAATGGTTTGCATGAGAAAGTTTGCTTTTTTTTAACACTAATCCCAAAAAGAAGGAGTCAACTTCAATTCAAACCTAATTCACGCTGTGGCCAGTACAGATTTTGGGAAAATCTCACGACTCGCACCGGCGCTTTTGCCACTCGGCGGCAGGGGCGTCCCGAGGGGGGGGCGGGGGGGGGCGCAGCGCCCCCCCTACGTTTTGGGCATTCGGTCAAATTTTCGCCGAAGGCGAAAATTCCGTCAAAACGGCATCGCGGCGAAGCCGTGATGTCCGTTTCATAAATCTTTTGTCCCCACATTTCCAAACTGGGTGATTTAACATGTTATACTGGTTCCCATTCTTTATCGAAATTGGTAATTAGGCTAATCCAACTTTTGTTGAGTCCGCATTGATTTCACTGCATTCGGTCCGTCCCTTCGTAAATTCGGTGATTTAACGTGTTTATTTGGTCTCATTCGTTACCGAATTCGGTAATTCACCTACTATTCTCAAGTTCTTGTCTGTTTTATCGCATTCAGTCGGTCCATTTCATAATTTACTGATTAATCAGATTCATTTGATTCTGATTCGTTACCGAATTCGGTCGATTTCACCTGAGAACCGGATTTTTGTTTGGTCTGTATCTTGTGTCACATTTGGTTGTTTTAGGTGGTTCTAACTAGAGTTTTATTCCATTACGAAATTCGGTTGTTCTACCGCTCCCGATCTGTTCCTTACTTTTTTTGATTAGTTTTTAGGATGTACGAATTCATTATTTGGTTCACCCCAGTTACTGAGTTCGGTAATTTAAGTGGCATTTATTTAGCTCTTGTTCTTTACCATTTAACGGTAGCTTAAGCTGGTTGCCATTCATTACTTAACTTTTGCTTCTAATGATTGCAGTACTTCAGGAACAAGCACGTCTCTTGACGTGAAAACTAGACTACTTTTGTTTGCAGTAAATTCAGAATAAATGTACTTTGTATCTACTTTACCCTGGATGGCCCCTTTTTTCGCCAGACAGCTCTGGGGTTTAGTAGGTAGTCTTAGAGTACGTTCAGACGGGTGGGAAAAACAGGGAAAAACCGATCGGTTTTACGTTTTATCCCATCGGGTTTTGAGCTTGGATTATTTTCAAGCACGTAAAACCCATCGGTTTTCCCTTGGTACCGATCGGGTTTTTATAATTTTCCGATGCGTCTGAACGCACTCTTAGGATCGCAAAAAGGGACTTTGTTCATCGGTGTTTCCAAAAAATTTCGCCTGTGGCGTATTTTGCAGTATTCACTATTTAGAAGAAGGGTGCGTCATATAGTTGGCGTTTGAGGCTTGGAATTTTTGGGGGCTTGAACCACATTAAAGGCTAGAATTTGCATGGAAAGTAGTTAAATGTTGCCAGAAAAAAGGCGGATTCAAAAAATTTTGCATTTGGTGCTTTAATTTGTCCTGGCTACAGCCATTAGCGACGTTTTCGCTTTGCTTTTAAAGACTTGATTTTGTACACACTATATGCAACTTTTTACATTGTAGCATCTTGAAGGTAACTCGCTGTGTTTTTAGAAAAAAAATTCGGTCAAAATCCGGTACCGATTCGGTCAATTTTATCTGGTTCGCCCCCCCAATGAAGAAAGGCTCGGGACGCCCCTGCTCGGCGGACATTACTGTCAAGAACCCCACTTGGGAAGAAGAGCTCCCAAGCACAGTATATTCAAGCAGCCGTATACTACACCGTAATCTAGGTCATCAGAATCGATTAGGCTCCCGGGAGACGACCTATGATTTTATGGCGACAAGCTAAAAGCTTCATGCCAAATGTAATAGTGAATAAAAAAATAAACTGTATAGCCCTGCTAATGTGACGAAGGGGAAAGCACCTCACGAGCTGAGGTCTACCCGACAGTCCCTAGCACAGACGCACTGTCAGCCAGTAAATTCTTTCCCTCGAACAATGGCAACCAAGAATGTGGTCCATTGCTGTTTTTTCCCGGACGGTCTTCACGAACTCGCGGCACCTGTCAAAGTCCATCAAGAAGTCATAGAATTCGTTGAGGTAAACTGAAATAGAAGATCACGACAGAGTGATATTTTCGAAAATCTCTAGGCAAGAACTCGATGAAGGGAACAAGAGTTTTTCCACGCGGGAAAAAACACGTACAACAATAGAACTGCGGTGCACGGTTTTCACATAATAGTTGCGTTTTTGCAGATCCCATGGTATCTGATACCACGGTCCCGATCGGACCGCAGTGACTGACTGTGGTATCAGAAAAAAGGCATCTCACTTTCAGCGCAGCCAGCACAAGAACCTAGCTTTTTGTCAAATGGGTGGGAAAGAAAATCGGCTCTTGTCATGTGAGTGGACGTACGTGTCTCTTTTGGGGGGCTTTTAAAAACGCCAGTTCGGAAATTGTCGTTTTTGCAAAGCAACGGTAGTACCGGTAATTGCAAAAACGACAAATTGCAGATAAAGTTACCGTGGTATCAGATACCATGGGATCTGCAAAACACGTTAATGTGGTCTATAGTCAAATGATGCTCCCTCGCCCAAAACGAATAAATCCAACAGATCACCCAACAGGAGTGAAGCATCAGCATATTAATATTAATAATGATTTTATTACAAACATCAGTGAAATATATAATAACGATTTCTATGAACTTGAAAATCTTTAAAGCAATCACTCCAGAAAAAAGCATCATTAAATATCAAAATATTAACAAAGATCCAAACATTCTATTTGATAATTTTTGATTAATCACGTAGTTAACAACAACCAACTTAAAAAAAAAAAATTCGTAAGAAAATAATAGTTAGGCTAGTTGCTTTTTGTCATGTATGGCAAATTTTTCATTCTTATAGTTTGGCAATTGATTTTTCTTGGAGAATTTGGGCAGATGCAACTGTTTTATTGCTGAATTCATAGTAGGCCTATGCATATGCCTACGAACCCAGTTCGATATTTACCGTGAACAATCAGGCAGAAATCTGGACAGATTTTATCCCTGATTATTTGGACAATGAGGACCAATCTTGGCAAACCAAACGAGGCTTGAGAGCAAAGACGAAGCGGCGAGAAAATACGCGATCACACAACAGATTTCACTTCTTCCTTAAAACAACATCATAGCCTTTCGTCATTGAACGCTATAGGACCTTTCACGTTTCACCGTTTTCAACGTTTCGGATATTAGTACCTCAATATAAATAAAAAAGAAAACCTCAGCATAAGAAAGGAATTTGGGACGGCGACAATGTAGGACTGAATTTCAGCTCATAAATTTCACGACCACAGCTTAAAGTTTAACTGAAAAGCCAACTTATTTTTGTGTCATTTAGTTTAGTACAGTGAATTATTTGGATTCTGCAAAGGGATTTTTTTGTTTTCCACTATCTGCTCTAGTTATGACGTTTAGAATATCTGCGGCTGTCCCCACAGCGAAAATTCTACTATGACGCGGGAAATTTTTATCTAAACACAAACAAGGCTTTTCAGTGGGCAGTGGCGATATTGGTGAAGATTGCTTAGTGCCTGAACAAAAAAAAGTCATAAATCTTTCTTGTAAGGCATACAACAAGTTAGAGGTACCACAAATCACACGGAAATTCCACTATTTGAAAATCGATTATTCCTGAATAGCGGAACAACCAAGTAACGCATTTTCAGCGCGTCTTCAAGCCAGTTTAAGTGAATAAGTGATGGGTAACTAGATTGTCCTATCCCAGTCCTTTTCGGTTAAACTTTAATCAAGGTTCCAACTTAAGCGAGATTCGCTTCGCTAGCCAGAAACAGCACGAAAAAGTTCAGCTTTTCTTCTGCAGCACAGAGAATGTGAGTGAGCGAAACGAGTAGTGAGTGTTCACCACGAACAAATAAGCCATTAGAACCTCCGTCTATGCAGCGTGAGTGCTTACTGAACTTTGAGCTGATAGCGATCTGCTTCCCTCTTCGCCGCTGCGCACATCAGAAGAACAAGAGCTGGAAGCTCATATGGCACTTGCAAGGCTGGGTCAGAGGATGAAAGTAGGAATTCGTCAATCCGTGGGTTTCTTTTGATCATTGGTAAGCAAAACCCTTGAGATAAGAATGATCATGGGTCCTTGGAAATCACGAGACTGTATCGTTTGGCAATGCATTTGACTGTGCGCACTTTAAGGGCGCTAGAAAATCATCTGTAATCGAAACTCTTGAAGCAAAAAAGATGATCACCAGGAGCACGAAAATGTATATTTTACTCAAAAGTATTGTTTGTACTTTAAGGAATTCAGTTGTAAGCAAAACCCTTGAGGCAAAAATGATCGTGGGCTCATAGGGATAACGAAAATGTATATATTGCTTAAAAGTATTTTTTGTACTTTGCGGTTAGCATTAGTACTTTAAGGCATGGTCAGATCTGGGAACTAACTATTTCTTAGCCAATCATGTCAAGTCTCTAATTTTCAAGCCAAGTTTCATCGTCCTAGCATGTCTGGAAGTACCTTAACTTGCGATCACCGGAATTCCGGACCCCCCCCCTAACTCCCCCACAATACCCGAATCCGGTCCGGTTCTGTCACTGATCTACATAGGGCTTGTGCTTGTTCTTCCCACCAAGTTTCATTCCGATCGCTCCACTCCAAGCATGTCACAAGGTTTCCGGACCCCCCTCCGACCCCCCCCAGCTTCATCGGATCCGGTCCGGACTTGAAATGGGACATCCGAGACATGTGGTCTTTCTACATATCAAGTTTCATTATGATCCGATCACCCGTTCGGAAGTTGTACATACCTCAAGAGTCCGGATTCCCCCTCCCTCCACTCCCCCCACGATGGTCGGATCGGGAAGCTGACTGTTTCTAGGTAAATCTGGTCGTGTCCCTGATTTGCCTGCCAAGTTTCATCGTCCTAGCCCACCTGGAAGTGTCTTAACTCCGTATGACCGGAATTCCGGAACCTCCCTCCAACTCCCCACCCCAGTGCACGAATCCGGTCCGGTTCTGTCAATGATGTACCTAGGGGTTGTGCTTGTTCCTCCCACCAAGTTTCATCCCGATCGCTCCACTCTAAGCGTTTAACATGATTTCCGGTTCCCCCCTCCGACCCCCCCCCACATTCATCGGATGCGGTCCGGACTTGAGTTGGGACATGCGCCCCTAATACGCCTGCCAAGTTTCATCGTCCTAGCACATCTGGAAGTACCCTAACTCGCGATCACCGGACTGACCGACCGACCGACTGACCGACAGACCGACCGACGGAAAAGCGATCGGTATATGGCACTTGGCCAGAAGGCAAGTGCCATAAAAAGTGCAGCAGGCGTGCTGACCCGCTCTGCAGCGCGTCACATGTGACGGTCGCAATGGTAGACATTCAATCGAATTTTACTTCTGAAATTTCTTCTCCGGGGCTTTACTGCGATATAGCTGTTTGTAGAAGTAACGAATTGTGATTTTCCGTGTAGCTCCTACCCTCCACTCTTTTGCATCGGGCAAGGTATCGGGAATCTATTCGACTCCGCATGGTCGTATTACAGAGATAGGGAGACGGAGGTTCTTGTGCTTATTTGTTCTTGGTGTACAAGTGAGTTGGATAAACCAGGTTGGTGCACCGCGGAGATACGAAACAGTTAATACATTGACTGTAGATTCACATGCACTGACACGTGTACAAAGACAATGCTTGGACGAATGCAACTGATTTCCGAGTATATAAATTTGTTCATCACCCAAAGGTGATCCAGATTTCTGCCAGAAATAGGCCTGATGCACGAAGGTTGTTCATCGGCCTACATTTGCAGATCTTTGGCTGAGATGAGATGGTCATGGAATGAATGTGGAACGGTGGGAATCAGCGTCAAGTGTAGACATTCCCGACGAAGTCAAGTTAAAACGTTAAACGCCATAGACTGGTTGAACCGCGAGTTAACCACCCACGTTACATCGAACAAAATAAATGACAACTTCAAATGGTTGAGATTAGGCTTCCCGTGATATCAAAAGCAGGCAGATAAGAAATCAGGTCTATCTTTGTCCAAGGTTTCGAGATGTGTTGGTCATTACTCTGGATTTAGACGGCATGTTCCTCCAAATGCTCCGCTACTTTAACCTTCATCCACCCCAATTCAACTAAATTTCTGACAGCTGACAGAGGCGCGCGCCATTCTTACACTGTATAAGCTCTTTCAAAGTGTCGAAGTAAAGTTAGTATGGTGCAATTATATTGACAACTTTTCGAAACTGAAATAGCATAAAAGCGACCGACATGCCAGTGGCATAAGAAAATTACGCTTCGTTAGTTGTGAAGGTCTATAATCCTCAAAAAAGTGTAGGCTATTAAGTTACAATATGTTCGCCAGGAAATTTTTATATGATAACTCCAGCCTGCTACAGAGATCTTCCATGATCACCTTCAACGCACAAATCCGGCTTATAGTGCGAAGGAGGTCAGGACTTCCCCGCAGGATTTTTTTTCACTTTCATCACCGAGTCGAAGAGTCAAAATGCAAAAGCCAAAACAGTGTAGTGCGGTCAGGGTGGATATAAATCAGAAAGATAGCTAAATCTTGGAAATGAGAATGGTAAGGGCCGAACGAGTGAATCAGATATATAACCACGACATCTACCTCTCCATTTGGAACTTTTTGTTGTGTCAAGGGTAAACTTCTGCAAATGAACTTGGCAATTTTTGTTTTCTACACTGTATGGGGTATGGCAGCCAGGCGCTAGAATGGGTATAGCAAAAGGACTTACCTCGGCTTCCCACGTAAGGTGGAGTGGTGTAGCGCAGTGTAAACTTCTGCAAATGAACTTGGCGGTTTTTGTTTTCTACACTGTATGGGGTATGGCAGCCAGGCGCTAGAATGGGTATAGCAAAAGGACTTACCTCGGGTTCCCACGTAAGGCGGCGTGGTGTAGTGCATTGAATCCATTGTTGTTCGTGAAGGTGATATCGGAGTGGTGATCGAGGAGCAGAGCAAGCATATCGTCCCGTTTCTTGGATATTGAGTCGTGAAGTGGCGTGTCGCCTTCTGCATCCTAAAAAGACAGAAGAAATTAATCGTTTTCTCCATAAAGACGCCGAGGCTCGGTTGTGGCTCATTTTGTGGCTTTCGTGTGTGTGGTCCACAGTTCTGTTTCTGCAACCAAGAAGGTGTGTGTGCCTCGGACTGTGGCTCAAATTTAAAGTTTAACCGAAAAGGACTAGGGTAGGACAATCTAGTCACCCATCACTTATTCACTTAAATTGGCTCGAAGACCCGCTGAAAATGAGTTACTTCGTTTTTCCGCTATTCACGAATAATCGATTTTCAAATAGGGGAATTTCCGTGTGATTTGTGGTGCCTCTATGCGCTGTATTTTTGCTGTATGCCTTACGAGAAAGATTTGTCAATTTTTTTTTTGTTCAGGCACTAAGCAATCTTCACCGATCTCACCACTGACCAATGAAAAGCCACATTTGTGTTGAGATTAAAATTTCCCGTGTCATAGTAGAATTTATGCTGTGGGAATGGCTGGAGATATTCTGAGCCTCATAACTAGGTCAGATAGTGGAAAAAAAATCCCTTTGCAGAATCCAAATAATTCAGTGTACCCAATTAAATGACACAGAAATAAGTTGGCTTTTCAGTTAAACTTTAATCTCTCAGGGTAATTTTTCATTTTGTGGCTCAAAATTAGTCGAGAAATCCAAATTTATCGACAAATCAAACTCAAAATAATAAAATTTGCTATTCTGTCAAGCAGAGAGACGTAAAACTTAGGATCCGTCTAGCCTGATGGTCTGTTTATTGAGATTTTATGTGGATCGAATTACTAGGCAGATGAAGTCACAAAACATACGGCGTTTCCTCGACTTTACAACTTGTAGGTAAAGTGTGTGGCACACGCTCCAAATTCCCGCGACCATAATTCGAATTTCCGCGACAAACATTATTCGAATTTCAACGACAAACATAACGTAGAAAACCGACTTGAGTACAGTCAGGGACCCATAAATTTCCTGTAATGACTCGCCAATCGGGGGCTTGTCAATAAGAGATTTCTAATGCGCTCTTGACCGGACGTACGATAGTTCGAGAAATACCCACGGGGATAGAACACCCGACTATCCAGATGGGGATAGGCTGCTGGAGAAGAGCTTCCGCGTTGAGGGAGGAGTCTCTTTGGTCTAACGTCCAATGAGGCAAGCAAGAAAACCGATTCGACCCAAGCGGAATTTTTGGAAACTACACTGTCAGAAGTTTCATAACAGATAGCGCATAACACTTTCAAGAATAACACCTTTTCAATTAGAAATAAAGTGTATGACCAATTAAGTTTACACTTTTTCGTGCTTTTTCGTTCGTGCCTAGATCTCCAACAACACCTTCAATTGGTAAAAATACTAACGGGAACGAAATAAACATAAACAGATAACGTCCCAAAGTGTTATCTGTTGAAACCGGGCATCCCAAAGTGTTATCTGTTGAAACCGGGCATCCTTCTGTTGTCGTTATGTAACTTCTGACAGTGTAGTATTTTTACCGATTGAAGGTGTTGTTGGAGATCTAGGTACGAAATAGTGTAAACTTAACTGGTCATAACACTTTATTTCTAAGTGAAAAGGTGTTATTCTTGAAAGTGTTATGCGCAATCTGTTATGAAACTTCTGACAGTGTAGGAGAGGTTCGGGCAAAATAGCAACATAGAAGCATAGGAAATGACAAGCCCCTGAATGGCGAGTCATTACAGGAAATTAATGGGTCCCTGGTACAGTAGAAGTATGCTTATGTGAACGTTTGTTGTGTTAATGGGTCCCTGGTACAGTAGAAGTATGCTTATGCGAACGTTGTTTGTGTTTGTTGTGTCTAAAACTAACTAACAGTTAGCCAAAGTAGGCAAGTAGGGCATCTGAAAACACCTGTAGCCTATAGGTATTTTGGATCTTCATCCTACCATTAAGCCCAAAACTGCACTGTTCCCATTGAAGTAACTGTTCCCATAAGCATACCTCTACTGTAACTCATTGGGAAATAAACTGCTATGATTCGAAAATAAACAGAAAAGTAACAAAAGACAAAATAAAACTGGGAAAATGACGCCTGTACGGTAGGTCTTTTCTAATCATCCTTTTTTTTTTAGTTTCCTAATGGCACGCAAATTGCAGACTCTCGCAAGATTTGTCAGCGATGAATATACGCAGTAGTCCTGCAATATTAGACAGTTATAAGTAGTGAACTAAAAGGCAAAAGTGCTCTTCAGGAGGGATTTGAACCCACGACCTTTGGCTTACAAGGCCACGCTCTACCACTGAGCTAAATCGAAGACCAATTAATCCTTTTTTTCTATTTCAATGTTTTGTTGTATCTTGTGTATCCACTTCTTTACTGAACACTCCTTCTTTTCCTTCCTTCTTTACTTTCCTTTCTACTTCTATCCAGAAGTAGTTCTATCTTCCTATCCAGCACCTAATATATTTCATTCATTCATTCATTCGGAAGCGGGCTACAGGAACAGTGATCCCGCCAGTGGCAAATTCGTTGCAAATGGGTCCCTCGATTCCCCCCTATCTACGGAACAGTCGTCTCACACCCCCAACCGTGCTCGGGCCAACACTGCCACAACCACTAGGCATGTTTCAGCCAGCACGACAGCAGCTACCAACTTACGCCGTCGCAACCCGAAATCGATTCCAGCCACTGATAGAGTCGGTTGTATAAACTCAAATGCCTCCCCATACTCCTTTCCCAAGGTACTACTCACTAATGTGAGGTCTCTGTCAAATAAACTTGAAGAAATGGAACTGTTCCTGAATAATAACAAAATTGACATTGGCTGTCTCTGTGAAACATGGTCGGCCACTGAGCTAATGACTAAGTTTGATGGATACGACGTTCACCTGCTCCCTCGAGTGAATGCCGAGGGACAAGCTGCAAGTCACGGCGGTGGTGTCGGCCTTGTTTGCAGATCGTCAATCCCTAATCGTCTCTTACAAACGGGTATTCCCCGGAAGCCCGAATTCGAAGTGATATGGGTGTGGACCAGGCCAAAAGCGCTTCCAAAGGAAGTCTCTTCAGTGGTTTTCGGTGTGGTCTACTATCCACCTCGTGGACCTTTTCGGAAAGACCTAGTTTTATACCTGCAACAATGCACAGATTTTATTCGGTCGAAATATCCACACGCTGCTATAAACATTCTCGGTGATTTTAATGATTTGCGATCCAGTTGGCTGGAAAATTCCCTCTCTCTGAATCAAGTCGTCCAGATAAATACCCGTGAAAACAAGATTCTGGACCTAATATTTACTAGTTGTCAAGAATTTTACCTTGAACCTTACAGCTTACCTGCAATCGGATTGAGCGATCACCTGACAATAGTCTGGGAACCCAACTCATGGCGTCCCGAACGCGTGAAGAACAAGATCAAAGATTTCGATGGGATCCCAAAAATATAATATTTGACTCAGACAACTACGTCCTGACTACGTCTTGTCTACGCGAGATCCAGTCTTCGCCAGGCTAATCATCTGAGAAAATTAATTTCAGATATACCTGTATAAGCCATATTTATTTTGACGATACTGATCGAAACTACCTGCTTTACTTCTGCCGAATTTCCGTTTTCGGCCGAATTCCGAGCGAACTACTTGTCCAGCCAAAAAAAGATAGTTCAGAAACGAATTCAGCGCATCTCCTTATCCCTATAAAGAACGTCTAATCAACTTCAAATAAAACTTTAACTTATAAAAAAAATCCGGTTTCAACCGGATTCCGGACGAAGTATATGTCAGGGTAAACCAGATCCAGTCTTCGCCAGGCTAATCATCTGAGAAAATTAAGTTCAGATATACCTGTATAAGCCATATTTATTTTGACGATACTGATCGAAACTACTTCTGCCGAATTTCCGTTTTCGGCCGAATTCCGAGCGAACTACTTGTCCAGCCAAAAAAAGACAGTTCAGAAACGAATTCAGCGCATCTCCTTATCCCTATAAAGAACGTCTAATCAACTTCAAATAAAACTTTAACTTATAAAAAAAATCCGGTTTCAACCGGATTCCGGACGAACTATATGTCCGGGTAAAAAATGATTGTCATATACAGATTCAGCGTATCTTCTTACCCTTAAATCTATCATCTAATCAACTTCAAATACAAATTTTACTTTTAACAGATTTTCCGGTTTCGGACGGATTCCGGGCGAACTACTTGTCCGGTGAGAAAATGGTTTTCACCATCGCGTTCAGCATGTCTTCTTACCCCTAAATCGAACATCTAATCAACTTCAAATAAAAGTTTTACTTTTAACAAACTTTCCGGTTTTGGCCGGATTCCGGGCTAACTACTTGTCCGGCGAGAAAATGGTTTTCACCATCGTGTTCAGCATGTCTTCTTACCCCTAAATCGAACATCTAATCAACGTCAAATAAAACTTTTGCTTTGAACAAATTTTCCGGTTTGGGCCGGATTCCGGGCTAACTACTTGTCCGGTCAAAAAATGGTTTTCACCATCGTGTTCAGCATGTCTTCTTACCCCTAAATCGAACATCTAATCAACTTCAAATAAAACTTTTACTTTTCACGAACTTTCCGGTTTTGGCCGGATTCCGGGCGAACTATTGGTCCGGCGAGAAAATGGTTTTCACCATCGTGTTCAGCATGTCTTCTTACCCCATAATCGACTATCACATTAGCTGTTTCAAAATATTTTGTTTGCCCCTTAATTTGAAACCCCTCCCCCACCCTTAAATATAGAGCTACAGAGCCCATCTTCGAACTTGACTTGTACTTTGACCCAAAGGATCCTCCCACCAAGTTTCATCAAAATATCTCAATCCCTTCGAGAGTTATCGTGCGTACAGACGGACAGACGGACGGACGGACGGACGGACGGACGGACGGACGGACGGACGGACGGACGGACGGACGGACGGACGGACGGACAACTTTTGCGATGTCATAGGTATCCGTCACTAACGTTTTGGGATCCCAAAAAGGTAGTGTATAGGCCTTTCACGGAAGATCAAATTAAGTGCTACAAAGAATGGTTAAAAACCAAAAACTGGTCCGATGCCCTTGCGTGTGATAACGCAAACGAATTAACAGAGACTGTATGCAACGAGTTGTACCTGAAATATCAAGAAATATTTCCAGAGAAAGTTCTAGTCTCTAAGCCACAATGTAAACCTTGGATATCAAGTGAAGTGAAATCTCTGGTAATCGAGCGAGATAATCTGTACAAGTCGGGAATGCGTTCCGAGGCGAAGAAACTTCGGAATCTGATTGTGAGTAAGATCAGAAAGTGTCGGAAAGATTACGGAGTACGAAGTGTTCTGTCTTTGATAAAAACGAACCCAAGAAATTTTCATACAAAGGTACAACAAATGATGGGGAAGGACAAAAAGCCCTTAAGTGTTTATGACAGCGAGGGCAACCCCCTTAGCGCAAACATTATAAACGACCACTTTGCAACAATTTGCAGAGTCCATCCCCCTTTAAGTCAATTGCCTGACAACGCCCCCAGTTCAGATATTCCTGTGATTGGTCCAAACGCAGTATTTGAAAAATTACGAAAACTTGATACTAGTAAAAGTAATTATCCGGGCGAGATACCGATTAAGCTGTTTGTCGAGTGTGCAGGTGAACTGACCCTTATTTGTACCGCAGTTTTTAATCAGTGTTTCTTAGATGGTATTTTTCCAAATTGTTTTAAAAGGGCTTTTATTACTCCAATACCCAAGACCCGAAATGTTAAGACTGTACATGATCTCAGGCCGATTTCAAAGACGCCAGTATTGTCAAAAGTGCTAGAAAGCTTTATTTTGGAGTCCCTTCTCAGTGATGTGGAAGATAAGTTGGACCCTGCGCAGTTTGGGTTTCGACAAGGGCATAGCACAACCCATTATTTAGTAAGACTATTGGATGCAGTAATGAAACATCTAGAAAATGATAACTCGTATGCTGAAATTATTTTGGGTGATATTATTAAAGCTTTCGACAGCATTAATCATCAAACTGCAGTTGATGAAGCAAGAGCAATGGGGGCTCGTGAGTTTATTGTTCGGTTAGTTGCTAGTTTTTTAACGGGTAGGACTCAGTGTGTTATGTTAAGTCCAGACAACATTTCCAGCTTTTTAGATATATTTTGTGGAACCCCACAAGGCACAAAGTTGGGGCCTCTAATCTTTTTGATCGTTTTTAACCGCGTTTTGACCCATGTTTTAAATCGTTTTAAGTTTGCTGACGACCTATCGACATTATCCCTCCGCACATTTCCTATGACCCCGACTGAGGTTTCCCTATCTTCTCTTTTCGAACTTTTGAAAATGGATCTGGATGAAGTCAAGTTGTCCGTTAGTATACCGAAAAGCATGGTAATGAGGGTCTCTTTCTTAAAACGGGAATTGCCGGCTGTTGAAGAAATTGGTCTGGAAATAAAAACCTCTGTTAAACTTCTTGGGGTGAAAATAGACAACGACTTGAAGTGGAGAACACATGTTGATTCCATAATTGTAAGATCTGCCCCACTGTTAAAGTCTTTTGCCATCCTTCGCCGATTTGCTATCCCTCCTCGAGTTTTAAAAACAATCTACTGTACATACATTCGTCCTTGCGTGGAATATGCGTGTCCTGTATGGCATCCCGGACTGACAGTTGAACAGACAGAAAGACTCGAGTCTATCCAAAAGAGGTCGTGCAAAGTGATGCTTGGTCCGGATTATGTTTCTTATGAGGATAGTCTGGTCAAGCTTCAGTTGCCGACCCTTGCGGATAGGAGACATCAGCTGACGATGAACTTTGGAAAAAAATGTTTAACTTCTGACCACCACCGAAATATTTTCCCAGACTTTGAGACTCCAGACCAGACCAGACCGAACACAAGGGGAAGAGTAGCTAACATTGACAAGCCACGGCTTCTTCAGCCCCCCATAAATTCAACCGAAAGGTATTTATCTTCGTTTGTGCCTTATTTTATCCGTAATTTTAACTCTCTGTAAATATGGATCAGCCGTGATTTGTAATTTGTTATGTTGACGATCCGCAGCTAGCAGTTGTAAATGCTATTAAGGAAATAAATGAGTTATTTATTTATTTATTTATTCGTTTAAGCATTTCACATCGCCATGTGAATAATATGACGCGAAGATGGAACGTTATACGAGGACTTTTCCGTGAAATATTTGTGACGGTAGAAGTCCCTCCTCTATAATTCGCTCTTTGCGTTATACTGAACGAATGACTGTATTTTCCTAGCCCACTACATTCAGACAGACATTTTTTTTTTTTTTTTTTTTTTTTTTTTTACTATTTACAACTTAATCATTTGGGGTCCCTGATATGCCTGCCATGTTTCATCGCCCTAGCTTACGTGAAAGTGCCCGAACTAGCAAAACCCGGACCGACTGACCGACAGACCGACGGACGGACAGAAACTGCGATCGCTATATGGTACTTGGCCGAAGGGCAAGTCTCTGTACCCCTAGTTTGAGGAAAACTTTTCCTTTAGCAAATTTTCCGGTCTGGGCCAGGCCAGATTCCAGCCAAACTATTTATCCGGCGAGAGAATAATTCTCATATTCGGATTCAGCATTTCTCCTTACCCCTACATCGACTATCTCATTAGCTTTTAACAAATATTTTGTTCGCCCCTTAATTTCAACCCCCACCCCTAAATATAGAGCTACGGAGCCCATCTACGAACATGACATGTACATTGACCCAAAGAATTCCTTGTATAAAATTTCCTCTTTGCGTCATATTAATACTGGACGGTACGGTGTGGAATGCCACGAGGTTGAGACAAACATACGGCAGGACAGGGCGAATAGCCATTGTCAATGCGACTGGGAAATGTCATTATAAACGCACTTAGAGCAAAGCCCCCACCAATAACAGACGGCGAAAAAGGAGCTTCACTTCCCAATCTTTCTATCCCGACATCCTGTCAGAATAATACCATTTGACTGCAGCGGGAATCTCGCAGTGTATAGTGGAGATTAATTTTCCCTCCTTTGTCTGCCTGATGTAGAAATGTCCTTGTATCTTGCCTTTAGGTTTGCTTTTTCTCCCGGTCATTGAGGCTTATAGACATGATTAAGTGGCAAGTGGGGCCAGAATTGGGGAAAGCGTCTGCAGACAAATGGAGAACTCAGCAGAACCACCATCTTATGGAAAGGACGTTCATGCCAGAAGGCTGATTGCTACACTGCCATTTGGCCGAAGTGAATTCACAAATTAACAATTCTTCCTGTTTTCAAATTGCCCCACTAGAGTCTTAGCTTTGATTTGCAGATTGTGGACATAACCAGTGGCGAAACTAGTCCATTTTCGCAGGGGGGGGGGGGGGCAAGCCCAGATTTTATCAACAGTACTTGACAGTGGAACGACAGAACGCGGCAACGGAGCACGTTCCCCTAGAAGAGTGCGACTGATTTTCCGACAAGGAGTTCAGGCGACAACGAGTAGAGGGGGATGTATATAATGATGTGTGGATTAGAACTGAATGAAATTCCGAGTGAAAGGTTCTGTGCTTTCTCGAGGAAATAACTGCAAATTAATACTGAATTGTGTACCTACACCAAATAATTGTAAAAATCACAGAATTATATATACACGCCTTATAAACACACAATTTTAAATATTTTTGTTTTGTCTTTGTCGTAGTCTACATCATTTTTCTGGTCATCTTATGGTTTGCCGAGTCCGCGTCGTTTCCTTTTGTGTTACAATATGTAATTTAGTTTATTCTTCGCTGAAGACGGTTGCCCGAAGTGCAACCGAAATATTCGAACTTGTACTTATCCTTCGCATAACATCTTCGACGGATAACTAGCTGATCAACAAAAACAAGAGCAAACGTTTCGTTGGGATCACAAAAGTGAACACATATTGGACTATCATTTCCAGCTTGAGCCTGAAAAGCCTGCACATACCGTAAACACGTTGTTACTCCCTAGCTCAGATTAGCTCGATTGGGTTCAGATGATGACTATAATACTAATGGTAGTCGAAAATCAAAAAACTATTCAGATCCAGTAAGTTCTCAAAGTAAAAGTAATCGTCTAATTAACCTCATAGGAATAACCCGACGGAGAGGTTTACTAGAAATGAAAAAAGTGTGAAAATGCTGGTTTTCCACGGATTAGGGCTGAGAAAACAAGAACATATATGAACAGAAATCGCAATGTAATAATTAGGTATGTTACTTGATCCGCTCCTTCACACTCAACTTACAGCGCTTGCGCACCTTCGTGTTCAAAAGGTTACACCTTAACAACCAGTGTCTCTGCTATAATTACAAATCTTATTATAATTAATTTATTGAGAAACAGTGAGAGATAAATTCAACCGTCATAAGAAGTTCGTACGTAAATCGTAGTTCCGCCTAATTCACTCTGCGACACACGCCTACGACCCCTTTACGACCCGTACGAACGCTTTCCGGCCCCCTTATCAAATGCCGACTCTTTCAAGGGTTGAGCCGCCCCAGTCAAAGACCCACTTAGGAGGGCGGTGGCGCAGACTTCAGAAGTTTCTAGTACTGAACCCAAGACGACTACAATGCCTTAATCCATTTGGCTATCGTCTACCCCTGGTCACTCCCCTAACCGATAGGAACCCTCGGAGAGCATCTTCACGATCCATTTAATCTGACGAAGAGGAGAGCCCTCTGAGAGCTAAGGTATTCCGTCGATTTATGCTTGTAGCAAGAAGATGGTAAGGGTCTACTCTCTGCGGTTTTTACAGAAAGTCTGGATCGCAGGCCAACTGATCAATATGACTCCTAAACTCTTTTGGCTACCCTCTAACCTGGTCAGTCACCAGAGCGATAGGAATCCTCGGATACTAACTTTACGGCTCTTATTCTGACGAAGAGGTGAGTCCTTTGGGAGCTGAGGTAGAGCCAACAGACTCTACCTTCGGCCCAATGTCACCCAGTAGATTTTTTCTCGGCGTATAGACCTACACACTTCGACCTTAACAAAAAGCTGCTGAAGAAATATAACCCTCCGAATTAAACAAAACAAAACTTCTTAGGAAGACGACTTCCATTCAAATTCCACAATCTCAAAAGCTCGGAATGCTTTGAACAAACATGAAATCGGCCATAAGCTCGTTTGCTCCCAAATTTGAACTTGACGGGCCATGAAAAATGCTTTCTAATCTGTAACCAAGCGAGACGTTCCGTAAAGAAAGAAACTGCACATTCAGGAAAAACGACGGAAATTGACATCAATTCCGACTCCCCAATCTTCCGAACCCGTCCCGTGGAAATCCGCTCATTCGTCAATACTCGAAGGGATTTCTACTCGAACTGGAAAGAGCTCTTGAATCCCTGATCGCGCAGTGGGGCAAAAACGACCGCATTGCTCTCTGCTGAGATTCGCAGACATACAACAAAAAATCCTGAAGAGGCAGAAAAGAAGCAACTGCAGAGATCCAGAAACCGAAGAAAATATGGTCATAATTGCCATGTTACCGAACTCACTATGCCATTTTTCTTTATTTTTTACTCCCTGTCGCCTTGCGCATTTGGCGGGTAACAAATAAAATATACATATAATATACATAAAAATATATATATACACTATCTTTAAGGACAAAATACTTTCGTATGTCTGAACCCGGAGAAATGCCTTGGACAAATGCGCCGACTAAACAGCCGAATGTTTAGTCGGAACCTTCTACGACGGTCAGACCGATTGAGCGCGGACTGGAATTCCTGCCGGATTTGGGCATTATCATCCATTCCGGAAGGAAAAGTTGAGATTTTTTTAAGTGCAGAATATCCGACCCAAGGTTGCTTCAACAAATAGGCAATGTGAAGTGGTCTGGTTTTCACTTCTTTGGGGGCATTTAAAAACTTGTCAGCACCCTTTCATTCTAATTCAACTCCTTTAACCATCGATTACGACGACCTTCGAGTAAGCGAGAATACAAAGACACATTCTGATGGAAAAGATTGAAGGGATGGAAGAGACAGTCCACCTTGTATGCTAGTATAATTAATAAAAAGGTCCAAAGAGAAAACCATTCAAACCCATACTCCTCAAACCCATGATTGTTCATGCTGGCATCTACTCCTAAGTTAGAACCAAAAACTTTCGTTTAACTTCTTCGATCGTCAGAAATGGCATCCGAGTAGAAGTTATCGCGTGAATTTTAATTAGCAGACTCGCTCCTAATTTTCCGGTCGACCGGAAGATGTGCTAATGTTTATTGCCGAAATCAAGGGCAACTAGGGCAAGTTAGTTCATCCATGAACTTACTGAACAGATTTCACCGTGCTGGAGCAATGTCAAACGTCGTTGGAGAATAAACGTATTACGGTGAAAATTGGATTAAATTTGCAAACACACAGTGGGCGCCGAGGGAGAGTGGTTAGACAGAGAATAAATCTGGGAAAGTTCATGCTCGGGAGATCGCATTACCCGTTTTGTTTTTAGGTTGGAAGGGCAGGAGCCTTGTTCTGGTTTGATCATTGCCCTTCCTTGACAAATTTCGAAGACCGGTGCCTTTCGCAGCAACGCTAACCTCAATGGCGCATAAGGCTCCGACTTTTGGGTTTCCAAGCTTTCTCATAATGGAAACTTCACTGTAAAAAGTTTCTCCGAGTAAGGATTAAAGTTAACTGCAGTATTTGCTACTGGGATTAATCTTATCTCTAATGGGATAAGATTAATCCGAATTAGAAACAAGCCCTTTGGGGCTTTCTTAGCAGGTGCGCAAAATGTTTTGTACAGATGTGTAAAATAATATCTAATCTAATCTTAATTTAAAAAATCTAATCTAATCTCGTAGAGACAATATTAATCCCAGTAGCAAATACTGCAAATTTTTTTTTACAGCGTTGATACCCTGACCAACAAAGCAAGGCCCATTGCCAAGAAAGTCCATTGCAGTGCCTGTACCGAAACTTCAACCTGTGACTGCTTCACATGCTCGATTTGAGCTTAGTTTTGTGCCCTCGTTTGTTAGGTTGTTTAATGCCGGGTCGATTTTTTAATCTGCAAAATAGTTATCAATTAGCCTATTGTATATATTGTACTTTAGTGTATGTTTATTTTGGCTCGTCGACTGACATACATGTCTATTTTATGACAACAAAAACTAATAATCGGCTCTGTCCGTCGCATGTTTTTGGAATAAAGTGAATTGAAATGAAAGCAGTCCCAATAAACTTGTTATTTTTAAACATCTTTTTAACAATGTGTATTCTTTTCTAAACTTTGCGGTGAAAAAAGCATCTTTTGATCAAATGATGATGATGAATACTGTTATTAGCTTGGTTACAGGTAGACTCGCATATTCACAAAGTGAGGTGATGCAGTTAACCTGTCCGTCTAAAGATCAAAGGGTCGCCAAAGAATGAATAAACGAATTTATTCCGCAAAAAAGCCAATGGCACCATAGCAGGAATAAAATATTAAATAAAAAACCAACCAATAACTCGATATGAACACCTAAAAAGATAAACTAACGTTATCTTTTCTTCATATAACTTTATCATTTCGTTTGTGGGGATTAACGTGAGTACGTGTAATGGGGTTCTGGTGAGAACCCTTCCGGCCAAAAAGCCACCGGCGGACCCACCCGCCCCACACACAAACAAAAAAGATAATCCAAAGGAATGGAACAGCTGTGATATTGAAGCTAGGACAGTCGGACCGTGTTTCCGTCTGCTAAAGTCAGATGCTGCTTTTACTACTTGAATCGGAGTCGGGGGGAGGGTGTCACTGGGGGATTCGCCTAGACCAAGTTTAATGACAATGAGGGAGAAGACAACGGGACCGACTAAAACCAGGAAAGGAAAGGAAAGGGAAAATTAGGAAAGGCAAGCCATGGTGAACGAGAAAAGCAGGCAAGATACTAAAACCAGGAAAGGCAAGAACAAAACGGCGAAAGAATTTTCCAGAAATCGAGGATTCGAAAAAGTGGCAAGCTGCTCGCGAGGCTGCTCGTGCCTTTCCTCTGTTTAGTGTCTCGTGATGGGTCAGTAACTTACATTTTTTATAAGTACACCTTTTCCTCCCTTTAGTATCCTGTCGGTGGGCCACTAAAATCACGCTAGTCCAGCGAGGGGTCGGCCAATATGATATCTGAAGTACACCTTTTCCTGCTTTTAGTATCCTATCGGTAGGCGACTAAAAGCGTGCGAGGGGTCGGCCAATAAGATATTTCAAGTACACCTTTTCCTGCTTTTAGTATCCTACCGACAGGACAATAAAAGCAGGAAAAGGTGTACTTGAAATATCTTCTTGGTGATCCCTCGCATGCTTTTAGTCTCCTACCGACAGGACACTTCAAGCAGGAAAAGATGTACTAGAAACGTCTTCTTGGTCGACCCCTCGCATGCTTTTAGTCGCCTACCGACCGGATACTAAAAGCAGGAAAAGGTGTACTTGAAGTATCCTATTGGCCGACCCCTCGCATGCTTTTAGTCTCCTACCGACCGGATACCAAAAGCAGGAAAAGGTGTACTTCAGATATCATATTGGCCGACCCCTCGCTGGACTAGCGTGATTTTAGTGGCCCACCGACAGGATACTAAAAGGAGGAAAAGGTGTACTTAAACAAAATGTAAGTTGCTGACCCATCACGAGACACTAAACAGAGGAAAGGCACGAGCAGCCTCGCGAGCAGCTTGCCACTTTTTCGAATCCTCGATTTCTGGTAAATTCTTTCCCCGTTTTGTTCTTGCCTTTCCTGGTTTTAGTATCTTGCCATCTTTTCTCGTTCACCATGGCTTGCGCCTTTCCTGGTTTTCTCTTTCCTTTCCTTTCCTGGTTTTAGTCGATCCCGAAGACAACACCTGTTCAGTCGGTTATATGCAAGAAGGGTCAAAAGGCGCTGCAAATGCTGAAACAATGACCTTGTTCTCATAGTGACAACAATCAGGCTGGAACGTTTTTCCGATCGGAACGTTGTTTTAGAAGATTTCAAAGTATTACTACAGAGAAAGGGTCTCATCGTATTAGTCGGCTATGATGCAAAGCTGCAAAAGCCGAACGGCAGGATGCTAGATTGCATATTGTCAAAAAAGTTTGAAGCCTTCTCAAACACGTTTCCCATTAGACTTTGTTCAATCAAAAAGGGTCGAGAAAATATTTTCAAGTACTTATAAGCTTAGGATGTCAACCGAACTTTCACAATTCAGAGGAATTAAGTAGTAGCTTCTTCTGCTTTCGTCAGGTAGAAGCTGGCGGAAACTAGACACTGCTACGCTGGCGAGGCGTATATAGAAATAGTCCTGAACGCAGTGTTGCCAGATTGGCTTATTTCACGCCACACTGGCTTATTTTGTTGGTGACTGGCGTGAAAATTTTTGGAACTGGCTTGTGGCTTAAAACTTGGCTATTTTTATTTTGAGCTGGCTTATTTTTTGGCGTGATTTGCTTTTTCGGGAAGAAATCATATTTTTTGGCAATGCATTTGAGATGAATCCGATTCTCGAACGAAGTTGGAGCCTCTATGCTCACGAAAGGTCAAAATCAAGTTTAAATCTATGTTGAAAATACGAATCAACCGCGGCGAGGCAGTGAGGTTTTCAAATCCTAAAAGACACGTTAAATCCTAAAAGAATCTCTGAATGAATCGAAATGTTGACATTAAAACGCCTTGGGTCACAGAGTATCATTATAGTAATCAGAGTTCTGACTCAGAGAAATCATGGGATACAGAAATTGCAGCGCACACACGGACAGTGCTCGAACTAACACAGGGGAAATCGAGCCGGTGGGCGTCCTCGTCATTAATTTTCCCCGTACTAATGCACAGGAAAGTAAGCACGGTCGAGCATTTTCTGGAGATAGCGCGCGGGAATTTCTGTAAAGTTTCTAGAGTTCCACATGGGGTAGCGGCTGGCCCGTATCCAGGAATTTATTTCGGGGGGGGGGGTGCCCACGGGTCGGACCAAAAAGTACAAAACATACATACATCAGAGCCTACAAAAACTATTACTTTTGTGGGTTTCGGGGGGGGGGTCGAACTCCCTACCCCCCCCCTGGATACGGCCTAGGGTAGCGGTTTCTCGCTATTCTAATAAATGCAGCCTCAAAATAATCTCTATACTGGAAATTAACTTCCTCAAGAGAATTGGAAGGTGGATAATGCCTGTAGGATCAAAGGGCATGAATAGTGGTGAGTATTTCTATAAAACAGCCTTCAAAACTTGGACACCTTTAAAAGTAAAGTTAGGTTTTGGGCAAAAAATTGTCTGGCTTATTTTTGGCTTGTTTTTCAAAGGCTGCGGCTTACTTTTTGGTTCACGATCTGGCAACACTGCCTGAACGTCAATCCAACCAGAACGCATCGGATATGTCCGTCCGGAAGTACACAGATAAAAGGAATAAATGGCTTTGCTTCTGGATTGACAGGCCAACCAATAACGGACAATCAATAACCTAGGCCATGGACTCCTCTTAAGTACGATAAAACAAATCTAATTTCTACCATTCTGCCAGAACCTGGCACAAACGGGACACGGCTACGCTGGTTTCTATTATGCGTCTAAAGAAATGTCCGTCAGGAAACAAACAGATAAAAGGAATAAATGGTTTGCTTCTGACCTGGCAGGTCAACCAATAACGGCCGTTAAATAACGCAGGTCATAGACTCCTCTGAAGTACAGTAGAGGTATGCTTATGTGAACAGTTACTTTAATGTGAACACACAGATTCGTAAATACTTTTCTACCCTCATTTTCTCACTCGGTTAATCCACCCGTTTCTTACCCCTTCTCATTCTCTGTTTATTCCAAATACGCTCTTTATTTTAAAGCACACATATTTCTTAAATAGAGCTGTTGGCAAAGCGTGTAAGGAGTTTAAGTGACCAGAGAGGTAGAAATTACAGTAAAACAAGAGCTGGAAGCTCATATGGCACTTGCAAGGCTGGGTCAGAGGATGAAAGTAGGAATTCGTCAATTTGTGGGTTTGTTGTGATCATTTGTAATCAAAACTCTTGAAGTAAAAAACATGACGAACTCATCGGGAGCACGAAAATTTTTATTTTGCTCAAAAGTATTGTTTGTACGTTGTGGTTGCGATTAGTACTTTATAAGGAATTATTTAAGGAATTCAGTTGTAAGCAAAACCTTTGAGGCAAAATGATCATGGGCTCATAGGGATCACGAAAATGTATATTTTGCTTTAAAATATTTTTTTGTACTTTGCGGTTAGCATTAGTACTTTAAGGGATGGTCGGATCAGGGAACTGACTATTTCTAAGCCAATCATGTCAAGTCTCTAATTTTCAAGCCAAGTTTTATCGTCATAGCACGTCTGGAAGTACCTTAACTTGCGATCATCGGAATTCCGGACCCCCTCCCTCTAACTCCCCCACAGTGCCCGAATCTTGTCCGGTTCTGTCACCTACGTACATAGGGCTTGTGCTTGTTCTTTCCACCAAGTTTCATTCCGATCGCTTCACTCCAAGCGTGTCACAAGTTTTCCGGTTCCCCGCTCAGACTCCCCCCCACCTTCATCGGATCTGGTCCGGACCTGAAACTGGGCATCCGAGACATGTGATCTTTTTACGTATCAAGTTTCATTATGATCCGATCACCCGTTCGGAAGTTATACATACCTCAAGATTCCCGATTCCCCCTCCCGTCACTCCCCCCACGATGGTCGGATCGGGAAGTTGACTATTTCCAGGTTAATCTGGTCGAGTCCCTGATTTGCCTGCCAAATTTCATTGTCCTAGCACACCTGGAAGTAACTTAACTCCGTATCACCGGAATTCCGGAACCCCCCTCCAGCTCCCCCCACAGTGCACGAATCCGGTCCGGGTCTGTCAATGACGTACCTAGGGTATGTGCTTGTTCCTCCCACCAAGTTTCATCCCGATCGCTCCAGTCTAAGCGTGTCACATGATTTCCGGTTCCCCCCTCCAACTCCCCCCCCACATTAATCGGATTCGATCCGGACCTGAACTGGGACATCTGAGAAATCACGTCTTTCCAAATATCAAGTTTCATTAAGATCCGATCACCCGTTTGAAAGTTATGCATGCCCCTAAATTCCGGATTCCGGCTCCCCTCCCTCCCCCCATGAAGGTCGGATCGGGGAGGTGACTATTTCTAAATTAGTTTGGTCGGGTCCCTGATATGCCTGCCAAGTTTCATCGTCCTAGCACATCTGGAAGTACCCTAACTTGCGATAACCGGACTGACCGACCGACGGAAAAGTGATCGGTATATGGCACTTGGCGGGAAGGCAAGTGCCATAAAAACTTAATTAAAGGCTTTCATCCCGCCAAAATGACAAATTTTAAATTTTTAAAATTTTACTATTTGCTCCAGACAATTCGGTCTTGTATTTTCGGTCTTCAACGGACTTCTTAAACATTTTAAAAAATTTAGAAACAGATTAAGGCCAACTGTATTATCGGAGAAGACCAAGTTCGTATTTGACAGTGCAAAACGGATACGCCAGCTGAATTTCACCAAGTTCAGATATATTCAGATATCCATTTTGCGTTGTCAAATATTCAGATCTGGATTCAGCATATGGTTTACCCTACAGCCCACGTCGTTATCTCCTTCCTACCGTACTTTTCCCAACTTCCGATTTCGGCCGGATTCCGGACAAACTACTTGTCTGGCAAAAAACTGAAGCTCAAAAACGAATTCACCCTATCTCCTTGCCCCTACATCTAACATCTTAATTTTACTTTTAACAAATTTTCCGGCTTCAGCCGGATTCCGAGCGATCTATACGTCCGGTGAGAAAATGACAGTCATATACGAATCCAGCATCTCTTCTTACCCGCAAATCGAACATCTTATCAAACTTAAACAAAACTTTTACTTTAAACAAATTCTCCGGTTCTGGTCGGATTACGGCCGAACTAATTATCCGGCGAGAAAATAATTTTCATATTCGGACTCAGCACGTCTCCTTGCCCCTAAATTAAACCTCTAATCAACTTCAGATTAAACTTTTATTTTTCACAAATTTTCCGGTTTTCGCCGGATTCCGGGTGAACTATTTGTCCGGCGAGAAAATAGATTTCCTATTCGGTTTCAGTATGTCTCCTTACCCTTACTTTCAAACCCCTTCCCCATCCCTAAATATACGGCTGTAGCCCCTCTTCGAACTTGACCTGTACTTTGACCTAAAGAGTCCTCATGCTAAGTTTGATCAAAATATCTCAACCCCTTCGAGAGTTATCGTGCTAACAGACGTACAGACGGACGGACGGGCAGACGGAAAACTTTTGCGATGTCATAGGTATCCCTCCACTTACATTTTTGGATCCCAAAAAAAGGACGAAAATTCAATTAGAATTCCAATATTATTATTCAAATTTGTTAGTTTCGGAAACGAACTGCCAACCTGGTAGGAGAAACATCGATCAGAGGTCAAAATTATTATAGGTCACAATGTTTAAGGTCCACTGAACTGAAGCAGCTTCCCACCACGGGAGTGCAGTTGCCGCATTAAAGTCCGAGTTCCCCTGAACAAAAAAAAGACCGGCTACTTCCGACTACTCTCGCAAAGTCTATCCATGTGTTATCACACTAAATATTACGCGCAATCATCACCACCCAAGTGTGCTTTAGCTAAATAAAAAAAGGCCCTGAGTGATGCAAATTGTACTGTTTTATGAAGTTCATGCATTTTGTACGGCCAATGGGCGAAACCATCCATCCATCTAATAGTTGCGTTTTTGCAGATAGCCATGGTATCTGATACCACGGTCTAAAGTCGTATTCGCAGTTACCGTGGTATCCGATACCATGGTAAATAGGCGTTTTTGCAGTTATCGTGGTATCTACCAAGTTCCCGTGCTATCTGATATTCAGATATACCACGGTCCCGACCGTGAACTGATCGTGGTACCTGAAAAAGTCATCTCACTTTCATCTTTCATCACACCAACACAAGAGCCCAGGATTTTTTCAAATTGGCTGGAAAGAAGTTTAGCACTTGTAATGTAAGCGGATCAGTTTTTCTTTTGGGATGACTTCCAAAAGCGCAAATTCGGCAACTTTCGTTTTTGCAAAGCAACCGTAGTAACAGATACCACGGTAACTGCAAACATGGCAAAATGCATATCCAGTTATCGTGGTGCCAGATACCATGGTATCTGCAAAAACGCAACTAATGAGTTAAAGGTATTGGTAAGGAATTGGAAGACAAAACTTTTGTCGGCATACAAAATCTAGAAAGGTTCATTTTTTGTCCTTTTTAATAGGTTTTCCATCCTTTCGTTTTTTTATTCTTATGCAAGTTTTGTTTTCTTTTCTGTTCACTGTGGCCGACAAGACTTTAGTGTAAACAAAGTAATTATTCCTTACTTATTTATTGCAAGGTCAAACCAAACTCATTCTTCGGACACAGCTGGAATAAATTCCCTGGAGTGACCCCGAGCTTACCGTCCAACATTTCCAACAGCACTATGCCAGCATAGTTCCATCACCATCCAAGAGAAAAGCTACTTATACCGTTAATTTTCCCAAGTGCTCACTTTGACGATCGATGCCATCCTCTGTTTTCTCAATCAGTCTCGATTCCACCGCTAAGTCCTCGGGGAAGCCGACCTAATTACCCTTCTTGTGTTCTAATTAATTAGAATTTGCCCATTGACAGAAAAACTGTGCTCTTTCCGGTAACTAAGACGACCGATCAGTAATATCCCCTGATTCTCGTTGGTGGGCAAACTCCCACCGAAATGCCAATTCGGGTCAGGGATCCAAAGTAGTATAGGTCGATTCATGGTCGTTGCAGATTCTCTCGACATTTTCCTCACCTTTACGGAATCGAGAACAGGTCACTGAACTACAGAGCAGTAAACCATTGTTCAAATCTGTGTAACAAGCTGCATAAGGATTTTTCCGTGTCCTAGCTGGAGCGACCCAAGCAGGCGGCGATTTGACCAGAGCTGCCGAAGAGAAAATAGGATTGATTACTATTTTTCTAAATCCCGCCCGGCAGGTGCTGCTCGCACTGTACGCAGACGTGTATAGCTCTACATCGATTTGAACAATGCTTAACAAACATACTTTACAGACCCATCAGCTAAAATATCAAACCTCCTAAAATAACCAGCAAAGTTCCTTCAACTCTGTAAAATTAGATAATGTCTCTATAGTCAAAGCCTAGTCGGTTCAGTTTCCTTTGATATTTTCCCCATAGTCATGGAATCGAGAACAGTCTGAAGACCATCAGCTAAAACACCAAGCCTCCAGAAATAGCCAACAACCTATAAAAAGTTACTTCAACCCTGCAAAATCAGGTCAGGGACCTCCATATGTCAAAAGTCGAGTCGGTAAAGATTCCTTCGATGTCAGTAAAAAACGTAGTCCAAAGTCCCGTCAGCTTTTAACATCAAAACTGCAGGAAATGACCAACAAACTATACGATACTTCAAATCTGCAAAATCAGGTCAGGGATCTCTGTGGGCCAAAGTCTAGTCGGTGCAGATTCCTTCGACTTTTCCTCATTTTTACGAAACAGAGAACAGGTTACTCAACTCCACACCCATCAACTAAAACGCCAAACCTGCAGAAATAACCAACAGACAATTACAAGTTACTTCAACTCTGCAAAATCAAGTCAGGGATCTCTATAAGTCAAAGCCTAGACAGGTCTTCGGGTGTGGTTTCCCTGTTGTTTGAATTATTTTTATTTTAGCTATGAAAATACTGTTATGACGTGTACAGTTTTATGTCTATTCCACATTTTATAATTGCATAACTAAAACAAAAGTAGGTCAAACTACAATGAAACTACACCCGAAAAACAAGAGCTGTAAGCTCATATGGCACTTGCAAGGCTTGGTAAAAGGATGAAAGTAGGAATTCGCCGGTTCGTGGGTTTGTTCTGATCATTTGTAAGCAAAACCCTCGAAATAAGAATGACGACGGACCCTTGGAAATCACGAGGTTGTATCGTTTGGTAAAGAAAAAAAATTTTGTACCTGGCTGTGATGATATGCACTTTAAGGGCAACAGAAATTCATCTGTAATCAAAACCCTTGAGGCAAAAATGATCCTGGGCTCTTAGGAATATGGTTTGGTGAAAAGTAATTTTTTTACTTTCCGGTTAAGGTACGCACTTCAAGGGTGCTAGAAATTCATTTCTAAGCAAAACCCTTGAGGCAATAACGATCATGGGCTCATGGGGATCATGAAAATTTAGGTTTTGCTTAAAAGTATTTTTTGTACTTTGCGGTTAAGATGAGTATAATTTCTAAGCCAATCTTGTCAAGTCTCAAATGTTCAAGCCAAGTTTCATCGTCCTATAGCACATCTTGAAGTACCTTAAATTGTGATCACCGGAAATCTGCCTCCCCCCCCCCCTCTCCAGCTCCCCCCAGTGGAACAGCGTGACCGAATCCGGACCGGTTCTGTCACTGATGTATCTAGGGCTTATGCTTGTTCTTCCCACCAAGTATCATCCCAATCGCTATGTTCTAAGCGTTTCACACAATCCCCCCCCGACTCCCCACATTGATTGGATCCTGTCCGCACTTGAAATGGGACATCTGAAAAACGAGTTCTTTCCGAATATCAAGTTTCAGTAAGATCCGATCACCCGTTCAAAAGTTGGACAACCCCCGGATTCCCCCACTCTCAACTCCCCCACGACGGTCAAATCGGAGAAACGACTGCTCTTAAGTTAAAATTGTAAAGTCCCTGATACGCCTGCCAAGTTTCATCGTCCTAGCACATGTGTAAGCATCTTAAGTCGGGATCACCGGAATTCCGGAACCCTCCTCCAACTACCCCCCGCAGTACTCGGAGCCGGTCCGGCCTTGTCAACTATGTACTTAGGGCTTGTGCTTGTTCTTCCCACCAAGTTTCATCCCGATCCGTCCACTCTGAACATGTCACACGATTTCCGGTTCCCCCTCCAACTCCCCCCAAAGTCACCGGATCCATTCCGGACTTGAAGTGTGACATCTGAGACACGACGTCTTTCCAAATATCAAGTTTCATTAAGATCCTATTCCCCGTTCAAAAGTAATAAATACGTCAATATTCCGGATTCCCCCTCCCTCCACTCCCCCCACGGTGGTCGGATCGGGGAAGTGACTATTTCCATGTTAGTTTGGTCAGGTCCCTAATACGCCTGCCAAGTTTTATCGTCCTAGCACTTCTGGAAGTACCCGAACTCGAGATGAGTGGCCTGACAGACCGACCGACTGAAAAGTGATCGGTAGCCTATATGGCACTTGAGCGAATCGGCAAGTGCAATAAACAAGACCAAAGGTTCCGATGGGATCCCAAAACTTCGATATTTGATCCAGACAATTAGGTTTTGTCTTCGTCAGATCCGGTCTTCGCCAGACTCCATGAACATTTATACTCTTAAAATTTAAAAACAGATTAAGGCCAAACAGCTAATCATTAAGAAAACCAAGTTCTGATATGGATTCAGCTTGTGTGTTTACCCCTATAAGTCGAATGAAACGATCCTGGCTTACTTCTGCGAATTTTCCGGTTTCTGGCGGAATTCCAGAACTACTTGTCCGACGAAAAACTAAAGCTCAAAAACGAATTCAGCGTATCTAGTTACCCCTATTTCCAACATCTAGTCAACTTCAAATAAAAATTTAACTTATCACAAATTTTCCGGTTTCAACCAGATTCCGGACGAACTATATGTCAAGCAAAAAAATTCTTGTCATATACGGATTCAGCATCTCGTCTTACCCCTATATCGGACATCTAATCAACTTCAAATAAAACTTTTACTTTTAACAAACTTTCCGGTTTTGGTCGGATTCCGGGCGAACTTCTTGTCTGGCGAAAAAACGGTTTTCATATTCGTGTTTAGCATGCCTTCTTACCCCTGTATCGAACGTCTAATCAACTTCAAATAAGACTTCCACTTTAACAAACTTTCCGGTTTTGGCCGGATTCCGGGCGAACTACTTGTCCGGCAAGAAAATGGTTTTCATATTCTTGTTCAGGATGCCTTCTTACCCCTAAATCAAACATCTAATCAACTTCAAACAAAACTTTTACTTTTAACAAACTTTCCGGTTTTGGCCGGATTCCGGATGAACTGCTTGTCCGGCGAGAAAATGGTTTTCATATTCATGTTCAGCGTGTCTTCTTACCCCATAATCGATTATCATATTAGCTGTTTAAAATTTGTTTGCTTGCCCCTTAATTTGAACCCCCTCCCCCACCCCTAAATGTAGGGCTACAGGGCCCATCTACGAACTCGACCTTACTCTTGACCCAAAGAATGCTCACACCAAGTTTCATCAAAATATCTCATTCCCTTCGAGAGTTATCGTGCTCACAGACGGACAGACGGACGGACGGACAGACGGACCGACGGACAGACGGACGGACGGACGGACAACTTTTGCGATGTCATAGGTATCCCTCCACTTACGTTTTGGGATCCCAAAAACTTAAGCAATGCTCGGTTCTTAGCAGGCTCCGGTAAATTAGGGCGGGTGTTTGTGCAATAACAACGAGTATTCGTAGACACATTGTGTGACGTCAGTTTGAATAAAGCCTGTTTTCGCGTCCAATGCCAAATTGTGGTAATTCTTTTCAAGGATGGTGGGACGGAATAATAAGGTTCCGAGTGGCAACTGGCAGATAACACAAAACAAAATACTCCTGGGGCGTTATTCCCAACTTTGGACTGAAGATAAATGAACAGCAGCTTCCGGCACGCGTTCTATAGTGAAGTATATCACTAGGAAATGAAATGAAAACATGAGGACGAAAGAGAAGATGCAATCAGGAGCTTTGAAATGCTGCGATTTGCCGCACGATTCCAGAAGAGGCCCTTGGGAAGGGCGTATGTCAACCGAAAAGACGCTAATAACAATGGAATAAGAGATTATCAGCAGCTGAATCTCCGACTCTCGAGCGATTTATCAGGTCATAAATCAGGTGCTTGCCACGAACGCTTCGTCACAAAAAAATCGCACATCGTACACATAGACTTCGTAGAACTACTCCATCACACCGAGTTGGAGTGGAGTGACTGTTGCCATGCAAACTTAAAGCACAAACTACATTTATACGTTGCCTGGTGTTGCAGCCTTTGGTCGGTTTCGCCGGAAGCCACAGTATGGATTAGTTACTTCGCTACCGTTTTAACACTGATGATGTCAACCCCTCGAAAATTTTTTAATGATATTTTTACCTTTTTGGGATCCCAAAACGTAAGTGGAGGGATACCTATGACATCGCAAAAGTTGTCCGTCCGTCCGTCCGTCTGTCCGTCTGTCCGTCTGTGAGCACGATAACTCTCGAAGGGAATGAGATATTTTGATGAAACTTGGTGTGAGCATTCTTTGGGTCAAGAGTAAGGTCGAGTTCGTAGATGGGCCCTGTAGCCCTACATTTAGGGGTGGGGAGGGGGTTCAAATTAAGGGGCAAGCAAAAAAAATTTAAACAGCTAATGTGATAGTCGATTATGGGGTAAGAAGACACGCTGAACACGAATATGAAAACCATTTTCTCGCCGGACAAGTAGTTCGTCCGGAATCCGGCCAAAACCGGAAAGTTTGTTAAAAGTAAAAGTTTTGTTTGAAGTTGATTAGATGTTTAATTTAGGGGTAAGAAGGCATGCTGAACACGAATATGAAAACCATTTTCTTGCCGGACAAGTAGTTCACCCGGAATCCGGCCAAAACCGGAAAGTTTGTTAAAAGTGGAAGTCTTATTTGAAGTTGATTAGACGTTCGATATAGGGATAAGAAGGCATGCTAAACACGAATATGGAAACCGTTTTTACGCCAGACAAGAAGTTCGCCCGGAATCCGGCCAAAACCGGAAAGTTTGTTAAAAGTAAAAGTTTTATTTGAAGTTGATTAGATGTCCGATTTAGGGGTAAGACGAGATGCCGAATTCGTATACGACAATAATTTTTTTGCCTGACATATAGTTCGTCCGGAATCCGGTTGAAACCGGAAAAGTAGTGATAAGTTAAATTTTTATTTGAAGTTGATTAGATGTTGGAAATAGGGGTAACTATATAGATACGCTGAATTCGTTTTTGAGCTTTAGTTTTTCGTCGGACAAGTAGTTCTGGAATTCCGCCAGAAACCGGAAAATTCGCAGAAGTAAGCCAGGATCGTTTCAATCGACTTATAGGGGTAAACACACAAGCTGAATCCATATCAGAACTTGGTTTTCTTAATGATTAGCTGTTGGCCTTAATCTTTTTCTAAATTTTAAGAGTATAAATGTTCATGGAGTCTGGCGAAGACCGGATCTGACGAAGACAAAACCTAATTGTCTGGATCAAATATCGAAGTTTTGGGATCCCATCGGAACCTTTGGTCTTGTTCTTCTTTAAATGTGATCTTCTGTTTTGTTGCGAATGTATAGTTAGTGGCGTATTCTTGTAGCTGTGAAATGCCGTGTATCGGTTTCAGCACAAACAAAGTACCTACCTAACTACCTATCCCAAGAAGAACATTTTTTTCAAAATAAATGACATGAAATAAATGACACCTTTCTTGATCACCTGATCAAGGGCACAAATAACGCGAGGAGCCATCCTTCAAAACTTATGTTTACTCACGTTTAGCTGTGGTGGATCACTTTACAAGGGCATTCCCCTAACCCTTCCATTACTTCAATAAAGGGATTTTCTCCAGTACCTCTTCTCTCCGCCCCTTGGTCACTTCGCTACCGTTTTAACACTGATGATGTTAATTGCAAAATGTTATTTTATATTAATGGTGTTATTTTTAACGAAACTGTAAAAAAAGGGTTATTTTTTCTATAATAACTCACATGAAATAAATGATACTTTCTTTGATCATCTGATATAACGCGAGGAGCAATCCTTCAAAACCTTTGTTTACTCACGAATTTAAACTGTACTGAATCACTTTACAAGGGCATTCCCTTACCCCTTCCATTACTTCAATAAAGGGACTTTCTTGAGTGCGTCTTCTCTCCATCCCTTGGTATGTCACTGAACGGTAGCTTTTTTCGAGAAATAAATGAAGTGCCCCATTACTGAAAATTCATTTTATTTTTTCTTCAATTAGACCAAATAAATCTTTGCACAGGGCACCATCTACTTATTGTTTTACTTTATTTCCAAATTAAAGTGCAGAGAGCACCATCTATTTTTATCACGGCTGCGAGTTAGCAAGCGGAAACCGGGAACTTACAGAGGAGGAAGAAGATTACCGAGAGACGTTTTAAAGGAAGAAATTTGACGAAAAGCTCTTTTCACATCCTAATGCTATACGAAATTCGTTTGTCCCATACTGGATCAAGAATTGCAATAAAAAAAAAGTGTCGTAATTTTTGTATTCGAAGCACAACGCTTACAATAGAAATGACCTTTTCATGGTAAAATGGCACAGAAGTATCATCTTTCGAAAATATCAATAGGCTACTTCACTGTAAAAAAAAATCTTGCAGTATTTGCTACTGGGATTAATCTTGTCTTATTGAGATAAGATTATTCCTAATTCGGATTAATCTTATCCCAATAGAGATAAGATTAATCCCAGTAGCAAATACTGCATCCTTATTAGGAGAAACTTTTTACAGTGTTGTCTTGTGAGATTAGCTTGTTGGCGTTAGTCGACCTTATCCATGCTCCCGCCCTCCCAAACGGAGGTTGAACGCAAAATATTTCAAAAAGGTGCGCGCCGCGTTAAAAAGTAGGAAAACCAGCGAAAGAAAAGGAGTCCGAAACATAAGAGGAAAATGTCGGGCTAACCAAGTCGTTCAAATGAGAAATCCATATTGAAGCTGTTCATGCACTTACTTCGACAGAGTTGTCGACTAACCTTGAATCTTTCGGCGAAGTTAGCGTTGTGCGACTGGCAAAACTCGGCTCAGCCGGAAAAACACCAAAAAACCGTAGTTGCAAAACGAAACAAAGAACGAAGGGCTATAATTTTTAAAGCTCAAAATTTCATAGGGAACTGGGAATAACAAAGCAGGCACAATAAGCAAGAGGGTCTTTTAAAGCTTTCTTTTTTTTCTTTTTTTTTATGGACGAAAGCCTTTTTTGCTGCGACAGGCGAGGTCCTAAGTACCATACTTCTGCTGTACCAAGAACAAATAATCTGATAGAACCTCCGTCTCCCTATCTCTGTGATGCGACCATGCAGAGTCGAAAATACTCTGATACCCTACCCGATGCAAACGAGCGGAGGAGGAGCCACGCAGAACATCATAATTGTTATCTCTACAAAAGGCTGTATCGCAGTACCACTCCGCAGAAGAATCCGAACGCCGCCTGAGTCGTCCTTTACAGCTGATTGGTTGTCTGCCATACTGACGTCACGTGTGACACGTTGTAGGGCGGGCTCTCCGCGCCTGCAGGCATCCTACGGTTTTTCACCTCGTATGAGCAACGGCGCAGAGGGAAGTAGACGGGTATCAACTCAAACCTCACAGCATGTACCTCTAGCTCCGCTCAGTTTTATCGGGGTATCCATAGTCGCTGCATGGGACCAAAGACGGAGGTTCTATCAGATTATTTGTTATTCGCTGTACTTATCTAATTGTTGCTGGCACAAGCACAAACGGTAACTTACTTGGAGGCTGGAGTGGGATCCAAGCTCTAGCAGGGTCTTGACAACCCCAATGTGACCTTTGTTGACTGCAATGTGCAGTGCCGTCTGACGACGACGGTTTCTGGCATTGAGATCCGCGCCAGCTTCGGCTAGCAGCTCCATGACGGCAGGTTCGTCACCAAACGCAGCATGATGAACGGATCGATCGCCATCTTTGTCCTGAAAAAATAGTTAGTACTTAGTATTACAATTCTCATGTTATTACACTACATTGTCATATTTGACTGGGTTAAATAGATGCGTAAGCTGAGTTTTATTCTAGCGATCTTCAGCCCTTCTTGGCAAAGGTCCTCTTCAGACCAAAGCTTGTAAAACGAACTTGTGAACCTGATCATCAAAGGTTCGTTTATCTAACTTGAGGTATCGTTCCAGTGAAGTTATAACAAGTTACGATGATAAGAGGAGGGCGAGCGCCGTATTGTGGTAGTTATCACGCTCTCCGGAACGAAAATAATAACAACGTGAACATACGTCATCACACTTACGGGAGTTCCTGCAGAACCGATAGTTATTATCACATAACACACACCAGTACACTGTGCAGTCCCATGATACCAGTCCTATCCTACCCAGTGCCAAAATTTTCTGGCATTCCCCTAATGTTAAAAGAAAAAAGTTCCAACCGTGCGATAACAATTGTTATCGCACAGCCAGCCATGCAATAACAAGTGATATCGCACGGTTGGAACTTTTTTCTTTTAACATCAGCGGAATACCAGAAAATTAAAACAAGTGTACTAGTGTTCTAATCACTATTGCCCTTGCTTTTCTTCGGGCGATAGGAAGGGCGATAATAGGAAGGGCGATAATATATATTATGATGCTCGCGACCATCATAAGTAAATTGTAACGATCGTAACAGTCGTGGAACGAAAATAATAAGTGGGAGGAGCCAATTTACTTATACGGCAGGCTCTGGAACGGCAATAATAACAAGAATAGTAACGATCGTAACTAATAACACGTCGCTGGAACGCTACCTGAGCCCGAAGAGGACCCTTTGCCATCGCTAGCATAAACCTCAGCTGATGTAGCCATTTAACGCAGTCAAATATATGTAATGTCTACAACCAAAGATCCTGTCGTCTGGCTCACCCTACCATATTAGGTCTGTGATCTTCACAGGTATCAACATCTCAAAGAGTTCTAAGCATCTTCAAGTCTAGACAAGACAAGATTCCTTGTACCCAGAAAGAATACCCAGAAGAAATTAAACTTTGCATGCTTTTGTCGGACGTCGGTTAGCTCGTCGGCACATCGAGTTCTTTTCAATCGAAAGAAATCAAATTCTGCACACATTTGTCGTGCAGAACACAGGAGAAATCAAATTCTGTATCCTTTTGTCAGGCCTCGACAAGACAAGATTCCTTGTCTTGTCTAGAGGAATCTTGTCTACTGGATGAAAAATTCTTTGACTGTTTGGTTGTATGGTAGTTGTACGAAAAAGTTGCACGTATTGATATGTAGTAGTATGGAATAGTTTGATTTAACATGCCTCCGACTGGGTTAATCTTAAGTAGTAGTATCCGATAGCATCCAACCTTGCTGTAATAGCATGCAGTGGCAACAGTTACTACTGCTACTTTTTCGTACAACTCCATACGACTAATTCCCGAAAATTTGTCATCGGGTAGATTCCTCGCCTAGATTCTCTTGCAAGATTATAGCATAATTTACTATAGCATATTTATGCGACAAGCCGTATGGCTTACTCCTTTATTGAATAAAATAAATAAATAAATAAGGTCAAGGGCTTGTTCTTCTTCCCACGTTGATGAACCTTCCGAGCCGACTAAGGTCACCAATTTTATTCACCCCATATCATTAACAAAATCCTCTTCTTCCATCATGGAAAAAACAAGAGCTGTAAGCACATATGACACTTGCAAGCATACGTAGTAGGTAAGGGTAACAGCTAAGATTTGTGCTGTGTTGAGGCACAGACGAGGACGGACCTTTCGGATTCATGAAAATGTATGGTTTAGTAAAAATATACCATGCACTAGGAATCCATTTTGTAAGCAAATGCACTGGTACACAAATGATCATGGGCCCTTGGGTCATGAAAGTATATGATTTGCTCGAAAGTATTTTTTGTTTCAAGAGGTTCAAACTGAATTTGGAAGCAAAATACTTGGGGCACAGGTGATTATGGGCTCTTGGGGATCTTAAAAATGTTTAGCTTCTTAAAAATGTATTGTTTCTTAAAAATGTATTGTTTCTTAAAAATGTTGTTTCCACTTTGCGGTAACATTGGTGATTTAAGTATGTTGGATAGTCATTTGTAAGTGAAACCCTTCAGGCAAAAATTATCACGGGCCCTTGGGAATCACGAAAATGGATCTTTTGGTCATTTTGCAGTTAAGATACGCACTTTAAGGGGCTAAAAACTCATTCCATATACTTGAGGTACAAATGATCATGGGCCCTTGGGGGATTATGAACGTTTTCGTGAGATCAGAAACACGTCCTTTTGTCAACTGTCAAGTTTCCTTCGGATCCGACCAACCGTTCAAAATTTATGCATGAAATTCTGATAGTCCGGATTCCAGTTCCCTCCACTCTCTCGAAGATAGTCGGATCGGGGAAATGACTGCTTCCAAGTCAATCTGATTACACCTGCCGAATTTCATCGTCCATGTGCATTTGTAAGTACCTCAACTCGCGATCACCGGATTTCCGGAAAACCCCTTCCAAGCCCCCACAATGCGCCGATCCGGTCTATTTTTGTCAAAAATGTATTTACAAATTGTCCTTGTTCTTCTCACCAAGCTTCATCCCGGTCCCTCCACTCCAAGCTTGTTCCGAGATTTCCGATCCCCCTCGAATCCCCCCCCAGAGTTATCGGATCCGGTCCGGACATAAAATGGTACATGCGCGACACGAGCTCTTTCCAACTATTAAGTTTCGTTTGTGTCCGATGCCCCGTTCGAAAATTATGCTTGCCTCAAGATCTCGGATTTCCCCTCCCTCCTCCCCCCGATGGTCGGATCGGGGAAATGACTTTTCTTAAGTCAATCTGGTCTGTTCCCTGATAAGTCTTCCAAGTTTTATCGTCCTAGCATATCTGGAAATACCTTAACCCGTGATAACCGGAAATCCGGAACCCGGCAGTCTCCACCCACCCACCCCACAGTGCCCGGATCCGATCCGGCTATGTCAACGATGTATCAAGGATATTTGCTTGTTCTACCCACCATGTGTCATCCCGATCCCTCCACTTTTAGCGTGTCACGATATTTCCGGTACCCCCCCTCTCCCCCACAGTAGGCGGATCCGGTCCGGATATAAAATGGGGCATGTGAGGCGTGTGTTCTTTTCACATATTAAGTTTCATTCAGATCCGATCACCCGTTCGAAAGTTACGCATGCCTAAAATATTCCGGATTCCCCCTCCCTCCACCCCCCCACCCCCACGAGGGTGGGATTCGTGGTACTCTATGCGCTTGCATTTTTGTTGTATGCCTTACGAGAAAGATTTATGATTTTTTTTTTGTTCAGGCACTAAACAATATTCACTAATCTCACCACTGCTCACTGAAAAGCCGCGTTTGTGTTGAGATTAAAATTTCCCGCGTCATAGTAGAATTTACGCTGTGGGGACGGCCGAAGATATTCTGAACGTCATAACTGGAGCAGATAGAGGAAAATGAAAAAATCCCTTTGCAGAATCCAAATAATTCAGTGTATTCAGTTAAATGACACAAAAATAAGTCGGCTTTTCAGTTAAACTTTAAGTTTGTGAATAGGATTTTGGTAGTTGGTACAAAACTCAATCTTTTTTTTATACACAGACGTCATGTCGTCAAGGAGCTCCTTATTTTCATCTTTCTGTAAAAAGTGAATAGTACATTCACTGATGAAACATCCAACCATCAATTAATCCGGTTGTCCACTAGAAATGTAGTTTTATTATGATAATCCAACGGCCATTAAAGCACAAATAAAAAATGTGGGACACGGTCACGGGAAGTTAATATCGCGGAGAACATTTCGTCCCGGCTATGAAACTGCAATGTTTCCCGGAGGCTAATACTCCCTCAGAAAATTAAGAAGTTGGAATGACAAGTAAATGGAAAAGATTATCGACGGAAAAGTCCCGAAACTTTTCCGGGGGTACAATTAGCAGTTGAAAGGTGGGGGTTAATGAGAGCCAGGGGAGATACTGAGACAAGTAGAAAGATAGATAAGAAAAGTTTGGAGGACTGGCGAATCGGGAACTTCAGGCAGCAGTAAAGTTCTTATAACTTAGTACAGTAGGAGGAGTATGTTTCTTTGAACGTTATTTTAATCTGAACAGTGTAATTTTGAGCTAAATGGTAAAATGACTCGCGAAAATTAGTCGCGGCAAGTGGATGAAAAATGACGCTGTTCAAAGTTAACTAACATTCAAAGAAGCATACCTCTGCTATAGATAAATAAAAAGAAGTGGCTAACTACAAGGGTAGGCTACTAAGAAGGTGGACACAGGTAAAACTAAGAAGAGTGTTCACCTAAAGCCTCCCAAAAAAAAAAAAAGATGACTTTTGTGTCGTAAAGAAATTTTAATATTCTGCAACAAGTAAGATGTCAAATTCGGATCTCCTTGAGGAGAAAAATAGTCTAGTTCGGAAGAATCCATTTTCTATTCCTGCAGGTTCAATTTCAGTCCCAAGAAGTTGTAATCAGGTGATACGGGGACATATGTATCCAAGCAGCTGTTTCGCATGTTTTGTTTCAAACTTCGCTTCGAGCTCACATACCTACACTGTTGGAATTTTCATAACAAATAACACAAGGATGTGCAGGTTCAAAAGGCAACACTTGGGATGTAATCTGTTGTGATTTTGAAACCATTATGCGCTCAATATTATGTATAACAGGCACTGCCAAGAAGAGCTGAAAAACCGCCGTAAAAGCTTCTGCTGCCTTTTTTGTTTGTCGTCATGATATCGGAAAAGTCATCAGATGCTTTTCCTGGCAATGCTAGTCATACATAACATTTAATGTATAACGTTTTCAAAATCACAACATATTACATCCTTGTGTTATCTGTTATGAAACTTCTGACAGTGTGCTACGTATGCGATTGGGTGTTCAGAATAACCTGACCTACAAAGCTTACAGCACCCTCCCTCAATGATATAAGTTAAATCGATATGCGGTCGGTACACGAAACAAAACAACGACCATCGAAACCACGGAAGTCTACACCGCGAAAGTTAAAAACTGCGACGTGCAAATGGCCCTTAACAGGTGCCAGCAAGGGCCCTCTACTATATATAAAGACTGGATACTACTGTTCAAGATTATCCCCGTCTAAAGCACAGTTAAATAAAATATTTCGCACTGCAACATAAGCCTTCCAATCGTCGGCACGGAAAAACTGTCTGAAAGAAGACGTAATCTTCTCATGCGTCTTGACCACCAAATTTTGAATTTTGGACACCACAGGACCATCCTTCCGGACTTCGTTACCCCCTCTCTTGGCCCTAACACGCTACGCAAGAATGACCCGAGACCCAAGCTTCTTCCCCCGCCATCGAAATCTTCAGAAAGATAGGTCATTCGTTCCACATTTCAATAAACATTTTAACTGTAGCCTAATTAATTTTTATGCTCGGTTAATTTTTTTTATTTTTTAATTTGTGATTTATTCGTATTGTTCGTGAGTGTTTTTTCCGATTTCTACCAGTGTTAGCCTAGTTCTATTATAGGGTTTAAATTTCTTTTCTCTCACAGTTGTTCAATGCGGGGGCTGAAACTGGTAAGGAGTAAATATTAAGGATTTGTCGTGTAGTGTTCATGTTTATTTGATTCTTATTTAAGTCATAGGCTAGGTGGATAATTTTAAGTTTTTGTGTTTAGTTATTTATTTATTAGATACAAGTAGTATTAGTAAATTGCAGCACAAGTCCTTAGGACTGACTTTTTGCTGCAATAGGATATTAGTCAAGTTACTTTATTTTATTTTCAATGTTCTGAAAAATAAAAACCTACCTACCTACCTAAAACAAAATTGACTGATGATACAGCTTCACGGATCAAGCTGTACCATACAACTACGCACGCTACACATTTTTCACTGCGTAACCAGGATTTGCTGTCAGCTTAAAGGCACAGAAAACTTGACTTTCGGCGATCAAACCGACCTGGGGGGCTTAGATAAATATACAGGGACCTATTGTCGACAGGACCCCCCTTCTTTGTTATCTCGAACCCCCTCCTTAGTGTTCCCAAATCTAGCTGGCAGGCCCTTGCCCCTTATGCACTGTAATTATGCACTTATGCACTGTAAAGGTTCGCCTTTGGCCGTGTTGACTAACACATCGTGATAGTAGTCAAGAGGTCGTTCGTTCGATTCCTACTCCCGGCACACAAACCTTTTGCTTTTTTTCTACTAACTCAAAAGTCGAATTCTCGGAAACTGACCGGAAACTGCAATGGTCGTAATGAGAATTTTTCTTACTCTCAATATCGACTCAGGGTACATTCTTAACACGTCAGCTAGCTCCCAGAGTCAAGTTTTCTGTTCCTTTAAGCTGAAGGAATACTTATTAGCCTACTCTAAAAAGTAAAAAAGCTTACTTCTATTTCGACGTCCGCATTCTGTCTCAGGAGGATTTTGATTACCTCCAAGTGACCATTCTGGGATGCCGCCTGGAGTGCTGTGTGACCTGCAAAAATAATTGATCATTTCCGGGATTTGTCCTTCTTTTCTAATTGCCGCGTCGTAGCTTATAATATTTTCTATAATATATATCTATAATATTACTAGATATTACTATAATATTTTATAATTTGGCCAGGTGACTACGCTTCTACTTTCCCTCGATGGCTACCCTCTCTGCTCACCAGATTTCCATTTGACAACTTTGAAGAACAATATTTTATGACCTTCTTTTCTTCTCTGCAGTTTTTATCTTCGGCATTCAAGACGTTTCTGTTTTTCTAACTGTTTATTTTTCACAATGAACTATTTCCTTTTTTCTTCAGTGTTTAATAGAAATTCATCATCATTTCCCTCGCAAACATCCCTTTCCTCCTTGAACATCCTCCCTGATAATACCTTCACTTTTTTCACTTCACTTCCGGAGTGATATTCTTTGTCTGCCGTTTTAGGAATCACAGTAGTACGGATCCAGGACCACAATTCCATTTGACAATTTTAAGGAACATTATTTTAGGACCTTCTTTTCTTCTCGCTGTTTTTATTTCCGGAATTCGCCTCGTTTCTGTTTTTCTAACTTTAATTTTTATTTCTTCTATTTCCTTTTTCTTCAGTGCGTAACAGAAATTTATCATAATCATCATTTCCCTCGCTGACATCGCTTTCCTTCTAGAACATCCTAATAACTCCCTTTTTTCACTTCACTTCCGGAGTGGTATTCTTTGTCTGCCGTTTTAGAAACCATAGAAGCACGGATCCAGGACCAAAGTTGCGTTTTTGCAGATACCATGGTGACCTCTCTGTTGACACGGTAACTGGATCTGCAATTAGTCGTTTTTGCAGTTACCTTGGTATCTAGTACTACGGTTGCTCTGCAAAAACGACAAGTGTCGGATTTGCGCTTTTAGAAATCATCCAAAAAGATATACTGGTATCTATTGACATCTAGAGTGACACAACATCTTTCCCACCAATTCGACAAAAAAAAAACTAGACTCTTGTGTTAGTGATGATGAAAGTGAGCCGAATTTTTCAGATACCACGATCAGTTACCACGGTAACTGCAAAAACGCCTTTTGACCGTGATACCTGCGAAAACGACTTTAGACCGTGGTGCCAGATACCATGGTATCTGCAAAAACACAACTTATACTTGCACTTGCCATCTTTGAAGAAGATTATTTTAGGCCCCCTCCTTCTTTCCTTCTCTGTTGTTTTTATCTTCGGAACTCACCTCGTTTCTGTTTTTCTAACTGTGCATTTTTATTTCTTCAGAATGAACCATTTCCTTTTTTCTTCAGTGCGTAACAAAAAAATTCATCATAATCATCATTTCCCTCGCAAACAAGCCCTTTCGTCCTTGAACATCCCTCCCTGAAAATCACTTCCTGGTTAACTCCCCATAGAAATCCCTGGCCCCTAGAGGTAGGATTTCAACTACAGTAGAAGCATGTCACCTAGGACCGTTATTTACCTGCGGGCGGTGCAGTGTTTGGCTGCACGATAAAATAAACCTAAAAACAATCGATTAGGGGGACCTTAACGAGCTACTCAACTCCCCGATAGATGACTTTTATAGAAGTAAGGGACGAAAAGGGCACGGCCCTAAGTTAAACAATGAAGCATAAAAAGAAGCATAACTCTACTATAAGGCTCTAAACAGTGTCAGCTTTGCAGTGTCTCGACTTAAAGCACAGCTGAAGCCCTACACTATTTGTATGCTTTTTAATAAGAATCACCACCAGCTATCCAGGCCTAGATTGCTTTCGATTCTTCCGACGAAGCATTTTTCACAGCGGACCCTAGCGTTGTCTGTCACTAGCTCTAGCAGGAAGGCAAACCATCCATACAATGGAGAACAATTTTACAGTATAATAATAATAATATATAATAATATATTCGAAAATTCGATGGACGGCTTCTACAAGCCGCCCGTCGTTTTGTCTATCACTACCGCGTATACAGACGCCAACTCTCATACGTGGTGTCTGATACCACGGTCTAAAGTCGTTTTTGCAGTTACCGTGGTATCTGATATCATTGTCTAAAGTCATTTTTGCGACTACTGAGTGTCTTGCCAGTTCCCGTGGTATCTTATATTTAGATACCATGGTCGGGACCGTGGTAACTGACCGTAGTATCTACAAAAGTCGCCTCACTTTCATCATCACCAACAGAAGAGTCCAGGATTTTGTCAGATTGGTGGGAAAAAAGGTTGGCACCAGTGATCTGAGTGAATGCAAGTAATTTTGGGGGGTGACTTCTAAAAGCGCTTCTAAATGCGCAAATTGCTGTTATTGCAAACCAACCGTAATATCAGATACGATGTTTACTGCCTACACGAGGAGATGCAGATCCAGTTACCGCTGTTTCAGATATCACGATATACGCAAAAACGCAACTAATGTTGGTCAAGACTGGGCGTAATCGGTATCGAGATCGGTATAGCCTAAATGTAGCGTGGAAAACAATGCAGCAACCGTATAGCCGTGTCAGGAAGCCGGAACAATAAGCTCGTTATTATACTCCTCCATCTATCCGCACTTGCGCGAAACTAAACTACTACTAGCATCACTACAAACGTCCTATTACAACACAACAAACGATCCAAACTGACTGAAAACTGACCGTTAAGTTATCGAGCTTATAACAACGAATTGAGGCAAATTAAACAGCGTTAAAACAGAGAGTTGACACAATTTAAACCTTGGTGATGGTAAATCGGTGTCTGCTTAAGTGACAAGAGCAGCTTGTAGGATATTTTTCGCTTTTTTTAATCCCCCAACCCCAACCCAGACCCCGAAGTTTCCCTGTTGGTCTTCGTACTCGGAACCACATTTCATTAGTACGTTACATAGTACAATTGCATCTGATGGTGAAAACTTGGGACATTATCTTATATAACCTATTTGGTATAATAAAGCTGTCCGTAACTTTTCAGGACCGTATTGCCATGGATGCCACTTACTAATTACTGCAAAAATATGTCATTACTGCCATACCTCAGGGATTGACGAAACAAGAGCTGTAAGCTCATATGGCACTTGCATGGGTTGAGATGTAGTGTTTGATCAAAAGTACTTTTAAGGTTACCTTTGCGGTTCAGATGCGCACTTTAAGGGAGCTAGAGAAAAAGTATTTTGTTTTAGAACTTGGCTGTAATGAGTCGCACTTTATAGGCGCTAGAAATTCATCTGTAAGAAAAACTATTGAGACAAAACGATCACAGGCTCTTAGGGATCATTGATATAAACCGTGATAAAATAAATTTTTAAGCAAAACCCTTGTGGCACAAAAGATCATGGGTTGAGATGTATGTTTGATAAAAAAAAGTAGTTTTCAACCTTGCGGTTCAGATGCGCACTTTAAGGAAGCTAGAACTTCATTTGAAAGCAAAAACCTTGAGGCAAAAATGATAATGGGCTCATGGGGATCATAAAAATGTATAATTTGCTTAAAAGTATTTTTCTAAATTTACGGTCAAGATTGGTACTTTAAGGGATGTCGGATTTGAAAAGTGGCGATTTCTGAGCCAATCTTGTCAAATCTTCAATATTCCAGCCCAGTTCCATCGTCCTAGCACATCTGGAAGTACCCTAAATGGCGATCACCGGAATTCCGGACCCCCCCCCCCCCCCCCTCAAACTCCCCCACAGTCAACGGAGCCAATCCGGTTCTATAAGTAATTTATCCAGAGCATCTCTTTATTATTCCCACAAAGTTCCATCCCGATCTCCCCAGTCTGAGCCGGTCACATATTTTCCGCCTTCCCCCCCCCCCCCGATTGTTGTCGAATCCGGTCCGGACATGACGAAGATCACCAGATACATGTCCTTTGATCCATTATATAATTTCACTCAAATCCAATCAACCGTTCCAAAGTTACGCATGACTCAATATTCCGGATTCCCCCTCCCGCTACTCCCCCCACGACCATCCGATCATGTAAATTTTTATTTATAAGTCAGTTTGATCGGGTCCCTGATACGCCTGCCAAGTTCCGTCGTGAAAATCCCCAAAACCACCATTACCTGAATTCCGGGAAACTCCCCTCCATCCCCCCCCCCAGTGTCCGGATCCAGTCCAAATGTATAAATGATTTATCTGGAGCAGATGCTTGTTCTTCCCAGCAAGTTTCACTCCGATCCCTCCATTCTAACCGGTTCTCGAGATTTCCGGTCTCCCCCCACCCCAACTCCCCCATAGCTGTCGAATCCGGTCCGGACTTCAAATGGGACATCAGAGGTATGCCATTTATTCAGTTATTAAGTTTCATTCCAATCCGATCACCCGTTCGAAAGTTACACACTACTCCAGTTTTCCAGATTCCCCAGCCCTCCACTCCCCCCCAGGTGGTCGGATTGGGAAACTGATTATTTCCAGGTTAGTCCGGTCGGGTCCCTGATGCCTGCCAAGTTTCATCGTCCTAGCACATCTGGAAGTACCCCAATTCGAAAAAGTGTGACAAACACTACTTAATTTTCAGAATTCCCCGGCCCACCACTCCCCCCCAGATGGTCGGATCGGGAAACTGATTATTTCTAGGTTAGTTTGGTCGGGTCCCTGATTTTCCTGCCAAGTTTCATCATCCTAACACATCTGGAAGTACCCTAACTCGAACATGTGGGACAAAAAAATTCGGACCGACCGACCGACCGACGGACGGAATTGCGATCGGTATATGGCACTTGAGCCAGAGGCTGCAAGTGCCATAAAAACAGGAAATCGGAAGTGGGGACTAAGTTGACTTTGCAGCCAGTTAAACGTTAACCTTTTCAATCGTTGACTTTGGGGGTATAGAAAACATGGAACATTATCTTATATAACCTAGTTGGTATCCAGATCAAAATAACGCTAAATATAGTGTTATTTTGCTCTGTTGGTATCATAAAGCTGTCCGTAGCTTTTCCAGATCAAAATACCATAGATGCCAATTTACAGATCATTGTAAAACTAAATCATTATTTCGAAATATGATTTGTATCCGTTGCGTAAACACTTGATTATCGGTTATATATAGAGGATTCCAAGGTACAGTGATCAACCATAGAGACCAGCTTTCTTACCCTCAGGTTTATAGAGATCAAATAAAATGTGCATTGATTTGCACAAGTTTCTAGCCCCTAGTGAAGCCCTTCTAGCAACCGATTCTTACTTATAAGTCCATCTCCCCGTGACAGACATGGTACCGTATCGTTCTTACCATGAAATACACTGGCAAAAAATAATAGGTATACCAACTAGTAAAAGCTGCCAACCCCTAATCACCAAAGATTCTAGCAACCGATTCTTACTTACAAGTCCATCTCCACGTGACAGACGTGGTACCAAATAATCGTTCGTACCATATAAAACTCAGGAAACAAATTGTAGGTATACCAAGTAGCCAAAACTGTCAACCCCTCATAGCCGAAGATGATTATGGTGTGACAGCCTATTGTTGCTTACAAGCAGGGGCGGTTCGAAGGGCTTGGGCATGGGGGGGTGACGACCTCAAAATATACGACTGGCTAAAAACAAATATTAACGTCATAAGTTTTAAAACGTTATGGAAAATGCCATTGTAGTAATAAAATAAAAAAACTAATAAGTAACAGGAATTAGAGGATGCCATTTCTACCCAATTTCGCTGGAGAGAAGACAAGCCGACGTATCTACTGAAAACAAAGTCAAACTGAGCGCCGCAGGCAAAATTTGTTCAATCCGAGTAAGATTCAACTACTCTTCTACAACTTTTAATTTTAAATGTAGCTTAGACCACAAATCTCAAGCTTAAAACCGCACCTAAATGACGCACACTTCAACTAAATAGAAATGGGTAGGACTACGAAAGAGCCGCAGGCAAAATTTGTTAAATTGGCCTTTATTCGTCAAAATGTGACTATTTCCCACACAAACTCTTCCTTTTAACGTGGCTCAGATCCGAATCAGCAGCTTTTAACGTATGTACCCAGACAAACATAAACCGAGCGCCGCAGGAGGTTTTTTTGTAACCCGACCTTTTAATGGCAAAACTCAACTACCTCACACACAACTTCTAGCTTTTAAGGTGGCTGAGATATTAGGCATAAATTACGAGCCATTCAACCAGATCGCGAGTAGGGTACTATGAAAGACGGCGCAGGTAGATCTGTCCGTACCCCCGATAACTCCCAAACAAAGTGGGATATTTTCCCGGAAGTTGGTACGTGCGGTAGTGCTTCCACTTTGAATTTTGAGGAACAAAAATGAAAAATAGTGGAATCATCAGGCCCGTCATACAGTGCTTACAAAGCCTGTTTATGTGCAAACATTACTCCGCAAGCCATTTAAAAAGAAAATCAACCTGTTTCTTTTTAACTTAAGGAGATTTTTGCACAAAACCAGATAGGACAATGTTGAAACGTTGCGCCGCAGGCAAAATTTTGGAAATTAAATCAGCTGCTTTCTGCGCCACAGAGTGAAAATCACGATTTGGTAACCGCATTTATGTCATTCTGACAAGTTCGAAACATACGGTTGTCTTTCTAACAAGCTCAGAACACACGATATTTCGTAACATATGGTTATAGAAAATCTCTGTACAACCATACGACCAGAAATTGGTCATTTGCTGTCGAAATTCACCTACTGCCTCGTATGGCAAGCTCATAACTTACGACTGTCCCTACCATACGACTAGGAAATCCCTGCGTAAAGTACGAGAAGAAATGGGTAATTTTCAGGCAAAGTTCTCAGTTGATGTCATTCTGGCTAGTTCAAAGATACGACTGTCATTCTGACAAACTGAACAAAAAACTGTGAATTTGACAAGCTTAAAACATACTGATACAATCTCTATCTAACCATACGACCAGAAACAGGTCATTTGGAGGCGAAGTTCACGATTAGCTAACTGCCTTATCTGGCAAGCTCAAAACTTACGACTGTGCCTAATTTACGACTAGAAAATCTCTTCGTAAAGTACGACAAGAAACGGGTCTTTTCAGGCGAAATTCGCGGTTGATGTCATTCTGGCAAGCTCAAACATACGACTATCATTCTGACAAACTCGGAACACACAACTGTAAACGTGAAACTACGACTAGAAATTTCTGCGTACCCACACGACTAAAAAATTTGATTTGTGGGTGAAATTCGCGTTTGGTAACCGCCTGTATTTCATTCGGAAAAGCTCAAAACATACGACTGAGAGTAGATTCTCTGGAGCATGGGGGGGTTAGTCACCCCCCCACGCCCCCCCCTCGAACCGCCCCTGCTTACAAGTCCCCTACATGTCTCACAATTGGGATCGGCCTATTTTAGTTTCAGTGTGTACCTTACTAATGAAGTTGTAAACCCCTCTAAACTTTAAAACTGTTGTATCTTATGAAGGAATTTTGTACCAAAAAACGGATGACATATGCTTTGATCAGCTAATCAAAATCTATCGATTTCCGTTCAAAAAAAAAAGTATCTGTATTAATTGAAAAGTTGACTTTTTTGCCGTAGGCCAACTTTCTAATATCGCCACTTAGAAAGGAGCAAAAGACAAGCTCTGATATCTTTAGCAATGAGAGAATTTTTAAAGTTTAAGAGGAATATCTGACATCAATTCTCTTCCTCAATCCCAAGTGTAAGAAATGGAATAATAAAGTGAGCAGAAATCACGAACAGAAATGGGTAATAACAATAGATGGCAGCACTTTCGGACCCGTGGGGAAATGCCACTTTTTTGTTTGATGTATTGGCTGTGGGCCCGGGGACGTGCCGCACATAATTAGCACTTATATTGAAACTGGTGCCGGTCTGCTTGCCTGCTAGAACGGAGCTTTCCACTCGAAAGCAGAAACATGGTTGATGAAACGAAAGCTTAGCTGCATAACTTCAGATAGTCCTCTCTGACATAGGCTACACAACTCCACTTCATTTCACCCACCGTAGGCTCTGGCTCAATTACAAGCAAAAAACATCCTTTTTGGCGCCAAGTAAGAGTTCTACGGAGCTTTCCGAAATGTATTGTCGAATTCCAAAGGTTTCCCAAAGACCAAAGGTTTCGATGGGATCCCAAAAATTTAACATTTCACCCAGACAACTAGGTCTTGTCTACGCCAGATCCAGTCTTCGCCAGGCTAATCATCTGACATACCTGTAAAAGCCATATCTATTTTGACGTTACTGATCGAAACTTCCTGCTTTACTTCTGCCAAATTTCCGGTTTCGGCCGAATTCCGAACGAACTACTTGTCCAGCCAAAAAAAGATAGTTCAGAAACGAATTCAGCGCATCTCCTTATCTCTATAAAGAACATCTAATCAACTTCAAATAAAACTTTAACTTATACAACAAGAGCTGTAAGCTCATATGGCACTTGCATGGGTTGAGATGTAGTGTTTGATCAAAAGTACTTTTAAGGTTACCTTTGCGGTTCAGGTGCGAGATACGTACATGATACGTACTTTATAGGCACTAGAAATTCATCTGTAAGAAAAACTATTGAGACAAAACGATCACAGGCCCTTAGGGATCATTGATATATACCATTTGGTAAAAAAAAAAAAAATCACTTTTCGGTTAAAATGTGCACTTTAAGGGTGATAAAATAAATTTTCAAGCAAAACCTTTGTGGCACAAATGATCATGGGTTGAGATGTATCGTTTGATAAAAAAAAGTAGTTTTCGACCTTGCGGTTCAGATTCGCACTTTAAGGGAGCTAGAACTTCATTTGTAAGCAAAACCCTTGAGGCAAAAATGATAATGGGCTCATGGGGATCATGAAAATGTATAATTTGCTTAAAAGTGTTTTTCTAAATTTACGGTCAAGATTGGTACTTTAAGGAATGTTGGATTTGGAAAGTGGCGATTTCTGAGCCAATCTTGTCGAATCTCTAATATTCCAGCCCAGTTCCATCGTCCTAGCACATCTGGAAGTACCTTAAATCGCGATCACCAGAATTCCCGATCCCCCCCCCCCTCAAACTCCCCCACAGTCGCCGGAGCCAATCCGGTTCTGTAAGTGATTTATCCAGAGCATCTTTTTATTATTTCCATAAAGTTCCATCCCGATCTCCCCAGTCTGAGCCGGTCACGTATTCCCCCCCCCCCCAGTTGTTGTCGAATCCGGTCCGGACATGACAAAGATCACCAGAGACATGTCCTCTGATCAATTATCAAATTTCACTCAGATCCGATCAACCGTTCCAAAGTTACGCATGACTCAATATTCCGGATTCCCCCTCCCGCTACTCCCCCCACGACTATCGGATCATGTAAATTTTTATTTATAAGTAATTTTGATCGGGTCTCTGATTCGCCTCCCAAGTTTCGTCGTGAAAATCCCCAAAATCGCCATTACTGGAATTCCGGGAAACTCCCCTCCACCCCCCCCTAGTGTCCGGATCCAGTCCAAATGTATAAACGATTTATCTGGAGCAGACGCTTGTTCTTCCCAGCAAGTTTCACTCCGATCCCTCCATTCTAACCGTTTCTCGAGATTTTCGGTCTCCCCCCCCCCAACTCCCCCATAGCTGTCGAATCCGGTCCGGACTTCAAATGGGACATCAGAGGGATGCCATTTATTCTGTTATTAAGTTTCATTCCAATCCGATCACCCGTTCGAAAGTTACACACTACTCCAGTTTTCCGGATTCCCCAGCCCTCCACTCCCCCCCAGAAGGTCGGATTGGGAAACTGATTATTTCCAGGTTAGTCCGGTTGGGTCCCTGATGCTCCTGCCAAGTTTCATCGTCCTAGCACATCTGGAAGTACCCCAACTCAAAAAAGTGTGAGAAAAACTACTTAATTTTCAGAATTCTCCGGCCCACCACTCCCCCCCAGATGGTCAGATCGGGAAACTGATTATTTCCAGGTTAGTTTGGTCGGGTCCCTGATTTTCCTGCCAAGTTTCATCGTCCTAGCCCATCTGGAAGTGCCCTAACTCGAGATGAGTGGACAGACCGACCGACCGACCGACCGACCGACCGAAAGGTGATCGGTATATGGCACTTGAGCGAAGCTGCAAGTGCCATAAAAATCCGGTTTCAACCGGATTCCGGACGAACTATATGTCTGGGTAAAAAATGATTGTCATATACAGATTCATCGTCTCTTCTTACCCTTAAATCTGTCATCTAATAAACTTCAAACACAAATTTTACTTTTAAACAAATTTTCCGGTTTCGGCCGGATTCCGGGCGAACTACTTGCCCGGCGAGAAAATGGTTTTCACCATCGTGTTCAGCATGCCTTCGTACCCCTAAATCAAACATCTAATCAACTTCAAATAAAACTTTTGCTTTTAACAAATTTTCCGGTTTCGGCCGGATTCCGGGCTAACTACTAGTCCGGCGAGAAAATGGTTTTCACCATCATGTTCAGCATGTCTTCTTACTCCTAAATCGAACATCTAATCAACTTCAAATAAAACTTTTGCTTTTAACAAATTATTCGGTTTCGGCCGGATTCCGGGCTAACTACTTATCCGGCAAGAAAATGGTTTTCACCACCGTGTTCAGCATGTCTTCTTACCCCTAAATCGAACATCTAATCAACTTCAAATAAAACTTTTACTTCTAACAAACATTCCGGTTTTGGCCGGATTCCGGGCGAACTACTTGTCCGGCGAGAAAATTGTTTTCACCATCGTGTCAGCATGTCTTCTTACCCCATAATCGACTATCATATTAGCTGTTTCAAAATATTTTGTTTGCCCCTTAATTTAAACCGTCATCCCTAAATGTAGGGCTACAAGGCCCATCTACGAACTCGACCTTACTCTTGACCCAAAGAATCCTCACATCAAGTTTCATCAAAATATCTCATTGCCTTCGAGAGTTATCGTGCTTACAGACAGACGGACGGACGGACGGACAACTTTTGCGATGTCATAGGTATCCGTCACTAACGTTTTGGGATCCCAAAAAACACGACAAAACCAAAGAGTTGCTCTCGCAACACAATAACACTAGGTAGTAGCGTGTGAGGCACATTAAATTAAAGTATTCTATACTACTGCATATCAATACATGTAACGGTATAACTAACATACAACTACACAGGCTACAAATTTTTCATCGGGGGGCTCTGAAAAATTTACAGTAGATGCCTAAGTAAATTTACTTAGATCAGCAGCCTTAGGAGATCTAAGCATATCAATAACTAATTTTCACAAAAACTGTCGCTTGGCCCCTTAATGCGTTACAGCGACGATATGAGAATCGAACAAACTGTCCAGTGAAAAATATTTATAAAGTTTGGAATTCATTTCAGCTTTCCATGTGTTTTCGCGACCAAACCAACGGGAAAGTGGAAAGCAATAACAGGAATCGGATTTACAAAGTTTTCGCGATGTGATTCGCTCGCTGGAATTCTCGCCTCGCGAAAACCCTCCTTTAGTGTCAGGACAAGATTAACCGAAGGGACTTCGCAGGAAAAATTACTCAACTGAAATGTCGCGGAAAAAAGATAGGTCTCAGCAGAACGAAACAAGGCGAGCATGACTGCTGTGAAACATATCTCACTGGAGTTTGAGTTCTTATTTCTGAATTAAGGCTAAGAAAGCTTCGAGGGGAAAAGGGGGAATTAGTCTGCGGGAGGAGTACTAGATGTTTTGTCAGCATTTTATAGACCGTCTCCGCTCTTGAGATGATTAAGAGGAGGCGGGAGAAAAAGACACAAGTTCAAATTTCGCTGACCTTTATTAATTTATCACGGAAGTTTGGACACCTCATTTCTAACGAAGCTCTCCATTCTGGTATACTACCCCCCCCCCCCTTCAAGAACATTGCTCGAATGAAGAGAAACGGTCAGCACTTAGCGTATTGGTACAGTGAGCTGAAACTTCCTCTCCCATTCCCTCTTACTTCCGGTGTGGGGGGTAGGCAGGAAAATCACTGGAATTCTTACGTTTTCATCATTGTGACCCACTATTTTTGTTTCTAATTCGGTGCTGATGAAGATCAGTCGGAAAACCGGAACTTTTATTTTTCAAGTCCTAATTCGAATCGTTTGTTGCTTTTTTTCTTTCAAATATCTGTTTTGTTTTATTTTTAAACGATTCTAGTATTGGATTTTCTAACCTTTTTCTGTCTTCGCCATCTTGTGTACAGATTGCCGGTCTCACGGTCAGAATTTAGAGTTATGTTTGTTGCGTTTGTTTGTAGAGTTATGTTTGTTATGTTGTTTTTGCGTACTGGTTCTTGATCCTTTACATATTACACACCTTTTGCGGTCCGTCCGTGGCCGAATGGTTAGCGCGCCGAACTCGCAAGGGAAGGGTCCCTTGTTCGAGTCTCGGTTGTGCCTATTGTTTGGTTTCGAGCGGGGGTTAGTGGTATAACCCTGTAAGACAAGCCAAAGTCCGCCCAGCTTCAAATGGGTACCTGGAGAAATCAGGGGAAGGTGACAGGAAGGGTATGCGGAAGCACAGGATGGCTGGCCCCCAACCCCCCATTGCACTTACTGGCTGGGGGCCAAGAATCGGAAAAAGCTAGTGCTGATACATTTACCTTTACCTTTTGCGGTCCGTAATAGGTGTGGCATGTCTCTTCCGAGCGCCAGTAACGAATGGATGGTCGGGTCACCTTTCTAGTTGCTCGCGAGCGTACAATCAGACACGGACTCCTATATGGCATCGCCATTTCTACAGAGCCAGATCTATACGTTGTAAATCTACGACATAAGATAGTCCTACCCGACATTTCCCGACAAGGTTCTCTCCACCCAAAGATTCCACCCTTTAAAACCTGAGGTAGCCTATAGCCATGTGACTACGGACTGTATCATCAGTCCAGAAAAAAAAAAATCTTTTTAGAACATACCATTTTCAAAACCTAGATGGTTGACAACTTCAGCACTTAACAGATAGCGAAGAAACAAAACCAACGGCGAAGCCGAGCAAAGGTTGCTGCAACACTTCACGTTGCCCGGGCAACGTAGGTCTAGTTTTTGTTTCTCTTGTCTATTGTGTATTTACTTTTCTTTTTTGACAGTGCAAAAACGGATACGTCCTCTCTAGAGGACCCTTGCCAAGAAGGGCCGAAATATAGCTCGAATAAAATTTAGCTGACGTATCCGTTTTTGCACTGTCAAATATGATTCGCAGTCAGCTTGGGCTGAAGGAATATTTACTTTTCTTTCTTTTCTCTTTCTCAATCATCATTTTTATTCCTCATAACTGCAGATATTTTTCAAACTGCGCACGAACCGTTCCAGACAGTTCTTTTCTTATCCTTTTTGTCAGTCGTCAAGCCAGCAAAAACCGGCTAAAGCACTCACATAAGTGCAATTGTCCTTGAAGGACACAGTAATAAAAAATACCAGAAGAGGCCTTCGGTGAGCATTTCCCCTCACTGATCTGTTTTTTATATCCGCGTATGAAATAATGAGCTCTTGCCCCCTTGGGGTCTTTGATCCGAGGCCATAAGGCTGACTAATCTTGGAAGTGGGAATTTTTCTTCCAGAATTTTATAGAAAAATCTCTAACCCCATGCGCAGGACAGGGTAAATAATAAATGGAGAAATCAAAAATGATTCTCAAATTTTTTATTACCATTGCGACTGACGGCTCATTACATCGGGTGTAGGAGGACACAGCTGGAAACTGCGTGGCCACAAACAAATTTTCAAAGACATTTCCTGGAAAATGTCCAAAAGAGAGCATTGAGAACCATTCTGGGTGATTATAGTATTTCGTATGAAGAGGCATTGACTAAACTAGATATTCCTAAATTAAGTGACCGGAGAAATAATCTATCAAAAAATTCTGGAACAAAATTAATGTGTTGTCCTCAGACCGTCCGTCTATTCCCCCCTCCCCTCCCGTCGTCTGTGCGTCAGAGAGGGTCTGAGAGGAACACTGGCAATCAATTTTCTCCATATCCGGCTAATTCCTCTTCCCAATTTTTACATAGTTTCGTTCCGTCATTTATTTCTGGTAAAATTTTGTAAGTGTATTAGTAAACTGTTCCGCTTTTGTGTTTTGTAAATATTGTTGTTGTTTTTTCCTACTCTAGCTTTATTTTTGAGCTATTTGGAAATAAATGTGATTGATTGATTGATTGATTGAAAATGAAGTTTACAAAAACCGAATAGGGGACCATTGGAATAATCTTCCTGAAAGTGCTGTGAATGCAGAAACCATCAACCAATTTAAAGCAAGTGAGAACCATCACCTGGCTGACGTCCAATTTAGTATCAACAGTGCCCTGAGGAATTTGTAGAGGCAAAAGCCTTTTTCCTGCAACTATTATTATTAGTATCATTGTCATATTCTGTTTACCTAAACGGCTAGATGGGGACAGGTTCACTGCGATTGGGATAACTGGAGTTAAAAGCTTACCAGCGAATACCCCATTGACATTTGCGTCCGGTCGCCTCAGAATCTCTTCACATTTTTGACCATCGCCGTTTGCTGCTGCTTTCACCAGTTCCTCATGGGCGTCCCCGGAGACGTGGTTTTCAAAGAGTTTCTTCAAAAGGGCACTAAGACATTCTAGAAAGGAACGAATTTTACTATTGTTATTAGTAAAGACGGTCACAAAATATGCTATTTCTGCAAAAAGCAAACTCTAATCTCGATTTCCTGACACCTGTAACTTTTTTTATTCCGCCATATGTAGGACTATTATGACAAAACTGCGAGTACATTCACGTCCTTCAGTTGTTAACTGCCGAGTCTCTAACCCCTTGCTTATTACGTTATACTGGTAAGTCTTACTAACACGTTCACCAGTGTACGTACGGGACAGAAACAGGAGCCACCGAGTTCTACTACTACGTCTTTACTAATACGCCACCAGTGTACGTACGGTTTGGAAACAGGAGCTACTGACGGAGCTGTAGAACAAGAGCTACGAGCTCATATGGCACTTGTTACGAGTAGTGGTACGAGAAAGTAGAAGAGAACTTCACAATAAACACCCCGCCATTCAAAAATGCGGTTCGGACCTACAATTAGGATATCTAGGTTCATTCAATCTGAAAGCTCTAGATGACATATTAGGACTTATGCTTGTTCTTCCCACCAAGTTTCATCCCGATCCCTCCACTCTAAGCGATTACAAAGATTTCCGGTTCACCCCTAACTCCTCCCAATGTCACCGGATCTGGTCCGGATTTGAAATGGGATGTCTGAGGCACGAGACCTTTCTAAATATCAAGTTTTGGTTAAATCCGATAACCCGTTCAATAGCTGAGCTTGCCACTGGATTCCGGATTCCCCTTTTGTACACTCCCCCTCGACGGTCGGATCGGGGAAACGACATTCTCAAGTCAATAGTTCGGGTACCTGACAAGCATGCCAAGTTCATTGTCCTTGTACATCAGGAAGTACCGAACTCGTGGGATTACTACAAACTCGGATCCCCTCCAACTCCCCCACAGTGACCGGATCCATTTCGGTTATGCTATTCACTTGCTCTTCCCACCAACTTTCATCCCAAACCCTCCACTCCAAGCGTTTCTCAAGATTTCCGGTTCCCCCGTCCGAATCCCCCCAATATCACCGGATCCGGTTCGGATTTAAAATGGGGCGTCTGAGACACGAGATCTTTCTATACGTCAAGTTTCATCAAGATCCCATCACCCGTTCGCAAGTTAAAAATACCTCACTTTTCGGATTCCCCCTTTCTCCACCCCCACCCCCCAGATGGTCGGATCCGGGAAACGACTATTCTCAAGTCAACCTCTTCGGGTCCCATACACACCTGCCAAGTTTCATCGTCTTAGTGCATCAGGAAGTACCGAACTCGCGGGATCACTAGAAATTCGGATCCCCCCCCCCCCCCCCACTGTGAACGGATCCGGTCCGGTTATGTCAATCACGTATCTAGGACCTGTGCTTGTTCTTTCCACCAACTTTCATCCCGATCTCTCTACTCGAAGCGTTTCCCAAGATTTCCGGTTCCCCCCTCCAGTTCCCCCCATGTCACCGGATCCGGTCCAGATTTAAACTGGGATGTCTGAGACACAATGTACTTCTATATATCAAGTTTCATTAAGATTCGATCACCCATTCGTAAGTTAAAAATACCTCATTTTTCCGGATTCCCCTCCCTCCAGCCCCCCCCCCCGGATGGTCGGATCCAGGAAACGAATATTATCAAGTCAGTCTGTTCGGGTCCCTGACATGCCTGCCAATTTTCATCGTCCTAGCACATCAGGAAGCACCGAACTCGCGGGATCACTAGAAATCCGGAACCCCCTAACTCCCCCAATGTGAGCGGATCCGGTCCGGTTATGTCAATCCCGTATCTAGGACTTGTGCTTGTTCTTTCCACCAACTTTCATCGAGATCTCTCCACTCTAAGCGATCTTCAAGATTTCCGGTTTCCCCCTCCAACTACCCCCCATGTCATCGGATCCGGTCTGGATTTAAAATGGGACGTCTGAGACACGAGGTACTTCTATATATCAAGTTTCATTAAGATCCGATCGCCCGTTCGTAAGTTAAAAATACCTCATTTTTCCGGATTCCCCTCCCTACCAGCCCCCCCCCCCCCCCGCCCGGATGGTCGGATTGGGGAAACGGCTACTATCAAGTCAATCTGTTCGTGTCCCTGTCATGCCTGCCAATTATTATCGTCCTAGCACATCAGGAAGCACCGAACTCGCGGGATCACTAGAAATCCGGATTCCCCCCCCCAACTCCCCCAAAGTGAGCGGATCCGGTCCGGTTATGTCAATCCCGTATCTAGGACTTGTGCTTGTTCTTTCCACCAACTTTCATCCAGATCTCTGCACTCTAAGCGATTTTCAAGATTTCCGGTTTCCCCCTCCAACTACCCCCCATGTCACCGGATCCGGTCTGGATTTAAAATGGAAGGTCTGAGACAAGTGGTTCTTCCATATATCAAGTTTCATTAAGATCCGATCACCCGTTCGTAAGTTAAAAATAAGTCATTTTTCCTATTTTTTCCGGATTCCCCTTCCCTCCACTCCCCCTCAGGTGGTCGGATCGGGCAAGCGACTATTTCTAATTTAATCTGGTCCGGCCCCTGATACGCCTGCCAAGTTTCATCGTCCTAGCTTATCTGGAAGTACCCGAACTAGCAAAACCCGGACCGACAGACCGACCGACCGACGGACGGACAGAAATTGCGATCGCTATATGGCACTTGGCCGAAGGGCAAGTGCCATAAAAAGGAGCTACTTACGTTCTACTGCTAAGTCAAACTAACAGGTCCACCAGGGAACGTACGGTACAGAAACAGCAGCTACTTTCTCTAACAGACAGTGTGGTCCGCGTCCGCCAGTGTACTTATGTTCTACTGCTAAGTCGTTTCTAATACATTCTCCAATGTACGTACGGAACAGAAACAGGAGCCACCATGTTCTACTATTACGTCGTTACTAATACGTCCACCAATGTGCGTGCGGTACATAAACAGTAGCTGCTGACTTCTGACAGACGGTGTGTTCAGCGTCGACCAGTTAAGTTCTACTACTAGGCTGTTACTAATACGTTCTCCAGTGTACGTACGGTACACAACCAGAAGCCACCACTTTTTACTACTACATCGTTACTAATACGTCTGTACGTACGGTACGGTACAGAAACAGGAGCTTCTTAGTGTGGTCCGCTTCCACTAGTGTACTTGCGCTCTACTACTAAGCCGTTACTAATACGTTATCCAGTGTACGTACGGTCCAAAACCAGAAGCCACCATTTTCTACTACTACATCGTTACTAATGCGTCTGTAGGTAGAGTACACAAACAAAAGGTACTTGCTTCTGAAGAGAGTGTGGTCCGCGTCCGCCAGTGTACTTACGTTCTACTACTAAGCCGTTACCAATACGTTCGCCAGTGTACGTACGGTACAAAACCATAAGCCACCACTTTCTACTACTACATCGTTACTAATACGTCTGTACGTACGGTACAGAAACAGGAGCTACTTGCTTCGGAAGACAGTGCGGTCCGCGTCCGCCAGTGTACTTGCGTTCTACTGCCAAGTCCTTTCTAAGACATTCGCCGGCGTACGTACGATAAAGACACTACTTACCCCCATTACTTCCTTGCATCGATCCATCACCCTGAATCTTGCTCACGGCTGAGGGGTTGTAGGTCCAGGACGTCCCACAAACTTCCACTTTCAGGTCATTGTCGTGGTAAATCTGCTGAACTCGACCGATCTTCCCCAGCGTCTGTAGAGAGAAAGAAGAAAACGTGATGTAATTTCAGTGAGGCTGTTCGGAACAAGAATAAGGCTAAACCTGTTTGCCTACTTCTGGGATAAACTTGTTACGCGTCTGGTGGCTAGACCCCTACCACGCCTGAAACTACACACGAGAGGGGAGGGGGGTAGAACGGGGACCGGCATCTGTCATACAATAATTTTATTTGTATTACTGATTCATTTTCCATCACACTGTACAACTGTGCACAACGGCGGAGTAGTTAAAATAAAAAACAAACAAAAGAAAGAAGGAAGAGCATATAGAGAGAGAAAAGAAAGAAGGAAGAGCTATCCATAAATATAGGGCTAAGATCGCATCTAGGATTAACCTGTACTTTTGACCCAAAGGATCCTCACACCAAGTTTTGAACACGAGAGTTACCGTGCTAAGAGACGGGCGGACAGACAAACTTTACGAAGTCATAGCCAGTCCCTAAAGTTTTTCGTCACAAAACGGACGAGACAGACGAAACGGGGCCCCGAGAGCACCAGAAGGAGCGGATCATTAGAAGCAAGTATCCTTGTCTCGATCGAAAGGGTAGATTTCGTACACAGTTCTAGAAAAGATGGGAGGCCACCAGGGGGGGGGGGGCATACAAATTCCTTGCATCTAGCCGGGTAGGGTGGGTGGTCTGGTCTGAAAGTTGGTGATTTTTCCTGGTGGGTACCCTTCAGTGACTGAAAAATCATACAAATTTTGTGCGTCTATATTTGCTCAGAACGTCCCAGTGACATCCGCAGCATATTTTAGAAAAAACTTTTCCAGATCTGGGGGAGGCGGGGAGGTGGCTTGGTACTAAAACTGAGGATTTTTTTTTCCCAGGGGTGGGGGGATCCTAAAACCGAAAAGATATTTTACACTATGGTGGTGTCCTTTTCTTAAAATCTGCCTAGGCTAGATGTCCGTAGATTTCATCTGATGCCCCCCTAGAGGCAACCCCCCCCCCCAACATACCGGGTGCTCTGCAGTTGAGGGGATAATGCCTAAACAAACGATAACCTAACCTAAATAAACGGTTTTGGGAGCAAATCCCCCTTTCAAGATATGCATTCCTGAATAGCGAACTGTCAATTTAGCAGCTCTGTTTGCCAACTAGTTTTCACAATGGGATACATCTGTTTCCTAGTAAACACCAAGCTACTGAATAGCATGGCAACGGACGGGAATTTTAAGTCTCGTGGGATGCTTGCTTCTCATCTTTGAAGGAGTAAGGAGACAAGAAAGTACACACAATAACAGAACCACGCTTATCACAATTTTTATCACATTGTCAACTATTCGTTTTTATGGCAGATCAGTCTAATCCGAGTTCATACTCAGCCAGAACCCAAAGAAAGTTCGGCCAGTCAAAAAGAACAACAATTAGTTTCGTTTTCACAGACCGACTGACTATATATGAGTTTACGAACATATTCTTTAACAGCTTTTAAGCCGTGGTGAATTTATGTAAGCATTATGACGTTATTCCCTTCTCTTTTTCAAATTATTTAATTGGCTTATAACGAGGAAAAACTAAATAAGTGAAAGCCTACAAAAATAAGCCCAGGGTCGGCACCCTGGTATTATTTTAGTAGGCAACCCGGCTTCCTAGCTTGTATGTAAGTAGGCTAAGTAAGTAATCTATTTCTGACCCGCCATTTTCGAAAGCGGAGTATGTAATAAAGAAATTAAATAAAACACAAAAAAAAAAATACAATATACAGTTTTTTCATTCTTCGGCCAGAAAAGAGTGTGGAATGTCATGCGCTGACTGGGAAAACGCCACGAGGAAATTATTTATGAGGAAAGGCTAGAACGAAAAGCTCTGTCACTGATGCTCTCACGGTCCTATACACAAGCAACTCTCGCACGCAGACCAACACCAACTGTGGGGGGGGGGTACTAAGGGTAAGTTCGGTGCTTCCTCATGTCCGATATGTGGTAATATGAGTATTTGTCACATACATCACCGCATTTTGGTTTTATTAGGTTCTGAATTTAAAATACTAAATAGGTTAATGGTAGTGAAAAAATATTGTTAAATAGTTTTTTTTTTAACCTGAAATATTATTAGAATAGTAATCTATGAAATATGGTAACTAATATTTAAAAAGAATATTAATGTAGATGACTTATTTGACAGTGCAAAACGGACAAGTCAGCTGAAATTTATTGGAGCTATATTTCGGCCGTTCTTGGCAAGGGTCCTCTTCAGGCTTAAAGCCTTGCCAAGAGGACCCTTGCCAAGAAGGGCCGAAATATAGCTCCAACAAATTTCAGCTGACTTATCCGTTTTGCACTGTCAAATATGATTCGCAGTCAGCTTGGGCTGAAGGAATATTTAAAGTTTAACCGAAAAGGACTGGGATGGGACAATCTGGTTACCCATCACTTACTCACTTAAATTGGCTTGAAGACCCGCTGAAAATGCGTTACTTGGTTGTTCCGCTATTCAGGAATATCCGATTTTCAAATAGTGGAATTTCTGTATGATTTATATTTGACAGTGCAAAAACGGATACGTCAGCTAAATTTTATTCGAGCTATATTTCGGCCGTTCTTGGCAAGGGTCCTCTTCAGGCTCAAAACCGCTCAAGTTGGAAAAACGAAAAAAAGGTTATCACAAGTTTGGTTTTTCCAACTTGAGCGGTTTTGAGCCTGAAGAGGACCCTTGCCAAGAAGGGCCGAAATATAGCTCGAATAAAATTTAGCTGACGTATCCGTTTTTGCACTGTCAAATATGATTCGCAGTCAGCTTGGGTTGAAGGAATATTTATTCTGTGTGATTTGTGGGACCTCTAATTTGTTGTATGCCTTACATAAAAGATTTATGACTTGTTTTTTGTTCAGGCACTAAGCAATTTTCACCAATATCGCCACTGCCCACTGAAAAGCTCTGTTTGTGTTTAGATAAAAATTTCCCGCGTCATAGTAGAATTTTCGCTGTGGCGACGGACGCAGATATTCTGAACGTCATAACTAGAGCAGATAGTGGAAAACAAAAAAATCTCTTTGCAGAATCCAAATAATTCAGTGTATTCAACTAATGACATAAAATTAAGTTGGCTTTTCAGTTAAACTTTAATGTAGACGACATTAATAAGGAAAGATAAGGGCAAGTTAGGGCCACTAATAGTTACTATTGTAGGAAGGGTGGAACACGCTCTACGTGGACCGTTGGAATGGTCTTCCTGAAAGACTTGTGAACGCAGAAACTACAAGTCCGTTTCAGGCAGGTGTGGACGGTCAACTACCTGACACAGTTCACATTAACAGTGTCTGAAAAACTGCAGAGACGAACTGATATTTATTGCATACACGGAGGCTAATCATTATTATTAATACTAGCCCCTCAGCTATCGATACTCTAACCTTGTTACTAAAAAAAAGGATTCACGTCTTTACAGCAGAGCTCATTCGTTGAAAGAAAATTTTGTGATTTAAAAACAATTTCACAAGTTTTTGAGAAAATGTAGAATATAAAATGGATGAAATTTTAAAGAATTAGAGTTAACAGTTTGAGAAGAGATTTTAGTTTTTTTTTGTTTTAAAGATTAGGTGACGTTAAGAGATTCGACAAGAGCTGTAAGCTCATATGGCACTTGCAAGGCTTGGTAAAAGGATGAAAGTAGGGATTCGCTGGTTCGTGGGTTTGTTGTGATCATTTGTAAGCAAAACCCTTGAAATAAGAATGACGACGGACCCTTGGAAATCACGAAAATGTATCGTTTGGTAAAAAAAAGTTTATTTTTGCACTTGGCTGTGATAATATGCACTTAGAAATTCATCTCTAATCAAAACCCTTGAGGCAAAAAAGATCCTGGGCCCTTTAGGATCATGAATATATATGGTTTGGTGAAAAGTATTTGTTTTTACTTTCCGGTTAGGATGCGCACTTTAAAGGTGCTAGAAATTCATTTCTAAGCAAAACCCTTGAAGCAATAATGATCATGGGCTCATGGGGATCATGAAAATGTAGGTTTTGCTTAAAAATATTTTGTGTATTTTGCGGTTAAGGTAAGTACTTTAAAGTTTAACCGAAAAGGAATTTAATAGCACAATCTAGATACCCATGACTTATTCGCTTAAAGAGGCTTGGAGACCCGATGAAAATGCGTTACTTCGTTCTTTAGCTATTCACAAATAATCGATTTTCAAATAGTGGAATTTCCTCGTCATTTCAAGTACCTCTATCTGCTTGTGTCTGTCTTGTATGCTTGACGAAAACGATTTACGAAAAATAAGCGTTCACGCAATGAGCCCCCTTCCTCGAGCTGATCACTGACCACTGAAAAGCCGCGTTTGTATTGAGATTCAGTTTTTCTGCGACATAGTAGAATTTTGCGTTGTGAGGACGGCCGTAGATGTTCTGAACATCATACTAGAGCAAATAGTGGAATTAAAAAAAAATCCCTTAACACAATCAAAATAATGCAGTGTAGTCAGTTAAATGCTACAAAAATAAATTGGCTTTTCAGTTAAACTTTAAGGAATGGTCGGATCAGGGAAGTGACAATTTCTAAGCCAATCTTTCAAGTCTCTAATGTTCAAGCCAAGTTTCATCGTCCTAACACATCTTGAAGTACCTTAAACTGCGATCACCGGAATTCTGGACCCCCCTCCAGCTCCCCCCAGAGTGACCGAATCCGGTCCGGTTCTGTCAATGATGCATCTAGGGCTTATGCTTGTTCTTCACACCAAGTATCATCCCAATAGCTATATTCTATGCGTGACAAAATCCCCCCCCCCCCGACTCCTCCACATTGATCGGATCCTGTCCGCACTTGAAACAGGACATCAGAAACATGAGTTCTTTCCGAATATCAAGTTTCAGTAAGATCCGATCACCCGTTCAAAAGTTGGACAACCTCAAAATTCCGGATTCCCTACTCTCCACTCCACCCATGATGGTTAAATCGGAAAACTGCCAAGTTTCATCGTCCTAGCACATGTGTAAGCATCTTAAGTCGGGATCACCGGAATTCCTGAACCCTTCCTCCAACTCCCCCCCCCCCCCCAGTACTCGGATCCGGTCCGGTCTTGTCAACTATGTATCTAGGGCTTCCTTGTTCTTCCCACCAAGTTTCATCCCGATCCGTCCACTCTAAACGTGTCACACAATTTCCGGTTCCCCCTCAAACTCCCCCCAAAGTCACCGGATCCATTCCGGACCTGAAGTGTCACATCTGAGACACGAAGCCTTTCCAAATACCAAGTTTCACTAAGATCCGATTCCCCATCCAGAAGTTATAAATACGTAAATATTCCGGATTCCCCCTCCCTCCACTCCCCCCACGGTGATCGGATCGGAGAAGTGACTATTTCCAAGTTAGTTCGGTCGGGTCCCCAATACGCCTATCAAGTTTCACCGTCCTAGCACATGTGTAAGCATATTAAGTCGGGATCACCGGAATTCCGGAACCCTTCCTCCAACTCCCTCCACAGTGTTCGGATCCGGTCCAGTCTTGTCAACTATGTATATAAGGCTTGTGCTTGTTCTTCCCACTAAGTTTCATCTCGATCCGTCCACTCTGAACATGTTACACGATTTCCGGTTCCCCCTCCAACTCCCCCCAAAGTAACCGGATCCATTCCGGACTTGAAGTGTGACATCTGAGACACGAAGTCTTTCCAAATATTAAATTAAGATCTGATTCCCCGTTCAGAAGTTATAAATACGTCAATATTCCGGATTCCCCCTTTCTCCACTCCCCCCACGGTGGTCGGATCGGGGAAGTGACTATTTCCAAGTTAGTTCGGTCGGGTCCCCAATATGCCTATAAAGTTTCATTGTCCTAGCACATGTGTAAGCATATTAAGTCGGGATCACGGGAATTCCGGAACCCTTCCTCCAACTCCCTCCACAGTGTTCGGATCCGGTCCGGTCTTGTCAACTATGTATCTAGGGCTTGTGCTTGTTCTTCCCACCAAGTTTCATCCTGATCCGTCCACTCTGAACATGTTACACGATTTCCGGTTCCCCCCTCCAATTCCCAAAGCCACCGGATCCATTCCACACTTGAAGTGTGATTCCGGACATCAAGATCCGATTCCCCGTTCAAAAGTTAAAAATACGTCAATATTCCGGATTCCCCCTCCCTCCACACCCCCCCACGGTGGTCGGTAATGACAAATATAATATTGACGTTAAAAATACGTCAATATTCCGGATTCCCCCTCCCTCCACACCCCCCACGGTGGTGAAGTGACTATTTCCAAGTTAGTTTGGTCGGGTCCCTATGCCTGCCAAGTTTCATCGTCCTAGTACTTCCTGACAGACAGATCGACCGACCGACAGACAGACCGACCGAAAATTGATCGGTATATGGCACTTGAGCGGAGCTGCAACTGCCATAAAAATGTAGAGTTCAACGAGATGATGAGTATCGTGCCCAAAAAGTATGAAATATGTGAACAGACAAGAAAAGATGCTAGGCGGAAAAAAATTAGCAAGACTTACCGGTGCCATAGCTTCGGCCCATTCGCCATGTCCTCTTTGTAGAAGCTTGATACGCTCAAGGTCATTGCAGACCTGAACCAGGTCACCGACCTGGAACTGATCAGAAGTGTCGGAGTTGGTTGAAGTGTTGGGTGAGGCAGTTTTTGTCAAAACGGCAGGGTTGAAGGTCCATCTGCGGGGAAAAGAATGACTAATATATAGTATTTTTCAGCTAGTGAAATTGTCTTAGTGGTAAAAAAAAATATATAAAATACCAATGTACCGTATTTTCTTAATAACACTTACAACTGCTAGCTGCGGATCGTCAACATATCAAATTACTGCTGGTTGACATTTACATACATACAGCTAAAATTACGAATAAAATAAGGCACAAACGAAGATAAATACCCTTCAGTTGAGTTTATGGGGGTTGAATATGTCGTGGCCTGTCAAGGGTAGCTATTCTGTTCCTTGTGTTTGGTCGGGTCTGGTCTGGAGTCACAAAGTCTGGAAAAATAGTCCGATGGTGGTCAGAGGTCACACATTTATTCATTTTAGCTTACAGACAGTTCAGCTTTCTTTTGGCATAAACAACAATTTCTATTTTATGCGTTTGTTATATTTTTTCTTCTGTTAGGATAATTTCTCCGGTCCAGCAAAGTCAAAACAAATTTACGAAACAAATTATGTTATTATCCGTTTCATCATCAAAACAAAAACAATCACTGAAACAAAATAAACAATCATGTTTCGTTAGAAACTTTCACGAACTCTGAACAAAACTTTTGGCATATCTTACATACTTTCAAGGTACACAACATAAGTTTGGGTACACTAGCAGTTTCAATTAGTTCAGGTCAGTTCGTGACGTTTAGGTAGGGGAATGGAGGATCTGGGTGTGGAGAGGGTAGGATACTATAGCTGAACCGATGGGAGCTGAAAATGTTTAGTTTATAGCAATTTAAAGCTTTGTGGTCCAGTTCACAAGACCAGACTTTGATAAAGGTCAGAGCAAAATAACACTAGGGAGTAGCGCCAAGACCTGAAAAAAGTGACACACAACCGAATAGCAGCGACACCAGCACCACTAGCGATAGAGAACGTCCCTACTGAAAGGCATTCAGTCGTTCATCAGCGCTGGCTCCGCTAACTGCGTATTCTGAACATAGCAAAATATTGATACAACCCCATTGTTTCCTTGGTGTGTGCAGACCGCACCTTTGCTTTACTAGTAATCTCTAAACCGGCAAGTTTGTGTCGCTTTGAATGCCCCAAGCGTGGTGGGCGACGCTACGAGTGCGAAGCACTGACAGGATAGGTCTTGGCGCTACTCCCTAGTGTTATTTTGCTCTGACAAAGGTCGAGAAAAGAGACAGATTCTTACCTATTTCCGCTTGGGTATGACACGACAATGTCATGATCTTCATCAATCCCGACGACATTTCCAGTCGTATTCAAGCATTCGAACATTCCATCGGTCCAACCACCGTGTCCGTGCTGGAGCGTCTGGACGATCTCGAGATCCAAATCAACGGTAACCTGACAAAGGATACAAAGGAAATACTCGAAATACTGGGACGCCAGAAACCATGATGTTTTCAACATCAAAGCTTCTTCTCTTCTTATTAAGTTTGTGTTTGTTCTTGTTAACATTTTTTTTTTCGAAGGTGACGAACGACGTGCTACATAGAGGCGAAAGCCTTATTATTGCAATTATATCATATTATAAAACTGGTTAAAGAAACGCAAAGCACCCCATACACAGAAAGACTCAAAGCCCTTAAAGCACAATGGGCACTAACTATGCTTTAATTTTTATAAAATGCTTTACACATACAAATTTCTAACTTCCATAAGAGAGCGCTTAAAAAATAAGCTGTTTTCTTGTTATCGCTTGTCGTTCCCTCTTCGGCGTCTCGGCGGAGATGATTTCAGAATATGGTATTGCAAGGCGCGGAGATTCAAAAACTCCCGGCTGTATACGAAAATCAATCATTTTGAAGAGCTGAGTGATGAGCGTGCCATGGGTGCTAAAATAAACCGTCTCTATAGCTGTCTAGTTTTATCTGATGAAACTTCTGTTGTTTGTAGTACCGAAGAAAACTTTTGTTTTCTGGATGTAAAGTTACAAAACTGCCAGAAATGTAAAAATATAACCGACTTTCTTGCAGCGGATTCCAGAGCTTACAAAGGATTCTCAGTTAACACTGTCAATATGATTATTTGTCAACAACACAAATAATCCGGAGTATATAATAACTACGAATGGATAAGAAAAAAGAAACTCTGTCGAAGCTAGTAAGTCGGAGTATGGCAGTCAGCAAAAAACGCCGTAACGATATATTAGCGAAAATAGGTTGTCTAGGAATCTGCTGATTTTTGATGTAACATTGTATTCTAGGGGGTGGTAATTTGGCGGCATGATGAACTTTAACATCCCCACAATGACGTATAAGAGAGCTCGTAGTGACACGATTGCTTTGCACAAAAACTTGAGCAAAATTCGATTGGAAATCTGGACATGAAGGCATACATTAGAAAAATCTTACTCGCCTGCGATTGCAAATTTGCAGGTTATATTATTACTTATATTTGTGTGCATATCTGTTTGCATTTGGTTGCCTATTATTTAGCTTTTGCTAGCTGGCAACTATTCTTTAAACCATAGCCTTAAACTTAAAAGGACACGTCGTACTTAGCATAGTAATTCATTGTACTTCAGTAGTATTTCCATCCATTCTCGTTCCCAAGATTCTATACTTGATAAGTGTATCCTGTCGCCTCTATTGGCATTACACTGATTATCACGCTTGAAACGTTTGTTCTCTTTTGATGTATCATGTTGCATTGTTTCGAGGAGTTTATTCATCCGGAGACCGGTTATGCAAATTTTGCCACGATTGTCATCCAAGGCAAGAGACATGGAAAGATAAATATTCCTTCAGCCAAGCTGACTGCGAATCATCTTAGCTCCATCATATAGCTCCAATAAATTTCAGCACTTCCGTAATCCATTCTTAAACTAGGAGGCCCGATTCTGATGCAGTACAATCCAACCCACCAATGACACCAACAGGCCCGTATCCAGGAATTTATTTCGGGGGGGGGTTGCCCGCGGATCAGACCAAAAAGTACAAAAAAGACATAGATCACATGTTAAAGCCTACAAAAAACCATTAAATTTGTGGGTTTCGGGGAGGGGGTTCGAACCCCCTAACCCCCCCCCCCCCTGGATACGGCCTTGGACACCAACCTTATTTTTTCACCACACTGATTATTTTTATTTGCCATTTGACTTATTTCGCTGGCGACATGCTTGAACATTTTCGAAACTGGCTTATAGCTTAAAACTTGTTTTTATGGCACTTGCCTTCCGGCCAAGTGCCATATACCGATCACTTTTCCGTCGGTCGGTCGGTCGGTCTGTCGGTCGGTCAGTCCGGTGATCGCGAGTTAGGGTACTTCCAGATGTGCTAGGACGATGAAACTTGGCAGGCATATCAGGGACCCGACCAAACTAATTTAGAAATAGTCAATTCCCCGATCCGACCATCGTGGGGGGAGGGAGGGGAGCCGGAATCCGGAATTTAGGGGCATGCATAACTTTCAAACGGGTGATCGGATCTTAATGAAACTTGATATTTGGAAAGACGTCATTTCTCAGATGTCCCGATTCAGGTCCGGGTCGAATCCGATTAATGTGGGGGGGGAGTCGGAGGGGGGAACCGGAAATCTTGTGACACGCTTAGACTGGAGCGATCGGGATGAAACTTGGTGGGAGGAACAAGCACATACCCTAGGTACGTCATTGACAGACCCGGACCGGATTCGTGCACTGTGGGGGGAGTTGGAGGGGGGTTCCGGAATTCCGGTGATACGGAGTTAAGTTACTTCCAGGTGTGCTAGGACAATGAAATTTGGCAGGCAAATCAGGGACTCGACCAGATTAACCTGAAAATAGTCAACTTCCCGATCCGACCATCGTGGGGGGAGTGACGGGAGGGGGAATCCGGAATCTTGAGGTATGTATAACTTCCGAACGGGTGATCGGATCGTAATGAAACTTGATACGTAGAAAGATCACATGTCTCGGATGCCCAGTTTCAAGTCCGGACCAGATCCGATAAAGGTGGGGGGGGGATCGGAGGGGGGAACCGGAAAACTTGTGACACGCTTGGAGTGGAGTGATCGGAATGAAACTTGGTGGAAAGAACAAGCACAAGCCCGATGTACGTAAGTGACAGAACCGGACAAGATTCGGGCACTGTGGGGGAGTTAGAGGGGGGGGGGGGGGTCCGGAATTCCGATGATCGCAAGTCAAGGTACTTCCAGACGTGCTAGGACGATAAAACTTGGCTTGAAAATTAGAGACTTGACATGCTTGGCTTAGAAATAGTCAGTTCCCTTATCCGACCATTGTGGGGGGAGTGGACGGAGGGGGAATCCTGAGGTATGTATAACTTTTGAACGGGTGATCGGATCTTAATGAAACTTGATATTTGGAAAGACCTCATGTCTCAAATGTCCTGTTTAAAGTCCGGATGTAATCCGATGAATGTTGGGGGGGGAGGTGGAGGGGAGAACCAGAAATCTTGTGACACGCTTAGAGTGGAGCTATTGGGACGAAACTTGGTTGGAAGAAGAAGCAGAAGCTCTAGATACATCAGTGACAGAACCGGACCGGGTTCGGGCACTGTGGGGGGAGTTGGAGCGGGGTCCGGAATTCCGGTGATCGCGAATCAAGGTAGCCTACTTCCAGATGTGCTAGGACGATGAAACTTGGCTTGGAAATCAGACACTTGACAAGATTGGCTTAGAAATTGTCAGTTCCCAGATCCGACCATCCCTTAAAGTACTAATCGCAACCACAACGTACAAAAAATACTTTTTAGCAAAATACACATTTTCGTGATCCCTATGAGCCCGTGATCATTTTTGCCTTAAGGGTTTTGCTCACAAGTGATTTCCTTAAAGTACAAACAATACTTTTGAGTAAAATATACATTTTCGTGCTCCTGATGAGTTCATCATGTTTTTTACTTCAAGAGTTTTGATTACAAATGATCACAACAAACCCACAAATTGACGAATTCCTACTTTCATCCTCTGACCCAGCCTTGCAAGTGCCATATGAGCTTCCAGCTCTTGTTCTGAAATTTCTGGGTTTCCCAAAGTACAATACGTAAAGCTAAACAAAAATACTCTTTATACAATGGAAACCCGGTTTTCGGCTACTCAGAGACCATTCTGCTTTTCAATATCTAAACGCATTCGTCTCTTTACCGAAAGCGCAGTGTATCTTTTTTTTCCCTCTTCTTGTTCAGTGGGCAATAAAAATTCTTCATCACAGGTTAACTTTAACTACTATCCTCGTTGTAAAGTTTTAATAGTGGCTTTTTTGCGGATACCATGGTATCTGTTACCATGGTAACTGAATCTGCAATTGGTCGTTTTTGCAGAACCCGTGGTATCTGATATACGGTCCACTGCAAAAACGACTATTGCCGAAACTGCACTTATCGAAGTCATCCCAAACGAAAAACTGATATCCAGTTACATCACTAAGTGCTGAACTTCTTTATCACCACTTTGACAAAATTTGATGAAAGTGAGAAGACTCTTCAGATACCACGGTCGGACAGTGATATCTGAATATCTGTTACCACGGTAACTGGCCAGATACCACGACAATTGCAAAAACGCATTTCGACCGTGGTATCAGATACCACGATAACTGCAAAAACGACTTTAGACCATGGTATCTGCAAAAACGCAACTAATGTATCTCTCTGGTTCCTGTCGCAACCATAAATTAGGCCCAAAGTTCGGTGTCTAAGCTGTCATTCGATCACTGGAGAGAACGTCGGCGTCTCTCATCACATCACCAAGCTCATCGTCTACACGATTTTTTTTTAAATCAGAAATTGCGCCTAAAAAGTTGAGGGGGGAGAACTTCCCACGTCTGCTGATCTATGCCAGGACCAACTTGCTGGAAAACCAAACAACCCCAAACACTACTAATGTCTATGTTTGCGTCTTAATTGTCATAAGCTAACCCCCTCCCCCACACACACTTAACAATGATAGGTAGTCTACGTTTTCATTTCAAGGGGTAGGGAGAACAATTGACCTTGTACTAGTCGAGCACTCCAAACGAATGAGTCTTTGTTTGTTCCCCCTCGCCTCATCAGCAATCAGCATCCAATACACAGGGAAATTACAACAGAAGTATAGTGAAAATCTCTCACTGTTAGGGAGGTTCTCACCTTAATTCTGCAAAGGCAGTTAAACAAATATTCTGGCAGGGTTTTAGTTGATAATGGTGACGATCACTGGGGGAGTAATAGGAATTATAATGCATGGAGGCTCTGAACTGGAATATCGAGAATTACCTGGTCACCGATCTGCAACCCATGTTGACCTGTCTTTCCAGGTCCTTGCTCGCCTAGCAGTTGAAGATGATCGCGGTAGATGGATCCTCCTTTGGCATCCGTGACAACTTTCAAATCAGCCTGTAAGAAATTTTTTTCGCTTAATCTGTGACCCCAGGCTCAATTGGGGAGAAATATCGCCACTTGCACTAAGTACCAATTGGACTTGTATTTTCTCCTGCACATTGCACAGGCGCTTAGAGCATGTCATCTCTCAGGCTGTTCGATGCACTTCTTCTAAAATAATATGCAATCAGGTAGCGTGGTCTTTCAAACACATTTACTTTCATCCCATCAACCGCGCTTTTATGTATTATCGCCCTTCCTGTGGGCGACAGCGGAAAAATTTGCACGCGGGTAGCACGATAGGCTGATATCGCCCGAGCGCGGCGTAGAAGCCACAGAGGTGACAAAAACACGACGACTCACTGTCGGCCAGATTTTAACATGTACTTTCTGCTAGGACCATCCTGCAAAGTATGAAGAATGCTTTTATCTTCTTACAGGTCAACGTCAAGCGACCAACAGGTCAAGCGACCAGTCAACTTCTAGCGATGTCAGCCTGGAACCTCCCACCAAACGACCACGCTTCCAGTGCATCCAGAAACGCCAGTCCATGCCACTAACGCATTCCGATGAAGTAGCTCGTTACTTGAGTGAGCCTCTCTGCGATGAGGATTCCACCCCCCTCTCCTATTGGCAAGACAACAAGACTGAATAGCCCATATTGTCTGCGCTTAAACAAAAGTACTTGTCTATCCCAGCGACTTCCGCTTCCGTGGAAAGGATCTTCAGCATCGCTGGGAAGATCATGACGCCACAAAGGACGAAGCTGACTGAGCAGAACTTTTCAAATTTAATTTTCCTGAAGTGCAATGGCGGCAGACTGAATGCGTGAATTTATTTTAATTTTTAAATACTGACGAATAAAGATAATGTTCAATTTAAACGGATTTTTGTTGTTGAATCACGGTTTTTCGCGAATCCTTTTGAATAATCGGCAATTTCTCCTTGAATTTTTTCGAATCGTGAATTGAATCACTTTTTTTGGTGAATCGCACTGAATTGAATCGTTCTGCTGGACAACCGAATCGTAATCGTAATCGAATTGCGACTGTTGGCGGATGAGTGAATCTTGCACTGTGCGATTCAAAAGCAGGTCGAATTGTACAACCCTGGGTCACTGCACAGTGTACTGGTGTCATTGATTAATATCAAAATCCGCGCTAGTTTTTCGGTATCGTATAAATTCTATACAGTCGTGACATATTGTGACGTCGTGTGATTGAGGGCCTAACACAGGACTGATTGTCCCTAGGACGGTTTATAAATGTAAACGAGACTGGCGCCTCGCTGGCCGCTCGGCTCTATATATGTAGATTCAACTATAAATTCACCGACAGGAATAAAGTACAATTTTTAGTGGTTAGAGGCAGGTTGGAGGTTAACGGAATTCCGCACTCGTTTAAATGAGACCAGTTTTTCTGATGAACACTTTCACATGTAGCGCCATCAGCGACTTACTGGATAAAGGTAGTTCCAATTTCGGACGCTGGGTAACTAATGAGTAAGCTAGCTCTTTAGTTTCGGTCTGTCCCGCTAGGCAGCACCAAAAGCGCATCACGTAATCCTTGACTGTGATTGGCAGGGAAAATGGTGGCGATTTTTTCGAACTTGAATCTGATACAACGGGTGCACTATGGGATCACACCAATTTCACCATTTTGACGGCAATGAGACCAACATACTATTACTGGCAACGTCTTTGTTGACAAGCTGGACTACGCAGATGATGACAAATTGGCCGACCCGGCTGACCAACTGAAAACTGAAGCAGCGCACGGCGAAATAGCCACTCGAGCTTTCCGAATGATAATCAACAAGGCCAAAATGAAAGCCATGCATATGTCGAAACACATCGATTCTTTCCCACCAAAACCAAAAATTAACGGAGAGGCGATAAAATGGGGCGAGAGTTTCACCTATTTGGGGGGCCAGGTCTCAAGCAACAATAATCAATAAACGGACATAGAACGCCCAACTGTAAATTGTAACTGAATATACTGCTTTTTTTTTCATGGCCCAAGGGCTTTATCTATCTATCTATACATCTATCTATCTATATACCTTGTTTTAATTTTTTCCTTCACCCTATCTTTTCTTTTTGTTCTTCCTCTTCCGGTTTTTTTCTTTTTCTTGAAAAAGTATGTAGGCTAGAGATTATTTTAAAGTGAAGATTTTTTCAACTGCCCCCACAGGCCCATTCGGGCTTTCCTGCAGTCAGAGGTACCGACTACATGTGTAAAGAATTGTAAGTAGAGATAAGTAGAGAATAGTAAGAATAGTATTCATGTAGTTTAGTTTGTATTAGTTGGCTCATATAACAAAGAGCATTCATTATGCGTTGATTCTTCTCTCTTTCTTTCTTTTTCTGCGCTGGCCCCAAGTGCACTTGGCGGGTTTAAAATAAAATTCAATCCTTTCAGAATGACACTGGTAACACTCACCATTCCTTCAAACCCGCTCCTGTAGAGATTCTTGGTTCCGCAATCCCAAATCACGTACGCTGCGGAACGCGGACTAGACGCTGACCAATCCTGGATCTCCGTCACTTTTCCACGCCGCCCATTTCCACCGTCTTGCTCCTCCCACTGCCAGTCTACGCCCCGAACGACGCGTGCGCCGGAGAAAATTCCGCGGACGGCTATTTTCTTGCTTTTGCGACGGGGCTCTAGCAGAACCCTAGGAAAAACGCGTACAAATAATACAATCGGGAGGATGGTGGTCTCCGGTTCTTCTTACAAGGCGGTTTGCCTTCATCGGTGACTGCTCCCCGGTCATAAAGCCCCTTTACGAGCTAACGCGTGTCTGGTTAGTGCTCACCGGTGCGGACTAACCAGAACCTTCTCGGGAGATAGTTCTAGTGACGTCACTGGTGACATGAAAAACGCGCTATAGGACAAGAACCGAACACCGGTGAGAACAACCAGAAACAGCCCGGAGTGCAACGAACGCACCTAGAGTTTACGGAAAGGATAACATACATACCACACATGGGCATACATACTGTCACTGTCCTAGGGGTAGCCAAAACAAGACTAAAAACCCTGGAAATATTATCAGTGTCGGGGCCTGGACCAATCAGAAAAACAAAATGATATAAAACCGGGTACATTCCAAACTGAAGAACCTGGAAGACACTCTTTCAATCGTATTTTGAAATCAGCGATATCGTGCTTAATTTTTATATCTGGAACCAGAGTGCTCCAAGCTTGAATTCCTTTACAATGAGGGGAATTTCTCGTCTTTTTTCTATAGGAGGTTACTTGCTAGGTGTCCCCATTCGGGACCGGATGGTGGTTTCTTGTAATCTTGTATTCAGTTAGAATTACCATCTTTAAAGTTTAACTGAAAAGCCAACTCATTTGTGTGTCATTTAATTAGATACACTGAATTATTTGGATTCTGCAAAGGGACTTTTTTTATTTTCCACTATCTGCTCTAGTTATAAGGCTCAGAATATCTCCAGCCGTCCCCACAGCGTAAATTCTACTATGACGCGGGAAATTTTAATCTCAACACAAATGCGGTCTTTCAGTGGGCAGTGGTGAGATTGTTGAAGACTGCTTAGTGCCTGAACAAAATAATGATAAATCTTTCTCGTAAGGCATACAGCAAAAATACAAGCGCACAGAGGCACCACAAATCACACGGAAATTCCACTATTTCTAAATCGATTATTCGTGAACAGCGGAACAACGAAGTAACTCATTTTCAGCGGGTCTTCAAGCCAATTTAAGGGAATAAGTAGTGGGTAACTAGATTGTCCTGTCCTAGCCCTTTTCGGTTAACCGTGAGGACCGTGGCACCCCCGAAACTGCAGTTCGAAACCAATACTTCTAGCTTTATTTAGAGCTATTTGTAAATAAATGTGACTGATTGATTGAGTGAATACTTTAGAAGTTGCAAAAATAGTTGTCAAATAGTTGCAAGCTTCTCATCACGATCCTACATTCTTACAGCTCGCAACTGCATTTTGGTCTAACAAACAGACTTGCGCTGATTCACAGAAACAGAGAATTCTTGCAAGGGTGTAAAGGTTTTATTTTTCAAGGGGAGATTCTTGGAGCATCCACGACCCTACCACCATTTCCTGATCATTTTCTCGGCATTCTAATGTACTCGCTTTTTACCCGAAAACGGCTTCTATTTCCTCCCAGATGCTACGCAGTGTTGAAAGTAATATGTGCAATTGCCAAATTAACATGTTTCTAAACTGCAGGTAGGCACAGTGTCAAGCTCACGAGGCGTATCGAGGCAGGGACCCATAAATTTCCTTTACAGGGGGCTTGTCATTTACTATGCTTCTATGTTGCTATGTTGCCCGATCCTTGCCTACTTTCCAAAAATCCCACTTGGGTCGAATCGGCATTCTTGTTTGCCTCATTGGACGAGCGCGCCAAAGAGACTCCTTCCTCAAGGCGCCAGCAGCCAATCCCAAATATTTTCTATCTGGCCTTGGACGTGATTGGACCGTGGGTATTTCTCGAACTATCTTCCGTTCGGTCAACATAGCATCAGAAATCTCTTATTGACAAGCCCCCTGAATGGCGAGGCATTACAGGAAATGTATGGGTCCCTGGTAAAAGCTTGCGTCTAAATGGACAACAGACAAATCACGCCACATCTGGATATCTGCCCATCTTGTCAGAGTTACCAACCAATAAGGAGTCCGTGCGCAAGAAAAGATGAAAAACTGTCTGTTGATTCCCGAAATTCGAGCACGATCGTACAGACCTTGAAACCCTTGTTGACGTGAAAAAAAAAGTTTTCCGCTTGCTCTTTGTTGGCTCCTCCCACAAGGTGGCTGCTTCTAGATGAGTTTGTCACAGAGTCAGTAATGTTTGCTTGGCTGTAATTATGGATTACTTAAATAATCCTTCAGCCCAAGCTCTGACTAGAAATTATATAACAAGAGCTAGAAGCTCATATGGCACTAGCAAGGCTAGGTCAGAGGACAAAAGTAGGAATTTGTCAATTTGTGGGTTTGTTGTGATCATTTGTAATCAAAACTCTTGAAGCAAAAATTATGACGAACTCATCGGGAGCACGAAAATGTATATTTTACTCAAAAGTATTGTTTGTACTTTAAGGAAATCAGTTGTGAGCAAAACCCTTGAGGCAAAAATGATCATGGGCTCATAGGGATCACGAAAATGTGTATTTTGCTTAAAAGTATTTTTTGTACGTTGTTGTTAGGATTAGTACTATTTCCAACTTAGTTTGGTTGGGTCCCTGATACGCCTGCCAAGTTTCATCGTCCTAGCACATCTGGAAGTACCCTAACTCGCAAACACCTGACTGACCGACCGACAGACAGACAGACGGAAAAGTGATCGGTATATGGCACTTGGCCGGAAGGCAAGTGCCATAAAAATGGAAGCAAAACGAATAAATTAGCTAAGATTTTCTGATTACATGTTCGTTTCTACCAGCTACACGACGAGGACCCTTGCCAAGAAGGGCCAAAATGTCGCTGAAGAAAATTTTAGCTGACTTGTCCATGTTGCGTCATTTTTTTTTTAGACTCTTACCTTTCAGGTCCCGGGAGGGCAATTCGGTAAAATCTATGTCTAAGCTGATGTTTGTCTCCATGGTAGCAAACAGAGCAAAGGTCATAGTTGGGACATTCCGCACATTTCCACCTGATGCCAAAAATTGGCTGTTGTCGGCAAGTATCACACATTGTTCCTTCGTGCTTAATTCCTAAAAGTAAAGGAACCTGAAAATCTTGTATGTATTTGTCATGGCCGTTGCCTCTTGGAGCCAATCAAATCCATCACGTATTATCGTATTCCTAAGGTACTTATCGGTAGCTCTGTGCTTTGTATATCAGAACCTATTTTTATTTTATTTTTTATTTTTTTTTGCAACTGGCTTTGCAAACACACCAAATATCATTTAAATCGGCTGCTCCTCCCTAACTATCCTGACTTCCTTACATTGGCAGATTATTTCAGATGAGGACAATGTCTAATGCTTGAAATCTTGACTCACCTTAATCGTGACGCACAACACAGGGCGGATTTGTTAAGAAGCAAAAACTGAAGATAAGGTCGTGCTTAAAGTTTAACTGAAAAGGCAGCTTATTCTTACATCTGATATTTGAATACACTGAAACATTTTGACCCAACTAACGAATTTCGTATTTTTTCATCCGAGGCTCTAGTAATGACCTCCGGAATCTGCACTGCTTGCACGACAAACAAAACTCATCCAGACGCGGAGATTTTGAATTTCATAACGAGCCTGCATTTGCAGGATTTAAGACGCTAAGAGCGATAAGTTCACGGCGGAAGAATGTTGGAGAACGTCTTGCAAGGGGTCGGCCATTTGTGGCTTACCTTTGTAATTGGTAAATACTTCATGCGTAGAGGGACAGGCGCATAGAGGTACTGCAAATCCAAAACAACGGACCAACGGAGTAAGGCATTTTGTCGGTTTTTCAGGCATATTCAAGTGAATACGTGATGTATAACTAGACTATTTATTTATTTAACTTTGACTACGGTTTCTAGAGCCATTATATATACAACACTTAAAAACAACAACAAAATACATTTTAAGACCGCGTAAAGTTCGCGGTTCCAAACTAACCACACAGGCAACGTCAGTCTCATATGGGGACTCGAAAGAATCACGGCATGGGGTCTTGTCGGGTCTTATCAGACTATCGGGTCTTAGCCCTTTTTGGTTAAACTTTAAGAATTCAATGCTTCGATACGGGCTCGCAAGGTCGGAGATAAGCTAACACGTATGTAGTTCGTACGACGTTCACCTTTTACTACAGCTTGATCGTGTAAGTAGGGAAAAGTTACGTCACAAGTCTGGCTTGTTGTTTAGGTACGGCACTCACAAGTGAAACCATGCACAGCCTACCTGTAGGGGCACTATCTAGTATTCTCAAATCATAGGCTCCCGAACACCGGTAGTTTGCAGCAGTGCCGTTATCCCAAACCACTACTACTTCTTCTGGAGACTCGAAATTCCGGACAGTTCCAACATGCCCCTCACCTCCATCCTAGAAGAGAATGTCGCGTAATTAAACAAATCGTCATCATCAAAACAAGAGAGCATAAGTGTATTTTCTATTTGACAGTGCAAAACGGATCCGTCAGCTAAATTTTACTAGAGCTATGAGCGTGTTCCACCCTACTTGCCGTAGTTACTACGCTAGTTACCGTAGTTACTACGCTAGGCTGGAACGCTTTTTCAATTTTTCGGTCAAATATCAGGCCGCGGGCTGATCCGACCAATCACGTTTCAGAGATGCGTAGTTACTACGCTAACTACGCTCCCGAGCGTGGTAAGCAAATAGTTACTATTAGTTACTATTTTGAGAAGGTTGGAACTGTCAGCGTAGTAACTTTTCGTGAGGCTGGAACAGAAATAGTAACTAATAGTTACTATTGGTAGAGGGTTGGAACACGCTCTATATCTCGGTCCTTCTTGGCAAGGGTCTCCTTAAGGTTCAAACCGCTCAAGCTGGAAAATGAACTTAAAGGGCCGAAATACAGCTCTAACAAAATTCAGCTGGCGTATCCATTTTGCACTGTCAAATATGATTCGCAGTCTATGTAAGGCTGAAGGAATATTTGTGTATATTCTACTAAGGTACAAAAACAACCAGGAGCGTCATTGGGGGGGGGGGCAGCTGTCCCCCTGGCTTTCCAAGAGGGTCCAGAGCTACCAAGAAAAAATCACTGTAAAACCTAGTTGACGAGGCTCAAAGCCGAATATGTATATACTCTTTCTACAAAATATATTTTTATAACAATCTTCGTGGGCATTTTGTTTACTTTTCGTTCACATGTTGTTAATCACGTAAGTATTGTTTATCTCGCCTATGTAAGATTTATGTTAAAGAATGCGACGGGGACCCGGGGCGATGCCGTTGCCCCCCCCCCCTTAGGTTTCCGGGAAATGACGCCTCTGAAAACAAACATTCGAAACTGAGTGTTTTGCGACTATTTTATATTTCTTTGTCTTTTTTTGCTGCACTTACGCCCTTGGGCAGTGCGTCATAAATCCTTCATTCATTCATTCATTCATTCACTGCATTCTGCCATACTTTGTCTAACACGGTACTCAATTTCACATATACTACCTTATTTCTACGATTTTTTAAGGATCGAATTACTTTCCTTTGGCATATTTCTGGTCAGTCTATGTAGAATTAACCGTTTGTATTGTAACGATGTATTTCTACACGAAAAATCAGTAAAAAGAACCTGATTGCTTTCACTGGCCTACCCGTAGCCTTCACCAACAACCAGAGGCGTTACTAGCCATAATGTTTGGGGGGGGGGAGGTATTTACTGACTGGCTGCTCATTTTTACCGACTGTTTTTGCAGAAAAAACGACTGTTTTTGCAGAAAAGACTATTTTTAAGAAAAAGACTGTTATTTTTGAAAAAAAAAAACAGTTTTGACAGACACAGTTTGACAGAAACAGTTTTAGTTGAAGACCATACACCTTACATCTTCACATCTATGTAGTCGTTAGTGCAAATCATTATTTATATATTTGTGCCATGGTATCTATTTTTAGGGGTAAATTTAAAAGGGCATTTGTTGGGAGGTGAGTAGTGTGGCCGGAGACTTCGGGGGGGATTGAGCCTGGGGGGGGGGCTCAGGGAGGGATTGGGTAAATGATGTGACGTGAAAAGGTTGTTAATGAAAGGCTGTTCCAAGTGGGACGCAATTTTCGCACACTAACTATCGTATGAAACATCTTATTGGCCTGCGTGTGCAAGTAACGTAAGTGCCCCAAAGTAAGTAAATCCTATCAATTCTCAGTCTTACCAAGAACAAATAAGCCAACAGAATGCACCGACTATGGATACCCCGACAAAACTGAACAGAGCTAGAGGTACTTGGTGAGCTTTGAGTCCGTCTACTTCCCTCTTCGCCGCTGCGCATATCAGAGGAAACTGTAGCAGTCGTGCATGACCCAAGCTGCAGCGCGTCACCTGTGACGTCACAATGGTAGACAACCAATCGGCTGTTACTCTCGACATTTCTTCTCCGGAGCTCTACTGCGATATAGCTGTTTGTAGAGGTAACAAATTGTGATGTTCCGCGTAACTCCTACCCACCGTTCATTTGTATCAGGCAGGGTATCGGGAACCTATTCGACTCCGCATGGTCGTATTACAGAGATAGGGAGACGGACGTTCTTGTGCTTATCTGTTCTTGGTCTTACCTGCTTTCCCCATTTCCAGTCGGGGCCTCTGACAACACGAGCTCCAACTCCTTCCATAATCAACCTCGAAGCCCGTGCAGCTGAAGAGCCATTGGATGTGCTGGGCTCCTGCATTCCTCAGTGAAGCTCTGGAAAAAGAAAATGATGATAATGGTGACTAACTCTTTTCAGATACGTCTTTTCAAAAAGAGAGTATCTCTTACTTGTCCCTTCGTGCAAAATGATATAAATATAACGTCAATTGCATTTCCTCGTACAACCATCAAGTTAAACTCGAATCAGAGCACTTCTTGCATTGCTCTGAGCGTGTCCGAAAGCTCGGAAACGAACGAAAATGCTGAATTAATTCTGCATTTTATGCAGCATTTCGCTTTCGGACTTAAATTTTCGCTCAGTTAATGCAGCATTAATTCAGCATAAAATTCATCGAAAAATTCAGCGAAGATGCTAAATTTTACGCTGAATTTTCAAGAAGAAACTGGGGAGCTGGCGATTAAGGCTAAATTTCGGAATTAGCAGTGTCAGAGAAGAAATAAAGGACGTGTGCGAAAGCTTTTAGTGCTGTAAATGCTGCATTTAATGCTGCATATACGGTAAGAGCTTTCGGACGAAAAATAAAATAAAAATGCAGCATTAAATGCAGCATTTACACACAGTCCTGAAAGCTTTCGGACACGCTCTCTGTAAAGCTCTGGAAAGAAATGATGATAATAGTGACTAGCTCTTGAACGAAATGATGACGGTTTTGTTTTTAACCCGTCAAAATGAGCACAAGGCACGAAGACAAGGCGTTATAAAGAATATCATAAAAATATGAAAGAGAAATATGAAAGGCTAGGCAATGCCAAATATGGCCCCCGCAGATCATCCTGACCCACTAAACACAGATTTTAAATGATTATGCTGTGAACTTCATCCAAATCATGAACATTTAAGGTGCCCCTACCACTGGCATACTTTAATGCTGGTATACCCATTGTTTGACACAGTCCATACAAAAATGAGGTATTTGCAATACATCAGACAAACTTAGCTTATTTAATAGGCTAGGCATGCAAAATGCTGGGCACCCTAACCCAATAAAATACAGATGATCTAAGCCAAACAGAAGTCAGCCTTTTCCAGTGGGTTAGGTAAAAAAGGTAAAGGTATCAGCACTACCCTTGACAGGCCAAGCTGGCGGCTGACCTCCGATTCTCGGCCCTCAGCCAGGAAGTGCAATGGGGGGTTGTTGAAACGTTTTGTTTATTTTAATTATGTTTGCACCCAGCTTTTGTATAGTGCTTTGCTTGCTTATGCTTATTGTCATTTTTTGCTTATAGGTGTTTGGGTCTCCAATAAACAATTGAAATAGAAAAGAGAGGAAACGTTACATGGTGTCAGAAGTGGGATCATGGACAGCACACCACACCCAACGATAGACTGGTCTTCACCAAACCTGAAGGCAGCATGGAAGAGGTTCAAGCAGCATTGCGAACTCATGTTCTCTGGACCACTGAGCGGAAAGACGGAACCTGTCAAATGTTCTTACCTGCTCATTTGGGTTGGCGAGAAAGGTCGCGATATTTTTAATACTTGGAATCTGACAGCTGAAGAAACCAATAAAATCCGAGTGTATATGGACAAGTTCAATGAGCACGTTCAACCAAGTGCGAATCCAATTTTTGGAAGATTCATATTCCACAAAAGGAATCAAAATGAAGGTGAAACTGTGGAGGGATACACCACAGAGCTAAAGTTACTAGCACTTGACTGCGAGTTCGGTGACACTGCAGATGACATGATTCGAGACAGACTAGTGTTCGGACTAAAGAATGACCGGATAAGAGAAAAGCTCTTGAGTGAAGGTGGGACATTGACATTAGCACGAGCCATCCAGATCAGTAGAGCTATCGAAACAGTTCAGGAGACCCAGGCACAAATGAACTTAGCAGGGAAGCCACCTTGCGTGAAACAAGAAATAGAAGCAGTGAGGAGAGTAAAGAGTAAAACACCACTGTGCTATTCGTGTGGTGGTTTATACTCACGCGAGCACAGGTGCCCAGCAAAGGGAAAGACATGCTCAAAATGCCAAAAGCCTAACCATTTTGCGAAAGTATGTAGGAGCAAGACCTTACATGAAGTAGAGGCTGCAGAAGATGATGAAGGAGAAGAATTCCGCATTGAAGCTATTGACAGCTTGTCTGCAGAAGTTCCAGAGAAACCTTTCGTAGCAATAAGGCTTACCCAGTATAACACTGACATTAAGTTCAAGATAGATACGGGAGCGGAGGTGAATGTGTTGCCTACCACAGATTTTTTTAAGCTCAATCTTAAGTTTTGGTAAAAAAAAAAAAAAAAATGGGGACGCAGTTTGTAGCAACGTCGTTTTTTTGAGGGTGTTCGACTGCACAGATTGACGATCTATATATGTCATTTCAGTTTCTTCTGCACAAAAAGGCAGTATTTGGGATGGGAAAGCCTGCCAGTTTATTTTGTTTAATGATCTAACACGTACTGGCAACAGAGAAAGGTGCAAAACAGTATTGAAACCGTGGAACAAGCCGTTAACTCTGTTGTCTGTAAATTTTAGGTGAAAAGAAAGACATTCTGGGAATGCCATTTTGTTGTCGGGGGTTTCCTGGAATTTTGGCGAAATCCCCAAAAATTAGGGGACTATGGAAGCACTGGCTCATAGCCAGGCACCCAGCATCTAGCATAACTAAGCATAAGGTATCCCATATCAAGGATTTTGGTGTGAAGCATGTGTCATAGGCCTAGGACTATGTGGGACCAGGGGCGTCGCGAGGGGGGGTGTGGGGGGGGTGCTGCACCCCCCCCAGAAGGCCCGTGGGAAAAAATTCCGGTAAATTTTGACTGGTGCGGCGAAGCCGCGCCAGTTAAAATTTGACAAATTCACCTGAACTTGACGATTTTTAGGGAATCTACCGGATTATTGTTCAGGGAACCTACCGGATTTCGCTCAGGGAATCTACTGAAACCTTTCACAAGGAATCTACCGGAACTTGACTTAGGGAATCTGTCGGAACGTGTCTCAGGGGATCTACCGGAATTTGCCCCACAGAATCTTCCAGAATTCGGCTGAGGGAATCTAGCCTACCGGAATTTTCGCTCAGGGAATCTAACGAAACCTTTCACAAGGAATCTACCGGAACTTGACTTAGGGAATCTGTTGGAACGTGTTTCAGGGGATCTACCGGAATATGCCGCGCGGAATCTTCCAAAATTCGGCTCAGGGAATCTACCGGAATTTTGCTGCTTACCGCTTACAGGGATGACCGCGAAGCACAACTTATCAGAGTGAATCGTGCAGACGGACAAAACATCGAACCTGGACGTTCACCGGGTGATTCCGGTAATCTCCAAAATTTCTGTAGCTTTCAAAAATTAGGCAACCTACCAAAATTTACACCATTTCCAGCTACAAATATTGTTCCAGGAATAAAATCACAGTACCATCTACTCTAGATTCGACAGCCTTCTCGACTCACAAGTTAGCCTTGTTCCGACATGATCTCGGAAGTCCCCAGGACAGCTTCGGAACAAAAAAAAAGTCTGAAGAAATATGGTATTCGAATTCTATCGTGAATTTTAGTTAAAATTTAACGTTCGTCAACTAGATCGGTTTCACATGCGATTAGTAACAGACTCTCATGAAAGAGTCAGAATATTTCAGTGTTTTCAAATATCAGAAGTAAAAATAAGCTATGCCTTTGCAGTTAAACTTCAACGAGCCTGTCTTTGTTTACCGTCGTTTGTAACACACAATCTAAGTCAGAACACAACAGTATTCTAGAGTTCCTGCAGACAGAGGCGTTACTAGCCAAAATGTTTGAGGGGGACAAGGTATTTACCGACTGGCTGGTCATTTTTACCGACGGTTTTTGCAGATAAAAACGACTATTATTGAGAAAAAAAAACGACTGTGTTGACGAAAAATCGGCTGATTTTAAGAAAAAACGACTATTTTTAAGACGACTCATTTCTAAGAGAAAAATTGACTGCGTTTTTACTAAAAATCGCGGCGCTTTGCGCCGACTCGGCTATTTTTTACCGACTGGCCGAAAACATTGGGGGTGTCGACCCCCCCCCCTAGTAGTGACGCCTGTGCCTGCAGAGATATTCACTATGGAAAATCTCCGGCAAAATCTTGAAAAGTTCCGGTAAAATCCCGAAAAATTCCGGTAAAATTCCGAAGCCGCACCCCCCCCCCCATCAGGAAGGTGTCGCGACGCCCCTGTGTGGGACTAAGGCAGGACTATGGCCAGGGTAACAATGTTTGGCATAGGCTGTTAAACTGCAGCTGCAAAAAAAAATTAGGTGACGGAATTACTTTCGATTCCCTTTCTTTCAGTTTTTTTGGTTCTAATCTGTTTTTAGTTGATTTTTCATTGTTTTTATTTTACAACAAAAAAATCATAACCACAATGAAAAAGATGCCTATTTCTCAAAATCAGTTTTAAACCATAACCAAACTCAGTCAACAACAAATGAATCAGTATTTATCTCAGAAATTCTTGTTAACCATCTCTTTAACACCTTTTTTCAAAAAACAATACTGCGGAACTGAAAAAAAAAAAGACAGGCAGGCAACCGCGGTTTAGTTTGACATAGCCTATCCGAAAATCAGGGATTTGAGGTACATTGCATGCATGCTGTAGCCTGTCTTAAACTTGCCACTTCAATAATCCATCATGTGCCATCATAATCATAGCACCAGTAATTCTTCTAAACAAGAGCTACGAGCTCATATTATGGCACTTGTTACGAGTAGGCGGTAGCGGTACAAGAAAGTACACGAGAACGTCACAAACTAAACCCGCCATCCAAATGTTCGGACATAGAAATAGAATATGCAGTTTCACTCTAGTCTGATCATTTCTGGCATCGCCTCGGATCATCTTGGGCAAATGATTGTTGTAATTTCCAAGTATCATCCCAATAAACCCACTGGTTTGATCCCTAGACGTGCCACGGTTTCCAGTACCTCCCTCCAACTTCCCCTACCGCGGCCGAATCCGGCTCCGATTCGTGAATGGATCACCTGAAGCATCTTTACTCACCACCTACCAAGTTTCACTCGAATCTGGGCGTTTTTCGGTAGGTGCCCCCCCCCCACCGTGGTCGGATCCGGGACACATGCTTACTCTACATTCCAAGTTGCATTTAAATCGCTGTACCCGTTTGACCCCTATGCGAGCCACAAGATTTACAGGACTCCCCCTACTGTGGCCGAATACGACTTGATAACTTAAAATCCCAATCTCTAACATCTCCTCTTCCCGCCCAGCAGGTTCGACTGGAATCGGAGCGTAGCCTATCCAATCCCTCGACAGCCAGTGTTTCACGAATTTCCTGTGCCCGTCTCGAACCCCCGCACAAGTATCGGATCCTATTTCATTCATATCCCATCACCCGTTCAAAAGTTATGCACGACACTAGATTCCGGATTCCCTATCCCTCCACTCCCCTACGATGGTCGGATCGGGGAAACGACTATTCTCAAGTCAGTTTAATTTCCATCGTCCTAGTACGGTATATTAAGACGTACCGAACTCGCCGGATTGCCAGAAATCCGGGACACCCAACTTTCGCACAGTGCCCGGATCCGGTCCGGTTATGTTATTGACGTATCTAGGACTTATAATTGTTCTTCCGACCAAATCTCATCCCGATCCCTCCACTCTATAAGAGTTTCCCAATTTTTCCGGTCCCCCCTCCAACTCTCTCGAAAGTCACCGAATCCCGACCGGATTTGAAGCGGGACGTCGGAGGCACGAGGTCTCTCTAAATATTAAGTTTCATTAAGATCCGGTCATCCGTTAAAAAGTTATAAAATATTTATATTTTCCGGATTTCCCTCCCTCCACTCCCCCCAGATGGTTGGATCTAAAAAAACACTATTCTCAAGTCCGTCTGTTGGGGTCCCTGGCATGCCTGCCAAGTTTCATTCTTCTAGCACATCAGGATGTAGCCTACCGACCTCGCGGGATCACTAGAAATTCGGACCCCCCCTAAAACTCTCCCACAGTGACCGGATCTGGCCCGGTTATGCCATTCATGTATCTGGGACCTGTGCTTGTTCTTCCCACCAAGTTTCATCCCGAACACTCAATTCTAAGCGTTTCTCGAGATTTCCGGTTCTCCGCTCAACTCCCCCCAGTGTCATCGGATCCGGTCCAGATTTAAAATGAGGCATCTGAGACACGAGCTCTTTCTATATATCAAGTTTCATTAAGATCTGATCACCCGTTCGTAAGTTAAAAATACCTCACTTTTCGGACTCCCCCTCCCTCCACCCCCCCTACCAGATGATCGGATCAGGAAACAACTATTCTCAAGTCAATCTGCTCGGGTCCCTGACACGCCTGCCAAGTTTCATCGTCCTAGCACATCAGGATGTACCGAACTCACGTGATCACTAGAAATCCGAATCCCCCCCTAACTCCCCCACAGTGACCGGATCCAGTTCGGTTATGTCAATCACATATCTAGGACTAGTGCTTATTGTTCCCACCAAGTTTCATCCCAATCCCTCCACTCCAAGCATTTCCCAAGATTTCCGGCTCCCCCCTCCAGCTCCCCCCAAAGTCACCGGATCCGGTCCAGATTTTAACCTTGTCGTCTGGGGCACGAGGTCTTTCCAAATATCAAGTTTCATTAAGATCCGATCACCCGTTCGAAAGTTGTAAATTCCGAAATATTCCGGATTCCCCCTCCCTCCACTCCCCTCACGATGCTCGGATCAGGGAAGTGGCTATTTCCAACTTAATCATTTAGGGTCCCTGATACGCCTGCCAAGTTTCATCGTCCTACTAGCTTATGTCTTATGTGGAAGTGCCCGAACTAGCCTAGCAAAACCCGGACCGACCGACCTACAGCAAACCTACAGACCGACCGACAGACAGACAGACCGATCGACAGATGGACAGAAACTGCGATCGCTATATGGCACTTGGCCGAAGGTCAAGTGCCATAAAAATACAGCCTAGCTTTTCTACTGCTTACACTGATTAGGCTCTGGTTCTACCTCTGCTGTTTTGATCAAAAATATAAATCTTGTTTCAGTTATGGCAGGTATGGGCCTTTCTTGCCTTGGCCTGGCAGAGTAAATGTCTTCAGCTTCAGCCCTAGGCTTTAGCCTTTCTTTTCTTTATTTACAACTTGGAACTGGATTTGGATAGTCTTTGGAACATAGCAACTAGTGTCAACAAAGTACAAATAGGGTGAAGCCTCTAGTTCTACTCATTACTAAACAGAAAAGTCCGGCCTATGAGTCAGCGCTGGGGTGAACGTTCACAGTGCGACATCTGGACACGAATACTGAGAGAACGATCAGGAGAGGGTCCAGAAACTTTTCAGCCATGGCTCTATGGTAAAGTAAACCCTCCAACATCCTGACAAAATCCACTAAAGGCAAGCCTCGCTGATGTGGTCTCTGTCTTTCGTTTTGAAAGTCTTCGACACTGATAAGGCCTCCTATATTCAAAGCACTCACTCCTGAGTAATTTTGTGAGCAGGAGCTGAGTCCACTGTTAGGAAATCCCTGTAATTTTAGCATGGAATGATGGTTGTCCAGTCGTCAAAAAATAAGGTAGCTTTAACTAATTACCGTTTTAATAGGATTTTTGTTCATCAACCATGCCCAACGCTCATATAGGATGATTTGACTGAGTGGTTCGATATCTCGTCAAAACCTCGAAAACAATATCAGCGACTGCAAAAACAGCTACAGGTCAAAACCGCGCCTAGCAAAACAGGCTGTCATGAGAAGCAGGAATTTTGACCACAGCATTAACGTCTAACTGAAAAGCCAACCTATTTTGGTATCATTTAACTTACTACACTGCATTATTTTGAGTGTGTTAAGGTTTTATTTTATTTTTTAATATTTGCTCTCGAATGACGCTCAGAATATCTACAGCCGTCTTCACAACGCGAAATTCTACTATGACGCGGAAAATTTCAAGCTCAATACAAACGCGGCTTTTCAGAGGTCAGTGATCAGCTCGAGGAAGGTGGCTCACTGCGCGAACACTCAGATACAAGCGCATACAGGTACCACAAATCAGACATGGACATTCCACTGTTTGAAAATCGATTGTTCGTGAATAGCTGAGCAACGAAGTAGCGCATTTTCATCGGGTCTTCAAGCCTCTTTAAGTGAATAAGTCATGGGTAACTAGATTGTAACTACTTTTGCTTTCTGACCAATATTTTATGACCAACGACGCGTTGTTGGAGGGCGGAACCCGCCTACATTAGCAAAGTTTACATAGATTGATCAAGGAGAACTAAAGCTACTTTATAGTCCCACAGATCCCGCTCTCTATCCGAGTATCTCAAAGAAGGTTCTTACGATTTCGAACCGCAAGTGTAACTTTTGATTTTGTTTTACAGTGACTGAAAATAAAAGCATTTCAATTTTCGCTTAACAGTTACAGCTGATCTCGTATTGCCATCACCAAACCCATAGGCCGTGGTTTTGACATTCGCTGTTCTGACCGTCGCCTTTTTCGCCCTGTCGCTGTGTTTACGTTGAGCGATTTTTGCTTTCGCAGTTCGACCAGCGCTGTTTTTGCAGCCCGAATCGACTCCGAACACCCCATAAAGACATTTTTATTTATTTATTATTTCCAAAAAACGGTAAGCTAAAAGCTTGTCACTAACGGTAAGCTAAAAGCTTGTCGCTAACGGTAAGCTAAAAGCTTATTTCTAAAGCTTAATGCGAGGCTTACCGCATTTCAGGTTTTTGCCGGACTTTGGCCGAACGGCATTCCGGCAGGAAAGCAGAGTGAAAATAAAGGCGTATCCTCGCCGTTCCACGAGGACTCCACTTGAGGAGTCCCCGCGTTTTGGTTTGTCCCGGGGACTCACTCCCCGGATTCTCGCGAGTCCCCACGGACGGGGAATGCTCCGATTATCATCATCATCATCAAAAAGGACTCCCTTTCAGATTCGGAGGGGAATCACTTTTTGATGGTGTTGGTGCAATTAAAATTAATTAAAAATAATCAGAGTAAACAAAACTAAAAATAAAGGTGGATTCAGAATTTCAGACTAACTTCGTCAACTGCATATTTTTTTTTGAATAAAATCCATTTTGGAAGCATTCCCAGTGTTCTCGCTGTTTTCTGTACGCGGAGTCCGCGTGGAGTGACTCCCTCTATTCTCGCTTCGGTTCCCCGAGGAGTCCTCGGGGAAAGGCGAGCTACCGTGTCTTCTTTCACTTGTTTCGATAATGACCAATCCCAAACAAAAGTTCTGCCATAAATTTTAGACGGATTTCGACGGAGATTTTGGACGGACTAACTAGGGAAGTCAAATAACTCAGGACTTTGCGCATTTCCACTGAGAGAATATTATCTTGAAGCTTTTTGTGATTAAGCTAAGGACCTAGAGTACAAATGAAAGCGTGTCATTTTTCTAAGTGAACATGCTACTACACCGGCAGTAAAGGCGTATTCTCGCCGTTCCCCGAAGACTCCTCGGGGAATCAAGGGGAACTGCGAGAATAGAGGGAGCCACTCCACGCGGATTCCGCGTACGGAAAACTGCGAAAACACGGGGAATGCTTCCAGAATGAATTCTGTTCGAAAAGAAATTTACAGTTGACGAAATTAGTCTGAATCCACTTTAATTTAGGCTTTGTTTATTCTGATTATTTTCAATTAATTTTACATTGCACCAACACCAGCAAAAACTAATTTCACTCCGAATCTGAAGAAAGGGGGCATTTTTTATGCTGGTGATGATAATCGGAGCATTCCCCGTTAGTGGGGACTCGAGAGAATACGGGGAGTGAGTCCCTGGGACAAACAAAAGCGCAGGGACTCCTCAAAAGGAGTCTTCGGGGAACGGCGAAAATACATCTTGAGAGAAAGCTTAGATTTTCATTCAAAATATGCCTTACATTTTTTTCATTTCATTATTTGAAACCCCATCCCCCCTAAATTACTGAATTACTGGCCCATCTCCGAGTTTGACCAGTACTTTGGTCCAAAGGATGCTTAAACAAAGTTCTAACAAAATTTCTCTCCCCCCTCAAGAGTTATCGTGCCAATAGTCCGACGAACAAACTTTACGAAGTCATAGGTATCCCGTCACAGTAGCAAAAGTACAAATCGCGGTTTTGGCAATATTCTCCTAAGGAGAACCAGGAATCAAGCCCCGTCAGTAAGAATAAGGATTTTGTTAAAAAGCAAATAACAAATTAAATTCGAACATGCGAATTAGCGGCGCATCGAAATAAAGTTGCACTAGTACCATTCGGGGCATCAGAACAACCACTGTCACCATTTCTTCTCGTATAAACGGAAGGAATAGTCAACGCCCTTGTATGGCCTTCGCATCCTTCAGCTGATGAGCCATATACCGATAGCTTTTCCATCGGTCTGTAGGTCAGTCCGGTGATCGCGAGTTAGATCACTTCCAGACGGGCTAGGACGATGAAACTTGTCAGGTACATTAGGTCCGGACCGGAATCTGCCACAACGGAGGGAGTTAGAGGGCCATCACTTAAGACGGAGAGGTCGGAAGAGAATTTGGTGGACAGGACGTCCAGAGACTATCATATGCTACGAGTGAGCTGGAGTGGGAGGGATCTCGGAAGATCGATCTCTAGCTCATGTACACGCTAACTGCCCTTGTAAGAGCTTTGTTTAAATATGATTCACACGCAAATCTCAGGTTATTTTCGTTCACCCGAGATACAGATAGCCTACATGAATCCAACCGAGGAGTTCAAGTTCACAAAACTACATTAGGTCCAACCGGATCGGATCATTCAGTCGAAAGTATAATGTATGTCATAAGCTAATCATTTAAATGAAGGTCTTAAGTCACAATCGATAGAATTAATTAAAATTTGGAAGAAATAGCTTAGGAGTTTAGTATCAACGTATACCTTCTTCAGTGGCGGCACTAGCAAGCTAATCAAGTAGTCGTTGATAGCTTTTCGGGATTGATCTGTGAACTGAGGGGATTGCAACTGTTTTTTGTGTTGGAGCATAATTTGGATTACTTTGACTTCTGGCAACCTCAGGGCAACCTGGCGGAAGTTGCAGTCATGCTCCTGAATTGCTGCTAGGTGAGGAGGCTTTAAAACATTAACTTTATCTTTGTAGCATGTTGTTACGAACTTTTAACAGTAACAAGTCTGTAACAAGTGTTTCCAAATCCAACATTATTATTAGTATTATTACATTGTTTACATTGAGCTACATGATACCTTTGTCCTTGCTATTTGTACCAGATTTGTACCCTCCACTCCATGAATGAAATACATGCATTCTCTGGCCTGCAACATAATAGATAGTATTTTTTTCTGCTATCTTTGAATGAAGATTGAAGTCGCAGCATCACATAGCATTGGCATTGCCAAATGCCTTTTGCTGGCACATGCCAAAATTTTTTTTTTGCCAGCTTCATTTTCAATTTTCTATTGCGTCTTTTGCAGATTCATTTGTGTAAACCAGGTGCTACCAGGTTAAGCCAAACAGGTAGAGTATGATGATTTGTTGTGCCAGCGTTTTCTGTTGCATTTATTTGCATCTTCTTGGCTTTGTTTTGCACCAGGTAATTCTTTGAAGAAGAAATATAAGTTAGTGGATGACATTTGATTTGATATCAATTAGTTGGGTCAGAACACTCATACACAAATCCTCACAGTTTTGGCATGATATGTGATACTCCACCTGGACATGCCCCAACATCTGGGCATGCCCCAACATCTCTGCAGTAAGGGCATGATACCAGAGGCGCCATTTGGGCCAAATCTTGGGGTGGGCATGAACTCCATCTGGCCCCCCCCCCCGATTCACTTCGTGTCGCGTAAGAAAAAATGCGGGTTTTGGCAGCACATCGGTCGAATATTCTAAGTAAAAACGCATTTTCAGCACCCGTGTGTTGCTTGGAAATGTACTGTAACCGAATGTGGAATTCAGCCACACTGGCCTCTAAGATTAATTATAACAACGAAGATTACAATCAACGAGGTTAAGTGATTAAACTGAAAGTGGAAAATTCAACCAGACTACAGGCTGGCCTTCCTCAGCGAGAAACTTTCTTATTTAATTAAACAATACGTCGGTGAAAGTAATCTTCATTGTTATGCTGAGGGTTGTAACCAAAATCTCGGTTTTCCTTCAGCAGAAATCTTTCAGATCAAATATATTTACAAAAAGGAAAAACATAACAAGAGAAAAAAATATTACAACACTCAAGGTAACAAGGGGAACCGCCGAGGTTTCATCTTTGCAAAATCGTCAACAAGCTGGTCGTAGGGGAGAGGTGGGTACAGTGGCGCACTTTCAGGTCAAAGCATCGTAACTTTGGCAAATATTAACATTTTTGGACGATTTTTAAACTGTTGTGCAGGCAGTTTATTATTCTACACTGGTGATTTATTTCACACATCTTCTTTGAACCAGTTTTTGATGGAGTCATGTTTTCTGACAGCCACTTTTTGCGCCATTGTTGCCGACTAGGCGGGAACTATGGCGCACCCCATCTGGAACAGTGGCGCACCCATCTGGAACAGTGGCGCAATCAAACTGCTAAGATGAATACTTCGTTTAATGAGTAAGGAAGTACAAAATAATGAACTGAAAATACCTAAAAGATGAATACTTCGTATAATGAGTAAGGAAATAAAAAATAATGAACTGAAAATAAAAGAAGAAGGCACACTAGTTAATATTGTAAGCAGTCAGGTCAATGGGGAAGACCAGTTGCTCCGCCTGTCTTTCTGTGCCACCAGAAATATTCGGAGCAGGTAGCTTCATTTCGACACTCGACTTGCTGAAAGTGTAATTTTCACTGGTCCTGATGAACTTGTAGAAAGGAACCATTCTCTTAAAATACATGAGCTCAATGTTACTGAACTTCTAGAACTTGTAGCCTAACCTGAACCGAGCTTAACCTAGAACCCCAGCCTAACCTGGGCGATCGAATTCCTAGATTAGTTCTACTTAGTGGTCTGAAGGGGGGGGGACAGGATGTCCCACGTTAGGCTGGGACGAGATCATAAGAAATTACCCAAAATCTTTGGGGGCAGAAGCCTTAAACAGGGTGGTATGGAGGAGAAGTGTTCGCCAGTGTGTCGGTCTCAGGCGGGTTAAGGCTGCGACGAGTTTGTAGTAGTAGTAGCAGAAGTCAAAACTATCATATAGGCTACCTACCGCGTGAAGTTTATGAATTTAAAAAATTTCGGGGTGCGCCACTATACCCTCCACCAAAATGCGCCACTGTAGCCGAAATGCCCTCTTTTATCCATTTTGTGAACCAAAATTTGAAATAATGACCGAGAGACAAACAGATGGCTGCACTATGTTTAGAAATGTTGGAGCTTCCAGATGAACTAATATTCGCCAGAATTCGACACTATTTGTAGCCTACAAACCTTAGCAAAGTCAAAAAATATTTTCCATTTGTCGAAGATTTTATTTTTCAAAGCACTTAATCACATACCTCAAAAACTGCAATCGCCCCAAAAAATTGAAAATGGCTGACGATCATAGACCACGTGACTGCCCTCCTAGTGCGTATTTTTTTAGAATTTAATCTAATTACAGGTGGCAGTGGGATCAAGTGCGCCACTGTAGCAGACTGCGCCACTGTACCCACCTCTCCCCTAGTCCAAATTTTTCACTAAATCCTTCTCTGCAAATATCAAAAGGAGGTGACTGAGACGATCATCTCCTGTTGTAGACCGCAGGTAGTTTTTCACTATTTCTAGGCTAGAAAACAAACGCTCATTGCTCGCTGTTGTCACAAGAAGTGTGGCAGCAATACGAAGTACTTTAATTACTTCTGAGTAAGCCACTGGTAATGCCTGAAGATGGTCGACAATGTCTAGGAAGTTTTCCGGCTTTTTCTCCTCATCGAGCAAGAAACGCTTGGCAATACCAGCTTGAGATTCGAGAAGAATGTCGTCGATATCCAGCTCGCCGTAAAGAGCAGAGAAACGCTTGAGCAACTCTGTGTCCATGAACTTGATCGAGCTTGGATCCAAGGCTTCGAGTGTGCTCAGCACTGGCAAGTTATCTGTGAAACTTCTGTCAAATTCGGCTAGTAGACGGTCGAAAGTCTCGAAGTACTCTCGCTTCATTTCATCCGCCAAAGTTGTAGTCCGATTGCCAGATTCGATGAAGTTCTTTCCTAGCGTCGAAGTTGTCACAAATTGTTTCAGATGCTTGGTGTTGTTTTGAGTTCTTCGAGGTCGTCCTTTCTGACCAACAGAGGAGGGTCTAGTCGCGGGTTCATTCACAGCAGGTACTTCGATTTCGAGTTCTGTCGCAAACTCTTTAGCCTTCTCGAAAAGCGATACGAATGAAAGCTTACATTTTAGGTTTTTATGGCACTTGCAGCCTCTGGCTCAAGTGCCATATACCGATCGCAATTCCGTCCGTCGGTCGGTCGGTCGGTCGGTCGGTCGGTCGGTCGGTCGGTCGGTCGGTCGGTCCGATTTTTTTTGTCCCACATGTTCGAGTTAGGGTACTTCCAGATGTGTTAGGACGATGAAACTTGGCAGGAAAATCAGGGACCCGACCAAACTAACCTGGAAATAATCAGTTTCCCGATCCGACCATCTGGGGGGGAGTGGTGGGCGGGGAATTCTGAGAATTAAGTAGTTTTTTTCACACTTTTTCGAGTTGGGGTACTTCCAGATGTGCTAGGACAATGAAACTTGGCAGGAGCATCAGGGACCCGACCGGGCTAACCTGGAAATAATCAGTTTACCAATCCGACCACCTGGGGGGGAGTGGAGGGCTGGGGAATCCGGAAAACTGGAGTAGTGTGTAACTTTCGAACGGGTGATCGGATTGGAATGAAACTTAATAACTGAATAAATGGTATACCTCTGATGTCCCATTTGAAGTCCGGACCGGATTCGACAGCTATGGGGGAGTTGGGGGGGGGAGACCGGACATCTCGAGAAACGGTTAGAATGGAGGGATCGGAGTGAAACTTGCTGGGAAGAACAAGCATCTGCTCCAGATAAATCATTTATACATTTGGACTGGATCCGGACACTAGGGGGGGGGGGTGGAGGGGAGTTTCCGGAATTCCGGTAATGGCGGTTTTGGGGATTTTCAAGACGAAACTTGGGAGGCGAAGCAGGGACCCGATCAAAATGACTTATAAATAAAAATTTACATGATCCGATAGTCGTGGGGGGAGTAGCGGGAGGGGGAATCCGGAATATTGAGTCATGCGTAACTTTGGAACGGTTGATCGGTTTAGAGTGAAATTTGATAATTGATCAGAGGACATGTCTCTGGTGATCTTTGTCAAGTCCGGACCGGATTCGACAACAATGGGGGGGGGGGGGAATACGTGACCGGCTCAGACTGGGGAGATCGGGATGGAACTTTGTGGGAATAATAAAGAGATGCTCTGGATAAATCACTTACAGATCCAGATTGGCTCCGGCGACTGTGGGGGAGTTTGAGGGGGGGGGGGGTCCGGAATTCCGGTGATCGCGATTTAAGGTACTTCCAGATGTGCTAGGACGATGGAACTGGGCTGAAATATTAGAGATTCGATAAGATTGGCTCAGAAATCGCCACTTTCCAAATCCGACATTCCTTAAAGTACCAATCTTGACCGTAAATTTTGAAAAATGCTTTTAAGCAAATTATACATTTTATTATCCCCATGAGCCCATTATCATTTTTGCCTCAAGGGTTTTGCTTACAAATGAAGTTCTAGCTCCCTTAAAGTGTGAATCTGAATCGCAAGGTCGAAAACTACTTTTTTTTATCAAACGATACATCTCAACCCATGATCATTTGTGCCACAAGGGTTTTGCTTAAAAATGTATGTTATCACCCTTAAAGTGCACATTTTAACCGAAAAGTGGAAAAAAAAACTTTTTACCAAACGGTATATATCAATGATCCCTAAGGGCCTGTGATCGTTTTGTCTCAATAGTTTTTGGGATCCCAAAACGTAAGTGGAGGGATACCTATGACATCGCAAAAGTTGTCCGTCCGTCCGTCCGTCCGTCCGTCCGTCCGTCTGTCCGTCTGTCCGTCCGTCTGTAAGCACGATAACTCTCGAAGGGAATGAGATATTTTGATGAAACTTGGTGTGAACATTCTTTGGGTCAAGAGTAAGGTCGAGTTCGTAGATGGGCCCTGTAGCTTTACATTTAGGGGTGGGGGAGGGGGTTTAAATTAAGGGGCAAGCAGAATTTGTTTAAACAGCTAATGTAATAGTCGATTATGGGGTAAGAAGACACGCTGAACACGAATATGAAAACCATTTTCTCGTCGGACAAGTAGTTCGTCCGGAATCCGGCCAAAACCGGAAAGTTTGTTAAAAGTAGAAGTCTTATTTTAAGTTGATTAGATGTTCGATATAAGGGTAAGAAGGCATGCTGAGCAAGAATATGAAAACCGTTTTCTCGCCGGACAAGTAGTTCGTCCGGAATCCGGCCAAAACCGGAAAGTTTGTTAGAAGTTAAAGTTTTATCTGAAGTTGATTAGATGTTTGATGTAGGGGTAAGAAGGCATGCTGAACAAGAATACGAAAACCATTTTATCGCCGGACAAGTAATTCGCCCGGAATCCGGCCAAACCGGAAAATTTGTTAAAAGTTAAATTTTTTTTTCAAGTTGATTAGATGTTGGATATAGGGGTAAGAAGATACGGTGAATCCGTTTTTGAGCTTTAGTTTTTCGCCGGACAAGTAGTTCTTGAATTTCACCAGAACCGCAAAATTCACAGAAGTAAGCTAGGATCGTTTCGATCGGCTTATAGAGGTAAACTCACATGCTGAATCCATATCTGAGCTTGGATTTCTTAATGATTAGCTGTTTGGCCTGGCGAAGACTGGATCTGGCGAAGACAAAACCTAATTGTCTGTATCAAATATTGATTTTTTGGGATCCCATCGGAACCTTTGGTCTTGTTCTTACAGATGAATTTCTAGCGCCTATAAAGTGCGTATCATAACAGCCAAGTTCTAAAACAAAATACGTTTTCTCTAGCTCCCTCAAAGTGCGCATCTGAACCGCAAAGGTAACCTTAAAAGTACTTTTGATCAAACACTACATCTCAACCCATGCAAGTGCCATATGAGCTTACAGCTCTTGTTCACTATACTGGACTTCACTTAAGGATCAGGTATTGTATGCTTTTGGTTTTCTGAATAAAGTAGTTGAAATTATGAGATTGATGAAATAAAGAGATCTTTAGACGAACAAGACCAAAGTTTTCGATGGGATCCCAAAAATGTAATATTAACTACGTCTTGTCTTCGCCAAATCCAGTCTTCGCCAGGCTAATCATCTGAGAAAACCAATTTCAGATATACCTGTATAAGCCATATCTATTTTATTTGACAGTGCAAAAACGGATACGTCAGCTAAATTTTATTCGAGCTATATTTCGGCCCTTCTTGGCAAGGGTCCTCTTCAGGCTCAAAACCGCTCAAGTTGGAAAAACGAAACTTGTGATAACAAAACTGAAGATTCTAGCTTAGTGTTAAATATGTAAATTGGTGAACTTCCTTTTGGAGAGTAGCTTGGAGTTAAAATGGTTGCTGAGATTTCATTTTGGACGCGGCTGCTGTTTTTGCTGCTCTAATGGGTCGTTGATCGGGTAGAGATTTTTCTGTATTTGGGTTGACTTTGGTTTTGTTATGGACAAGAGCTTGGGGCCTGAATTTCCTTTCGCTGATGACGCCGTTCCATGTCTCTGGTAGTGAGTATTCGCCTGTGTCTCGGTTGATCCCAGAACGGTTTTTCTTGATCTCAACGGCTTCTCTTATGGTTTGATGCAGTCCAGTGCAAGTTGCAAGAATTTGCGCTTTTTCAAAATGTACGAGATGGGATGGGTTTCCGAAAACGTGTTCTGCCAGTGCCGATTTAAAGTTGTAATTTGGGCGGTGTCCATTGGAAAGGGCGTGGTCGATCTCCTGTTCATGTTCCGAGAGCCTCTTTTCGAAAGTCCTCTCTGTCCTACCGACATAGCGCTTCCCACAGTCGCAGGGTATCGAATAGATACCTCGTTGGTTCTGGTTTGGGACTGGGTCTTTGGCGGTGTTTAGGTAGGACAGTAGGGTGTTCTGAGTCCGGTGAAATGTTTCGATGTTGCACTTTTTTAGATTCCTGGACAGTTTTTGCAACTTGCACTGGACTGCATCAAACCATAAGAGAAGCCGTTGAGATCAAGAAAAACCGTTCTGGGATCAACCGAGACACAGGCGAATACTCACTACCAGAGACATGGAACGGCGTCATCAGCGAAAGGAAATTCAGGCCCCAAGCTCTTGTCCATAACAAAACCAAAGTCAACCCAAATACAGAAAAATCTCTACCCGATCAACGACCCATTAGAGCAGCAAAAACAGCAGCCGCGTCCAAAATGAAATCTCAGCAACCATTTTAACTCCAAGCTACTCTCCAAAAGGAAGTTCACCAATTTACATATTTAACACTAAGCTAGAATCTTCAGTTTTGTTATCACAAGTTTCGTTTTTCCAACTTGAGCGGTTTTGAGCCTGAAGAGGACCCTTGCCAAGAAGGGCCGAAATATAGCTCGAATAAAATTTAGCTGACGTATCCGTTTTTGCACTGTCAAATATGATTCGCAGTCAGCTTGGGTTGAAGGAATATTTATTCATATCTATTTGACGATACTGATCGAAACTTCCTGGTGTACTTCTGCCAAATTTCCGGTTTCGGCCGAATTCCAAGCAAACTACTTGCCCAGCAAAAACAAAAAATAGTTCAGAAACGAGTTCAGCGTATCTCCTTATCCCTATAAAAAACATCTAATCAACTTCAAATAAAACTTTAACTTCTAAAAAAAAAATTCCGGTTTCAACCGGATTCCGGACGAACTATATGCCCGGTTAAAAAATGATTGTCATATATAGATTCAGCGTTTTTTCTTACCCTTAAATCTATCATCTAATCAACTTCAAATACAAATTTTGCTTTTAACAAATTTTCAGGTTTTGGCAGGATTCCGGACGAACTATTTGTCCGGCAAGAAAATGGTTTTCACCATCGTGTTCAGCACGTTTACTTACCCCTAAATCGAATATCTAATCAACTTCAAATACAAATTTTGCTTTTATCAAATTTTCCGGTTTTCGCCGGATTCCGGGCGAACTACTTGTCAGGGAAGAAAATGGTTTTCACCATCGTATTCAGCATGTCTTCTTACCCCTAAATCAAACATCTAATCAACTTGAAATACAACTTTTACTTTTAACAAACTTTCCGGTTTTGGCCGGATTCCGGGCGAACTACTTGTCCGACGAGAAAATAACTTTCATATTCGGATTCAGCGTGTCTCCTTACCCCTAAATCCACTATCTAAACAGCTTTCAAAAAATATTTTTTTGCCCCTTAATTTGAAACCCCTCCCCCACCCTCAAATATAGAGCTACAGAGCCCATCTTCGAACTTGACTTGTACTTTGACCCGAAGGATCCTCCCACCAAGTTTCATCAAAATATCTCAATCCCTTCGAGAGTTATCGTGCGCACAGACGGACAGACGGACAGACGGACAGACAGACGGACAACTTTTGCGATGTCATAGGTATCCGTCACTAACGTTTTGGGATCCCAAAAACGGCTTCTCCGTAAGCATTGCAAAGCGCGCCATCTAGTGTCAAGTTTCAGAGGCAAAAAGTCATTTTTAGCCGGTCCGATTATCGCTAGATCACTTATTGAAACGGGAAATGAGTCGAGTGAAGACTCTTCGTCAGGTAATTGCGCTCTTTGGTTAATAGGTTAATGGTTAATAGGCGTGCAGTAATTTCAATTCAATTGGACAGTATGGATTATGTTGGACATAATGGATTATTATGGCCGGCAAAGGGCCCTTTGTAGCGGAAGCTTGGGCCCCCCTGGAAAATCTGGGGTGGGCATTTGCCCACCCCTGCCCCCCCCAAATGGCGCCTCTGCATGATACCCTCTTAAAAATCTGTTTTAAAAGTAAATTTCCCATCCAGATTCTAGATTCAACATTTGACGGGTTGGGGCACCCAGAGGCGTTACTAGCCAAAATGTTTGGGGGGGGGACAAGGTATTTACCGACTGGCTGGACAATTTTACCGACTATTTTTGCGGATAAAAGTGAAAAAAAAACGACTGTTTTGACGAAAAATCAGCTGATTTTAAGAAAAAACAACTATTTTTACGAAAAACGGACTGTTTTTTATTGTTTTTAAGAAAAAATGACTATTTCTAAGAAAAAAATCAACTGTTTTTACTAAAAATCGCGGCGCTTTGTGCCGACTCAGCTATTTTTTACCGACTGGCCGACAACATTGGGGGGATGTCCCCCCTCCCCCTCCAGTAGTGACGCCTCTGGGGGCACCATGCCCAAAATTTGAGGATCTGTGTATGACTGGGTCAGGATGGATGTGTTTTGATGTTCCACACACAATCCTTGTGATTAGTCTTTATTTACACAAGTTTACTAGGGGTGGCATAAATATATGGGTTGCACAAATAGCAAGGTATCCTGTATAAGCTGACCGTCAACATCCCAACAGTGGTGGTGTAGTTTTCAATTAAATTGGTAACATTAAAACTCGATATGTTCTTAGAAGACCTTAGACCTCTTAAATTCTAGGAGCAGGTGTACAGTTTTCCCATGTAAAATGAAAAGTCTGATTTTACTTCAAGTTTGTGGGGCCAACCGGATGTGAGTGGATGGTGACACAAAAATTCTAAGATTCCCTTTTTGTAGCACTTTTCCAGGGCTAGTTAAGTGTGATCAGTTGTTAGAGCTTTCCTGCTGTTTGTTAGGTAGGCTCAAAATATATAAAGCCAAAGGGGCTTTTTCGCCAAGGGTTTGCGGGCAACTTAGCAACTTAGGTAAAAGTAAATTGTACTGTGACAGATTAGTAACCTCTCATATCAAATTATTAAGTGAATGGAAAGGATGTTTAAATTTTTGTTTATGCAGTTAAGTTTATCCTGGTTAGTGCCTTCTTTTCTGTAAAAATCAGAATTTTTCCACAGCATTTTCCTACCCTGAGCTATTTTCATCAAAACCTCTGAACCGGTTGGGTTGATGCAGGGTCACCAAGGGCTATCTACAGGAGGTCCAGAGGGTGAGGAAAATAATGGAATAATTAAAGATTATCTGCTATGTTTCCCCATTAGTTGCTTAGACAAGTGCTAATGGAGTTGTAGCCTACAATGGAAAGTTGACTTCCAGAGAGCTTCTTCTTTTTCTCTTCTTACCCTTAAATCTGTCATCAAATCAACTTCAAATAAAACTTTTACTTTTAACAAACTTTCCGGTTTTGGCCGGATTCCGGGTGAAGTAGGCCTACTTGTCCGGCGAAAATGGTCTCCACCATCGTGTTCAGCATGTCTTCTTACCCCTAATCGACTATCACATTAGCTGTTTAAAAATATTTTGTTTTGCCCTTAATTTAAACCCCTCCCCCACCCCTAAATGCAGGGCTACAGAGCCCATCTACGAACTCGACCTTATTCTTGAGCCAAAGAATCCATCACCAAGTTTCATCAAAATATCTCATTCCCTTCGTGAGTTATCGTGCTTACAGACGGACAGAAGACAACTTTTGCGATGTCATAGGTATCCCTCCACTTCCGTTTTGGTTAAGTTAACCAAAAAAGTTAAAATTGAAGAAAATCTGACCGAGAAATCCTGATCGTGTGTTCGCACTATAAACGAGAAAATCGGACACAAATATGGACAAATATTTGGTTTTATTTATTCCTTTCAGTAATTTGCTTGAAGGGTCTTCTGTAATTTCTGCCTAACAATCAGCCAAATTTTAAGATGAAAGGTATATCTGTTAAGCTATCCTATACTGTCTGACCCACTGAGTGGGGTTAAAAGGGTTGATTATGGTTTCTATTAGTTGGGGACCATAAATTGATACTTCATCGAGCGTATAAATACGCCTTAGATCATGTCAAGATAATGTAAACGCGTAACGTTCCGCTTTAAATAAATGTCAGGAACCGACTGGATATGAAGTATATATTTTTGCTGTGTGAAACAAAATAACCGGTTAAGCTGTATTTCACTGTCGGTTTGCTGTAGCGCTACTTTTATGGGAGAGGGAATAAGCGACCTTAGCTCAGCTGCATCTTGCTCGAAAGCGGGACAAGTGCAACGGAGGTACCCCGACCTGATCATTATGTCTTATCAGTTCTTGTTGAGACCTGAAGTTTAAAGCACAACTCTTACTAGAAATAATATTTTCCCTATGAAATGAATCAGAAAAAAACATTTTCGAAAATACCATTACTTTCCATCTGAAATTGGCGATTTTCTTGTTAGTGCCTGTCGACTATGTCCAGCCTTCCTGCTCTCCGACGCGGCGGCTGGGCGCAAAACATTTGAAAACTGATCGCGCCGTGGTTCAAAAGTGTGAAAACTAAGCAAATAAAAGAAATAATAAACAAAAGCTTCTCAGATCCTTATGTGTGAAAGAGTTGTCAGCAGACGTTGATCATCCCGGCAAACGTTTTGTTGTGTGACGGGCAAAACTCGGCAAGGCCAAAAAAGCGCTAAAATTTCGTAGGCACAAAACGAAACTATGGAGAAAGGTGGAGATTTTTAGAAGCTTATAATTCTGTCTGGGAGCTAGATATATTATAAAAAGCAGAATAAGCAAGAGAGGTCCTTTAAGATATGAGTAGTAATGGTCTGTTTGCAGGGAGTTTAGTAGTAGTACAGTTATAGTGAAAGTAATTTTTTTTTAACTAGCACAACAAAAGCGGAGCTTGCGAGAATGTGCTAACACGTAGAAGAAAGAAAAAATGAAGAGAGAATATGGAGAATCAGGTCATGTACCAAAAAAAAAAAAAAAAAAAACACGACCTTGCGTTACCCCAAAACAACAAGCAATAATTCCCCATTTAAGGCATCAAAACATTTCCAAGGTGAAAAGAGTCAATGCGGTCAATACTGTATATGACGAAGTCCAAAACACGCCGGTGATCCTAGGGAAGAACAAGTAACGTCACCCAAAGAGATCCGGAAAATTGACTAAAATGCTCTGTAAACCAATCAATAACATGTGTTGTGGTGACGTTTCTGGTTCTTCGTTAGGCACATGGCGATTCTTCGTCGGCACGAAGAGTTTAGGGGAGAGCGGGGTACCATGAACCACATTTGTGTTTTGATTTTTTTCCAGGCGAACCAAATGAGCTTTCAGCATCTTTTTCACTTCAAAATGTAGCTTATTTATCGGCCGATCTCCGAGTATTTTTCTTTGACATGTAATTTATCCGAGTGGAACACACCGACGGTTCTAGAAAACTTGGTCAGCTGGTTCATCGTACCCCACCCCCTGGGTACCATGAACCACCCTCGGGGCACGATGAACCAGAATGATTGATCTTATAATATTGTGTAATTTTCGTGTAATATATAAAGGTAAAAGCTACTAAATGTAGAGAGATTAAAAAATACGAACTAAATCTTAACCAAGTGGGGATCACCCGACGTTAACTCCAAAAATAATTATCCCTGCTTTGCCGGATGTTCCACCAAAAGGGTATGACTTTCGGAGGTGAAACACCACTTGGAATTTCAAACTGAATCGCGTCATTGGTAGGAACGATTTCCTGGTTATCCAAATGCTTCCAGAACTCCACTTCAAGCTCCAAATTATTAATTAACATTGGACATTCCCTCTACAACCACTGGTTCAATGTTCCCCATGGCAAGTGGTTCATCGATCCCCCCGTGCATAGGAATTGCTAAAAAATAGCTAACTAAAAAAGTAATAAACGGAACGTAAAGCGCAATTCGCAGTCTTAAAGCCATGATATTATTCCATTGGAAACCCGACAATCATCCTGATCTGACAGGTTTATCACCTGAAAAGTAAACAAACAGTCTTAAACAAATTTTTTACTTTACCACCCCAAAAATAGTCTTACTGCCGTCACGAGTCGAGTATTGGTCCATACTGAACAGAACTACATCAGAACCTAGAGGGACCAGGGGTCGACATTGGATGAAAAGGAGGAACAATCACACCAACAGGAAGTGGGTGATACAGCCCTGGTTTATGGTACCCCGTGGTTCATGGTACCCCGCTCTCCCCTACTATTGATGTGACCGCCGTTATTCTGCAATAGAGTTTTTCAAATCTGCGAAAAGCACCAACGCCAAGATTTTGCAGGATTGGATTTCTGAGCCTTTTTGGAACCTATTGTTATCTCACAGCTTCGTGCTGTTGCATTCAGTCAAGATATTCCATTTTGTACTTTAATTTTTTTCGAGTGGAGTTTCGCAATCTTATGGTGTGGCTGTTTGTAGTTTGACTGGTTCAATAGTTGGCGTCACCCAGTTACAGGTGGATCTTTACTTCATGCGTAATCTGTGCGCTCGTAAGAAATTTCAATTTAGGATGTGCAATTTGTTAGTAAGTAGGTTAACCCATTTGTATAGGCTACTGTTTGAAGCTTGGTCTTATTCTCAAAGCGAAAAGTCGAACAAAAAATTGTACAAACAAAAGTTAAAAAAAATATAAGATAAATGTATGTTCAATCGCACTTTAAGTTTAAACAGTTCTATAAAACTTGCATCCGATAATTTACAACTAAAAAGTTATTAATTAAAATCTTTGATAACTAAATTACCGACACTACAACCGATTTTCTAACGTCTTTAAAATGTTAACTAAAACGTCAACTCTTTTTCCTAACGTTTTCAAACTGGGTAGTGTCGTAGGATATGAACCCATTGGTATAGCTAACCTTTTCATCCTTTTCGTTAGTTTATTTTCTAGGTATATTATTAGTCTATTTTTCTTTATTTTTTGAAGTGAAATCTTGCCTAAGAAAATGAGAAAGAAGAGCGTTATTTTTTCCTTCATAGTTAGGCTACTATAATTTTTTCTTGTAATAATTTTTTCTTGTAAAAAACAAGACCAAAGGTTCCGATGGGATCCCAAAAATCTTCGCCAGGCCAAACAGCTAATCATTAAGAAATCCAAGCTCAGATATGGATTCAGCATGTGCGTTTACCTCTATAAGCCGATCAAAATGATCCTGGCTTACTTCTTTGAATTTTGCGGTTTTGGTGAACTTCAAGAACTACTTGTCCGGCGAAAAACTAAAGCTCAAAAACGGATTCAGCGTATCTCCTTACCCCTATATCCAACATCTAATCAACTTCTAACAAATTTTCCGGTTTCAGCCGGATTCCGGACGAACTATATGTCCGGCTAGAGAGTGATTGTCATATACGGATTCTGCATCTCTTCTTACCCCAAAATCTATCATCTAATCAACTTAAAATAAAACTTTTACTTCTAACAAATTTCCGGTTTTGGCCGGATTCCGGGCGAACTACTTGTCCGGCGATAAAATGGTTTTCGTATTCTTGTTCAGCATGTCTTCTTACCCCTACACCAAACGTCTAATCAACTTCAGACAAAACTTTAACTTCTAACAAACTTTCCGGTTTTGGCCGGATTCCGGGCGAACTACTTGTCCGGCGAGAAAATGGTTTTCATATTCGCGTTCAGCGTGGCTTCTTACCCCTAAATCAAACATCTAGTCAACTTCAAATAAAACTTTTACTTTTAACAAACTTTCCGGTTTCGGCCGGATTCCGGGCGAACTACTTGTCCGGCGCGAAAATGGTTTTCATATTCTTGTTCAGCATGTCTTCTTACCCCATAATCGACTATCACATTAGCTGTTTCAAAATATTTTGCTTGTCCCTTAATTTGAACCCCCTCCCCCACCCCTAAATGTAGGGGTACAGGGCCCATCTACGAACTCGACCTTACTCTTGACCCAAAGAATGCTCACACCAAGTTTCATCAAAATATCTCATTCCCTTCGAGAGTTATCGTGCTCACAGACAGACGGACGGACGGACGGACGGACGGACAGACGGACAACTTCTGCGATGTCATAGGTATCCGTCACTAACGTTTTGGGATCCCAAAAACCCATCAACATGAGAAAAAATCCAACTAGAATATTCCATTAATATTGTGGATGTCTTTTTCCAGTAAAATTAAGATCGATCACAAGTCTGAGGCAGTTTGTGAACGGGTGATGTAGATCCAGATTCATATTCTTTTGTTTTCTAAGAAAATATGCGGCTTTCACCGATTCGTTTTTTGGGATCCCAAAATGTTAGTGACGGATACCTATGACATCGCAAAAGTTGTCTGTCTGTCCGTCCGTCCGTCCGTCCGTCCGTCTGTCTGTGAGCACGATAACTCTCGAAGGGAATGAGATATTTTGATGAAACTTGGTGTGAGCATTCTTTGGGTCAAGAGTAAGGTCGAGTTCGTAGATGGGCCATGTAGCCCTACATTTAGGGGTGGGGGAGGGGGTTCAAATTAAGGGACAAGCAAAATATTTTTAAACAGCTAATCTGATAGTCGATTATGGGGTAAGAAGACATGCTGAACACGAATATGAAAACCATTTTCGCGCCGGACAAGTAGTTCGCCCGGAATCCGGCCGAAACCGGAAAGTTTGTTAAAAGTAAAAGTTTTATTTCAAGTTGATTAGATGTTTGATTTCGGGGTAAGACACCATGCTGAACACGAATATGAAAACCATTTTCTCGCCGGACAATTAGTTCGCCCGGAATCCGGCCAAGACCGGAAAGTTTGTTAGAAGTTAAAGTTTTATCTGAAGTTGATTAGATGTTTGATGTAGGGGTAAGAAGGCATGCTGAACAAGAATACGAAAACCATTTTATCGTCGGACAAGTAGTTCGCCCGGAATCCGGCCAAAACCGGAAAATTTGTTAAAAGTAAAAGTTTTATTTGAAGTTGATTAGACGATAGATTTAGGGGTAAGAGGAGATGGAGAATCCGTATATGACAATCACTCTTTAGCCGGAAATATAGTTCGTCCGGAATCCGGCTGAAACCGGAAAATTTCGTAGAAGTTAAAGTTGTATTTGAAGTTGATTAGATGTTGGATATAGGGGTAAGGAGATACGCTGAATCCGTTTTTGAGCTTTAGTTTTTCGCCGGACAAGTAGTTCTTGAATTTCGCCAAAACCGCAAAATTCACAGAAGTAAGCTAGGATCGTTTCGATCGGCTTATAGAGGTAAACGCACATGCTGAATCCATATCTGAGCTTGGATTTCTCAATGATTAGCTGTTTGGCCTGGCGAAGACTAGATCTGGCGAAGACAAAACCTAATTGTCTGGATCAAATATTGAAATTTTGGGATCCCATCGGAACCTTTGGTCTTGTTTTCGTAATTTTGTCGGCTTTTTCCGGATCGCTGAACAAAGAGTCCGTGAGTGGTGCTACTTATTTTATTTATATATTAGCGTTTCAGTGTGTTACTGCCCAAAGGTTGAAGAAAAGCACTTCAATCCCGTCTATTCCCTTTGCTGGCCAAAAACGTTGGCTCACATTCTTAGAAACAAGGGCTTTTGTTTGTTTTCCATCCAGAAGCTGTTTACATAGCTCGGAAATACGTCCAAGTCCCGGGAAATATTGCTTCCCGGATGCGGATTGTCGCTTGGTGTTTTGACATTCATTATCTAAATGACCAGTGGAAAAGTTCTAGTTTTGTCGCACTTTTGTTCTGAAATTACATGAAATTCGCGACATTCTTATGGGCTCTAGCCTAACCATTGACTGTGAATTTACGCATAAAATCTGAGTATATTTTACCTAGCATTTTTATGCCTGTTTTGTTTTCAGTTCAAATATGTGTTTCAGCGCAAAAACTTGATAGATAGATAGATTTAATAGATAGATTCGAGACATTCGTGTATGTGCTCTAGCATTACCAATGTCCAATGACAGTGGATTTACGCGTAAAAACTGAGTATAGTTTTGCCCAGCATTTTTATGTACCTATGTTTTGTTTTCAGTTAAATCTGTTTCCCTGCGCAAAAAGGACCGTAAAAACTAGTCGGATTTAAATAGCCTACGTCAGTTCTGCGACCTAGTCTGAACTGGACCGGGGACCAGGTAGCAACCCCTAACCTTTATAGTTGCAACTAGCAATGCTGTGATTTTGCCTCTATGACCCTAAATTCGTTTTTGTTGTTTTAGTCCAAGCAGCCCATGGCCTCCAGAAGCATGCACAGCTACACTGTCAGAAGGTTCATAACAGATAACACAAGGATGCGCGGTTTCAACAGACACCACTTGGGATGTAATCTGTTGTGATTCTGTAACCGTTATGCAATAAATGTTATGCATAACAAGCATTGCCAGGAAGAGCTGACTTTTCCGTTTGTCGTCATGATATCGGAAAAGTCAACCGAGGCCTTTTCGGCGGTTTTTCGGCTCTTCCTGGCAATACTTGTTATGCATAACATTTAATACATAACGTATTCAAAATCACTAGATCCCAAGTGTAATTGCTCATCCTTGTATTATCTGTTATGAAACTTCTGTACTTACTTACTTATACTTGTATCAGGACACAGGCTGCGAGCCTTCCCTGGCATCCAAGAGTTGTTCCAGAGTAGAGTACCATCCTTGGCGTTGGGTCCATTCCTGAGTAAGATCAAGCCATTTTGCTTCCCATCTCCTACCAAAACGGCGGAATCCTCCTATGGGTTCTAGATCGGCCTTGACGCAGGCGAGCCACGTTTTGCGCTGTCCTCCTTGGCGTTTCTTCCACCCGGGAAGAGGCTGGCAGTGGAGGGCCTTCTTGGTAAGCGGCGGCGTTGGACGTGCCCATACCAGCGTAACCGGCGTCTCTTGATGATCGACCCGATGTCAAGGCGTTGGGAGCATGATCGGCGGAGATCCGCGTTGCTGATACGGTCGGACAGTCTGACACCAAGGATCCTTCGGAGGCAAGAGTGGTCGAAGACGTTGAGGTAGTGTACTTCAGAAGCTTTAAGTGTCCAGGACTCGCAGCCATATAAGAGAACCGATCTGACAAGAGCGTGGTAGATCCGGATTTTGGTACGCAGCCGGGTTTGGCGTTTCCGCCATAGGCAGATGTTAAGCTGCGCGACGACTCTTGCTGCAGAAGCGATTCCTGTTTGAATTTCTGTCGAGCTGCTCCCGTTGGTGTCAGTCAGAGATCCAAGATACTTGAACTCGTCAACCACCGCGATTACTTCTTGTTGAAGGTAGATAGACTGAACCTGGTTGGGCGAGTCGGACCTGAGGATCTTTGTCTTCGGAATGCTGATTTTGTGGCCCATTGGTTGAGCTGTGGATGCAACTTCGGAGAACATGTCTTGGGCTTCTGTGGCAGTTCCAGACAGGAGGCCAATGTCGTCTGCGTAGTCAAGGTCGCTCAGGTTGAAGCCAGGACTGACCTGTACTCCAGCAAAACCAGACATGGCCTTGGACATAATCCAGTCAATAACGAAATTGAAGAGTACAGGCGACAGAACGCAGCCCTGTCTTACCCCGTGTTCTATGAGGAACATTGCAGAGAGCTCTCCATTGACCTGGATCTGGGCACGAGTGTTAGCGTAGTACGCTTTGACCAGACGTATTAGATGGCTGCGTATTAGATGGCTGCCAACATCTTCCTTATCAGATGAGATTGCGAACCCTGAACCTATGCAGCATGACCTACCGAAGAAAAAGGGGAGACATGATTCACACCTATAAACTCATCAAAAACAATCCAATCCATGACCTCTTCATCATCGATTCAGCACAGCGAACAAGAGGTCATTCCAAGAAAATCACGAAGCTCAACGCCCAGAAGAGGGAACGCCACCATTTTCTTACCAACCGGGTTGTTGATCTATGGAACTCCCTAAGCGAAGACACCGTATCCAGCAAGACCATCGAAGAGTTCAAAGTCTCCCTTGACAAGGAGTGGAGCAAGAAGCCATGGAGACTGGAATGGGACGCCCTGGAGTCCCAAACCAGAGCATAAGGTCAAGTGAATCTACCAACCCAACAACCAACAGAATTTTCGAAGTTATCCACGTGGCAATTTTCCGAAGAAGTGATGAGCAATGCTACAGGATGGAAAATCCTTCAATTGCTCCAAGCTGCAATTTAAGAAATTTAAGAAAAATTGTCAGGAACTCCATCTTCAGTCATAGCTAACCAGATGCCGTCTCTAAGGACCGAGTCGAATGCTGTAATGAAATCTATGAAGACGCCGATCGTGAACTGCTGGTGTTTCGCTCTGTGCTCCAGGATTTGCCTTAGAGTGAACAGTTGGTCAATGCACCCCCTGCCCGGTCGGAAACCAGATTGATTCGGTCTGGTTCTTGAGTTGCGGTGGGAGCTAAACCGGCTGAGGAGGATGATCGTGAAGATTTTAGCTGCGATGTAGGTTAGCGATATTCCTCTGTAATTCTTGCATTGGGTGGCATCTCCCTTTTTGAAAACAGGCAGGATTTTTGAATCACGCCACTCTTGGGGGAACTGTTCTTCATTCCAGATTTTAACAACCAGGCCGTGCAATTTCTCTGTTAACAGAAGACCTCCCTCTATAAAGAGCTCAGCAGATATGGCATCAGGTCCAGGTGCCTTGTGCCTTTTTAGTTTTTTTTTATAGCTGACTGGGTCTCGAGGAGGTCAGGTGGTTCAGTATTTAACAGAGCGATACGCGTCAGGTGGCGAAGAGGGGGGCTGCGGGGATGGAGGTGGCGCAGGGGGTGGTGACACGGGGTTGAGAATGCTCTGGAAGTGTTCTTTCCAGCGGTCTACCACTCTGTCTTTCACCGTGATGATTTTGCTGTCTTCATCCTGCACTGATGTGATGATGACGTTTTTCCCGGAACCTTTGGCTTCCTTAAGCAATTGGAAGAGCTTTCGCGTGTCGGATCTTGATGCGGCGTCTTCCATGTCTTTAGCAACGTTGTCCCAGTACTGCTATTTGTCTTTTCGTGCTGACCGATGGCATTCTCTCCGAAATTTTTTAAATTCTTCGGTTTTCGAGTAGCCCATTGTTTGTTTCGCCTCTGCGAGCTTCATCGTTTTCTCAGAAATCCACCTCTTCCTATGCCGCTTTTGGTGGCCCAGGGTGGCTTCGGCGGAAGATTTAACAACATCTCGAAGGCTTAGCCAATCTTCTTCAATGCCCGAAGGCTCTTCCACCTCGAGTGCTGAGAATCGGTTATAAAGCTCGGTTCTAAAGGCTTCCTTCACGGCTGGGTCCTTGAGCTTGGGTACATCAAGGCGACGGGGTGGTACTGTTTTTGGTCTCTCAGACAGGCGGGTTCCCATCGTAAGTTTCAGAAGGTTATGGTCAGAGCCGTGTTTTGAGCCAGTGTCTGCTCCTCTGTAGACTCTACAATTTGAGATGGTAGACTTCCGGCGCTTGGATATCAAGATATAGTCAAGTTGGGCACTAGCTCTTCCGTCTCTGGATCTCCATGTGACTAGGTGTGATGGTTTATGTTTAAACCAGGAGTTCACAACTGATAGGTTGTTGAGCATTGCGAACGGCAGAAGACGTGACCCTCGGTGGCATCTTGCTCCGAAACCAAAGGGGCCTATTGCTGATTCTTCATGAGTCATTTCTGGGCGATTCTTGCGTTGAAGTCACCTGCTATGAGCAGGATATCTCTTTTGGGGATTTTTCGTAGCGTTGAGCTTAGGGAATTGTAAAAGAGATGAAACTATCTTTGAAACTTCTGACAGTGTAGTAACTGAAAATGAATCTATCATTCTTGCTAGAGAAGTTCTTGACACCTTTGACAAGATGGCTGTGTTTGAGCTGCTTTTATTGCGACTCCTACTGCTCTCCCGAAATCCCGTAACTGGAAGTATGCTAATACAGGACAGTCAGTTTCTTTTCCACTGAAAAGTCGTGCTGATATTTATCTCCGGACGGTGCAGAAACAACCAAATTCTTTTTGACTGGCGAATCCCGCTTTGTGTTGACGTGAGGGAGGGGCTGTATTGAATCAAGAATTGAAACAGGAAGCGACACCCAACGGGTACATTTCTAGTTGCAGTAGAGGTAGGCTATATGTTCATTTGACTTCAGACGGTGAAACAGCGAGTTTCCATTCGACTGGAATGAGTCCCTGCATCGCATTTACTTGACTGAATTGTTCAATTCTGCTTAGAGTTGAAACAGGAAGGGATATTTAAAGAGAATATATTCCAATGCAGCGCTTCCGAGCGGACTATTTTCTGTAAATCCACACATTGTCAGTACTTGTCCATAGATATAGTAAAATGGATCCACTAGTTGAGTAGAAAGTCTGCAATATGCTTCTCGAGCAATGGAAATTTTGCACTCTCCTTGGACTAGAAAGTGAAGGTATTACTTTCTACTCGTCACCTTATGGGTCCATATTTACTAGCTCTTTGTCTTGTGTTGGTAAAGTGAAACAATGGAGGACTTTCAGAAATAAGGCCGCATAGAGAATTTTAGTTACAGTACTGTGGTTATTGAACTTCGGACGGCTCTTTGGCTAATTGGTAAAACAAAAACCTGAATCGCCAACTCCGATCTTCTTAGGAGACCTTATGACTTGCCAATTGGTTACGTCAGAGTAACTTAATGGAAGTGCTTCGTCCGAAGTCAAATAGCCCTGAAAGAAGCATGTCTCTGATATCGCCTACATCACCATAGCCTCATTTGGGCTATCAGCTCTTCTCCATCTTGGGGGGTAAACATTTTGTTTTGTTTTAAATCATACACGTTACTGTCTCTATCCGTAGGTTGAAGCACCGCACTTCCACTCGCAAAGTACACTTACACTTCACGTACTTTAAAAAAAGTACTGAACTGTGTGTTTAGAAATAATGGATGAGTATTTAGTTTTAATGCACAAAATGCCCGAGAGCTGTTGCAACAAAAATAACGAAAGTCCTCTAATAATTCTAAATAATACACAGTAGCCTAATCTAAGAAAATTGTTCTCTGATTCGTCTCAAACCTCAAGTAACGTATCAAATTTTGCACACACAACACATTAATCTTTCATCATCTGTACCATCCATACCGAGATCGGTACTTCATTAAATTCACGCTGTTCATACACCTCCCTTCTCCATTAATTTAGTTCTTAGCACTCACGTTGTGGCGTCGTCATAAATTTTACCGAATAACGTTTTTAACCGATTGGCTGTCAAAATGGGGTGTAGGTGCCCCCCCCCCCCCATATGTGACGCCTCTGCATATATGTATCTCATAGCCCTTTTTATCAGGCACCACCGCATACACTCTTCCTTAACCAGATTTTGTAACCAAATTTTGTCCGAGTTCACCTCTCTTCTCGGTGCTGTAATTTTTTATTTTTTTTAGTAATATGGAAAGATTAAAAGAACTTGAACATGTCAATACAGATTTAATTTGGTGACCAAGCGATTTTTCACAGATCACGTGATCCATGTCCATTCTTGTCTTTCAGACGAAATCGCCGTTCCTGTCCAGGTCCTCTGTAGATCTGTCCCCTCCCAGAAGTGTTAGGATATGTGAGTGCTGACCTGTTTGAAGATTCTGTGAAGAAATTCTAGTCACGAATGAAAGAATCTGTGATTAAAGTGAGTGAGACCGGTGATGAAAGTGTTGTTACTCAAAATGGAGCCAAAGCCCCGGAGAAGGCGAAGAAAAAAGGTAAGCTATCCCCTGTTTTGAAGACAGTGATCTCGGAACGCGTTAGTCGGTATACAAATAGTTTAGATGAGTTCCATATAATATTTGTTGCTTTTTGGGATCCTAAAACGTACCTATGATTTCGTAAACTTCGTCTGTTTGTCTAGCAGCGCGATAACTATCGCAGGTGTTTAGATGTTTTGTTCAACTAGATATGAGGATCCTTTGGGTCAGAGTTAAGGTCAAGCTCGTAGCCTAGGTGGTCTCCGTAGCCCTGTGTTTGGAGGTCGGGAGGCGGTTTCAAACAAGGGTCGAAAACTTTTTTTTTTGAAAGCTAACAAGCTAATCGAGTCAGGGGTAAGAAATCCGATCTGAGTTCGTTTGTGAGCATTATTCTCTTGCCTGACAAGTAGTTCCCCCAGAATTCGGCCGAAACCGGAAATTTGGGCAGAAAAGTTTTCTGAAGTCGGTTAGAGATTCGACATAGGGATGAAAAGTACATGTGAATCCATGTCTGAAGTTTGTTCTAGCGCCGGACAAATAGTCCTTCCGGAAGAACCGGAGAAAACGGAAATTGGTTCAGGTAAAAGTTCAGATTGTAGGCTAATCCGTTAGGGTCGCAGTAGGGGTAAAAAAACACACTGGATTAGTATACTTTACTTGCTATTCCTGCCGGGCCGATATTCGGACGGAATCCGGCAAAACCTGGAATTTTTGTAGTTCTTATTAAAAGTTAACTTCAGACATCGAGGTTGATATCGGAAAATAACAACGAGACGGCCATTGAAAATAACCTGTCCGAGCCGAAGGCGTGGCAGGTTATGAAAAATATCAGCCGAGCGCAGCGAGGTTGATATTTTTTAATGGCCGTCGAGATTGTTATTCCGATATCAACCGAGATGGAGGTATGTTAACTATTATAACTTTTTCGAACAGGTATTGACAGTTACAGTCTGCTTTATAACTTTTTCGAACAGAATGCCATGTTTTTTTCTATTCTAACTGATGCAGTATTCTAAGAGCGTGGTCAAACTACGATAGGCTTTTTTCTGCGCAGAATTCGGCACCGAAGTGTCTGTAGACCACTAGACCCAAAAAAGGAGCTTTACGGGGTTGCTAAAAAAAAAAATAAAGAAAATTCACCAGATTCTGAATATTGTTGTTTGAATCCTCGAGGGCGACCGCACAGTAGACTCTGTTCCTCAAATCTCTGCCGTTTTTGAGCCTAGTGTGACAGCGTCTGAATACATTCCGACTCTGCTGTCTGTGCTTAAAGGTCGGGCTTCACTACTCAGACGCCCCAGAATCTGGGGCCCGGATTATGTGAAGACGGTCCCAAACAGAAATCAAATCAAATGTCTCTTCAACAGTCCAGTTTTGGGCATTTTTCAGCACTTCTGTCATTTTCTTAGATTTTACCACCTCAGCACAATAATTTCTCCAAGTCAGATGAAAACTACTTTCAAATTCCCGCTTCTTTTCACCCAGAATCCGGGAATCTGGTAGATTTTTCTACCAGATTCCCGGACGCGTCCGGGGTGCTTTCAGACCGTCTCAGATCTGTCTTCACTACCCATACCGGTATCGAAGAAAACGGAACCCAGAATCCGGGCGAAAAATCTGGGTAGTGAAGCCCGACCTTAACTGCTTTTATAGTATGTTCACACGCGTTTAGTATATTTGATTGCAGAAGATTTGAGAGCTTCACTTCGCTCGAGAAATTCGAAATCAAGCGAAAACGTGTAGATCGCGTGGTCTTTGATTTATAATAGATCTTTCCTCATTCAAAGACAGTGTTAAGTGCTCATTAACTACCTTTTTGGAAAGCAGGATGTTGTATCAGTTGACAAGCTGTATTTTCAGTGGAAATGTGATTGTGACAAGGTATGACCTAGGGCATAGGCTGGTTGTCTAAGAGAGTAAGATGTTCTGTCATTTTTTCAATGCTGAATAACTAGCTTTTGGAAATCAAGGGATAGTAGGATGTTGTTTCAGTTGACAAGCTGTATTTTTAGTGGAAATCCGATTATGACAAGGTCAAACTTTATTTTACTTTTTATTTTCTTTTTTATTTATATTTCTTTTAAGTAGGCTATTTTCTTTGTGTTTTTTTTACTGAAAGTATTGTTTGTAGTTTATTTTTGGAGGTCAGCTTCTACTTTTCAGTATTTGAGGAAAAGTGCTCGGTGAATTCAGTATTTGAGGAAAAGTGCTAGATGAACATCTGCGGAGGCTGATACGGCTTCGTATCAGCCTCTCTGGAGGATGATACGAGGTTGTAACAGCCTCCAAAAAGTAATTGTCATAATATAACTTCCTGTGGGACATACTAAGATATACATTACATACCTGTTCGAGAAAAGTTATAATTGCTTAACCAAGCAGTTTATAGTCCCGATAATGCGGTAAGCTGTCATGATAAATCGATCTATCTGCTTTTTTCTCCTGCTTGATTTATACTACCGATGGAATCCGGTGAAAATCGGAAATTCGGTAGGCATCGTGTTATTTATTTATTTATTTTTATTTATTTATTTATTTATAACCCGCTTTTTATGGCACTTGCAGCTTCGCTCAAGTGCCATATACCGATCACTTTTCCGTCGGTCGGTCGGTCTGTCTGTCGGTCGGTCTGTTGGTCCGCTGATTGCGAGTTAGGGTACTTGCAGATTTGCTAGGACAATGAAACTTGGCAGGCATATCAGGGACCCAACCGAACTAACTTGCAAATAGTCACTTCCCCGATCCGACCACCGTGGAGGGAGTAGAGGGCGAGAGAATCCTGAGAATTTAGTAGTTTTTGTAAAACCCCTACCCCTTTCTTCACACTAGTAGCTCTGCGCGTGGGGTGACGTCACTCTTTGCCTCGGATCACTCTGTTAACATCGGAAAGAGCTAGTGCATTCGAGGGTCAAAGGGGTTTGTATATGTGGTTCAGTGCGACCATTCCTTAAAGTACCAATCATGACCGCAAATTAAGAAAAATACTTTTAAGCAAAATATGCATTTCCATGATCCCCATGAGCCCATTATCATTTTTGCCTCAAGGGTTTTGCTTACAAATGAAGTTCTAGCTCCCTTCAATTGTGCATCTTAACCGCAAGGTCGAAAAGTACTTTTTATCAAACGATACATCTCAACCCATGATCACTTGTGCCACAAGGGTTTTGCAAAAAAAAAAAATATTTCTAGCATGTTAAAGTGCGCATTTTACCCGCATTAGTGGAAAAAAAAATACTTTTGATCATACGTATATATCAATGATCCCTAAGAGCCTGCTATCGTTTTTGCCTCAAGGGTCTTGATTACAGATGAATTTCTAGTGCCTTTAAAGTGCGCATCATCACAGCCAAGTTCAACGATAAAATACTTTTTCTCTAGCTCCCTTAAAGTGCGCATCTGAACCGCACAGTCGAAAATTACTTTTGATCAAATAATACATCTCAACCCATGCAAGTGCCATATGAGCTTACAGCTCTTGTTGGTAATAGCGGAGTAAAATTTAACAAAATAAAACTTACATATTAAAACACCGAACAAAACAAAATAAATACACATGGTTGCAATCTTCATGTCTTCGTCGGGTGTTTGGAGTTTCGATCTAGTGATAAGAAGATACAAAATCGATCTTCCTGCTTCGTTTTCTCACGGAGTCGCTAGGCTGGTCCGATTCCCGGAATCCAGCGAAGATGAGCAATTCGTCAGTTCTAATAAATCTTTGGCAGCTGTTTTTCTGCGAACACACGTTGCAGTTTTCATGACACCGGTATTTGACTTGGCCCCTATCTGTCTAAGCTTATTTCCTGGAAGTAGTCCTGTAGCCGCACGCTAATTCTTTTGTCTTGTCTGACGTAAGCAGTTTTCCGGTGTCATTCGGCTGGATTGTATTGGCACATTCTTCTGAACCTATCCTGTCACGCTCTCCTTGAAACTTCGCAAATTCAAGTTAGGTCACGTCGCGTTTCTTACAGTAGAGGTGATGGCTTCACATCTTTTGGCCTGTGACCACTGCGTAAGGACATCCTAGGCCCTAGGATGTCCTTACGCAGTGGTCACAGGCCAAAAGATGTGAAGAATGGTCGGTGGAGTTTGCGTGAGTAGTCGATTCTCTGCATCCGCGACGTCCAGATTGATTGATCGATTTATTAAATGAATAAAAAACTGGCTATTGCCTAATATATCGAAGGCTGTAAACGACCAGTTCGGGAACTCAAAAAATAGTAAACGGTTCTCTAAAATAGAGAAATTACGTCTCTTGAAAAAAAGAAAAAAATCACTTCTTGTAGGCCTAACCTTTCGGCGTAAGACGCGACAACAATCTCAAAGGCAACGACGACGATAACAAAACACATCACAACGCTCATGACTCGAAAAGATGTTTTTAATTTGTTTTTTCGCTCGAAGTGTGGTAATCTGAAATCATTGATTTCAGGTTACTTTTCCCGGTGTTTCTACTGGGTTTTGATCTTGGCGGAATTCTGCTCATTCTTGGTATTCTGTTTTTTACTCATCAGTGACACAGTTTTCTCCGGTTTTCTCCATAAGGAGTTTTGGGTCTCACTGTCTCGTTGTTAGGCTACTTCACACCAGAACCGGTTTCCGGCAAGATTCTAGTTAGTCCGCATTGCTGAGGTAAAACCAGACACTGGTGAGTCTGGGTTATAAAACTGGGGGGGGGGGGGGGGTCACTTGTTAATCAAAAGCGCCTTTTAGGAAAATCCACTAATGAGTACTCTGACGGTAAGGACCCCATGTGTTGTCCCCAATATGCCCCAGAGACGATTCCTGCTGCTCCCAGCGTAATAAATTCGCCATTTCAGCTCCTGTTTGATTTTAGTGGCAAACAACGCCACTAAAAACGAGACCAAAGGTTTCGATGGGATCCCAAAAATTTAATATTTGACCCAGACAATTGGGTCTTGTCTTCCGCCAGGCTAATCATCTGAGAAAAACAAGTTCAGATATATCTCTACAAGCCATATCTATTTTGACGATAGCCTACTGATCGAAACTTTCTGCTTTACTTCTGCCAAATTTCCGGTTTTCGGCCGAATTTGAAGCGAACTACTTGTCCAGCAAAAAAGAAAGTTCAGAAACGAATTCAGCGTACCTCCTTATCCCTATAAAGAACATCTGATCAACTTCAAATACAACTTTAACTTGTAAAAAAATCCAGTTTCAGCCGGATTCCGGACGAAAAAATAATTGGCATATATACAGATTCAGCGTCTCTTCTTATCCCTAAATCTGCCATCTAATCAATTTCGAATAAACTTTTGCTTTTAACAAATTTTCCGGTTTTGGCCAGATTCCGGGCGAACAAGTTGTCCGGGTAGAAAATGCTTTTCACATAAGTTTTCAGCACGTTCTTTTTTCTCTTTAAACTAGCTTTTAAAGCACAACTCTTACTAGAAATAATATTTTCCCTATGAAATGGATCAGAAAAAAACATTTTCGAAAATACCATTACTTTCCATCTGAAATTAGCAATTTTCTTGTTAGCGCCTGTCGACTATGTCCAGCCTTCCTGCTCTCCGACGCGGCGGCTGGGCGCAAAACATTTGAAAACTGATCGCGCCGTGGTTAAAAAGTGTGAAACAAATAAAAGAAGTAGTAAACAAAAGCTTCTCAGATCCTTATGTGTGAAAGAGTCGTCAGCAGACGATGATGATCCCGGCAAACGTTTCGTTGTGTGACGGGCAAAACTCGGCAAGGCAAAAAAAGCGCTAAAATTTCGTAGGCACAAAACGAAACAATGGAGAAAGGTGGGGATTTTAGAAGCTTATAATTCTGTATGCGAGCTAGATATATTATAAAAAGCAGAATAAGCAAGAGGGGTCCTTTAACAAACTTTACTCAGTTTCGATACTTGGTCCGATATACCGATATCGAATATCGCCCAACCCTCTAGTCACTACCAGAGGTTTACCGCTTAGAATAAGAAGACCCCGTATGGAAATAATTAAGTAGTAAAGAATTGTTTCCAATAGTTAACGATCGTAAACAATTGGAAACGATCGTTAACAACTGGAAATGACAGCTGTTTCGTATCCATCAAAAACGATCGTTTTCAATCGTTTACAATCGTTTTCAGTTATTTCCAATAGATTTGCCGGATTCTGGCGAACTACTTGTCCGGCGAGAAAATGGTTTTCATCATCGTGTTCAGCATGTCTTCTTACCCCATAATCGACTATCACTTTAGGTGTTTAAAAATATTTTTTTGCCCCTTCCCATCCGTAAGTGTAGGGCTACAGAGCCCATCTACGAACTCGACCTTACCCTTGACCCAAAGAATCCTCACACCAAGTTTCATCAGAATATATCATTCCCTTCGAGAGTTATCGTGCTCACAGACGGACGGACGGACAGACGGACAACTTTTGCGATGTCATAGGTTCTAGTTAATATTAGACCTTGACCTATCTATCCACTTACGTTTTGGGATCCACTCTGGCGGTAAAGCCCCCAGCTTGTGTTATGTCCCAGAGACGATTTCTGCGGCCCCCGTCGTGATATTCGTTCTACGCCATTTCAGCTCACGTTTAGTTTTTTTGGCGTCAGCTAGCAAACAGTTTTGCCGTTCTGTTATCATTATCATCATGATTTTGGTTATCGATACCGATCGTCAAAATCAAAAGTAACCTCCTGACAACTTTGATTGATGTTCTCTTGGCTTCGAAAACTCAGGAGACCCGGTAAAAATTGGCAAAGGCAGTTTTGGCAAGTTGTGTGTGTCAGAGACGAGGCTAAGTTTTAAATAACGATTCTGCGTAGCTGTCATTTGCCATACGTCGAGACGCGAAATTGCTGTGATCGATCGAAATTAATCTTTCTTTCCTTCTCCACCACTATACATTTTTGAGTGATTTCTGCATCTCTTAGTCGGCAATAAAATGTAATAATAAAATGGTACCTGGGAATGGAAATGCCAAAAGTTTTATTTTCTAATCTAACATGACTTGTCTTAAAGGCCATGTCAAAACCTGGACTGCTTGATCCTAATCCGTTCGTAACCTTCTGCTTCATACCAGCCTACCCTCGGTTGTTGTCCATGGATTCGACCAAATATTTCAGGCATCAGACATTGGCGTTCTAAATAGTAATTAATTTTGAGCAGGAAAGATAATAAAAATAAAAGAGTAGCCTACCTTCGAAATATTCGTAAGGATGCAGTCATCCACAAATCCTCAGTTTTTGGGCATGGTGCTCCAACATCTGGGCATGGCCCAACGTCTGGGCATGGTGCGCGTATGTTAGGGCAACATGCCCTGCAGCAAAGGCATGGTACCCTCTTAAAAATCTGTTTGAAAAGCAAATTTCCAATCAGATTCTAATCCAACTGTTAACAATAGATTTGTATGGGGGTACCATTCCCTTGTTGCAGGGCATAGTGCCCTAACGTGTGAGGACCGTGCCCATACGTTTTCTCCTTTTGATGTTCTTATGAATTTACGCGCTACAGTGTCAGAAGTTTTTAAGACAACACAAGAATAAGCGGTTTCAACAGACAACACTTGGAATGTTATCTGTTGTCGCGCAAACGTTATGCCTGAAATGTTATGCATAACAAGCATTGCTAGGAAGAGCCCAAAAACCGCCAAAAAAACATCTGCTGGCTTTTTTGTTTGTCGTCATGATATAAGAAAATTCAGCAGATACTTTTTTGGCGTTTTTTTTATGGCACTTGCCTTCCGGCCAAGTGCCATATACCGATCACTTTTCCGTCGGTCGGTCCGCTGATCGCGAGTTAGGGCACTAGCAGATGTGCTAGGACGATGAAACTTGGCAGGCATATCAGGGACCCGACCAAACTAACTTGGAAATAGCCACTTCCCCGATCCGACCACCGTGGGGGGAGTGGAGGGAGGGAGAATCCGGAATATTGACGTATTTATAACTTTTGAACGGGGAATCGGATCTTAATGAAACTTGATATTTGGAAAGACCTCGTGTCTCAGATGACACACTTCAAGCCCGGAATGGATCCGGTGACTTTGGGGGGAGTTGGAGGGGGGAAACCGGAAATCATGTGACATGTTCAGAGTGGACGGATCGGGATGAAACTTGGTGGGAAGAACAAGCACAAGCCCTATATACATAGTTGACAAGACCGGACTGGATCCGAACACTGTGGGGGGAGCTGGTGGGAGGGTTCCGGAATTCCTTGATCCCGACTTAAGATGTTTACACATGTGCTAGGACGATGAAACTTGGCAGGCATTTTATGGACCCGACCGAACTAGCTTGGAAATAGTCACTTCCCCGATCCGATCACCGTGGGGGGAGTGAAGGAAGGGGGAATCCGGAATATTGAGGTTTTCCAACTTCTGAACGAGTGATCGGATCTTACTGAAACTTCGATATTCCGAAAGAAGTCATGTTTCAGATATCCCATTTCAAGTGCGGACAGTATCCGATCAATGTGGGGAGTCGGGGGGAGGAATAAATTTTGTGACACGCTTAAAATATAGCGATTGGGGTGACACTTGGTGGGAAGAACAAGCGTAAGCCCTAGATACATCAGTGATAGAACCGGACCGGATCCGGTCATTCTGGGGGGGATCTGCAGGGGTGTCCAGAATTCCGGTGATCGCAATGTAAGGTATTCCAAGATGTGCAATAGGACGATGAAACTTGGCTTGAACATTAGATGCTTGACAAGATTGGCTTAGATATTGTCACTCCCTGATCCGATCATACCTTAAAGTACTCATCTTAACCGCAAAGTACAAAAATACTTTTAATCAAAACCTACAGTTTCGCGATTCCCATGAGCCCCTGATCAACGGTTTTGCTTAGAAATGAATTTCTAGCACCCTTTAAGTGCGTATCTTAACTGGAAAGTAAAAAAAAAAAAATTCTTTTCACCAAACCAAATACGGTATATTCATGATCCTAAAGGGCCCAGGATAATTTTTACCTCGAGGGTTTTGATTATCGATGTATTTCTAGCGCTCTTAAAGTGCACATCATCAAAAAATAAAAATTTTTTATACCAAACGATACATTCTCGTGATTTCCAAGGGTCCGTCGTCATTCTTATCATCTCAAGGGTTTTGCTTACAAATGATCACAAAAAACCCACGAATTGGCGAATTCCTACTTTCATACTTTTACCAAGCCTTCAAAGTGCAATATGAGCTTACAGCTCTTGTTCGAATCTTCCTGGCAGTGCGTGTCCAGCATAACGTTTCATGCATAACATTTGTCGCGACAACAGATACCATTCCAAGTGTTGTCTGTTGAAACCACGCATCCTTGTGTTGTCTGTTATGAAACTTCTGACAGTGTACTTTGTGGACCTATTTATCGGGCTCGTAGTGCCATCTTATCGCAATCGCATCAGTCTTATAGTCAAGACATCACTTCAGGAGTTGCCACTAGATGCCGGGTTACTAGCCATTGCTCGTGGTTATAAACGAGTGAATGTTTCTTAGCCTGTCCTGTCCTGTCAGTGAACAAGACAGTATTCGAGGCGTTATCCACTCCCCGGCACCTACTGTACACTCTTTCCCGGCACCGACCAAAACATGCGACGCCGGCACTGGTGCCCGCCATGACTTAGGCGATTTCCGCTTCGAAACATGTTGATTTTAATGTTCTAACACGTGATAACCGGTGCCGACTGGTGTCAGCCGGTGCCCGCACCGATCGGACTCCGTGGCACCGAGCACTTGCTATACACTAAAACCGAGAGTGGGCAACCCCTCGGTAGTCTTGGTCGGCGTTCACCTTTGACTTTCGTTCCTTTTTATTGGGATCCCAAAACGTTAGTGACGGATACCTATGACATCGCACAAAGTTGTCCGTCTGTCCGTCTGTACGGTCTGTAACTTTCGAAGGGAATGAGATATTTTGATGAAACTTGGTGTGAGGATTCTTTGGGTCAAGAGCAAGGTCAAGTTCGTAGATGGGCTCAGTAGCCCTATATTTAGGGGTGGGGGAGGGGGTTTAAATTAAGGGGCAAACAAAATATTTTTAAACAGCTAATGTGATAGTCGATTATGGGGTAAGAAGACATGCTGAACACGATGGTGAAAACCATTTTCTCACCGGACGGTTAGTTCGCCCGGAATCCGGCCAAAACCGGAAAGTCTGTTAAAAGTAAAAGTTTTATTTGAAGTTGATTAGATGTTCGATTTAGGGGTAAGATGACATGCTGAACACGATGGTGAAAACCATTTTCTCGCCAGACAAGTAGTTCGCCCGGAATCCGGCCAAAACCGGAAAGTTTGTTAAAAATAAAAGCTTTATTTGAAGTTGATTAGAGGTTTGATTTAGGGGTAAGAAGACATGGTAAACACGATGGTGAAAACCATTTTCTTGCCGGGCAAGTAGTTCGCCCGGAATCCGGCCAAAACCGGAAAGTCTGTTAAAAGTAAAAGTTTTATTTGAAGTTGATTAGATGTTCGCTTCTAGGGGTAAGATGACATGCTGAACACGATGGTGAAAACCATTTTCTCGCCAGACAAGTAGTTCGCCCGGAATCCGGCCAAAACCGGAAAGTTTGTTAAAAATAAAAGTTTTATTTGAAGTTGATTAGAGGTTTGATTTGGGGGTAAGAAGACATGCTGAACACGATGGTGAAAACCATTTTCTTGCCGGGCAAGTAGTTCGCCCAGAATCCGGTCAAAACCGGAAAGTTTGTTAAAAGTAACAGTTTTATTGGAAGTTGATTAGACGTTCGATTTAGGGATAAGAAGGACACATTTTTTACCCGGACAACTTGTTCGCCCGGAATCCGGCCAAAACCGGAAATTTGGCAGAAGTAAAGCTGGAAGTTTCGATCAGTATCGTCAAAATAGATATGGCTTATAGCGGTATATCTGAACTTGGTTTTCTCAGATGATTAGCCTGGCGAAGACTGGATCTGGCGAAGACAAAACCCGATTGTCTGGATCAAACATTAAATTTGTGGGATCCCATCGAAACCTTTGGTCTTGTTTTATGTGACCTTTTAACGAACAAGGGGAACAGTCATCCTACAAGCTGTAGAAGCCTAGTTCTCGCAGATGAAGTTTGCAAATTCAATCTCGAAACGGATGGTAAAGTAACATTATACATAGGTTGAATAGCGTCTATAAAACACTAATAATTGTTAAAAAAAAAAAAATTGTTCAGGGTAAAATTCATCTAGATACTTTTATTTTATGGCAGCCACGTCCGACGTGTAAGATTCCTGCACAAAACATTCCTTCCTTATTTCTCTACTAAGTTTTTTCGTGGGGGTTTAGTATCTATCTGTCTTGCTATTGGCTCTCACCGGTTAAAGGAGCGCATACGAACTTGCGGAATGACAACGCTGTAGCGAGGGCGGGCACAGTGTTCCTATTGGTCGCTGAATTCTGTGATTTGTCACAGATTTACGTTTCTTCGAGAAAACCAGCGAGAATTCTGCAATGAAGCAAAAAAGTTGAGGTTTATAATAATGAAGATGATAAAGCAATAGCGTTTTTTTTTTCATAAGTGACCTTACAATCTGGAATTGAAAATTTCCTGAGCTTCGCTTCGTTAGCCATTGAAATGCACGCTTTTGTTGAAATTCGAATTCGTCGCGTCGGGATGAACCTTGTCTTGTTTGACGCTGCAAAATGGATACGTCAGATACATTTTATTAGAGCTATATTTTGACCTTTCTTGGCAAGGGAACTTTGTCTTGTCGGGCCAGAACGTCACTACGAGAGCCAAAGGTGAAAAAAAATCCCTTAGCGAAGTCAAAATAGTTCAGTGTATTTAAATCTGAGAAAAAAAAAACAAGCTGGCTTTTCAGTTGAACTTTAAACATGTTTTCCCGTGTTCAGCAGCATCAATTGTAGCTAAGTGATTCACGTGCTGAGGAGAGGCTTCTGTATCCTTGAGGTGTGGGTAGTTGGGGATTGTTTTTGTCAGCTTCGTGTAGTATTGACTGAGTTTGCTCTTTTAGGGGGCAAATTTGGAACCCTGAGACGGTTTGTTGTCCGCGAAGTAATCCCAGAGACTGAAGAATACTCACCAGATAAGAATTCGAGATACAAAATGTTTCGAGGGGACTACGGTGGAGTCTACCACACTTACCATGGACCCTCCACCACTCAGACAAGACCTTCTATTCTCAAGGTAAGGTACTGCTTAGTTATGAAGGAAAAGGATACCGACCACAATGACAGTAGGTGACCAAGTTGGTCAGTATTCCTCGAAGTCCGAACCCAAACTTGGGCTTGTTATTCCTAATCCAATGCTCAGCTTCTGATTAATACAAATCCACCCCCATTCTTATGCTTCATAGCATACCTTCCGAGCAAGAAAGAAAATATAAATGAAAAAAGAAATTAAAATTATTTGCAACGAATAACCCTTTGCAAGTTGACCCAAATATGCCAAGATGTCTTTGCCAATTATTGACAGATGACTATTTAAAGACATACCAACAACGAACATACACTAAAACAAAAATAAAAAGGATATACCCCGTGCAAAAGATATCCGTGAGGACACCCTACCATACGGGTAGCGTGTCCTTTCGCAATCGGGTTTGGGACTGGGTATGGCGGCTATTCGAGTTAACTAGCAGTAGGATATTACCTTAATTACCTTAATTTGCACTTCAAAGCTAATTAAAATCTGTAGATCTGTTGAATGCTGCTGAGTTGGATCGGTGGTATCTCGTGTCATAGCAGGTATGAGCAGGATGGGATGTCCCACTGATACATCCAGTCTTTAGTGGCCCACTCTTTGTCCAGTGCCTTCTTGAATGCTTCGTGAGTGGGGGCTGAGACTGTTGCTTCGGACAGTTCATTCCAGGGTTGACAACTCTGTTGGTAAAGAAACTTTTTCTGGCCCTGGTTTTGACAGACTGTTTGAATAGCTTCTGTGAGTGTCCTCTGGTGCGGTGCACTGTGGGGGCCTGGGTGGCTAGGCAAGATCTTGGCAAATGATGAATCCAGCAGTTTATGGGTCATCGTCATGTCGCTACGGTTGCGCCTTGCGGCTTGAGTGCTCCTCCTAGCGAAACAGGCGGTAAATTGAAGCCGAAAATTCTATAGGCTAAAGATTACTGACTTGGATTTGCGAAAGATAAGAATAAAACCAGTTACCTGAAAATATGAAATTTAGCTCAGTCGGGCGTCTTTGTGGTTGGTTGTTTGCTGGATTTCTGTAGCAAAAGAAATGGAAGACGGTTGTGAGCTGCTGAGAGGTCGTTGGTTTGACCACGAGATGGAGGTATGCCAGGTTAGACTACTTACGGATGGGCGAGAAGGACAGGATGGAAAATGAAGCAAGTTTTGTGTCCTCAAGATATAACTCCTGGTTAGGGAGTTTAAAAATTGCTTTTATATGTGTGCCTATAAGGCGCATATTACGGAGGTTCCGTTCGATTAGTTTTTGTCAGGTTAGATTACTTTCGGATTGGTGAGAAGGAGAAGATAGAAGGAGGTTCCTCCTGGCTAGGGAGTTTAAAAAGGATGGGTTTTGCACGTGTAAGGCGCATATGGAGTTGCCGTTCCCGTATTTCAATAGGCCTCGACCGGGGGTTTGGGGTTAGTCATCTGACACTGCCTCCCTGTTCCTCCGGATTTCTCCAGGTACCGGATTTGAGGCTGAGTGATCAGCGACTAACCAAGCGTCTCGGCCTGGATCTTGACCTGAACACTTCAGTAAAGACCTGTATCTAGATACAACTACGCAGAGGCGTTACTAGCCAACATATTTTTTCTTTTTGGAGGGGCCTCCTCCCCCCATAAGTGACGCCTCTGCAACTACTTAATGTCTCGGCCGTTGACGAACTTCGGGAGCAGGCTATTAGGGTTGATGTAGGCCACATTTTTTTTACTTATATTTGTTTCCCCGTTACGTTTTGTGATTTATTTTGTGGTCTGACCATAGTTGGTCGTTACCTAGTCCAAATAAAGAATAAATAAATATTATTATTAATCATAGGCTGATGGAAGTATTCTCAGGTCCTTACGCAGGCCCATGGGTAGACTAGGAAAGCGAACATACCGCACAGTATTTAAAGCACAACTTAAAGTGCTATTTCGCTCATTTTGTTCTTCGATCATTGCCGGTGGCGTCTCCGTCGCGAGGACCTTTTCATTCCTTTCAGCGTCTCTGTTGTGAGTCTCTGTTAACTCTTAGGGAATGTTTGCTCAACGACATTGCAGTCGTGCGGTCAAATCACAAACTACGTGTCGTCATCACTCTTTTTATTCACAATAGGAGGACGTGTGCGATGATACTGACGTCAGCAGGCTACGTCACATTCACACGTATAGCATCTATACTTGTGGTCGGTGTGTTCGTGCCAGGGTTAATTACACTTAGAGGTAATTAGCCTATAACCCTATTTCTTGGGTAACTGATCGAGAAATAAAGTATTGAACAACAAATTTGTTACAATCTCGTTCTAACCTGCTACAGCTAAGTAGGTAGATTGCGTTCTTGCGTGAGGCAATAGCGGACTAATGGATATGTTTATCCCAGGGCCGTATCCAGGTTGGTTAGGGCGTTCACCCCCCCCCCGAAATAATCGAAATAATTAATCGTTTTTTATACCTCTGATCTATGTCTTTTTTATACTTTTTGGTCCGACCCGCGGGTACTGGCTTAACTGTACGCTTGCCGCGGGAAATTACCCATAAGAGTGCGAATACACGGTCAGGATTTACCAGCCGGATTTCCGGCACTTTCATCATCAAATTGAAAAATCTGAACTTTCCCATATGGAAGTGATGATGGTACCGACAGTCCGGGAGCTCAGTCGCTCGAGGATTTCGGAAAATTTGTTTAGGTTACTTTTTTTTTCGCTCTCTAACTAGCAGTTTTGTCAGTATATCTGGAGGGACCGGAAAATTACGGAATGATGGACATTGTTGGATCTTGGCGGTTTTATCAGTTCTTTCTTGAATTGTGTTCTTGGCAGGCGTCGCCTGGTCTAGCTTGTTGTACGTGTTTTGTTTTCGTCGCAAAAAATACAGAATTCCTCTCACGATACTGTGATTGGTCGCGATTGATTAAAGCTAAAACCGCAGAGCAAAACTGGAATGGCTACTTTTCGTGCCAGCTTATTTTTACGCTCTCAGTGTAGTGGTATGTTGGTCGGTGATTGTTCCTTAGTACATTGGTTTCACAGCTATACATTATCCGTCAATAATCCTGTGGTATTCTGTGAATGTTTTGCTGTACGGTGGATTGTAGGGAAATTTGATGAAATTTGACCTTAGTTGATTACCCATACATCGGGTGATTTTGAGCTGGACCTTAGCACTTGATAAGATTAGTCTTGCTCTGTCTTGAATATCAGAAGTCTGCTTAATTTTTTGAATTTGGCATATCACCTAAATGCAAAGTTGACTTGGCCCCGGATTCGTAAATTCTGCGCATAGTTAGCAGGTTACGTGATCAGGTACAGTCAGGATTCGATAGTGGATATGGATGGGTTTTGTGTTTGGAGCCTGACCTATTTGTGGATTCTGCTGAGCAGTTTAGCCTAAACACTAGTGAATTTGTCGCAGAACTGAACTTTGCTCATTACCCATTTGGACCTGGAATTAAGGACAGTACTTTCAGCACTATAAGATTCAGGATATTGCAACCACGTAGCCGCATAGCAGCAAGAGATTGAACTGCATCTTGGGAGAAAACTTCACATTCCGGCGTGATCCCAAACTGGGGTACGTTCCGGCTGGTGTGCTTGTTTGAACACTTCTCCAACTGTTTCACTACCCTGGCTTTGTTACTTGCTTATAAAACTGTCAAATGGAAAGGAAAAATAACAAACTTTGATATCAGCTAATAGCCAACTCTTTCAGGGTTATCCTGGCATAAACTTTGGGTAGACATTCAATTAAATGTTATTTTATTTTGAATTTATAGATGTGCTTCTTCTTCTATTTGAGGCGTCTTTTGATTCGAACCGCCATCTTCTTCGTTGAAGGTGCGTTTCGTTTACCAAAGTATTAAATTGTGAAAGGAAAACCAGGTGCCAGTTGAGTCACTAACAGCAAAATATTCAAAAGGGGATAAAAACATGAATGGAAAAAACGTTTTTGGCAAGTATTTTGTAGTAAAAAATGCCTGGTTTGGGTTTTAGTTTTTCTTCGGCGATCGTTCACTGTCTACTGTAATTGCAACAGTTTTGCATTACTATCACTACCATTCTAAGTATCCTAAAGGAAGAAAACAATATTAAAAATAAATAAGAAAGTAGGTTTGGAGAGTTTATTTCAGTTTTATGGCAAAAGATGCTGAAACACTTGAGTATTACCATTAATTCTTATTTTATTGACTGTTTTAGCGTCGAAAAAAACCGAGGATGGGCTAATATTAGAGAAGTGTTCAAAGAAGCATACCTCAGAAGATGACATCGTTTTCGCAGGCCCAGGCCTCCCGACCCTCTCAGCCTTGCCTTTAGCTGTTTGAGTATTTCTTTTATCTAATCAGTGTCATAGCTATTGTTTTGGAGGTAATTTCATCCATTGTGGCAAGACGCTGTTGCATACTGATCAGAGGTCCAGTCGACGTGATAAGGCTATGAATATTCGGAAGAAGGACGGACGATTCTTTGTGCCGCATTCTAAGTTTGTCTGTAAGTGTCGATACGTGATAAATCAAGGTGATGTATTATTGGAAGCCGATCATCTGACTCCCCGTTTGTTTTTATTCAGTGGCAATATTGAAAAGGACACAGTTAGTGTAAGTGTATGATGCCATTCCTTTCAGAAATTTGTATAAAGATATAAAAGAATTACAACTTGGAGGTGGCAGTGTTGCCACGGACAAGGATACTTATCAACATTTCTGCAACCTTGGAGACACGACACTCGACACCACAGCGAATCTGTTGCCGAATTGTTGGTAAAGGCCTAAGTGGGAATTGGAGCAGAAGTCCACGGTGTTGCCACGCAAAAGCCATCGAAAGTTTTACTTACCACTTTGTTCCATTTGTGACGACAACAAAGATGTGTGATACATTCGTAAGAATGGTTTGTTTTCAACTGACCGTGGATCAGGATTCCCACTACCTTTAGTGATACTAATCGTGCTGCAGAAAATAAGAAAATAGTATACAAACCAATTGGTGTCACGTGACATTTGCCACTACACACCGTTACGCCCGAAATCGCTCAAGAGATGGATCTGTCCGACATTCCCTACATCGACAGTTTCCTCTTCGCTGAAACTAAAGACGTTCTAGAAACGGTTAAAGAGGGGGAGAGACTCGGCTCAAACGTTATGAAGAATGAGGAGCCACAACCCCACCCAAGCTATTTGCGCAAGCGCTATTTGAGTGAGCCATCTGGTGGTAATTTTTGGTCACTACGCGCGCAGGTCGCGCCGCTCCCGCCGTTCCCTGAAGGAGAAGTTATCGTTAGAGAGCTGGGACCGCAGAAGAGGGTACAGAGACAGGTTGGTTGGAATATATCATAATACGTCGTCATGATACAGAGCAAAATAACGCTAGGGAGTAGTCCAGCAAAAAAAAAGAAAGTTCAGAAACGAATTCAGCGTATCTTCTTATCCCTATAAAGAACATCTAATCAGCTTCCAATAAAACTTTAACTTATAAAAAAAAATCCGGTTTCAACCGGATTCCGGATGAACTATATGTCCGGTTAAAAAATTGTTGTCATATACAGATTCAGCGTCTCTTCTTACCCTTTAATCTGTCATCTAATCAACCTCAGATAAAGCTTCGGCTTTTAACAAATTTTCCGGTTTTGGCCGGATTCCGGGCGAACTTCTTGTCCGGCGGGAAAATGGTTTTCAGCATCGTGTTCAGCATGTATTCTTACCTCTAAAGCGAACAGCTAATCAACTTCAAATAAAACTTTTACTTTTAACAATCTTTCTGGTTTTGGCCGGATTCCGGGCGAACTACTTGTCCGGCGAGAAAATGGTTTTCACCATCGTGTTCAGCATGCCTTCTTACCCTTAAATCGAACGTCTAATCAACTTCAAATAAAACTTTTCCTTTTAAGGAAATAATCGATTATCACATTAGCTGTTTCAAAATATTTTGTTCGCCCCTTAATTTAACCCCCCCCCCTCCCTCACCCCTAAATGTAGGGCTACAAGGCCCATCTACGAACTCGACCTTACCCTTGACCCAAAGAATCCTGACACCAAGTTTCATCAAAATATCTCATTCCCTTCGAGAGTTATCGTGCCTACAGACGGACGGACGGACAGACAGACAACTTTTACGATGTCATAGGTATCCCTCACTTGCGTTTTGGGATCCCAAAAAAAGAAAATCGCGAATTTTACTGGCAAGTGCTTAACCATTTGGTCGGGAAAAGATCACTTCTAGGATGAGTATGTGCTTTAGGCCGCGTTCACAAGTATGCCCAGCCAAGCTTAGATGCCTAGGCATCTAAGCTTGTTTCCAGGTTTAGCCAGGTACCGAGTTCTAACTTCTAGAGCCCAGAACTCCGTGCCTGGCCCAAAATCTGTTCCTAGGCATGGGTGTGGACGGTGATGCTAGACCCATGCTAGGCATCTGTGCTTGGCGGTTCATGCTTGTGAACGGGGCTTTAGCGATGGTTGGTTTCTTCCTTGGGCTTTTCAGTAGTCCCTTTGGTGTGCCCTTGGTATGGTGGCTTCCAGCTATACATGGAACAGGCAAGCAGCCTGGACTCTTCTGTTGGTTTGTTTTGAGTGCCTGGCGTGGAGCTTCTTCATCCGACCTCGATTCCGCATTTCGCGAATCTCTTCGATATCTCTTATGTCAAATATCAATATTACCCCGCCCCCTTACTGCTATCGATTTCCATCCGTTGCGTGCTGTTCTTTGAACACATAGACCAAACTAGTGTGGTGTAAGGTGGCACAGTCGATTGGGCTAGAAAACAAAGAAAGACGACACGTGTGTTCTAGTAGGAGTGTGCAAAAACTCTTTAACTGGTTGCAGGCAAGAAGCAAAACTGTAAACCACTTCCAACTATGACTCCATTTTGGGGCCAGCAATCGATACATCACTGATAGTTGAGTTTTCTTCAGTAAATATGTTTTATACATATTTATACGCAAACAGTTTAAAAAGTAGTCGAGCGAAGCGAGGACCTTTCACGGTTCGAAAGGTTTATTTGAAGTGGAACGTTATACATCTACATTACCTTGAGATGATTTATGGCGTGTTTAAAAGCTCAGTGCAGTATCGATCCCCTGAAAATCACCATAGTTGGATGCGGTTCGCAGTTTTCTTTCTTGCCTGCTATCAGTAGATGTATGGCGATACTAGAACCCACTTGTTATTTGTCTTTGTTTGCTCAACCAATCGATTGTGCCTTACGGAGGCTGTGCAGTTTTTATGGCACTTGCAGCTTCGCTCAAGTGCCATATACCGATCACTTTTCCGTCGGTCGGTCTGTCGGTCGGTCGGTCGGTCCGGTGATCGCGAGTTAGGGTACTTGCAGATGTGCTAGGACGATGAAACTTGGCAGGCATATCAGGGACCCGACCAAACTAACTTGCAAATTGTCACTTCCACGATCCGACCACCGTGGAGGGAGTAGAGGGCGGGGGAATCCGGAAAATTTAGTAGTTTTTGTAAAACCCCTACCCCTTTCTTTACACTAGTAGGTCTGCGCGCGGCGTGACGTCACTCTTTGCATCGGATCACTCTGTTAACATTGGAAAGAGCTAGTGCATTCGAGGGTCAAAGGGGTTTGTATCTGTGGTGCAGTGCGGGGGAATATGGAAAATTGAGTGTTGCGTAACTTTCGAACGGGTGATCGGATTGGGACGAAACTTAATATCTGAATGAATGACATATCTCTGATGTTCCATTTGAAGTCCGAACCGGATTCGACAGCTATGGGGAATTGGGGTGGGGGAAGACCGGAAATCTCGAGAAACGGTTATAATGGAGGGATCGGAGTAAAACTTGCTGGGAAGAACAAGAATCTGCTCCAGATAATTTGTTTCCACGTTTGGACTGGACCCGGACACTTGGGGGGGGGGGTGGAGGGGAGTTTCACGGAATTCTGGTGATGACAGTTTTTGGGATTTTCACGACGAAACTTGGGAGGCGTATCAGGGACTCGATCAAACTGACTTGTAAATAAAAATTAACTCGATCCGATAGTCGTGGGGGGATCGGAGGGAGGGGGAATCCGGAATATTTAGCCATGCGTAACTTTGGAACGGGTGATCGGATTCGAGTGAAATTTAATAACTGAACAGAGGGCGTGCCTGTGGTGATCTTTTTCATGTCCGGACCGGATCCGACAACAATTGGGGGGGGAATACGTAACCGGATTGGACTGGAGAGATCGGGATGGAACTTTGTGGGAATAACAAACAAGTCCAAACTGAACCGGATTGGCTCCGGCGACTGTGGGGGGAGTTTGAGGGGCGGGTCCGGAATTCCGGTGATCGCGAGTTAAGGTACTTCCAGATGTGCTAGGACGATGAAATTTGGCTGGAATATTAGAAATTCGACAAGATTGGCTTAGAAATCGCCACTTTTCAAATCCGACCATTCCCTAAAGTACCAATCATGACCGCAAATTAAGAAAAATACTTTTAAGAAAAAAATATGCATTTCCATGATCCCCATGAGCTCATGATCCTTTTTGTCCTCAAGGGTTTTGCTTACAAATGAAGTTCTAGCTCCCTTAAAGTGTGCATCTTAACCGCAAGGTCGAAAAGTACTTTTTATCAAACGATGCATCTCAACCCATGATCAGTTGTCCCACAAGGGTTTTGCAAAAAAAATAATATCTTGCACCCTTAAAGTGCGCAAATTAGTAGGAAAAAAAATATTTCTGATCATACGTATATATCAATGATCCCTAAGAGCCTGCTATCGTTTTTGCCTCAAGGGTCTTCCTTACAGATGAATTTCTAGTGCCTTTAAAGTGCGCATCATTACAGCCAAGTTCAACGATTATATACTTTTTCTCTAGCTCCCTTAAAGTGCGCATCTGAACCGCACAGTCGAAAATTACTTTTGATCAAATAATACATCTCAACCCTTGCAAGTGCCATATGAGCTTACAGCTCTTGTTCTTGGAATATATTCGCTTCTCTCGTTAACTTCTGACTTTCCACCTTGCTGTTTTCGACATAAATCTTGACGATATCCCTCTTTCGGTTGTCACTTTAAACGACCCTTTTCGCTGCCGTAAATAATCGATTTATCCTGGAATTCCTTTCCTTTCTGCTCCGTTTTCCAGAAGTCCCAAGGTCTTTTCGCTCCAGACTCATCATAATAAGGATTAGATCGGGAGAATATTTGGTTTCGCTGTTTTGTTTCTCATTGGTTGTTCGACAGGGGTAGGTGTTGGTGGCAAAGGACAAAGAACTCTAGGAAACAAGTTTTTCTATTCCCCCAAATTTTCTAATATCTTTAGAACCGTTTCCGAACTCCGGATGTGAATCCACAACAGGGTACTCAAACTTTGCCTGTCGCCACAGTTCACGTACGTTATGCCACCAAGTTTTGTTCCAGAGTTCGTAAAAGATTTTAACGAGTTGTTTCTTTTGTTTATTCTCTCTCATATTGTTCGTGTGTCTTACTATGATGATGACACAAAAACTGACTTTAAGTCGGTATAAAATGTATGTCCCAGGTATGTCCTATTTTGGTTCCACATTTGGCGACACAACGAGCGTTTTACGAGCACTGGATTTGTCCTTCGTCACGTTCGGCATCGTTCGTGAGGGATTTTGAGAACAAATTGAATTGAATCACACTGTAACGCTATTACTTATTACTCAATTACTCTGTTGTCATAGTATAGTCCTGATAATGCGCTGGTTATCTACAACTACAAAGATAATGTTGTAGCACTTTGCCAAGAACAAATGATCCGATAGAACTTCCGTCTTTGGTCCCATGCAGCGACTGTGGATGCCCCGATAAAATTCAACTTTTGGATCTATTTTATTATGTCTGTCACGATTGTTGATATGATACACTGGCAGTGTTGCCAGATCGTTGTCAAGAAATAAGCCGTGGCTCGGAAATACGCCAGAAAAATGTATGCCTCCCAAAAACTTTTGAGAGTTTTTATGAGAGATATTTCGATCCGCCATAGCAAGGGCCTCTTCAGGCTCAGGGCGCTCAAGTTGGAAAATGAACTTGTGGAAAAACCACAAAGTTCCACAAGTTCATTTTCCAGCTGAAGCCTGGAGAGGACCCTTGCCAAGAAGGGCCAAAATATAGCTCTAATAAAATTCAGCTGACATATCCGTTTTGCCCTGTCAAATAACATTGTTTCTCTCTAAATATAATTGTTCTTTAAATATTAAAACGACGTAAGAACAGTCGATTTTGCTGAAAAACAGTCGGTTTTTGGTAAAAATAGTCAGTTTTTCGCATCATGCTAAAAGATGTTGAAAAGAAAAACAGCCACGTTTTACGCCACACGCCAGTTGCAAAAATATTCACGCAACTCTCCGATGAAATCCGCCAGTTTGGCGTAAAATCTGGTAACACTGTTACAATGGGGGACTTTCAGAAATTAGTCCGCTTCAGCCCAATTCCCACAGAGAGCGAATTTCGCCACGCCTGACGATATTCGTCACGCCAGGCGTTTAAAAACGGCGAGGGGTTGCCCACTCTCGATTTTAGCGTACAGCAAGTGCCCGGTGCCGCGGTACCCAGCCGGTGCCAGCACCTACTGACATCAGCCGGCACCGGTTGCCACGTGTTTAAACGTTAAAATAAGCATGTTTAGAAGCGAAATTACTCAACTTGTGGACGGCACCGGTGCCGACACCGCTAATTTCGGTCGGTGCCGGCCGGTGCCGAGATAGGGTGTACAGCAGGTGCCGGGGAGTGGGTAACCCCTCGAAAAACGGCTTCGTCAGGCTTCGGCTCCGGACCGAAAAAATCCGCAACGCCAGGCAAACAATTTGACGCCCTCTGTGTGAATCCCGCTTTAGAGGCGCTGACCTGGAATACGGCGAATTCGCAGTAAATTGTTTGATCTACTGCCTCGCTCTTACGTGTTTCCGTCACTCGCTGTTTTTGCTCCGTCGAAAGCCCAGTGTGATGATGTTTGAAGTATTGAAACCACATGGCAGTCAGACAGGTTGTTCCGCACGAAAACCGGATTCCAATTGTGCTGCGAATAAAGAAGAAAATGTTCCTCAAGCGCCTTGCCATTACCGCAATTTAGTGTGTGTTGCATGTGGACAGATACCTTTTCTGATATTGGATAACTGTTATATGTATGTATGTGTTTGTACTCTTAAAGACCAACGAGCTATAGTAATAACCCAACACTAAAACAAACTGCAAAAGGCCTGCGTTTTAACTTTTACATATTTTGCGTAGAGTTGCTGAGAAAACAGGTAGATGCTCTTCTTGACTGTTTCTGGTTATTTTTATGGCACTTGCCTTCCGGCCAAGTGCCATATACCGATCACTTTTCCGTCGGTCGTTCGGTCGGTCGGTCGGTCGGTCGGTCGGTCGGTCGGTCGGTCAGTCCGGTGATCGCGAGTTAGGGTACTTCCAGATGTGCTAGGACGATGAAACTTGGCAGGCGTATTAGGGGCCCGACCAAACTAACTTGCAAATAGTCACTTCCCCGATCCGACCACCGTGGAGGGAGAAGAGGGCGGGGGAATCATGAAAATTTAGTAGTTTTTGTAAAACCCCTACCCCCTACCTCTTTGCATCGGATCACTCTGCTAACATTGGAAAGAGCTAGTGCATTCGAGGGTCAAAGGGGTTTGTATATGTGGTGCAGTGCGGGGGAATATGGAAAATTGAGTGTTGTGTAACTTTCGAACGGGTGATCGGATTGGGATGGAACTTAGTACCTGAATGAATGACATATCTCTGATGTTCCATTTGAAGTCCGAACCGGATTCGACAGCTATGGGGGAGTTGGGGTGGGGGAGACCGGAAATTTCGAGAAACGGTTATAATGGAGGGATCGGAGTAAAACTTGCTGGGAAGAACAATAATCTGCTCCAGATAAATCGTTTACACGTTTGGACTGGACCCGGACACTTGGGGGGGGGATGGAGGGGAGTTTCTCGGAATTCTGGTGATGACGGTTTTTGGGATTTTCACGACGAAACTTGGGAGGCGTATCAGGGACCCGATCAAACTGACTTGTAAATAAAAATTCACTCGATCCGATAGTCGTGGGGGGATCGGAGGGAGTGGGAATCCGGAATATTTAGCCATGCGTAACTTTGGAACGGGTGATCGGATTGGAGGGAAATTTAATAACTGAACAGAGGGCGTGCCTGCGGTGATCTTTTTCATGTCCGGACCGGATCCGACAACAATTGGGGGGGGGGAATGCGTGACCGGATTGGACTGGAGAGATCGGGATGGAACTTTGTGGGAATAACAAACAAGTCCAAAACCGAACCGGATTGGCTCCGGCGACTGTGGGGGTAGTTTGAGGGGCGGGTCCGGAATTCCGGTGATCGCGAGTTAAGGTACTTCCAGATGTGCTAGGACGATGAAATTTGGCTGGAATATTAGAAATTGGACAAGGTTGGCTTAGAAATCGCCACTTTTCAAATCCGACCATTCCTTAAAGTACTAATCATGACCGCAAATTAATAAAGTACTTTTAAGCAAAATATGCATTTCCATGATCCCCATGAGCCCATTATCATTTTTGCTTCAAGGGTTTTGCTTTCAAATAAATTTCTAGCTCCCTTAAAGTGTCATCTTAACCGCAAGGTCGAAAAGTACTTTTTATCAAACGATACATCTCAACCCATGATCATTTGTGCCACGAGGGTTTTGCAAAAAAAAAAATTCTAGCACCCTTAAAGTGCGCATTTTACCGCATTAGTAAAAAAAAAAACTTTTGATCATACGTATATATCAATGATCCCTAAGGGCCTGCTATCGTTTTTGCCTCAAGGATCTTGCTTACAGATGAATTTCTAGTGCCTTTTGCATCATCACAGCCAAGTTCAACGATAAAATACTTTTTCTCTAGCTCCCTTAAATTGCGCATCTGAACCGCACAGTCGAAAATTACTTTTGATCAAATAATACATCTCAACCCATGCAAGTGCCATATGAGCTTACAGCTCTTGTTTGTTTTGTTTATCTTTTATTCCGTTTCTGTTTTAAATATTTCAGCTGGGAGATTTGCTCAGCGGACTAGAAAAGATAAAAGATTATGAAAGATAAAAAAACTCATCAAACAGGCTTAATTTGTGGGGGGGGGGGGAGAAATAATCGTTAATTTACCATTATCGCAATTTGGTGTGTGTTGCATGTGGACAGATACCGTTTCTGATATTGGATAACTGTTACATGTATGTATGTGTTTGTACTCTTAAAGACCAACGAGCTATAGTATGTAACTCGACACTAAAACAAATAAACAAAATGCTTGATCTCGGCTTGATCATCTGCAGCAAAAAGGGACCAACGTCCGAGTCCCATCTGCCAATTTGCACGCTGCGATTTTTTTATAACTACAAAAGACTTGCTTTTTGCGTATTTTGCTTACAGTTGCTGAGAAAATAGGTAGATGCTTTTATTGGCTGTTTGTTAGTTTTCGTTTTGTTTATCTTTTATTCCGTTTCGAAAATGGGTTTTAAATATTTCGGCTGGGAGATTTTGCTCAGCAGCTAGAAAAAGTTAAAAGATAAAATTATAATAGATCAACCTCTCATTAAACAAACTAAATTTGTGGAGGCGAGAATTAAATAGAAAAAGAAGATTTAAAACAGTTGTTTTTTGATGAAAAAGTAATGGGTGGTTACCAGGCCCGTATCCAGGAATTTATTTCGGGGGGGGGGGGGGGGGGGTTGCCCGTGGAATTTATTTCGGGGGGGGGGGGGGGTTGCCCACGGGTCGGACCAAGAAGTGCAAAAAATACATAGATCAGAGGTTAAAGCCTACAAAAAACTATTACTTTTGTGGGTTTCGGGGGGGGGGGGTCGAACCCCCTAACACCCCCCCTGGATACGGCCTTGGTGGTTACATAACTAACGGATCAGCAAAAAAATCGAGCTTCTTAACTTAGACCTTAGTTCCTCCTGTGCCGCCAGAGGCACCCAGGGCATCCAGAAAGAGCCGCCAGTCATCCCTCATATGTGCTGCTGCCCAGACGTCTTCCCATTGGGGTTGGACTGTCGAATTGATAGACTTCAGGTCCCGCTGGTATGTGCGACGAAGTGTATTTTTTGGCCTTCCTCTTCTTCGGGTTCCCTCTGGTTGCCACTCGAGTACCGTTCTGGGGAGTCTATCTTCCGCCATGCGGATAACGTGTCCCAAGTAGCGCCATCTTCGTTGGCGTATGACATCTGTTACCATGGGCTGATGCGTGATAGAGCGAACTGTCTGGTTGGTTACGTGGTCCCTCCAGTTAATGTTCAGTATCCTGCGAAGACAGTTGTTCTCGAAAGCGAGGATCCTCTTTTCTTGCTGTTGGTTCAGTTTCCAGCATTCACAGCTATAAAGGAGGGCGGAGAGGACGTTACTGTTGAACAGCCTCAATTTCAGTTTCAGGGAATACTTTTTCGATCGCCAAACTGGCTTTAGTCGATTAAAAGCTCCACTGGCTTGTCCAATCCTAGACTGCACCTCCTTTTCGCTTGATCCAGTTCGTTCGACTGTACTTCCAAGGTATCTAAATTCCACTACCTGCTCTACTGCGTTGTCCCCGCACTTTATGCCCAGTGGTGAGTCGCTCGTTGCCATGCTTTTTGTTTTGTTCGAACTGATCTTCAGCCCCAAAAGACTTGCTTTCTCTCGGATTACATCGAGAAGTTCCTGGAGCCTTTCCTTGTTTGCCTCAATCAGGGTGATGTCGTCGGCAAAATCAAGATCTGCTAGTCTCTTATTATCGCAGATTTGGATACCAAACCCTGTGCATTCTCGGAGCGCATAATCAATTACAAGGACAAAAAGCAAGGGGGAGAGGACACATCCCTGTTTGACACCGGACATGATACTGAAATACCTTGTATTTCCTTCGTGGGTCCGAACGCAGCACTCCGTGTTTTCGTACAGCGCAATGATCAGGGATACGAGTTTATCTGGAATGCCGTAGTATCGGAGGATTTTCCACAGCGACTCTCGGTGTATTGAGTCGAAGGCTTTTTCGAAATCCACAAAGACAAGGTACATCTTTTGCCTCCATTCGTTGCATTCCTCGATCAACATGCGCAGGACATAAATAAGGTCTGAGCAGGAGCGAGATGGGCGGAAGCCATGTTGTTCGTCTCTTAAGTGCTTATCTAAGGCTGTCTGGATGCGGCGGAGGATTATCTGTGAGAATAGTTTCCCTGGGATAGAAAGGAGGCTGATGCCCCTCCAGTTATCGCACTTCGATGCATCTCCTTTCTTGAAAAGCTTGATGAGTGTGCTTTTTCTCCATTCTTCAGGGACTTTCTCTGATTTCCAGATGCATGCAAAGAATGCGATCCACACCGTTATGCAAGCACCTAAAGAGGTTTTGATCATTTCTGCTGATATCCTGTCGCTTCCTGGTGCTCTGCCGTTCTTCAACTTGCGAGCGGCTTGGACTATTTCTTCGGTCGATGGCTCTTCCGTATTGATTTGAAGGTCCAGGAAAGGGGTTGTGGGGATATCTGCTGTGTTCGGAGGACTAGGTCTGTTGAGGACTTTCTCAAAATGTACGGCCCAAACTTCAGAGATTTCATCGGGGGCTGTGACCATCTTGCCGTTTTCGTCTTTGACTGGCCCGTTTAGGTTACGTCGTTTCCCGATGATTTCATTGGTGATTTTGTAAACGGCTCTGGAATCACCGCGTTTGGCTGCTTCTTCCGCCATAGCTGCCTTCTTTTCTAGAAAGTCCCGTTTATCTCCCCTTGCGCTCTTCTTCACTAGCTTGTCTTGATGTCGGTATAGATGGTTACTCAAGACTGTGTCGCTGTTATCTCCACCGTTTAGAAGACGTTGCTTAAGTTTCCGACGTTCTTCAATAAGGGTCCATGTCTTATCGGATAACCATTCATCTTTGGGTCTTTTTTTGTGCCCAAGCGTTTCTAGTGCTGTCTGGTTATATGCTTCTTTTAGGGTGTTCCAGGATGACTCCACAGTGGCTTCGTTGTTGAAATCTAGGGCCAAGCTCTCGAACCTGTTTGTAAGCTGGATACTGAAGTTGTGACGGACTGTTGCGCTTGAGAGTTTTTCGGAATCGTAGGCAGGCTTTTCTTTGGATTCTGGTTTCTGTGTAGATTTCAACTTGAGGGACAATTTGGCGATCATCAAGGCATGGTCTGAGGCGACATCGGCTCCTCTGTGGGCCCTAACATCCTGGAGACTCGACTTCCACTTTTTGTTTATCAGGATATGGTCTATCTGATTGTGGGTTCGACCATCCGGCGAGTTCCATGAGTATTTGTGGATGTTTTTATGCTGAAACAGGGTTCCTCCGATGATAAGGTCATTTGTTAGCGCAAAGTCAACTAACAGTGTCCCATTCTCGTTGACTTCGCCGAGGCCTTGACTACCAAGAACTTCAGGACAGTAGGACTTGTCGCTCCCCACTTTGGCATTGAAGTCACCAACAAAGCAGACGAGATCGTGGCTGGGGATATCTTTGGCGACAGCTTGTAGGGTGTTGTAGAAGCTATCTTTCGTGTTATCATCTGCGTCGTTAGTTGGTGCATAACACGCGACAACTGTTAGTTTGGCTTGTCGACCCGTGAACCGTGCCTCGATGATCCTCTCATTTATGGGCGTCCATTTAGTTAGTGCTCTGGACGCAGATTTGGACAGCATTATGGCAACACCTGCTTCTCTCTTTTTGTCGGTGCCACTGTGCAGGATTGTGAATCCCTTTTCGAGGGATTGACTGCCTGCACCTGTCCAACGGACTTCCGACAGAGCAAGGATGTCGAGGCCATATCTGTCCATCTCATTAACAACTTGTTCTGTTTTTGAAAGTTGGGCCATGGTCCTCACGTTCCAAAAACCAAGTTTCATTTGACAATTCGCTTTCAAAAATCGTGTCCGGGGGCGGTCCAAATTCGTCGTCATGGGGTCCGGGGGCGGTCCATAGTCGTCGGCAGGTTGCATAGTCGGTATCATGTTGGCTCTCAAACTAGATGGTTCTATGGCAAAACTTTTTTCCAGGGGCAGGCTGCTAGTCTGCCGCCAAACCCTCCTCCTTTATCCAGGCTTGGGACTGGCTGTATGATTACAGGCGGAGTTTTAAAGATTGCTTCGTGCAAATCCACCCTCTGTTCTGGGTCACTTTAAAGGCAAGATGAGATTTCAGGCACCGAACATCCCTGCACTATGTAAAAGACAGAAAATAACAAGACCAAAGGTTTCGATGGGATCCTAAAAATTTAATATTTGATCCAGACAACTAGGTCTTGTCTTCGCCAAATCCAGTCTTCGCCAGGTTAATCATCTGAGAAAACCAAGTTCAGATATACCTGTATAAGCCATATCTATTTTGACGATACTGATCGAAACTTCCTGGTTTACTTCTGCCAAATATCCGGTTTCGGCCAAATTCCGAGCGAACTACTTGTCCAGAAAAAAAAGATAGTTCAGAAACGAATTCAGCGTTATCTCCTTATCCCTATAAAGAACATGTAATCAATTTCAAATAAAAATCCGGTTTTAACCGGATTCCGTACGAACTATATGTCTGGGTAAAAAATGATTGTCATATACAGATTCAGCGTCTCTTCTTATCCTTAAACCTGCCATCTAATCAACTTCAAATGCAAATTTTGCTTTTAACAAATTTTTCGGTTTCGGCCGGATTACGGGCATCGTGTTCAGTGTATACCATCGTGTTCAGCATGTCTTCTTACCCCTAAATCGAACATCTAATCAACTTCAAATAAAACTTTTACTTTTAACAAGTTTTCCGGTTTTGGCCGGATTCCGGGCGAACTACTTGTCCGGCGAGAAAAATGGTTTTTACCATCGTGTTCAGCATGTCATCTTACCCCTAAATCGAACATCTAATTAACTTCAAATGAAACTTTTATTTTTAACAAGTTTTCCGGTTTTGGCCGGATTCTGGGCGAACTACTTGTCCGGCTAGAAAACGGTTTTCACCATCGTGTTCAGCATGTCTTCTTACCCCATAATCGACTATCACATTAGCTGTTTCAAAATATTTTGCTTGCCCCTTAATTTAAACCCCCTCCCTCACCCCTAAATGTAGGGCTACAAAGCCCATCTACGAACTCGACCTTACTCTTGACCCAAAGAATCCTCACGCCAAGTTTCATCAAAATATGTCATTCCCTTCGAAAGTTATCGTGCTGACAGACGGACGGACGGACAGACGGACAACTTTTGCGATGTCATAGGTATCCGTCACTAACGTTTTGGGATCCCAAAAACGAAAAGGATATCCACAATTTTTAACTTTAACTGTTAACTGTTCACAAGGTGGTAGCCTATATAAACTGACAAATATTCTCTAGTTAATTATTCAGAGCACGGATGATTAATTTTGTTTATGAGAGGAATTTAGGAATCCTGGCATCGCCGATTCGGGTGAAACAGTGACAGGTCAAAGACTCGGCAGTTAACAACTGAAGGAATTGAATGCGTGTTAAGCTTTTTCATAATGTTATGGCACTTTGGTGGAAGAAAAGGTGCATGTGTCAGGAAACATGTTTAATTATTTGTTCTGTTTTGTTTTTAATTTGCTTCTTAATTATTTTGATCTGTTTTCATTCGTGCCTTTTACTTTCTTTTTTTGTTTTGCTCCGTTGTACCAAATAAGCGGGTCACCAATAAATCAATAAATAAAGGAGGGACGAACGACATTCTGAACCCACTTTACTCTCTTAAACTCGAGAAGATCACAATTCCTGCATTTTTTTCCTGGTTCGTCCGTTCCTGTTCCAAGTAATTTGGAAATTCAGTGAAACTTTCGCTCGGTGGAAGCCGTTCAGTCATGAGCATTTATCCTTTGTTGACGATGTGACATGTGCACGATAAGATTAATTTTTGGGGAAACAACGGGAAACGGTAATATTGACGAAAATGAAAACATGATATTTTCTGGGGGATAACGAATGAAAATGATTTTTGGTTTGAAAAGGCGGCAAATAAATTCGTGGATCCTTAATGGTGTTTCGTCAAAGATATTTGGTTTTGCGTTGTTGTACTAACGAAAAAAACACGGTCTTATCTGACGGAGAACGAATGAAGAATGATTATTTGGTTCGAAAATGGCGACATATTTGCTTTTAATTAATAAATCCTCTATGGGCTGCATCAGAGGTATTTGTTTGTTTTGATGGCACTTGCAGCCTTCGGCTCAAGTGCCATATACCGATCACTTTATCGTCTATCGGCCTGTCTGTCGGCCCGGTGATAGCGAGTTAGGGTATTTTAAGATGGGCTAGGACGATGAAACTTGGCACGCATATCAGGGACCCTGCCAGATTAACTTGGAAATAGCCACTTCCCCGATCCGACCATCGGGGGGGGGGTAGGGGGAATCCGGAATTTTTAATTATGCTAAACTTTCGAAAGGATGATTGGATATTAATGAAACTTGATATTTGGAAAGACCTCGTGTCTCAGATATCCCGTAAGTCCGGACCGGATCCAGTGGCTTTGAGGGGAGTTAGAGGGGGGAACCGGAAATATTGTGACGCGTTTAGAGTGGAGGGATTGGGATGAAAGCTGGTGGGAAGAACAAGCCCAAGCCCTATGAGCGAGAAAGCCGACAGGCAAACGAGGGATTTTCCTTGCTGAATTTTAATACATTAACTGACACTAATTAGCGCTGGCAAACTAGCGTTCCGAGCAGCCAGCTAAAAATTCCTGCATAACATTCATCCTTGTGCAGCAACCACCATGCCGAACATAGTTATTCCAGATTCTGCAAAAAATCCTGATATTCCTTATAAAATATAAATATAATACAAAAATATTGCCGCACGGCTAAGTGTGCGATAAAAGTTTGTCGGCCCATTAACTGTAGGTATGGTAGGTCTACATTACATGCTAATGTCGTTCGTTCATTAGGTGAAATTCATGTATATCATGAACAATCTTGTTAGCTTTTAAACTAACACTCTCGAACTTTAGTGTGTAATATCCCACATCCCTCTTTTATTAATTTACGTTGCCCTGCCCCATCCAAGAATGTACGCTTCTACAAATTATGCCTGTATTGATTATCTACGTCAATTTGTTTCTTCGCCGCATTGAAAGCTTGGTTCTGGTCCAGTTCTTGCGATGAGTGTAAATAAATAGGTCGCGATTTCGCAGCATACTCCCGAGGAGGTGAATTATAAAGGGAACATGGCCATTGTAATGGGTGGGAGGAAAAGTAAGTCAGGGATGTTGCTTAGAATGGACCCAGGGACTGCCAACTTCCAGAACAAGTACTCTTGCGGACCAAGTTGACTGCGAATTGGTGGCGCTAAACGGAAGTTAGCTGAGATTTGTTCTAACGATATTTCGGCCCTTCTTGGCAAGGGTTTTCGTCAGACTTTGGCTAGAAGAAACGGACTTGCAACTCCGAGAAACACCAACTCTGAGACCAAAGGAGGGTTTTCGCGAGCTGGAAAGCAAAGTCGGAATCACTTTCCAATGGTTTTTGCGCTACTTCGGAAAGTTGCCGAACTTTCCACAATGGTTTTCGCGCTTTGGAAACCGAAGCAGCTTTCCCGGAAAGTGATTCCACGAGGTTAGTGGAAAGCTCCGCGGAAAGTTATTAAGGTGACTTTGATGAAATATATGAGAATCAAAGAAACGTTAAGTGAACCATATTTATTCGAACAAGTTTGTAATGCAACATTCTCCCGGGCGATATCAGCTTTCCATCCGTTTTCGCGGTCAGTCCAGCGGGAAAGTGGAAAGCTATTCCAGGAATCGCTTTCCCATAGTTTTCGCGATGCGTTTGGCTCGCCGGAAAGTGATTCCGAGATCTCGCGAAAACCCTCCTCAAATCTCAAAATGACTGCACACCACACTCGTGCTCACTTTCCTGTCTTAGAAGCTAGCTAATAGGTCAGTGATGTAGCATTTAAAGGACCCGCCGTACCTGTACTAACAATGCAACCTGCTTCCGTAATTGCATTAATTAATTCTTAAACCTGGAGGCCCAGTTTTCATACGTTACATCTTAAACTCGCTAACGACACCTCACTAATCTTTGCATTTGCCGCGAGTCACTATTTTCCATGCGCATTATGCTCTCGACGAGTGTTCGCGTGTTATGCTATTGATGCGTAAAACCGGTTGTCTGAATTTTGCCGAGTTTTTGCTAGAATTCCATGGGCCTGGGAAAAGGCTTAAAACAGCCAAAGGCGCGTATAATTTGTTAAAAGCAAAGAATAGTTTTACAGTATTCAAATAGTTTTGAATATTGGAACGTGAACAGTAAATAGTGCGAGGTGTGCTTTAACGAACTGCCCGAGGGGATGCCAATTCACCAAAAGGTGAATAGCAAAATTTACTCCTTGCAATTACCATTTTCCGACTAGAAAAATAAGCAAACGAAACGGCTCTTCAGGGAACGAGTTGACATCAAACGTCAAACTGGTCAATAAACAGTGTGCTGCCTCGTGTGCTGCTTTTAGCTATGTGGCCAGGGATCGACTCTGGGAAGGGGTCAGTTTGTTACCCCAAGATTTTCTGCGCACCATCACCCTGAAGGTGAAACAGTTAGCTCATTGTCGAGCTCATTGTAGAATTACGACCCTTCTCTAAAAGAAATTCAGGTCAATTATCAATCAGGAATCAGGCATAACTTCGAAATTTTCAGTTTGACACATTTGGAGTCGAGTCGTGTTTTTGCCACGGAAAAGAAGAAGATTGCTTCTTTTGTGGATTTAAAAAAAAATATAGGAATAAACCAAGAAAAGTATATTCATATAATAACAAAACGGATTCGTCAGCTGTGATGTTTATGAAGCATCACATAAGCTTCATAAGCATCACAGCTGACGAATCCGTTTTGTATATATATGAGTCTAAGTCAGCTTGGGCTCAAGGAATATTTAACCAAGAAAAGTATATTTTAAAATCTTAAATTCTACAAAAATTCGGCCCACTTTGAGGAAATTTTGAAATTAAAAGCTTCAGAAAAACATGCTGAAGCTCCAGTTACAGGCTCTATAGTTTTTCTCAAGTTCTTCTGTGATTTCCATTTACATCATCTGTTTTGAATCCTAATATTCTGTTAAACTCAATTCAAGTTTCACGGTTCAAAGTGTTTTTGTTACTCGAAGTTCTTGAGGCAGGTAGAAGTAGAATGGTCTTTTAATGGTACCCAAATCATGGACAAGCCAAATAGGGGGTACTCGTCGAACATAAACATATAAAAGAGTCCCGACTAGGACTTATGGGCTAGAAGTGGTAATGTAAGTAAAGTGATTATTTTTGGCCTGCTGATACACTTTCAAAAGTGTCGTATTTCAAGTTTCAGGGTCTTTGGTTAGTCTGTGTGCTACCAAAGGGTCCTTTAGGGTACTTAAAGGACCCCTCTTGGTTATTCCGCCTTTCATATTATCTCTAGCTCCCTTATGGTTCAAGGTTATCTTTATTTACAATAAATGTATCTTTTACACCTTCTGGTGCTGAGAGCAGAGCTCGAGCACACACGAAAACAAATAAAACCAAAAATAACTTCAATAAGACGAATCATACCCAATAATATCACATCCGCTAAATAATTATACATATAACCGAAAGCAAGGCCAAGGCACAGTCACAGTTAAACAAAAATAACTGTATAGAGAATAAATAAAATTATGGGATTATAAGATTCTGAAATCTCCGTCTCTCGCCATTATTCCGTTTTGTACCTACGACATTTTAGCGCTTTTTAGGCCTATCCAAGTTTTGAAAGTCACGCAACGCAAACTTCGCCGAAAGTTTCAAGGTCCGTCAACAAATCTTTCGCGAATAGGGAAATGCGAAGCTTCAAAGTATTATATTTCATTTTGAAATACTTGGGTAGACCACCATCTATTTTGTAGTTCTTTTGTTTTGCTTGGTTTTCCCACTGTTAAACCAAGGCGCGTTCAGTTTTCAAATATTTTGCGTCCAGCCGCTGCGTCGGAGAGAGAAAGGCTGGATAGAATCGACAAGCGCCAACAAGAAAATCGCTAATTTCTCGTGGAGAGGAACGGTGTTTTTCAATACGATATTTCTGAGCCATTTAATCTTGAAAAGATCATTTCTAGTAAGAGTTGTGCTTTAGAAAGTACCGACTCCTTGTCGGGGGCTGTCTGACTGGTTCAGTTAAATATTCCCGAATTTATGTCTGAATTTTGCTGATATTCCGAAGGTCGAACATGTTAATTCGTTCAACCTATGGAGAAGACTTAGCAGTTCTGCTTGCTATATAGCTCTTGTCCTTCGTTCTTAAATTCAAGTTAGTCGTGTAAGACTTCACTGGGACTTCACTAAAACAGCTCACGTTGTCGATTTACATACGGTATCTGATGTTGTGGATGGAAATCTGTTCGGCCATGTCTTCGTTACTGTTTATAAAGTAGATCTGAATGTCTCACCCAATGCCTTTCTTTTTCACCAGTCGAGCTAGTATATTTTCTATATTTCTCGTGTCGAAGCATTGTCAAATTGTTGGAATTATTGCATGACGCAGACTGACCATGCCGTGGGTCACATGAGCAAATCAGAGAGAGCCGTTTCCGGATCCGAGAATCGGCTAGAACAACTATGGTCATTTTTATCTCGATTTTTATGTGCATAATAAACAAATGGTTAGATAATTATTTCGAATATTCTGATTCCTGTGCAAAAGTCGTCAGTTGTTTTACCTCTCACACACCCTGCAACAAGTAATTCATTACTTTTCGTGGAATTCTTAAAAATAATACTACCCAGAGGCGTCACTTATAGGGACCCCCCCCCCCCCCCCCCAGTGTAGTCGGCCAGTCGGTAAAAAAGAAACTAGTCTGCGGGAAGCGCTTCGATTTTTCGTAAAAATAGTATTTTTTCTTAAAAACAGCCGATTTTTTCTGAGAAATGGTCAATTTTTGTCTGAAAAATAGTCCTATCTTCTGAAAAGTGTCGGTAAAATACCTTTCCCTCCCCAAACATTTTGTCTAGTAACTCCTCTGATACTAAACCACTACCTGGCATGCCCCTCCTCATCCACAGATCCAACCTCTTCCTCGTAATCCAGTTTCATGTTATCCGAGATGTTATCACCTTGGAATTTTTAAACACAAAACGTCCAGTCAACTGGTTTGAATGTTCACGCCACTACCATAACATAGTATCGGATCTATCTCAAATGAACCGGAGGTGATGAAGATGTAGGTCAGGGAGGCATAAACAGTTACCAGCGGTAACTATCGGTAAAGGGTTGGAATGGTTTCTGTAGAAACTTGTGTTCAGGTTGGACCGACAATGGTAACTTTTATTAAGTATTGGTTGGCAGAGGCGTTACTAGCCAAAATGTTTGGGGGAGGGGGGCAAGGTTTTTACCGACTGGCTGGTCATTTTTACGACTGTTTTTTGCAGAAAAAACACTGTTTTGACGAAAAATCGACCGATTTTGAGAAAAACCAACTGTTTTTAAGAAAAATCGACTGTTACTAAGTAAAATCGACTATTTTTACGAAAAACCGACTGTTTTGAAGAAAAATCGACTGTTTCTGCAAAAAATCGCGGCGCGCGAAGATTCGGTTATTATTGCCGACAACATTGGAGGGGGGGGCGTCCCCCCTCCCCCCATACGTGACGCCCCTGTTTGTTGGTGATTGGAATGCGTCCAACTATGGAGGCTTTTTATGCCAAGGTAATCATGTCAAGATAAAGTCGATGATAATGTAAATACTTTAAATTACTATACCTTAATTCATAGCTTGGAGTGAAATGAGGGTTTTCCATCCTGTTAATAAATCCTCATGACGATTGTTGTGTGTCCAGTTGAATATGTTCTGGTAGACAATTCCGGAGTGTCCCAGTCATACTTCCAAGGCGTGTCCCTCTACTCAGTATTTAGACAACCTTTTTGTTGACTCTGCAGATATATTGTGTCTGCTTTTAATTTTTTTCCAAGATACAGTTTGGGAAGAAGCTTCGCCTGGTTCCTGTTGCAATTACACACGTCTAAGGATATATTCTTCTAATGGCATTAGCAGATTATCTACACCTTATGTAGTTAAGGGTTATTTTCCACTTTAAATAAGCATAAGGAACCGTGACGGGGCCTCGCTCCCTTGGCTACTTTTTAAATCATTTCCGTAAAAAATCGGGAAAATGGATTTACTAATGAAAACTTGACACTCAGTCAAGTAGCAATTTTTTGTCCCAAATTCAGTTCATTTTATTTTTATCATTCTTGAAAAAAACAAGACCAAAGGTTCCGATGGGATCCCAAAAATTGAATATTTGATCCAGACAAATAGGTTTTGTCTTCGCGAGATCCAGTGTTGAGGTCTGGAAGTGCATCTGATAAAACCAGAAAGGCTATTTGGCTACAATATTCACGACTAGAACGAAGCATTTATTTAGACCATCCAAAAGTTCCCGGTTTCAGCCGGATTCCGAACGAACTATATGTCCGGCAAAAAAATAATCGTGATGTACGGATTCAGCATCTCTTCTTACCCCTAAATCGGACATCTAATCAACTTCAAATAAAACTTATACATTAACAAACTTTCCGGTTTTGACCGGATTCCGGGCGAACTACTTGTCTGGCGAGAAAATGGTATTCATATTCGTGTTCAGCATGCCTTGTTACCCCTAAGTCGGACATCTAATCAACTTCAAATAAAACTTTTACTTTTAACAAACTTTCCGGTTTTGGCCGGATTCCGGGCGAACTACTTGTCTGGCGAGAAAATGGTTTTCATATTCGGGTTCAGGACGCCTTCTTACCCCTATATCGAACATCTAATCCACTTTAAATAAGACTTCTACTTTTAACAAACTTTCCGGTTTTGGCCGGATTCAGGGCGAACTACCTGTCCGGCGAGAAAATGGTTTTCATATTCGGGTTCAGCGTGTCTTCTTACCCCATAATCGACTATCACATTGGCTGTTTAATAATATTTTGCTTGCCCCTTAAGTTGAACCCCCTCCCCCACCCTAAATGTAAGGCTACAAAGCCCATCTACGAACTCGACCTTACTCTTGACGCAAACAATCCTCACACCAAGTTTCATCAAAATATCTCACTCCCTTCGAGAGTTATCGTGCTTACAGACAGACGGACGGACGGACGGACAGACAGACGGACGGACGGACAAACGGACAACTTTTGCGATGTCATAGGTATCCGTCACTAACGTTTTGGGATCCCAAAAATACATAACCTACCGTGAAGGGCACAACCGTGTCCTGTGCGGGATTTCTTAACTGTAATTCATTTAAAACTAACGATAACACATTTCTCATCATAACCTTTCCTTCTCGAAAAGCCACCATATCCAACGAGTTAACAACTATGTCTCACGAATAAGCCCGGTTCAGATTTGTATATGACTACTCTTACTACACTGTCAAGTAAAAAGTAACGTTTTCAGCGAAACGTTCAGTAACGTATTTGGTTCACAAAAATAACGGCGTGTTTCAACCGACAGTAACGGTAACGTTTCAATTCTGACTGGCGATCCAAAAACGTTACACGCTATTGTTAAACGTTATTCAAGTGTTACTGTTCTTTAACGGTGCAAAACGTTTTAAACGTTCAGAACGTTGACGTTACCATTGAACGTTGTTATAGCATTATTATAGCGTAACGGAACGGAAACGTTTTACCGCAACGGAAATATAGAAATGCAGGTGCCCCAAACGTGTCGCCCAAAACGTTAGTGGCTGTAACCTCTTCGATATCAAACTAGTAACATATTCAGATCTGAACGTTACTATTACGAACGGTTACAGTAGCCTACAGGGCACGTTTAAACCTTTTCGATGTTCTAACACTTCTAGCGTACCGTACAAGCGACGACACGTTTGATTAGCACATTTGTCGCGGAACAGTTACACTAAAATAAATGTAAAATAGAGGTATCCTACAACAATTACCAGGATCGCATCGGTCGATTATCAGTCGATTTATCAACCAATAGTCATCAGCCGATATATATTTAACCAATAGCACGCATAAATTCAATTGCACATGTAAGAACTAATGTTGATTTATTGCTTTAGATTGAACAAATAACAATAAAAAGGCAGTCGGCAAAAAACATTACACCTTGAATAGATTTATGTAGGCTACAAAGTAAAATTATAGATACAGATCAATGCTGATAATGCCACAATCGGTGTCTTGAATCTCAGTCGGTCTGCATTGGAGGAATCTGCAAAACGCTGGATCTCTTACACCAAACTGCCTTCGCATTGAGCAGGATTACCTAAATAAAACACCCATTTCAATGATCGATCCAAGTTTCCTTTTTCCCAAGCGGTAACAAGTGCGCAAGCGCTCAAACGTGGAGTGTGAAAGTAAAATGCTTATTACATCTAATACACAAACAGCGTTAGAACCAAGACATTTCACATCCCCAATAACCAAACAAGTATTAAAATAACCAAATTTGAAATCATCCCACTTTTAATCGAAACTTTTCATTAAGGATTGAAGCCCGTCGCGTGGTGGTTTTGTTGCTGTCACACTAAAATCCACATCTATACATATAGCTCGCCAAGTATACAAAAGTTGAACTTAAGACCTGCCACAGAAGAACTTAACTCATAGGAAATCTGGGCTCAGCTGCCAATTAACGGGAGAGTGGGGGGTCGGGACCCATCAAAAGCGTGTCTAGGCCTATATATCCACAAGTATACCAGCATAGAGTTTGATTCCAGTCACGGGTCAAAAACTTAACTCATGGGCAATTTGGGCCCACTTGCCCATGAGCATGGAGGTTGGGAGGGTGGTTCAACTCCACATGTATATTCCCAACCCTAAGATCCAGTTATTCTCAAGTTAAAGACATTAAGAAATTCGCAATCAGGGCCCAATTGCCCATGAACCAAGTGGGAGTGGGGTTTGGGACCCCTAAAAGGGACAATGAGACCACAATGCTCACAAGCCTACCAAGTTTCAACTTGATATCTGTTGATTCCTGTCACTCGTCACGAATTTTACTCTTGGGCATCTGGGCCCAGTTTCCCATGAACGTGGTGGGTCCGGGGGAGGTGCAACTTTAAAAGTAATTTTCCAGCCGTAGGATCTACAAGTACTAGGAATTTTATCTTCCTATGTCCAGCTCTGGTCAAGATATGGGCAATTAGTTATGTAATTAGTAATGGGGAATCTGGGCCCATTTGCCCCTTAACCGGATGGGTGTGGGGGGCGGGACCCCCATAAGGGAGAACTGGACTCCAATACCCACAAGTCTCCCAAGTTTGTCCTTGATACCTGCACTGGTTCAAGAGTTATGAGCTCCACAAATAACGGTGAAAACTGAAAGCTGCTACAGCACTTGCACTAGTGGATTGTTTGTCCACTAAAACTCAATTCACTATTTCATGTGGCTTCTTTTGGCTTAGTCTATGCATTGTTCAAAATAGTACTCTTGCTTATTGCTTATGGTGCTACTGAGAGATTTGTTGGCATGTCGCAAAGTAGAAGTTTGAGTTTTAATGTAAAAATATTCACATTTTCTTGAAACTACCATAAATTTTACCCAAGTTCAATACACTGGCAAAATTGGGCTGCCCCCCCCTCAACTTTAAGAGGGAGTTTCAACACTTGGGAAAGGATCTCTACAATGGGAGGGTTTAGCAGAAAAGCAGAGACAAATATAATTTCCCATTCATATTAGAACTCTGAAACCCAAATCTGAATAACAAATGCTTACCCTAAAATAACCATCATTTTACTGAACAAAAAGCATTACAGATTTACTAAAATCTCTAGGATTGAAACTTCTTTCTGACCCCCCCCCCCCCTTCTCTAAAGGCTTCACACACTCTGAATTCAGTTCAGCAGACTGGAGCCTTTGGTCTAAAGGATTATACGCCCCAATTAATTCCAGCCCAGACTTAATCTTTTAAGTTATAATTTGAACAGATAATAATATAGTAGACTATAGCGTACTTGCAAAAACCCACTTTCAATATCTGTTCCTGACTGTGTGACCACGCTTACGTAGTTATCCATAATATGAATCTGCAGGTTTCGAACCACCCCCTGAAATAAGCCAGAAAACTGGAGGTTTATATACAGTAGAGGCATGCTTATTTATTCATCAAGGGAAAACTAAGACCCATACCAGGCAGCTTTTGTTTCATTTCTAGTTTACTGTATGTAGTAGCCTAGGCTAAGCCTTATTTTGAATTATTTTCCCTTGATTTCCTTCTGTTTCTTCTTTCAAGTTTTGCAGATTTTACTCAGCCTCACATAGTCTAACAAACCTCTCATTCTTAGACAACCTATTATAATTGCTAGATATGTTTGGATCCGAGTATGGTATGCATGATGCTAGAAACAATATGCTAATGCTCGAATAAAATATTTGAAGATTCGAGCTCAGCTCACTATACAAGACAACCTTGAACACCACCGATTCATGACTCGTTCACACAGAAAAGCTATGCTTGTTTGAAAGTTATTACCACTTAAAAACATTAAATCTCATGCCAGGCAACTTGAACTCGAAAATATTTGCTGAAAATGTTTTTTTCATATACTGATTTCCTGTATGGCCAAATTTACAAGAATAATTTCCATTGTTTCTGCAGTTTCTTCTTTTGAGGTTACAAGCGTTCTATCAGCCACACCTGCCCACGCAAAATAAGAAAAAAAAATACTGTCGTTGATGCAATACAGACAACTGGTTCAGTTTTGTTGGGTCCCTGGTAGATAGGCAAGCGTTGAAACTAGTTGATTATCTCAATTGTATCAAATTTCCTTCAGCCCAATCTGACTGCGAATCATATTTCACAAAGCAAAATGGATAGGTCAACTACATTTTATTGGAGCTGTATTTCGTCCCTTCTTGGCAAATTACTTGAGCAGCTTGAGTCTGAAGAAGACCCTTGCCAAGAAAGGCCCAAATACAGCTCAAATAAAATGTTGCTGACTTCTCCGTTTTGCTTTGTCAAATACAAATTATATTACCTTGCCGCTAGCTTTTCCGAACCATCAAATGGAAAAGCAGGAAGTTTAAATGTGAGAAGATTATGTTGATCCAGTATTATATTGGTGCCAAACATATTACTCAAATATATACCTCTTAACTGGTATAAATTTTGTTATTTTATTTTTTTGACTGTTTAAATACGCACAACAAACAAAACAGAGGTATGGAGAATTTCTCGAGGTGATAAGCATAGTTTATTATTTCTCTTTCCATTTGACAGTAAACAAAATAAACTAGTGAAACATTCAGACTGGAGATGCGACCAATTATTAAAAAAGCAAACCTCTCCTGTAAGAAACAAGTAGGTCTAACTAGAAGATTTTATACTTACATTTTTACATCATTCAACCTGCATGCAGCAGCAACATCTTCATATGAATCACAAGAAGATCCATGACAGATTATTGTTATGTAGACACCCCACAGATCCTTCCCGTTTCCTTCCTTCCGCTTCCGCAGCCGTGCCAGTCAGCGCATTCGAATTTGTCGCGAGTATTGCGACAGGGTTGCCAGTAGCACTTTTTGACACCACGTATTTTTTGTACATTCCGCTGCACAACGCGCAAAATTCGACACAAAATGCGAACAATTCGGAATTACTGAATTTTAACGATGTTTCGAAACATTTCTTAACTGTTACACCAAAGTTTTGTAACAAATTTAATTGGAAATAAGCTTTATTTAAGGCTTCAAACTGTGTTATATGCGAAATCAAAGTTAAGTACATGTTTTGGGGCTGATAATCCGTCACTTTAGTAAAGTAAATGAAAAAGTACTTTTCTGACCTAAAAAATGTCACTTTCGGAGAAAAAAAAGAAAAAAAGTGTCAAAAGCACCAAAAGTGTCACACCTGGCAACACTGTGCCACCCCGCACATCGGATCTCTAAAATCCTCTTTTCTATTAAAAGAAAAATTCTAAAACATATGTTCTAAATCGGAAATTCTTTTGTTACAGACAAGAATTTTTATTTTTTTTATTCGTATCATTTTTGTTTACAAAATATTACGAATAGGTGTATGCACAAAATGCCAAACAAATAAAAACACCAGGTTTTCCTGTTCACTAAAAAAGTTGCGGGCTTTTCCTCCTTTATAGTCTCCTTACTCTAGGCTTTCAGATTATGGATGATTCAACTAGCCGAACTTGAACGACAAATAATTAACGTTTGAGCCTAAGACACCACTATAAATGTTATACTAATGTAACGTTACGAGAGAAACGTTAAAATAGATTTTTGACGTCAGTAATTTGCCAACAAACAAATTATTTGACGGACTCGTGTAGCGGATCAGATCATATTATTTGCTTTTCTAACACATGACAGTCAGAACGAAGATTTGATTTTTTTTAAAAAGGACTATATAACGGTTGTACCTGGGATGTTACAGCAAATGTGTTTGATTAAAAAAAAGTAACGTATGCGAAGTAACGGTTACGTGATGCTAAAAGCAGAAAATTAAACCAGGTAAACAAAAGTGGCAAATGTAAAAGATTCTACTATTGTCCAAAGCACTAGATATCGCTGGTCCTTACTCTAGCTTTGTTATTCACTTGGTGTCCAATAAATATTTTAACGTTATAGTGCGTCCGTTAAAGCTAATTTGCCGTTACGAGGACAACGTTTCAAACGATAAATGACTTTCTTACTTTGATCATGTACCGATCAGTTCACACACGCCAGCAATTGAACACATCTGTTCCATTGATTTTTTAACACGTAAACCTCAGAATGAAAATAATTAAAAAGTCTTCGCTGTAACGTTTTAACATTGGACGTTACTTTAAGCGTGTGGGGGTAAAAGTGAAATCGTATTTACCTAAAAAACACTGACAAGCAATACGAAAAAGTGAAACCTATGGTTTATTTATGACCCTGATTGCATTATATGTCATCTAGATTTTCATCCTGGGAAGCTCCAAAAAACGTAACGTTTGCGACATAACGGTTACATGTTTCTCACAAAAAAAAATCGACCAGTTGTATAAAAGCGGAGTAAGTAAGCGTTTCTAATACATATTGATGGCTATATTTATGATTGTATTGTAATATAAGCGTTTTCTAATGCACGATCTAGGAAAAAAAAGTTAATGTTACGCTAAAAACGTTACTTTTTACTTGACAGTGATACTCTCATACGTGACGAGAGACGCCAAGTTCGGCATTTACGTTGTAATGGTTCGTTTTGAATCGTCATCACATTTATTTTTTTTCAGACCTCATTGCCAGCGCCATCTGTTGTCGTCACGGACGAATCTAGTCCAATCATGGAGGATGACAGCATCCCAGAGTCGTCGCAGACGATATCTGCCCCCGGATACGAGTCAGGCCCTTCACGACCTCGCTCAGGTAATGAATGAATGAATGAATTTTATTTACCCACTGCACTCCGTGAGAACTAGTGTAGTATGAATAGGAAAAATGAGAAAGGAAAAGAAATTCACAAAGAACATGAATGAAAACAATAACACTTGAGCATACACGGTAACTATGAGCATAAACGGTAACTAATCGGATGTTAATTATTCGTGGCCGCAAAGACAGGTGATCCAGGGGTGTTTGCAAGAACGAACGATACGGGCATGGAGATCTTCCATGCGATGAAAGGACATAAAGCACAAAGTACATGAACAAAAATAATAACATTAAACATAAACGGTAACTAATCGGGTGTTGATTGTTCCTGGCCGCTCAGATGGTTCGTCTGCGGGTGGTTGGAAGAACGAAGGATATCGGCATAAAGATCTTCCACTGCGGTGATAGGTTCGGAAAATCTAAATGTGTATACTAAATGTATAGGTGTTCCACATACATAGTGTTAATTTGAAGCAATAGATAACGAAAGAACAGTGAACGGATGTGTTTAGTTTCAAAGCGAGTAAATATTTCACGAACTGGGTGAGAAAAGGTGAGGAAGGGCTACTAATAGGATCAAAATCGCTTTTATAGTTGGGAATAAGGCATGCTCGTCATTACTCCGTGGGGGGAAAAAATACAGTTACCTAAGAGAAGGTGGATCGGAGTGAAAACAGAAAAAAAAGAAAGAGTTCTGACGGATTACATTACTGAAAATCAACAAAGATGTATTCATTTCTTTTCATTTATAATAAACTAAGGGTGAACTAGGGCCATTTACACAAACATGCACAAACAAAAAACAGATAAAACAGTAATGAAAAACAAAGAAAAATCATCACCAGATACACACAGAAATAGTGCTCGAACATCATATTTATTGTCCGTAAATGTTTGGACCAAAATGGCGGAGATTGGTCCGCCAAAACGAAAGATACAGGCGAAAAGTGTGGAATCACAATAAATGTAACACGTTGCCGCTGTTTCTAAGATCTCCTGTCTTCGAAAAACACAAAACATCATTAGCATAAGCTCAAGAAAGAGGAAAAATAACTAGGCTAGAATTTTGGCCAGCAGCTCGTTTTTGCTGCAACAGGAGTACACCATCACCTCCTCGGGCTGTAGCTTCCAGTGGCTTTCCGTTTTTTCCCGAGTTTTCTGGACCCTGCCAACGGTTAGAGATCTCTTTAAATTTTGATATGTCAGATATCTCCCGGCTTTAGTTGGCTACCTGTTTTCTTCTTCCAGCTGACTTTGGTGGACATGGTAGCTAAAGTCTGCTTCATGGTGTGGCAGTGTCAGTTTTAAGTGGCACCTCTTAAAGTTTAACCGAAAAGGGCTAGGATAGGACAATCTAGTTACCCATCACTTATTCACTTAAATTGGCTTGAAGACCCGATGAAAATGAGTTACTTCGTTGTTCCGCTATTCACGTATAATCGATTTTCAAATAGTGGAATTTCCGTGTGATTTGTGGTGCCTCTATGCGCTTGTATTTTTGCGTATGCCTTACGAGAAAGATTTATCATTTTTTTTTTGTTCAGGCACTAAGCAATCTTCATCAATCTCACCACTGCCCACTGAAAAGCCGCATTTGTGTTGAGATTAAAATTTCCCGCGTCATAGTAGAATTTACGCTGGGGGGACGGCTGGAGATATTCTGAGCCTCATAACTAGAGCAGATAGTGGAAAATCAAAAAACCCCTTTGCAGAATCCAAATAATTCAGTGTATCGAATTAAATGACAAACAAATGAGTTGGCTTTTCAGTTAAACTTTAATGACTGGAAGCTGGGTGTTTTGTGCTGAAGATTTTCAGGAGAAGGGCATTGATTTTGGAAATCAGGTATGCGTGAAACACATGTAGGAGCTGAAATTCTCACCTCTCGTGTACACAGTCTAATTATACACCAACCAGATATGGTCCTTTTCTTATCTTATCGGCTTGGTTTATTCTGCTTGTGTGTTTGGCAACACTTGTTTTAGTTATCTTCTGACTATCAAGTGTGCTGTCTGCCATGCGATTCTCATCGATACTGCATAGAAACAGCGTCATAACGAAAACAGTGCAAGAACTAAAGCCAAAGTATGACGCAGTCATTATAGGTGGCGGGCATAACGGCCTTGTTGCCGCCAGTTACTTACAGAAGAATGGCTTAAAAGTTTGCGTCCTTGAAAAAAGGCACACGCTGGGTGGCGGTGCTGTCACCGAAGAAGTAGTGCCAGGATTTCAGTTTTCCCGCGCATCCTACTTGCTTAGCCTGCTCCGGCCGCAGATTATTCAAGAGCTCGACCTGGTTCAACACGGACTGAAGTTGTATCCCAGAGACCCGAGTTCGTACACCCCGGTACATGAAAAGTACTGGGGTGAGTTGCCCAAGTCCTTAACCCTCTCTAGCGATTCGCAGTTCAATAAAAGAGAGATCGGAAAGTTTTCGAAGAAAGATGCGGAAGCTTTCGAAAAGTACGAAGAATGGCTTTTCAAGTTCATTTCAGCCATTGAGCCGTTATTGGACAATCCACCGCCAAACCTAAGTGCGAAGTCACCACTTAAAATTCTTAAAAGTTTGAAGCCTGTGACACAGTTTGCCAGGTCAGTCGGTAGAGACGTTGGTGACTTTTATGACCTGATGTCGGCGCCAGCCTCAAAAATCCTAAACACTTGGTTCGAATCCGACGTTCTGAAAGCTACGCTAGCAACTGATTCTGTGATCGGCGCGATGATGAGTCCCGAGACCCCTGGCTCCGCCTATGTCCTCCTCCACCATATGATGGGCGGGGTTAATGGTCAGAGAGGAACCTGGGCGTATGTGGAAGGCGGAATGGGAGGTGTAACCAAAGCGCTGGCGTCTGTCGCGCAGAGCAAAGGAGTCGATATGGTTATCGATGCCGGGGTGAAGAATATTGTTGTTGAGAATGATAGAGTGAAAGGGGTGGAGCTCTCTAGTGGGGAGATGGTGGAGGCGGATCTTGTTCTGTCGAATGCTACGCCGAAGGTGACATTTTTGGACCTGGTTCAGCAAGGCACTTTACCGAGCGACTTTGAAGCTCTTGTAAAGAACATTGATTACGAGTCTGCTACGACGAAGATCAATGTAGCTTTGGACCGCTTGCCAAACTTTAAAGCTGACCCTTCGACGAATTCAGGCCCCTCTCCCCACCATCGTTGCACCGTCCACTTGAATTGCGAGAGCATGGGTATGATTCACGGAGCCTATCTAGATGCAGCCCAAGGACATGTGTCGGAAAAGCCGATGATAGAGATGGTCCTGCCATCTAGCCTTGATCCAACACTAGCGCCACCGGGAAAGCATGTGGCTCTTTTTTTCACTCAGTATACGCCGTATAAACTGGCAGACGGTCAGCAGTGGACGAAAGAAAAAAGGGACGACTACGCCAAGTGTGTTTTTGATACGGTTGAAGAATACGCACCCGGTTTTAGCGATAGCGTCGTCGGGTACGAGGTCTTGACGCCAGTTGACCTTGAATCAATCTTTGGACTGACGGGGGGAAATATCTTTCATGGGTCCATGAGGCTTGATCAACTGTTTATGACGCGTCCGACAAAATATGGCGGTTTTCCCTCGACACCGATTGGTGGATTGTTTCTGTGTGGAAGCGGAGCGCACCCAGGCGGTGGCGTCATGGGTTCACCCGGAAAGATCGCAGCGTTGGAAGCACTGAAGGTCGCGAAGAAGTTGAGACGGTGATCTGTCGGGTGAAGAACGGACTCTTGATTTTCGGCTGTTATTCCTTTTCTGAGTAAATTTTGTGTTTCTTTAAAGTTTCCGCCATCATTGGTCATTTGAACGCTTCACAAAGAGTGAGTCGATTGCGTTTCGTTCTTCTTGCAAACGTGGTCGGGACGTCGAGACGCAAACACAGATGTGTGATTTCCACTGTTGGTCCTATTTTCTGAGTTAATCTTATCTTTCTATATCTATATATTTCTTTCTTTCTTTATTTGGTCCTTTTCGTTGACCTTCGAGAATTCACTGAACGACGCTGATGACGTCCCTGCTTCACTCACAAAAATAAGCGTTCCCAGACGGGAGTTTTCCCGTACGCGACAAGTTATTTTACTCTTCTCTGCCTTTCTGTTCATGTACTGCAATTTTCCGTTTGCCAAGATGAATATTTCTGTTTAGGCCAAAAATTTCCATTTAGACCCATTTCAGAAGTTTTCTGTGTGCGAGCGGTAAAGTTCAGTGAGATTTTCACGCTGGTGTACGGAAAGTTTCTGTCCGATTGGCGACAAAAGTTTTCTGTTTCGGTACAGACATTTTTACGCTGGTACACAGAAATCTTCATTTTAACAAGAAACGGTAATTTTTCTGTAGAGGTATCTTATCAACTTCAAATAAAACTTTAACTACAAATTCCCGGTTTCAACTGGATTCCGGACGAATCGTATGTCCGGGTAAAATGATTGTCATACAGATTCAGCGTCTCTTCTTACCTGAACACACAATCCGATTTTCGAAGTCGGGTAAGAATTTCCTCCTTTGCTGCGGAATTTGTCGCCAATCGGTAAACCACTCTTCGGCACCTGCTATAGGCTACACACTTTCCCGGCACCGGCCATAAATTAGGCGACTCCGCTTCTAAACAGGCGAAATATGTGTTCATTGTTCAACACTTTATTTACATAGGCAAACAACTGTACTTGACGGGCACTTAAAGTTTAACTGAAAAGCCTACTTATTTTTGTATCAATTGACTGACTACAATTCATTATTTTGATTGTGTTAAGGGATTTTTTTTATTTTCACTATTTGCACTAGTATTATGTTCAGAATATCTACAGGCGTCCTCACAACCCAAAATTCTACTATGACGCAGAAAAACTGAATCTCAATACAAACGCGGCTTTTCAATGGTCAGTGATCAGCTCGAGGAAGGTGGCTTACTGCTTGAACACTTATTTTTCGTAAATTGTTTTCGTCTAGCATAAAACACAGACACAAGCAGACATAGGTACCACAACTCACAGGGAAATTCCACTTCGTTTATTCGAGAATAGCTAAAGAACGAAGTGACGCATTTTCATCGGGTCTTCTAGCCTCTTTAAGTGAATAAGTAATGGGTACCTAGATTCTGCTATTACATTCCTTTTCAGTTAAACTTTAACGACAACTGAACTCGATTGAATGGCTCTGCGATCACGACTGATCTATCAAACTAATTTGCATAAACGCAATCTCAATCGCGTATGGGGAAAGAGTGAAAATCCAACCAGGAAAACGTAAATACAAACACTACATTGTAATGTTCTAACACGTGGCAACCGGTGTCGGCTGGTGTAAGCCGGCGCTGGGCCCTTGCGAGAGTGAGCAGCCCCTCGTTTGTCGCGTTGTGACGTGGAATCGCATGCGTATTTTCCCATACAAAATCTTGTCGGAATGTGTTGACACGTGGTCTTAATGTCCGTGAAAAAGGCTCTTACGTACTTCCTTCACACCACTGTTACGTCGACGTAAAAAGCTCTCCGTAACCAGTGTCTGGAAGTTTATTTATTTATTTATTTACTTCAGCCGTAGCCATATACAAAGGGAAAAACACACAATAACACTACAAATCACATATAACCAAATATGTAACAAAGATCATTGAACCATAAGTTCATCATTCCATTTTTTCCACAAAGGCAGAGAAAGTTGAAAAATTAGAGTGGAAAGAATTTGGATCAGGTTGTTATCTGACCTCAAAAGGCGACTTTTTAGCGACAAGACTGCTTTACGTTTTAGTACTTCGAGTACTACTTAAAGTTTAACCGAAAAGGGCTGGGATAGGACAATCTAGTTATCTATCACTTATTCACTTAAATTTGCTTGAAGACCCGCTGAAAATGCGTTACCTCGTTGTTCCGTTGTTCACGAATAATCGATTTTCAAATAGTGGAATTTCCTTGTGATTTATGGTACTGAATTTTTGTTGTATGCTTTACGACAAAGATTTATGATTTTTTTTTGTTCAGGCACTAAGTAATCTTCACCAGTCTCACCACTGCCCACTGAAAAGCTGCGTTTGTGTTGAGATTAAAATTTCCCGCGTCATAGTAGAATTTTCATTGTGGGGACGGCCGCAGATATTCTGAACCTCATAACTAGAGCAGAGAGTGGAAAATAAAAAAATCCCTTTGCAGAATCCAAATAATTCCGTGTATTCAATTGGATGACAGAAAATTAAATCGGCTTTTCAGTTAAAACTCTAAGTATAAAATCAAAGTACTTGGCTTTTACATTTTACTCGAGTTCTCTTTTACAGTCACTATATAGAGTGCACAGCAAAGCTACTCAACGTAGTGTAGCTGTGTTAGCACAGCAATGCGTGCTTCTCTTTTGGCTGCTGAATGATGTCAACGTAGTGTAAGGCAACGTAAGAAGAGTTTATCTAAAACGGATCTGGTTGATCAGAAGATTTGCTAATTTGTCCAAGAGAGACCTTGGATTTATTAAACAATAAAATAAAATGAAGCCTGATCACAGTAGGCTAAAAAAAAGCGCAGATTTCTGCCCGGATTATTGTTCCCGTCTGGAAACGAGTCGACTTTTCTACGCAGATTTTTAAAAGGAACCTATATATCATTGCCACGGTCGCACAAGATGACACTGCATCGCTTATAGGGAATGTGACCTTTGATGACTTTGGAGACAATCCACAGACTGAAATTGCGGTTTTAGATCAAACTTGACCTGACCTGACTTATATTATCCCCCGAGGGACATGTGTCCTAGCAGGTCTACCTTCTCTTATAGCCGGGAAACTTTTACTACCTCTACGGACTTCCACATGCCAGGGAAGTGCTTTTTGCAGTAATGAGAAATAACGGAAACTGCCAATAATAGAGGATTATAGGGAAGTTGTGAATCCGCCGAATGAGCAAAATCAAAGTTTTCGATGGGTTCGCAACGGGGAATATATATTGGACTTCTTCGTCCGGACAGTTGGGTCTCATAAACCGGTATTTTCCGGCTCCGGTAAACATGATATTTCCGAATATTCGAAGCATAAATATGGATCAGTCTGATTATCCATATATCGACACGAACAACTGGACAAAGACAACATTAAAAACTAACGAATTTCTCGTTTTCGCCGAAGTCCGATGAATCCGCCCGAACTGTCGACTTCGTGGGAAAATGAAGCTGGAAGGTCGATTTCCTTTGTCTTCTTACCCTCTATTCGAAACTCCGGAAACTCGCTAAAACCGAGCTTCCGATTTCGAATTTAAGCACAGCTCATACTAGAAATAGCTTTTCCACGATAAAATTATCCGGAAGTAGTGTTTTTCAGTAATACTCGTACTACCTCGTTAAATTAGGGATTCTCTTGTTAGCGCTTGCCGAGTCTGGCCAGTCTTTGCGCAAACATACTTGGTTTTTTCCTCGCGAAACATTTAAACAGCTACGCGTCGTGGTAAGCCACCAGTATGATTATCCTGTCAGATTGTGAAATACCCTCGGAAATACCTTGTTTGGTTTACTCACGAATTAATACTTACTTACTTGCTCCAAATCATCCCTTCAGCTGCTGATTAGCAAAGTGAACCAAGTCGTGACTGAAGATCTGAAACACATCAGAATTTGCTTTGCTTATGAAGATTACAGACGAGAGTGTGAAGCTCCTGCATATCCCAAGCCACAAGGGTATCACAGGCAATGTCGTTGCAGATGAATTAGACAATAAAGCAGTTGAGCGTACTGGCCGTCGTTAACCAGCCCTCTCCGAAATTGCATGATGAGGAATGCCCTACGGACGAGAACCCCGCCACAAACCAGGAAAACAGTACTCTCACTATTCAGAGACAGTCATAAAACTGTACTATAGAGGTATGCTTGTGTGAACGTCGTCTATCAGTGAACGGTCACCGAAGAAAAAACTAAAACCCAAACTAGGCACTTTTTACCATAAAATAGTTGCCAAACACGTTTTTTCCATTCACGTTTTATAACTTTTTGAATATTACGCTGATAGCACAGCTGATTGTGACTCAAATGTCACCTGGTTTTCCTTTCACAATTTGAATAGCCTACTTAGCCGGGAGGAACGCATCTTCAGCCATAAGATGGTGGTTCGAATAAATAGACGCCTCAAATAGAAGAAGAAGCACATTATAAATTTCACAGTAAAATAATATTCGATTGGAATTGTGAAACAAAAATTATGCCAGGATAATCCTGAAATGGTTGGCTATAGCTGATACCAAGTTTGTTATTTTCCTTTTCATTTGACTGTTTTATAAGCAAGTAACAAAGCCAGGGTAGTGAAACAGTTAGAGAAGTGTTCAAATAAACATACCTCTACTGTACGTTACTGCAGACTGAAGAGTCAGTACTTATCGACAAAACGCTGTTCGACTGGAAAATCTCACCATCTCCACAATGCAGCGCTGATGACGAACAACTACAACACTTAATAGTTGCGTTTTTGCAGATACCATGGTATCTGGTACCACTTTCTAAAGTCGTGTTTGCAGTTATCGTGGTATCTGATACTACGGTCAAAAGGCGTTTTTGCAGTTGTCGTGGTATCTGAAAAAGTTATCTCACTTTCATCAATTTTTGTCAAAATGGTGGGAAAAGTTTGGCACTTAGTGATGTGGCTGGATATCAGTTTTTCTTTTGGGATCACTTCGAAAAGCGCAATTTCGGTCGTTTTTGCACAGCAACCGTATATCAGATACCACGGTAACTGCAAAAACGACTAATTGCAGATCCAGTTACCGTGGTATACTGGTAATAGATACCATGGTATCTGCAAAAACGCAACTATGTCACTTAACTTCGCTCATTTATCAAGACAAAAGTTGTGTTTTTGCTGATACCATGGTATCTGTTACCACGGTAACTGGATCTGCAATTAGTCCTTTTTTCAGTTACCGTGATATCTGATATATGGTCCACTGCAAAAACGACTATAGCCGAAATTGCAGTTTTCGAAGTCATCCCAAAAGAAAAACTGATATCCAGTTACATCACTAAGTGCTGGACTTCTTTCTCACCAATTTGACAAAATTTGATGAATGAGATGACTTTTCAGATACCACGGCCAGATACCACGGTCGGACGTGATATCTGAATATCAGTTACCGCGGTAACTGGCCAGATACCACGACAACTGCAAAAACGCCTTTTGACCGTATATCAGATACCATTTTGTCTGCAAAAACGCAACTAAAGTTACAGAAGGACAACCCGGGAAAATTTCGGCCAGCGCAGAAAATCTAAAAATTCATATGAAGGGAAAAGATGGAGAGGTCAGTAGACCACGTATGTTGCCACTGGGTGTGTGAAAATAGTGAAAAGCAATAAGAGAATAGTAAAATAACGCACCTCTAAATTCACTAGATAAGGACATCACAGTAATAAGAACATATGGATAATAAGAGGGATATTAATGATAATAGATTATAATGAGGCATTCACTCTAATTGGCATACTCGACTTTCCTTTATGAAGATAAGCTACATTACAAGGGAACAAAGGAATATTCCTTCCAGAAAACTTTGGTTGCTATCGTAAAATTAAGATTTTGTTACCTTCCTCGCATTTATTTTTTCCCTTGAACAGCACATTGTTTGCCTGCAGGCTGCCCAAAGAGTAAGGCTTCTTTCATTTGGGGGTTTTGAGTATCACTGACCGGCAGTGAGTCCATGCTGGGGCTGTCAGCAAAAAGCATCCTTTTTTGCCATGAAGATTTTCTGAATGTAATGTCATATCCATCAATCCGGCACGAGGTCCGCACTTTCCGTAAAAACAGCATAGGTTATACCCTTTCCACTTTCTAGCAGTAAGCGGAAATCGGTGGCATAGACAAAAAATATGGGAGAAAAAAATATTGAAAGAAACAAATGCTGCCAAATATTTTTGTTTTTTAATTCATACATCAGCTAAATGTTTTCTTTTGTCTGATTTTCTTGTTAGGTTCTATTTGGGCTTGCCCGAGTTGGGGCTATCGGATCGTGCCACTACATTTATTATGCTAATGCGGTCGTACATAGCCCTGGCTTAGGCTGGCGACATGGATAGGGGTGATCTAGGCATTGCAAAAGCTAGAATACTTCAGATTTTATTTTTTTTAAACTTTTTTCGTAATAGCTTGTTCTTTCAGGCACATGGGGCGTGACGGCAGGCAGACAGCTGGCAGCTATGGCAGCTGCCGCGGCTGCTGCGGCACGCCAAAGGAGACGATCTGGTGACGACCCCTCCTCCCCCACAAAGAAGAATACCGGTTTCTTTGATGCTTTCCGACCCAGATCGAAGTCCGATGCCACGCGGACTAGAAAGCCGACTCTCATGTCGACGATGAAACACGCGATAAATGTGAGTTTTAGATACCCATGATATCTTGTTCGTATTTAGTCCCAACGGCATTCCACAAGCATGCGTTTTCGATGATTTGTCTCTATAAATGTCAGCGGTTTACGATCTATCTGTCTAAGTTTAATCCGCCATCAGAAGCATATCATCAGGGTAAATAGTAAACATGAAAGCAAAAATAAGAAAAATAAATAAACAAAAAACTTAAAAAAAACAAAGCCGGTGCGAAAAACAACGAAGGGCACGAACCATGTTGTAATTTTCTTCTTCTTCCTTAATAATTGAGAAACACTTCTAGTCCTGTTCTGGTACATTTATTCTCATTTGACAAAGCAAAACGAATAAGTCAGCTACATTTTATTGGAGCTATATTTCGGTCCTTCTTGGCAAGGGTCCTCTTCAGGCTCAAGTAAACATGATTTAAAAAATTGTTTCTGGTTTATTGGTCACGGTAAAAGTCCCTTGTTTAAAAAGTGCCATCTATGTATTATTCGCATTTAGCGTGGGCTGAAGGAATATCCATTTATTCTCCTTCTTCCTTGACAGAAAAAAAGAAAGAAAAACGATGGTTCAACTCCACCCGCTATAGTACAGCGATGTGTAGCCAGACTAGACAGAGGCAAAAGTTTTCGTACATTATTCTAACGTACAAAAAAGGGCCTTCTGCGCCGTAGCCCTAAATAGGGGACGGGAGGTTCGCTGTATTAAAGGGTGGGGCTGGAAGATCCTTGAAAATCCCACAAAAGATTCAAAGAAACTGGTAGACTTCTTTGTAAAGAGTTGTAGACAAGTAATTATTAGCCTTTATTTTGTTTCGCTTAAGCGTACCAGTTAACTTACGCAAATTGCTCGGGATCGCCTGTTTTGCTTCCCCGGCGCATTTGGATTGCTTCCCGGGCACGACGGGCAATGGAATGGAAGTCGTCTGACGCCGTCCGCGAGCCCGTCGTAATCTGGACGTCCCGCAAGCTTCCCCGATTGGATGCAGAGCCGTTATTACAGCTTTTCGCAAGACTGCAGATTATTAAAACTAAGAACAGTAGGCCAACTCTTGAAAATTGCCCTTTATCTCCCAACAGAGTTGCATTCCGCGAAAAAAATCTATCTTTTTAATTAGCAAAACAAAAATATGTCTCGAAACCGAGGGGACGAAGCCCAAATGAAAGGTTTACTTGACCTGCAATAAGTGTCCGCGTATACCTGGAAAAAAATAAAATATTTTCCAAGTTTGTATACGTCCAACGGAACTGATCAGTGACATCATTTAACATGGTTGTTGAAAGAGTACCGCGCGATCGGCAGACAAAATAATATGACTTCGTGCTCACCAAGTTCGTACATAAAAGTTCCTGATTAAACAAAGGGAAAGTTAAGCTGGAAATTTACTTCTGAGGTTGGGTATTGCAAAGTAAGTATATATATATGTATATTACTGCTATTTACTTCTGAGGTTGGGTATTGTAAAGTAGGCTAAGTATATATATATATATTTATTTATTTATTCATTTGTTTCCCCCAAAACTGAGGAGTAGAATATACTCGTATGTCCCAAATCACTCCATACATTGTCATTTCCGAGATTAGTATCCACCCTAACGGCACTACACCAATTATGCATCTGCCGTGTGTAGCTCTTTTTTATGCGGATCAGGCTTCCGAGGAGCTTATTGGTCAGAAGGACCTTTATGCAGATTTCTCCGTGTTTCTCGTCACAGCTAAAGGGGTCGCGCGCGGCTAAAATAGCCGGGATGGGTCTGTATTTTTTTTTTTAAATACAGCACGGTATCAAAGGAGTCAGATACGTTCGAATGTTGGAACATAAACTTTATCTAATGCGACATATGCTTAAAGTTTAACTGAAAAGTCACAATATTTTTATATCTTGTACTTAAATAATTGTTTTTTTTCTACTCTGCTGAGGTTTTTTTTTCATCTTTGCCGGGCTGTAGTGGTGACGTTCATAATATGTACTGCTGGCCCGACAGAACAAAGTTTACACCGACGAGGAGAACACCGAGTTTCAACGAAAGCGTGTATATTTCAAGCATAGAGGTACAGGTATGGTACATAGAGATACCATAAATTCAAAAGAAAAAGTTCATTGGATGAAAATCGATTATATGAATAATGGAGCAACGAAGTAACGCATTTTTATCTGGCCTTTAAGCCTATTTAAGTGAGTAAGTGATGGGTAACTAGACTGTAGTGTCTTTCGATTATCTAGTTACCCATCACTTGTTCACTTAAATTGGCTCGAAGACCCGCTGAAAATGAGTTACTTCATTGTTCCGCTATTCACGAATAATCGATTTTCAAATAGTGGAATTTCCGTGTGATTTGTGGTACTCCATGCGCTTGTATTTTGTTGTATGCCTTACGAGAAAGATTTATGTTTTTTTTTTGTTCAGGCACTAAGCAATCTTCACCAGTCTCACCACTGCCCACTGGAAAGCCGCATTTGTGTTGAGATCAAAATTTCCCGCGTCATAGTAGAGTTTACGTTGTGAGGACGGCCACAGATATTCTGAACGTCATAACTAGAGCAGATAGTGGGAAATAAAAAAATCCCTTTGCAGAATCCAAATAATTCAGTGTATTCCATTAAATGACACAAAAATAAGTCGGCTTTACAGTTAAACTTTAAAGGCCTTGGAATCCGCTTAGAGCGGATCTTTCTGCTTCTTCTTCTCAAGTTCTCGTTTTTTTGCAGCTCGGTGGCAGCAAATCTCCCCCTCCCGGTGTTGCAACCAGTGAAACAGTTACTGCCAATGGTGACAGCAAAGTCCGGCACCGCTCCGCCTCCGGTAACAGCGGCCCTGTGGCCAAAGTTATGGATATGTTCCGTGGTCGATCTCTCAGTGTTTCTAACGAAGACAGGAAACGCTATGTAAGTGGTGTTAAAGTGTTAGTGTTATCGCCCAACTACTGTACTATTCGAAGATCGAGATATCGGACCAAATATCGTTCTCGAGTATCGGAACGTAAATTTCGATATCGAAAACAATATTTGAATTTTATAGATTGTATAATAATTTTAAATAATCTAACCTAACTGTCTCAGACGGATATATCAGATGAAATATTGCGAAGAAACGTATCCGTTTGTCACTTCAAGTTCAGCTGACGTATCCGTTTGTCACTTGTCAGCTATGCTTCGCAGTCAGCTTTAGCTGAAGGAATATCTATATCTATATTCTAGCTTACCGTTTTTTCGGAATAATAAATATATCCGAAGTTTGAGCATGTTTTTCGTTATTAAATTGTCGTATTGAATATCGACATTGAAAATATTAAATACTCCTTGAGCTCAAGCTGACTGGGAAATGTATATTAAAACAAGAGCTAAAAACTGAAATAACGCGTTGCAACAAAAGTGAAAAAAATGATATATCAAAAATCCAAGTGTGGCCGAACACATGTCTAGGGCACATATCAGTGAAACTGATGCAGTAGAGGTAATCTCGAATGAAATACATTGTGCGATTGCGCCACCTTGTTTATTTTTCGATTACCGTTGGACCAGGGACCCATAAATTTCCTTTACAGGGGGCTTGTCAATAAGAGATTTCTGATGCTATGTTGACCGCAGGGAAGATAGTTCGAGTACCCACGGGGATAGAATACGCGACTTTCCAGATAGACAAAATTTGGGATTGGCTGCTGGTGCCTTGAGGGAGGAGTCTCTTTGGCGGGCACGTCCAATGAGGCAAACAAGAATGCAGATTCGACCCAAGTGGGATTTTTGGAAAGTAGGACTGGTTCGGTCAACATAGCAACATAGAAGCATAGGAAATGACAAGCCCCCTGTAAAGGAAATTTATGGGCCCCTGGTTGGACTGAGAAGCAAAGAAGGATACCACGAAAAGCCATAGCTTATTACATGCGTATATATTTATAGTATGTCAGTATGTAACGTAAAATTAAATGAAATAATAATATATTTTCAGTGTCTCCTTTCATTTTTAGCAGACTTTGTTAGTGGGGCTTCATCTTCCGAATTTAGCTCGACAAAACGGATATCCGGAAAAATAACCTGGAAGGTTAAGCTTGGCTTTAACGCTACCTAGATGACCTAAAGCTACCTAGATTCAAGGTTTGGGGTAACAGCCCCTAACCTTACACAGGCGGTATCTCCAAGAACATATTTTAGAGTTTGGCGAAGAAACTGCATCTGGTGCTGCATTTCATTTAACCATAGGGACCAATCTTTTTTTCATAAAGTTCAAGAATTTGTAGTGCAAAAGTTTGAATTTTTTGATCCATTTGGCGTTACTGAAGCGCAATTGATCCAATAATTATCTTTTTTTACGACTGTTTAGCAGTGTATTTCCTAGGCCTCTGCATGCAGCCTCGTGCCGATGAATTCTTGGCTTCGAGGGTAAATTCCAACCTGGACGAGTACGAGACTTTTATTTCTCTTGGGCCTTCTATGCTGCCATCTGTAGTATCTCGGAACTAGGCTACGTCGCTAGATGGCGCTTCCTGAAGGCAGTAGCGTATATTAGGGGGGGGGGGGCGACAGGGGCGATCGCACCCCCCCAAATTCTTGAAAAAGGGATTTTTAGTGGGAAAAACGTGTGCGAAACACGGGCGACAGGGGCGATCCTCACCTGAAATTCTCGGAAAAGGAGTTTTTTGCGGTAAAAACGTACGCTAAAATACAAATTGAGAACATCAATCGAAATTATTTACAGCACGGTTCAGTAACAAATCTCAGAAACAGTTTTTGAGTCGTAATGTGAATGATTAAAAGATTAAAAGGTGTTGTTTGCACCTCGTTTTTAACAAAATCGTCATTTGGAGTCGAATTTTAGTCTGGCTAGAGGTGTTTTTAGTGTTAAAAATGATCAAAAAATGAAAAAATCGCCGAAAATTTTTCGGCCTTCAGGCCGGAAAGAGGGTGGCATTCGATCATTTTCACTGAGCTGTCGCCCCTCCCGAAACAAATCGGAATATACGCTACTGCCTGAAGGGCTCCTGGCATCCGCGTGTCATTGAATTAGATGCCACTGACCTGTAGTCTGAAAAACCTACAAGTTTTATTGCTTGTAGGGAAATTAGATTAGTAATGTGTGGTTAAAAGCCTTATCGAATGAAGAAAATAAAGAAATAAACAAGTAATTATATAAAAGTAACAACAGATACTTGGAATTAAAAGACACTTTCTAATTTCATAATGTTCTTCCAAGGTTATTTCTACAAACAAACCTACTGCTACTGGTATTGTTTGAGATACTTAAAAACAGTAGGATAAATCCCTAAAAAATATCAGGGACCCATAAATTTCCTTACAGGGCCTGTCATTTCCTATGCTTCTATATTGATATGATGACCGAACCAAATCCAGTTTCCAAAAATCCCCGCTTGAGTCGATCGGCATTCTTGTCTGCCTCATTGGACGTGCGTGTCAAAGAGACTCCTCCTTCAAGGCGCCAGCAGCCAATCCCAAATTTTGTCCATCTGGTCTTGAACGTCACTGGACCGTGGGTATTTCTCGAACTACATTCCGTGCGCTCAAGATAGCATCAGAAATCTCTTATTGACAGTAAAGGAAATTTATGGGTCCCTGAAAATATTTAAATACCTCCTTCTGTAATTTGTATCCCTTAGAAGCTCTTCCTCTTATTCCCAACGTCTGTGTGGATCTTCACCCCGGTAAAACTCGGTAGACCCTAGGAATAGCATCTGTGTTAGAGCCGTTAGATGCTTTCCGTGGTTATTGCTTTTGCCGAGATAACACGTCTTGGCGCACGCCGACCTAAAGCAACGTGTACACGCAGCCCGACATGATTTCGCATCTGAAAATACGTATGCGAAACTCACGAAACCTATTGCAAAATTTTGGAGCGAAAATCGGACTAATTTTGCCCGTAACTAAAGTTAGAAGGAAAAGTACTTGCGCTTCTTTGTATTATTGATAGCAAGAAAACAGACAAAAGCCTGTAGATAATTCTACGAGAACTATAAATATGATGTCATTTCCAACATGGTGTTCGTTCAAGTGCTCTTTTGAAGGGTCTACTTTTTCGTCGAGCTTCATAAGTTTGTAATTTATTTAGCAGATTAAAAGTTAAGATTTGTGCAGATTTTACCAGCGTTGTTTGGGACGTCATAAGAGACCTCTGCATTTGATACGAAGCAATGTGGTACGGTAACTCAATGCTTCCGTTGTTTTAGGGATGTTTTTCTTAGTTATTATATTAATTGGTTCTTCTTTTCCAGAAAAATGCGCAAGCCAAAGCTGAACATGGTAAGTTGATCATCTTACACTTATACTTCTCCAGTAAAGAGACTCCGTGAGACTACTGTCCCCGGCATTCTTTGGTGATCTCCCTGCCTCTTTCCGCGTAGCAAGAACGGATAATGATAAGAACCTCTACATCTTAGCCCTTGCGGCAAGGAAAATACGTATTCCTGTTCATTAAAAGCTGAGTGGATGCTTATCCCCAAGACCTTGTATGTCGTCTGCTATAAGCAACAGCGTTTTTTTCCTGTGTCTGTTTTTGCATGGTTTGGATTTTGCTTTCATGGTTTGACCGTCACATTTTTGCACTCTTGCTGTTGTTGAGTGGTAGCTTGTCCCCATTGCACACCTTCTGTTTTGCATAGCGTCGTAGGGCTAGCGTGTCGAGCGCTGTAGAGACCAGTTTGAAACTTCTTTATCACGCGGTTTTAGTCATTTTTGAATGGCGTGGTCTTGGCTTTCGTGGTTTTGATCATCGTATTTTTGCCGTGTCGCTGTTTTTGCTTGTTTGCTTATACCCGAGACAAAGTCGACAGCGCGTTTTTTTTTCCTGTAGCCGTTTTTGGGATCCCAAAACGTAAGTGGACGGATATCTATGACTTTGTAAAAGTTGTCCGTCTGTCTGTCAGCATGATAACTCTCGAAGGGAAGGATATATTTTGATGAAACTGGTGTGAGGATTCTTTGGGCCAAGGGACAGGTCGGGTTCGTAGATGGGATTTGTAGCCCTATATTTAGGGTTGGCGAGGGGGGTTCAGATTAAGGGGCGAACAAAATATTTTTAAATAGCTAATGAAATAGTCGATTTAGGGGTAAGACGACATGCTGAACACGTATATGAATATCATTCTCTTGCCGGACAAGTAGTTGGCCCGGTATCCGGCTCAAACCGGAAAATGTAATAGTAAAAGTTTTTGAAGTTGTTTAGACATTTGATTTAGGGATAAGAAGACATGCTGGATCCGTAAATTTGTCAAAAGTTAAAGTTTATCTGAAATTGATTACAGGTCCAATAAAGGGGTAAGGAGATATGCTGAATTCGTTTTTGAGCTTTAATTTTTTGGCGGACAAGTAGTTCGCCCGGAATCCGGCCCGGAAATTTGGCAGAAGTATGGTAGGAAGTTTGATTTCTTAATCTGTTTATTTTAACAGTAAAAATGCTCATGAGCCTGACGAAGCCCGGATATCTACAAGACCCAATATTCTCTGGATTAAATATAACATTTTTGGGATCCCATCGAAACCTTTGGTCTTGTTGCGTTTTCCCGTCTGGGCCGTTCGTGTGTTTTCTCTGTCGCTATTTTTACATGGCGCGGTTTTTGTTTTCGCGATTTGACATGTAACCAATTTAAAAGAAACATGTATGAAATGTAAGGATGTTGGAAATATGGCCGTTTTCCTCAAAACCACGAAGGAACTGCGAGAAAGGCAAAAATATGTACTAGGCCAGAGTCTCTTCGACTCTTGGGTCCCAGAAGGGAAGGTGAAATACGGTGTTTGTACGGTTGTACGTATATTAAAGGATGGAAAAGAGGTGTTATTTTTAAGCTTTCGCCTTCCAGTTAGCGACCCTTGCTGGTATCCGCCAAAAAAGTCTCCGGCTCTGATTGGCGAGTCTGGGTGGGTTGTTTCGAAAGTGCAAGTAGAGTTGTGTAAAACGGCTGGTTTCTGAGGAGGGCGTTACTACCCTCTGCTCTTTATCTTGAATGATAAAAGCTCAAGGCTCGGTCGGCTCAAGGGCTCATGCTACGGGAATTGAAGATATTTATTGCATCATTGTCTGGAGCTGGCGAGCGTATGGATTTGTGATGCACTTGTAGCCTTCGGCACAAGTGTCATATAACGGTCGTATTGTCTGCCTAGTTTTTATGGCACTTGCCTACCGGCCAAGTGCCATATACCGATCACTTTTCCGTCGGTCTGTCTGTCGGTCTGTCGGTCAGTCCGCTGTTTGCGAGTTAGGGTACTTCCAGATGTGCTAGGACGATGAAACTTGGCAGGCGTATTGGGGACCCGACCAAACTAACTTGGAAATAGTCACTTGCTCGATCCGACCATCGTGGGGGGGAGGGAGGGGAGCCGCAGTCCGGAATTTAGTGGCATGAATAACTTTCGAACGGGTGATCGGATCTTAATGAAACTTGATATTTGGAAAGACGTCATGCTTCAGATGTCCCATATCAAGTTCGGACCGAATCCGATGTATGGGGGGGAGTCGGAGGAGGGAACCGGAAATCATATTAAACGCTTAGAGTGGAGTGATCGGGATGAAAGTTGGTGGGAGGAACAAGCACAACCCCTACGTACCTCATTGCCAGAACCGGACTGGATTCGTGCACTGTGGGGGGAGTTGGAGTGGGGTTCCGGGATTCCGGTGATACGGAGTTAAGTTACTTCCAGGTGGGCTAGGACAATGAAACTCGGCAGGTAAATCAGGGACGCGACCAGATTAACTTGGAAATAGTCAGCTTCCCGATCCGACCATCGTGGGGGGAGTGGAGGGAGGGGGGACCCTTAATCTTGAGGTATGTATAACTTCCGAACGGGTGATCGGATCATAATGAAACTTGATATGTAGAAAGACAACGTGTCTCAGATGTCCCAGTTCAAGTCTGGACTGGATCCGATGAAGCTGGGGGGGGGTCGGAGGGGGGAACCGGAAATCATGTTAAACGCTTAGAGTGGAGCGATCGGGATGAAACTTGGTGGGAGGAACAAGCACAACCCCTAGGTACATCACTGACAGAACCGAACCGGATTCGTGCACTGTGGGGGGAGTTTGAGTGGGGTTCCGGAATTCCGGTGATACGGAGTTAAGTTACTTCCAGGTGGACTAGGACAATGAAACTCGGCAGGTAAATCAAAGACGCGACCAGATTAACCTGGAAATAGTCAGCTTCCCGATCCGACCATCGTGGGGGGAGTGGAGGGAGGGGGAATCCTGAATCTTGAGGTATGTATAACTTCCGAACGGGTGATCGGATCATAACGAAACTTGATATGTAGAAAGACAACGTGTCTCGGGTGTCCCATTTCAAGTCCGGACCGGATCCGATGAAGCTGGGGGGGGGGGGTGTCGGACTGGTCGGAGGGGGGTCCGGAAACCTTTTGACGTGCTTGGAGTGGAGCGATCGGAATTAAACTTGGTGGGAAGAACAAGCGCAAGCCCTATGTAGATCAGTGACAGAACCGGACCGGATTCGGGCATTGTGGGGGAGTTAGAGGGGGGGTCCGGAATTCCGGTGATCGCAAGTTAAGGTACTTCCAGACATGCTAGGACGATGAAACTTGGCTTGAAAACTAAATACTTGACATGATTGGCTTAGAAATAGTTAGTTCCCAGATCCGACCATCCCTTAAAGTACTAATGCTAACCGCAAAGTGCAAAAAAATACTTTTAAGGAAAATATACATTTTCGTGATCCCTATGAGCCCATGATCATTTTTGCCTCAAGGGTTTTGCTTACAATAAAATTCCTTAAAGTACAAACAATACTTTTGAGCAAAATACATTTTCGTGCTCCTGATGATCATCTTTTTTGCTTCAAGAGTTTGATTACAGATGATTTTCTATAACTTGGAAATAGTCACTTCCCCGACCCGACCATCGTGGGGGAAGGAGGGGAGCACTACTATCCATTCACATCGTACTACGATAACTTGAATACAAGGAAAAAAGCTTGCAAGTGCCATATGAGCTTTCAGCTCTTGTTTCCTAGTTTGGGCACCCCCAGATAAGACGATGAAATTGACATGCCTATCAAGGACCCGACCCAATGCTCTAGGCAACCATCATTTCATCTATGTATTATAATTTCCATGACTTGGGGATGTGAACTGATTAGATGAATATGCCTTCGGCCGAGATCACTGTTCCTATGGCCGGCTTCTACCGGACTGTTGTAGTGATTTGCGAACTCTGTTCACAAGCCCCTTGGTAGCTCAAACGGTTAGAGTGCCTGCTTTGTAAGCAGAAGGTCCTGGGTTCAAATCCCGGCTGAGGAGCATTTTTGTCTTTCAGTTCACTACTTCTAAAATATAACCATCATTTCGCAAATCCGATCATCCGGGGGGGAGGGAGGGGGAATTCGGGATGTGGTTACACGCCTAATTTGCGGACCAGTGATTCGAGTCAGAGGCGTTACTAGCCAAAATGTTTGGGGGGGGGCAAGGTAGTTACCGACTGGCTGGTCATTTTTACCGACTGATTTTACAGATAAAAAATACTATTATTGAGAAAAAACGACTGTGTTGACAAAAAAACGGCTAATTTTAAGAAAAAACGACTATTTTAGAGAAAAAATCTATTATTTTTACGAAAAGCCGACTGTTTTTAAAAAAAAATCGACTGCGAAGTTCACGGTGCGTGACTGGCAAAACCTTGGCTTGGCCGAACTCAGTTTGGCCGAAAAAGTATTAAAAAGTTGCAGGTACAAAACGAAACAATAATAATAATAATAATAATAATATAATGCAAAAATAAGGCACATGGCCTCTACAATGGCGAAAGGCGAGGATTTCAGAAGCTATATGTCCATAAGGGAGAATTTAAAAGGCGGAATAAGCAAGAGGGGTCCTTTAACTATTATAGTGAGGCAAATTTTACCAAAAATCTCTTCGTTATGTTATTGTATTTTGGAGATTAAATCTCTTCGTTATTTTATTTTATTTTCGAGATTCAAATGCGTACATATGCAACCTGTCTGGCATAGATACGTGATTCAAACCTTGGCAGGCATTCCAGTAGGCGACCGCCAGATCCTGATTGTCTGTTCGGACCAAAACAAATTACGTGAAAAGGGATATCAAGATTGCCTCCTCGGAGGACCAAAACAAGAAGCGATCCATGTTTTAGGACGTTCTGGCACATTGTTTTTAGACGTCCAGATTAGTTGTCGAAGCCTAGTTTTTCGTTGGCTGGACGTGAAGATTTGGTGCCGATTTTAGTGTCAGAATGTGCCGAGGTTTTGGCGTCATCTAAGCGCGAACCAATCAGTATTTGTGCTTTGAATAGTGTGACCTCAGATGGCGTTGTATGCGCGCAGGAGGGTGCGGAAGTAAACATCAAAACATCTCGTTGCCAAGCGATAATTCAGTTGCACATTGGGAACTATTTCGCCAGCTTGTAATGTGAGTTTTGGACTAGTTCGTGAAAGCCGGTATTGCCAAGAGTATAGTTGATTTTGGATAGGGGAACGCGTAGTGAACTGGTCGAGTCGTACGTGAGAAAAGTCAGATAGTCATTCGTATAACTGACTCGGAACAGATGGAGTCCAAGCAGTCTCTTCTTTTGGGGGATGAAAAGATGTTGTCGATGGCAGAGAGCATCGCATCTTTGAAGTTAGGGGGTATGGATATCAACACCACCCCTGGTGCCAGTTGTGATTTTGATATTCCAATGTTCCAAGGCCCATTCCCTCCACAGAGGGCTAGTGAGGAAAGTGTTGTGTGTTTGCCTGATTTTCCACATGAATTAAACGGTGATACGCTGGTGATATCTTCAAGTGATGGGAGCAATATTGGGCATATGGATATGCCGCATAAGATCCTGAGCTCTGGGCAGTCCCAGCCGGTTACTGTACAAGCAGCAAGGGATGTTACTGTGTCTAGTCACACCCACACCCCAGTTCATGGGAGAAACCCCCATCATGTCGATTCCTGCCTCGAGGCGTTAGTAGCCCAGAATAAACCAGTTCAGGACCAGAATGGACCAGTGAGTCGCGTTCATCAATCGCACCTTGTTAACGGAGAGCTTGTTCAGCGCCATGCCGTTCACGCGCATCGCCATAGCGCTGATGATAAATCCTTCGTAAACGCGCTTACGAAAGTTGCACGAGAGGGCGTTGCCAATGGTGATGCGTTCCCACCGCCGGAACGCTGCGCTAAAAAGTCGCCGCGGCACCACACCGACTGCAACAATTACGCAAGCCTACCAGTGTCACCTAGTGATGAAATCCCGTCAAAACAAGCGCGCTCTGATTTTCCGCTCATACCGTCGCGATTCCGGCGACATTCCGGAAGGAGCGAGGAAGAAACGGGCGTTTCCGGCTCCCCGCGTCGGAAACGCCAGATTTCCGAAAGCGAAGCAGAAAAGCACAAAACCCCGCATATCCCCAGTATTCATGACATTGTAAGCTTTTTCAAAAGGCTATCCCACAGTTCTAAGGACGTCCCAGGAACTCGGGAGAAGCGGGGAAGGGAGCTGGTGCGTGAGGAGGGCGGCTCCCCTAGTATCTCCCCAACGCAGCAGCTAAAGGAAGATTTTTATCGGAGTCGTTCGTGTTCTATGGGAGCTGTGGCCGTTCCTCCCCGTTTGAGGAGGATGGGGGAGAACTGTGGAGCGGTATACGGAATTTATGAAGATATACTTCATGAAGGTACTGTTCCAGTATTAACAAGCGAGGGGTTGCCCACTCTCGGTTTTAGTGTACAGCAAGTGCCCGGTGCCGCGATGCCCGGTCGGTGCCGGCACCGGCTGAAACAAGCCGGCACCGATCTTTCGCGTGTTAAAACATCAAAATAAGCATTTTTTGAAGCGTTTGAAAGAAGGATCGCCTAATTTACTGTCGCACCGGTGCCGGTACCGCCTATTTCGGCTGGTGCCGGGAAAGGGTGTACAGCAGGTGCCGGAGAGTGGGTAACCCCTCGTTAACAAGCTAACTCGTAAAGAAGTGTCTCTTAGCGAATTTAAATGAATCTTCTGACGATTTGTTTCCCTTTTATTGGTCATGGCTCTGTCTGCTGTAAACAGAGCCAGTTGTCTTTTGTGTAATAAGTTATTAACAGTCATAGGTAGCGTTCCAGCGACATAATATTAGTTACGATCATTACTATTCATGTTATTATTGCCGTTCCAGAGCCCGTCGTAATCAGTAAATTGGCTCCTCCCACTTTTTATTTTCGTTCCAGGACTGTTACGATCGTTGCGATTTACTTATGATGGTCGCGAGCATCATAAGTGATAATAACTATCGGTTCTGCATGAACTCCCGTAAGAGTGATGATGACGTATGTACGCGTTGTTATTATTTGCGTTCCAGAGAGCGTGATAACTACCACAATACGGCGATCGCCCCTCCTCTTATCATCGTAACTAGTAATAACTTCACTGGAATGCTACCATAGTGCCGCAAATCCCGGATTTTTGATACCTTATGCCAGGCACTGGATAAACTATGCCAAATGCTGGGTACCTGGGTAGCCTACCCTTGAACTACTAACTATAAATGAATTCTGATCGGTTGATTTCTGAACTGAATAATTTCTTGGGTTAAGGCATCCATCCAGCATTTGGCGTAGGGCATCCGCGTTAGGCATAGGGTACCTGTGTATCCTAACCCTTGCCTACTCAACTGTAGAATAATTCTGATTGACTAACTCCTGAACTTCAATAAAATCATCAGTATTTTATTTTGGCTAAGGTACCCAGCATTTGGCATAGGGTATCCCAAAGTCTAGATTTTGTGGTAGACAATGAATAAATGAATTGTGATTGGTTGATTTCTGAACTCCAATCAATAATTTGTTGGGTTAACCGTTAAAGGACCCCTCTTGCTTATTCTGCTTTTTATAATATATCTAGCTCCCATACAGAATTATAAGCTTCTAAAATCCCCACCTTTCTCCATTGTTTCGTTTTGTGCCTACGAAATTTTAGCGCTTTTTTGGCATTGCCGTATTTTGCCTGTCACACAACGAAACGTTTGTCGGGATCATCAACGTCTGCTGACAACTCTTTCACACATAAGGATCTGAGAAGCTTTTGTTTATTACTTCTTTTATTTGCTTAGTTTTCACACTTTTGAACCACGGCACGATCAGTTTTCAAATGTTTTGCTCCCAGCCGCCGCGTCGGAGAGCAGGAAGGCTGGACATAGTCGACAGGCGCTAACAGGAAAATCGCTAATTTCAGATGGAAAGTAATAGTATTTTCGAAAATGTTTTTTTCTGATCCATTTCATAGGGAAAATATTATTTCTAGTAAGAGTTGTGCTTTAAGATGTAACCAGCATTTGGCATAGGGCGTCCGCGTAGGCATGGGGTACCTGTGTAGCCTAACCTTTGCCTACTCAACTGTAGAATAATTCTAATTGATTGACTCCTGAACTTCAATAAAATCATCAATATTTCATTTAGCTGTGGTAAACAGCGAGGGGATACTCGCTCCCCAAACCCGTGTTCACTGGGTGCCGGAAAGGTTTCGAGAATGAGTTTCCCTTCGGTAGACTGTCTAGCATGAGGTGAGTTGCAGTAGCACATGCTTTGCTCTTTTTTCTCCACCTTCAACCCCACCCCGGAATGTAGGGCTACGGAGCCTGTCTACGAACTTGAGGTGAACCTTGACCCAGTGCATGGATCCTCGTAGGCCTACATGTATTTGAACCTTTATATATTTGAACAAAATATCTCATCTCTTTGATTTAAAGACGGCATCAAAATACGGTGTAGCCTATCTGCTTGAAACCAAATGTAGTTTCTGTATGTATGTAAAATACAGCTGACGTATCCGTTTTGCACTGTCAAATATGATTCGCAGTCAGCTTGGGCTGATGAAATATTTGTATTGGGTTACATGGAAGCTATTTCTTCCAAAGAATTTTTATTGACAGTGATACAACTAGATATACAATAACTCCCTTCGGGTTGTTAAAGCACAACTCTTGCTAGGAATGATCCTTTCACGATGAAATGGCTCAGAAATACCGTTTTCCAACAATACCAGTACTTTCCACATGAAATTAGCGGTTTTCTTGTTAGCGCTTTTCAACTCTGTCCAGCCTTCCCGCTCTCAGACGCAGCGGCCGAACGAGCCATGGTTAAAAATTGGAAAACCAATCAAAATAAAAGAAGTCCAAAACAGAAAATAGACCTGATGGTACAGTATAGACAGTACCTGAAGCTTCTCATATGTTCGTCGGTCACTCTATTCTGTTGCTGATCGACGCCGAGATTTTTAAACTCCTTCTATCAGGTTTGTCAGTAAATAACTAGCAGTGGTATATTTGTTAATTTCAAGTAGCCTATCAACTTGTAAACAGTTGATTCTTACGAATATTTTAAATACATTCTTTAATTTTTCAACGGGGTTCTCATGGAAATAGGCTTCATCAGAGCACAAAACACCGTCCTCTTGCTTCGTTAATTGGCTGATTGGAATCTCAGTATTCTGAACGCAAATTTACGGAGGTATCCTCGAACTCAAAATCCGAGGGAAAATCGTATGTAGGCTGTTTGGGTCCTACGCCGCCAGTTCAGTGTTTCTAGCTTATCTTTTTGCCCGTTTACTAGGCTTGTAATATTTATTTTGCTTGTCCTTTCTGTGGTCCGTCCTTTCATTTCGAGTAAAAAGGTTCAGTGACATTCTGTTCATTCTGAGGCTACGTGACTTTCTGCTCCTAATTTTTTCTGTCAGAGCCAACCTGTCGCAGCTCACAATAGCGTCGAATTCGCGCTGAGTTAATTTACTTTTTTTCTGCCTTGATAAGCATTTATCTTATCACATGCTCAGATGTCCTGTTAGGAAATTTTATAGTAACTGTGACTCGTAAATTGAATGGATAACCCGTACAGAAAAGCACTATTCACTGGCGTTAGTAAGTGAGTCTTCACGTTTGAGTTCAGTTTCGGTTTCGCTTCGTTAAAAAAAAAAAATAAAAAAAACGTGTGATGGACAAATGCGACAAAGCCAATTATTGTTTTGTTTTTTGTACAGCATCAGCAAAAAAAAAAGTAAAAAGTCAGACTACAGAGTGGTTACACAATATGCAATTAGGGCTAGTCCCAGGACTATCGCCAGTAGGGGACTCCCCCGAATGTATAGAAATTATAATATCTGTAATTGAGAAGTATCTATATAGACTAAGCTGCGGACACGTTGCTCAGAAACGTGCAAGGTAGTATGGAAGACGTACGGGAACTGAAAAAAACAATGAATGGACATGACGACTGGCGTGGATCCTTCAAAAACCTCGAAATTGGCGGTTGGGGTCGGGAACCCTGAGCCCTGTTTCATACCGTTTGAGTTTGATTAGATTGGAGCTGCAGGTCTTTGTTGTTGTGTTTTTTAAGTTTACTCTTTCCCTGTCATTCTCAGTTTCATTCACATTATATTTTGCCAAATAGAAATCGTGTCTCAGTTTTCCGAGAAACGTTTCGTATTCAAAAGCGCAAAAAGCAGCGAAAGGCTGAGTTCGGCCAAACGGCCCTAACAGTGAGATTAACGGTTTCGATGTTATCCCATGTTTAGTCATGGTTTGACTTTCTTGATTCAGTCAGTTTGCCCGGAATTGCGAAGGGAATTGATTGAAATTCATTCATATTCGTTGTCAACCCCTTTATTCTGGTAGGATAGTCATCCCCAAATTCGACATCACTCTTGACCAGAAGAGTGCACCAACTTTAATCGATAATCCCAATCCGTTTGGAAGTTTATTCTAGAGTTAAAATTGTCTATTCTAATTACACACTAAAAGAAGTAATCACAGACAGAGGTACATATTTTCAATTTCATATGTATCCCTTATCCACCTTATTCCAGAAACGCGACCATTATCATAGCTGTCGGTTATAAATCAATCACTCAATCACATTTATTTCCAAATAGCTCAAAAATAAAGCTAGAGTAGGAAAAAACAACAACAATATTTACAAAAGCGGAACAATTTACTAATACACTTACACAATTTTTATCAGAAATCAATGACGGAACGAAACTATGTAAAAATTGGGAAGACGAATTAGCCGGAAATGGTGAAAATTAATTGCCAGTGTTCCTCTCAGACCGACGCACGGACGACGGGAGGGGAGGGGGGAATAGACGGACGGTCTGAGGACAACACTTTATATACTTCTTGACCCACCCTGGAACACTACGCCTGTTTAGAACTTCTCATTATCGCAGGAGTAGAAACAAATTGGAAAGAATACAGAAGCGGGCTTCTGTCCAGTAGTAGACCAAAACTTCAACACTCCTGCCTTCTAAAACATTTTTGCCCCAAAACACTGCAGGAGCACAGAAAGGAGCTAGCACCGACTTCGGTTCAGCCATTGTATAAGTGTATTGACTCGGATATTTTATTTTTTGTTGTTGACGATGATATCAAACTTCGTTATGCAACCCCGAAAGTCAGTTCGTATAATGTACTTTCATTTCATCTGTTCTCAAGTTGTCTGAGGCCAAACGGAAACAACAGATGAATACGGACGCGAAGACTCCTAAATTTCTATATCGTTTTAAACGCGCAGACCATTGCGTGGAGGGTGTGCTCACAGTTTCAGATACTAATTATCTTGGAAACTTGGAATTCGTTTGGAAGGCAAAGTTCCTTGGTGATATGCAGAATCCAGGATAATTAAGTCACTGACACGAGTTCGTGACAAAATGGCGTCCCGTCGCATCTTCTTAGTACCGTAACTTCTATGGTTCAGCTTTCGAACTCCATCCAGTCGCTTTAGTTCAGAATCGAGAGTTGCTGCTGTTTTCCTCGAGTTTGAAGTTGTCTTGGATAGTTCATGTTGTCAGCAACTTGTTGATTGAATTATTCAGTAGCCAAGTGTCTTTTCGAGTGTTTTCCGATTATTGAAGTTTGTCCGTGCAGTTCGGACTACCTGTTGAACTTGGTGTTACTGTACAATCCGGTTTCTTCGGTCATCAACTCGGTCCCGTTCGGCTCTCGATATCCACCGACTTGCCTGACTTCGTTCCGGATGCAAGCTTTTCAGTGATCAGCTCAGCTCAGTGACTAAGCCTGCTCTGCGATGTTTTGAAGAAGTTGTTCGATCCAGCTCAGGCCCCGGGTGTGCGTACATCAAATATAGTCTGTTAATCTGGCGAATTCAACCTCTTTCCGTTGATGTTGGCCTTTCGGTTCATCTAGAACGCTCTATTGCCAGTTGGTTGTTGATTTGAATCGCAGTTAAATCTGGGCCGAAAGAGAACCAGGTTACTCTTTCAGTAAATCAGACGTCGTGATCAGTTGTAAGAAGTCCTAGAAACACGCTAATGGGGAAGTAGACCTTACCAAAGCGTCTTCTTTGACTGTTTTTCCGTGACGTAAAAGGCTGACCGATTTGAACCGAAGCGGGATTGATTTCCAGGGACCGGTACGCACACTGAATCTGAAGCCGTACTATCTTCTTACACGCCTGAACCTGTTGCTCTGATCTGTCTGTAGCCGACTGCTTTGGAATCTTGGCAACCGTCTACGAATTCACTTGTCATTTTAGAATTGCGCATTTGGAGAGCACATCATGGGTGGATGTAACTCGTGCGAGGCATGCACCGTTTCTCCTCAAACAGCGCCGCAGCGTTGTCTTCACCCGCGACGTCATAGTCTTGCTGAGCGACCGCGCTTGCCATCTGCTGGGCCTCCTCATCCTCGACGCGCTAGTGTCGCAGAGCCACTTTTACGCACAAGCAGACGAAATATCAACGTTGACCAGTTCCGGGAAGATGCTGATTACGGCCGACCTGCCCTCGAGGACCCCCTGGCTAAGCCCCTCCTTTTACACTTTGCCGAACTTTCAGTCGATTTTGAGTCCCACAAGGATGTTCAATCAGAATCAAGACGAAGTTCGATTAAGTCTGATTCGGCTGAAAGAAATGTGCAAATTGCGAGAAATCGGGTCAGGACTGGGTTCAGACGTCAATCAGTTGATATCAGTTTGTCTGCTGGTAGTGAGAGACCAAGTTATAAAAGGCGGGGTAGCTACCCGAGCGCAAAGGTAGCCGATTTGGTGCCGGACAGTGATAGCGAGTCAAGAAAGTTGAGAAGAACCCCGAGGTTGCAGAGATTGAGGGACGCACTTCATTTTAAATCAGTGGAAAAAGCAGAGATGATTGATTTATATGAGGAAAAATTTGATTTCCTGTCGACAAAACCCAAGGACATCCCAGGGCTTAGAAATGGATTTTCGCCGTTGCCCGAGTCTCCTCTGTCGCTTACAACAGGTACAAAAAAAGCCTGCTCCGCTAGCCCATTTTCGTAATCATTAGCTCTATCTAGATCTTCTTCTTCGAAGAGTTTCTTCTTCTTCGATATAAACTTAACCTCAGCATGTTATCCGAGACCCCTGACTTCATGAAAGAAGTAAGGAAATTCGGGTAAATTAATGTTGCAGAATATGCATTTGTATCTTTATATATAGAGCAGAGCGGCCAGCTTGGCGCCGGACGCGGTTACATCTACAAACGGATGTAGGGACAATCAGTCAAGGCCGTATCCAGGGGGGGGGGGGGGTTAGGGGGTTCGAAACCCCCCCCCCGAAACCCACAAAAGTAATAGTTTTTTGCAGGTTTTAACCTCTGATTTGTGTATTTTTTGTACTTTTTGGTCCGACCCGTGGACAAACCCCTCCCCCCCCCGAAATGAATTTCGCGAGCAAACCCCCCCCCCCCCCCCGAAATAAATTCCTGGATACGGCCCTGCAATCAGTTGATTGCTAAGTGGTTGAAAGATGATTTGTTTTAAGAACAGAATTGTTATTTTCCCTGGTGGGCCGTGGGAGCTTTTGTTTGAAGAAAAAAATGTCTGCATCCAACAGTGCTCCTTTTTCGGCATTTTTCGATTCGATTGCTTTCGTAGATAGGAGATACTGACGAATAGTCTTTGTATGTTTCTAGCAATCCGTCCTTAGCCCCCCCCCCTCTCCCGGCAACTGAAATGAAGACATTTCCCGCCAATGAAAAAAAAAGATCGATCGATTGTCGTTTTTAGAGCCCATGAGAGCTGGGTTTATGCGTGCTTGGACAAATCAGAGGTGTCCCGGAGTTGAAGCCTGGCTTTAACGATGCCCAGTTTTAGACCTGTTTTCCTTCCCTCGTCTTTTCCGATTACAGTCGAAAAGTGTGGGGAATGAATTTGACTCGGAATTTGAAATGAAATTGTTCGGACAGACTGTAAATGGCGACAAGCTAAAAGCTTAACAGCAATCGTAATAATGAATAAATAAATGACCTGAATTTGAAGCCCATTAGTCGATAGGTTCTCGCCGGTTTCGAACTGCCTGACTCGCTTAAATTAGAGGACAGGTTGGATAGCGAATAGATACTTTAGGACATTTCAGCTATGTTAACCAGATCGAGAACCAGATAAATTCTGTTTTGTGGCTTTCAGTTACTGACGAATAATCTAGTATTTTTGATAGCACTTTATGCTCTGCTCCCCTCCCCACACACATACAAATTAAGACGTTTCCCTCTCACAGAAAAATTCCAATAGCCTGCCTTTGTAGTATGTGTGTATGTGAAGCTCTAAGCCGCTTTATCCACGGCAAAATTCCCCTATAACATTCCATCTTTACATCCCATGACACGGGGCTGTGGTGAACTGCTTTGATGAATACTAGTCAAAATGTTAGGGGGGAGGGGCAAGGTATTTACCGACTACCTGGTCACTTTTACCGATCGTTTTCCGGAAAAATCGACTGTTTTTGGGATCCCAAAACGTAAGTGGAGGGATACCTATGACATCGCAAAAGTTGTCCGTCCGTCCGTCCGTCTGTCTGTGAGCACGATAACTCTCGAAGGGAATGAGATATTTTGATGAAACTTGGTGTGAGCATTCTTTGAGTCAAGAGTAAGGTCGAGTTCGTAGATGGGCCCTGTAGCTTTACATTTAGGGGTGGGGGAGGGGGTTCAAATTAAGGGGCAAGTAAAATATTTTTAAACAGCTAATGTGATAGTCGATTATGGGGTAAGAAGACACGCTGAACACGAATATGAAAACTATTTTCTCGCCGGACAAGTAGTTCGTCCGGAATCCGGCCAAAACCGGAAAGTTTGTTAATAGTAAAAGTTTTGTTTGAAGTTGATTAGATGTTTGATTTAGGGGTAAGAAGGCATGCTGAACACGAATATGAAAACCATTTTCTTGCCGGACAAGTAGTTCGCCCGGAATCCGGCCAAAACCGGAAAGTTTGTTAAAAGTGGAAGTCTTATTTGAAGTTGATTAGACGTTCGATATGGGGGTAAGAGGGCATGCCGAACACGAATATGAAAACCGTTTTTTCGCCAGACAAGTAGTTAGCCCGGAATCCGGCCAAAACCGGAAAGTTTGTTAAAAGTAAAAGTTTTATTTGAAGTTGATTAGATGTCCGATTTAGGGGTAAGACGAGATGCTGAATCCGTATATGACAATCATTTTTTTGCCTGACATATAGTTCGTCCGGAATCCGGTTGAAACCGGAAAATTTGTGATAAGTTAAATTTTTAATTGAAGTTGATTAGATGTTGGAAATAGGGGTAATTAGATACGCTGAATTCGTTTTTGAGCTTTAGTTTTTCGTCGGACAAGTAGTTCTGGAATTCCGCCAGAAACCGGAAAATTCGCAGAAGTAAGCCAGGATCGTTTCATTCGACTTATAGGGATAAACACTCAAGCTGAATCCATATCAGAACTTGGTTTCCTTAATGATTAGCTGTTTGGCCTTAATCTGTTTCTAAATTTTAAGAGTATAAATGTTCATGGAGTCTGGCGAAGACCGGATCTGACGAAGACGAAACCTAATTGTCTGGATAAAATATCGAAGTTTTGGGATCCCATCGGAATCTTTGGTCTTGTTTTACGAAGAACCGACTGTTTTTTTTAGAAAATTCGACTTTTTTGAAAACAAATCGCTGCGCTTCGCGCCGACTTCTTTTTGTACCGACTGGCCGACAAAATTGGGGGGAGGGTCCCCCAAACGTGACGGCTCGGGCCCAAGGGCGTGGGTTCAAATCCCGCCTGATTAGCACCTTTGTCTTTCATAAGCACTGATTCTGTACTTATCTTTATAGGCGCCCTTATGCGACGGATGTCTCATGAAAATGAGAAACGCCGGGGATCCCTGGGTCCAGGTCTCGGCCTCCACTCCCTTCCTACCCACGTAAGAGGGGACCTCGATGCCCATCATATGGCCCTACTGTTTAGGGACTCGAGAGGGGTGAGTATTCGCTTTACAGATATCGAACAAGCTCATCTCCACACCGTTAGAAGTTTCGTAACATGTAACACAAGGATGTGCGATTTCAATAGAGATCATACACTACCTGTTAATGTTAAAGAAAAATTGTAGTAAGAGACTTCTAGTGCGTTACGTTTTGTAAAAACAACGGACAAATCCTCTACTTAAAGATAACGTCCCAAGTGTTGTATGTTGTGAGTGTGCATCTTTGTGTTTAATGTCACTTTTTGTGAAGATTTGCCACACCAGAAATAAATAAATCACCCGTTCTTTAAAAAGTATCATTAAATGAAGAAATCGCTGCGAAACCTTTAAAACTTTTGTGATTTTCTTGTAGGTTTGGTGATTTTTACGATATTTCTCATCTGAAAATCACCAGTTTGGTGGTACAAACAGAAAGAAATCACCAAGCTTGGTGATAAATCACCGTTGGTGGCAAACTGCTCCTCCGCCTACTCTTAGACATGTACTAGATTCTTCCCTGGGTTTTCGACTGAAATCCAAGTTTCCTCAAATCCAAAACCCTGTTCGTTGCACGTGTCATCCTCGTCGGTGGTAAACTGCTCCTCCGTCTACTCTTAGACATGTACTAGATTCTTCCCTGGGTTTTCGACTGAAATCCAAGTTTCCTCAAATCCAAAACCCTTTCCGTTTCACGTGTCATCCTCTCGGATTCAAACGATCTAATATATCACAATGTCAGAAGTTCCATAAAATCTAAAGTTTAACCGAAAAGCCAACTTATTTGTGTGTCATTTCATTGGATACACTGAATTATTTGGATTCTGCCAAGTGTTTTTTTGATTTTCCACTATCTGCTCTAGTTATGAGGCTCAGAATATCTCCGGCCGTCCCCACAGCGTAAATTCTAACTATGACGCGGGAAATTTTAATCTCAACACAAATGCGGCTTTTCAGTGGGCAGTGGTGAGTTTGGTGACGAGCACTTAGTGCCTGAACCCACAAAAAATATAAATCTTTCTCCTAAGGCATACAACAAAAACACAAGCGCATAGAGGCACCACAAATCACACGGAAATTCCACTATTTGAGAATCGATTATTCGTGAATAGCGGAACAACGAAGTAACTCATTTTCAGCGGTTCTTCAAGCCAATCTAAGTGAATAAGTGATGGGTAACTAGATTGTCCTATCCTAGCCCTTTTCGGTTAAACTTTAAACATGTGCAACTCGCATCCGTGTGTTTAACGCTATGACGGATTCCAGTAATATTTGTGTTGCGACCCTCTAAGGTGTTCTGTTTTGCCGAAAGATTGGGGGTCATAGGCCTATCACATCCAAAGGGTCGTATCATAAATATTCTGGACTTCCATTATAAAATTTAACACAAAAGCTAAAGTTAAGTTAAATGTTATCAAAGTCAAGACAGTGCAGCAGTTATGTGCTACACAAGAGCTTAGCTTAGTTGATAACAGTTCCGGACAAAAACAAAAGGTGAGATATCTAGCGGTTAGGACGCAAAGAACTATGTAGCGGATAACATTTTAGAACAATAACAAAAAAACTACGACCCAAAGGTAGGAACGAAATAGATCGAAGCCCAAAAAAGGCACTTTTTGGGATCCCAAAACGTAAGTACAGGGATAGCCTACCTATGACATCGCTAAAGTTGTCCGTCCGTCCGTTTGTCTGTTAGCACGATAACTCTCGAGGGGTCGAGATATTTTGTTCAAACTTGGCACCAGGACTCTTTGGGTCAAAGTACAGGTCAAGTTCGAAGATGGGCTCTGTAGCCCTATATTTAAGGGTGGTCGAGGGAGTTCAAATTAAGGGACGAACAAAAATATTTTTAAAAGCTAATCCGGCGAAAACCGGAAAAATTGTGGAAAAGTAAATTTTTCTGTAGTTGTTTAGAGGATCGATTTAGCAGGGCTGCCACAAAGTCCCTAAAGTCCCTGGAAGTCCCTGAATCAATCTTAGGTCCCTATTGGTCCCTAAATCAGCTCTCAGGTCCCTTTAGAGTTTTTCCTGACCAAAATTCTTACGTTTCATTTGAATATCTTAGCTATGCAAGCTACTATACAAAGCATGGTATACAGTTTTTGTTTGTGGGAACAACTGCCAACCTGCTTGCATGTAGTATAAACTTGGCTCCTTCTGCTACAGCGTTACTCCGTAATTGAAGGAGACTACTAGTGGAAAGGATTGACCTCTGAATTCACCTAGGATTTTTTTGTTCTTATTTTGAAGAAGAGTCAGTTTGATTCGTCACCTTTTTGCTTTTTCGTTCACTTTAATTTTCTCCAATAAGGCTGATTGCAATCGAATAAAGGAAACCAGTAAATAAATTGCATGTTAAAGTGTGCACTTTGGACTGTTGACTAAAATTGTTCGGTATTTTTTCGATACGAGAACTATGCGGTAGATTTGCGGGGATTCGGTAGTCATACAGAACCACGAATACGCTATCGGTACAAGTCAGTTCGGTTAATGTTCGGGATTCGTTATAATTGGCAGGATTCGGTGTGCAAATTTACTGAAAATATTTGGTAATTTTTTGATGCCAGAACGATTCGGTAAATCTATGGAGATTCGTTAGTTACAGAGAATCCCGAATAAGCTATCGGTCCAAAATTATTTGGTATTATGGCTGGGATTCGGTATAATTTTCAGTTTCCAGCCTTTATTGTTGCTACAATCTGAAATGTCATGCTACCGATAGGGGCACGGCTAGCACTAGCCTTGAATTTTAGGGGGGAACCTGACCAAGCTAAACATTTTGTGGAGCTGTGCCAAAGCTTGTCTAGTATTTCGTTTACAGTTAAAACACTTACAGTCCCTTACAGTTGAGCGTTGACCTCAGCTACGAAGCTGCAGAATTGTATTTTCAAAAGAATGCTATGTAATATTTGTTTAAATTGCAGTCTCCGTCGCAAAGCCATGGTAAATTTTGAAACTAGCCATTCAGGTTCCTAGTTTTTATGGCACTTGCAGCTCCGCTCAAGTGCCATATACCGATCGCTTTTCGGTCGGTCGGTCGGTCGGTCTGTCGGTCGGTCGGTCGGTCGGTCGGTCGGGCGGTCCACTGTTTTCGAGTTAGGGTACTTCCAGATGTCCTAGGACGATGAAACTTGGCAGGCATATCAGGGACCCGATATAACTAACCTGGAAATAATCAGTTTCACGATCCGACCATCTGGGGGGGAGTGGTGGGCCTCGGAATCCTGAGAATTTAGTAGTTTTTGTAAAACCCCTACCCCTTTCTTCTCACTAGTAGGTCTGCGCACGGCGTGACGTCACTCTTTGCATCGGATCACTCTGTTAACATCGGAAAGAGCTAGTGCATTCGAGGGTCAAAGGGGTTTGTATATGTGATTCAGTGCGGGGGAATATGGAAAATTGAGTGTTGTGTAACTTTCGAACGGGTGATCGGATTGGGACGAAACTTAATACCTGAATGAATGACATATCTCTTATCTTCCATTTGAAGTCCGAACCGGATTCGACGGCTATGGGGAGTTGGGGGGGGGGGAAGACCGGAAATCTTGAGAGACGGTTATAGTGGAGGGATTGGAGTAAAACTTGCTGGGAAGAACAAGAATCTGCTCCATATAAATCGTTTACACGTTTGGACTGGACCCGGACACTTGGGGGGGGAGGTGGAGGGGAGTTTCCCGGAATTCTGGTGATGACAGTTTTTGGGATTTTCACGACGAAATTTGGAAGGCGTATCAGGTATCAGGGACCCGATCAAACTAACTTGTAAATAAAAATTCACTCGATCCGATAGTCGTGGGGGGGATCGGAGGGAGGGGGAATCCGGAATATTTAGCCATGCGTAACTTTGGAACGGGTGATCGGATTCGAGTGAAATTTAATAAATGAACAGAGGGCCTGTGGTGATCTTTTTCATGTCCGGACCGGATCCGACAACAATTGGGGGGGTGGGGAATACGTAACCGGATTGGACTGGAGAGATCGGGATGGAACTTTCTGGGAAAAACAAACAAGTCCAAAACCGAACCGGATTGGCTCCGGCGACTGTGGGGGGAGTTTGAGGGGCGGGTCTTAACTCGCGATCACCGGAATTCCGGTGATCGCGAGTTAAGGTACTTCCAGATTTGCTAGGACGATGAAATTTGGCTGGAATATTAGAAATTCGACAAGATTGGCTTAGAAATCGCCACTTTTCAAATCCGACCATTCCCTAAAGTACCAATCATGACCGCAAATTAAGAAAAATGCTTTTAAGCAAAATATGCATTTCCATGATCCGCATGAGTCCACGATCATTTTTGCCTCAAGGGTTTTGTTTACAAATGAAGTTCTAGCTCCCTTAAAGTGTGCATCTTAACCGCAAGGTCGAAAAGTACTTTTTATCAAACGATACATCTCAACCTATGATCATTTGTGCCACAAGGGTTTTGCAAAAAAAAAAAAATTTCTAGCACCCTTAAAGTGCGCATTTTACCCGCATTAGCGGAAAAAAAATACTTTTGATCATACGTATATATCAATGATCCCTAAGAGCCTGATATCGTTTTTGCCTCAAGGGTCTTCCTTACAGATGAATTTCTAGTGCCTTTAAAGTGCGCATCATTACAGCCAAGTTCTACGACAAAATACTTTTTCTCTAGCTTCCTTAAAGTGCGCATCTGAACCGCGCAGTCGAAAGTTACTTTTAATCAAATAATAGCCTACATCTCAACCCATGCAAGTGCCATATGAGCTTACAGCTCTTGTTAAGAGATTTTTTTGGTGCCTCTTAACCACCGACAAGTGTAAATAGTGTTAAAAGCTAATATTGTGGCGCGAAGCTGCCAGAATTTGAACTTGATGTCAAGACCTATCATTTTGCTTGTATTTTCGCCTTTTAGATCTGGAACGGTATTTTTTTTTTCTCCAGTGGCGTAGCCAAGAGGATGATTACAACTACCGAACAAAAATAGAGAGAAAATGTGAAAAAGTTTCGGGGTGGGCATGGTCATCTCTTGGCTACGCCACTGAAAAAGTGTTTACGAGTTCAATGCTTAAAAAATACCGTTCCAGATCTGTTTTGGCTGGTTAAGCCAGTAAGTAAACAGATGCATCTTTTAGATCTTCATTCTTGCATAATCTGATGAAAAACAAACATTAAACTTCTTGCCATTACCCTCTCGGCTCGAATACAGGTTGGTGACTTATTGTCTTCACTGGTTTAATCACTGAAAGTTATTGAAACTGAGCTGAAACTCATAAAGTTGCCCTGCCTCCCTCTTTTCTCCCTTGACGGACCAGAACTAAGAGCCATAGCATATTTCGCTAAATCAGGTACCGTTACCAATACTTCGAACCGTAACCCCTCTGATCCTAGCAAGTAAAGTGCAAATAGGATCCTACTACTGTGTATTTCAGGTTTAGTAGCAGGGACCTTAGGTCCCTATCAAGGCCGTATCCAGGGGGGGTTAGGGGGTTCAACCCCCCCCCCCCCCCGAAACCCACAAAAGTAATAGTTTTTTGCAGGTTTTAACCTCTGATCTATGTATTTTTGGTAATTTTTGGTCCGACCCGTGGACAACCCCCCCCCGAAATAAATTCCGCGAGCAAACCCCCCCCCCCCCGAAATAAATTCCTGGATACGGCCCTGGTCCCTATAGGTCCCTTTTTTATTTTGAAAAAAGTCCCTAAGTCCCTATTTTCAAGCCTCTAAACCTGTGGCAGCCCTGATTTAGAGGTAAGAAGACGTGCTGGGTCCGAATATGAAAATCATTATCTCGCCGGACAAGTAGTTTACCCGGAATCCGGCTAAAACCGAAAATTTGTGACAAATAAAAGTTTAATCTTAAGTTGATTAGAGGTTCAATCGAAGGGTAAGAAGACATGCTGAATCAGTATATTCCAATCATTTTCTACCCGAACACATAGTTAGCCCGGAATCCGGCTAAAACCGGAAAAGTTGTTATAAGTAAAAGTTTTTTCTGAAGTATATTAGAGGTTCGATGTAGTGGTAAGGAGGCATGTTGAATCCATATGTGTAAATTATTTTCTCGCCGAGCCGATAGTTCGCCCGGAATCCGGCAAAAACCTGAAAATTCGTTAATAAGTTAAAAGTGTTATCTGAAGTTGATGGTTCAATATAGGGGTAAGGAGATTGTTGTAGGGGTAAGGAGGTTAGTTTTTGAGCTTTTTTAACGGACGAGTAGTTCGCCCAGAGTCTGACAGAAACCGGAAATTTTGCACAAGTAAGGCAGCTGGAAGTTCTGATCAGTTTCGTCGAAGTAGAGATGACGTGGCCTATAGGGGTAAACACAAACACTGAATCCATTTCTGAACTTTAACAGTAAGATTTTTCAAGGAGTCTTGCGAAGACAATAATTATCTGGATCAAATATGAAATTTTTGGGATCCCATCGAAACCTTTGGTCTTGTTTCTTTTCACTTCTCGTTTCGAAATGGTGACCTTATTTCTGGGAGTTCGGCCCATGTTGTAACCCTTGTTTTGTGTTATGGATACATACGGAGAAATGTGTGCAATATCTCTTGTTGGGCATGTGCCAGTCTTGCGCCACGTTTCCTACTTTGGAATATACTTCGTATCATTCGTGAAGATTCATTCATATCATATCATTCGTCCGAAGTCGGGTTCTTGACAGTAACGATACTTGAACTATACGCGAACGCGCATACGAACGTGGTGCTTCCCAGCGGAAATAATTTGCTTCGCCCCATTCCGCCTTTAAATTCAAAATTATCCGCTTTATCTAGTGAACAGTTTTTCGTGTCCTGTCAGTCTTACGGCTGGTATTGAGTGGATTCACTAAATGCCAAATAGATGCCAGTCGTGTACTGGCGCCCCCCTCTGCCCGAAGGCTGTGCCCATTGTATTTATTCCCCCTCCCAAAACAATTGATAGCAAGCCATTACTTCGGGTTGTCGACATAACGTACCCATTCGAAACGTCCCCTGGCGAAACGTCCCCGTGACAAAACATTCCCATGACAAAACGTCCCCGTGACGAAACGTCCCCGATCAAAACGTCCCCTGGCGAAACTTCCACGTGACGAAACTGTCCCCGGCTATAGATTTTTTTTTCATCGCTGAGGGATAACTAGGCCTATGAATTAATGATTGCGTCATCAGTTCAGACAAAAAGTGTTCTTAGAATATAAACTTTTTAAAACTACGATGGGTTGACTACTTCAGCATTTAACCGACAGTTAAGAAACAAACCAAAGTGTTGATCCCGGCTATAGCCATTTCTTAAAGAAAGTGAAAAGATTTAGTAGTTGTGTCAATTTTCGTTTTATCTTGTATTTAATTGATTTTTTTGTGTGTGTTAGTTTACGCTTAACAATACATTTATGAAGCAACCGGTCCTATGTCCGATCTTTCCTGCTTACAAGGAATGTTCCCACATCTGTAGTGCGCACTCTGAAGTTGTTTTTACCTCGATAATGCACCTGAAGATCGAGCCGAACTTAAATCTATGCTTGGGGACGTTTTGACACGGGGACGTTTCGCCAGGGGACGTTTTGTCACGGGGACGTTTCGTCGGTAAGCCATCAGTTCAAGTTGACGAAAACAGTACTCATTGTAACACGTCGCGTTATTCCAAATTTAAAAGCTGTCCAGCCTCCCCGTCATCGCAGGAACTTGTACAGTTCGTTCAGGCAAGCCACGAGGGGTTGCCCACTCCTCGGCACCTGCTGTGCACCCCCGACTCGGCACCGGCCGGCACCAGCCGGCACCAGTCGGCACCAGCCGGCACCAGCCGGCACCAGCCGGCACCAGCCGGCACCAGTCGGCACCAGCCGGCACCAGCCGGCACCAGCCGGCACCAGCCGGCACCAGCCGGCACCAGCCGGCACCAGCCGGCACCGGTCGGCACCGGCCGGCACCAGTCGGCACCGGCCGGCACCGGCCGGCACCGGCCGGCACTGGCTTTTTGAACCTGTTCAGAACAAAATGATTTCACTAAGAAGGTTTCGTTCACCATGAGAATTCAGGATTTTAGTTTTGAAAAATAGTGACTGCAGCTTTTTGGGATCCCAAAACGTAAGTGGCGGGATACCTATAACATCGCAAAAGTTGTCCGTTCGAAGATGGGCTCTGTAGCCCTATATTTGAGGGTGGGGGAGGGGTTTCAAATTAAGGGGCAAAACAAATTTTTTTTTAAAGCTATTTAGATAGTTGATTTAGGGGTAAGGAGACACGCTGAATCCGAATATGAAAATTATTTTCTCGCCGGACAAGTAGTTTGTCCGTAATCCGGCCAAAACCAGAATTTTTTTTAAAAGCAAAATTTTTATTTGAAGTTGATTAGATGATAGATTTAAGGGTAAGAAAAGACGCTGAATCTGTGTATGACAATCATTTTTTACCCGGACATATAGTTCGTCCGGAATCCGGTTGAAACCGGATTTTTCAGAAGTTAAAGTTTAATTTGAAGTTGATTAGATGTTCTTTATAAGGATAAGGGGATACTCTGAATTCGTTTCTGAACTATATTTTTTTTTTCTTGGGCAAGTAGTTCGCTCGGAATTCGGCCAAAACCGGAAATAATGATTAGCCTGGCGAAGACTGGATCTGGCGAAGACAAGACCTAATTGTCTGGATCAAATATTAAATTTTTGGGATCCCATCAAAACCTTTGGTCTTGTTGTTTCAGAAGAAACAGAAGAAACAAGAACCTTAAAATGGGATCTAGTATTGACAACTTTAAGGACGAGTCAGACGGCCTTCGTAAAGTTTTTCGCAAAGTATGCTCCGGAAAGTTTGTCGCCGCTCAGACAGGAATTTGACTTAGATGACATTACGAGAATTTTTTATGGCGATTTGTTCTAGAAAGAAAAAGATTCTAATTATTAGAGATTATTTGTATCATATATGAACCATAGGTAGATATTTATTAACACTAAAAGCCATAATTGACCATGGTTAATATCCAGATAGAAAAAAACTCCAATAAATAAATTAGAATAATCCAACAACAAAAATAATATAAATAAATAAGTCAGTTCTAAACAATTTAATTCAATAAGTAATTCTTTTTTCCCAATTCACCTGACAAAATCAACAAGAATAAAATTAATTAAAAAAAAATGCTCCTAATTATTATTCTTGCAAAAAACAAGTTTCAAGTTATTCGACCTTATTATTATTATTATCATACAAACCACAAGAGTCATCATCTCATCATTTTTCCGTTTCCTAATCCCCATTTTCAAATTTATTTTCATAACTTGTTTTCGATCTCTTCTCCTATCGGTCAACCTTCCGAACTTTACGAAAAAAGTTAACTAAAGTTGAACTTCTTGGCTGCCTCCGTAAAGTACTTTACGCGGGTTAGCGGAGCAACTTTACGAACGACTTTACGCACTTTACGAACGCCCTCTGAGCCGTCCTTTAGCCTGTTTAATTTGAAGGACTAAGTATTGTAAGGTACTGAAACAAGGGTCATTTCATCTGTTAAGGTTACAGTAGAGGTATGCTTATGCGAACGGTTTTTGGGATCCCAAAACGTAAGTGAGGGATACCTATGACATCGCAAAAGTTGTCTGTCTGTCCGTCCGTCCGTCTGTCCGTCTGTCCCTCTGTAAGCACGATAACTCTCGAAGGGAATGAGATATTTTGATGAAACTTGGGGTGAGGATTCCTTGGGTCAAGAGTAAGGTCGAGTTCATAGAAGGGCTTTGTAGCCCTACATTTAGGGGTAGGGGAGGAGGTTTAAATTAAGGGGCAAATAAAATTTTGAAACATTTAATGTGATAGTCGATTACGGGGTAAGAAGACATGCTGAACATGATGGTGAAAACCATTTTCTCGCTGGACAAGTAGTTCGTCCGGAATCCGGCCAAAACCGGAAAGTTTGTTAAAAGTAAAAGTTTTATTTGAAGTTGATTAGATGTTCGATTTATGGGTAAGAAGACATGCTGAACACGACGATGAAAACTATTTCCTCACCGTACAAGTAGTTCGCTCGGAATCCGGCCAAAACCGGAAAGTTTGTTAAAAGTAAAAGTTTTCTTTGAAGTTGACTAGATGTTCGATTTAAGGGTAAGAAGACATGCTGAACACGACGGTGAAAATCATTTTCTCGTCGGATAAGTAGTTTTCCCGGAATCCGGCCAAAACTGGAAAGTTTGTTAAAAGTAAAAGTTTATTGGAAGTTGACTAGATGTTTGATTTAGGGGTAAGAAGACATGCTAAACACGATGGTGAAAATCATTTTCTCGCCGGACAAGTTTTCCGCCCGGAATCTGGCCAAAACCGGAAAATTTTTTAAAAGCAAAAGTTTTATTTGAAGTTAGATGACAGTTGAAGGGTAAGAAGAGACGCTGAATCTGTATATGACAATCAATTTTATCCGGATATATAGTTCGTCCAGAATCCGGTTGAAATCGGATTTTTTTTGTATAAGAAAGTTTTATTTGAAGTTGATTAGATGTTTTTTATAGGGATAAGGAGATACACTGAATTCGTTTCTGAACTTTTTTTTTTTTTTTTGCTGGACAAGTAGTTCGCTCAGAATTTGGCCGAAACCGCAAGTTTGGCCGAGCAGGAAGTTTCGATCAGTATAGTCAAAATAGATAGATAGATAGATAGATTTATTTGCGCTAAAAAGCCACAAGGGCCATGGCAAATTATATGGCTTATAAAGGTATATCTGAACTTGGTTTTCTCAAATGATTAGCCTTTCGAAGGGTGGTTCCCAAAATCACCACGATTTTTTTGCCCACTCTCACAATGCCCACGCCAGAATGCCCACGATCAAAATGCCCACCAGACGGCACCAGCCGGCACCGGTCGGCACCGGTCGGCACCAGCCGGCACCGGTCGGCACCAGCCGGCACCGGTCGGCACCGGTCGGCACCGGTCGGCACCAGCCGGCACCGGTCGGCACCAGCCGGCACCGGTCGGCACCAGCCGGCACCGGTCGGCACCAGCCGGCACCGGTCGGCACCAGCCGGCACCGGGCACCTGCTGTGCACCCAAAAACTGAGTGGGCAACCCCTCGGCAAGCCACAGCATGCAGGTTAGAGAGTCTCTCCCTCCACTCGCGAGAGTGGAATGTTTCTACTCGTGTCAGAGGTTTCATAACAGATAACACAAGGTAATGCCTTTTTAACAGACAACACTTAGAATGCAATCTGTTGTGACTGTGAAACGTTATGCTTGATATGTTATTCCTAACAAGTATTGCCCAGGAAGAACCGAAAAACAGCCAAAAAAGCATCTGCTGAATTTGCCGATAATCATGACGACAAACAAAAAATTCAGCAGATGCTTTTTCGTCAATTTTCGCCAGTGCTTGTTATGCATAGTATTTCATTCATAATGTTTTAAAGTTTAACCGAAAAGGGCTGGGATAGGACAGTCTAGTTGTCCATCACTTATTCACTTAAATTGGCTTGAAGACCCGCTGAAAATGCGTTACTTCGTTGTTCCACTGTTCACGAATAATCGATTTTCAAATAGTGGAATTTCCTTATGATTTGTTGTGCTGAATTTTTGTTGTATGCTTTACGAGAAAGATTTATCATTTTTATGGCACTTGAGCTTACTCAAGTGCCATATAGCGATCGTAATGTCTGTCTGTCTGTCGGTCTGTCCGCATTTTGCTAGTTTGGGCACTTCCACATGACCTAGGACGATAAAACTTGGCACGCGTATCAGGGACCCGACCGGATTAACTTGAAAATAATCACTTCCCCGATCCCACCATCAGTGGGGGAGTGGCGGGATGGGGAATCCGGAAATTAGCAACATCCATAACTTTGGAACGGATAATCGGGCGTGCATTAAACTTGACGGGTATCAAGAACAAGTGTCTTGGATGTTCACTGTCAAATTCTGATCGGATCCGATAATTGGGGGGGGGGAGCTGGAGGTGGACACCGGAAATCTCTTGAAACGCTTTTTCTAGTTTGTGTCAAACCCCTACCCCACTAGTAAAGCTCTATGCATGGATGAGTCACTGTTTGCTCAAATCTTTTGGGTGTTCGGAGAGAGCTTGTCTAATAAGATGGGTCGAAGGGGTTGGGATATGTGGTTGAATGTTGGTAGGGGTTGTTATAGATTAGGGGGCGCTAGAAGGATGAAACTTGGCAGGCGTATCAGGAACCCGACCAAACCATCCTGGAAATAATCAGTTTCCCGATCCTATCGGGAATCCGCACAATCTCTTGAAACGCTTTTTCTAGTTCTTGTCAAATCCCTACCCCTTCTTCACACAAGTAATAACTCTACGCATGATTGTGTCATTCTTTGCTTAAATCTAATTGAACGTCGAAGGAGTTTGTACGTGTTGTTGAAGCGTAGTAGGAGTTGATATAGACTAGGGGGAGCTAGGACGATGAAACTTGGCAGGCATATCAGGGACCCGACCGTGTCCTAGACCACTAGGCTAATCGTATTTGTGATTCGACTGACTGTGGGAACAGGTACAGTTTAAGGATTAAAATAAGACCGGCTCTAATAGAGATTATTTGAATTGCAGTTCCGTGAAATTTACTTGTTTTAAAGAATCTTTTGGTATAATTAGTCTTTGAATTACGCGTCTTCGACAATTCGACTTATACTTGACTTGTCCGAGGAATAAAAAAAAAGATGGTCGTTACTTTTTAAGTTACTCCCGTTTGAAGATTTCCTCTAGTTGCCGTCTTTTATGACACTTGAGCTTTCAAGTGCCATATAGCGATCGTAATGTCTGTCGGTCTGTCCGGGTTTTGCTACTGTTGTCACATCCACATAAGGTAGGACGATGGAACTTGGCAGGCGTATCAGGGACCCGACCAAATTAGCTTAGCAATAATCACTTCCACGATTCGGCCATCATGGGGGAGCAGAGGGATGCGGAGTCGGGAAACTACTAACATACATAACTCTGGAACGGGTAATCGGACATGCATGGAACTTGACAAGTTGCAAGGACAGGTGTTTCAGATGTTCAGTTTCCTTTCAAATCGGACCGGATCCGATAACTGGTGGGGGGGGGGCTGGAGGGGGAACCGAAAATCTCGTGAATTGCTTCCACATAAGCTAGGACGAGGAAAATTGACAGGCGTATCAGGGACCCCACCAGATTGACTTGGATATGATCATTTCAGGGTTGCCACTTTACTAAAATAAATTCACTGGGCAAAAGGAAAAAAGTAATACCAAACAAGAAAAGTACTCAGAACGTGTTGCTGGGTCATAGTCACCTTGGAAATAAAACCTGACAACTACCTTTTTCTTAAAATCTGCTGCCAAAGTAAAAATAAAGTTCTATTGTGGGCACAATTGTACTATCGGTGGCAACCCTGGATCCTTTCCCCGATTCGGCCACTGTGATGGGAGTGGAGGGATGCGGAATCCGGAAACTAGTAACATGAATAACTTTGGAACCGGTAATCGGACATGCATGAAACTTGACGAGTGTCAAGAACAAGTGTTTCAGATGTTCAGTTTAAAATCCAGGGGGACCTAGAGGTTCGAACCTTCCCAGGAAGAAGAGGAGTTGCAGACCTGCCTTTTTAACTTCTTTTTACTTCAACAAGTGTAAAATAAAATGATATTCGGCTCTGTATATAACTCTCAAGCAAAAAACTCCCGCCTACAGTTCGATTATTCTTACAAGTGTCATATGAGCTTTCAGCTCTTGTTTTTTGTTCAGGCACTAAGCAGTCTTCACCAATCTCACCACTGCCCACTGAAAGCCGCATTTGTGTTGAGATTAAAATTTCCCGCGTCATAGTAGAATTTACGCTGTGTGGACGGCCGGAGATATTCTCAGCCTCATAACTAGAGCAGATAGTGGAAAATCAAAAAATCACTTTGCAGAATCCAAATAATACAGTGTATCCAATTAAATGACACACAAATAAGTTGGCTTTTCAGTTAAACTTTAAAGATCACAACAGATTACATCCCAAGTGTTGTATGTTGAAACTGCGCATCCTTGTGTTATCTGTTACGAAACTTCTGACAGTGTAGTCATGACGGTGAACCAGAAAAGTCTTCGAGGTATTTTAGTGAACTGGGAAGTGGCATGTGACCCGTCTGATACCAGAAACTCACCGATGTCAGTGCAAGAATAAGTTAGACAAGGTCGAACAAGTTTCCTGTCGTGTGAACTAGTTGGAGTGTGGTCGTTCTGTGGCAGGGTTGCCGCTTATACCGCATTTCGCGGTATAATACCGCAAGCCTGATTGAAATACGATACTATTTTGATTATACCGCAATTACACCGTGAAATAGCGAGAAGGGTTCCAGCATTGGCGAATTCGACTTCATAATAGATTTTAAGATGTGGAGCACAGCGAAATGCAAGAACCCGCCATAACGGATCTGTTTCCACCATCCGAACCTTAGTGCGATGAATGCAGAAGTTGATAGCTTAGACTAAAAGCAGCCCCAGGTACCACAATTGCCCTACCTAGCACGTGTTTTCTCGTACTTACGAAGGTTTTACCGCATTCAAATTGAAGGAAGAAACGAAGCCTGCCGCTTCAGAAATGTCAAATTCGTATACAAAATTAATTTTTGACAATCTGTACTCTCCCAAAAATGCGAAAATGCGTGTCTTTCGGGCATACCGAATTTTCAGGAGGCCGACACCGCGAAGCGGTGACGATCGAGTGGCAACATTGTTTCTGGCCATAGGCCTTTCTTGGCATATTTGCTTTCCTCGCACCAACTCGAATAGTCGCTTTTGTGGCAGGAACTGGGGCATTCTGAGCGACCGTCTGGTTTGCCTGGAGGGTCTGAGCCAAGGGAGCGACAGCGAACTGGGCCGTGAGTGACGGTTAGCGACTGCATCTGGGCGGCCATGGTCGAATGGATACTTCCAAGGGCCATGTTATGGACGGAAATAGGATTTTGTTTTGGAAATGAGTAATTTTTAGCCATCATCGTAGTTTCCCTTTGCACTTTCGGCTGATATATTTTGAAATTGTAACTCGATAAAGAATTTTGGAACTCCGTGAATTTTAGTGGGGTAATAAGATTGTGGTCAAGATTGTCCCTTACTCGTCGTAAGTTAGGATGTTTAGTTTCTCCACTTGACTGCCATCTAGTTGTCCGTTGGAGAAAATCAGAGTATCAGGAGTAGATGACGCGAAGAATAATTGTGGCCCGAGGCCGTTTGATGGCAGCACTGCCTGTTGTGTTTTGCTTCTGTATGCCAAAAAGGCACAGGAACAATTAAAGCACACCTCGCAGTATTTACTGCTTATGTTTAAATATTCAAAACCAAACTTGTTTCATTTTCAACAAATTATCCACGGCTTTGGCTGTTCCAAGCCTTTTACCTAGCCCATTGACTTTTAGCAAAAACACGGCAAAATGCAGATAACTGGTTTTACGCAACAATAGCATCACGTGCGAACACACGTCGGAAGCATAATGCGTATGGAAAATAGTGCATCATGGCCAAGAGCAAAGATCAAGGATGTATCGTTAGCAGGCTTAGAATGTAACCTATGAAATTTGGGTCTTCGTGCTCTATATATGACTGTCCGAAACATGCCGGTGATCCTAGGGAAAAACAAGAAACGTCACCCAAAACAAATTTTCAAATTTGACTCATATCCTATGTTTACCAACCATCAACCTTTGTTGTGTTGACGTTTCTGGTTCTTCGCTAAGCACACGGCGATTCTTCGTCGGCACGAAGGGTTAGTCATCATTTCACCAAGAGTGTTAATTTAATGCATAAACGCAAGTAGGTACATTAAGGTTTAATGGAAAAATTGCCACAATAGCAAAAGCTAAATAATAGGCAACAAAAAGAAAATAAATAAACACACATTAATAACTAACAACATCTAAATAATATACCATCAACAACGAAACTTAAAGACAAAATACAGAAACAAATCAAGAACCGAACAGGCACAGTTGAACAACAAACATGAAATTTTATTGGTTATTAAAATAATTAGTAACAAGGGGGGAGAATGAGTGGAGCCGACGTGAGGTACTTGATGCTGGAAACGGCTTGAGTAAATTTGAATGTCTCGTTCAGTAAATCGGTTCAGGGAGTTGTTCGGGAAGGAGGTGGCGGAATCTGTTTGACTGCAAAATTTTCTTACCAAAGTCTGTTGTTAAATTTAGGCGTCTTTTCTTCAATGGTTTCATTGGCATAATGGATACGACGAGTCCTTTAACTACTCCAGTCGGCCTAGCCCGCCTAGCAGTCGTCAAAGCACGCCAAAAATATCTGCCAGGTTATATACAAGTTATCATCCTGAAACTGCAGAATGTATTGACATTGCTGTTACAGGGGACTCGGCAGTTAAAAATTAACGTTCTTACTTACTTATCTCTTTTTAGCTACCAGTGGCTGATCCTTTCCTGGAGAAGTTCGACCTTGGTGACCTAGGTGAGTCTGATTGGCCTTTTTTGGATTTTCTTATGCTAGCTTGTATTTCCGTTGGGAATTTATTCTCCACCAGTTCTCACCTACGAGACTCGGTAGGTGGGAGAGTCCTGGACTTTTCAATTCAAAAACTTATTTGGTTTATTTGTCAAGATAAAAGTCCCGTGTCATTTACTGTTTGTGGATCCATTTTGGGCATCTTCTATACGCCTCGGATAAGAAAGCTGTTCTTTAAATTCGCTACATTTCTTCTTCAACTTCCCAGTTGGTCCCGCAAGTCGCAACCGGTACTTGATTCAGAAGTACTCTGTCGCTGACCCCATATTAGTCAACTAATATGGTAGTCAACTGGGAAGACCAAGTTCAGATATGGATTCAACATGTGTCTTTACTCTATAGCGTACGTCGTATCTACTTTGACGAAATTGATCAAAACCTCCTTCCTTACTTCTGCCAAATTTCCGGTTTCGGCCGGATTCCGGACAAGCTACTTGTCTGGCAAAAAGTAAAGCTAAAAAATGAATTCAGCTTGTCCCCTTACTCTTACATCGAACCTATGATAAACTTCAGATGAAATTTTTACTTTTAACAAATTTTCCGATTTTGGCCGGATTCCGGCCGAACCAATTGTCCGGCGAGAAAATAATTTTCATATTCGGACCTAGCACGTCTTCTTACCTCTAAATCGATCCCCTAAATTTTACTTTTCCACAATTTTTCTGGTTTTCGCCGGATTCCGAGTGAACTACTTGTCCGGCGAGAAAATAATGTTCACGTTCGGATTAAGCTAGTCTCCTTACCCTTATTTCGACTATTTCATTAGCTTTCCCTTAATTTCAACTTCCTCCCCAACCCCTAAGTATAGAGCCAGAGAATCTGTCTTCGAACCTGATCTGTACTTTGACCCAAAGAGTCCTCATGCCAAGTTTGATCAAAATATCTCAACCCCTTCGAGAGTTATCGTGCGAACAGACGGACAGACTGACAGACGGACAATTTTTATGAAGTCATAGGTATTCTTCCACTTACGTTTTGGGATCCCAAAAACGCCATTTAGCAGAAGCGGCCGAGAGTTGGACGTGCAGCGTGCAACAAAAACGAGAGATAGATGCAAAGTGGGCATATTATGCGTTGGAGGCAAAAAGGAGGGATTTTGAATTTATGCCGGGAGTTGAAGGTGAACCTTGCTTTTCGTTGAGCAACGCCAATGGTCCACCTTTTGGAAACGGAAGCTGACGGACATTAGTGTCACTGTTCGTTCTTACACGTTAGGTTGTTCACGTTAGACTGATTTCCGACCGAGTCTGAGCTTCGTAGAGTTTGTGAACAGGACCTGCCTTAAATAACCCTAGGAATTGAATGTGGTTCAAGGGGACCCCTGCCCGGGCTCTAACAGCAGGCACTAAAGGGGCTTCAGATGGTATGCTCTGAATCTCGACTTATCACCTGTTAGTTTTCGCTATGGAGTAAAACGTTCCATAACAACGTTGTTGCCATTATCAGATTCTTTCCGAGTCCGTTGCTAAGGAACGAAATATAGGTTGAAGTACTGAAAAGTTGTTTTGGGGATGCTATTCTGTAACTACTTGCTGTCTAATGTGTATTGGTTCTTCGATATGTTCCTCCGCCGAAGCCGAGTCGTGTTGTTTCGTTAGACGGAGAAAGTTAGCTAAAGTCCTTATTCGTTGTTGACAACTGTACCGGTCACGTCTGATTAAGGATTACGCTCTCGTCTGCTTTAGAAGTTCGATTTTGTGTAGTCAGGTCAGGACTTGACCAGACTTGCCCAATGCGTAAGTCGACGCGTAATCTCAGTCCAGTTCACGCACTTCCATTTAGTCTAGCAGGAGTCGAACAAAGCGAATTGGCTACTCCCTTTCGTCACCTCTTTTCTCGTGCGTATTAGTTTGTACATCGTGCAGGTTCAAGCTTCATGGCTCTTCGTGGATCACTTTTTGTGGTCTTGCATGGCTGGTTTGGTGAGTTCATTGCGTGCCGCATCGTCTCCCAAACTTCCTGATGCCTCCAAGAGCTTCGACGTCGGCTTTGCCCGCATGCTTGCTTCTTCCACCTGGGGAGGGGGGTTGACTTGATGAACCGTTTGGATGAAGCAGCTTCAGGTTGCCGTAGAGTGTCCGAACTATCTTAGCCTCCTGTGTTTTAATCTGTTCGACAGAAGCGGCCGGCTACCTCTGTTCTTGTGGCTGGAAGGCATGCTCCAGAGGTATGAACTGCTGGCAATGGGAATGGACGAGGGAATTGACGGCGATACATCTTCGCAGTATTGCCACTTTTCTCGGACAGAACCTGTGACATTAGCCCGCAAAAACCTGTGTCATTCTAGTGCCTGTGAAACTGGGCCCTTTTAACCAGTTATTATCGAGAAATCTCTTCAGCTTCATAATCATGTACTTTTGGTTCTTTCATGGTCACACCGGTCGCAGGATTCTGGCTTCTTTCTCGAAAATCTGTGAAAAATTGCAAAACTCTGCGACGAGTGGCAACACTCCTTCCGAAGCGTGCAGCAGCACTTCAACGTAGACGCTCCTCTTTGCGCTGACGTCACCGTGACAAGTTTGTCTAACGGTGACTCTTTTGCCTGAGGTTCGACATTCTTCATTCTTCTAGTAAGAACCACCGCGATCCCACTGATTAGAAATCGACTCACGGAGTAGGTTCCAAGTCCGCATTTGCCATGCTTCGATCCAAGAGGAGACGGAGGCTTGTCTCCAATGGAGTTTGCCAGTCCGGAATGCCCTCTAAAACATCATAACTTGATTCAGTGCTAAAAAAATCACTTGTGCTTTTGTATACTATATTGTATCTTTTGTGACAAGGACTGTGTTTCTGCCGCCCGGTAAAGATAAAAGCTGTGTGTACTTCTTTACACATTACGGCCTGTGTTTTTGGTCACTGGTTTGAAGAAGAAATAACGCGTGCCTGGACGCAGTCGTTTTGAGACCGAACCATTGATTAGTTCCCTTGTGCCGGGAGAAAATAACAGTCTTGTTCCCGAAAAGTTCTTATCGCACCTTCCTTGTGGTTTGAGATTGTCTTTCTTCCGATAGTGAAAAGTTTGTCGAAGGCTATCTGTCGGAAACTCTGTGTCTCGAAAAGTTGCATCATATTTTTTACCGTTGGCCTTCGTTTGGTCGAACACAATAGAGACAAGTTTATTCGAACGTCGACCATCTACGGAAGCTGGAAATTCAATCGAAATCAAGACCTGCAAGATAGCAGTGAAAGATACTGCCGGCAAATATCTTTATATGAGTTGATTGAGTCAAACTGCAGCCCTTGTTGTTCTGATTATCTGCTGATCTGTCCCAAGAATCAATACAGTTTTACATTACGGCTGTAACTTGTATTTACGTGTGAACATACCGTCCAACTGTGCTTTTCGATATCGCCAATTCCGTCCGCTTCTGCTGCCATACTATGATCTGAATCATGAAGCGATTTCATTGATACTGAATCAGCATGTCTTCCGATTCGTTGGGCCTCAACGACCCTCCTTCCCCCGAACTCTGCCTTGTGTACAGCTCAACTTTTGTACGGATCAAGCCCGAAGATGAGGACTTCCATTCGATCGACAAGATCCAAGAATTTGAGCATCTTGACAATTCCTGGATTGACGTCTTGACGCAGTATTTAAAACGAGGTAACTGTATGGTTAAAGCGCATCAGAAGAGCTACCTTCTTTCCTTGTTTCCTTTCCAGTAGCCTAACTGGACAACCCGGGCTCGACCAGTCCGGACTTTCCTGTTTTGAGTTGTTCTCTATTTTGAATCAGCAACAACGCTCGTCATGGGCACTGTTCCTGTTTTCTGTTCCTGTTTTTTCTTCCTTTTTTACTGTTTCCTGTTTTCTGTTTTAGGGATCCAAAATAAACAGAACAGTTGTTTTGAACCCAGCAGTTTATTTTATCCCTAAAACAGAAAACAGTAAAACAGGAAGAAAAAACAGGAACAGTGCCCATGTCACTCGTAGTAATCGTGAAAGACGCCAATCGTCGTCTCTATTCTAAAGATGTAATCAGGCCGGACTTGTAGGGAGCTGAAAGGGTCTGGACCTTCAGTCGCGTGTTGAGTTGCGTAGCGTAGGGAGTTTGGCCAAGAACAAATAAGCAGTAGGACCTCCGATTCCCGATCTCTTTAATACGACCATGTGGAGTCGAATAGATCCCGGATGCCCTGCCCAATGCAAATCAGCGGGGGTAGGAGCTATGCGGAACATCATAGTTCGTTACCTCTACAAACAGCTCGTCGAAGTAGAGCCCTCGAGAAGAAAAGTCGAGAGTAAGCAGACTATTGGTTATTTAACATCGTGACGTCACTCATGGTAGACGAGCGTCAACTCAAAGCTTAGCAAGTAGCTCTAGCTCTGCTCAGCTTTCTCGGAGTATCTTTAATCGGTGTGCATGGAACCAAAGACGGAGGTTATATTGGCTTATTTGTTCTTGGTCCGACTGAACCGTTGTGGAATAATGCAGTGTAAAATGGGGACCTACATTGAAAGGTAGTCCGTCCCTCCTTTGAAACTCGTTGCACCCGTATTATCCGTTCCAATAATTCCATTACGTTTGCTGTTCCAGTGGGTTGCCTCATTCTAACCACATAGTATTCTGTCTTTACCACAATTGACCTTCGAGACCTTGTGGTCTCCTTTGCCACGAGTATCGGACGGGGAAACTTTTTTTGCAATAACTTGCTTTTCGGATTGGCAAACAGAATCACAATCTGGAATTCAAGAAAAAGGTGTGTTTCATTTTTAGAAAGGAAGAACACACCTAACAACATAGAGAGTAACAGTAATAATTGACTCTTCGATAATTCTCACCATGCTGAAAGCACAACTCTTACTAGAAATAATATTTTCCCTATGAAATGGATCAGAAAAAAACATTTTCGAAAATACCATTACTTTCCATCTGAAATTAGCGATTTTCTTGTTAGCGCCTGTCGACTATGCTCAGCCTTCCTGCTCTCCGACGCGGCGGCTGGGCGCAGAACATTTGAAAACTGATCGCGCCGTGGTTCAAAAGTGTGAAAACTAAGCAAAAAAAGAAGCAATAAACTAAAGCTTCTCGGATCCTTATGTGTGAAAGAGTTGTGAGCAGACGTTGATGATCCCGGCAAACGTTTCGTTGTGTGACGGGCAAAACTCGGCAAGGCAAAAAAAGCGCTAAAATATCGTAGGCACAAAACGAAACAATGGAGAAAGATGGGGATTTTAGAAGCTTATAATTCTATATGGGAGCTAGATATATTTATAAAAAGCAGAATAAGCAAGAGGGGTCCTTGAAGAGTTGAAATTACATGGGTCTTAACCAGTGCCGTCTTTACCCTTAGGCCGGTTAGGTCGGTGCTGGGGGGCCAAGGCAAACGAGAGGCCATACGGCGTAAGTGGTTGAGAAAGAAGACGTTGTCTTGAATTCGGTTGACATGGATGGTGTTATCAGTTATTTATCTGCTCTGAAATGCCGCCGAAGGTGTTAAACTGTTGGTGCTGTTGGTGAATTCTCACTGCTTTTATATCTGAATGGTTTTATAACACCAAGGATCGTGTGTACTATTGTGCTGGCGTTTTTTAATTTTTGACTCATGAAAAGGGGCCAAAAATCCATGGATGGCCTAGGGTCCACCAGAATTAAAAGACGGCACTGGTCTTAACTATATGGGACATAACCATCTGGGGTGTATCTTTCTACCTCCCAAGATGACCGCCAAGCATTTCTGATTGGCTTTAATGGAGGGGGTCAGTTGTGAAGGCAACGCTGCGCAGGAACTTTCAATCAACTAGACAAATTTCTTTGCCTCGCAGCTCGATTTTTCAAATCATTGATTTGCAAGAACAGTGAATTCAAGGAAATGATAAATACAGAGTTTTTATATAAACATTTTTGGTGGTCAACAGTCGTTCATTGATCAACACTGTTAATGAACAACGTAGTTGTTGTTATTATAGTCAAATTTTTCACAAGCACTGCATGTTCGAATGTTTGTTTTCCACAGTGCCTGTATAGTGTATTTGTATTTTTGTGTAAAATTAAAAAAAACCTGAACTTGTATGAATTCAAATTACTACTGTGCTAAAAGATGGCTGAAACAGTTAGATGTTAACAGATATTAAGATTGTTATTTTTCATTTGGCTGTTTTAAGTGCGTTTTTTAGCGTTCAGCATTGAGCCAATGTTGATCAGCAGTGCGTTCTAGCGACCAGCAGAAATCTCTGTGGCCAACATTTTTGGTCAAATCGACCAACAACTGAAAGTGTTGTTGCTCGCCTGTGTTTGTCAACTTGTTGAGTAACCTGCCATGTATTTCAAACAAAGCGTTTTGGCGAAGATTCACGTCTTTGATCAACGGGCACGTTTTGGTGGTCAACAGTCGTTCGTTGATCAACAGAAAAACCGCCAGAAACGCCTTCTTAAAGTTTAACCGAAAAGGGCTAGGATAGGACAATCTAGTTACCCATCACTTATTCACTTAGATTGGCTTGAAGACCCGCTGAAAATGAGTTACTTCGTTGTTCCGAGATTCACGAATAATCGATTTTCAGTTAGTGGAATTTCCGTGTGATTTGTGGTGCCTCCGTGCGCTTGTATTTTTGTTGTATGCCTTACGAGAAAGATTTATCCTTTTTTTTGTTCAGGCACTAAGCAATCGTCACCTATCTCACCACGCTCACTGAAAAGCCGCATTTGTGTTGAGATTAAAATTTCCTGCGTCATAGTAGAATCTACGCTGTGGGGACAGCCGGAGATATTCTGAGCCTCATAACTAGCAGATAGTGGAAAATCAAAAAATCCCTTTGCAGAATCCAAATATTTCAGTGTATCCAATTAAATGACACACAAATAAGTTGGCTTTTCAGTTAAACTTTAAGCAAGAAACGAAATCAAGGTACGGCCAAGGTAACGCTTTGGCGAATATTCACCTCTGTTGATCGGTGGGGACGTTTTGGCGGTCAGCACAGTTGATGAACAGAAGAACCGCTAAAAAACGCCTTTTTATGGCACTTGCAGCTTCGCTCAAGTGCCATATACCGATCACTTTTCCGTCGGTCGGTCTGTCGGTCAGTCGGTCGGTCCGGTGATCGCGAGTTAGGGTACTTGCAGATGTGCTAGGACGATGAAACTTGGCAGGCATATCAGGGACCCGACCAAACTAACTTGCAAATTGTCACTTCCCCGATCCGACCACCGTGGAGGGAGTAGAGGGCGGGGGAATCCTGAGAATTTAGTAGTTTTTATGGCACTTGCAGCTTCGCTCAAGTGCCATATACCGATCACTTTTCCGTCGGTCGGTCTGTCGGTCGGTCGGTCGGTCGGTCCGGTGATCGCGAGTTAGGGTACTTGCAGATGTGCTAGGACGATGAAACTTGGCAGGCATATCAGGGACCCGACCAAACTAACTTGCAAATAATCACTTCCCCGATCCGACCACCGTGGAGGGAGTAGAGGGCGGGGGAATCCGGAAAATTTAGTAGTTTTTGTAAAACCCCTACCCCTTTCTTTACACTAGTAGGTCTGCGCGCGGCGTGACGTCACTCTTTGCATCGGATCACTCTGTTAACATTGGAAAGAGCTAGTGCATTCGAGGGTCAAAGGGGTTTGTATCTGTGGTGCAGTGCGGGGGAATATGGAAAATTGAGTGTTGTGTAACTTTCGAACGGGTGATCGGATTGGGACGAAACTTAATACCTGAATGAATGACATATCTCTGGTGTTCCATTTGAAGTCCGAACCGGATTCGACAGCTATGGGGGAATTGGGGTGGGGGAAGACCGGAAATCTCGAGAAACGGTTATAATGGAGGGATCGGAGTAAAACTTGCTGGGAAGAACAAGAATCTGCTCCAGATAATTTGTTTACACGTTTGGACTGGACCCGGACACTTGGGGGGGGGGAGGTGGAGGGGAGCTTCACGGAATTCTGGTGATGACAGTTTTTGGGATTTTCACGACGAAACTTGGGAGTAGACCCCGAAGCCGCGCCGAATTTTTTTTCAGCGGCGGCGCGCCGGAAAACCCTCGGCGTGGCGGCGCGCCGTGGCGCGCCGAAATTTTTTTAGCGGCGCGCCGCCGAAAATTTTCGGCGGCGCGCCGCTTTTTGGCGCCGTTTTCCGGACTTTTTTAGCTAAAATTTTGGAACTTTGCGGCCATGATTTAGAGAAATTTCGTGCCTGACTTGGCTGTAGGTGTAAATAATTAGTACGGAATTAAAATATCGGTTGACTGGCCAGCCAGCTAGCCTATCAAGTTTATAGGCTACCTCGCTGGTATCAACATAATTTCAGCTATTCTTGTACAAGGCGCCATCTCCCTGTTCCAGACGGATTCCCACTGCGAGTCCCGGATTTTTTTTGTTGTACTAGCAACTCCCTTCCCCCCATTCTCACGGGTCCCCGTCGTAAGCCATTGCTTCAACTAGAATAACTAGAAAATAACTCCTTTCGGATTCGATGTGGAGCTTATTTGAGGAGCTGCTGGTGTCAGTGGTTTAACTAACGCTTAGAAAATAATAAAACTCTGTTTTACTGATTTTTTTAAACTGTGGAGTTATAAAACTAAGTAAGCAAATCAAATCAAAGAAAAGTGAAATAACGTGGACCATTAGACAGACTAATTTTGTTTCGTCGACCAAATGAGTTTGGCAAGGAAATAGACCAGCAAATTTTCGAACCAACTTGATACAGATACATTACATCTGTTCTCGTTGTTTCCAGTCTCGATAGTCCCCAGAAAGTGACTCCTTCTTTTCTCGTGGCTCCCCTTGACTCGTCAAGGAGTACCCGGGAAACAGCGAAATATGGCAAATAAAAATTAGGTGACGACTTTTATGGATCGATTGCTTCTAAACAAAACAATTATTCTCAAATTCGATTACTACCTGAAACAACAAATAACACAGAAGATACGACCGACCCCCCCCCCCAACCGACGATGGGATGCTGTGATGAAATGTAAGCATTTTTTCTGGGTCCTTTCTTCGCACGCCAACTATCGTGGTCTAGCTTATCTGGAAGTGCCCGGAATTAGTCCGACTGCCGACAGCAAGACGGACGTTATGGTACTTGAGCAAACCAATGTAAGTCCCAGACAAGCTATTAACATAAAAAAACATCATGGTCGGACAGTGTGCGTGGACGTGCTCAAAGAAACATCAGTGGCATATGACGGTCTTTTGATTACTTTTTCATTGTCAAAAGACATGGTGGGCAACAATGAAAAGTATTTCCGCCGAAAAAAAACGGCGGCGGCGCGCCGCCATTCAAACGGCGTTAGCTATGGCGCGCCATCTGAAAAACGGCGGCGGCGCGCCGAAACTTTTTCGGCGGCGGCGCGCCGATAAACGGCGTGGCTTCGGGGTCTACTTGGGAGGCGTATCAGGGACCCGATCAAACTGACTTGTAAATAAAAATTCACTCATCCGATAGTCGTGGGGGGATCGAAGGGAGGGGGAATCCGGAATATTTAGCCATGCGTAACTTTGGAACGGGTGATCGGATTCGAGTGAAATTTAATAACTGAACAGAGGGCGTGCCTGTGGTGATCTTTTTCATGTCCGGACCGGATCCGACAACAATTGGGGGGGGGTGATACGTGACCGGATTGGACTGGAGAGATCGGGATGGAACTTTGTGGGAATATCAAACAAGTCCAAACTGAACCGGATTGGCTCCGGCGACTGTGGGGGGAGTTTGAGGGGCGGGTCCGGAATTCCGGTGATCGCGAGTTAAGGTACTTCCAGATGTGCCAGGACGATGAAATTTGGATTGGCTTAGAACTCGCCACTTTTCAAATCCGACCATTCCCTAAAGTACCAATCATGACCGAAAATTAAGAAAAATACTTTTAAGCAAAATATGCATTTCCATGATCCCCATGAGCTCATGATCATTTTTGCCTCAAGGGTTTTGCTTACAAATGAAGTTCTAGCTCCCTTAAAGTGTGCATCTTAACCGCAAGGTCGAAAGTACTTTTTATCAAACGATACATCTCAACCCATGATCAGTTGTCCCACAAGGGTTTTGCAAAAAAAATAATTTCTTGCACCCTTAAAGTGCGCAAATTAGTGGGGAAAAAAAATACTTCTGATCGTACGTATATATCAATGATCCCTAAGAGCCTGCTATCGTTTTTGCCTCAAGGGTCTTCCTTACAGATGAATTTCTAGTGCCTTTAAAGTGCGCATCATTATAGCCAAGTTCAACGATAATATACTTTTTCTCTAGCTCCCTTAAAGTGCGCATCTGAACCGCACAGTCGAAAATTACTTTTGATCAAATAATACATCTCAACCCTTGCAAGTGCCATATGAGCTTACAGCTCTTGTTATAAAACCCCTACCCCTTTCTACACACTAGTAGGTCTGCGCGCGGCGTGACGTCACTCTTCGCATCGGATCACTCTGTTAACATTGGAAAGAGCTAGTGCATTCGAGGGTCAAAGGGGTTTGTATATGTGGTGCAGTGCGGGGGAATATGGAAAATTTATTGAGTGTTGTGTAACTTTCGAACGGGTGATCGGATTGGGACGAAACTTAATACCTGAATGAATGACATATCTCTGATGTTCCATTTGAAGTTCGAACCGGATTCGACAGCTATGGGGGAGTTGGGGTGGGGGGAGACCGGAAATCTCGAGAAACGGTTATAATGGAGGGATCGGAGTAAAACTTGCTGGGAAGAACAAGAATATGCTCCAGATAAATTTACACCTTTGGACTGGACCCGGACACTTGGGGGGGGGGAGGTGGAGGGGAGTTTCCCGGAATTCTGGTGATGACGGTTTTGGGGATTTTCACGACGAAACTTGGCAGCGTATCAGGGACCCGATCAAACTGACTTGTAAATAAAAATTCACTCGATCCGATAGTCGTGGGGGGATCGGAGGGAGGGGGAATCCAGAATATCTAGCCATGCGTAACTTTGGAACGGGTGATCGGATTCGAGCGAAATTTAATAACTGAGCAGAGGGCGTGCATGTGGTGATCTTTTTCATGTCCGGATCGGATCCGACAACAATTTGGGGGGGGGGGGGAATACGTGACCGGATTGGACTGGAGAGATCGGGATGGAACTTTGTGGGAATAACAAACAAGTCCAAAACTGAACCGGATTGGCTCCGGCGACTGTGGGGAGAGTTTGAGGGGCGGGTCCGGAATTCCGGTGATCACGAGTTAAGGTACTTCCAGATGTGCTAGGACGATGAAATTTGGCTGGAATATTAGAAATTCGACAAGATTGGCTTAGAAATCGCCACTTTTCAAATCCGACCATTCCTTAAAGTACCAATCATGACCACAAATTAAGAAAAATACTTTTAAGCAAAATATGCATTTCCATCATCCAAATGAGCTCATGATCATTTTTGCCTCAAGGGTTTTAATTACAAATGAAGTTCTAGCTCCCTTAAAGTGTGCATCTTAACCGCAAGGTCGAAAAGTACTTTTTATCAAACGATACATCTCAACCCATGATCAGTTGTCCCACAAGGGTTTTGCAAAAAATAATTTCTTGCACCTTTAAACTGCGCATTTTACCCGCATTAGTGGAAAAAAAATACTTTTGATCATACGTATATATCAATGATCCCTAAGAGCCTGCTATCGTTTTTGCCTCAAGGGTCTTCCTTACAGATGAATTTCTAGTGCCTTTAAAGTGCGCATCATTACAGCCAAGTTCAACGATAAAATACTTTTTCTCTAGCTCCCTTAAAGTGCGCATCTGAACCGCACAGTCGAAAATTACTTTTGATCAAATAATACATCTCAACCCTTGCAAGTGCCATATGAGCTTACAGCTCTTGTTAAAAAACCAAGGAACGGGTAACTAAGAAGAAATTTTACAAAACGGAAATATTTGATTTTATTAACGTAGTTATATCAATTAGGATTTCTCTTTATTTCAGAAGAGGACGAGAGCCAGATTTTCGTGAAATTCTTCCGCTTCCACAAATGCTACGATCTCATTCCAACGAGTGCCAAACTAGTCGTCTTCGACACGCAGCTACTCGTCAAGAAAGCCTTCTTTGCACTTGTATACAACGGTAAGTACACCCCAACGCATCGACACTTTTTTCTTCCGCGGATGAAAACGCGAAACGGTTTGTTTTTTATGGCACTTGCAGCTCCGCTCAAGTGCCATATACCGATCACTTTTCGGTCGGTCGGTCTGTCGGTCGGTCGGTCTGTCGGTCGGTCGGGCGGTCCACTGTTTTCTAGTTAGGGTACTTCCAGATGTGCTAGGACGACGAAACTTGGCAGGCATATCAGGGACCCGATATAACTAACCTGGAAATAATCAGTTTCATGATCCGACTATCTGGGGGGGGAGTGGTGGGCCTGGGAATCCTGAAAATTAAGTAGTTTTTGTCACACTTTTTCGAGTTGAGGTACTTCCAGATGTGCTAGGGCGATGAAATTTGGCAGGCGTATCAGGGACCCGATATAACTAACCTGGAAATAATCAGTTTCACTATCCGACCATTTGGGGGGGAGTGGTGGGCCGGGGAATCCGGAAATTTAAGTAGTTTTTGTCAAACTTTTTTGAGTTCGGGTATTTCCAGATGTGCTAGGACGATGAAACTTGGCAGGAGCATCAGGGACCCGACCGGACTAACCTGGAAATAATCAGTTTCCCGATCCGACCACCTGGGGGGGAGTGGAGGGCTGGGGAATCCGGAAAACTGGCGTAGTGTGTAACTTTCGAACGGGTGATCGGATTGGAATGAAACTTAATAACTGAATAAATGGCATACCTCTGATGTCCCATTTGAAGTCCGGACCGGATTCGACAGCTATGGGGGAGTTGGGGGGGAGACCGGAAATCTCGAGAAACGGTTAGAATGGAGGGATCGGAGTGAAACTTGCTGGGAAGGACAAGCGTCTGCTCCAGATAAATCGTTTATACATTTGGACTGGATCCGGACACAAGGGGGGGGGGGTGGAGGGGAGTTTCCCGGAATTCCGGTAATGGCGGTTTTGGGGATTTTCACGACGAAATTTGGGAGGCGAATCAGGGACCCGATCAAAATGACTTATAAATAAAAATTCACATGATCCGATAGTCGTGGGGGGAGTAGCGGGAGGGGGAATCCGGAATATTGAGTCATGCGTAACTTTGGAACGGTTGATCGGATTTGAGTGAAATTTGATAACTGATCAGAGGACATGTCTCTGGTGATCTTTACAACTGGGGGGGGGGGGGATACGTGACCGGCTCAGACTGGGGAGATCGGGATGGAACTTTGTGGGAATAGTAAAGAGATGCTCTGGATAAATCACTTACAGAACCGGATTGGCTCCGGCGACTGTGGGGGAGTTTGAGGAGGGGGGTCCGGAATTCCGGTGATCGCGATTTAAGGTACTTCCAGATGTGCTAGGACGATGGACCTGGGCTGGAATATTAGAGATTCGACAAGATTGGCTCAGAAATCGCCACGTTCCAAATCCGACATTCCTTAAAGTACCAATCTTGACCGTAAATTTTGAAAAATACTTTTAAGCAAATTATACATTTTCATGATCCCCATGAGCCCATTACCGTTTTTGCCTCAAGGGTTTTGCTTACAAACGAAGTTCTAGCTCCCTGTGCGAATCTGAACCGCAAGGTCGAAAACTACTTTTATGTATCAAACGATACATCTCAACCCATGATCATTTGTGCCACAAGGGTTTTGCTTGAAAATTTATTTTATCACCCTTAAAGCGCACATTTTAACCGAAAAGTGATTTTTTTTTTTTTTTTACCAAGCGGTATATATCAATGATCCCTAAGGGCCTGTGATCTTTTTGTCTCAATAGTTTTTCTTACAGATGAATTTCTAGTGCCTATAAAGTACGTATCATTACAGCCAAGTTCTAAAACAAAATACGTTTTCTCTAGCTCCCTTAAAGTGCACATCTGAACCGCAAAGGTAACCTTAAAAGTACATTTGATCAAACACTACATCTCAACCCATGCAAGTGCCATATGAGCTTACAGCTCTTGTTTCCTTTCCCTTGCTCCTCTTGGGGCTGGTTCAGTCTGCTGCGTTGCACGCTACACAATTTTTCTTTGGTTTTCCGATGTCCGACAGAATCGCATGAACGTTCACACCACGACGCAGACGCAAAGGAAAACGAGATTTTTTTCAGCAAAAGGACAAAGAAACTTTTGGGAGATTGCCTCTGAAGGCTGGGAGATTACCCCTCTTAAGACCACCCACAATTAGATTTTCAGTAAAATCCTATGTTTCATCTGGTTCAAAAAAGGTTTATTACAAGAGAAGATATTTTTACATTCGGCCATCGAGCAGTGTGAACCAGGGGTTGTCCGTACCGGGTTGATACCTCTTTGCTTAAGAATCTGTGACCAGTACCGGCTCTGTCTGATTGGCTCACTCGTCACTTCTCGATTGACAGCGTTCCTACACGGGAACGATCTGGAACAAAATGAAAGCACCTGATAGTTCGGCTTTTGATAGGAAAAAAGTAAAAATAGGAAAAAAGTAAAAAAAAAGGTCATTTTTTTGGTTCTACATATTTCTACCATTCGTCGGCTTTTCCGGCAGTCTTGCCGTTTCGTTTCGCTTTTGCACAAGAAATATCGAAATTATAATGAAAACACATTATACGCTGGTGGAAGTCGTTTCTGAAATCGAAGTCAGTTTCAGAAACCGAAAATGTTTTTTGTTGTCGTTAATACCTAACGGGTTAAAACTCGAATACGCTACCTCTTACCCATGCTGGGTCGATACCTCTATGCTAAAGCAGTTTAGTTCCGGCTCTGTCGGATTAGCTGACCCGTCACTTTCCGACAATCTTGCCATTTAGCGCATTGACAGCGCCCCGATCGAGCAGAAAACTAAAGACCTTGAAAGGCTGGCGACAAACCAGGGTTTTGAAATTGAATTAAAAAAAAACGAACATATTTTCTGTTTTGTAAATACCAATCCACGATTCATTTATGTATTTTGTATCCTTTTTGTCGTAAATACCAAAAATACTGAAATCTCTTGTAAATACTGAAATTCCCGTACCTGCCGTAAAACTATTCAGCGAGCGACGAAAAATTTTATGGACATTCCATTGGCCGAAAAATGTCGGATTTTGGGTCGATTTGTTGGCGTGAATTACAGGACTGATCGGGAGCATTTACGGTCACTGCAATTCCTTGGAGGAATATTTCCTCATCAGGAGTACGTTATAGATTATTTTTTTTTCTGTACTATTTTGGTGGGTCTATGTCGCGACTTGAATAGGGGTATATTGTTTGTAGTTCTGTTACGGCCACCCCCTAGGACAGACCAGTGCTTTCTGGGTTGGCACTTATGTAGTATGTATTATGATCGGTTCAGCAAACTCTCTCTAAAATATATATATATATAGCCTAGTGTAGCCTATAGGCTAGGCCCTTGAGTTTTTTTGTTTGTTGTATTGTTTAAGTTTTGGTAGATAACTGTTCAGTTCCTTCGATTTTTTTTCATTCTTATTTGTCAATAGTCCTTCAGCTAAAGCATTCAGTATCGAATGACGAAGGAAAACATCTGCCAATTCACTGTTTAGCGACCCTCGGAGATGCCAGTAAATCCATCAGAGCTGACACTTGTTTGGATGGAACAAACAAGACGTCGGAAAAATTCTGAGGAAGAAATGATTGGAAATATCGAAGTTCGCTAGGATGACACGTTTTTCGATAGTTGACAACATTTCGTGTAGACAAATACTCCCCGATTGCTTAATAAATTGAAAATTTGTTGGGTAGACGAGAACTACTCGAACTGTAGTTAAATGGGAACATCATATCAGTCACCGTGTCTTAAAGAAGAAGCAGAAGAAAATTGGAACAGGGGATTCTGCCTCTCTCGTTTTTCGAGGCGGCTTATTATAAATGATACTTCAATACTTTATATAACTAATTGGTTAAGATTATATTGCAAGCTTTCGTCCGTCGCGATGTGTACGATCGATGAAGACTGGCTGTGTCGTCAATTTTTTTTTTAATGCTCTCGTTCGATTTTTTTTTTTACCACTGTGACAGAAATTGAACGGGGATCGGAATGTGATCAGTTTTTTGTTTGAAGAAAAATATCATTCTTGAGAAACACCATTCGAAAGTTTTGGGGGGTTAATCACGTATAACACCAGGAAACTGCGCAGTCCCATGATAACAGTCCTATCCTACCCAGTGCCAAAATTTTCTGGTATTACCATAATGTAAAAAGAAACAAGACCAAAGGTTTCGATGGGATCCCAAAAATTTAATATCTGATCCAGACAATTGGGTCTTGTTTGCCAGATCAAGTCTTCGCCAGACTCCTTGAACATTTTTACTATAAAAGCTTAGAAAGCTTAGAAATCATCTGAGAAAACCACGTTCAGATATGGATTAAGCATGTGTGTATACCCCTACCGAAACTTCCTGCCTTAGCCTACTTCTGCCAAATTTCGGTTTCTGGCGAATTCCGGAACTACTTGTCCGGCAAAAAACAAAGCTCAAAAACGAATTCAGCATATCAAGTTTTCACCAGACTCCGTCAGTGGCATCGACCCGAGTAGGCTATCTACAAAGGCCAACAGATCGATTCAAGATACAAAAGTAACCCACTATTGAACTATAAACCGCTCGATCAAGCAATTGAACTGTCGAAAATACGGAGGACACCGCTCTTCAAAAAAAAAAATCTCAACGCACACCAAAAGAGCTGCGTAGCTAACTGGATTCGAACTGAGGACCTTCCGCATGGAAGCCGAGCATAACGGCCGCACTACCATACCTTACTGCATGAGCGAGCAGAGTAAGATATTATGGAGCCACGTTGTGCAAAGTACATAAACAAACATGGACTTCGTCCAAATCTAAGTAGCCTACTATTTAGGCTATAGAAGAGCAGACTAAGCGTAAATACAGTGGGAAACGAATTCAGCTTGTTTCCTTGTCCATAAATCGAACGTCTACTCAACTTTACGCAATGTTTTAAAATTTTTCCGGTTTCGGCCGGATTCCGAGTGAACTACTTGTCCTACTTGTTCACCATCGTGTTCAGCATGTCTTCTTACCCCTAAATCGAACATATAATCAACTTATCACGCCAGGCATTACAGTGTTGTCAAACAAAAAAAGCAAACTTTCGCATGCAAACCGGTTAAGGTTCGCGTAGCGCAGGTGCCGATCTCCTGATACTCCGCTCTCGGCCGGGGTGCAATGCGTGGTTGGGGGCAAATCATCCGACGCTTTTCCGTGCTTTTCCCTAGATTTCTCTAGGTACCCATTTGAAGCTGGGTGAACTTTTGGCTTGTCTTACGGGGAAACGCCACTAACCCTCGCATAAACCAAACTTCGGCACAACCGAGACTCGAACCAGCGACCCTTCGCTCGTGAGTTCGGCGCGTTAACCTTTCGTCCACGGACATTACAGTGTTGTTGCTTGCGCTTATTTCGATTTTTCAAGTGTACTGGTGTTATAATCATTATCGCCCTTGCTTTTCTTCGGGCGATAATATATAATAAAACGGTAGCGAAGACAAAGCTGCTGCGTGTTACCTGTACTATTTTCTTCACACGAAGTCGGCCATCTTCCGGACATGCCCTCTAATCCTTGAGTTTTGCCCCTATCTTAACCACATAGGATGAGCTAGCAGACGAGTTTAAAGGAACAGTAAACTTGACTACGCAACTTTCGGCCATCGAATCGCCCGGGGGGCTTGGATAAATATACAGGGTCTTATTGTCGACAGGCCCCCCCTTCTGTCATCTCGAACTGTCTCGAACCCCTTCCTTAGTGTTCCCGAAGCTAGCTGGCAGGCCCTTGCCCCTTATGCACTGTAATTATGCACTCATGTACTGTAAAAGCTCGCTTTTTTACATGTAGACTACAGAGTAACGACCTCCCCGACTAGACGGCCGGGGTTCGATTCCTAGTCGCGGCACACAGACCTTTTGCTTTTGCAAACCTTTTGCTCAAAAGTCGAATTCTCGGAAACTGCCAGGAAACTGCAATGGTCGTAACGAGAATTTTTCTTACTCTCAATATCGACTCAGGGTACATTCTTGATATGTTAGCTAGCTCCCCGAGTCAAGTTTGAGTCAAGTTTTCTGTTCCTTTAACAAAAATATTTTTCATAGGTGTTCGCGCAGCGCCGCTCTGGGACAGCAAACGGCAACAATTCGTCGGCATGCTCACAATCACCGACTTCATCAAAATCCTTCAGTTTTACTACAAATCTCCTCTAGTGCATATGGACGAGCTGGAAGAGCATAAACTGGATACCTGGCGAAGTGAGTTGTATACCCTTTTACCCCCCCCCCCCCCCCCCCATCCAGGGTAAATACCATTTAAGGTGTTGTTTATTACAAAAGGGTTGAGATAGGATTATCAAGTTACCCATCACATATTCACTTAAATAGGCCTTGGAGGCCCGATGAAAATACGTTACCTCGTTGCTCCGCTATTCACGAATAGTCGGTTTTCATATAGTGGATTTTCCCTGTCGGATTTGAAGTACATCTGTGTGCTTGTAGCCGTGTTGTATGCTTGACGAAAACGCTTTATGAAAAACAAGACCAAAGGTTCCGATGGGATCCCAAAAATTTAATATTTGATCCAGACAGATAGGTTTTATCTTCGCGAGATCCAGTGTCCGCTAGACTTCTTGAAGATTTTTGCTGTATTAACGAGGCAGAAAGGTGGAACCATAAGAGCAGCGCTCCGTATTGATTAGACTTGGCAAAACTAAATTGACAACAGATGGCATATTGATCACTACAGACGGACCATCTGAGAAAACCAAGTTCAGATATACCTGTATAGGCCATATCTATCTTGACGATACTGATCGAAACTTCCTGGTTTTCTTCTGCCAAGTTTCCGGTTTCGGCCGAATTCCGAGCAAACTACTTGCCCAGCAAAAACAAAAGATAGTTCAGAAACGAATTCAGCGTATCTCCTTATCCCTATAAAGAACATCTAATCAACTTCAGATAAAACTTTAACTTCTAAAAAAAAAAATCTGGTTTCAACCGGATTCCGGACGAACTATATGTCCGGTTAAAAAATGATTGTCATATATAGATTCAGCGTTTTTTCTTACCCTTAAATCTATCATCTAATCTACTTCAAATACAAATTTCCGATTTTGGCCGGATTCCGGTCGAACTCTTTGTCCGGCAAGAAAATGGTTTTCACCGTCGTGTTCAGCACGCTTTCTTACCCCTAAATCGAACATCTAATCAACTTCAAATACAAATTTTGCTTTTATCAAATTTTCCGGTTTGCGCCGGATTCCGGGCGAACTACTTGCCAGGCAAGAAAATGGTTTTCACCATCGTATTCAGCATGTCTTCTTACCCCTAAATCAAACATCTAATCAACTTCAAATAAAACTTTTACTTTTTGGCCGGATTCCGGGCGAACTACTTGTCCAGCGAGAAAATAACTTTCATATTCGGATTCAGCGTGTCTCCTTACCCCTAAATCAACTATCTAAACAGCTTTCAAAAAATACTTTTTTTTGCCCCTTAATTTGAAACCCCTCCCCCACCCTCAAATATATGGCTACACAGCCCATCTTCGAACTTGACTTGTACTTTGACCCAAAGGATCCTCCCACCAAGTTTCATCAAAATATCTCAATCCCTTCGAGAGTTATCGTGCTAACAGACGGACAGACAGACGGACAACTTTTGCGATGTCATAGGTATCCCGCCACTTACGTTTTGGGATCCCAATAAGTGTTCACGCAGTGAGCTCACCTTCACATAACTCAACGTCGGCAACTGAAAAGCCACGTTTGTGTTGACGTTGAAATTTTCCGCGTCATAGTAAAAATTTGCGCTGTGAGTTGAGCATATAGTGTAAGATCAAAAAAATCCCAAACGCTATCCAAATAATTCAGTGAAGTCAGTTAAATGATACAGAAATAAATTGGCTTTTCAGTTAAACTTTAAAGATTAACCGAATAGGGCTGAGATCCGACAGACTCGTTACACATCACTTATTCACCTAAATAGGCCTGAAAACCCGATAAAAATACGTTACTTCGGTTGTTCACTGTCCACAGGTAATCGGTTTCGTCGATTGAACCTATTTTTTTGTATTTGTAGTATCTCTATGGGCCTGTCCATTGTAGTACCTCTACGCGCATGTCCCTCTATGCTTGATATATTTACCGACAACAACGGCAAGCCACTGCCGAAAAATAAACTGAAAATGGTCGATTCCTTGCAAGACGTATCCTAACATCATTTTCCTACTTTTTCCAGCCGTGGCTTTTCCGGGCTTAGCGTATTTAATTCTGGAAGTGTAATTAATTCAAGCGTCTGGATGAATTTTGGGTAGTCCTGCAATCAGCGCACATTCTGAACATTATTACTAGAGCCTCGGGTGGAAAAAATAAAAAAATCTCTTAGATGGGTAAAAATATTTCAGTGTATTCAAATATCAGATGTAAAAATAAGCTGCCTTTTCAGTTAAACTTTAAAGGTCTTCCGCATCGATTCCAAAAGTCTTGCATTGCGCTCGCGTAACGTCCATGTTGCGTGTGCGCTGGGTCTCGGCTCGTGCGTTCCATCCTCGTGAATGGCTAGTTCTGATGAATACGTAATATTAATTTCTGCGGGGTGCAAATATGCAGTCGTAAATATGCAGTCCGAATGCAGTCGTTCGAAAATGGTTAGGAAAGAAACCAAATGTTCGATGGTCTTACGACAATTGACATTATTGACAAATATCTTTTAGGTGTTCTTCAGGATGACTTCAAGCCTTTGATCTACATTCACCCGGACGCGTCTCTTTACGATGCTATCGACACCTTGATTTCCAACAAGATCCATCGGTTACCTGTCATTGACCCCCAAACCGGGAATGTCCTGTACATTGTCACACATAAGAGGATATTGAGGTTCCTGTTCCTTTATGTAAGTTTTACCACCCACCTCAAAGAACATTTAATCCTGTGAGAGAACTGCCTTTTTCGCATATTATCCAACCAACAATGCGACGATTAATCTATCTCGACTCTTCTGAGCAACCAAACTGCCCTTACGTCCTTGCACGTTTTCATCTTCCTTACGAACCATGCGGCGATATGAGTTGCATGCAGTCGTCAGGTCTGTTGGCTCCCCTAACAAAGTAAAACTTGTAGCTAGAGCAACCAAGTTAACTTGCGGTCCCCCAGTCTGTGACCAGTTTAAAAATCTGACCTGTCTGACCACTGTTATATTAAAAAAAAAATTACATATTTTCATATTTATATCGACAAAAAACAAAGTTTCGGCATGACAAGATATAATATGATTGATTGCAAAAGCCATCTAAACAGACATTTATTACATTAAGTCTTCTCGATGCTGCGCTGCTATTCGGATGAACTTCGCCAACTCTAAACTTTTACAACCTAGTTCTGCCCTAAAGTAAGGTTGCTCAACCCAACTCCCTTTGGCGTTTCTTATAAACTTTTAGGGACTCGGGCTGTTCCTTCATACATTGCCACCTTTGCACCTCTTGTTCACACATCACCGTTTGTACTTCTATTGACACTGATGCTGATGCCACCGTTGGGCTGTTTTTGAAAATAAAAGAATTTGAAATGAGGAACCACTTTCACTTTGTTTTCGCCCTATGAGAAATCCCGTAGCTTTCCGCGGCTGTCTTTTCTTACCCGGGAACCGTTCCAGAACTTTGCTGCAAAGCCCCGCGGAATATTGAATCTTGCAAAGTAAAAGTAAATCAAGAAACGAGCGGATTGGGGTTAGATTCACCTCGTTGCGCCAAAATAATTTGCAGAATATAAACCAAGGGGGGAATCCCCCGAACAGAAACTTTCTTCCAGAGCCCTAGCCTTACGACTTTGGCTTATCATTTCAAATTAAATTTCCATATTAATTAAAATGGAAAATGAAAAGCGATCTCGGTAATAGTTTTGTCCTTTTTCACGAACGCTTCAATTCCCCACTTTCGAATTCAGCGCTCCTATTGGATTAAAATAGATTGGAAACGCTACTCAGACGCATAAAACCGATCACCAAAACACGATTAATTGATCAGGAATAATTTCAGCGTAGACGATTGATAAAAACTATATAAAAGAATACTATGGCAACCTAATAGTAACTAATCAACAAAATATAATAGTAACCGTAACCTCAGAATCAGAAACTCTAGCCTTGGCGATGAGTTTCAGGTGTCAGTTCAGAGTACCGTTTTCAATCGTATTTAGGAGCGCTCGATCAGAAATTAAAAACTTGTCCGTATATTTCAAGGGCGTCTTCCCCATCAGGATTAAATCCTTGGTTTTCTCCATACTTCTAAATACAGTTCTACGAGAACTGTACTTACCACGAGAAATATACTTCTACGAGAACCTCGCAGAAGTTTACTTCCGAATCCAGGGCTAGGAACGAATCCAAATCCGAATCCACCATTTCATGCTGAGGATTCGAATACGACCTTGACAAAAATCAAATCATGTACATAGGTTATAGTTTAAGGTTATAGTTTAAAAGTGACAAAAAACTGATATCTAAGGTAGTAATATAACGTGAAAGATTAATAAGGATGGTTGGTGGTGGAGACCAAATAGTTGGATTGCCTTAGCACAATGTGCAATGTGTTTGAAAATAAATTGAATTGAATTGTGTAAATTGGGAAAACGGAAACTGGAAGGATGAAAGACTAGAAATTTGAGCGGATTTGTAAGATTGAGGTTTGGAATCCGAATGCGAATCCATCCTGACAAGCAGAATATTCGAATCCGGCCAAAGCCAAATCCGAAGTCCGTGGAATCCGAGTCCGAATGCAGCCTGACAAGCAGAAGATCCTAATCCGGCCAAAAGGACGAATCCTTCATTCCAATCTGGAATCGGATTCGCCCGTCTCTGGCTCTAGGAGAAGCTTAGTTTCTTCCTGTGAGGAAGCCTTCTCTTTAAAAATAATGGCTTCCATTGAGACCTGCCTACTTCATTATTACGCCAGTTTCCGTAGAAGGGAAGCAATTCCCCGCCCTCTCGTGAACCTTTATTTGCCTGCCAGACATTAATGCCGAAGTAATTGCTCTTGGGATGAAAGAAGGTTCTCCGTGCCTGTAAGCACGTTAGACGTTGTTTTCGCTTTGAACGAAGCTGCAACCTTGATTTTCAGAAACCTAACCTCTTGGGATCTACGTAAACAAGTGGTTTGCCTCTGGTAGACGAAGAGAAGGTTTCGCCTTTTTTAAGGAAACTATACATGCCGTTGTTTTTATGGCACTTGCAGCTTCGCTCAAGTGCCATATACCGATCACTTTTCCGTCGGTCGGTCGGTCGGTCTGTCGGTCCGCTGATTGCGAGTTAGGGTACTTGCAGATGTGCTAGGACGATGAAACTTGGCAGGCATATCAGGAACCCAACCAAACTAACTTGCAAATAGTCACTTCCCCGATCCGACCACCGTGGAGGGAGTAGAGGGCGAGGGAATCCTGAGAATTTAGTGGTTTTTGTAAAACCCCTACCCCTTTCTTCACACTAGTAGCTCTTCGCGTGGTGTGACGTCACTCTTTGCATCGGATCACTCTGTTAACATCGGAAAGAGCTAGTGCATTCGAGGGTCAAAGGGGTTTGTATATGTGGTTCAGTGCGGGGGAATTGGAAAATTGAGTGTTGTGTAACTTTCGAACGGGCGATCGGATTGGGATGAAACTTAATACCTGAACGAATGACATATCTCTGATGTCCCATTTGGGGAGTTGGGGGGTGGGGGGAAGACCGGAAATCTGGAGAAACGGTTATAATGGAGGGGTCGGAGTAAAACTTGCTGGGAAGAACAATAATATGCTCCAGATAAATCGTTTACACGTTTGGACTGGACCCGGACACTTGGGGGGGGGAGGTGGAGGGGAGTTTCCCGGAATTCTGGTGATGACGATTTTTGGGATTTTCACGACGAAACTTGGGAGGCATATCAGGGACCCGATCAAACTGACTTGTAAATAAAAGCGACTGTGGGGGGAGTTTGAGGGGCGGGTCCGGAATTCCAGTGATCGGGAGTTAAGGTACTTCCAGATGTGCTAGGACGATGAAATTTGGCTGGAATACTAGAAATTCGACAAGATTGGCTTAGAATTCGCCACTTTTCAAATCCGACCATTCCTTAAAGTACCAATCATGACCGCAAATTAAGAAAAATACTTTTAAGCAAAATATGCATTTCCATGATCCCCATGAGCCCATTATCATTTTTGCCTCAAGGGTTTTGCTTACAAATGAAGTTCTAGCTCCCTTCAATTGTGCATCTTAACCGCAAGGTCGAAAAGTATTTTTTATCAAACGATACATCTCAACCCGATCATTTGTGCCACAAGGGTTTTGCAAAAAAAAAAAATATTTCTAGCACCGTTAAAGTGCGCATTTTACCCGCATTAGTGGAAAAAAAATACTTTTGATCATACGTATATATCGACGATCCCTAAAGGTGCCTTCAGACTGAAACGTAAAATCTTACGTTACGGTTCCGTAATCTCTTACGTTACGTCGACTCTTTCACACCGCCAGTGGACCCGTTCAGACTGACGTAAGAATAAAATTAGAGAATTTATTCTGTTTTATCATTTTTTCATCAGTTTTAACGAAGAAAAAGACAAGGAAAAGATGCCAATGACGTATTTCAACAACTAAATGCTATCTACCTTTTTTGGAAGTAATTCAGACTAATCCTTGGGAACTTGGAACAAAAATCATAGGAGTCTACATTGGTCCAACGGAATTTGAAACTAAACTGTCACAAAAAACTGGTTTGATTTGAAACCCTAATTGCAGTCTGCTGACTGTCCCCAGAGTCTTTGCCCCAGAGTCATTAGGATGCAGTTCTGAAGCGCTACCATGACATATATGGCTCCATTTCAAAATTATGCGCAGAGCAGTAGACAAGTTTTAAAATGTTTGTCCAATTTGTGCTGTTTTGAGCTAATATGACAAGGATACTACTTTTTCCATCATAAATCCAAGGTCTCTCTTGGAAAAGTTGGCAACCAAATCGGGTAAATCCTTTATTTTTCAATTTCTCTTTTATCTTCTTACGTTGCCTTACGTTACGTTTCTTAAGTTGAACAAATTTCAACTCTTGATTTTTACGTTACGGAGGAACAATTTTACGTTACGGAGAACTACGTAGGCTTCTTACGTCGACGTGAAGTCCGTAAGTGTCTCAGTGTGAAGGGAGTACGTAAGAGCTTTTTTCAGTCTGAAGGGACCTTAAGAGCCTGCTATCGTTTTTGCCTCAAGGGTCTTGCTTACAGATGAATTTCTAGTGCCTTTAAAGTGCGCATCATCACAGCCAAGTTCAACGATAAAATACTTTTTCTCTAGCTCCCTTAAAGTGCGCATCTGAACCGCACAATCGAAAATTACTTTTGATCAAATAATACACCTCAACCCATGCAAGTGTCATATGAGCTTACAGCTCTTGTTTGGGGAGGTGAGGAGGAAGAGCGCCCTTTTTAAAGTAACCTACGTGAAGGAAATCCAAAGGGTCTAAGAGCGAAATGCAGCGCCTACCACCCAGAAGAATGTACGCGCGATGAATTGATTGATTTGATTTGCATGAAACGTCACTGTTTCCAGGAAGGTTGGACTGGAAGCTGAACGTGAGCATTAGTATGTTTTCACTTACTTTCTTGGGTCTTTGTGATAGGAGAAAAATACTATATTATGCTAAAGGAAAGGGGAGCCCTATAGAAAACGAGGCAAAACAGGTAAAACAAATTAATTTGTCCAAATCACTTCTGAAATGGAGAAAGGTTACGCTACAAAAGTGGAAACAAAACGAGAAAACAAAAAGCGCAGAGAACCACCATTGAAATGGAAACCAAAACTGGTTCCTTGTCCACTCATTAGTTCACCTCTTCCCACACCACAAAACCATCACCTCGTGTAAGCCCCTCAGTCATTGAGCAGATGTTGATGCGCTCGCAAATGCTTCGTATCTACCCTTTTTGTGCGAAATGATCATGTTATTTGCTGTACCTTCTACTCGTCGACCCTATGTCGATAGCACTCGGCCACGTCGTACGATGTGGCTCCTGGAAGGGAGGGGGGCTTCGGTTGGAGCCTTCTAATAATAATAATACAACGCAAAAAGTTGGCCAGAGGTTTCTACAGAGTTCGTCTAAATACTTTTTGTCGGATATGTTTTGGCGTATATGTTTTGGAAGGAATTCTTAAAAGCGTTAATAAAGTCGGTCAATACTGCTTGAGATGGAAGGGTATTACCAGCAGTCCACCTCCCTGTTTTGAAAAGACCATCGGCCAATGTCCTTACAAAATCTACATCATCGCAACTTGAAGTTGAGATTTGTGTCAGAAGGCACATTTTCCTTCACAGATCTTGTAGCATTCGGTCAGATCGCCACGTTGAAAACGGCATGTTCAGGAGGAATTGCCCAATAAAATGTCAAGTCATCTGAATCCCTTTTCAACAAATCTGTAGTCCTTTATGTCCTTGGAAAATCTCCAGCCAAAGTCTTGTCAAAGTTGATAGTTGTGTCAGCAGGCACGTTATCGTAGTTTCCTTGAAAAATGTTGTAACATTCTATTGGATCCCTATATTGAAACCGTTATGTCCAGGAGGAATTACCCCGACAGAAATTTCAGTTTCTAAATTATTTTCAGATCAACAGTATGCCAAAGCCGTCGTTCATGTTCAAATCCCTCCGGGACTTGAACATTGGCACGTTTGACAACGTAGAAACGGCTCGACAAGACACGCCAATTATCGTCGCCCTGAAAAAATTCGTGGAGAGGCGGATCTCCGCGCTACCCATTGTCGACGACGACGGAAAATTAGTTGACATCTACGCCAAGTTTGATGTGATCGTAAGTGTTTACATTTATGTTGAAGGGTGAAGGCTAGAGGTGGGTTTTCGCGAGCCTGTTGGGATCGCCTGCCAGTAGTTTTCGCGCTGCTTCGGCCAGTTGTTGAACTTGCCGGTTTTCGAGATTTGTAAACCGAAGCATCTTTCTCGCAAAGTGATTCGAGAAAGTTAGTGGAAAGCTCCGCGGAAAGTTGAATGCTTCTGCGGAAATTTGGGAAGTTCGGAAAAACAAGGCAAGTGTCACTAAGGATGAACATGTGACAATGGAAAGTATGTCCAATGAACGATGCCTCGGTTTATTCATTATAATTCGGAATTAAAATGTTCTCAAGCGTTTTAAGCTTCCGATGTGCTGGACACAATTATAATTCATTCCGGCATTGTACAACAACTTGTAAGTCATTGACAATTGCTTACTTCGGTAACAAACTTGCTTACGCTATGCCCGGTAAAAAAAAAAAGAGCTTCAGTTTTCTAAATCCAAGTTACAAACGAATATAGAACTACGTGTAAAGTCAACAACTTGAAAGTCATAAAACTTCACAATTGAAAAGTTCAGTAATTAAATCTCTAGCACTATAATGACCGGTAAAATTAGAAAAAAAAATCTTTTAAAGAACTTACGTCCATCATTCAGTCACGCTGTCCGTTATGTAGTTTTACGAAGGGGACTACAGTTCTCGAAATAGACTACAGGTTTCTAAATCCAGTCCGTCTTTCAGAATTTGGCGGCTGAGAAAACCTTTTTAGATAAAGTTGTCGCCAGAGCACTCCCTAGCCTACTGAGATACCCAGTATAACTAGCTTTTTATATGCTAACTTAACCAAACTATAAACGCGATTATCTCGAGACTAGCAAAAATGACTTATTCACCTTAGTGCTCTCAGCTCTTCAATCGGTAACTTCAGTAACTAAATTGTTCACACTATGAGCTGTCAAATAACTTAAAGTTTAACTGAGAAGCCGACTTATTTTTGTGTCATTTGATTCAATACACTGAATTTTCTGGATTCTGCAAAGGGATTTTTGTATTTTCCACTATCTGCTCTAGTTATGACATTCAGAATACCTGTGGCCGTCCCCATAGGGGGACGCGGCTTTTCAGTGGGCATTGGTGAGACTGGTGAAGATTGCTTAGTGCCTGAATAAAAAAAAATCATAAATCTTTCTCGTAAAGCATACAACAAAAAGTAGTACCACGATTCACAAGGAATTTCCACTATTTTAAACTCGATTATTCGTGGATAGCGGAACAACGAAGTAACGCATTTTCAGCGGGTCTTCAAGCCAATTTAAGTGAATAAGTGATGGGTAACTAGACTGTCCTATCCCAGCCCTTTTCGGTTAAACTTTAAAGAAACTTTTTTTTCAGAACTTCATCATGCAGTCCTGCTATCGGTTGTAGCATTTTACGAAGAGACTACAGTTTTCTAAAACCAGTTTGTCTTTCAGAACTTGGCGGCTGAGAAGACTTACAACAACCTTGACGTAACCCTACAGAAAGCGAATGCTCACAGGAACGCTTGGTTCGAGGGCGTCTCCAAATGCAACATGAATGATACACTATTCGCTGTCTTGGAGAAGATTGTCCGCGCAGAGGTCCACAGACTTGTTGTTGTCGATGACCAAGAAAAGGTCATCGGTGTTGTTTCGTTGTCTGATATACTCAAGGAGATAGTTCTGCGACCTGCGCGTAAGGAACTTGAGTCTTTGTTACCCTCCCCCCCCCCGTCACCCACGCACACACCAGTGGCTCACCTTTCACTTGATATTTTTTGTTTTGCTTTTGACTTAGATACCAGCTATAATTCAATCAATCAGTCAGTCACATTTATTTTCAAATAGCTCAAAAATAAAGCTAGAATAGGAAAAAACAACAACATTATTTACAAAATACACAAAAGCGGATCAATTTACTAATACACTTACAAAATTTTACCAGAAATAAATGACGGAACGAAACTATGTAAAAATTGGGAAGAGGAATTAGCCGGATATGGAGAAAATTGATTGCCAGTGTTCCTCTCAGACCGACGCACGGACGACTGGAGGGGAGGGGGAATAGACGGACGGTCTGAGGACAACACAGTAATTTTGCTAAAAATAATTGGGTATTTCAATCAAATCGGCTTTTGACCCACCCCGTCAGTTTGGACTACATGAGGGGTATCCATTGTGAGCGGATGCCATCTGTTTGATTGGATTCGTCTTTTCTTGCTAATGGGAGGAAATACAATCGTTGGCTACTGGCCTTAAACTCTGCTCTGCATTTTCTGATCATCCTGTTCTTCATCATTCCGGCCTTTACCCTATATTTAAGAAAGAAGATGGTAGTGATATTCGGTCTTACTATTGTCGGGTCTTTAAATTTGCACCTTTATCTTCCTCTTTGGTATCGGAGTCTGCCGAATATTGTTGAGGAAGCTGGACCTGCACAAAAGCAGTCGTAGACGCGTATCTGAAACCAAGCTTTGATCCTTCTGTTTTAGTAGTGTTAGTAGCGTCTTTTCCTTTGTTTTTAGTCCATTAGTTGCGTTTTGCAGATACCATGGTATCTGTTACCACGGTAACGGACCTGCAATTAGTCGTTTTTGCAGTTACCGTGGTATCGGACACTACGGTTGCTCTGCAAAAACGACAACTGTCGAAATTGTGCTTTTCGATGTCATCCCAAAAGAAAAACAAATATCCATTCACATCACTAAGTGCCTAACTTCTTCCCCACCAATTTGACAAAATCCTATAGACTCGATTGTTGGTCATGATGAAAGTGAGACGAATTTTTCAGATACCACATCTGAATATCAGAGAACACGGTTACTGGGCAGATACCATGATGAATGCAAAAACCCCTTATTTAGTGGTGTTGGTATTTGGTGGTACCATGGTATGTGATACCACGGTCTAAAGTCGTTTTTGCAGTTATCGTGGTATCTGATACCATAGTCAAAAGGGGTTTTTGCAGTTATCGCGGTATCTAGCCAGTAACCGTGGTATCTGAAAAGTCATCTCCCTTTCATCAAATTTTATCAAATTGGTGCGAAAGAAGTTTGGCACTTAAGTGATGTAAGTGAATATCAGTTTTCTTTTGGGATGACTTCGAAAGTGCAATTTCGACGATTGTCGTTTTTGCAGAGCAGCCGTATTATCAGATACCACGGTAACTGCAAAAACGACTAATTGCAGGTCCATTTACCGTGGTAACAGATACCATAGTATCGGCAAAAACGCAACTATTATTTATCTTCTTTGTGTAAGTGGCTGATCGATAAGTGTTATTTATTAATTTGTTTTTCTTGTAGGAGCCCGCTTAAGCCGCCATGGCTCCTCTGTTGTCTCGATGGAGGATCCCTCCATCGCCACAGCGACGATTCCTGAAGAGGACTATCCATCGATGGACATCGAGGAAACCAGTGTTTTCGATTCCATGAACGCTATTGCACATCAAGTGAGCATCCTCGATACTTCACGGCAAAACTCTCCAGAACTGGAGGTTCAAAGCTCTCCGTTTGGTGGCTCTGGGTTAAAAATGGAAATCCCTGCGTCGGGTGGGAAGTGACTTAAATGAACTTTTGATTTGATGAGTCTACAGTTCCGATAGGATATGGGAATGGCGTTTAACGCAAGCGAGTTTAAGAAGAACTGAGCTGATTTTGATGGAAGTTTGAATCGTGAAAACAAGGAGTGCTGATTAAGAGTGGAGAATTGAGAACGCCGAAGAGCAAAAGAAAGGAAGTTAACGAATCTGTGGGAATTGATGGAAGATAATTGAGTAGTCGCTGAAGCAGGAAAGGAAATTTGTGAGGATCGACCAGAAGATGAAAGAAGCGAGCCGCTAAATTTGGATAGTGTTTCGCGTGGGTTTAATTGTGATGAAAAAGTCGGATTGTCTGAAAGATTATGAAGAGAGGGGAAATGATTTTTTTTTACAAAATTTCTGAGTAACCGAATCCGCTTAAGCCGCCATGTAAATGCGGTCTTGTGCGTTCGAGGCAGTAGTTACGCGCCACAGTTATCCCCATTTTTCATAAAGTTGAAAGTGCGAAATTTCCACGTTTATTTTCCCCGAAAGTATTTATTTTATGTTGGCTTATTTTTTTTGGAATTGTAACGGGTCAAGTTCCGTCTGCTGAAAGTGGAAGCAAGGGTACGTTCTTATCCAGGTGTCAGGTCTGCTTATACTAGAGAGGTAAATTGTAATGTAGATAAAAACCGTGTCAACGGTGCAATTAGATTGTTTGACCTGTCTTTTTTCTGCCTGTGTATCGAAGCCGATGACACGTTTTACTGGGACTTACGATTGCTGTAAAAAGCCAGCAAACTTTCATATCCTTTTCAGTTCGTTAGCACAATTAATTTCACAATCTCTTCTCGAGCTTGACCGATTAAGTCGGGTTGCTGGTTTGTACCCTGAGTTTCTGACACACTTCTCCCGCTTTCAAGTTGGAGACAGCTGATCGCAGTTTTCCTGTACCAGTCATACAGCTGATGGCAGGTCTCCTGTACCAGTCATACACAAATCCTCAGTTTGAGACACATTGCGCCGACGTTCGTTAGCATATACCATAGCTCATGTAAGGGTACAGTAGGTACCCCATAAAAATCTTCTAATTGAAAAATCTGAAAATCTCCTTTCGAACGGATTTTCAGGATTTGTGTATGTCTTGGTGCTTCAACCGCGTAAACGGTTATATCTTACACGTGGTATAATAGTATGGACGTTTTTTGTTGCATCTGTGAGACAAGAACGTACCCCTACTCAAACGAAGCTTTCAGAAATGTTCGAGTCGGATTCGGTTGATTTGGGAATCAACAGCTAAATGGTATTGTGCTTGATCGTTATATCGTGGTTTTTGACTAAGTCGTCTTGAATAAAATGCCTTTTAGTCGTACTTTGAAGTTTCGTTGAATTCGAGTTGCCATGAGTGGAACTCTTCAAAAGCCAGTCTGTACCTCTACAATGCCGAGATGTGCTGCGCAATTCTTATATTGAAACGTGAAACAATGAAAGGCTTCTGGGCAGAGCAAAATAACACTAGGGAGTAGAGCCAATACCTATCTAAGGAGTAACGCCAAGACCTATGCTTTCTATGCTTCGCAACCGGGCTATGGTGGCCTTTTGGGGCCAAAAATACTCTTGCCCTCTTTATTGTTGTCTTGGTACAGTTGAACGAAAATTTCCAAAAAATTCAGTTAATTTAAAGATCAGTTTTAAAACTTTGATTCAAAGTTAGTCAGTTCGCTTATATTTTGTGGAACTTCATTTGAAATTTGAAAGAAGTTTTCTAAATCATGACAGAACACCAAAAGATCAGTGGACGTGCAACAAGACAACTGCAAATAAGGCGTTCTTATTTGTGGCCCCAAAAAGCCGCCATACCGGGCCATACTTGTAGCGTCGCCCACCACACTTGGGGCATTTAAAGTGAGGCAAACTTGCGGGCTTAGAAATTTCCAGTAAAGCTAAGATGCGGTCTGCACACATCGAAGAAACAGGGGAGGTTGTATCTTTTTTTGCTGTGTTCAGAATTTTAAGTTATTGAAGCCAGCACTGGTGCACGAACGATTGAGTTTTAGAAGGGACGTTCAGTCCCGCTAGCGGAGCTAGTGTCGCCGCGAATGACTCTGTGTCACTTTTCCAAAGTTTGCGCCTTACTCTCTAGAGTTAGTTTGCTCTGGCTTTCCATGCTTTGCAAATGGGCCATATTCGTAGCTCCGCCCAGTACGCTTGCGGCATTTAAAGTGAGACACACTTGCGGGCTTAGAAATTTCAAGTAAAGCAAAGGGTGTGAGACCACACGCCAAGGAAACAATGAAGGTTGTATCATTTTTTTGCTATGTTCAGAATACGAAGTTATCGGAGCCAGCGCTGGTAAACGGCTGAATGAGTTTAGGGACGTTCACTATCACTAGTGGTGCTAGTGTCGCTGCTACTCGAGTCTGTGTCACTTTTCGAGTAGAGCCAAGACTTGCAAAAAGTGACATACACTCGAGTAGCAGCGACACTAGCGATAGTGAACGTCCCTACTGAAAGTCAATCGGTCGTGCACCGATCCGATGCATCAATCCGTCGTGCAACGCAGCAAAAAAAAAGATACAACCTCCTCTGTTTCGTCGATGTGTGGAGACCGCATCTTATATTTACCAGAAATTTCTAAACCCGGAAGTTTGTCTCGCTTTAAATGTCGCAGGCGTAATGGGCGGCGCTATGAGTATGACCCGTTTGCAAAGAGCAGAAAGCATAGATCTTGGCGCTACTCACTAGTGTTATTTTGCTCTGCTTCTGGGGTTGTTGTTTCCTCTACTGTATAAAGGACTGCAGAAAAACACTAGCACTTGCGCCGTTTGCTAGTCGACATACAGCCAGAGGAAAACTTGACTCGGAGAGCTAGCTGACATATCAAGAATGTACCCTGAGTCGATATTGAGAGTAAGAAAAATTCTTGTTACGACCATTGCAGTTTCCGGGCAGTTTTGATTTAGTAGATAAAAAAAAGCAAAAGGTTTGTGTGCCGCGACTAGGAATCGAACGCACGCCGTCTTGCCGGTGTGTCGTTTGTCTTTAGTCTACACGGAAAAAGGCGAACTTTTACAGTACATAAGGGGCAAGGGCCTGCCAGCTAGCTTTGGGAACACTAAGGAGGGGGTTCGAGATAACAAAGAAGGGGGGGCCTGAGGCAATTAGTCGCTGTATATTTATCTAAGCCCCCCCCCGGGCGATTTAGTGGCCGAAAGTTGCGTAGTCAAGTTTTCTGCCAAAATGTTTGTTTGGAGGGGCGAAGTATTTACCAACTGTTTGACCATATATGTTTACCGATTTTTGGGATCCCAAAACGTTAGTGACGGATACCTATGACATCGCAAAAGTTGTCCGTCTGTCCGTCCGTCCGTCTGTCTGTGAGCACGATAACTCTCGAAGGGAATGAGATATTTTGATGAAACTTGGTGTGAGCATTCTTTGGGTCAAGAGTAAGGTCGAGTTCGTAGATGGGCCCTGTACCCCTACATTTAGGGGTGGGGGAGGGGGTTCAAATTAAGGGACAAGCAAAATATTTTGAAACAGCTAATGTGATAGTCGATTATGGGGTAAGAAGACATGCTGAACAAGAATATGAAAACCATTTTCTCGCCGGACAAGTAGTTCGCCCGGAATCCGGCCAAAACCGGAAAGTTTGTTAGAAGTTAAAGTTTTGTCTGAAGTTGATTAGACGTTTGGTGTAGGGGTAAGAAGACATGCTGAACAAGAATACGAAAACCATTTTATCGCCGGACAAGTAGTTCGCCCGGAATCCGGCCAAAACCGGAAATTTGTTAGAAGTAAAAGTTTTATTTTAAGTTGATTAGATGATAGATTTTGGGGTAAGAAGAGATGCAGAATCCGTATATGACAATCACTCTCTAGCCGGACATATAGTTCGTCCGGAATCCGGCTGAAACCGGAAAATTTGTTAGAAGTTGATTAGATGTTGGATATAGGGGTAAGGAGATACGCTGAATCCGTTTTTGAGCTTTAGTTTTTCGCCGGACAAGTAGTTCTTGAAGTTCACCAAAACCGCAAAATTCAAAGAAGTAAGCCAGGATCATTTTGATCGGCTTATAGAGGTAAACGCACATGCTGAATCCATATCTGAGTTTGGATTTCTTAATGATTAGCTGTTTGGCAGAAAACTGATTGTCTTTATGAAATAACGACTGCTTTAAAGTTTAACCGAAAAGGTCTGAGATAGGACAATCTAGTTAACCATCATTTAATCACTTAACGAGATAAAAATGTTACTTTGATGCTCCGATATTGACGAATAATCAGTTTTCGTGGAATGGAATTTCCCCATCGAATTTGTGGTACATCCAAGTGCTTGTACCTGTGTCGTATGCTTGACAAAGACGATTTACGAAAAAGAAGTGTTCTCGCAGTGAGCTACCTTCCGCAAGCTGAAAACTGGCCACTGAAAAGCCGCGTTTGCATTGAGATTCAAATTTTCTGTGTCATAGTAGAATTTTGCGTTCTGAGGACAGTCGTATATATAGAATAGTAAAAAAAAAAATAATCCCTTAGCAAAATCAAAATAACGCAATGCATTCAGTTAAATGATGCAAAAATAAGTTGGCTTTTCAGTTAAAACCCAATTTTTTTTTTAGAAAAAAAATCGCAGCGCTTCGCTCTGTCTCTTTTTTTGCCGACAACATTGGGGGGGGGCCGTCCACTCTCCTCCGTACGTGACGCCTCTTCATACATCCATGAAATGCTTCGCAGTTGTGTAACTAAGGGAGAGACGACCGCGACCGGAGAGACGACTGGCATTCGGGAGGCTGAACACATTGGGTCATTTAAAGTAAAATTTAAAAAACATTTATTGGGGGAGGGGAGAAAATTTTCTTCTTTTTTTTTCTCTTTCTTTTTTTATTTTCTTTTTTAGATTTTAGTATTGAAGGTTAATTGAGTGAGAGTGTTCTTGTCCTTTTTTTTTTTAATGAAATTTGTTAAAGGTTGAGAATCAGAGGATTGCAGCCGTCCATCATCAGGCTGTTTGAGCCTTCCCCGGGCGGTTGTGTGTATATATAGTTTATTTTGTAATTAGTAGTAAATAAAGCAAGTCAAGTCCCCCTAAGCGACGGCCGCCCACCAAAACAAAGAAGACGTAGAAGCAGACACATCGCGAGTGGGGGGGGGGAGAGACAGGCCCCCCAGTGTTGTCAACCCCGCGTGTACTACCCTCGTGCTTCGTGCTGATTCGACACGACAGGATGCGTGAGTTCTACAGAATGGTTTGCAGAGACGGATTGCTTATGTAGGCTACCGATTTGTTCCGACAGATTACTGATTGGCAATGAGGCTACGCTAGGGATTGTCGGCTAGACCCCAGCTCACTAAGGGATCTCACTTTCGTCGCATTATCAGGGTCGTTTGAACTAGGCTCCTACGATTCTTGTATATTTTGTTAATGAAGAGCGGTAGATGGTAACCAAGAGGATTACGACGTTTTAGATTGCTGTGTTTCAAGATACTGTGTTCCGTCACTACTCTCCTGAGTTCTAAGTGGGGTTCTTGACATTCAAATAATCAGAGTGGCTTGACCGACCGCTCAGCCCTCAAAAGAGCCAGCGATTACATAAGGGTTCGTAGAATGTGTCTAACATCTGCACAGGCCTGCCACAGTGTGAAATAGAATTGCATGGTCTGTCGATATTAGGACTACCCGAATTGTTTCTCACCGACAAATTACAAATAATAAGCTGACAAACCCTGTGGAAGAAACACTTGGCAAAGTGCCTGCTATGATTTCTACCAAAACGTGGACGGGCTGATATGCACAATGTCGTATCGTGCAGTTGGCGAAGAGATCGATTTCTCTGGTTTTCCTTCGCAAGATGCAAGTCATTTCTTCTTGTAGTATGACGCGCGCCATCTAGCCACGGAATTTCCGAGGATACAAAAGCATCAGCATCATCACTTGGCGGGAATTTATCACTGGATCAGTGAAGAAAGTGACCTGATTTTCAGTTATCCCAGAGAAGAAACGTGCTGTGATCGGATTTGATTCGTGTCATTGTAAGTACTGTACATGTTATTTATAATCAACTCAAATCCCAGAATTGGGGACTGGTTAGAGAATAGAGGTGCAGTGTGCTTGTTCGGCTGTTGCTTGTTGGATAACTAGTTGCCTTTATTGTCAAAAGGCCTTTGTCCTTTCTGCTGAGCCGCGTTCGATTCTACTCGCGGAAGTCAACCACAGAGTTGACATTTTTCTATGCTGCCGTTTTATTGAGTAAGAAGTCGACTGAGTAAGAATCATTTTGACTTTCACTTTCTTTCTTGGTTAACTTGAGACAACTGGCAATTTCTTCGCCTTGTTGAAAGTTAACTTTTCGTCCACACCGATCGATGTTGGTGAACCGAACGCTCCCAGTTAACGAGAATCACAAATAAAACTCAAATAATCAAATCAACAAGATAATCAAAATCAAATCAAATAATCTCAGCTAACTTGACTGAGAAGTGAAACGAACACGGCTCTGACTTGACGATTTTTGGGAGAACGGTGTATGGTTAGGGTAGCCACTAAAATAAATGATAATCAAACCTAAGCTTTTGAAGATCAGATTCAGAAAGTGATTCTCCTATCTTTTAGCTTTGATTTGAGGCCAAAATCACCTCTCTATCTTGTCTCTAAGCATCTTAAATCTTCTTTAGAAAACAGTATTTTACAGAAGGAAATGCCTATGTTCATCCATTGACTTTAGGGTTTTGTCCATCTAGTGACCAGCTTGGAACTATGTGCTTCAATGAAATTCTATGCAACTGGGTGATTTTGAGCTGGTTTTGAGTGCATGGGGAGCCCCAGCAAGTGAGTCAGATGAGAAAATATGAATATGATCATCAAGGTTACAATCCAATAGACCTATTGCTGCAATAGGCTGCTGACTTTTCCTCCTCAGTATCAACAAATTTTTTTAGGCAAGTTCAGCTACTTTTTTTTACATCTAAATTTACATTGAAAATTAAGAAATAATATTAAATAGCTAGGACATCTTACTGTTAGCCTTATAAAATAGAGAATTTTGTTCTGAATGCAACGGTATTCTTAAAATATTTTTTGGAGATGTTTTAGATAGGTAAAACTGATAAGGAAAATTCACAGCAATTCATGCATTCATTACAAAAAAATCGCCAACTTTTGCCACTAGGTGTTTTTGTGGCTACCCTAGTATGGTATTGTTCTCTTCAGCAGATTGGTCAACTTACTTCAGTCCTATTGCTCAGCAAACTCTGTTCAGAGCTTGTTCAGAGATTCCAATCAATCTCCTTTCTTCGTAGTAGATAAATAAATTTATAGTAGATAAGGAAAGGACTCAACCACAAACCCTGCAGAAACCCCTGTTTTTTAGACCCTATGCCAAACGCTGGATTATCTAGCCCAGATACTGACTGAGTTCACTTTGTGTGTTAAGAATTGTTGTGTTGCTAGCCTGCGCTGCAGTTATGTCTCATATTAATGTCACTTTGTATCAATTGCCACATGAGCTGGCAACCCTTGCAATTGATTATTAATTTTGTTTTTATCTTTCATGAACAAGTCCTCCGTTGCTTGAAATATGTATCTTTGTTGTTGTTTTCAGATGACCTCTTCAGAAAAGAATATCTTGTCCTACTTCAGGCAAAGCAAGGAGAAAAACCCTGCAAAGCGCTTGAAGCTGGATGAGGCAGTCTTGAAAGAAACAACAGTAGTCCCTGAGAAAAGCATCTCAGCGAATAGCTTGGAGTACACGAAAATTACAATCAGAGATGACAAGAAAACTAAACAGGTTTCAATTACGGAGGCTTTCTCAAAAGTCAGAAAAGATGTCACCAGGGTTGCAGAGTCCCCATCACGAAGCGATCAGAGGATGGAGGAGGCCGAGACCCCAAAGCAACCTGCTGAACCTGTAAATAACAGAAAGCGGAGAATTGAGTCCTCAGAAACAGACGTGACCCCAAGCACCAGAGCAACACCTATTGAATGTCCAGCCACAACAAGATTAAGAAACAATGGAACCCCAGCATCTGTCAAGAAGCGACTTATCATGTCAGACGAAGCTGCACCGGCATCACCCAAGTCTGAAAATGATGAGCCTAAGCCACTGGGTGAGGAAGGCCAGACTAAGAAGGTACCATTCACATTGAAAGGGCAGCTGTCTCCGTTAAGGAATCCGGTTGAAGTTCATATTGCAAGGGTCAATTGCACCCCTGAAAATACAAGAACCCCCATTAAGCGAATTCCTATGATTCCTGACATCAAGTCCCCCAGGGCTAAGCAGCTTTTTGGATCTCCGTCGAAAAAGGTGAGTTGAATTGAATTACTTTGCCTTGAAGCTTTATTTTTAAATGGTTTAAATGCCAAGATGAGGTTAATTAAAAGGGTTTTCTCATTCATATAAAATCCTTGATAGTCTTCGATCTTCACAGAGCAGAGCATTCCCTCTGGTTGCCTTCACCAAAGTGAGGAGACGGAACGACCCCGCCCCCCCCGCCCCCGAGTTCACTATCAACTGGTTGACGACGTCCTTAGGTCTTTGGTTTGTCGTTGCCTTCACCAAAGACAAGAGACAGAACGACCCCCCTCCCCCCAGCTCGCCCACACGTCCACTATCGACAGGTTGACGATTTCCTTAGGTGAAGAGTTGGAGATTGTTTGAAAAGTAAGGTTTCCGGCAGTATTAACAATTCATCCAGAATAGGCTTGGGTAAGGCTCACTGCCCTTAGGCTGGGTACCCACAGGGTCTCATGCGAAAATTCCATGTGAATAGTACTGGATTGAGCCATGAAGGATTCGAGCCGCGTTCGATTTAAGTCTTCCCTGTCTCGGTCTTGTCGTCTTGTTACTGCCTTTTCCAGGTTTGAAGTGATTTTTATTAAGCCTTGTCAGGTGAATAAATCTGAGCTGCGGACATGTATCACAAATAAAACGCAGCCGAGATATCTGCCTGGGACAGGGCCGATACTTGTTCCTAAATCAAGTCATCATTCATCGCGTCTTGTCTGACAGGGCTATGGCAATTGTACGACGAATAATTAAAACGTGTACGACGAATAAATAAAACGGCATTTGGCTGACAGGACTAATACAAGGCTGAATCGAACGTGGCCTAAATAAGATCGAAAGACGAAGTCCGGTTAAAGTTTTCTACCGTACTTGAGCCCCTTTCTTAATGAAAACCAATTGTGGGTAGCCTTAGCCCCCCCCCCCCAGCAAATCATGAGGCCGCTGTAGCAGAATCAAAGATTTTCCGGGTGCAAGTGCAGAATGTTGGAACCGCTGGCTAAGTTCGGATGCAAATCCGAGAACTAGCGCAATAGTTACTAACGCGCACACTGTCCGGTCAGTAGGCTACCTGACATGGGATAATCCGACATGTGCAGTCGGATGTGAAATATGCACCTGATACGTAATTTGGGTCGAAAATCCATTGAACAAATTCTTCACGTCCATATTTTCGTGTCTGGAAGTTGGTGTGGACCCGTTTGTTATGGATTGGCAGCCTCTTTGTCTCTCAAGCCTCATTTGTTTTGTATTGAGAAAGTTAGAGCAATGAAAAACGATTAAAGTCTCGTCACGTTTTGCCATTGTGATTTGTCACTTGATTTCCGCGTGGTGACAACTACATCAACGCCACGTCACGACTTCATTCGTCCATATTGTCTGAGATCTCAAAGGTGGCTGAATTGTAAAATCTTTGGCCTTGTCCCATGTCCGACTTTTCTCCTTATGAGTGCTGAAGGGGCGAATCTACTAAAGGATAAATGACACAGTAAATTTGATCGTTTTCGCTATTTACCCGAGATCGAGAAATCAGTAGTAAAGGCCTTTGCGCCTCCAAAATAAAAAGACACGATCAGTTTACAGCATTTACTTTGTCTGACGTAAGCCGACGCGAAAAACTGCCCATGACAAGTGCCCTGTTCTGATGCATATCTCCTTCTTACTGAAGAGTGGAGGGACAGGAGCCGTATTTTACGTAATGCCGTTGAATGATTTTATTGCGCGTAACCTAATTAGCACTTAGGCATTAGCACAATACATACAAAATTTCTTTGGAAGTAAAGCTGTTTGTTCAGTCGGCTCAAAAGAGACCAGTCAGGGGTCAGCATATAACACGTGTACACATACGGGTCGACAAGATCTGTTCACATGCTTTTGACGGCAAAGGCGCATTTACTCGTAATACAGTAGAGAGCTAGGGGAAGCGAATGTTTCTCGGCAAGAACAAAGAGTATTATTGAATGATCTAGGACAGGTGACCATTCACGTACACTCTACCCCACCCCTCCTTTTTTCAGCTGAATCCGTTGGAACTCAGAGCCAAGCTAGGCAAGGTTGGAAAACTGTCGGAGCTCCAGGCTAGGCTTGCAAGTGTCAATGAGAATCTTCAAAAGATTCATACCTTCAGGGAATCTCACAATAACCTTGTTTCACCAAGAAAGACTGAGCCTAAGAAAGATTTGGACAAATTTTCATCTCTGGATGTCGAGGTTCCAGCTAGGTAAGCAAGGGCTCATGATTTTTTGTCATCACTTGTAATCTCGAGAATGTGTCACAGCGTTGATCTCTTCGTCTCATTAAGTTTTTCAGTTCAGGCTGAAGATTCCTTTGAAAATGCGGTAGAGTCAACATCACCGCCTCTGTAAGTGAGGCGTGTGGGGTGAGCGCCATAGGAGAATAGAGTGCAAATGTGAGCCTAGAGAAACGTGTCCAGGCAAAACCGTAAGTTATTCGGTTCACAGAGGGGGGGGGGGGGCTGGCAAGGGCACATGTCCGGATCGGAGTCGGACACAGTGTGTGGGGGGGGGGCAGTCTAGTACACTAGCCCCTTTTCAGGCATGGTGCTCAAACGTCTAGCACCATGCCTGGGTGCTAGACGTTCAAGCACTGTACCTTGGATTTCATGTATAGTGCATGGATTTCAGTATACAGTGCATGCATGAAAAACACAGTTTCTGTCATCACAACTGAGCACTGGCTCGGATAGGGCTGAAATTACTACCATGAATTAGAGAAATCAAAGACAATCCTTATCATATTTTTCATAACAAAAACAAAAGGACGCGACTGATGTGGAGATGAAAAACCTCATTTCCTTTTCTACATAGTCAAGGGTTTTGCATGCGAAGTTTCCTGTGCCTCAGCTTTTTCTACCTAACAGTCAACCAGAATATTGGCTCCTAGGGCACTCTACATGGAAAATAGATAGGCTGCTGTCAGATTTTTCATCTCCATCATCAGTCGCGTCCTTTTGTTTTTGTTAAGAAAAATATGATAAGGATTGTCTTTGATTTCTCTAATTCTTGGTAGTAATTTCAGCCCTATCCGAGCCGTTGATAAGTTGTGGTGACAGAAACTGTGTTTTTCATGCATGCACTGTATACTGGAATCCATGCACCATACATGAAATCCAAGGTACAGTCCTTGAACGTCCAGCACCCAGGCATGGTGCTAGACGTTTGAGCACCGTGCCTGAAAAGGGGCTAGTGTACTAGACTGGGGGGGGGGGGGGGGGCTGGAAATCTTGTGGTACTGTTTGGGTATCGGGACCGGACTTGGCGGAAATGATTATCATATGCTTCAGGGGAGCTGGAGGGTGCCCTTCAGCACCATACCAGACAGTAAACTAAATCACCCTAAGTAAAGGGATACCATGGTATCTGGAAAAACGCAACTAATGATTGGTGGTCGAATGCCTTAAATAACTAAGTCGTGGATTATCATCGAGCACAAATAAGCCAATAGAACCTCCGTCTTTGACCCCATGCAGCAACCCTGACAAAACTGAGCTGAGCTAGAGGTATTCGCTGAGCTTTGAGTTGCTGCCCGTCTACTTTCCTCTTCGCCGATGCGCATATCAGAGGTATTAGTGCAGGAGGCGCGCTGACCCGCTCTGCTGACTGCAGCGCGTCCAGACAACCAGTCGGCTTTTACTATGGAAGAGTCTTCTTCGGGGCTTTACTGCGATATAGCTGTTTTTAGAGGGAATGAATGGTGATGTTACGCTTAGCTCCTACCCTTCACTCGTTTGCATCGAGCAGGGTACAGGGATTTGTTCGGCTCCGCATGATCGTATTACAGAGCTAGGGAGACGGAGGTTCTGGTGCTTATTTGTTCTTGGTATCATGGATCCCTGAAAACGTCATGTACACAGGGCAGTAATAAACTTACATATCCACAGCCCAAGAAAGCTCGAAAGTCCACGCAAGATCGACCCAAGTCCAGTGAAGACCTCGACTGCTCCGGCATACGAGCGTTACGCTCATCTCGCCGAAGCAGGACCTCCGACCCTAACCCTCCCCTTCAAGTTCAAAGTCCTTGAGGAGATGTTCAGGAATATGGACGTCGTCTCGTCCTTCATGTACAACAGACAGGAGAGGATTACTTTTAAGAAAATCAAGGCTGGAGTTCAGGAGATGATGAGAAGGTATTATTCATTTGAAAATTTAGCCAACTGGGGTTGATACATAACATATTAATCTGTACACTAGAAAACAAATATGTAGAAGGCATAAAGCCTCCTACAATCGAGGCACACGAAACCCAATCAAGATGGGTCGAACCCACAATAAATTCTCCCCCCCCCCCAAGCTTGCCACACAGGCAGAGACAGGCTCATTATTGATGTTTTCCGGCACATTATTGATGTGAAAGCATTTGAAGTCGAGATTGATCTTACCAAGTGTTTGCTCCTCATCCGGCTTTTAAACCGGTCTCCTATACTGTCTGTCATTTCTCAGGTCTTAAATGACTTACCTTAGAAACTCTCCTTCACAGCGGTGATTGTAGTGGCGACCTTCCGATGTGGTCGGTCTCCATTTTGACGAGAATCCAGAATCCCCCCCCCTCCCTCCACTTCCGGGCCTGCCTGCATCTAGGGTGTGGTTCGGCGCTGAGGAATGGTTTGATGAAGTTGATGTTATCACCTATCAGGACGTGTCCAAGCTATCGTAGCCGCCATTTGTCGCGTTCTCTTTTCTTGAAAATTATTGAATTTTTTTGTGAGAAATTGATTGAAATTCGAACTAACTGGATGAATTTTTCAGAGACTTCACAAAACGTCACATCCGGCAGATAGTCGCAGTCTTCCCTGAGGCTTACAAGATCTCATACGAAAAGGTCCAGACCAGGTTCACACAGGCTTCACCAGGAAAAGATGAATATGAGATGATCATTACACCGCTTGTAGATACATCCCGGAATCCACCGGTCAAAACGTCAGGTTTGAAACGAGGTAACTGTTATAAACAGCGCTAGTTTTTTACTATTTTAGAACGGCCACTGTAAATAATAATAATAGCGACAATACAAAGTCAAGAAGACCAAAGGTTTCGATGGGATCCCAAAAATGTAATATCTGATCCAGACAATTGGGTCTTGTAGATATCCGGTCTTAAGCAGAATTTTGAAACAGATTCAGGCCAGTGGCTGATCATCAGAGAAACCAAGTTCGAATATGGATTGAGCATGTTTGTTTACCCTTGCACGTCATATCTACTTTGATGAAATTGAAAAAAGCATCTTGCCTTGTTTCTACCGAATTTCCGGTTTCAGCCGGATTCCGGACAAACTACTTGTCTGGCAAAAAACTAAAGCTTAAAAACGAATTCAGCCTGTCTCCTTACCCCTACATCCAACTTCAGATAAAACTTCTGCTTTTAACAAATTTCCGGTTTTGGCCGGATTCCGGGCGAGAAAATAATTTAAATGGAGTTCAGTTCTGGATTCAGCATGTCTCGCATCAGCTTGAAAAACATTTTCTTCATCCCTTAATTTAAAACCCCCTCTCCCGTCCCTAAATATTGGGCTACAGGGCCCGTCTACGAACTTGACCTGTACCTCGACCCAGTGGATCCATACACCAAGTTTGAACAGAATATCTCAACCCCTTCGAGAGTTACCGACAGACGGACAACTCTTACTAAGTCATAGGTATCCCTCTACTTACGTTTTGGGATCCCAAAAAGTAGATCATTTGCTTCTACAAAGTTTAGTGAATTAACTGTTCTTTGTCGATTTTGTCGACTTACAGATTGTTGAACGAATTCTATAAGCATTGATAGAATCCCCGAGTTTATTAACATGGAAGGGCGTTCCAAGAACCCATCGCTCTGTTTTGGGATGACCATCTGCCAGTGTCTGTTGGGAAGCTTGAAGTGATGTCCGCGAGAGTTATAGTTACGTTTCAGAAAGTATTTACTTCCTTTTGCAACAGTGATAGTTAGGAAGAAATTATATAAAAACCTCAAAATAATATTTTCGAAAGAAATCAATACTGCCAAATGCTTAGTTGAGGACGATTATTTTGAGCTTTCAAATTACCTACCCAGTGAGTAGTACCTTAGCTTCTGTTGTGGCAACTTCTCTCCTGATCCAGTTTCTACCTCTGTACCGATGACCTGCGTCTACTTATTTGTGTTAGTGTATTTTTCTTTCGACCAAGGCTCCTTTTCCGCCTTTATACGTCGAGATCCATCCCGAAATGTTGTCACAAAGCCGATGTACGACGTACGCTTGGGCTTATCTGCATGGGATTGGGTTTAGGTTGAATGAACAGGGAGGTTTGTAGGTTGTCCGCCCAGGACAGACATCTAACTTTTTGAGTGCTTTTCCACTCAAAAATTGATGAGGGACTCAGTCAATGCATTAAAGGACAGTGGACAGCTCGCACCGGGAAAATCCCATCAGGACCGTTGTTTTTGTCGAGCAATTCGATGGCTCATCTACCTAGTTCAACTAGCGATGGAGTCGGTGTTTGACACGGAAATGACTCAATTTCTCAAAAATGCCTCGTGGGTTGGGACAACACATACTGAAACCAAGTCATCAAAATTCGGCCACAGGGCACTAAAAGAGCGACAGTTAAAAGGTCGTGACATAAATACTCAGCGTTACGCAGGAAGTATCTCCGTAGAATTGTGTGAAGTTTAACACCAGGATGGGGATTCTTGTGTTAGCTGTTATCAAGTTCGAGTTCATTAGTTCAAGTTCTGTCATCGTCTGACATTGCACCTTGACCTCTTTTATAGTTGACAAACCGATGGAAAATCTTAAGTCGATGGACTTCAAGCCTATGCCGCCCACTGCCTTGTTGGAGAGACGAACGATATTCCACGGCAAGCTGGTCACCCTTGTTAAGCAATACCACGCGGTAAGGTGTAAATGTATTTCTAGAGATTATGTGCGTTTCCATGTGGAGAACTCCTTTAAGCTGTGTCGCAGCTGATAAGAGAAAAAGAAAATTGTTTTCTTTGTTCCCTTTTTTTTGTGGCACTGAAAAGTCACCGGCTCTTGTAAAACAATGGACAGACGGTATCGTTTTTCCCGCAGTAGTAACACTCATAAACTTCAAACTCATGTCAACGCGCTACCAAATGTTCCGCCGATGGGCTAGTGGACATAGTTTTCAAACCACTCGCGACTTATGTTACGAATAATATATTAGAATATTAAATATCGCAATTAGCTTTCTTAATAGTTGGAATAATTCGAGCTTTTGGTATCAGTATTGCCGCTGTCACCAAATGTGGTTTACGTCGGTCAGGGATCCAGCCCAGAAACATCTTCGTCTGAAGAACAACAAAAAAAATAACCTGCTGATACCTGCTGTTCGTCGTATGCAAACAAAGCAAACTTTCGCATGCAAACCGATTAGGGTTCGCGTAGCGCAGGTGCCGATCTCCTGATTCTCTGCCCTCGGCCGGGGTGCAATGCGTGGTTGGGGGCAAGTCATCCGACGCTTTCCCGTGCTTTTCCCTAGATTTCTCTAGGTACCCATTTGAAGCTGGGTGGACTTCTGGCTTGTCTTACGGGGAAACGCCACTAACCCTCGCCCTAAACCAAACGGTCGGCACAACCGAGACTCGAACCAGCGACCCTTCGCTCGTGAGTTTGGCGCAATAACCATTCGGCCACGGACGGACACGGTTCGTCGTATGGTGTTTTAAGAAAGTGAAATTGAAAAAAAAAAAAAATTGGACCTTCTCTGCACCTTGAAGGTCTGGATATTAGGTCCCGGGTTGTCACTTAGACTCAGCGATTAGAGGAGTTGACCTAGTCAAGTCACGCAGGAGGGAAATAAGACTACTGAAGGAAGTTTGGCCCGAGCTTATTTAAGCTCGGTTCTGTAGCCTGGAATACCCAGCCTTGAACCGGGTACCTAAAATAGTGTCAGATGGCTTGCCCTCAAGCACGCGTTGAACTCACCGTCGCAAACCATATTAAAGTAGAGGTATACTTATTTGAACGGTTTGTTGACTTTGAACAGCGTAATTTTCAGGCACTTGCAATGACTAAACTGAACCACCAGTTAGCCTATAGAAGGGCCCCTTAAAACGCCTGAATAGGTATTTCGTATGTAGGTTTAAGTAACTGTTCAAATAAGCATACCGCTACTGTATTAGGGAGTCGGGACCTGCAGTCTTCGCACATTCCTCATTTCCCCGCGATCGGGATCCTAGGCCGGGCGTTTTGCCTTCTTGTCTGGATCCGCGCGACTGCTTTGCTTGATCACCACCTTACCTGCGATGGCATGTAGAGGACCCCCTGAAGGAAGGGAGAAACTATAGTCAGGTAAAATCATTAGGCGACTTTCTGTGTGTCAAAGTTTGGCATTCTGACAAGCTGTGGAACATTTTTTTGGTTATACTAGATTTCTCAGAGTTATTTGTAAATGAATGCCTTTTCTGTTGCTTAATATTATTATTATTATTATGAAAAAAAAAAAAATATACAAATGACACCCAACTACCTGGCTGGTGGTCCAGTTTGGGACTTGGGTTTCGTATACGGTATAGTAAAACAGTTTCTTCAGTTCTGTCCGTGATATCTCTAGATGGAATTTAAGCTAAATGGGACATTTGAAGTTAGTGGTATAATAAAATTCAGCATTAACCGTCATCGTGGGGGACAGTGTTGATTTTCGATGTTTTTATTTTAATCTTCCCGCCAGGCCCCATGAGCTTTATCGGGAATAAATTCATTCATTCTTTTCGCCTTAGGATTACTTGGCTTCACTCATCCCGCCAGTCAAGGTACCAGAAGATAAGCTGACCAAGTGGCACCCCTGCTTCCCCCTGGATGATGTACCTGACGTTGACCCTGAGGGAATGCCAGCGTCTCCAGCCAAGAATAAACTTGGGTCGGCCAAAGAAATTCTGGGTAAGTCTTGCATTCTCTGACTACTGTATACGCAAGAAGTCAGCTATGAATTGGGATTGCTACACTGTCAGAAGTTTCATAGAAGATAACACAAGGATGCGCAGTTTCAACAGATAACACTTGAGATGTTATCTGTTGTAGTTTTGCAAAATTTAAGCATTAGATGTTGTGCATAAAGAAGCATTGCCAGGAAAACTTAAAACTGCTGACTTTTCCGATATCATGACGACAAACAAAAATGTCAGCAGATGTTTTTCCTTATTTTTCGGCTCTTCTTGTTTGCTTAACATCCCAAGTGTTATCTGTTGACACTGTATACTTGTGTTATCTGTTGTGAAACTTCTGATGGTGTAGGGTACATTTCGATGCTATCTAAGTCAAAAGCGAGGCCTTGAAAAGGAGGGTGGGAATGTCGTCAATAAAGACGCATGACGGTTAGCCCGTCCAGAAATGCTGAAGAGATAGATAGAGAAAGAGAAGGTGTAGATGTCAGAACTCGCTTTGATCGAGACAAATTCGAGGAGAAAGACAGGCTTTTCGACTCTTTTCGAAATCATAATATATACAAAAGGGCAATCAACTAGAATTATCTTTACTTACTTGTACTTGTGTCACGACGCAAGCTATGCAGCTGTCCCTGGCGATAGCAGCTGACGGACCAAGGCATGTCATGAATCTCGTCTTCTATGAACGGCATCGAGATTTGAAGCCATGAGTATGGATCCCATCTCCTCCCATGCCGGCGGAAGCCTCTGATGGGCTCGAGGTCTTCTTTGAGGTGTTGACCTCCCCGGAGTTTCGACCAACCGGACATCGGGATGTCGAGCAGAGCTTTCTTCGCCAGGGTGGAATCTTCTCTTCTGCTCACGTGGCCGAACCAGGAAAATCGGCGTTTCTTCGCTAATGAGGCTGCATCGTATTTTTGGGAGGGAGCGTCTCCTTATTTCGTTGTTACTGAGGTGGTCGCGGAGTGTCACTCCCAAGATTTTTCGGCGGCATCCATGTCGAATACATTAAGGGATTGGGCCTTTTGGCAGCTTTTACTGGCCATGTTTCCGACCCGTAGAGAAGGGTGGATCTGACCATGGCTTCGTAAACTCTGACCTTTGTGTTTCGACTGATGTCTGTACGATTCCACAGACCCTTTTATAGCTGAGCGAAAACGCCGTTAGCAGCGTTGATGAGTGAGCAAAGATACTTGAACTTGTCAACCTTTTCTATTGGACACTGGGCCAGCTTGATGCCCAAATCCGACGTTTCGTTGGAAATGAACAGAGCTTCAGAGCTGATTCTGAGCCCCAATGGTTCCGCCTCCCTTGATACATCATCCAGCATCCTTTGGGCATGGGCTGCTGAGTCTGAGAGCAGGCCGATGTCATCAGCGTGATCGAAGTCAGTCACGGAGAACTCGGGGCTGACTTCGATGCCCGCAACGGTTCCGCATAGCCCTTCTGATAATCCTCACAAAAATAAAATATCTGTCCACACCAGCACGATTTCCCCTGTTGCTTGTGAAGCGCGACCGGACAAGGTATCGCACGACATCTTCGTAATGAACAAACGCCGTTCAGGATGTTCATATTTTTGTTTTCCTAGTCATAGTGAGTAGAGATGCACCCTTTGTTAGAATGGTATTTTGGTTGATCAAGAAGGTTTACAAGGTGTGTTCAAGGCCCAAGGGGTGTTCCGCGTAATGAGCTTATTTTATTTCTTTCATAGAGAAAGCTCACAATCTGCTTTCGAAAAACCCGCGTATGTTGGACGCTCTACAGTCAGCAGCCAATCGCGAAGTCTCTACCTCCTCATCCGACGCCAAGTTTGAAAAGCCTGCCGAACCAGCTGCTCCGCTCAACCCTGCCCTCAAGGGCGTCCCTCAGGCATTGCTTGATAAGGTAGGTAGTATTCAGTTATAATCTTACTGTGGAATGAGCCTTGTTACGTTTTATTTTTTATTTTTGTATTGGCTGTTACGATTTTAGCTTGTTGCATCATTTCTCAAATGTAAACATAGTACAGATACAGGCAGACTACAAAAACAAACAGATCGCCACTCTTGACGGTCAAATTTGACCGTCATCAAACACCAAATCATTTCTCTTCTCTAAACCTTTTCCCACTGACAGTCCATTCATATGAAACCCGCCTCAAGGCTCGATTTTCTCTAGGTCTTTCTAAGGTGGTTACTGAGAGAAGTAGGTTTTCACTGAGCTACTCAGTACTGCACTACTGAATAATTTACTATGACCGTTTATGTGCTCACTTGTCCATAACAGTTGTCAGGCCAAGCCTCGTGCAATTACTGTTTGAATTTAAGAATCATCAGTATATAGTGTAACTTGCGTCTGAGTGAACTGAATTCACCTCTCTGTTCAGTGCTGAATTTTTTTTTTTAGTAATATTGAAAAATTAAAAGAACTTGAACTTGATAAGTGTGATAGCATGGTTTGCACTGTTAATTAAGGAGTTCGAAAGTATTTTAGCATATGCAACGTGTATATAACCCCCACTCACCAGTTAAAACCAGGACTTGGATCATCTACTACTATTGGGATCCAGAAGCACCCACAATCCACATGAGCAAGCTCAAAATAGACCTGAACAAGAAAATCAGACAAAACGAAAAGTATTTAGCTGGTATAAGAATATAAAGTAAACAAAAAAAAATACGGGCAAATATCTAGCATTATTATTTCTTGCAGTAATATGCCAGATTTTCAAGAAACAAGAGCTGTAAGCTCATATGGCACTTGCATGGGTTGAGATGTATTATTTGATCAAAAGTAATTTTCGACTGTGCGGTTCAGATGCGCACTTTAAGGAAGCTAGAGAAAAAGTATTTTATCGTAGAACTTGGCTGTCATGATGCGCACTTTAAAGGCACTAGAAATTCATCTGTAAGGAAGACCCTGAGGCAAAAACGATAGCAGGCTCTTAGGGATCATTGATATATACGTATGATCAAAAGTATTTTTTTTTCCCACTAATGCGGGTAAAATGCGCACTTTAAGGGTGCTAGAATATTTTTTTTTTTGCAAAACCCTTGTGGCACAAATGATCATGGGTTGAGATGTATCGTTTGATAAAAAGTACTTTTCGACCTTGCGGTTAAGATGCACACTTTAAGGGAGCTAGAACTTCATTTGTAAGCAAAACCCTTGAGGCAAAAATGATCACTGGCTCATGGGGATCATGGAAATGCATATTTGGCTTAAAAGTATTTTTCTTAATTTAAAGTCATGATTGGTACTTTAAGGAATGGTCGGATTTGAAAAGTGGCGATTTCTAAGCCAATCTTGTCGAATTTCTAATATTCCAGCCAAATTTCATCGTCCTAGCACATCTGGAAGTACCTTAACTCGCGATCACCGGAATTCCGGACCCGCCCCTCAAACTCCCCCCACAGTCGCCGGAGCCAATCCGGTTCGGTTTTGGACTTGTTTGTTATTCCCACAAAGTTCCAGCCCGATCTCTCCAGTCCAATCCGGTCACATATTCCCTCCCCCCCCCCCCAATTGTTGTCGGATCTGGTCCGGACATGAAAAAGATCACCACAGGCACGCCCTCTGTTCAGTTATTAAATTTCACTCGAATCCGATCACCCGTTCCAAAGTTACGCATGGCTAAATATTCCGGATTCCCCCTCCCTCCGATCCCCCCATGACTATCGGATCGTGTGAATTTTTATTTACAAGTCAGTTTGATCGGGTCCCTGATACGGCTCCCAAGTTTCGTCGTCAAAATCCCGAAACTGTCATCACCATGGAATTCCGGGAAACTCCCCTCCACCCCCCCCCCAAGTGTCCGGGTCCAGTCCAAACGTGTAAACGATTTATCTGGAGCAGATTCTTGTTCTTCCCAGCAAGTTTTACTCCGATCCCTCCATTATAACCGTTTCTCGAGATTTCCGGTCTTCCCCCCCCCCCCCAACTCCCCCATAGCTGTCGAATCCGGTTCGGACTTCAAATGGAACATCAAAGATATTTCGTTCATTCAGGTATTAAGTTTCGTCCCAATCCGATCACCCGTTCGAAAGTTACACAACACTCAATTTTCCATATTACCCCGCACTGAACCACATATATAAACCCCTTTGACCCCCGAATGCACTAGCTCTTTCCGATGTTAACAGAATGATCCGATGCAAAGAGTGACGTCACGCCACGCGCAGAGCTACTAGTGTGAAGAAAGGGGTAGGGGTTTTACAAAAACTACTAAATTCTCAGGATTCCCCCGCCCTCTACTGCCTCCACGGTGGTCGGATCGGGGAAGTGACTATTTGCATGTTAGTTTGGTCGGGTCCCTGATATGCCTGCCAAGTTTCATCGTCCTAGCGCATCTGCAAGTACCCTAACTCGCGATCACCGGACCGACAGACCGACCGACGGAAAAGTGATCGGTATATGGCACTTGAGCGAAGCTGCAAGTGCCATAAAAAGGTGTCTCCGCTGAAGTATCAGTATTCCTTCAGCCCAAGCTGACTGCTAATCATATTTGACAGTGTGAAACGGATACCTCAGCTGAATTTTGTTAGAGCTATATTTCGGCCCTTCTTGGCAAGAGTCCAGCTTGAGCCTGAAGAGGACCCTTGCCAAGAAGGGCCGAAATATAGCTCCTATAAAATTCAGCTGACGCATCCGTTTTGCACTGTCAAATGTGCTAAAGTATCGTGCACGGTCTAACCAACTGGATAGTTAATGAGCGGGCGGAACCGACTGCCTCGTTGTCATAAAGGCTTTGATTATTTTTTTCTGTTAGTTGTGGTATAATCTTTGCTGGTGGTGGAAGTTTCCAGAAAGAATAGGTATAGTAGTGTTAAGAATAATGAGCATGTCGGCTGGTCATGGTTTCTCCCTTGTTTATCTTACGATTTACCTTGATTTCAGATTCGGGCTCGAGAAGCTGAAAAGATGAAGATGGTAATGACCCAGAATCCGGAGGACATAAGGGCCGGCCAAATGGCAGGTCGGCTCCCTGACCTGGCGAGAACCATCTCCCACATTTTTGTTACTGATAAAAAGCCAGCAATATCAACGGAGGTCCTCAGCAAAAGGATGATGGAGAGCACGAAGCTGGTTACTACTCTGGGTGAGTTAACTCCCTGCCCTTACCTTCTTGCGGCCCAAATTACTTTGAGACTTGTAAATACGTAGCCCATCTGCAAATTTATCAGCCACATGGGCGATAGACTCTTTCCTGGAGCCTGTTCATTTTGTTTGAATTGAATGTTTTGATAGACCTTGATTACCATGGACATTAGGTCCTCTTGCAACTCGAGGCGCTTAGCACATCCAAGAAATGTTGCCAGTCATGTCTCATAAGCCGCTGCCGATGTTGTGCTGATGTTGCGGAGATCTGATTGGTGGATGCGGCGAAGGGTTCTTCGCTCGTCCTCTTCGTCTGGACCCCTTCCGTTGCTGGTGGATGGCGTTCAGGAGTCTGCACTAGTCTTAGTCACCGGTCCCTCGATATTCGAGACGGGGGAGGCTAAAGACTTAAAAATTTAGAATATAGAGGTTATTAGGGGGGTTTGATTGCGGGTTCCACAAAAAATCCGGGTTCTATTTCTGACGGCAATTATTGCTCAGGACGGAAATTACCTGCATCATTGTCTGATGCAAAACATTGTTTCAAGGAATAGGAAAGCGTGTCCAGAAAAATAAAACCTTAAAAAAATAAAAGGTGCCTTTTGAAAAAATTATCCGAGCTTTGGTATTTGTATTTATTTCTAAAGACGGCCAACGTGGGACGCTACATACAAATACAAGTAAATTATTTTATATCTGACAAACCAACAACAACCAAACATTCATATTGAGCGCTGAACTGAGCTAAATCTAATGGCGCTAAACGGGAAGTCAGCTTAGATTCGTTGTACCTTCTTGGCAAGCTACAGCCTGACGAGGACCTTGCTAAGAAGTGACGGAATTTAACTAGAAAAGATCTTGCTTAGTGCTATCAAATATAACCTTCGTAACATCCCCCTCGCTCGTTGTTGTCATTTATCTCTGCTCTTATCGTTTAGGCTCAGCGGGCGAGCACATACAGCTTATTGCCAAGGTGTGTCCGGAATGGCTCACCCTTCATCAGCTTCAGGGCAAAACGTTCGTTAAGGTCAATCGCAAGCTAGACATCAACAGCGTTGTCACCAGTTTGGAGAAGTTTAAGAAGTCAACCGTCTAGAGTTATTTATGATATAGGATTATTTACCCCTACATGCTTTCTGCCCCTCGAGTGGGAAAGGTACGATTAGGCTAGATTTTTTATTATTATTTGGGTTGCACTCCAGTTTCAGAGAGCTCTGTATTTTCTGTTCCAGAGCAGAATAACACTAGGGAGTAGCGCCAAGACCTATGCTTTCTATTAATTGAAACGGGCCTTACTCGTAGCACCGCCCACTACCCTCGTGACATTCAAGGCGAAACAAACATGTGGGTTTAGAAATTTCTAGTACAGCTAAGGTGCGATGTGCACACATCGATGAAACAGGGGAGGCTGTAATTTTTTTTTTGCTCTGTTTGGAATATGAAGTTATCGGAGCCAGCGCTGGTGCACGATTGATTAAGTTTCAGTAGGGACGTGACCTATCGCTAGTGTCGCTGCTATTAGAGTGTGGCAAGTCTCGGCGCTACTCCCTAGTGTTATTTTGCTCTGTTCTGTACCCGGTAAGTTTGCAGACTTGTATCGTGACAATTAGTTTCTGGACCTTGATTGCTTGAAAATGGTGAGGAAAAAAGAAAAGCCCAATAAAGACTATAGTATCGTATACTAAGTAGAATCAAGAACAGATGATTAACCACAGGAGAATGAATTAATTTACTGTACGCTTTGCACACTCACATGACATTCATTTGCCGGAATGTTTAGCTTGGATGAGCCTAGTGGTTCTCAACGGCATGGCGGTATATTTGGCGCGAAGTAAAGGTTGCGTTTTTGCAGATACCATGGTATCTGTACCACGGTAACTGGAGCTGCAATTACTCGTTTTTACAGTTACCGTGGTATCTGATATACGGTTGCTCTGCAAAAACGACAATTGTCCAAATCAAGCTTTTGCAAGTCATCCCAAAAGATAAACTGATATCCAGTCACATCACAGTGCCAAACTTCTTTCCCAGCAATTTGACAAAAAATGATGAAAGTGAGATGACATTTTCAGATACCACGATGAGTTACCACGGTCGGACGTTGGTATCTGAATATCAGATACCACGATAACTGGCCAGATACCATAATAACTCCAAAAACGCATTTTGACCGTGGTATCAGATACCGCGAAAACTACAAAAACGACTTTAGACTGTGGTATCAGATACCAAAAATCAGAAAATCAGTATCAGATCTGCAAAAACGCATCTATAAAGTCTTAAAAAAAAAACGTTTGGAAACTTTGCTCAGTGGAGGAGCTCGTGCGACCCTGCCTGAGTTGCGGTCATATTGCTTCTATCCGTAGCCTAACATTCCTTGAAGGGCTATTCCCTATTTGTTAACCCAGTCGATGTCGCTCGCAAAAAGATCCAAACCAAACGAGACTATAACATAAGCTAGACATGTAGCCTTTACGGACCCGTCGTACCTAATAACTAGTGCAACGCTTTGGTAATTGCTCCATCAGTTCTTAAACCCTGAGACCCAACTGTTATAAGGTACATTCTAACGACACCTCACGGACTTTCACACTTATCATGTTGTGCTATTCTCGATGTGTATCATCCTCTCGAGGACTGTTTGCAAGAAGCTCACTCGTCCGAATTTTTGTTTTATATAAGCCTTAAATGACACCCGAACAGTGAAACCATACTTGAACACACCATGGAGAATGCATTTACAGACATGGCCGCGGAAAGCATTCTTCTCCTGAGCGTGACGTTTTCAAAATAGGGATGTTCGTTTCTGGAGGTTTGCTCATGCAGACTTCAAGACAAACAGCGCAATTCATTCAAATCTTGTACAGCGCTGGCCAGATCGTATTGGAATTTCTTCTAGATATACGTTTGGGCTTAACTGGTTAAACAGTATTCCAGAAGAAGGGTTGATTGGAGACATTTGTTCATTTCTAAAATTGTTCGGTACTGAAATAAAGGACAGATGTAAAATGGAGCAAAAATCATAGCTTGGAAACACTATTTCGTATTTGGATTGGGTTTTCTGCAGCAATGTTAACTGAAGTCATACAGATAGGGATGATACTTGGTACTCTTCATTCAGGTGTCCTTTAACGGACCCGTCATACCTATAATAACTAATGCACATGTACCGTACTTCCGTAATTGCTCCATCAGTTCTTAAACCCTGAGACCCAAGTCACCCAACTGCTGTAAGGTACATTATAACGGCACCTCACGGACTTTCACACGTGCCATGTTTTGCTATTCGCGATGTGTGTCATCCTCTCGAGGACTGTTTGCTAGAAGCTCACTCGTCCGAGTTTTTTTTTTCATATAATTTGGGGGGGGGGGGGTACTTTTGCTACGGTGAGGGGAAGTTGAAAAAGGCTAACAACAGCTATAACCGTGGGTAATTTCTTAAAAGCAAAGCCTTTTTATTAAAGGATTCAACTATTAAAGGACTATTAAAAGGATTCAGTTATAAACAGTAAATAGTGCGAGGGTCCTTTTTTTTTTGTAAAATATAACACTAAATATGGTTTGCCATTTTTGCTTCTAACGAAAAAATAATACGCAGGAAGTCCTAACGGAAATGTAATACTTGTAGATAACATTCAGAGTGTTGCAGCTGTAAACTAGGCTTCGGATTAAATCGTGGTTGCGTGACAAAAAGCATGGTGATTCCAGACAGTCAGCGTTTCAAAGCTTTACGTGGTAAGTGTTCTTAAGAGCGAGGATGACGCGAATTACTTGCGTCTAAGAAGTTGTCGTAACACGAAGCTTACTTCTTTGTACTTCTGTCTAGTGCAGGTGGGAAATTTGGTTCTGAAGACCAAGTTGTCCTGAGTCCTTACATGAGTATAGCATTGTGAAAGTGACATTGACGAAGCAAGAAACGAAACTTACATCCAAAATAAGCTCCTCTGAATGAAAAAAGTAAAATCTTAGGGATTCGAGGTCATGGCTTGCTATTAAAGTTGTAATTTGAATTAGAATGTGCCTTCTTTTCTTTCTAAAGTGTCCTTCATAGGCTGCGCATTACTTGTTGAGATTGTGAAGGGATGAATACTTACCGCTAAACGACTTCCTTCTTGATCGACTTACTCCGCCCTGCAGTTTCGGGGAGGGGGGTTAGTGCGCTTGACCAAGACTTGATAATGGCCTCTCGGAGAATGTTTAACTTACGTCAGAACCAACGTAATCGCGACTTTGGCAGAGTGTAAAGCTCCCTAGGCAGCGTTGAAGATGGTGTCACGCAGTTGTGAACTCGTACGCTAATGCAGTTGTCCGCCCTCCGGACTTATTATTAGTCCTTGGATGCAGTCCGTAGTAACAAGATCCTACAGTCGGATTCGTATTACTGTCGCCTTGCCTGGCATAGGATACTAGACTAAGTAGCGTATCAGGATTCAGGGCCTCTTGGAAGCGTGCATTGGAAAAAGCATGAGGTTTGCTTACCCGGTTTTTGGTTATTTCGCATCCTCTGTAGCAGGTTTAGCTGTGTCTAGGATCGGACTATCAGTTAAGGACAAAAGCGTGAAACTACAGAATAGGACAAGCACAACTAGGAAGTTTGTAGCAATATTAGGCAAAATCTGCCAATAAACATAAAGCAAATTTGCATGAGGTACATTTTTCAAGGCGCTTTAATATTGTTAGTTCACTGTTCTGGGAGTACTTAGGGGTGGAGGGTAAGCAGTTGGTACAAGGGAAGAAATATCAGGAGATATTGACCAATAAACACGAGGCAAATTTGCATAATGATGTAAATTTTTCAAGGCGCTTTAAGACTAGTTCATTGTTTTGGGAGGACGTAGGGGTGGGGGTAAGCAGTTGACAAAAGGGAAAAAATGACGGTTTGTTTTAGGCTTCATATTCTTCTGTCTTGTAATGTGAGTGGTGATCAGTCCTTTAGATGTGTAGGTTTTCTCCAGCTAAACATTTGAAAGGTATTGCTCGTTTGTCTCAGTTATGGCTGTTGTGTGAAGTTTTTCGACTAAGCCAGTATCTGGAGGGAAGATCTCCTTAGCATATCGTTTGTGTTGTTTGTGCTGTGAACATTTTTGGGTTTTCCCGACCCCCTGCTTCTTTCATTTTATTTTGTGAAGTGTTTTGCTTGAATAAACGAGATTTGTTCGTAATTTATTTTTTCGTTTCGTTTTGTTATTGAAGAAGAACAAAATCTATTCAGTCTTTTTCGCGAGAATCTGCAGGGAGGGTTCATGGAAAGAATTATAGTTGGGTAGGGGTTCCTCATTGGCACCTCTCGGTTTAAGAATGTGCGTTCCTCCGACTAACCGTCTTGCCAATTGGTTTACATCAAGTCTGCCGGGAGACGCCGGATGGGGTTGAGGTTGATCCCATATCTTATACTACCAGCCCGTGTATGCGAGGGTGTAAATATTGTACTATTCTAACCCTCGGAGGTTTGGGCAAAACCTAAGGCTTAAGACATCCAAAGATACAGGTAATTTGTTAAAATGTACCGGAACTTAAACAGTAAACACTGCGAGGGGTGCTTTAATAAACTCACGAAACTGGAATGTTTAGTTTTTCGGGCGAAAAATAGCTTTAAAAAGAATACCCGCTGAAAGATATAACACGGATGATGCCTAATGGATCCCACATACGAGAGTTACATTGTGAATCTCCCACCATATAGTGTTTATAGACGGCTCATCTTAATTGATTCGTCATAGTGGACTGCGTTTGTGAGCAATGCACAAAACCATATTTCGTGGTTTGACGTACAAGGCTGGTTTCACTGGTCCCACGCATAGGAAGACGCGCCTCGTTGCATTTTACGTTTTTTGCAGATAACTTTCGTTATAACGCTGCCACATCTCAGTCGCTCGAAACTTATTACTTGCACAGAGATTTCGTCATCCGTTCCCTCCGTTCCCGTCTTCCGTTTGTGGGTTTCAGTCTTCGGTGACAGCTCCCGTCCTTTTGAGTCAGATTGTCACCTCGCCAGGATTAATTCCCGACCAAAAATGTTCCAGCCACGAACTAAACAACAGCACGGAACCCACGGGCAGGATTATTAATGCCTGGGCCACATTCAGTCACACTTGTACGTAATTTGGTTATTACCCACTCTTTACAGGCGTTTTTCCGTGACAATCCAGATTGACGATTCACAATCCGGATTCTCCAAAATACGTTTTCTCTGACAATCCATGTTGTGAAAAATCGTTTTCTCTGACAATCTGACAATCCGGATTCGTGCTTGGATTGTCGATTCGAGAATCTTGCAACGGAGCAAGATCGTCGTTTGTACAATCTGGGATTGTCGATTTGCTGTTTTCTCTGACGAATCAGCTATCCAGGATTATAATCCGGGATTGTCGCAGAAAAACGCCATACGTTTCACCCTGGTCACACTTGGGACGCAGATTTGCAATTTATGTTACCACATCATCGCTCATAGGTAAACGAAACTTGTTAAAGTCAGCGACTGAGGTCTGTGATTGTTCCAAAGTTATGTTTCAAAATGGCGGAGATGGATTTTTCCATCTCGACTATTTTACGTTTTCAGCGTCTTTTCTTCCCAATTTCGACCGTAAAACGATCTTATTACCGGCGTTTCTACCTGGTGTGACTATAGTGGGGCTCGGGCATAAGTCTAGATCCAGTAATGTTACTTTTTTCCGATTAGACCACCTACAACAGCCATCGCTCTTTTCGCGAGGACCTTTATAATTTTATTTGTTTCGCAACCACGTTAAGCGCCGGTGTTTTTTGGTCCTGGTGTATACCTGCTGCCCGGGGCGATCAATACCTGATGGCTAATAACCGGCAAATAATTGATCTGGGAACCTTATTCCGTCCGTAATGATAGACGTGAATATCAGGCAGAAGCGTCCGACAAGGACATGCCGTACTTATCACCTTCACATGTTTCAGCTATTCTTTACGTTTTAATGCTAATAAGTTGGTTCAGCTCAAACTGATCATATCTTGCTTAATGAACCGTTCTCCTCATTCAGTCTAAAGAATCTAACCACATACGCCGGATTGACCATGGCCCTGTACGGTTGTGTTTTTTTTTCAATCGTAAACAAGTTATAGTTTCCAGTTAACGGCCGATATGCAAGAATAGTAATTTCATAGTAAGCTCATTCAAATGCAACGAATGTGCTTGGACTTGGTAGCCGGATTGCAAGCCTTAAAGTACACCTCGCATATTTACTGTTTATGTTCCAATATTATAAATTACTTGAATACTGTAGAACTGCAAAGTTCTGCTTTTAACGAATGTTCCACGGCTTTGGCCGTTTTAAGCCTTTTCCCATCTCCATTGACTTCTAGCAAAAACTCGGCAAACTTCAAGTAACCGGTTTTACGCATCAATAGCATGATACGCAATACTCGTCGGGATCATAATGCGCATGGGAAATATTGAATCGTGGCTAATGCAAACATTAGTAAGGTGTCGTTAGCGGGTTTAGAATGTAACGTATCAAATTACGGAAGTGGGTTGCATTGTCGTTATAGGTACGATGGGTCCTTTAATGTACAGGTAGAGTAGAAACGGCAACTGTACAAGTAGAGGTATGTTAATTTGAACATCTCCTAACTTTGAGCAGCGCCGCTGAAGAATATGATGAAAATCAAACCTAGCAGATATTCATGTGCAGTACGGAACGGAAACAGTAATTTAAGTAAATCAAATAACAAGTTGTAGCCACAATATGTTATATTCAAACAATGGATAAAACCAAACGGATACGTCAACTAAGATGGTTCAACAGGGATATTTCGGCCCTTCTTGGCAAGGGTCCTGGTCAGACTGTCGAACGTCAGGAATAACGTCGGGGAATGGAAGAAACAAACCTGCAGCCAGTTAGGAGTATTTATCAATTTTGAATCTTTTCTCTTTGTTGCTCAGTTTATTCTTTCTTTGTCACTGAGTTTAGTCTGCACTCATTACCCGTCAGGTTACGGCGTCGAGCTTTTGCGTTACTTTCATAGTCGTTCGAAATATCCCAACAGAAGAAAAGTAAAATTAAACAACTCGCACCAAAGGGTTTTGATGTTATATTTATGTCAAAAGAAAGCAGGAACACTTGGATTAAGTTCTTAATTTATCACTATTCCGTTTGGCTGTGGTAGGGGCGAAAAACAAAACCAGGGTTATCTGAATCTTGGATCAGTGTCTCAAGGCCTCTACTTTACATGACAAGCTCTGAGACAATAGTTTCGTCTTTGTAGATACCATGGTATCTGGTACCACGGTCTAAAGTCGTAAAAAGGCGGGAACTGAATCCGCCAGCGTGTTACGGAGAGAGAGACGGGTTTAATAACAAGACCAAAGTTTTCGATGGGATCCCAAAAATTTAATATTAACTACGTCTTGTCTTCGCCAAATCCAGTCTTCGCCAGGCTAATCATCTGAGAAAACCAAGTTCAGATATACCTGTATAAGCCGTATCTATTTTGACGATACCGATCGAAACTTCCTGGTGTACTTCTGCCAAATTTCCGGTTTCGGCCGAATTCCGAGCAAACTACTTGCCCAGCAAAAACAAAAGATAGTTCAGAAACGAGTTCAGCGTATCTCCTTATCCCTATAAAGAACATCTAATCAACTTCAAATACAAATTTTGCTTTTAACAAATTTTCCGGTTTTTGCCGGATTCCGGACGAACTATTTGTCCGGCAAGAAAATGATTTTCACCATCGTGTTCAGCACGTTTTCTTACCCCTAAATCGAATATCTAATCAACTTCAAATACAAATTTTGCTCTTATCAAATTTTCCGGTTTGCGCCGGATTCCGGGCGAACTACTTGTCCGACAAGAAAATGGTTTTCACCATCGTGTTCAGCCTGTCTTCTTACCCCTAAATCAAACATCTAATCAACTTCAAATAAAACTTTTACTTTCAACAAACTTTCCGGTTTTAGCCGGATTCCGGGCGAACTACTTGTCCGGCGAGAAAATAACTTTCATATTCGGATTCAGCATGTCTCCTTACCCCTAAATCAACTATCTAAATAGCTTTCAAAAAATATTTTTGTTGCCCCTTAATTTGAAACCCCTCCCCCAACCTCAAATATAGGGCTACAGAGCCCATCTTCGAACTTGACTTGTATTTTGACCCGAAGGATCCTCCCACCAAGTTTCATCAAAATATCTCAATGCCTTCGAGAGTTATCGTGCGCACAGACGGACAGACGGACAACTTTTGCGATGTCATAGGTATCCGTCACTAACGTTTTGGGATCGTTTTAGTGAGACACTGAAAGGGTTGTACAAAAAGGAACAGTGGGATAACAAAAATCCTGAGGTTGCGTTCTGCCGAAATGGCGTTCGTAACAAGTCTTACCCAATATCAATAATAATTTGCAACCCGATTACAGCGGAGTGTACAAATATGGAAAAAGGCACAAACTTTGTACACTGTCTAAAGCAATGAACATTAGAACACTAACAAGAGCTGGAAGCTCATATGGCACTTGCAAGCGCTGGGTCAGAGGATGAAAGTAGGAATTCGTCAATTCGTGGGTTTGTTGTGATCATTTGTAAGCAAAACCCTTGAGATAAGAATGATCATGGGACCTTGGAAATCACGAGACTGTATCGTTTGGCAATGCAGTTGGCTGTACGCACTTTAAGGGCGCTAGAAAATCATGTGTAATCAAAACTCTTGAAGCAAAAAAGATGATCATCAGGTGCACGAAAATGTATATTTTACTCAAAAGTATTGTTTGTACTTTAAGGAATTCATTTGTAAGGAAAACCCTTGAGGCAAAAATGATCATGGGCTCATAGGGATCACGAAAATGTATATTTTGCTTAAAAGTATTTTTTTGCACTTTGCGGTTAGCATTAGTACTTTAACGGATGGTCGGATCTGGGAACTAACTATTTCTAAGCCAATCTTGTCAAGTCTTTAATTTTCAAGCCAAGTATCATCGTACTAGCATGTCTGGAAGTACCTTAACTTGCGATCACCGGAATTCCGGACCCCCCCCCCTCTAACTCCCCCACAATGCCCGAATCCGGTCCGGTTCTGTCACTGATCTACATAGGGCTTGTGCTTGTTCTTCCCACCAAGTTTCATTCCGATCGCTCCGCTCCAAGCATGTCACAAGGTTTCCGGACCCCCCTCCGACCCCCCCCCCCCAGCTTCATCGGATCCGGTCCGGACTCGAAATGGGACATCCGTGACACGTTGTCTTTCTACATATCAAGTTTCATTATGATCCGATCACCCGTTCGGAAGTTATACATACCTCAAGATTCAGGATTTCCCCTCCCTCCACTCCCCCCACGATGGTCGGATCGGGAAGCTGACTATTTCCAGGTTAATCTGGTCGCGTCCCTGATTTACCTGCCGAGTTTCATTGTCCTAGCCCACCTGGAAGTAACTTAACTCCGCATCACCGGAATTCCGGAACCCCACTCCAACTCCCCCCACAGTGCACGAATCCGGTCCGGTTCTGTCAATGATGTACCTAGGGGTTGTGCTTATTCCTCCCACCAAGTTTCATCCCGATCGCTCCACTCTAAGCGTTTAACATGATTTCCGGTTCCCCCCCTCCGACTCCCCCCACATACATCGGATTCGGTCCGGACTTGATATGGGACATCTGAAGCATGACGTCTTTCCAAATATCAAGTTTCATTAAGATCCGATCACCCGTTCGAAAGTTATGCATGCTACTAAATTCCGGATTCCGGCTCCCCTCCCTCCCCCCACGATGGTCGGATCGAGCAAGTGACTATTTCCAAGTTAGTCTGATCGGGTCCCTAATACGCCTGCCAAGTTTCATCGTCCTAGCACATCTGGAAGTACCCTAACTCGCAAACAGCGGACTGACCGACAGACCGACGGAAAAGTGATCGGTATATGGCACTTGGCCGGTAGGCAAGTGCCATAAAAAGGAACTTGAAATCTGCTATTGTGTTCGTTCCTTTGAGCTAAAACAGTAGCGAAATTGTACCCACTTATCTTTGCGTTTTCGATCGTTACGTTTTTGCCGTGATGCTAGGATCTTCAGCAAGTCAAGGGCGGCAGCAAACCAGAAAGAAAGAAATCAAGAGGTTTGTCGCCATTATTGTTTCCCCTCTGCCAAGCTGATTATGATCCTGGTAAGTCTTGTGACAATAACGGTTGGTGAACTACGCGGAACGCTACCCAAGATTCAACAGAACATCCGAGAGACGGAAAATATTGTCGTGTTTTGTTGCTCCGCCGCTGGCTCTCACTAAATGACCGGCGATCAATAACGTTTTTTCTTCCTTAAAGGACACGTCGTACTTTTGATACTTGTGCAACCTACTTCCGGAATCACTGATTGCGGTACATTCTTAGCCCCATGACGACACCACACTGATTTTTACACTTTCTATATTTCGCTACTTTCGGTCATGCTTCCAAGTCGCCAGAAAAACCGGTTTTGCAAATTTTATCGTGTTTTTGCTATACGTCAGTGGGTCTGGAGAAAGGCTTAAAACAGCTAAAGCCGTGGGTTATTTGTTAAAGCAGAGCTTAAATCAAAAGTTTTCAACTATTTCAAAATATTGGAACGTATACAGTAACTAGTGCGAGGGGTCCTCTAAAGGAGTTATGTTGGAAGCATTCTACAGTGTCTGTATTTACAGTGTCTAGAACACCCCCATACAAGTGGCTAGTTCAAATCGGAACTTGGCGCTAACGACATCTAGTGGTGCGATTCTAAAGCACCCTTCTGGGCAAGCTCAAAATAGATCGAAAGGGAATCAGACTGAAAGAAAAATATCGCAGCTGCTGTACGGATAAAAAGTAAAAAGTTTAAGCTAAATATTTAGCAGTATTTATTCATTTCAGAAACTTGCAATGAGGTATTCCTGTCGGTTTATAATGTACGGTCTGACCCACTAAATTATAGATGACCAACTTGAACAATCAAGCCAGTCAGTTCCACCAGCTAACTTGCTCGTTGTCATAAAAGGCCTACACAGTTTCTTTTATTTGTGAATAATGTTGGCAGGTGTTGCAGAAAGAAATGGTACACAAGTAGTCGTTCTTACTACCTGGTAATATTAATGGTAATGGTGATGGGACTTTCCGCAATTCCAAGCAGAGGCGTTACTAGCCAAAATGTTTGGGGGGGTGACAAGGTATTTACCGACTGGCTGGTCCTTTTTACCGACTGTTTTTGCGGATAAAAACGACTGTTATTAAGAAAAAACGACTGTGTTGACGAAAAATCGGCTGATTTTAAGAAAAAACGACTATTTTTAAGTCGATTAAATCGATTATTTTTAAGAAAAAACGACTATTTCTAAAAAAAAGTCGACTGTTTTTAAGAAAAATCGTGGCACTTCGCGCCGACTCGGCTCTTTTTTACCGACTGGCCGACAACATTGGGGGGGTCCGTCCCCCCATCCCCCCCAGTAGTGACGCCTCTGATTCCAAGTAACTTCCATATCAACTAATCCAAAAATACGCATACGAAATTGCGTCACTATGGGGAAACCTGCATGCGATAGTTTTGTCAAATTTTCGGAGCAAAAGAGGAATTCGCATCCGACTGCGGAAACCGGATTGCGTGTACCTTCAGAGTTCCCAAAATTAAATGCTACCGTTGCTACCATCTCAGCATGTTATAGTCATCACGTCTGTTTGTTCATTATTCATTATGTCCGTTATGGTTACAGCGAGCGGATCTTCTTTCACTGATTTATTCTGGCCTTTTTTTCTCAAGAGATTTAACATCAGGATCTAGAGGAAGAGTTTGCACTATTTTTCTCAGAAAGTTTTCCGAATAGTTAGAACCTTTGTTGTTTTGGACGGAGTTAGTTGATTTCTGGGAACTATGATATAACTCAGTTTGGGACTTCTTGACACTTGTTTCTGAAGTTACAAAATAAACAAACCTTTCATCTTTTGAAGGTTTAGCTAACTTGAGGTGTTCGGTCCATGACCACTATACGATCTTCTGTAAAGATAAGTATTCCTTTACTTGTTACAACACAATCTTCATTTTCTACGCTTCATAGGGGATTTAGAAGTTGGGACCAATTAGCTCAAAATTTGAAAATTACTCGCGACATTTCTTCGTTTAAGCTTCCAGTTGAACAGAACCTGTTTAGTAAGTATGAATTTTAAGAAATAGTATTTTGTTATTTGTTTTTGTTTGTATTGTGGGTGCTGTGAGGATGAATATTATCTCAACTTTTTTTTTTTGAGGTGTGGTATGTGATCTCGATTTGGACACTTGGAAGTTGATTTTTGTGTTCAGCATTTTGTTCAGTCGAAGTGCATTCTCTTTTTTTGCCACCCAGTCGCTTGCACGTACGGATCTTCCTGCCTGTTGTTCATCAGCACTGTTATCAGTTTGTTCAAAAGCGTTCGAAAAAGCTTTCTCCGTCTAATGTCCATAACTAACTCTTGCCGCACCTCTACAAAACGGTATAGTGATTCCATTTTAGTTATTTCATGGTCAATGTCAGACGTTGTGTTCTTCGGCGCGTCTTTTAAACTTTCAAGGTCTATTTTCTCCGAATCTTTAAGGTCTGTTGGAACCTGTTAGCAAAGCTAGAGGGCTTTCACTAGGATATACTGCATCTTGCCGATATTGACGTAACAAAGAAGACCTTACTGCTTTTGAGTTTTTGCGTAATTTAATGATCAGTTCCGCATTATTAGGAGGAGTGGCAAATCTTGTTTTGGGCCGAGTCTGTAAATACCCATATCAATGACCTCGGTTTCTTGCTCTGATTTTCAGGGATTTCCGACCAGGATCTATGAAGGGGGATGCAGCGGAGGGCATTGAACCTTTTAGTTCGTAGGTCCGGATCCGGTGGTGAAGCTGAGTTCCGCCGATCCTATGCGGAATTGTGACCCAAATAGCTCAGTGCTATTTAATTTGACTTTTTGCGTTTTATAATGCTTAATTCCGTATTTTTAGGAGTGGCAAGGCTGGTTTTGGGCCGAGTCAAATACCAATGACCTCCGTTTCTTGGTCTGATCTTTAGGGATATTTCAACCAGGATATGAAGGGAGGGCGTGGGGAGCATTGAACTCTTCGCGCTTCGGTTGTTGCCGGGGAAAAACACATCTTGCATTTGAACCCTAAATTTTGCTTTCCTTGCTAAATTTTACGTTCACCCTTGGAACGCAGGAATATTCTTCTAAGAGAATATTACTGTTTACATGTTCCTGATAAAGGGCTATCTTACTCTTCTTTTCCTTAACTGCTATTGAAGACCACGAGAGGGGGGGAAGGGCCACAGTACAGTCCCCTTGGACACAGGGGTCTTCTAGTCTGAGAATAATCTAGCCTTATGCCAAGAATTGGTAAACATTAGAAGCATATTTGATCTGCCTTTCTTGGTGATCGTATTTTCAAAAATATTGTTTTAAAACTGATTGAAGTGGTGGAAAATGGGGGGAAACTAGTCGACAGGAATGATTATTATGAACACTGCACTGAACCTTTTTTCTGCTTATCCTTAGACCAGAAAATATTATTTCCAAATAGCAGAAACTGAACTAACCTTCTAGCGTAAATGAATCCACCCCTTCGTCTTCTCATTAATTATTCACTGGGTTCGATAGCATTCACCGAGGTAATAATAATGATAATTGATTTGTAACCCACTGCACGTGAACAATGTGAAGACAGTGGAGTAAAGAAGAGTAAGAAAGAAAAGAAGGTGCAACAGAAAAACACTAACATAAAGCAAGTGGACACGCATTTTCTTCTGAAACTTATTACGGATTTACACACGAATGGTGTAGAAACTCTAGAATTAATTATTGCAAGAAGCACACACTGCCAGCATTGACCTTTGTTTATTTATACACTAGCCAAGTTTTTTCTTTCTTTTTATTTTTCCTGCTGGAGTTATTAAGCGACTTGGATTTGGATGATCTAGACATCGTAAATGAATAATGTTTTATTTTCCACGAAAGTTGATGACAGTAAAAATAGATTAAAAATCAAGACGGAAAACAAATACGAAACTAATCCGAGCCCCAAGCGTTAAACTGACTAATCTGCACACGGAGATGGTGAAGGCAGAAAAAATAAATAGATAGGGATCTCTAAATCAATAAAAAAAATTAGACACCTAACAAATTCCAATAAAAAATGAAAAATAAACTAAAAATGACATACAGTTATAATTAGAAATCAGAAATGAATTACAAAACCAAAAACGGAATTACGGAAAAAATTACAAAACAATCTACACGTACACGACAAATTTTGTCAAATTATAACAACAAATAAATGCGTGAATGCTCCCAGATTAACTGCTTTAGTGGACTTCCTGATTTTGAGAGAACTCGCTTTTTGCTCGCAACTCTTACCCGATTTAACCGATTTCATCCGCATACTCTTACTCTTACCTAATTTAATCACTTATCTTACTTAATTTAATCATCTCATCCGGTTCCCTGGGATGGCATGTTCTAACCTGCGGATAGTGTAACGTGCTTCAAAAGCGGAACATTTTTCTTGGGATCCCCTGCCCCCTGCTCCCCTTTCAACGCTTTCAACAGGACGCCTGATCCTGTAGAACCTTGGCTTCCACTTACGAAATTTTTTAGACCATATTACCGGAGCCCCAAAACATGAGATCCTAGAAATATGAGATTTTGCCTAAGAATTTTCGTTTTATTTGTATCTAATTCGAACAATTTAAAGCTCTCTATAAAAAAAGAAGACAAAAATGGCCTCAGGATGATCGTAGGCACTTGGCACTTACAAAAAATATCAACAAATATCATCCAAATAATTGTCATTGAAATTACTAAACATCAGCATGGGTCTGTTTTCGTACTAACCGTTAGCCAGCTAGGATCCATGAATGCGAAAATCGGGAATTCTATCAGTTTTATTGAATGAAGGTTGAAAAGACACGAGACAAAAATTACTATAAAAACTTGAGAAAACGAGACATTTTTTTCCCATGAGAAATTTTAAGAAAACGTGAGGTCTCAGGGGAAAACATAGTAAGTTGTAGAATGTACCATTTCCTTCCATATTCTAGTCTTGTGTATCAAATTGTCGTCCCCTCTTCAGCTCACGCGTGCGACATTGACGTGATCCGTCCGTACGAGCGCATCTCTAGTCGGCAGTCGCAGATCTCGCGAAGTTTAGTCTCGCTTCAGGAGCAGATCGAGAAGTTGATACGGGAAAGCTTCTGGATAGTTCGTAACATAGGTCAGTCCACTTTCCCTTTTTCCGTCTAACTAGCGTTTTCTTTTAGAGAAGGTAAAATAAAATTACTCAACGAGACAGCGGATCTGTGTTCAGTAGTGCGAAAGTCTGTGGGTGAATTCTGATTCGATCGCGTGCCCCATACTTAGAGCGTGTTCCACCCTTCTTACAATAGTAGCTATTAGTTACTATTGTCGTTCCGACCTCGTGAAAAGTTACTACGCTGACCGTTCCAACCTTCTCGAAATAGTAACTATTTGCCTTACCGCGCTCGGGAGCGTAGTTAGTGTGGTAACTACCATCTCTGAGCGTGTTCCACCCTACTTACCATAGTTACTACGCATAGCGTCCCGAACTTTGGCTTCTTGGCGTCAGGGCTGGAACGATTTTTTCTCTTTTCGACAAAATACCGTGCCACTGGGTAATCGGGCCAATTACGTCAAAGAGATCGCAGTTACCACGCTTATACAACACTCCCGAGCGTGGTAAGCAAATAGTTACTATTAATTAGGCTATACTATTTCGAGAAGGTTGGAACGGTTAGCGTAGTAACTTTTCACGAGGTTGGAGAGAAAATAGTTAATAGTTACCAGACTTTTGTTAGAAGGGTGGAACACGCTTTCGGTGGCGCGTGGCGATATTTTGCCGGAAGTAGAGAAATTCGTTCCAGCCTTGACGCCAAGTAGCTAGAAGCCGTGACATCATGTGAAGTTACAACGTTAAGTACGGTGGAACACGACCTCTTTCTTGGATATACTTTAATTAAGCTAGTGGTGACTTTTGTAATTTTCGATAAAACTTCAGTGTCGTTCGTATGAGGTCTTTTTTTTTAAAATAAAATCGGCCTCTGCGCAAAGATCTTCTCATTCAAATTTAAATTTGGCGTTGACGCCATTGCCATCAAAATGTCATGCAGTCTGCTGATTTGTAAATATTTCTCCTTAAAAATTCTAAAATATAATAATAGTCCTTTAGTGTTTGATTTTTTTCTGCTAGTTAAAGTACCTGTCGCACCTATAATGCCAATGCAAAAGCTATTTTGCATGCACTCTCATATTCATTTTATTCCAGGTTGAGATGCGGGTATTTCTTACCCTTTTTGCCCTAGTGGCATGTGCTTATTCAGAGGTCACCGTATCCCGTATCACTTCAGACAAATTCAAAGACATCCGTTTACCTACCGACGTTGTGCCCGAACGTTACCGGTTACAAATTTTACCGGTACTAGAAGAAGGTAACTTCAGCACCTTCGGCGAAGTCGAGATTGACGTCTTGTGTAAAGAGAAGACGAACAGGATCGTCCTTCATGCGACGACGTTGGAAATTGATGAAAATAGTGTATCATTAAGCCTCGGTAAGACCATCCCAAAGCGCGACGTTATTTTCGTGAAGCAAAGGGAACGTTTCGTTCCCAAAGGGCGCAAAATTTCAAAAAGCAACAACGAGGTCGAAGAGAACTTCAAGGATGAGCCAGAGTTGAAGGAGATGGTGTATGATGAGACGAAGGAGACGGTAACTTTCGTCTTCGACTCGTTTATGAAGAGTGATGAGAGGTATACACTAAGAATGGACTTTCGGGGAAGTGTGCCAGCGGATCTGAAAGGATTCTACCGAAGCTCCTTCGTGGACAAAGCTGGAACTAAGAAGTAAGTTGACCCGATTTTTTCATCCCCGTTAGGATCGTCTTGTATGCGACGACGAGGAAATTGATGAAAATAGATTATCACCAAGCCTCAGTAAGACGATGTCACTATAGCCGTCCATCCAGGCATCGAACCATCTTTTATCAAGAAATACTCCTGATGCATTTTTTCACCCCTACCTGCCTTTTGCGCAATTGAAAAATACTCGGAAAATAGGCTTTTATTATTTTGCAAACTCTTTTTAGCCGCTTCTGAAGAAAAAAAATGGACCAATCGAAAAAGACTAAGTTCGGTGTCGAGAAATTCGGGTGCGTACATTCTGATGAGTTGTAAGATTCACCTGCGAATTTCTGGTCCGGGCGAGATCTATCGTTCACCTTCTTTTAAGTCCGACAAAACTTCTGTTATGATAGTTTTAAGTGTTATGTTTCGCGAAAGGATCACATTTAGAAGGATCGTAACAAATATATCTCATAACACTTAACACAAGAATGCACAAGGGTTGTCTGGTATCGGACTTCTGATAGTGTAGTTCTACGAAAATTGTCAATACAATATTTCTCATTTCCATGTTGTTAAGTGCTTTTTTGAAGGCCTCGACTAATGGGCTGTCAACGGCGTGAGACGGAAGTTGGTTCCACGCCTCCAAAATACGATTTTCAAATATCCACCTGCCGGCGTCTTTCTTGAACCGATGTGAGCTAAGATTAAACTCGTGACCCCGGATGTTGTTTGAGTTGGCAGCAACAAGTTCGCCTGCGAGCCGACTGTTGTAGGCACCACTGCAAAGCTCGGAAGCCCCAACGGTAACACGGAAAGCTTCGGAAACCCCGACGGTTAAAGTTTTGGCCGTATCCGATCTAGATATTGGAAACTTGCCTGTCAGGCTGCGCAGTTGGACTCGGTGTGAACCCGCCGTATGGTTTTGGAAGATTTGTCATACTACCAGATTTCGTCCCTGATTCTTCTTTTTCTACTTTACCAGGTTTCTGTTCAAAAAATACTTCAAAAAATTAAAAAGTTAAATTTTTTTTTTAAACTAATTACTTCACAGCCAACCAGCATAGGTTAGTAGTGTAAATTTTGCGAATGTATGGTCTAATAATTGGTCAGGTGCAGATGTATTATTTGATTATTATTACGTTTTGTCCACTCGCTAGCTTTTGCGGATATAGTGAATAAAATTGAATTGGGATTGATTAGACACCGATCTACCCCAAGTAACGGGTTTATTGGTAATTTACCCGTTTGACAATATTTGGCAGGCCTGTGCAGCAGTGCAGGCTTTGGGAAATTTTTATTGAGATACGTGTTTAAGCGCCACCGTGATTTTCGCCACTGGGTATTTCTCTCCATTACAGGTAACGTAACAGGTAAAGAAGGGTAAAAGCTGATTACAGATAATTGATGGGATTAGTGAAAGATTGTCAGAAGGATTCTGGGCCACTCCTCGCTACTAATTATTAAGTAATTATAAAGGAGTATGAAAAGTAAAAAAATAAAAATCGCTGATTTGATACTAGCCTATATCATTGTAGTTTTTCTTCTAACTGATAATGATGTATATTAAGAGAACTGAGATCTGCACTGTACTGTAGTTTATGTAAATACAAATTAAATGCTAATGTTTTAGGCAATATATGGCAAGGCCGTAACAAAATCATTATAATTACTTGTTGAATTGCTAGGCTGGTACGAGCATTTAATGAGTGACGAGAGTGGCGAAAATTCTAGCATGAGCGATAAGAATCATAGGAGACCAATTTTATAACCCTGCTAAAGTGAAAAAGGGGAGAGTCCTTTCAGAGCTGGGGTCTAGCCAACAGTCCCTAGTTTACGATCATTTGTCAATGAGCGATACGCTTTTAAATTCGTGTTGACGCATGCCTTTCTTTTTGGCATCTCCGAGCAAGGAAGAATAATCCGTAGCCAGGAAATCAGCTGTCGGAAGAAATTTGGAAACTGGCAAGTTATATCCCATAAAAGCGCGTCCCTCCCCGGAAACTCTACATCCGGTCAGACAGATATAGACGGGAAGGGAGACGATTAGGTCTGATTGGACATGTAAAAGATCCAGGATTCTTCTAGGAACGGTCGGACAATCTGGTTACAGACTCATGGTGTTTCCCTGCTCCCCTCGCCCTCCTCCACAGATTTTGCAGTTTGTCACCTGTGGCGAACTTCCTTTTAAACGAAATTTTTTTTTCCGGAAATGTTGTTCTGTTAAGGGCGTAAAAACTGTAGGCACATGATTAAAATGGTAACTAAAGAAGTCTGGTGGTCGTATGATAAAAATAAGGTGATACAAATATGGACTACATCAGTATTTACCCTGGCTTCGCCTATCTCTGCCTGTATGTGTACAAATGTACGAACCAGATGGGTGCGTTTGATTATTTATTTTTTGTTTCGTTTCGTTTTGTTGTAGTGTTTGAATACGGTTTCTTACCGGACCAAAGTCATAGAACTGAATTGAATTAGTGAATAGATCGAGGGATCCTCAGCGGCATTTTGGGAGCTCCGGTTTAACTTAAATTTTTTAAGATTCACAGCAAACGAGATATTTGTGCTTGCCCAAATAAAGAGACAATTTTAAGCCCGACCACTGGGCAGTTAGACAAAAAAGAATATCGATCCTCGTATTGACAGTAAGGACAAAACACAATGTATAGAAACAAATGTATAGAAATAAAAGTCTTTTTAGTAAATTGAATATGCGGAAAAAACAGGCACCGTTTTAACAACCGGAGTCGAAAAGTGAACGGTTTCACGTCATATGATGATGAATGGACAGGCTTGTAGTTCAGACGGTCAGTTCAATGTCTACAATCTTTGAAAAACGTGGTTGGTGGTGGCAGCGTCAACTTGTTATTCTGACAGTATGTTGGTCAAATAAGTAGGCTATGACTGGACTTCCTAGCACAGTAGATGTGTATGCTTGTTTTAACGCCACCTGACGTGAACGGGCCGAAGAAAACACCAAAACCTGTACCAGGCAACTTTTACGGCAAAATACTCGCCAAAAATGTTTATTTCATGTCCAGATTATTATACGTAAGCCATAGAAATATTTGCTTTTAATTTCCTTCTGTTTTTTTCTTCTTCAGATTTTCAATCTTTTGCTAAGCGGCGCTTAATTTCACCAAATAAACGGCATTTAAACTAAACTAAATCTAAAAAGTTTAACTTCAACTCAGTGTTTATGCCAGAAGAAAACTGAAACGGTTGTCTGTTAGCTGATATCAAGTTTGTTTTTTACCTTTCCGTTTACTTTTTTAGAAGCAAGAAACAAAACCAAGGTTTGTAAACATTTAGAGAAGTGGTAAAATAAGCATACCTTTACTGTACGATAAGGAGACCGCGAAGATCTTATAGACAGGCAGGGAAGTTATCCTGAAGTCCTGGCTGGTTTTCTCACGTTTTTCCAAGTCCAGAATAGGAGCCGGGTAGGCTACGTTGGTGAATTTAACATAGGAGTAGAAGCCGGGTTCGTTGACTTAAATCAAAACAGGGATCCTTCCTCAGAAAAAGGATCCTGACTTAAGGATCCCTGACGTTTCGGCACGCATTAGGAATTCGTATACCCTTGCTGTCACATGGGATACGCCTAGTTCAGAGAACGCCGAAAGGCATGATATGAAATGAGTCCAAGTAGGGAGTGAGTCACCTAATGCATTTGGTAGCTGATCACTTGACGAGAGTCTTGTAGTTTGTCCCTATTAATCTGTTCCTTTACCTCAAAAGGTCAGGGAAACCCAGAACTTGTGCACACGTTTTTTGGCTAGGCTTTTCACCAAGAACATGTACTGAACCATAGGTGCATTCAGAGACTGTTACAAATCAGATCGGACGCATCGTTTCTAATTGAGACATTTGCTACCCTTTTTCTGACATTGTATTTTTAAGTTTTCTTTTTAAAATGTTTATCTTAATTTTAGGTGGTTGGCTGTGACGCAATTTGAACCTACAGACGCTCGTCGAGCTTTCCCATGTTTCGACGAACCAGCGATGAAGGCGACCTTTGAGGTCAGTCTGGGAAGAAAAGAAGGAATGACTACTGTGACAAACATGCCATTGATTAGATCTGAAGCCATGTAAGTATTCTATGTGTTATATACATGTTTGACTTCTTGGCACATCTTTTTAAGCGGATTATTTTGTATGTGCGTATCAGGGAATTTGTTTTTGTTTGAATAACGTCAGAGCAATTAAATATTTGTGATTCCCCCCTAAAATTTTTTTAGAAAGTCCATTCACCAGAGCTGCTGCGGAGTCCAGCAAATCCGAGTCCGAGACAAGTCCGAGTCCTTGAAAAAGGCGTCTCGAGACGAGCCCAGAGTCCGAGTCCACAGCTGTGGCGGACGGACAGCTCCGTGAAGACGAGTCCGAGACGAGTCCGAGTCCTTGAAAAAGGCGTCCCGAAACCGTCTCGAGACGAGTCCAGAGTCCGAATTCACCAGCTCTGCCATTCACAGCAGCTTCACATTTTGGATTTGGATTCCTTGCATAACACATCTTGATCTTGAAACTTGCGGCAGTCTCGAAGGGCAGACACAGTTCTTTGCTTCGCCAGTTGCTCATTTGTTACCCTTTACCCCGATTACTCCCTTTACCATCTTTGCAAGATTCGAGAGGAGAATTTTTCCAACTTTCTCCTCCAGTGTCAGGGGCTTTCGCGTCTGAGGAATAAGTTTGTTTGAGGGTAGTTTGGTTTTGCTTCCCGGTATTCTGAAATCACGAACGCCATCCCTGTCGTGGGATAAATATTCCTTCAGCCCAAGATGACTGTGAATCATATATGACTTGCCCTTTTGGCTTTTCTTCAATACCTGCTAGATGAGAAGGGGCCAACCGACGTCGGCTAATTTCCCTTCCATTTAGACCTCAGAGACCCGGCTGGATTTGGGACCACTACGAGAAGACCGTCCCCATGTCCACATACCTTGTTGCGTTCTTGGTATCCGACTTCGAATACCGCGTTGCCGAAACCTACGTCAGAGACCCCCCTCCTCAGATCGAAGCCGTACCCAATGAAATGAGGTAAGAATTCATTCGAATTTTTCGTCTGTCAGAATTTCTAGGGAAGAGATGGGTATGTAGGGTACGATAATACTCTTGATGACGAAGAATCGCCGTGAACCCAGCGAAGAGCCAGAAACGTCGCGAACGTTGTTGATTGGTTCACATAGGATTTGAGTCAATTTAGAGGGTTCGTTTGGGTGACGTTTCTTGTTCTTCTCGAAGTTCACTGGCGTGTTTCGGACTTGGCCGTGTAGAGTATTGTATGTATGTATGTATATAAGGTTTGAATATAAGGTTTGAAGCCAAGCTGACCATTCATTGCAAACAAAATGATGAAAACGAGATTTTGTATACGAGATTTGTATGTATGTATATTCTTTATAACCCGTTACATTCAAATTGAACAAGAATGGAGTAAGTGATGATGATGAATGGAAGAAAAGAAAAAAAGAACAAAGGTGAAGAGAAAAGACATTAATCAATGACAAATATGTACATCACTACAAACGAGGAAAAACACAAAAAGGCGAGTTAATTAGTGGTCATCCATTGGGTACAGAGTATTGGTAACCATGGGTGTGCGGCCGTTCGTAGAACTTTATGAACTAGCTTATCTACAGCCTCGATGGGTTCTACCAGGCTGAATTTTCTTACTAGGTACCTGTCGATGTGTGATGAGTACTGATCTCTGTTCACGCTTTGCCTTCATATTTTGTCACAAGACGACTCCCTGAACGGTTCTTAGCCGAGTTACCGCTGATCCCAACGATATCAAAGACTTCATAGTATAGTTGCGTTTTTGCGGTAACCTAGAGTTACTCTTACCCGGTAACTGAGTGCACTCTTGTCGTTTTTTACACACCCGGTTACTGCTAGGTTACTGAATTCCTGGTCTCGGCAGGGCTACTCGATATCAGATACCAGGGTTACTAACATGTTACTGGGTAACGAGAAAACGACAATTCTTCAGAGTAACAGACTTACCCGGTAACTGCGAAAACAACAATTCGTCAGAGTAACGTACAGACACCTGGTTACCGCAAAAACGCAACTTATGTGTTGGCACCTGACAGGTTGCATATGTAATCACTTGAAACAAGAAATTAAAGTAATACAACGAAGAGAAATTTCGGAAATTTTGCGTCGCTATAGTAGTAGTAGGCCTCCGTTGAGCCGAGTTTGCCATCCGGTAAGGCTGCGCTTCATTTGAGGAATAGTTGAGGCAGCAAAGTTGTTCGTCAGCCCACGACCAAGTAAAGACTGACTTTGCTCATATGTTGGGGGATACCCTAACATTGGGACACTGTGCCCCAAAAATTGAGGATTTGTGTATGACTGCTATTTTTTTTTGCATTGCTCTTTGGGAAGGTTCCATTATTTTCCTTCCATCGATTGCGGTTTCGAAGCGACTTTTTTCCAACTCCAGCCAAGCTTCACTTTTTTAAGCTGCTTTTGCTTGGCTGTGATTCCCCGCAACGCCTCGCTCATAGAATTAACGCTGTCGGCTCAGGTGCGCTCTCATAATGGTCATTTACCGGAATTGAAGAAAAAAATTAATTTAAATGATCTGCGAAAGAAGTAGATCCGAAAGATGAGATTTTTAAGCTGCTTTCGCTTGGCTGTGATTCCCCGCAACGCCTCGCTCATAGAATTAACGCTGTCGGCTCAGGTGCGCTCTCATAATGGTCATTTACCGGAATTGAAGAAAAAAATTAATTTAAATGTTCTGCGAAAGAAGTAGATCCGAAAGATGAGATTTTTAAGCTGCTTTCGCTTGGCTGTGATTCCCCGCAACGCCTCGCTCATAGAATTAACGCTGTCGGCTCAGGTGCGCTCTCATAATGGTCATTTACCGGAATTGAAGATTTTTTTTTTTTTTAGTTCTGAGAAAGAAGTAGATCCGAAAGATGAGATCGTGCTATTTGAGTATGCAAAACACCTGTTTGTCAAAATTATGTCATAACCACGTGCTAACGGAGGAGTTGCAAACTCATGATAAAAGCGCTACGCTTTTGGAGTTTATTGTTACTACCAAAGCTCATGGAGTACTGGGCCTAACCAGCGCATGACGTTTCCTGACCGAATATTGGAAAATTATGTCTATTTTCTTATGTGTTTTCTTTCTTTTCTTTCACTTACTACGCGTCTAAAAAAGCGGGTTACACATAAATAACTTACTTACCTCCTTACTGAAAGAGGCCTACCGAGGGGGAGAAAATTGCGGGAAAATGCAGATCGACCATTGCACTACTCGGAGTCACGAGCGAATCTGGGCCGGGGTGTTTCCTATTTACGTTCTTCGGACGCCTTTCGTTCCAGTTACTGCGATTTCCAATAGCCAAGGGGCGCGGAAAAAAGTTTAATTTGTCACTTCTTTTGCCAAGACCTTGCCGTTAGGTCCCGTTAGTTAGCACAGGAGAAATCAGCTGGATTTGCACACCAAAAAGCGGTTTCGTAGATGAGATTGTCTTTTGCCAATTGCAGTTATTTGGCGACGTCTCAAGATTTTCTTTTGCAAATGCTTTAGCGATACGTAACTACGAGGGGGGTCGACTAAATTTTAAGCAAGGGCCCACGATTTTTGTTCGTCGTTTTCCGGAAAAGTGTTAGCCGAGGTTGAGGGTGATGATGGCATTACAATATGGGGAGGAAGAGCTTCTGGAAATCGAAAACTACTGGTATTTAGCGAATTCGTATACAGAAAAATGGTAAAAATTTGTATGCTTAGAAAGAGCCATCTTGTAATTCTAAAATTAAGGTCTTGGCAAGTAGAAGTAAGCGCAAACAGGTTCTAGGAGAGATTGATATATCGCCAGAACTGATAGAAGGGGTTTGATATGTTTAATTTATGGCATGGGTATCGAAACAAAAAGGACAATGCGTGAAGTAAGGTTAACCAGCTTTTGCTGCAGTCCGGTCGGACTGGAACTAAGCAGAGATATGAAAATCAGCAGGTCAGCACCCCAATTGCCCTAGTACGTCAGTCATTTTGGTCCGTTCTCAGATTTCCAGCATTAGCCGCACTGCAATCCAATTACTAGGCCGATCCAGCTTTACACCAAAATCGTTCCCTACGTTCTACTCTCCATCAATTTGTTATTCCTTCAAGACTGACAACAGAAACTGCCTACCGAAATTCTGCCATACACAAAAGCATTAAACTATGGAACAGTATTCCCACACATCTTCACTAATCAACAGATTTCAGCACTTTTTCAAAAGTACCCGTACACACATACTCAGTTTTTCTCAATAAATCTCTTTTTTTCCTTTTCTTCTTCCTCTTTTTCTTTTGTTCTGCTTTCCTCTTTTCTGTGTCTTTTTCGGTTGTGCTTTATTTCCTTATAATCTTTAAGTTGTAGTTTAGCTAGGCCTACACAAGTTTCTTTTCCTTCTAGGTCAATAGACCAAGTTACTTGTCCAGTGTTGTCTCATTTTAGTACGTAAAGAAATACTTTAATACTTGAATAACAACACGTGGCTAAAATACAGCCGAAGCCGTTTGTAATTTTCTGTAAGCATAGCTTGCTTAGTTATAAAGTGGTCAACTGTTTCGGAACATTTGAGCAGATTAACGAGATGTCCTTTAAATGTCGCAATCCGTTCGGAAGTTGCCGATGTCATAGACTTTTTTTTTTACTTCATCACAGAGATTTATGACATCGTAGTTGTCCCTTTTTTATTTGGGAACCCCGAGTTCATCTGAATCGCGTAGTTATCCATTCAGCCTCAAACGTACATGAATAACAAACCCACGAACGGTATAGTACTTTCTTCTTTTTTTTAAGCATTCTTGAAACAAACGGAAACTGGTTTCAAGCACGCTATCCTTCGAATATTGTGACGCAAATATCAAGTTTTTTTTTGTTAACTTTCTTCCGTATAGCTGTTTGTAATATTCTTCTCCGTCTCAGTGGCTGCTACCTAATCTCTTAAAAAAATACCGAGTAGAAGTCAGCATTGCTTCAAAGAGAGTCGGCAGGCCTTCGACATGGCACTACGCACCGGAAGAAAATGTGACGGGGGGGGGGGTTAGGCTTTCACGACATGCTAAGCTGTCATTTGATTCTCTAATAACTGCCACATAAAAAATTTACAATCAATCAATCAACTTAATTTCCGTATAAATGCCATAAAAAAACAGAGAGGAAAAACTAAAGAACATGAGATTGTCGTTTAACGACCGCCAAATAGGTAATTAAAAGAACACATGCTTCGAAGAAGCATTATCACAACTCATTATCACACTTTTTTAGCCGTAACAATAGACACATACCCGGATCACGACTTTCCTAACAAATTGAAGCCGTCCTGGCTTTTAGCTCATAGCTCAATCTATCTTCGCTTCTCTTCGGTACAGGCTGACAAGGATCCTTGCCAATTAGGGCCGAAATATCGCTGGAATAAATCTAGCTTACTTATCCGTTTAACGTCATTTTTTTTTTTTTTTTTTTTTTGGGGGGGGGGGGATGGTTTGTAACCGAGGGTTAGTGAGTTGTAAGTGAGTGAGTGTTAGTAATTGAGCGAGTCTCACTCAGTCACACACACACAAATTCGTTCATTCTATACTGTATACTGCATGCGTGACATGAAAATTGGTCGTGCATGAAAAGCTAGTTTTGCGACGGTAAGCTTAATCCTGTCGATGGGTAGAGTGCGGTGCTTTGCACCCGGTCGAATTGCACAATTGGGGGGGGGGGGTAACTACTAACTAGGGGCAGGCCTTTTCATACGTTATGAATGATATTTATTTACGCTCTGCACTACATAAGAACTAGTATGGAGTATTACCATTATAAATATTAATTACTATTCGTATATACAATTCCAGGGGCGTTCTTTAGGGGGCAGCTGCCCCCACCATGGCTTTCCAAGGGGGCCCAGAGCTGCCCATGAAAATGGTCTTTACGCAAACTATCTTTTTACACCAGTCTCCATGAATCGTTGTTTACTTTGTGTTAATATGGTGTTAATAACTTAGGTGTTTTCGGGCTCACCTATGTAAGATGTACGGGAAAAGAGTGCGAAGGGGCTCGAAACGAAACCGCCCCCCCCCCCATTTTTTCACGAAATGACCCCTCTGTACCGTTCATAAAAGTCTTGCGTTCGTCAGACAGCTCCTGACACATGCGAATTCGATGGTGTCAGGAGTTTCCTTAAAGGACCCGTCGTTCTATAATGCCAGTGTAATGCATTCATTCATTCTTAATCCCGGAGATCAAAATTTCATTTGTTAGCCCGCTAACGATACCTCACTAATCTTTGCACTTGCCACGATTCACTATTTTCCATGCATGCTACCGATGAGTGTTTTCGTATCATGCTATTGATACGTAGAACCGGCTGTCTGAATTTTGCCGATTTTTTGCTAGAAGTCGATGGACCTGGGAAAAGGCTTAAAGTAGCCAAAGCCGTGGATAATTTGTTACAAGCAGAGCCTAGTTTTACAGAATTCAAATAATTTTGAATAGTGGAACATAAACAGTAAAGAGGGCTAGGTCTGCTTTAAGGAAATGGTCTATGTTTCCTACATCAGCTTCGAAAAGTAGCACCTTGAACTCTAACTTATCCACAACCATTTCATTTGGCTCACCCAACAGTGACAGTGAAATTCAAGTCGTTTCTTTTCTTCCAGCCCAGCTGATGCCGCTGAAGACTCCACCGATCTACCCTCAACCGACGCTCCCGTCACTCCCCCTGCCCCACAACCCGGTCCCGTCATTCGAGTATGGACGCGCCATGATGCTATGGACCAGGCGGGACTAGCCCTGAATGTGACTCCATCTATGTTGTCGTTCTTGGAAAAGTATTTTGACATCCACTACCCTCTACCCAAGTTGGATTTGGTGGGTCTGCCTGATTTTGCCGCTGGTGCTATGGAAAACTGGGGCCTTATTACCTACAGGTATGTTAGATCGGAACTTAGGCTATTTATTTTTTAACTAAAGTAAAGAATATAATATAATATATTGCACAAAAAACCGTGAGCCATGGCAACAAAAGATAAAGTAAAGCACATCGCAGTAATACAAAAAAGTGTTATGCAATATTTATTTGTTACCAAACAAATAATGTTATGCAAGAAAGAAGAATTGGCGGAGAATGAATAAGGACAATTAAAAAATACAGTAAAAAAAAAAACACAGAAAGAAATTACCATGATAGTTACACACATGATCAGAAAGCAATCCTTTGCCCCCGATGAAAAATGTGTAGCCTGTGTAGTTGTATGATAACTGTACGAAAAACTTGTTCGGAAAAAGTTGCATGTATAGATATGTAATAGTACAGAATACTATCATTTAATGTGCCTCAGACTGCACTGTAAAAAAAAATTCCGAGTAAGGATTAAAGATTTAAGTTAACTGCAGTATTTGCTACTGGGATTAATCTTATCTCTACTGGGATAAGATTAATCCGGATTAAAAATAATCTTATATCAGTAGAGACAAAATTAATCCCAGTAGCAAATAGCCTACTGCAAGATTTTTTTTTACAGCGTGGGCCAATCTTAGGCAGTAGTATCTAGTAGCATCCCGTCTTGCTATAGTAGCACCCAGGCTTGATAAAAGTAGCGTGCAGTGGTAACAGTTAGGCTACTACTGTATGCTTTTAAAACTTACAATTCCATATAACTATTACTTGAAAATTTTTTATCGGGCCACTCGTGGCCGCTTTGATTCAGTCGTTAGTTTAATTAATTTTTGTTCAAATTCCAGCTGACATATGATAAACTGGACATGAAAATGTTTATTTTCGGCAAGTATTTTGCAGGGAAAGTTGCCTGACCTCTACTGTGTTTTATTCCATCTAATCGCAGCGCCATAACTGGCAGTGGAAAAAAGGGACCCTAAAAAGTGGGATGACTATTGCTCTATAAAGTTAGGAACAACTTATTATGGGCCTTTAGTTTTAGACCACTGTTTAAAGAATTCCGTGAACGAAAGAGTTTCAGAAATAACCACAGATATGTGGGGTCGTGAAGACATTTCTCTTTTACCGCTTACCAACACCTGTTTTTAATGGTCTCTATAAAATAAAGCTCAAGGTGGTCTAGCTCCTTATATGTTTTGCATCTCAACGTGACTGGTGTGAAACTGTTGCGGAAAAATTAGCACTTTGTATTTTGTGTACGAGCAACGGTTATTCGCTGTATCAACGACCATGAGTTTCGTTCACAATTTTTAGTTGAATGGAGAATAGCAAAATGGGTGGCAAGAAGCACTGAATCATTGTACCGTGTCGCTAAGAGACCCTCTGCCAAATCTTCTTCTGCACCATAAGAGTTTAATTTTTGCCCCCTCTTATTCTGTAGCGCTGGTCGTGCCGCCTTGTACGCCGACACGGGTCTAGGCGCCCCTAGGCGACACGGGTCTAACCCGCCCGGCAAAAAAAAAACAGTACTGCCCCCCCCCCCCCCCGAATGCAAATATATAGGAAATTAAAAAATCTTATTGAAAACTGCAGTTTGGACCGCGAGCAGACACGCGAGTTCAATTGTAAACGAGCTAGCCCATGAACGTGGTCTGTGTGGACCATGGGTTGACAGACTTTAGTTCATGGGGGTTTAGTTAGTTGATTTCATTGCAGGGAACGCGCAGTGCTGTATGACCCCGAGAGATCGTCTGCTAAGGACAAATTGTACGTCCAAAAAGTCATCGCCCATGAACTGGCCCATCAGTGGTTCGGTAACCTCGTTACGATGAAGTGGTGGACCGACCTGTGGCTGAACGAAGGGTTTGCCACCTATGTTCAGGGACTTGCCATTCACCACGTAAGTTAAAGCAGAAAATCGCGAGAAATTCCTTTTTTGGCAGTTCTTAAGCCATCAGTGACAAGTATGGCGCTATCTTAGTTTCGTGCACACTTAGCTGCAAAACCTTCGCACAAGAAAAGCTTTTCATTCAAAGTCCTGCCAATTACAAGCAATTTACAAACACAACAAAAAATGTATAATAAATATTAGATAAAAATAAGAATTATAAGTAACATCTGAAGAAGAATTTCTAGAATCGGTAATTGGAAGTACAAAAAAAGTGTACAAAATTGATATATAAAAATTGCGTTGAGTTTAAACTTTGAAGTCAAATATATTTGTAGAAAAGTTACTTTATGTTTTTTGTTGACGTTAAAGAGGATAACGAAAAATTAACATCAGCGAGTAGAGGAGGAGTCGTAGCCCAGAAAGTAAAAAAAATACTACAGAGGATCCTTCGCAGGTGAAAAGACAAGAAAAAAAGAAATTTAAGTACACAGCTATCGCGAATACCGGTTGTTGTTCACGTAAATCTCTATGAACAGATGTTGTGAATAATCTTTTATTTGCCACCTCTTTGGATACGATCATCTGCATGCAACGGAAAGTGGTTGCAGGCGATCTTATGCGAGTTGATCGACTAGATATCACAAGAGATAAAAACATTTTGGTTTTCTTTAATACATTGCAGAATAAGAAGTGAATAAAGTGACTGTTCTGGGTATATACTGATGCTCGTGAGAAGAATGCACGGCAATATGACACCAGGTTTACGACCTTACTATTATGCACTAGAAGGATCCTTAGTTTTTTGTACAACTATAGCACGAAATTGTATTACTTATACTTGAATTTTTCGATAAATTTCAATTCCCTGCCAAATTTTGAGCCACAAAATCGAATCGAATCGAAAGTTGTTTGCAAATTTGATCCGCAGAGTGTGCCACAAAAACTTGTTGGTCAGAGAAAAAAACTTCTGAGCCATAAGACACCTTTCCGAGACACAGCATCGTTTCGGATTAAGGACTCCCCACACCAACTAGTTTTCGCGCTAAACCTCTTCAGTTCAGTCGACACCGGGCCTTCCTTGGCAGCAGTCCTAGTTTCTAGTTCGCAAAAAGAAATTTGTTTCTTTTTCGCTATTTTAGTTCTATCAGTTCTATTTTCACTTTTATTAAAATCAAAATAAATGAACAAAATAAGCTTCGACCCCTACAAAGCTCCGTGGCCCGTTACATAGGGGTTAATACCAAAATAATTAGTTTGTAAATAATTAGTTTTTTCTGTTAGCTAATTGTTAGTTCTTTGTCCAGGTTGAGCCAGAGTGGGACTACCCCTCATACTTTGCACTGGAAATCCAGGATGTGCTTGGACTTGACTCCCTTGAATCATCCCATCCCGTGTCTGTTGAGGTGCTCCACCCAGATCAAATTGCAGAGAGCTTTGACACTATCTCATACAAAAAAGGTAAGTCCGATCGGATTTCGGTGAAAACGTCCTTGTCTGATACCCGCTCCTCTTTAGTTATCCCTGAGTTTTACCAGGAACTCTAAGATGGTAGGCAGTTTTTACTGTACAACAGTGGCGTTAAGGAAGAAAGCGGTGAAACTTTAAAGAAAGCCGCCTGTGGAAAAAGTTACCTCAGGAAGCTGGAATCGAGTGAAAACAGAGAAAACCACAAAAGTCAATCCGCTGAATACCGTGACAGGATAAAAATCTTGAAGTTAAAAATCTCGAAAATCATTTAAAGTTTAACTAAAAAGCAAGCTTATGTTTGAATATTCTTTAGCCTAAACACATCTAATTATTTTGACTCTCTTAAGGGATTGACTCCACGGTTAACCGCTAAATTTAAACAAGACAAGCCCCGAGGAGCTCAGTGCGTATAGCAAATCCGATAGCCGTCATTCTTCAATTTGCGAAAGGGCCCTTTCTGAAAGCCTTGTTGCGAAGAAGAAAGGGGTGCGTTGTTTTTTAAAAATATTCCAACTGTGATTTTATTTTCTAGGCGCTTCAGTTATTAGAATGATGAACTTCTTCCTGGGAGAACCAACCTTTAGGCAAGGATTGACCAGTTATCTCAATGAGAAGTAAGTAACATTTATTCCGTACTTATCAATCAATAAATTTATTTATTTCGTGACATTACACATCACATATTACACTAAAACAGGACTATTCTTAACTGAATACATACAATCATTTCACCCATTCGGTGGCTCGGGGCAAAGCACAGTCGACGGAAAAGGCGGTAGAAAATGGCACTCAGCATTCTCGCGAATTGACTTTAAAAGTGGGTTTTCGGAGACTTCTAACCTTGCAACAAAACTAGCTATCGCTTTCCGTCTCGTAACATCAAAAGATTCAGTTTCATTTTCTAAGAATTCTGACATGGCTGTAATCTCTGATGCAATTGCGCACCGAAATGTTTGACATTTTTTTCTTTGTTTTGAAACTCCTGGAATTAGGCCTACCCCTCCTTTTTAAGAGAAGAGTCAGGGATTCTTCAGCCCTACAAGCGCCTTTGCGCCCAAAAATTGATGATGGTGGTAATAATGGGGGGACTAATAGAGGAAAAGAGACACAAGTCTAGTTCCGCTTTTGGTGATGTTTATCTTCTGTCCTTCAAACGTAAAATCTCCATATTTTCCAATTCGGTCTTTTCGGCAATCATAAATCACTTGAGCCTTGAAGGTGCAATCATGATAAATGTGATCTTTGTTTAAGTGATTATAGTAGTAATTAAACTTTGGCAGTGGATCTCATGAATTAACAAATCAAATGTGAAGAGAGTTCTTGGTGAGCGCATAAACTTGGATTTCATAGTCCGAACGTGCGAGTGAATCGTGTAATAAAAAGGTAACTAAAAGCAAAAAAAAAGCAAACTTCGCATGCAAACCGTTGAAGGTTCGCGTAGCGCAGGTTCCGATCTCCCGATTCACTGTCCTTTGCCCGACGCTTCCCGTGCTTTTCCCTAGATTTCTCTAGGTACACATTTGAAGCTTGGGTGGACTTTCGGCTTGCCACTAACCCTCCCTGAATCAGACGGTAGGAACCACCGAACTCGAGCCAGCGACTCTTCTCTTGTCAATGAATCAATTTAATTTAGACCTTAAAGCACTAGGTGAAAACGGGTAAGATTGAAAATAAAACTCTCACGAACAGTACGAATAAAATACAAACTAAACAAACAAAAAATGTGAAACGGACATAGAAATAAACCACAGTTAAAATGTTTAATGAAAAATGGGACGAATGACCTTAGGTATCTTTCTGAAGGTCTCATTGGCGGGGAAGAAGCTTGGGTCTCGGGTGAATCTTGCTTCGCGTGTTAGGTTCAAGAGAGGGTGTAACGAAGTCCGGAAGGATGGTACTATGGTGTCCAGAATTCCAAAGCTGGTGGCCAAAATGCAAAAGGCTAGTGAGTCCAGCGTGCTATCCGTTCGGCCAGGGAAATAAAAAGCGAGTAGGCTACCGTAATCTTTGATTCCTTAAAACATTATTTTAATCAACACAGAAGAATATGTTTTAAAAATGCATGTTAGATTTTCGATTAATGATTTTATGAGTAAATAAACGTGGTCTATGAAAACCTCAATGGAACTTAAATTCTGTATTTGCCAGTCGTATATGCTGTTATTTGTAGTTAGTTAATTTGGACTTGTTGACTGATAATGCTATTACTGTTTTAATTATGACAACAGAAAACAAGAATCGACTTAGTCCGTCGCATGTTTTTTCAGTAATGTGAAGTTTAAGATGAAGGACCAACACTTTGAATGTCAAGCATTGTTCTTGGCTAGTGCATGAAGTCTTTTATAGCAATGTGCGAATGTGTGAATGAATTGTAAAGGAAAAATGTAAGTACCGAAGTTCCTTGAACGATTGTCAACAAAGAAATATTTTATCATTTTCAAGGTGGAAATTATAGTAATTAAGTGTAGAGGTTATCGAGACATTCCACATAGTCACATACGACCCTGACGATGTAGTGACGAATGTTCGCTTTCATGGCGTCACTTGTCTGAAACTGCAAACTTGAACTGTTTCCTGAAAGCAAACGCACGCCCTTAGGGGAACTTTGACTCAGGTCAGTTCCGCTAGTTAAAATTCTTGGCAGTGTAGATATAAAATATAAACATTGTAATAAAATGTATGGGTCTTGATAGTAGATAGTCCCTCTGTCCTATCTTTTATTGCTGTTGTATGGATTAGTTATAAATTTATTTTTTTCTTTACAGGAAATATGACAACGCAGAGCAGGATGATCTTTGGCAATCTTTGACAGATCAGGCGCATAAGGACGGTACTCTTCCAAAGACCATGACAGTGAAAGCCATCATGGACACGTGGACCTTAAAGAAGGGATACCCAGTCGTTATGGTGAACAGGAATTATAAGGATGGATCAGCTACTCTAACCCAGGTATACCTCAAGACCTTTTCCATACTTTCCTGTTTATATTGTTGTTATTGGACTAAAATTCATATAGCGCCACTCGTGGAATGAGAGATAGATTGTGTCACTTATATAGAATGTGTGAAATACATGTATGGAAAAAAGACCTCAAAGTCTTAAATGCGTCCAACTCTAATCATTGTAAACTTTAATGTATCTCCCTCGTTTCTGTCCCTGTCGCAACCGTAAATTGGTCCAGAAATTCCGCGTCCAAGACGTCGTTCTGTCACTGGAGAGGACGTCGGTGTCTCTAATATGCGCATCATCCAGCTCATCGTCTACGTTTTCAGTGATTTTTTTTTATTATTCCAGATTTTTTAGGCCCAGTTAGAAATTTAGTCTAAATTGTATGTGATCATGTTGATTTTTCCTTTGTGCTGTTTTTATTTGTTTATTCTTACTCCGCTGTTGCCATGTGCATTTGGTGGATTATAAATAAGATATATACTTACTAAAATAGAAAATACAAACGAACGAAAAAAAACCCGTTAAAAATGGCGTTGACTTTTGGGCAAGACGTACAAAAAAGTGTCAAGGAGCGGATAAACAAGTATCCTTAGTCTGTGACAAAATGGAAGAATCAGGTTATAATTAATATATATATATGTACGAAAATAGAAACTACAAACAGACGAAAAAAAAGAACCACAAAAATAGCGTTAATTTTTGGCCCACATACACGTAAAAGTGTCGAAGAACGGATAAACAAGGATCCGAGTCTGGAACAAAATTGAAGAATCAGAAGATTTTTGAACAGTCAAAAAAGATTTGATGATTCGGCGGTCTGACAGATCTGTAAATTAGTTGCGTGTTCGATTGCTTGCTTTCGCTTTTGCGTGTCGAAGTTTGGCCTCACGTACGTCTTGTGACTCAGGTCCGCGGAAAAAAGCTTACGAAGTTCCAAGGCCTGCGAAAGTTGAATCAAATTTAGAGGATATCAGAAACGCTAGTGTTACCACGATCAGCTCTTTTCTCGACCCCTTGGTCTCCTGCTTATGCAGTTAACAAGCAGAGGAAAACTTGAACAGAATCCGGTCTTGGTGACAGGATTATGTTTGCACTCAGAGGGAAAACACTGTTTCTTCAAGTCGGAAAATCTGACTAAACTTCAACTATAGCTAACAATAAAATGTTTGTTAGCACTTATGACATCACTATTGATGGCCGCTGCTCTCAAAAGCTAGCTAGACTTTTTTTTAGTCTTCTTCACCATCGCCGCCGACAGAATTCCTTTCAAGTAGACCGGATTCCTTTCAACTTTACCTTTTCCCAACTTTTCATTCCTTTCGAGTAGACCGGATTCCTTTCAACTTGAAAAGATTTTTTTCTGGTCGTCTTCACGAAAGGAATCCTTTCAAGTGAACAGTATTGCTTTCTACCTGACGGGAGTTCTTGTCCGTGTAAACGCTATATTAGTGTCTCAGGCCTTTCTTTCACAGCCACTAAAGGCAAGGCAACATTTGCATGTTGCCTCCCTCTCCGCATTGAAGCTATGGAAGCCGAAGTTGTTCAGTTACGTAGTAGAGAAGATGTTGCAACACTGGGCAACCTGGTTTACTGACCTAGAAAAGGAGGGAACTTGTGTAGGCCTAGCTAAACTACAACACGATATTAAAGAAGAAATGAAATAACTTCACCATTGTAAGAGAAAGAAAAAAAAGAACTATAGAAAATCTTAAAATAGGTGTTGACGTTGCGTTTTAATTTGGGAAGTTAGTGAAGTATTCAAAATTAGAATCCTTATGGGAAAAACTGTCTGAACTTTAAAACGGAAAGAAGAGAGAACAGCATCAACACTCTATTTCTTTCCAAAGAAATATATTTAATGGTGTCAGAGTGACACGCACTTCTATACCGAAAGGAACAAATGTTTTAAGTCATCGTGTGTCTTACAACTATTACACAATTTTTTTTTTTTTTTAGAAACGTTTCCTTCTGAATCCTGAGAGCGAGGAGATCGAGCTACCTAAATCTGCCGTACAAGAAGACAAAACCAAACCAAAAAAGAAAAACCGCTTTGCCAGCTCCCGCCAGAAAAGTGGCACCATCGACACCGCTCCCGCACCGAACACCGTCGAAGCCCCAACGTCAACCGTCCCTCCGAGTGTTACAGAAGCCATTGACTATTCGTGGTGGGTTCCGATAACGGCCACCGGCGGCGCCCAGGCGGATTTCAATGCAACGAAGACCCTGATGTGGATGAGTCCTGAACAGAAGCAGTTGGAGTTCAAGCACAAGGTTGAATCCAGCCAATGGTTGATTGTGAACGTACTCAGGACTGGTGAGTCTTAAACCGGAGATACTTGATGGGAGTGTCTTCAAACCCAAAGACACTACCCAGAGGCGTCATTTAAGGGGGGGGGGGGTCAGTGACTCATGAAAAATCATAAAATCTGCGATAAACGAAATGATTTGATAAAATTATGACAGGCAGTTGCAAAAAATAGATCTAAAAAGACTAAACAAACAAATACCTTCTTAAGAAGGTATCTGGCCAAAGTTTGACCTTTTAAGGGGAGCTAATGACCCGGAACACCGGAACGACACCGCTGTCCGTCTAGCCTTTCGCGAAATGACGCCCCTGCTCCTACCAATAGTTAAATTTCACTGAAGAGCTTATCGTCCAGACCACGGGCATACAGCAGCTGCATTCCAGATCAAATTTCCGGAAGAAAAAACAGACCAGCTCTATGTGTATTAACTATATGAATGTCTCTACGCTCTGAAAGCACATTACCCATTACCCATTACTCGCAATCTTGACTAACATCACCAACAAACGCTGTTTCGGATTGGTCCGTATCTCCAACTGAACCAATCACAAACGACGAGAGGCGGGGCTTAATTGTGAATAGATGGGAAGATTAGATTTGACTAGAGTAAAAGGACAACTGTGGCAGGAAAATCGAAAATAGGAGGACTGGTAGTGGCGCTTTTTGTTGAGAGGAAAGACAATATCAGGTTTCAGCTCTCCGTTAACAAAAGCTACCACCGACTCAACCTGTGTGTAAAGAGGGAAGACCTTCATCAGCTAACGTTGACGACCCACAGTTTCGCTTATACACCACTATACATAATTTGCGGTAAGTTTTCGCTGCATCATAACTTAAACTGCCCTTCCAGGTTTCTTCCGTGTGAACTACGACTCTGTCAACTGGCAGCTCCTCATAAACCAGCTCCGCGCCGACCACACACGCATTCATCCCGTGAACCGTGCTCAGCTGCTCGATGATGCTTATTCCTTCGCCGCAGCTGGAGAGCTCCCCTATACGACAGCGCTCGAACTTTCGCGTTATTTGGTGCGTGAGCGCGACACGGTTCCGATGGAGTCCTTCCTTAAAGACTGGCGTTCTCTTGCCAATATCTTCAAATACACCCCGGAGTATGGACTGTTCAAGGTAAGTGCCTTTCTGAACCAGACCCCTGTAAGTAATCTTCTTTTGGGATAGCGAAGAGGACGTGTGACGTCGGAGATAGAACGCGTGAAGTAAATCCTTCTTACACTCCCCCGCCCTGCTACGCATTGGATGAAAGTCTTTCGGCGGGTCGACCACTTATTTTTGACTGCATAAACATCCATTTCCTTGAGATTGTTAGTTGCGAAGTTTATAATTTCTAATTTTTTTTATCTCGTATATTTTAAATTTATCTCTTTGTTCTGAAGTTCCGCGACCCTAGGACTATCAAATTCCTTGCATGAGCATGAATGTTACATCAGTGAAAAATTAGTAAGGTAAGATAAGGTACAATTTTATTGACAACTATTTGAAACTGAAATAGTATAAAAGCGACAGACATGCCAGTGGCATAAGAAAATGAAGCTTCGTTAGTTCTGACTGATTTAAAAAAAGGGAAAATTCATTAACTAAACCCTAGCCTAAGGTGTTACTTTTTGAAACTGAAATAGCATAAAAGTAATAGTGTTTCTCTCATTTCATTGCATTATACACTTTATTCTTAAAGGACCCCTCTTATTTATTTTGTCTTTTCTCTTATCCTTAGCTCTCCTATGGAATTATAAGGTTCAGAAATCCCTGCCCTTCGCCATTAGGCGTATTCTCGCCGTTCCCCGATGACTCCTTGGTGAATCGAGGGGAACGGCGAGAACAGAGGGAGTCACTCCACGGGGACTCCACGGACGAAAACAGCGAGAATACGGGGAATGCTTCCAAAATGGATTTTGTTCGAACAAAATTTATGCAGTTGACGAAATTAGGCTGGATCCACTTTATTTTTATTTTTATTTATTCTGTGTATTTTTTATTAATTTTACATTGCATTAACACCAGCAAAAATTGATTCCCCTGCGAATCTGAAAGGGAGTCCTTTTCGATGATGGTGATGATAATTGGAGCATTCCCCGTCGATGGGGCCTCGCGAGAATACGGGGAGTGAGTCCCCGGGACAAACAAAAACGCGGGGACTCCTCAAGTGGAGTCCTCGGGGAACGGCGAGAATACGCCTATTGTTTCGTTTTGCATCTACGACGATTTGCAGTTTTTTCGGCTGAGCCGGGTTTGTCAGTCAACGAGCACAAACTTCGCCGAAAGCGTCAAGCTCCGCCAAAAAATCTTTCAGAGTTAAGCGCATAAGAAATTTAAAAATATGTTTTCCATTTTTAGAAGACTTGGTGGGCCGAAAGGTCCATCTTGTGTTTCGGAATCCTTTTCTTTTGCTTGATTTTCCCACAACCACGGCGCGTGCAGTTTTCAAATATTCTGCGTCCAGGAGCCGCGTCGGAGAGCGGGAAGGCTGAGTAGAGTTGACAAGCGCTAACAAGAAAATGGCTAATTTCACGTGGAAAGTAGTGATATTTTCGAAAAACATCATTTCTGAGTCATTTCATCGTGAAAAGATCATTTCTAGTAAAGTAAGTAAGTAATTTATATGTAACCCGCCATTTGAAAAAGCGTAGTAAGTGAAATAAAATAATAAAACACATTAAAGACACATAAAAAAGGCACTAATTTTTCAATCTTCAGCCAGGAAGCAGTGGATGACGTCGTGCGCTGGTTGGACCCAGTTGTCCACGATTTCTGAAAGCGACGCAGAAACATCCAAAAGGGGAACACTTGCATCTTCAGTTTTGAACTTCTCCGTCAATGTATGGTTATGACATAATTTCGACAAATGGAGCAGGTGCTTCGCATATTTTAAATAACATGATCTCATCTTTTTTATCTCCTTCTTTCGCAGAACATGAGTGACACGAGAACGAAATAGTACAGGAGCGCAGAAGGTGCTGTACAAATTTCCCAAAGCTTTACGATTATAGCGCCCTCGGTTTCGGGACGATGCGCCCATAGGCGGTACGGATAAGTTTACAAACTTCTTGAACAACCGAAGAGCAAAATTTTGACAATGAAGATTTGAATAATATGTAAGAGTTGTGCTTTAAGAATATTTTGAATGTCTTCTTGCATTTTGACTATATTTCTGGCCTCACTTAACCTCGGATAACAACAGAGGGTGGATTTCCATGAAGCGAAAGCCGAACGTAAGATTAGGATCGAGGGGTTGCCCACTCTCGATTTTGGTGGGTGCCGGTGCCGGGAAAGGGAGTACATCAAGTGTCGGGGAGTGGGTAACCCCTCGATTAGGATTAAGTTGGGCCATATGGCCCAGGTTTGGATACGGACTTCACGAATTCCTGTTCATGTAACGAAGATGAGATGCTTGCAATATTTTGCCGTTAAAGTTTAACTGAAAAGCCAACTTATTTGTGTGTCATTTAATTGGACACACTGAATTATTTGGATTCTGCAAAGGGATTTTTGATTTTCCACTATCTGCTCTAGTTATGAGGCTCAGAATACCTCCGGCCGTCCCAACAGCGTAAATTCTACTATGACGCGGGAAATTTTAATCTCAGCACAAATGCGGCTTTTCAGTGGGCAGTGGTGAGGTTGGTGAAGATTGTTTAGTGCCTGAACAAAAAATAATGATAAAACTTTCTCGTAAGGCATACAACAAAATTACAAGCGCATAGAGGCACCACAAATCACACGGAAATTCCACTATTTGGAAATCGATTATTCGTGAATAGCGGGACAATGAAGTAACTCATTTTCAGCGGGTCTTCAAGCCAATTTAAGTGAATAAGTGATGGGTAACTAGATTTTCCTATCCTAGCCCTTTTCGGTTAAACTTTAATGTCTTTTGTATACCGATTTAATTACGTTTGTCCATTTCAGAAAGTCCAAACAAAGCTACTTCTTCCAACCCATATGCATCGCGGCTTCCTCAGACAGGAGGGCGAGTCTGGACTTGAAGCAATCACAAGAGCATCTGTCGTTAGCGCCATCTGTAGTCTTGATGCTCCGGAATGTGTCGAGACTGCCAGAGATCTCTACAAGCAGTGGATGAATGTAACCGACCCGGATGTTGAGAACCCGTAAGTTGTTTGAAAGTGTTTCCAACTTACTTGCTTTTTCCCAGTGTTCGTCCAAGTATTATCAAGTATACTGTATATGACTAAGTACGTAACACGCCAGTAAACCTCGGGAAGAAGAAGAAACGTTAGCCAAACGAACCCTCAAAATTGATTCAGATCCTGTGTAGACCAATCGGCCACGTTTGTTGTCGTGACGTTTCTGGCTCTTCGCTGGGCACGTGGCGATTCTGCATTGACACAAAGAGTTTCTAGTTTCGGCAGGACGAGGCGCTGCCATCTTGCGGGTTGGGTTGGCCCTGATTGGGCTTTGCCTTAGGATGTCATTGCGACTAGCCACCACAGCCCTGAAAACACATTGTTTCTGCTGAAACTTTGTGCGTGCAAGCTTTTTGTGCCACCGGCCATAGTATCAGAAATAGTGGTGCAACTTTTCAAATATTCACTTATTTCAGTTGTTAGTTTAATAATTCTGCAGAGCTTCCCCCGTTCTCGTTTTCGCCAAAAACGCAAGAAAAGGACAATACTTATATGACCAAGTCCAAAAAACGCCAGTGAACCTTGGGAAGTACGAGAAACGTCACCCACACGAATCCTCAAAACTGATTCAAATCCTATGTAAACCAATCAAGAACGTTTGTTGTCGTAGGGTTGTGGTGACCTTTCTGGCTCTTCAAAAAACGCCAGTGAACCTCGGGAAGAACGAGAAACGTCACCCACACGAATCTGCAAAACTGATTCAAATCTTATGTAAACCAATCAACAACGTTTGTTACGGTGAGGTTGTGGTGACCTTTCTAGCTCTTCGCTAGACACACGGCGATTCTTCATCGGTAAGAAGAGTCAGTCATTAAGAGTATTGGCTTCACCTCAATCGGATGTCAATCGCAATAAAACGCGAAATAGGAGATACGCGAGGAGAATTGGATCAAAACGCAACTAATTATTATCGTCGTTACAGCTTCAATGGCATCTAGAGTGTTAAATGACTTTCTTTATATTTCTTGCAGAATCCAGTCAGATGTCAGTGGTGCTGTCTACTGCGCAGCTATCAGGCATGGCGGAGAGGAGGAATGGGACTTCTTGAAGAACCGGGTATCGAAAGTTAATATCGCTTCACAAAGGGACACCATGCTTGCTGCCCTTGGGTGCACTAGAGAACCTTGGCTTCTTCTTAGGTAAAGATAATTATATCTAGAGTTGGGGTTTGATACTGAGTTCAAGAGGCAGGTCGCCACACTATTTTGAAGTGTTTCTCGAAAAAATTCTGGATTTTCGTTTCAGTCACAAATTATTAAACAGTTTAGAGCTAGAAAAGGTCATCGAAATCATTTAGGAGAATACGATCGACCTAAATCTGGTGCAGTGTATGATATTAAAAATAGTTCTAAGCGGGCATATAAGAGGCATTTACGTGCAGTCCGGTATAAAGGTTTGGATTTTCCCCGCGGCAAACATGATTGGCAAAATGTTATAAATTCTTCTAAATTGGACTACAGAACTAGTAGTACTCCGGTTAATTTGATCAGTGTGTCTATGTGGATCTCTCATTATACTTCTATTTTTTCGCGCATGAATAGTAATGTTCATTATCGTTTTGAAAAGTTATTATCCCGTATTATGCCACGTAGTCTTTCTCAGCATCAAGTAATACCGATTTCTATCGATGCTGTGCATGGAGCTATCCTTCGTTTGAAATCTAAGTCTGTTGATGTAGACGGGATTAGTAAGAATCATTTAAGAGTTGATTGTCCGCCATTGCTGTCTCATTTGCAGTTGCTTTTTCAAATGTCACTATGTTGCTCGGTTGTCCCGGATAGTTTCTTGTGTGGTACGGTCAGCTCTATTTTAAAGCGCGGTAAGGACCCGTTTTCTTGTTCTTCGTACCGTCCTATAACCGTTGCTTGCAATCTTAGTAAAGTGCTCGAATACCTTTTGCTGCCTTTTGTAAATTCTAACGTCAATTTTGGAACTAACCAGTTCGGTTTCCAGAGGGGTCTCGGGTGTCAGCACGCGCACAGGGTTCTTTCTTCTCTTCTAGTCGACGCTTCGAAAAAAGGTTATGGCCTCTATATTTGTGCTCTTGACCTGTCTAAAGCTTTTGACTCCGTTGTACATTCTCAAGCTCTTTATTCTTTGTCCTCCAATGGTATTAATTTCTCTGTCATTCATCTCCTAAAGTACTGGTATGGGAATTCTTTTCTCCGTCTTAAAACTGGTGATGGTCTTTATTCAGATTCTCTAATTCGCGTAAGGCAAGGTGTGAGACAAGGTGGTGTTCTATCTCCCTCCATTTTCAAACTTTGTGTTTCTAATGTTTTGAATAGTCTTCCGACTACATGTTTTTTAGGAAATTCTAATGTCTCATACCTAGCTTATGCGGATGACATTCTATTAATTAGTCGTACCCGGAAGGGGCTTTCAGATTCTGTTAGTTTTGTTGCTTCTTCTTTTTCCACTATTGGACTTTCTCTGAATGTTGACAAATGCGAGTTCCTCTCCTTTAACGTTAAGTCTGCTTCTAGATCATCACTAACTTGTCTAAGCTTTTCTATACCTTTGGTTGAATCTATTAGGTGGTTAGGAATCTCGATTACTAGTAATCTACGGTCACTTCGTTCGCGGACAGTTTCTGACGCTAAGCTTAAGCTCCAGATCGGTTACTCCAAAATTGTTGCTAACAGAAGTAAATATAACCGTAAAGCGCTAGCGAAACTGTACTCGACCTATTGTGACCACTCTGTTTTATTTTTGTCTGGGTTGTTTCCAATTTTTCTTAAAAAAGATATCCGAGCTCTCCGCTCCGCATATTTCCGGTACTTGAGATTTTTACTTTATTTGCCGCCGTGGTATAAGAACAGAAAAATTATCCAGAATTTTAGTGCTCCGGATGTAACGGCAAAGCTGGCCTTGCTGCACGAGGGGCTGTCCGAGTCTGCAATTTCAAACCTTGAGCCTTTTCATGGTCTTCTCCAATGTTTTTCTCGTAGTTAAGTTGTTTTTCGTCATCTTTGGTTTCTTTTTGTTTCTAGTTCATTACTCCACTTTTTCTTGTTTGTTGTAGTGGGTTACAAATAAATTATTATTATTATTATTACATGACTACAACAGACAGCAAAACGAATTATTACACGTCCTGAAATAAAATCGAAAAATATTTTCTTAGAACTGGCGAGATGAACTGACAGGGTAAAAAAGTAGAACAAGACCAAAGGTTTCGACGGGATCCCAAAAATTTAATATTTGATCCAGACAACTCGGTCTTGTCTTCGCCAGATCCAGTCTTCGCCAGGCTAATCATCTAAGAAAACTAAGTTCAGATATACCTCTATAAGCCATATCTATTTTGACGATAGGCTACTGATTGAAACTTCCTGCTTTACTTCTGACAAATTTCCGGTTTCGGCCGAATTCCGAGCGAACTACTTTTCCAGCAAAAAAAAACAAGACCAAAGGTTCCGATGGGATCCCAAAACTTCGATATCTGATCCAGACAATTAGGTTTTGTCTTCGTCAGGTCCGGTCTTCGCCAGACTCCATGAACATTTATACTCTTAATATTTAGAAACAGATTAAGGCCGAACAGCTAATCATTAAGAAAACCAAGATTCAGCTTGTGTGTTTACCCCTACAAGTCGATTGAAACGATCCTGGCTTACTTCTGCGAATTTTCCGGTTTCTGGCGGAATTCCAGAACTACTTGTCCGACGAAAAACTAAAGCTGAAAAACGAATTCAGCGTATCTAGTTACCCCTATTTCCAACATCTAATCAACTTCAAATAAAAATTTAACTTATCACAAATTTTCCGGTTTCAACCGGATTCCGAACGAACTATATGTCAGGCAAAAAAATTATTGTCATATACGGATTCAGCATCTCGTCTTACCCCTAAATCGGACATATTCGTGTTCAGCATGCCTTCTTACCCCTATATCGAACGTCTAATCAACTTCAAATAAGACTTCCACTTTTAACAAACTTTCCGGTTTTGGCCGGATTCCGGGCGAACTACTTGTCCGACAAGAAAATGGTTTTCATATTCGTGTTCAGCATGCCTTCTTACCCCTAAATCAAACATCTAATCAACTTCAAACAAAACTTTTACTTTTAACAAACTTTCCGGTTTTGGCCGGATTCCGGACGAACCACTTGTCCGGTGAGAAAATGGTTTTCACATTCGTGTTCAGCGTGTCTTCTTACCCCATAATCGACTATCACATTAGCTGTTTAAAAATATTTTGCTTGTCCCGTAATTTGAACCCCCTCCCCCACCCCTAAATGTACGGCTACAGGGCCCATCTACGAACTCGACCTTACTCTTGACCCAAAGAATGCTCACACCAAGTTTCATCAAAATATCTCATTCCCTTCGAGAGTTATCGTGCTCACAGACAGACAGACGGACGGACGGACAGACGGACAACTTTTGCGATGTCATAGGTATCCCTCCACTTACGTTTTGGGATCCCAAAAAGAAGAAAGTTCAGAAACGAATTCAGCGTATCTCCTTATCCCTATAAAGAACATCTAATCAACTTATATAAAAAAAAAAATCCGGTTTCAACCGGATTCCGGACGAACAATATGTCCGGGTAAAAAATGATTGTCATATACAGATTCAGTGTCTCTTCTTACCCTTAAATCTGTCATCTAATCAACTTCAAATAAAACTTTTGCTTTTAAGAAGTTTTCCGGTTTTGACCGGATTCCGGGTGAACTACTTGGCCGGCGAGAAAATGGCTTTCACCATCGTGTTCAGCATGTCTTCATACTCCACAATCGATTATCACATAAGCTGTTTCAAAATATTTTATTTGCCCCTTAATCTAAACCCCCTCCCCCACCCCTAAATGTAGGGTTACAGAGCGTCTACGAACTCGACCTTACTCTTGACCCAAAGAATCCTCAAACCAAGTTTCATTCGAGAGTATCGTGCTCACAGCAGACGGACGTACAACTTTTGCGATGTCATAGGTATCCCTCCACTTACGTTTTTGGATCCCAAAAACGACTAGTGTTCCTCTCGGACCGACGGGCGGGGAGGTGTGAACAAACGGCTTACTTGGAAGAACACACAACCTTTGTCCCAAAATCTTTCGAAAGTGTATTCTGCCGGGCACTTAATTTGGTGAGTTCAAGTTTATATGTACTTCTGTAACGTCATGATCCTCGCCACGACTATCCTTGCTGCCCTCTTCTGAATGCAAACAGTTGCAGGGTATTGAGTCTATACGGGTCTATTGCTCGCTGTCCTTTAACCTCGCAAATTTCGACGAGTTTAGATAACTTTTTTTCCGCAGGTACATCAGTGCTGCATTCGTCGATTCGAAGAACCGCGTAGCCTGGGGTATTAGGAAACAGGACTGGAGGACTGTTGCAACTAGCGTGGCCGGAAACCCTGTAGGGAGAAGCATTATTGCCGAATTCGTAAAGGAACGATGGGACGATATTCAAAACTTGTAAGTTAACTATTTTTTCCCGTGCATTTCATCTATTGGTCTTCACCTTGTCTTGTCAAACGACCGTCGCCTCACCAGCTACAGTCTCCGATAGTTTGTCACCGAACTCCTTTATGCCTGTGTTTAGACCACCGAGTTTCCTCATACAAACAGAAAACTAATAACAGAAAAAAGTTATCCTAAAGAAGGATAAAAGCCCGTGGAACAAATAACACAAGCTAGGATCCCCCTGAGCACCAAAAATGACGTCAGCTCCTTTACTCACGTCACTGAAACATCTATAACGGCCTATACAGTACCCCTTTCGTATATAAAATGGTTGGATCGGCAGGGCCGTCACTACTAGGGGGGGGAGGGGGGGGACGCCCCCCCCCAATGTTGTCGGCCAGTCGGTAAAAAATAGCCGAGTCGGCGCGAAGCGCCGCTATTTTTCATAAAAACAGTCGATTTTTTTCTTGGAAACAGTCGATTTTTCTTAAAAACAGTCGGTTTTACGTAGAAATAGTTGATTTTTCTTAAAAATAGCCGATTTTTCGTCAACACAGTCGTTTTTATCTGCAAAACCAGTCGGTAAAAATGACCAGCCAGTCGGTAAATACCTCGTCCCCCCCCCCAAACATTTTGGCTAGTAACGCCTCTGTGGATCGGACTTAGTTTATTTTTATTTGGCTGAAGCATGAGCACATAGACAACTACTTTCCGCTATTCTGGTGCTTGGTGTTTAAAACGGAATTTGAAGGCTAGACCGCCCATACATAATTTCAACATAACCTGTTTTGTCTGGTACTGGGTTCTCTCGGGTGCATTTGGGTTGGGTTTGTTGGGTTCTTTTAGCGAAGTGGGCTTGCAAAGCGGTGTCCATATTGGGCGCAAAAGCTATTTGAGAACCGTTGCTAGGACCGTGAGATCTCTCTAGTTTCGAACGATCTTTGGATACTACCAGCTATTGTTTGTGCTGACAAATGCTGGATACCTTATCCCCAAAAAATACTGATAGTTTGGATGAAATCCGGAAATCAGAATTCATTTATATTGTTGTAGGTAAGGGTTAGAGTACCCACATGCACCCAACATTTGACATAGGGTATCCAGCGTTAGACATCTGCAATGCCAAATGCTGGACATAACCCAGCTTTAGCATAGGGTATCCCAAAATCAGGGAGTTTTGGTAGACTGTACCAGCCCCATTTGGGTACTACATATATTTGATTGTTTACTTATAATATTTTCAGCTATGGATCAGTTCTTACGCCGCTGAGACTGCTACAGACTTCAGTCTCTACTTATAGTACCCCAATCCAGCTAGAAGAGGTAAGCTAATCGAGGTTCAGTTATAAATGCCTGGTAAGTAAGTAAGTAATTTATTTGTAACCCGCCATTTTGAAAAAGCGGAGTAACCTGGTAAGTAAGTAAGTAATTTATTTGTAACCCGCCATTTTGAAAAAGTGGAGTAAATGAAAGAAAATAAATATAAAATTGCGGTTAGGTTAGGCCTTGTTCAAATAAGCATACCTCTACTGTATAGATTTGTCCATCCTTGTGTCCCTTTGTTAGCGTGAATTTAGCATTGATATCCCATTCGTAATCTTGGCTAGTTTCCTTTCACAAAGATTTCCTTTTTGCGCGAAAAGTAGGCACTTTTTCCGTAAAAATTTGGCAAAGTTTTCACGAAAAGCAGTACATAGGCTACAAGTATGTTAGGCGCTTAGGAAAATCATGTCCAGGGTTTAACGGTAGCTCTTCAACGTAGGTTCGATCTTTCATCGCATCGAAGGCAGCTAATCTGACGACAGCGTTGGGCACAGTTCGCCGAATACTTGATAACGTTGCTACTAACGTTAACTGGAAGAAACGTCACTACGCCACAGTATCACAGTGGTTAGAGAAAGAAGCCGAGTCAAGTATTATTGTTTAATTATTATCTATTTTGCTTTGTCAGCGTTGTTATTTTTGTTCCTATTTTCTGAAAAAATCTCGAAATTTTACTGGAGGAGCCCCTTTGCAGGAAATATGCCATCTAGTGCTTTCGGAGTTGTGAAAATGAGTTCGAAATTATGCTAGACTGAAAATGCGTTTGAAATTGTTTATTTATGAACACCAAAAGTGGTAAGTCATAAAGACTTGTCACTAGTACTAGTGCATGCTAGTCCATTATCTTGAATTTCAGAAATGGGCGGAGCCATGCAAAAACTAAATTTTAAGGCACGAACTGCCGGATTTAATGGAAAAAAATGGCGCCATCTATTCTGCCTTCTCTCAGAAATTGACATGTATATTGTTGACCCAACGAATCGTCACACCAAGTTTGAACAGAATATCTCAACCTCTTCGAGAGTTATCTTGCCAACAACGGAGGGACAAATTTTACGAAGTCATAGATATCTGACTGACGTTCTGGAACCCCCAAAACAACAGCTGTTTAATTGAACTTTATTTTCTGAAAACTCACGATTAAAATTAGGTACAATAATACGTGTTTTTATATTGTAAGTGGGCGAAATAATTACAATAAACGAGCACTATTTATCAATAATCAGGTCGCCTTTTGCCGAGGGAATAAAGACTGGTGCCTTTCGGTGTACACGATTCCATGTCTCTGTCCCAACTCCTCCCCACGAAATCAATGATCAATCTCGGGTGTAACCCAATCTCCAGTCTTACCTTTCGCCAGCACAAGGATTCCGGATAAGTATGAATGTGTGTGTGCCGGACACTTTGTATGAAGGGGTAAATCGGGTCAAAACGAAAATTAAAATTAGAATTGCCGTACACCTAACATAGGACTTGATGAGTCTATATAAATAGAGCCGAGCGGCCAGCGAGGCGCCGGTCGCGTTTACATTTATCAACCGTCCTAGGGACAATCAAGTCCTATGTTAGGTGTACGGCAATTTTAATTTTCGTTTTGACCCGTGTTACCCCTTCATAACTTTGCGCAAACCGGTGCGATACGTTCAGAGCCTTAGCGGTAGGTAAACATTTAGGGTCGAAAGGAACTTAATAAAATACCAAAGAAGAATGCTTAATTCACAGCGTAAAGCGAGGTGCATTTTATTATTTGGGCAGGGAACAGCTCGTTAAAACACTTGAGTTGCTCCCCCCTCGTTGAACTCGCATTAACTGTATATACAGCCTGAATCATATTTGTAATGTTTCGCAAGATACACGGATATTTAAAATTGCTGTTGACATGTGTTGTTGACACGATGCCGATGTTAATTTTATTTCAGTTTATGAAATTTATGAAAATAAGTTGCATTGAGATCATAGAAGAAAGACTATCAGCTCTTCCATACCCGATCACGTAGAGTGTGTTCCACCCTACTTACCATAGTTACTACGCATGACGTCACGAATTTTGGCTTTGCTGGAACGCTTTTTTAGATTTTCCATAAAACATCACTCCACGGGGTAATCCAGCCAATCACGTTACAGAGATCCATAGTTACCACGCTTACTACGCTCCCGAGCATGGTAAGCAAATAGTTGCTATTAGTTACTATTTCGAGAAGGTTGGAACGGCCAGCGTAGTAACTTTTCGTGAAGTTGGAACGGAACTGGTTACTAATAGTTACTATTGTTAGAAGGGTGGAACACGCTAATGGTGAAAAACACTCAGGCCGCGAGATGGGAGGCCAACTAAAGCCACATGTTGGCACGCAGTACATAGTTCAGAATATAATATGGATCATACCAAGAACAAAGAGAGGTATATATAGGAAGTATTTCTAGCTCTGTAGATTAACCGCGTCCTCTGACATGGTAGTGCATTTAGTCGTAATGTCCTGCCCATCTTCCCTCCAGGAGATTCTTGGCCCCTTACTCCGCTCGACTATCACGACCCTTAAAGTACGTATCGGCACCTGGCACGTCGCATATGTGATTACTCAAAATAATGTAAAAAAAGAGAATTTTTTCAATTTTGCTTCGGTATGGTAATTTTTATTTTGGTATTTTCACTGCGTAGAATCAAGAACAAATAATCTGACAGAACTTCCTTCTTTGGTCCCATGCAGTGACTATGGATACCCCGATAAAACTGAGCGGAGCTAGAGGTACATGCTGTGAGGTTTGAGTTGATACCCGTCTACTTCCCCCTACGCCGTTGCTCATACGAGGTGCAAAACCGTAGGATGCCTTGCAGGCATGGAGAGCCCACTCTACAGCGCGTCCGACGTGACGTCAGTATGGCAGACAACCAATCAGCTGTAAAGGACGACTCAGATGACGTTCGGATTCTTCTGCGGAGTTGTACCGCGATACAGCTTTTTGTAGAGATAACAATTATGATGTTCTGCGTAGCTCCTCCTCCGCTCGTTTGCATCGGGTAGGGTATCAGAATATATTCGAATCTGCATGGTCGTATCACAGAGATAGGGATACAAAGGTTCTATCAGATTATTTGTTCTTTGTAGAATCGAGCGCGACAAAGAGTGTGGCCCCGCTCATTCGACGCAAATAAAGCTTCGACTGCCCATGCTACGACGCTGTTTCATATTTTGCCGCCCGACGAATGAATTTGTCGAATCTAAGGCAATGATCATATAGACGTAATAAGCTGAAACGCGATGTTTACGTCTTAATACACACGCCCGTTCAAATAGGCAACCCGAGAGGTTCTCATCAATGCGGCTTTCGATGTTGCCACGTTGATAAAAATTTTCAAGCTCTAAACAGATCAGAAAAAGTTCTTAGTACTACTTGAATTACAGGAGTACGATTTGACGCCCATTATACTGTAAAAAAGCTATCAAATTAACGGATGGACAGATTGGACCTCAAAGTAGCAGTAAGCAGTCGTAACAGAACAAAAAAATGTTCTTTTGAAGAAAAGTTGTCTCTTTAGCTTCCAACAAAGTAGAACTTTAGTTCTTCTTTCGGCAACCCTGACGACACTGCTCCTCTCCTCGGCCCGCTGGCGGAACCAACCAAGCGATCTGATTGGCTCTGCATAAGGGAGAATAGAGCCGAGCTCTATTTTCCTTATTATACCTTATTCGTCTTATTACAGCGCGTCCCGAAGAAAAGAGGAATCTGTAATAAGCCTTATACACCGTATTACATCTTATTACATCTATTTGAACAATGCTTAATGACGCGCGACCGCACTCTTTGCCCGCTCGGCGCGCTTGATTCTACGCAGTGAAAAGATCTACTACAGTAGCCTATCTACTATACCGAAGAATTAGTTTACGATTCATCTTTGTTTTGCGTTTTAAGTTTTTCTTTTTCATTTCCAGATTCAAGTGATTACATACACAAACTGTCAGGTGATGTACTACAAGTCCAACCCGATGAAAGATTTTCGAGAATTAGTCAATCAATCAGTTCTATTTTAACCCTAATAGCACTAGGCTAACATGGGTGAAGTCGTATCGAGTCTTACGAAAAAGTAGCATGCAGTAGTATCTGTTGCCACTGCATGCTGCTACTATATAGCAAACTGGATGCTACCACAGCAAGATTGGATGCTATCAGATACTACTATTTAAGATTAACCCAGTTGGAGGCATGTTAAATCAAAGTATTCTATACTACTACATATCAATACATGCAACTTTTTCGTACAACTACCATACAACTACACAGTCAAAGAATTTTTCATCGGGAATGCATGTCCGAGCATTTATAGACGAAAACTAAAAACACGTTGCCTATAGACGGCAGCAGTGAAGAAGAACACAGACAAGCTCAAACACGAAACACACAGTAGGGCTTCGACGAAAACAAACATTGATTCGGTCATAGCCTAATCGAGAGTTTCGGTGCTGATAGTGGGTCTGATGCTGTCTGAACGCAGTCAGCGACACAGCTTTCCAGACACATCCTTATAATAACACTTTTCTCAAAAACAATGTCCTTCGACATTCATAAAATGGCGTGGGCCTACTGCAAAGGGACACACATATATACGTGATAAAACGTCCGTACAAATGCAGCAAAACTGTATATACATGCAGATTTTTGTAATGGCGTAAAAACAAAAATCGGCTTGTCCGTTATGCGTTTTTTTGTATTATAAAATGAAACTTAATTGAGTTCCTAACAAAATTCGCGCTTCTCGGGAACGGAATTGGATGACTAGCTACTCATTCCACACCACTCATCTCGGCTCCCACACTGTTCCAGACTCAACGTATACAATGTGCGACCACGGTTATGAACATTCACGACAAGAGCCACATCCACTTTTCACAATGCAAGCTGTGCTCCCTTTTCTAAGCCACGCTCACTCTTTAAAGGACCCCTCTTGCTTATTCTGCTTTTTATAAATATATCTAGCTCCCATATAGAATTATAAGCTTCCCAAATCCCCATCTTTCTCCATTGTTTCGTTTTGTGCCTACGATATTTTAGCGCTTTTTTTGCCTTGCCGAGTTTTGCCCGTCACACAACGAAACGTTTGCCGGGATCATCAACGTCTGCTCACAACTCTTTCACACATAAGGATCCGAGAAGCTTTAGTTTATTGCTTCTTTTTTTGCTTAGTTTTCACACTTTTGAACCACGGCGCGATCAGTTTTCAAATGTTCTGCGCCCAGCCGCCGCGTCGGAGAGCAGGAAGGCTGAGCATAGTCGACAGGCGCTAACAAGAAAATCGCTAATTTCAGATAGAAAGTAATGGTATTTTCGAAAATGTTTTTTTCTGATCCATTTCATAGGGAAAATACTATTTCTAGTAAGAGTTGTGCTTTAAAGATTCCTCAGTAAAGAACTACCCGCCTGTGGGAAAGTACTGAAGAGAATATCCGTCTTTGTTCGTTCTTGGCATCTCACGAACAATGCCGTCTTCTACTTTTGGTGGACCCTAGTCCACCCATGGATTTTTGACCCCTTTCTTGAGTCAAAAGTGTAAAACGCCAGCACATTGGCACACCCGATTCTTGGTCGAACCACACTATGGTCACATCTGAGCATAATTTTCGTGACGCAGATGACGACGGTGCAACGTAGCTGGACACAACTCAATCGTAACGAACAAGGCAATATGGCTATCAACCGTAGCTTGATTTCTCAACAATACACGCTGGCCGTTTGGCATCTCGTTTGCCCTGGGCCCCCAGCACTGGCCTAAGGGTAACGACGGCACTGCTCATGAACTCCATCTAAGAATTGAAAATGCTGGGACAAACTGCATGTCGCGGTATCCACACTTACGCAACCTCACGACCCTTTTTCGCCACATATCAATTGGCTCATATCACACCACCCTTTTTGGCCACATCGTGCACTTTACCCCCGACAACCGGTTTTCCAATCCGGTTGTACTTTCTCCGCTTCGGTTTCGTTCTTTTTCTGTGCATCTGATAAAACACAAACATCATTAAACAACTCACAAACACTAATAGTGACTTAGTTGCACGCGGCACTTCTTTTGTGAACACCTCACTAAGATATTCACCAGTCCCAGCGGTCCTCAGCTCGTCCCAAGAATTAATTTCCCCCTCCTCGTAGGGTCTGGGGGGTTCTATCGGTACAAACTGCATTTCCGCCGATAGTAGCTTTTGTTGCTGATACAAGTTCGTCGGTGCCGACTTATTTAAAGGAACTGGCACAGAGAACTCTGGTGTTGGACATTTGGGTAGCGGGCGGGTTGCCGACCCACCAAGGTTCGACGTTAGCACCTTGGAGTATTTATGGAGCTGGTTGCCCTCAAGTCTCATTGGCATCCCGTTTTGGGCTACCAAGACATCCTTTTGCGTGAAGGGAATTTTCCCTGTTTTCACGTAGGACAAAATCACGTCTAGAAGCCAGAAGCAGTCTTTGTGCATATGGCTGCTGTCTAGGCAGTTCGAATCGCCATACAGGACGATCTTACCGCCATCCTGAGTTTGATGGAAGCCGAGGATGGCGACTTCGTCGGTGGACCCAGTCTCCCCACTGATGACCTCGTGACCTTGATCCTGGAAAAAAGGAGCTGGATTGTTAGGCTGGAGGCGTGGGCGAAGACGACTTAAAGACCGATCTTTGATACTAAATTCTGGCTAGCGGCCATCAGACTATGATTCAAGTAGTGAAGATCCCAACGAGAGGAAAAAACACACTCGACCTTATTTTCACATCTTTACAAGATTTCTACGCCGAGCCCGAAACCATTGCAGCTTTAGGAATGAGCGATCACCTGACAGTTATCTGGAAACCCAAAACAACTTTACCAGCCCCGAGACCGAAAAAAATTACTTACCGTTCTTACAACGACCAGTCTATCCAGTCACTCAAATTCGCCCTCTCCCGTCATAACTGGAGCCCGCTTTATAAGCTGAATGATGCTGAGCAAATGACGGACGCATTCTGCGACCAGATGAAAACCTTCTTCGACGAACATTTCCCGACCAAAATGAAGTATGTGAAACCTAATATCAAACCATGGATAACGAAAGAGATCAAAATCCTCATTGGTCAACGCGACATCTGCAAGAGAAATGGAGATTTGGCTAGGACTAAACTGCTTCGCAATATGGTGACGAGAAAAATCAAGAAATCTAGACGTGAACACGGAAAGCGAACAGAACAAACGCTAAAAAATCTGAACCCGAAAACCATTGACTTTGATCGACAACGATGGGGCAAAACTTTCCGCGGGTTCAATTAATGTACATTTTGCCGGAATCTGCAGCAAGTACCCTGGCCTTACCTTACTTCCCGAGCTACCAACCTTGGAGGAAATTCCAACAATTGAGGTTGAAGAAATCCAAGACGCTCTTGCCAGGCTAGACCAAAATAAGGCATCGTATCCAGGCGAACTTCCAGTGAAAATAATCAAGCTCTGCTCGTCCGAAATAGCAACAACGTTCACATCTGTGGTCAACCAATGTCTTGTTCAAGGGGTCTTTCCTAGAAGACTCAAGATCGCCTATATAACACCTATACCCAAAAAGCCCTCACCAAAATCGGTTAATGAACTAAGACCGATCTCTAAAACTTCTGTATTTTCTAAAGTTTTCGAGGGCATAATTTACCGATGGCTGTACAAAGACATCTGCAGCAAGTTAGACCCACAACAGTATGGGTTTCGTCCTGGATGCAGTACAACACACTACCTTGTTCGTTTTTTGAAAGACATGCTGGAACATCTCGAGAAACAAGGAGCATTTGTTGACTGCATCATAGCTGATTTTGTGAAGGCATTCGACTATCTGGAGCACCAGACGGTCATCAATGAAGCAAAAACCATGGGAGCCCGCAAGATCGTACTCAGGATGCTTGGAAGTTTCCTCTCCGAACGACTACAGTGCGTGCAGCTTGAAGATGGTGAAACTTCTGATCTGCTTGCTATCACTTGTGGAGCAGCCCAAGGGTCTAAACTTGGCCCACTGGCTTTCCTACTGGTCATCAATAAACTAATGCAGGAGATGAAAACACGCTACAAATTTGCTGACGACCTTACCATGTCCCTACTACGGTTCCTTCCTGATGACAACCCTGCCGAACCAGTGAAGACGCTGCTGACACAGCTTAAAGCTGAGGCCGACCAGGTAAAACTTATGGTCAGCGAAGAGAAGAGCACCCTTTTTAGAGTAAACTTCCTCAAACAAACCGTACCTGATCTACCGACAGACTACCTTAAATGCGCACACTCCGTGAAAATACTCGGTGTACATTTCGATGACGACCTACGCTGGAACACTCATATTGCCAGCATTGAGTCAAAGGCAGCTGGTTTGCTAAAATCATTCTCCTATTTACGAAGATTCGGCTTGAGCAGACAATCACTTCTTACATGTTTTAAAACTTATGTAAGACCGGCCGTTGAATACGCATGCCCAGTCTGGCACAGTTCACTTACAGACCAGCAAATTGGGTGCATTGAGAATATCCAGAAACGTGCCTGTAGGATAATCCTCGGTGCAGATTATATTGACTACACAGTGAGCCTAGAAGTCCTGAATCTCCAAACACTGAAAGAAAGACGGCACAAACTAGTCATGGACTTCGGAAGGCAAATCTTGAACTCGGAAAATCATCGAGACCTCCTGCCCAGTTTCACTGATGAACCATCTGTCCGAAAGACAAGACTAGCAGTGAAGCTCACCGGAAAACAACAACTGAAGCTTCCTCCGACTCACACATCCGAGCGTTATTCGAAATCATTCAGTCCATATTTTACCTATCATTTTAACTCAGTTTGATTTTAAATACTTTACTGCTTTTTAACTCATGCATTGTTTTATTTATGGTTGAAAATCCTAGCTTTTATTTTTGACATTACCATTGTTCCCTTGTACCACAAACATCTCGCGAAAAATTCTGATTGAATTGACCAATTGACATTTTAACACGAGTAAATTGTATATATTATATGTGTTGTATCATTTTGTTGATGAAAGCTTTTGTGAAACTAAACAGTGTTTGAATTGTACAAAGTATTATGTAAATTAACAAAAATGATATGTACCCGCACATTAGTGTATATGTGTGACTATGTGACATTTCCGATGCTATTTTTCTTAAGGAAGAATTTTTTGGAAAAATAAAGTGAATTGAAATTGAAATTGAACCACCATATGAGAAATACTGACAATAAAAGGATTAAGGAAAAGAAAAAGAGAGACTTGGCCCGCTACGGTAAGAAAGTGATCGAACATCTCGCTCAAATTTAATCTCTTGTTGAGAATGACTTAAAAGTCCGCAAGAATCTCCATGGGATGGTTTTGTTCTCGGGACCCATAACCCTCCGAAGAAATGAAATGCCAAGTTCTTCACCCACTGCATCTCTAAGTTCAAGGGGGCTTTTATGACAAGGCGTGAGTAGTAAATTTCCGTTGATTCTTCCGCCTTTCTGGATATATGTCGTATTCTCGCCGTTCCCCGAGGACTCCTCGGGGAATCGAAGGGAACGGCGAGAATAGAGGGAGCCACTCCACGCAGTCTCGGCGTACGGAAAACAGTGAGAACACGGGGAGAATGCTTCTAAAATGGATTTTGTTCGAAAAAAAGTACGCAGTTGACAAAATTCGCCTGGATCAACTTTATTTTTGTTTTTATTTATCCTGATTGTTTTTAATTAAGTTTACATTGCACCAAAATCAGCAAAAATTGATTCCCCCCACCGAATCTGAAAAGGAGTCCTTTTTGATGATGGGGATGATAATCGAAGCATTCCCCGTCCGTGGGGACTCGCGAGAATCCCTGGGACAAAAAAACGTGGGGACTCAAGTGGAGTCCTCGGGGAACGGCGAGAATACGCCTATAGCGTGCACTGCCACCGATCCCTGCTTAGATTGGCTAAACTGGGAGCTGCAGTCTAGCCCCCCCCCCCCCCTGTACCTTTTTAATGGGCTGGGTTCAGGGTTGCCACATCAACAAAATTTAGAGTGACTCCTAGCCCAAAACAAAGAGTGGATCGGGAACGAATTTTTTTGTTCATGAAAAAATAAGTGAAATGGTCATTTCTGGCTGGAATCGCTGCTGCAACAATGACACATACGAATTTTACTTCCATGATAAAACGCGAATGTTCTTTTTGGAAGGAATCACTGCGGCAAATATATGACACATGCTGGACTTCTTCTGAAATACAGTTAATTTCATGTCATACGTAGGACAAGACTGACAAAAAAATAATGACAATTCACACTACCGTGCGACATATGGCGGCTCTGGTTGGGTACCACTGTTTGAGATACCCTTTGCGAGCGTCAGGCATAGGTATGCTATGCTGAATCCCAGGTGACCTTTGAGTCCGCCTTTTCGAAAATCCGGGTATATGGTAGAACGGGGCTCTTAGCCTTGGAAGATATGAATGATTACTGGTTACTAAACCTTGACGCATCCGTTTCTTAATAGTTGTTCTTCGGTCGAGCATAGTCTGGCGGACACAAGGAAAATTTCTGACAATTAGACGATCGCGGGGCAGCGCTGAAAAGTTGATGACGATACAGTCGATCGAACATCTTGCAATCTAGCCGTCATACCTTAAGATTCTGAGTAACCACCGTTCCTTCTGTGGGAAACCTTGCTATAGTTGTTCCGGATGCGTAGTACATGTCTTTGGACATGAGACTAAATTCGCCTTCGTATACTTTGTCACCAAATGCCATGTTCCAGGAGGACAGCAGGTCGTTCAAGGCTGGAATGTTGGCACCACCTGTGTCCGGCATCCACCACTGCCTATAAAGGCAAATTCAACATTCACTACACGCGGTATGCACAGTTCTTAACGGTTTAGTTGCATTTTTGATCCGAATTCTCAGTTCTCCGTTCTCGCTTCTGAATTCTCGATTCTCGTACAAATTACCGTTTTTGCTCTTCTCGCTTCTCCATTCTCGCTTAAACACTTATTTGGCAGCTCGTCTGCAACCCGGTATACCTGTTTATGCATATTGAACACCCGCACTCTGTTGACCAATCAGAGAGGATAACGGAGAGAGGATAATCGAGAATTCACTATCGGAGCAACTTCTCGATTGTGCAGAATCGCGAGGCTTTCCCCGTCCTGATTCTGACGGCTGAGGTTAGTGTTTAGTTAATGAATTTTTCTTTTTTTAAATCAGTCAGAATTAACGAAGCGTCATTTTCTTATGCCACTGGCATGTCTGTCGCTTTTATGCTATTTCAGTTTCAAAAAGTTGTCAATAAAATTGTACCTTACCTTACCTTACCTTGACAAAAACGCAAGAAAAGGAGGGAGAATTCGCTTAATCTGAGTAGTCCAAAAACGCGAAATAGGAGGATTCGGATCAACAACGAAAATAGTTTGGCTTTGCGGTACTGCCTAGCAATACTGGTTTTCACTTTTTTTTTTTTAATGTTTGTAACTCGTATCGACTACTATTATCTCAACGCATTCAACCAGCCGATTTAGAGCAACTGGACCCAAATTGTCCAGCAAAGTCGACACACTGTTCGTGCACTATAAACGATGTGAGGCGACGGAATGTCTTACATGTTTCGCTGGTGATTATGAATACCATGTACTTACCGAGTATTCTCATCGTAGAACTGAACCTTCCTCATAACTGAAGTGTTATACCAATCACCGTAAACAACCAATGACAACCCTTCCTCAACATCTCTTCGAAGTTTCACCATTTCTTCCGGGAAGAATTCCTCTTCGGAATCCACCAATAGCAGAGCAGCGTAGTTCTGAGCGTTGAAACATGTGAATGGTGTACCCAGGACTTCTACAAAGTAGTCCTTCGCTCGGAGGTATTGGTACATGTCCTGAAAAAATATAGAGGCTTTTTTGGCGCAGGTTTTAAACCATGGGCTGGCCCTGAACTATTCTTTCTTCTTATTGCTCGGTTTCCTAGTTTATCTCAATTCCATCTGGTGTCTTCATTAAAGCACAAATCGTGCGGTTTTTCTTCCAGTAGACTAGGTTAGGTGGAGTATTTTTATTTTTAACAAAACAAGAATGAACAAAACCAATCTATTTTGCAGCAATAAAGAAGTCCTAAGGACTTGTGCTGCAAATATTCGTGAAAGAAAAACCAAAAAAGAAAACACACAACCAAAATCTGGTCTGCTGACTTATACAAGTTCTAGAGTGAAGCAGTAATGTAGATAAGACTTTTAACTGCTCATTCATTCCTGCAAGATGAAATTTTAAACCCGCTGAGTCATTCCGGTGCCACTGGCAACCAAACAAATCCAAAACGTACACTGAGCGTGTTCCACCCTACTTACCGTAGTTACTACGCTAGTCGCCGTGGTTACTACGCTAGGCTGGAACGCTCTTTGAATTTTTTCGGTCAATATCAGGCCGCTGGGTGATCCGACCAATCACGTTACAGAGATGCGTAGTTACTACACTAACTTCGCTCCCGAGCGTGGTAAGCAAATAGTTACTATTAGTTACTATTTTGAGAAGGTTGGAACGGTCAGCGTAGTAACTTTTCGTGAGGCTGGAACGGAAATAGTAACTAATAGTTACTATTGGTAGAGGGGTGGAACACGCTCACTATCATCAGTTTCATTTGAGTTTCAGTTTCATTTGACTATATTTAAACACAAAAAAATACATCAGTAACACTCCTGCCAGGAAAGCACAAAAGGAGTGCTTGGCTAGGGCAGAGAAATAACCTGTATTAATTATTCAACAAACAGCATCAACTAACTGAATACCCTATACAAAAAAAAGAAGGAAAAACCTGTTGTTTCAACTTTGAAAAACAAACAAACAAGAGAAACAAGGAACAATAAAGATAAAAAGAAAAAAACGGGGGGGGGGGTCTAAAGGAGGAAAACACTAAACAATTTTCCTGAAATGACCTTTCGCTGCTCGCTTGAATGAAATAAGGTTATTAGAATTCCGGATATCTAACGGAAGTAGATTCCAAATAGTCGGCGCAAAAAATCTAATTAAAAAAGAAGCTCTTTTTGTTGAGGGCGCTTCTTGGACGATGTCGCAAGAATTTCGAGTGTCATAAGAATGCAGGTCTTGATTTAGTGTGAACATATTTTGGAATGAAGTGCCTAGATTGTAGGTAACGATCCCTTGGTATCACATCTCGGGGCTGGAAGTGCAATGCCTCTTTAGGATCAACCACACTGTCAGAAGTTTCATAACAGATAACACAAGGATGCGCACTTTCAACAGATAACACTTAGGATGTTATGCTCTCCAAACGTTATGCACACAAGAAGAGCCGAGACAGCGCCGGAAAAGCTATCTGCTGACTCTTCCGATGTCATGATGATAAACACACAGTCAGCAGATTTTTTCTGGCGGTGTTTCGCCTCTTCTTGTATGCATAACGTTGAACATACGTAGCGAGTGCAAAACATGACAGCTACATCCTAGGTGTTATTTGTGGAAACACCGCATCCTTGTGCTATCTATTATCAAACCTCTGACAGTGTAGTTCTCCTATGGAAATACAAGCTTCAGAAATCCCCACCCTTCGCTTCAGCTTTCAGAAGAACCGTATTGGCCAGTAAAGCAGTGTAAATTTCGACAAACGCTCCATGGTCCGCGGAATGGGCATGAAAAGTTTAAACATTTTGTTTTTCATTTGGGAAGACTATGTGGACCAACAGGTCTACCTTGTGTTTCGGACTCCTTTCCTTTGTTTGTCTTTTTCCACTTTTTAACCACGAAGCGCACAGAACGTTTCCAATAAATATTCTTTCAACCCAAGCTGACTGCGAATCATATTTGACAGTGCAAAAACGGATACGTCAGCTAAATTTTATTCGAGCTATATTTCGGCCCTTCTTGGCAAGGGTCCTCTTCAGGCTCAAAACCGCTCAAGTTGGAAAAACGAAACTTGTGATAACCTAGAAACTTGTTATCACAAGTTTCGTTTTTCCAACTTGAGCGGTTTTGAGCCTGAAGAGGACCCTTGCCAAGAAGGGCCGAAATATAGCTCGAATAAAATTTAGCTGACGTATCCGTTTTTGCACTGTCAAACGTTTCCAAGTTAAAGATGCAAGCGTCGCACTTTTGAAAACTTCGTCGGCTCTGCCAAAAATCATGGACAACTCGGCCAAGCAAGGCATGACACTCTACATTCTTTCTGGCCGATGGATGAAAAATTTTATATTCTGTTTTGTTTTGTTTTATTTAATTCTCTTATTTTACTTTACGTACGGTACTCCGCTTTTAAAACGGCGGGTCAGAAATAAATTACTTACTTACTTACTAGAACCTATAGTTACCTTGAAATTTGTGTGAATGTGATCTCCGTTCCAGTCCAGAGGGTCGTTCTTCATTCTCAGGTTATCCCGAGGAAAGTATCCGGGGGGATAGCGAAGGTTGTGAAACTGGTCCCACAGAATCCTTTTACTGAAAAAATACATAAATGTACCTACTTGCTAAGCTCAGGGGTCATATTGTATAACAATTGTATTTATAAGATATAAATAGTAACAGGAATTTGCAGCACAAGTCCTTAGGACTTTCTTTTTGCTGCAATAATTATTAGGCGTGTCATTTTATTTATGTTTATATTTTGGATAAAAATAAAACTTACCTACCTACCTACCTAATTGTATATATTCAAGTATTTTAACACGTTAAATGTAATGGTCGACGTATTTAGTGCCATGTTGGCGCTACGAGTTAGATCAATAAAAATATCTATCTATCTACACTCTCACAGCGTACTAAAGCACCAATCACCAATTTTTGCTGTGTACAAAATGAATTAAAACAAATCGCTTCCTCATTTTTTTTCGTGCCGATTTTTACAGTGGATAGCGCCTGCTCGACATAGAACTATTGGGGAAGGTCTTTTCAAGATACAGGGGAAATTTCGGCCGAAAAAATCCCTTAACTACTACTCCTCTATAGCTTCAGCAGTCTACATCTGAACAGAAAGCTGTCCACCCCTAGGTCTAACTTCCACAAACACTGACTCAGTGGAGCAGAGTTGGAAATGAGTACACTGTAATCCATCAACCCAAAGCCACACGGTGAGACATACTTAGTTGACAATAGGGCAGACTGAGCTATATACTAGAACATATCCTCTCGTGTGGTATGGAGCGATAACACATTTTTATTTATGACACAACTGGTCCGCTCGACATTTTCCAGTTTTTTCAAATTCAATTCAATTTATTTTCAAACCATTCACGGACTAGCCAAATTTTCATTTTTCTGTCCACAAAAATAACTGCATCAAGACAAAATGACGTCAAACGTAAAATTAACATATAAAACAACAACAACGAAACAAGATAGGCTACTCAGACCGCAATGTAGGTTAATTAAAATTTAAACAACAAAATAAACTTTACGGCAGAACTGTCCCCCCACGCAAAGTCGTCACTATGGCCGACAACATTCGGGGGGGGGGGGGGGGGCGCCATACGTGACGCCCCATGACTAAAGTTGTACCCATGATAATTATTTACGTTCTAATCTGACTGACTGTTAAATTCGCTAAATATGGTCTGCGTAAAATTGAGTAAAGTTTCCGTTTGTAAAGAACTAAATGAAATACCACCGTTTCTTCTTATCCCTATAACGACATTTCATTATATCAGATTATTTTCAACCGACCCGTCCTCAAATTTCTAAACCCCTCTCGCACCCCTAAATGCAGAGCTACAAAATCCATCGGCAACTTTAATCCTAATGTTGAAACAGATAATCCCAGTGCCGCGTCCTACGTCCGTCTGTCTGTAAGGACAGTAACTCTTGAACTCTTACGACTCACTCGGGCTGGTACTGAACCTACAGCCGACTTTGTCACAGAACCTTTGTGCTGTCCCTGTCACTAGGGGTCTCATTGTGTCACAATTCTCCTCATTACCTTTTTGGAGGAGTAGGTATAATCTTGGCCCTTAGAGGAAGCGTGATGGAAGATCTTTGGACCTCACTGCTACCATCTTCAGGGGGTGACTCAATGGTGATGGAGATATGACCCTGAGCCAAGCCTTCCCAGTCAGCCGCCTCTTCCGACACCGCTGAAAAGAATACCATAAGTTGCGTTTTTGCAGATACCATGGTATCTGATACCACGGTCTGAAGTCGTTTTCGCAGTTACCGTGGTACCTGATACCACGGTCAAAGGCGTTTTTGCAGTTATCGTGGTATCTGGCCAGTTATCGTGGTATCTGATAGTCACATACCACGGTCCGACCGTGCAACTAATCGTGGTATCTGAAAAGTCCTCTCACTTTCATCAAACTTGTCAAAGTGGTGAGAAAGAAGTTTAGCACTTAGTGATGTAACTGGATATCAGTTTTCCTTTTGGGATGATTTCGAAAAGTGCGATTTCGGCAATAGTCGTTTTTGCAGAGCAACCGTGTATCAGATACCACGGTAACACAGAGATCGTAGTTACCACGCTTAGTACGCTCCCGAGCGTGGTAAGCAAATAGGTCAGCGTAGTAACTTTTCAGGACGTTGGAACGAAAATAGTAATTAATAGTTACTGTTAGAGGGGTGGATCACACCCTGTGGCGTGCTTGGGCGGATGTATTGTGGGTTCGATCCATCTTGACTTAGGCCTGTGAGCCTTTACTGTTGGAAACTTCATGCTCACACTTTCTTTTCTTTTCTAATATAGCGACCTTCTTTGGAAAACGAAGAAATAAATATATACTACTTACTGATCGAGACGGCAATATAGCCGGACCAAGGCCACAGAAGCTCCGAATGGGTTATTGCCACGTTTAGAAAATGGCCGTACTGTGGCGTATAAGGGTGCCACACTGGCTTTTCAGCCAGTTTGCCGCTGACACCCATTCCGTTGAAGATGGTTACGTTTACTATGGTAGGCATGGCACTGTGATAAAGTGGCTGAGTGCAGTAGGGCCACATGTAAGCACACTCGGTGAGATCAATATAACTGAAAATAAGAGGGAAAACAATTAACCAGACTGAAGATTTCCGAACTTCCGTCTGGAATAACGGAGGGAAGACGAATGAGATGAAGGAGAGGGATTGAGTGGGTTTACAGCCCCCCGCCCTCTCCCCGCAGGCTCGGAATTACAAATGCTGTGTTAAGAACAAATAGATGGATCATATAAAGCGTGTTCCACCCTTCTTACCGTGGTTACTACGCATGACGTCACGAATTTTGGCTATTTTCCGTCAAGGCTGGAACACTTATTATAGAGTCATACGTTAGGGCGTGCGTACTGAGATTAAAGTTTAACCGAAAAGGGCTAAGATAGGACAATCTAGTTACCCCTCATTTATTCACTTAAATTGGCTTGAAGACCCGCTGAAAATGAGTTACTTCGTTGTTCCGCTATTCAACGAATAATCGATTTTCAAATATTGGAAGTTCCGTGTGATTTGTGGTGCCTCTATGCGCTTGTATTTAGCTGTATGTCTTACGAGAAAGATTTATCAATTCTTTTTGTTCAGGCACTAAGCAATCTTCACAGATCTCACCACTGCCCTCTGAAAAGCCGCATTTGTGTTGAGATTAAAATTTCCCGCGTCATAGTACTCATAGTAGAATTTACGCTGTGGGGACGGTCGGAAATATTCTGAGCCTCATAACTAGAGCAGATAGTGGAAAATCAAAAAATCCCTTTGCAGAATCCAAATAATTCAGTGTATCCAATTAAATGACAAACAAATGAGTTGGCTTTTCAGTTAAACTTTAAAAAGCCCCAGTAACCACCTTCAGACCGTGTCTTTGCCAGTCGTCATTAATCGGACTAATATCGGCACTAAAACGATTCTCAGTCCACTTCGGCTGAAGCAATACTTGCGCAGAAAGATTCCACCCCCACGGAAACCCCGATGAAAAATTCTTTGACTGTGTAGTTGTATGGTAGTTGTACGAAAAAGTTTCATGTATTTATACATAGTATATAGTATGGAATACTTTGATTTAACATGCTTCCGACTGGGTTAATTTTAAGTAGTAGTATCCGATAGCATCCAATCTTGCTGTAGCAGCATCCAGTTTGCTAGTAGTAGCATGCGGTGGCAACAGTTACTACTGCATGCTACTTTTTCGTACATCTCCATCCATACGACTAATTCCAGAAAATTTTTCATCGGGACGTGACAATAGTTGCGTTTTTGCAGATACCATTGTATCTGTTACCACTGTAACTAGATATGCAATTAGTTGTTTCTGCAAGTTACCGTGGTATCTAATATACAGTTGCTCTGCAAAAACGACAATTGCCGAAATTGCGGTTTTCGAAGTCATCCCAAAAGAAAAACTGATATCCAGTCACATCACTAAGTGCTATAAACTTCTTTCTCACCACTTAGACAAAATTTGACGAAAGTGAGAGGACTTTTCAGATACCACGATTAGTTACCACGGTCGGACCGTGGTAACTAATCGTGTTACCTAACCTAACCTAATCTAACCATTTGATAAAAAAATGATGAAAGTGAGATGACTTTTCAGATACCATGATAACTGACCAGATACCACGGTATCGTACTATCAGATACCACGGTAACTGCAAAAACGACTTCAGACCGTGGTATCAGATACCATGGTATCTGCAAAAACGTAACTAATACTTTATTCTCAATCGACGAAACAGGAAGGAAACATATACTTTACCTGGGACTAAGACTGGCGTGAGGGTTGTAGGACACTAGCGCCTGGTAGGCCCTGTAGAGATCCAGCTTTCCATGTCCCTGCTCGAACATAGTGACACCTGGCAGTCGACGTGCGGAACTAATGAGAGCCTGCTTGATGCTCGCTGGATTGACCGGCTTGCCACTCTTCAGAGCAGCGCTGAAGTCAAGTGAACAAAATAAGTATAGTTTAAAGCACTGAGGACACCAGGTACAAAGTCATGCCCGCATTTATGACTTGATGACTGAGAACCATGGAGACACTGAATCAGGGGAGCCATGATTTTGTATTGTCAGTAACCGTTCGCAGTTCGGTGCTATAGTGTTGGGCGATATTTATATTTTTCGATATATCGATATTTTCACTTTCGATGATCGATATTTCGTAACTATGTTTCGCTACAGTATACGTCTCGTTTCCCAAAATTCCCAAAAAGCATCTTGCATCACCGCCATCACCTCAAACTTCGAATAAATAAAAACTGAATTACGAAAAATATATTACTAGAATCTCGGATATATTAATGCAAATTACATTGGATTATGTACAATACTTAAACATGTATAAATATCGTTTTCGATATCGATATTTACGTTTCGATATTCGATATCGACATTCGGTCCGATATATCGATATATCGTTATCGATATCGAACATCGCCCATTATTCGGTGCGCGAGACAGTAAAGTGTCTAGGAGTAGAACAATTGCCATTTGGAATTTCAATGGTTTTTGAATGTTTCGAAAGATTCTGAAAGGGTTTAAAAATTAATAATTTATCTGTTCACTTGTACTTCGAGATCCGGAACAAAAAAAATTAAAGCCTGAGGCTTTAGTAGCCTCGTGCCAATTACGGGGAACTCGATCTAACGGCTTTTTCTGGGCAACTATCAAAACATTTGGGTCAAAGAAATAGGGACTAAGGGAAGGATCGTGGACAACCAAGCGCATCCCGAATGGGTGAAAGACCAGCTGCTTTAATTTTACGATTCTGTGTTTCAACACACAAAGAGCGCCCTAATACGCTCTTCATAAAATTACATCCAGATTAGTTCTTTTTTGGCCGCTAGGTGCGCTGGCATAAAGTAAACAATGACATGTTACTTCGTGGTATACGTTTATCCGGATTTGTTTGGCCATTTCCAAATTGTCTTAGGCCTAGCCATACTTGAAACTTCATAAAATGCCTCTACCTCTGTTTGTTCTCAATCCAACTCTGTTTTATCAGTCTACATCAAGTTTGTCAATTTTGGCTTCCGACATCATTGCTGACTGCTGAACCACTTTCCGACGGGGCTAACTAGCGGGTCGGTGTGAGCCGAAAGCCTAATCACTCATTCTCCATTCCGATAACTTGTCCCCCGTTCTCACGTGTGATTGTTACTGTTCCTCTAGCACATCTGGCGATAATTCGGTATTGGATTTTATGAAGAGCGTATTACCGTAGTTACCACGCACGACGTCACGAATTCTGGCTTCTTGGCGTCAAGGCTAGAACCTTGCTTACCATGCTTATTACGCTCCTGATCATGGTAAGCAAATAGTCACTATTTCGAGAAGGTTGGAACGGTCAGCGTAGTAACTTTTCGTGAGGTTGGAACGGATATAGTAACTAATAGTTACTATTGTTAGAAGGGTGGAACACGCTCTAAATGAAAACTTCCATCGGACGATGATTCAATCCCAACCAAAAATACGTATATTAATTACCTGGCTAAAAGTGCAACAGCACCAGCAACAACAGGGCTCGCCACACTCGTTCCCGACAGACTTCTGCAGCCTCCTTTTATACTAGAGCCTCGAACAGCAGATCCATATGTGACAATGTCGGGCTTAACGCGGCCATAGCCATTTGGCAGTTCCCATGTCGTCATACCTTCAAATGGGAAGAAAACGTGTGCAGAGCGGTAGAAAACACAGAGAATTTTTAAACGTTCGTGAAGAGTTTGAAGGACCCGTCTAGCTTATTCTTCTTTTTGCGATCCCAAAACGTAATTCGAGGGGTACCTATGACATCGCAAAAGTTGTCCGTCTGTCTGTCTGTCTGAGAGCACGATGATTCGTGAAGGGAACGAGATATTTTGACGAAACTTGGTGGAAGGATCCTTTGAGTAGGTCGAGTTCGTAGATGGGCTCTGTAGCCTACATTTAGGGGTGGGGGAGGGGGTTCAAATTAAGGGACAAACAAAATATTTTTAAACAGCTAATGAGATTGTCAATTAAGGGGTAAGAAGACATGCTGAACACGAATATGAAAACCATTTTCTAACCGGACAAGTAGTTCGCCAGGAATCCGGCCCAAACCGGAAAATTTGTTGAAAGCAAAAGTTGTATTTGTAGTTGATTAGATGTCCGATTCAGGGGTAAGAAGAGATGCTGAATCCGTATATGACAATCATTTTGTAGCCGGACATATAGTTCGTCTGGAATCCGGCTGAAACTGAATTTGTTATAAGTTAAATTTTAATTTGAAGTTGATTAAATGTTGGATAAATGGGTAAAGAGATACGCTGAATTCGTTATTGAGCTTTATTTTTTCGCCGGACAAGTAGTTCCGGAACTTTGCCGAAACCGGAAAAGTGGCAGAAGTAAGGCAGGATCGTTCGATCGGTTCTGTCAAAATAGATATGACTTATAGGGGTAAACACACATGCTGAATCCATATCTGAACTTGGTTTTCTCAGATGATTACATTTGGCCATAATCTGTTTCTAAATTTTAACAGTAAAAATGTTCAAGGAGCCTGGCGAAGACAAAAGCTAATTGTCTGGATCAAATATTGAATTTTTGGGATTCAATCGAAACCTTTGATCTTGTTATTCTATCGCTAGCTCCCTTATGGAATTACAAGCTTCTGAACTCCCCGCATTTCGCCATTGTTTCGTATTGTACCTACGACTTTTTAGCGCTTTTTCTTCCTAGCCGAGTTTTGCTAGGCACGCAGCGCAAACTTCACCGAAAGCTACAAGGTCCGCCGACAACTCTTTCACGCATAAGGACATGACAAGCTTCAAGTGTTGTTTTTCATTTAGAAGACAAAATAGGTCATCAGGTCTATCTTCTGTTTTGAACTTCTCTTGTTTTGCTTGGTTTTCTCGCTCTTTAACCACGGCGCATTCAGTTTTCAAATATTTTGCGTCCAGCTGCCGCGTCAGAGAGCAGGAAGGCTGGATAGAGTCGACAAGCTTTAACAAGAACATCGCTAATTTCATGTGGAAAGTAATGGTGCTTTCGGAAAGCAAAATTTCTGAGCCATTTCATCCGTGGAAAAATCAATTCTAGTAAGATCTGTGCTTTGGGACTGGCAAGTCTTTTGTCGGTATACAGTAGCTGGGAAGGTTCAGCTGTTTGGGAATGTCCCGACGAAAAATTCGTAGCCTGTGTAGTTGTACGAAAAAGTTGCAATGTATTGATATGCAGTATTACAGAATACTTTAATTTAATCTCTCTCACACTGGTCTAATCTTAAGCAGTAGTATTCAGTAGCATCCCACCTTGCTCCAGTAGCATCCAGTCTTGCTATATGGTACTGCATGCTACTTTTTCGTACAACTTCATACTACTATTTTGAGACGATTTTTCATCGGGGTCACGCAGGAGGCACTTCTTTTCGATTAATCTGTCTGTGTTCTTTTTCTTTTTTGTTTTATGGTTAACCATAGTTGCGTTTTTGCAGATACGATACCACGGTCTAAAGTCGTTTTTGCAGTTCATCGTGGTACCTGATATAACGGTCAAAGGGCGTTTTTGCAGTTATCGTGGTATCTGGCCAGCTACCGCGGTAACTGATCGTGGTATCTGAAACGGTCATCTCACTTTCATCATTTTTTCTCAAACTGGTAGGAAAGAAGTTTGGCACTTAGTGATGTGACTGGATATCAGTTTTTCTTTTGGGATGACTTTGAAAAGCGCAATTTCGGCAACTGTCGTTTTTGCAGAGCAGCCGTATATCAGATACCACAAAACTGCAAAAACGACTATTTGCAGATCCAGTTACCGTCGTAACAGATACCATGGTATCTACAAAAACGCAACTCATGACCGACAAGGCTTTTAGTGTAAACACATTTCCTTACTTACCAAGTTACAAGATCTGAGACACAAAACTAGTGTAGGCTAAAGAGAGTGAGGTCTATGACAGATAAAGTTGCTATTAAATTACTTTTCTGTCGACAGATAATGAACCATGAATTGTTCCTGTTACGGAACTTGCCACAACGTTGACTACTTTTAAAAGTCATTTGAACCAACTCACAAAATTCCCATCAGTTCGGACAACCGTCTGCTGGCCCATGCAGGTCAAGCAGTCCGTGAGACGTACCTCTTGAGGAAAATCTGGCAATCTGATCCTCGAAATTAATCCCTCCAACCCCAATAACATCCATCTGGTCGGCTGGATTATTTAGAGTGCCATATAGAGGTCCATCATTCCCAATGGCAGATATCAGCACGACTCCATTCGCGGTCAGCTCCCACACCTTGTCAATGAAAGGATGGTCCATGAAGTCCGGACCACCAATGCTCAGATTCAAAACGTGTATTTTCTTGAGAATGGCATAGTTGAACGCGTCGAGAAACCAGGAAGTGTATGACACCTAGCAAGAGTTGAGAACTAACGTTAGCAAAAGAAGGAGTTTTGAACAGGGCCGTATCCAGGGGGGGGGGCGGGGGGTTCGACCCCCCTCCGAAACATACAAAAATAAATGTTTTTATAGGCTTGAACCTCTGCACTATATATTTTTTGTACTTTTTGGTATGGACTAGGTCTGACATGCGGGTAAAAAACCCTCATAATGCGAACACACGACACGGATTTCCCGGACGGATTTTCACCACTTTCATCATAAAGTTGATTTTTCTTTTTTACTTTTTCATGTGGAAGTGATGATCGTGTAGAAAATCCGGGTGGACACACGATCAGGGTCGGCTGCTCCCCGGCAGGAATTCCAGCCCGGGAGCAGCAGACCCTGATCGTGCGTCCAAAGCATCAGAAATAAATCCTGGATACGGACCTGGTTTTGAATGACTTGAGAAGGCGTATTTTTCAACTGGGTGAAACTAGTCCGGCACTGCAAGTATTTATCCATGATTTTTTTTTTTTTTTTATTCGTCACAGACATCTTACGAAACCCAAGGGAAGGAACGTGCTCGCGACAGAACTTTCTCTGTAACCAATTGTCCGTGTATCGAACTTGAGCGGTTTTGAGCCTGAAGAGGACACTTGCCAAGAAGGGCCGAAATATAGCTCTAATAAAATTTAGCTGACGCATCCGTTTTGCACTGTCAAATATGATTCGCGGTCAGCTTGGGCTGAAGGAATAGCTACTATCACACTATCAGTGCACTCTTTCAAGAATAAAAATATACAATTCAGAGAGACTTGTCTTAAGTAGTCTCTGGGCAGGGTAGTGACACTGTGCCGCATGGGTAGATTTGTGGGTAGTTAGGGTGATTTCCATCAGTCGCGTCTGATAATGCCGAACAACAACAGAACGTAAAAACGTAAAAAACCATAACTGACCAGTTGATTCTTCAATTAACCATACAAGGCATTTGTAACATTTGTGCCGTCGGGGATTAAGAGGAAACATCTAGGGAGGGAGCGTACTGTAGATGGTCTTTACTCGTGCCCTATGTGTGGTGACCCTGAGGAGAGTGTGGGACACTTCATGTTATCTTTAGACTTCAGTTAATCATACAAGGAATTTGTAACATTTGTGCCGTCGGGTCACGGCAAATCGAATAATACCAAATTCCCCAGGTCGTTTCAGGTTTGTATTCACAATTTTCAGTTCCAGTTTCTTAGATCAAGCAATACATAGCCCCTCGCCCCCCCCCCACACACATTTAAAAAAGACAAAAACCTACCTGCGTATTTGTGAAAACCCTAAAAATATGCAGGTCTGAATGGGGGGCAAAACCCAAACACTCCTTCGTAGATGATATCACTCCGGCCACAAATGTACCATGGCCCAGACCATCGTCCAGGGACTTCTCATTGGTCCAATTTGTCCTTTCTTTCACCCGCTTGAAATGGGGATGATTTTTGGGCAGTCCTGTGTCGAAGACCGCTACTCTTACACCTTCACCTGAAATGGTCAATTTAACAATAAGCCAAAGTGAGGCCCTGTGCTATTTTAGTAATTCATATCGGTCTAATCAATTTAGAACCTCACAGCCTACAGTGTGGGAAGTGAATTCGAGTTTTAAAGTGAATTGTAGAGAGAACTGTCTGAAGTTATGCAGCCGAACCTTAGCTGATATACATGATTACTACCCTTGCAAGTGCCACATGAGCTTTCAGCTCTTGCTTCTGTAAATTTTTACTCAGTTTTTTGGCAACTGAGTAAGGTTATGTCGCGCATATTAATCAATTAAAAATTTTGATCCACCTTCAACTTGAAATGAACGGAACTCGTCTTACCGTACCTACATACTCCTGTATTCTACATCCAATTCAATTTTCAATTCAATTCACTTTATTCGAAAAACATGCGACGGACAGAGCCGATTATTAGTTTTTGTTGTCAACATGTATGTCAATCGATGAGCCAAAAATAACATGCACAAAAATACAATATATACAATTGATAACTATTTTACAGACTAAAAAATCTACCCGGCATTGAACAACTTAACAAACGAGGGCACAAAACTAAGCTCATAACGAGCATGTGAAGCAGTCACAGGTTGAAGTTTCGGTACAGGCTCTGCAATGGACCTGCTTGGCCTTACCCGAGCCGGTTCATGTTGGGGCGGGAGGATATTTCGGTGAATGGGGCTCGACAGGATTTTATGTCCAAAAGATAGGGAGAGTTTTAAACGACGGGAGTGAAGGGTTTGAAGTTGAAACTGATTAAGGAGGGATATGTATGGTACTTTCGGGGCTTTTGAAATTACTAGGAGGGCACGGTATTGCACCCTCTCAACCCGGTCAGACTGTTCCTTCGTCAGTCCAAAATGCCATACAGGGCAGCAGTACTCGAGTGTGGAACGAATAAAAGAAAAATAAATGCGTAGGAGGTGTGGGGCAGGGATTCCATGGCGAGCCAGCAACTTTAGAGATCTGATGGCCAAATTGGCTTTCTTTAACATGCCATCGACGTGCTTGTTCCACTTCAGATCTGAAGTTATATGGACACCAAGTAGTTTGATTTCGGTCACGTGACTAGCGCTGGGAATAATTGGGTTAAAAACTGGCGTGGATTTTAAAAAAGAAATGGTTAAAATTACAGATTTGTCGCAGTTGACAGTCATTCTGTCCACCTTTGCCTCTTGACATATATCATTCATTAGTGAACCTGCACTGCTTGGGAGGTTTTTCCGACAGCATTCAATGAGTGACAAGTCATCGACATACTTCCAACGGTTGTCCAGTGTTGTTGCCAAATCATTTATCATGACAAGGAACAAAAGTGGTCCCAAAAGGGTACCTTGAGGAACACCACAAAAGATGGGCAGTGGATCAGAGTAGGTGGACTTATATTTTGTCCGTTGACATCTGCCTGAAAGAAAACTAGCGATTAAACGAACAAGGAATGAGTGTACACCTAGGCCAAGAAGTTTTTTTATAAGAATATTATGGCAAATTAAATCAAAAGCTTTTCTTAGATCTATTGCAATAAGATTAATCCAAGAATCTGGTTCATCAAGGTTTTGTAAGATTTTGTCAATTATACTTACTAGGTAATGAGATGTAGACGTGTTCGGCATATTTCCAAACTGCCTCGGATCAATTTTCTCCAAAATACGGTCTTTCAGCCATGCTGCGACAAAACTCTCATACACTTTGCTAAAAATGGGTGTCATGGTGCGGTCGGACACCGGAAAAATCATTAGGCGCATCTTTTTTTGGTATTGGTGTAATGAAACCATTTTTCCAGATTGATGGATACTCACCTGTTTTTGTGACCTGATTAAAAAGGAGTGTTAGTGGGCCACTGAGATAATCGGGAAATGCTTTAATAAGATCAACGGGAATATCTACAGGGGTAATGCTTGTTCTTTTAAGTCTTTTTAATTTAAAAAACACCTGGGACTCTGATATTAGAGGGAAATCAATAAACTCAGGGGGCGGGGTGGGCACTTCTTCGCCCAGCAAAGGCGGGAGGGACTGCACAATGTTAGCCAAATGTTTATTAAGGGAGTTGGCAGTAACGTCGTCATCTTCGTCAAGACCAAAATCAACTCCTTTTTCCACCTTGCCTGTCATTCTTTTGATTCGGTTGTACCACTGGCTTGGTTTGGACTCATACAGATGGTTAACTTCACCTTCCAAGTATTTTTTTGCATGTTTTCGAGTGACTTTTCTGAGCTTGTTTTTCAATCTGTTGGCTTGTTTGGTATTACCCTGACGGAAAAGCCATCGTTTTTCCATTACCATTTTCTTAACTTCTTGCGAAATATATGGTCGATCTGATGAGAAACGTTTTGTTGACTTCTCGGGAAAACAAGCCTTGTAATTTTGAAGCAAAGTTTCTTGGAAAATAGTAGCTTTCTCATTACTACTTTTAGCATCTTTGAATTTTTCCCATTTCTCGCAACTCAACCATTGACCAAAAGTTAGTAGTCCCTCATCTGTGATCGGTCGACTGGTATTTACAGTTGTAGTGTAGTCAATCTTAATGGAATTGGTGGGGTTAAGTTCAAGAGAAAAATGGTAACTTCCTCCAATCGGAGCACCGGCCGTAGGCATGTTGTAAAATTCATACATATTTGTGGAAATTCGGTCAAGAGAAGTACCGCCCTTAGTCGTGGGAAAATTGACGAGTTGCTTCAGGCCAACTCCAGTGTCAAGATAATTGAGCTTTAATTCATTAGCATCGCCCATCATGAAAATTCCGCATGACGGGTATTTACCCAAAACAAAATCCGAACTGAGTTGCAACTTTTCAACAAATGCTTTGCGATTTTCACTCGTCTGACCTGGAGAGTAGTAATACACGCATAAAGCTATACCAGTGAATTTCCTCGGGAGACGTCGTGGTTTTAAAATGACCCACATAATTTCATCGTAATCGGTTAAAAATGGGATATCAAGTCTAGTTGCTCTTAAAGTTTCATGGGCATAAATAAGAACTCCCCCACCTTTTTTCCCCAGTGGGTGGTCATCCGGTCGCATTTTTATAAATTCGTCAAAACCACCGATTTTCAGGAGTTCCGGGTTTTGTCGATGGACTTCAGAAACCATTAAAACAGATGCCTTTGTAACCTGAGCTAGACTTTCTAACTCGGCCACTTTATCAAAATTTAAACTCTCGGCATTTGCGTAAATAAACCTAGGGAAAGAAAAGAGTTCAGAATTGTAATACTTTACCTTAGTGGTGTTTGATGTTCTCGTAGGAGGTCTTTGTAACAATAAATTGTTTTCCTGGTGGGCGTTGTAGCCGTCAGCATTACCCACACCAACAAGGGGCTCAAATCTATTCAGTACCGGAATTGCGGCTGAAACGAGAGAAATTGCGTCCTCGTCGGTGAGGGCAGCAAAGGTGGACAGAAAGGGGGAGGCACGGGGATTTGAGACACTGTCAGAGGGCTCGGATGTAGAGGGGGGTACGTTATCTTTCGTGGGGGATACAAAGGTTGATGCTGTTGAGGTGGCGGATTGGGAAGAAACACTCCGACCGATTGTGGAGGTGCAACACCCGCTTGGTAGGGGGGTTGCTGATGTGCGGGAGGAATTGTTGGCAAGGGGAGCCACGCAGGTCCGCGAGAGGTGTATTCGCGGTGTGACTGAATTCGCGACCCCCGTCCGGTCAAGTTTTTTGATGCTGGGTTTTGATTCAAAAAAAAGTTTTCCTGTCGATTTGCATGACTAGGGCTACGTCTTTTTGACATACCGCAATACGGATGCGCGAAACTACATTCTTTGTCAGTACATGATAAAACACTACACAAATCAACGTGGTCAAAACTACACTCATTATTACTGCATGTTTTCGAAATAAAACGCGCACAGATATGCAAAAAGCGACACTTTTTCCTGTTCTTACAAAAACCACTTTCATTAAAATAACGACATATCGTGTTGAATTTGGAAGCCTTTTTCCTATTCTTGCCCGTAGGCTGGTGTGCTTTCTTCGGGCTTGATAGGGGAACGTCACTCTGATCGCTCTTCTCACATGAGCTTTTTCTTAGAAAACGGCACTTTTTCCTCTGACTGACAAGCTTCCAGCCTGAGTTACTGGTTGCGTCAGTCGCACTAATTACATCGACTATTTGCGCTTGGACAGTGACCTTGCTCACGCTTGCATCAGCGAAAAGATATGAGCACACTTCGCAGCCGCAGGTAATTGCAACGTGACCTGGGCTCTGCAATGCGGTATTTACGTCACTAGAAGTTGCGTCTGCTAGCGGTGGGTCATTACCAAGAGGCTGACTATCGATGATTTGCACTGAAATATTTTTCTGGTTCAATTTGGATTGCGAGGGGTCGGATACTTCTGAAAGTTGAGCGGAGACACTGGCGGATTTTTGCAGGTTACTGATGAGAAATTCTTTAAGTTCGAGGTGGTTTTCCAAAGTATTGCTGTGAGATTTTGCATTAGCGAGGTCCGCCCGTAACACTGCAATTTCCGCCTGAGCGGCTGAGAGATCCTTTTTGAGCCAGCTGATGGTTTCCTGTAGCACTTCGATATCACTTACTTCTAACTCACTTGGTGAAGTTATTAGCACTTGCTCATGGAGCTGTGCAGTTGTCGTGTCTTCATTATCACCGCTGGGCACAGTCTGAGGAACGGAGTGGGGTGGGGGCGGTGCGGCAGTGGTTTTCGTGCTGCCTTTCAAATGTGACTTGGGGGTGATTCCTATGCCAAAAGCGGTAGGCTGTTCAATAGCGGCTCCTCGCGCATTATGGCGAGTAGCCGGAGTAGCATCAGGAGGGCGCGGTGTCGACTTGGTTGTCGGCTTTGCAACCTTAGGTGTATTTTGCCTGTTAGATTTGGTCGTGCACTCAATGCACAGCCACTGTACTGTGTACTCACTTGCGCTTATACGTGCGCACCTATTAATTCCGGCATGATACCACCTGCTACACCCTGCTTGGTACTGGACGGCGTTCGACGTTACTAACGATCGGCATTCGGGGCAGTAATGCTTCTGCTTATTCGACATAGTCACAATAATCCCGATAGCTCCGGTTCAGATTTTCCTGCCGGACAGTTTTTGGCACCGTTCTTTCTCACTGCGACATTTTAGATCAGTAAATCTCTGAGCGCACTGGAATAAATACCTGCGTCTGCTCTCGGGCACGACTGAATGACGACTGAAAATCCTAATCGTTCCATCCATTACCATTTCCGATATTTATTTTTTACCCCTACGAAACTACGCCGATTTTTGCATCTGCCGTGTTTTGCTTTTTTTTTCAGGCATATCAGTTCCCATTTATTGCTTCCGAGGATCACATTGGTCAAAAATATCTGTTATCCGTGTTTCTCATTGAAACCAAGGGGCTGCGCGCCTCCTTACCCTTAAATCGACTATCTCATTATCTTTTAAAAATATTTATTTTTTGCCCCTTAAACTGAAACCCCACCCCTAAATATAACTACACAGCCCATCTTCGAACCTGACCTGTACTTTGACCCAAAGAGCCCTCACACCAAGTTTGAAAAAAATATCTCAACCCCTTCGAGAGTTATCGGGCTAACAGACGGACGGACAAACGGACAACTTTTACGAAATCATAGGTATCCCGCCACTTATGTTTTGGGATCCCAAAAAGCAGTCGATACCATATGAACTGTTCCTAACTGAAGTCAAGCTTTCTCATAAAAGATGGTGTACTTTCAAAGTAGAAGGTAGTGGCTATTCAAAATAACTAATTCAAAATAAATGAACAAAATAATTTTTGACCCCTACAAAGCTCCATGGCCCGTTACATAGGGGCTAATACCAAAATAATCAACAAATAAACGAGTCTCAAGGAGCCGGACTCGTTGGTGAAAATTTGACCAAGTCCAAACTCCAAAGTACGAGGCGGGTTCGTTGGGTGAAATCAAAACAGGGATCCTGCCTCAAAACAGGGATCCTGACTTGAGGAAGAAGAAGAAGCAACACAAAAGAACAGGGACCCTGACTTTCTCGTTTTCGGCGCGGTTTCAGAATTAAGCAAGATTCCTCACGGGAGATGTCTACAGTCAATACATAAATTCTATCTTTTTTTTCAAAAACTACTCACAGAAAAATCATCCCGTTTCTTACCCCACCAATGACTTTCGAGTTGCTTTCGCAGACATGTGGATCTGAACTTTAGGCGTGTAGGCTACGACGAAAAAACGCGTGAATATACCTTTTATTCCAAGGTTCCAGAGGAGATCGGCCTGCAGGATAGACGTGATTTGCCTTGGGATGGCCTTTAAAAGCTTTCTGGAGGAATGCCGGCCTGTAGAATGCCAGAAGTCCGTTCCCTACGAAGGAAAACTGAAGTCAGGAAATCATTAGGTACTTCGCCTAAGCAAACACGTACTTTTTGTTCGTAAGAAAATAAGCCCTTTGAAGGAGAACTACGCTATCAGACTGTATGCGAGAAAAAAAATTAGTTGTTAAAGTTAAAAATTGCAAAAAACTGAAGCTCAAAAACGAATTCAGCATGTCTCCTTGCCCCTAAATCAACTATCGCACTAGTTTTTAAAAAATAATTTTTTCGCCCCTTAATTTGAAATCCCTCCCCCGCTCTAAAATATACAGCTATGGGGCCAATCTGCGAACTTGACTTGTATTTTGACCCAAATGATCCTCACACCAAGTTTGGACAAAATATCTCAATTCTTTCTAGAGTTATCGTGCTAACAGACAGATGGACAGACGGACGGAAGGACAACTTTGCGAAGTCATAGGTATCACGTCACTTACGTTTTGGGATCCCAATAAGAGCTACGAGCTCATATGGCACTTGTTACGAGTAGATGATGCAAGAAAGTAGATGAGAATGTCACAAAATACCCCCTTCAACCCCCCTAGGATCGGACCTAGAAATAGGATATCTAGTTTCACTCGAGTCTGAGTATCCTTTCGTATTCGGCCACAGTGGAGGGAGTTGGAGGGGGAGTACCGGAAATTCTGTCGCTCGCATAGGGGTCAAACGAGTGACCGGATCCAGATCGTACGCCAAATAACGAATCTAGGACGCATAAACTCGGTCATGTCCAACTTGTATCCCATTCGACCCATTTGTTTGTTTTTTGTGCACGTCAAAAAGTTTCCGGACCCCCCTCCAACTCCCCCAACCATAGCTGCATGTGGTTCGGACACACGTTTTGCATGTCTAGGTCATCAGTTCTTATCACCCATAAAGTTTCACTCGAATCGGACCACCTGTTCACAACCTACGGAAGTCAGTAATTTCCGGATTCCCCTTCCCTTAGCTCCCTAAATTGGTCGGATCCAGGAACGGAAGTTTTCTTAGGGCATTGTATCGGGTTCGTAAGTCTATTTGGTCGGGTCACTAATATGCACGCCAAGTTTTATCGTCCTTGGCACATCTGGAAGTGTCATAACTTGCGATCACCGGAATTCCTGGAAACCTCCTCCAACTCCCCCCAAAGAGCCCCGGTAAGATCTGGTTCTGTCAAGAACGGGTCTAGGGCTTATGCTTGTTTTTTCTGCCAAATTCTATCCCGATCCCTCGACTCTAAGCGTTTCACGAAATTTCCGGTGCCCCCCTCCAACTCCCCCCACAAGTATCAGATCGCGTCCGGACTGCACGTGGGACATCTGAGACGACAGCTCTTTCCGTTTGCCAAGTTTCATTCAAATCCATTCACCCGTTCAAAAGTTAAACATGCCACTAGATTCCGGATTCCCCATCCCTCCACTCCCCCTACGATGGTCGGATCGGAGAAACGACTATTCTCAAGGCAGTCTACTTGGGTCCCTGATATGCCTACCAAATTTCATCGTCCTAGTACCGAACTCGCAGGATCACCGAATTCCGACCCCCCCCCCCCCCACCAAATTCCCCCCACAGTGCCTGAATCCGGTCCGGTTATGTCAACAAAATATCTAGGACTTGTGCTTGTTCTTCCCACCAAGTTATGATCCGATCCCTCCACTCTAAGCGTTTCCCAAGATATCCGGTTCCCCCTCCAGCTAGTCACCGGATCCGGTCCTAATTTTAAGTGGATCGTCTGAGGCACGAGGTCTCTCCAAATATCAAATTTCATCAATATCCGATTACCAGTTCAAAAGTTATAAATACCTCAAGATTCCGGACTCCCCCTCCCTCCACTCCCCCCACGATGCTCGGATCGGAGAAGTGACTATTTCCGACTCAATCCTTTGGGGTCCCTGATACGCCTGCCAAGTTTCATCGTCCTAGCCTATGTGGAAGTGCCCAAACTAGCAAAACCCGGACCGACCGACCGACCGACCGACCAACCGACCGACCGACGGACGGACAGAAAATGCGATAGCTATATGGCACTTGGCCGAAGGGCAAGTGCCATAAAAACGAAACTGGAGTAAACAAAAAACAAAAAAATACAAAGAAATGGATTCTCCTTCGTTTGTGAATTGGTAGTTTTACTTTACAATAAAATGGGTTTACAACTGTAAAGAGGCAGTTCTAAACAAACAAGAACAAAGGTTTCGATGGGATCCCAAAACTGAATATTTATTGGGCTACTTGATCCAGACAATCTGGTCTTGTAGATTTCTGGTCTTCGCTAGGCCCCTTTAACTAATTACTGCCTATCCATAATCGACCGCTTGAAAACATAAAAAAATGATAATGTTTTATTTTTTTTGACAAATTACGGCCAAACAACTAATCAGGTGAGAAAACCAAGTTTTGACATGGATTCGGCACGCATGTTTACCGCTATATCTCATCTCTAATCGACTTAATAAAATTCTTTTAATTCGACCAAAATCCTCATTTTAGCTGTAGCCTATTCCGGACGAACTGCATGCAGAGCAAAAGAGCTGGTGACATTGAGAGGCAAACCAAGAACCTTTCGGTCCAAATCTTCGGGTTTTGGCAAATTTCGGCAGAATTACTTCTGACGAGAAAATACAGTTCACAGATGGATTCATCGAGTGCTGTTACCCCTACACGAACGACTAATCGAACTGAGAATGATATTTTGTTTTTACCGAATTTCCGGTTTGGCCGGATTCCGGGTAAACTTCTTGTCAGGCGAGAAAATTTCAGATCTGGATTAATCCTCCCTCTCCTCACCTTATATCGACTACCTCATTCGGTTTTGAAATTTCCTGGCAGATTTCCAGTTTCGGCCGGATTCTGGGCGAACTACTTGTCGGGCAAGAAAATAAACTTCATAAAAAAATTCAGCGTGTCTCATTATTCCGGTTGAACTACTTGTCCGACGAGAAAATAAGTTTCACGTTCGAGTTCAGCATATTTCTTTACCCCTGAATCGACTATCTGATTAGCTTAGAAAACATATTATTTTCGCCCTTAACTTGAAACCGCTCCCCCACCCCTGGATATAGAGGTACAGAGCCCATCTACGATGTCATAGGTATCCCGTCACTAACGTTTCGGGATCTGAAATTTTTTTTTTTTAAATAACACTACTTACAGAATACCGTGTTCTTCTCTGCTGAGGTCTGAACTCACATGCTACAGATGGATCACTACAATTGACCAGGACCGAGTTCAGGGTTCTCTGAACTACTCTTTGGGGTGTGACTCTCTTTATACTCGGATGTCGCAGCAGTAATTTACTTCCTTGCTTGTCTTCATTTTCTATGATCTGGAAAGCAGAAAATAAAAATTTTTGGATCGGGTTCACGTAGGCTAATCAAATCCCCTCCCCATTTATCACTCAGGTGCTAGATGGAGATTTTTACTTTGCCTTTCTATGTTTCCATCCATCATCGATTAGCCTCATTTATATTACAAAACAAAAAAAAACTGCCAGCAAACTTGGGCAGAACTTAATTTGGCCTACTTACCGACATCACATCAAAGTCACTAGGATAGTCACTGGCTGGATTGTTTCTTTCAATTATCTTCCACTCATTGGTTGCATTTGACAATGCACTGGATATATACTTTTTTCTAGTGGCTGCAGAGTGGTAACCATTAAAGGTGACAATGTACTCTAAAAAAGAGAGAAAACAGACTAGAGGGAGAATCCTAAAAAAAATTCATCTTTTCAGACTAATTATCTGTTTACTTTTTTTGCTTTTAGATATTCATGACTACTACCAAACTTCAACTTCAGCCCTTAGTTCATTTAATGTACACCCATAGCATTAAATATGGTAGAAGTCAGTTGAGCGTTCAGATCATTTAGGTTCACCTTCTTTTGTAGCTTTTTTACTAAGGGAAACAGTAGCTGGCAATTCTTCTTTTATTTGGAGGATGGTTAAAAAAAAAAATTTCTTCCAGTTAACTTCATAAAATATAATTTAGTCATTTTGTATGGTTGATGCTGCAGTATCAAGACTCCCAAGAACTCAGAAAAAAAATTGGCAGGTCATTGAAAGATACCTTGCATTATCAGCATGGATTTAGACCACTGCACAGATTTGGAGCACATCATGGTTTACACTGTATTGACTGCTTTTGTGGTTAAAAGAAAAAAGAACTTGAGATAAGTTGGCTGAAACTTTTCTCACTGTCTCTTGACCTTATCTGAGCATTCAGAAATCCAGATTGGCAGCAGGAAATATGTAAGATCTTTTTGTCTTGGTGCCTGGTTTATGCTAAGATACCTGGGTAGTGCTGGGATTCCTGTTATCTAGCTAGGATGCCAAATGCTTTGTATTTCTGTCGTCTAGCACTGGTTTAGTATATCCTATGCTTACTTAACAATGGATACCCTACGCCCAGCCTATGCCAGTCCTACACCAAAGGCTGGATACCTATTGTACCCTAACTATGACCCAGTCATGACCTAATCCGATTTAAAGTAATTCTGACCACATTCTGACTGACTGATTTTTTAGCTTCATTCAAATCATCAATATTTTATTGCCATATTGGGCTAGTAGAGTATCCAGCATTTGGCATAGCATATCAAGCGGTAGACATAGGGTACAGGAGAGGTACCCAACCTCAGACAAGATTTCAAATTTCCAGAGAAATCTTTTTTTAGTGAGATATATCTGGCTTAAAAAGGAACCAAAAATTATGACAAAAATACTAGAGTGAAGCTAATAGAATCGTTTACATGTTGGGGATATAAATTTTACTTCAATATTTCCAGTTAAATATAATTTTCTTTTCAAACAGTTTCACCCATTTTTACATGAGGTCAGATTGCTTGCAAAGTGATGAAAAAGATAGAGGTAATAAGGCTAATAACCAGAAAATCCCTTTTTAAACCAGGTTCAAAACAAAGAAAAGACAAATAACTGTAATATTTTGGGACATAACTGTTGAAAAAAAATTCAGATTTTGCTTCTTGACTGTCAGGATAGCACTGAACTTTCATTTTAACATTTTCGCGGCAAAATTCGAGGTTGCGTAAAAACGAGGTCAGGTACCAGTCTAGTACACTAGGCCCTTTCTTGATACCCATAACAAACGCAGGCTGTTAGTGGGGGCTTAAAAAGGAACCAAAAATTATGACAAAAATACTAGAGTGAAGCTAATATAATCGTTTACATGTTGGGGATACAAATTTTACTTCAATATTTCCAGTTAAATATAATTTTCTTTTCAAACAGTTTCACCCATTTTTACATGAGGTCAGATTGCTTGCAAAGTGATGAAAAAGATAGAGGTAGTAAGGCTAATAACCAGAAAATCCCTTTTTAAACCAGGTTCAAAACAAAGAAAAGACAAATAACTGTAATATTTTGGGACATAACTGTTGAAAAAAATTCAGATTTTGCTTCTTGACTGTCAGGATAGCACTGAACTTTCATTTTAACATTTTCGCGGCAAAATTCGAGGTTGCGTAAAAATGAGGTCAGGTACCAGTCTAGTACACTAGGCCCTTTCTTGATACCCATTACAAACGCAGGCTGTTAGTGCTAAAAAATACAGATGGCGCTAAACAGAGCATGGCGATCCGACATGTCACCGATGTCACCATCTGTATTGTTTCACACGTTTCACTGCTCATGTCAACGCTAGGTGCCGTGCACAGCATTTTCCACCATCTTTTTGTAATATGATTTCTTCTGTTGGCCCCTTTTACCGGGTTATTAGCTTCAAAAAATTTGAAACATGAAAGAAAGCTCTCAAGCAGGGCTATTTATTGCCGTTATCGATAGACCTTACGAAGCAGTCAGTAAGCAGTAATTAATTTTAATTTAGAAAGTGTAGTAGACTGGTAGACCTCTAGGGAAGAAGGGGTACACATACGTATGAGTACCCTACTCACACCTGGGGGCATGCCACCCCGTTTGTGAACGGGTATAAAAAAAGGGCCTAGTGTACTAGACTGTCAGGTATCCCTCCTGTAATCCTGTATGCCTAATATTAGACATACCCAGAGTTTGGTACAGGGTATCAAAAAATCAGGGGTTTGTGGTAGACTGTACTGTAGCCTACTATATTCTGTAGGAGTGTAGGTAGGCAAGCTTAGCCTTAGGTTTTTAACCACAATCACAGACCTGTCACAGACAGACAGATTAAATTTGTCAATGTTTGGCTTGGCAACTTACCATTCTCAACATGACTGCTTTCAAATGCTACTTTCACTTCTTCCACCTCACTCTGCCTAATATTACCAACACAACCGTCAGTGGTTTCACTTTCGGAAGCTGCATCACTCTTGACTTCTGAATGAAGGAATCCCTGAATGACCCGTAAAATCCAAAGAAGATAGCAAATAGGCCTCATCTTTAGTTTGTACTGAGAATACGATCCGCTCCCTCATGACCAGCATCAACGACAACAAGGCAGGATCGAATTAATTGTTGTGATTGACAACCCAGCCCCAGCCCGTTTTTTGAGTTTCCTGCCAAATCTGAAGGCTGTCATAGAGGTATAAATTTTTACGAGATAATACAAGAGATATAAAAACAGCTTAAGCTTTACCTTGGACTTTATTTGACATCACTAAGACAATTCCGACACAGCTATGCACGAAAAACTAAAGAACTGCTGTTTAAATAATATCCTTAAGAATTAATCCGAAAATATCCAAACGGACATTTCTCACAAATGCCAGAAACCGGACAAAAATCCGGTCCCGAGCATTCGCAAACAAATGTTGATGCTTTATTAGTACATTTCACATGCTGATCAGGGGTTTCGTTGTTACAGGGGTTTCCATCTGACATATCCGACAGTTCGCATGGAGTAGGAAGAGACTTTCCGATGGCGTCAAACACATTTTCAAACCCTGCAACGAAAGAAAGATTCAGGAATCTAGACTAATCAGCTAACAATTAAATCTTCACGAATACTCAGATTGATTATTAAGTCCGAAACACGCCGGAGATCCTAGGAACAAGAAAAAGGAACGTCACCCATACGAGTCCTCAAAATTGACTCAAATTTTATGTAATCAGATATTCCTTCTATGTAAACCAATCAACAACGTTTGTTTTGGTGACATTTCTGATTCTTGGCTAGTCACACGGCGACACTTCGTCGACACGATGAGGGCCCACCTGCCACCATTGGCCCATCAAGGGCTACCTGGGCCCAAGGTGGGAAACGGTCAGAAACTGGAGCTGGAGCAAATACCCTTCATAGACGCTATAAGTCTAAGTGCCCACAGAACGCGAATTCGCGTTCGCCTGGGCGAATTTGACGTCGCGAGCGGAAAAAATTCGAGCCCCGCCGTTTCAACTCCAAGTCGAATTTGTTTCGCGCCACGTGGCGGAAAAGATTCGCGTTCTGTGGGCACCTAGCTTAAGACCTCTGTCGACAGTCAAGATGCAGCGAGCCGTCATCACTACGCACACACGTTCGTTCACTCGCACCAAAAATCTGGCAATTCTTCCACATCTCAGTTCGTCCACATGTCAGTTCGCACATACGTCAGTTAGCCCACTGCCAGTTAACCTACCGTCAGTTCGTCCACTTCGTAAAATCCGATGCAGCCAACACCTTTTATCAAACGTGTGGCTCGGCCACTTTTAGTCCACGTTATTTTCATAGTTACAGCTTCAACTTGAATGAACCAAGACATGCTGATTTTATACCTTTGCTTCGTTTTCTCGTTGGACCGGTACTTCGTACGGATCATGTTCACAGGTTTGAGCCTGACGAGATCCTCACCAAGAAGGGTGGGTCTCTAATAAATCTCATTCGACTTGCCCGTTTGGCGCCAACATATGTGGATTGATAAAAAATAAAAAAAAGCATGGACAAATTGAAGGTAGCCTACCGATCCGGTGTATCTACTTAGCCCTATTTCGACACTAAAAATGCGAACACACGATCAGGATCAGATGATCCCGGACTGGAATTCCTGCCAGGATTTTGGCAACATCATCACTTCCACGCGGAAAAGTTGAATATTTTCAACTTTTATGATGAAAGTGAAGATAATCCGACCGGGAAATAGTTCGCACTATAACTGACTTGAGACAAAAGTTTTATTTTTAAAGTCTGAGGAAATCTGGGCGAACTACATATCCGGTCTACCAAGTCCAACTACATTTACTACCTGTACCCTGACTGACCTAGAGGATCCTCACACCAAGCTTAAACAAAAGATCTCTCCCCTTCAAGAGTCATCGTGCTAACAGACGGGCGGGGAAACTACAAGAAATCACGGGTATCTGTCACTGACGTTTTGCAATTCCAAAAGCAAACATCAGGATCATGTTCACAGGTTCGTTTTCTGGCTTGAGCCTGAAGTGGACCCTTAAAGGACCCGGCGTAGGTATAATGCCAATTCAACCTATTTCTATTATGTCTCCATCAGAGCAAAATAACACTAGGGAGTAGCGCCAAGACCTATGCTTTCCATGCTCTAAAAACGGGCCATATTCGTAGCTCCGCCAAGTACGCTTGCGGCATTTTAAGTGAGACACACTTGCGGGCTTAGAAAATTCTAGTAAAGCAAAGGGTGTGGTCTGCACACACGAAGAAAACAATGAAGGTTGTATCATCTTTTTGCTATGTTCAGAATACGAAGTTATCGGAGCCAGCGCTCGTATACGGCTGAATAAGTTTCAGTAGGGACGTTCACTATCACTAGTGGTGCTAGTGTCGCTGCTATTCGAGTGTGTGTCACTCTTTTCAAGTCTTGGCGCTACTCTCTAGTGTTATTTTGCTCTGGTCTCCATCTATTCTTAAACCCGGAGACCCCGAATTTTATATAGTATATTATAACCCCACTAACGACAACTAAGTGATTTTCACACTATTTTTCGTGCATGCTCCCGAATACTAACTATAGAGGAACCTTGCTCGTGAGAAAAAACGGTTATGTAAGTTTTTCCCTGTTTCTGCTTGAAACAAATGTGCCAGGAGAAAGGCTTAAAACGGCAAAAGCCGTGGATAACTTATTGAAAGCAGAGCTTGGTTTTAAAGTATTCAACAATTTAAGAACAGAGAACTAAAACAGTAAACAGTACAAGGTGTGCTTTAACAAGAAGGGCCGAAATTCGTATTCTCTAAGTCTAGTTTGCCTTGCACTTAGACCCCCATTCTTCCTTCAACAGGTAGGTAGGTTTTGTTTTTAACAAAAATATAAACATGAAATAAAATGACATGACTAATATATTATTGCAACAAAACGGAGATTTCGTATTTTTACTTGTTTCTAATAAACTTACCAGGTATTTCAATTTCTCGAATATCAATCTTTGCATTAGAAGGGAAATGTTCTAGCCAGCAGACGTATCCGTCGCAGGATCTGATCGCTTCCACCAGATATGCTGCTGCTGACTCTCTGTTCGTCAAACTGCTCCGGTCGAAGATCAATTCGATTCGCCGCTGATCTTCGATAGAAGAAGAAGAGCCGGATTCGTAGAGGCAAGCGATGACTTTAGCTTTTGCTGCCGCCTCCTACGAACAGCAGAAGTTATAAGACACGTTCCAGTTCCCCTCGTCGGTGCGGTAGAAGGTAATTTGGCAGCCAATTCCAGCCAGCGCGTGAGGTTTCCGCAAAATAACAAACTCAACTTTAATTTTAGAATAAAATTTACTGAATATTATCTTGTAATAAAAAAAGGTATTCTCTGTAGAAAGTTAACCTTAAAACCTGGAAAATGCTTCACCAGAAATTCGCAGAGGAACAATTCCTAACATTTATTCAAAACTCACAACAATCCCCCCCCCCCCCCGGCTTGGGCTAGTAGACCTGGCTAATTTCAGAAACAACGTGAAAGACCCAGGTCTCCATAGCCTTTCCAGATTATTTTGTTTCCTCGAGTCGTCTGCTTGGACCGGGTACCCCACAGCATTGGGGGATCCAGGGAATGTCGGTAGGGGGCTCTGCGACCAGCAGACACTGAATAAACATCCAACAGTCGACTATGCAATAATGTCTTATATCCTAGATGCCACAATCACTCGTACTTGTTTGCGCCCCGATATCCGATATATTCCGCAATCTCCAAAGCGGACCTCTAGATCCGCCGTTGTACCACATAACCCGGTGCGAAACCCAAACTAGAACGTTAATTCGCGCGCTTCTTCAACTGCATCCTAGTTCCTAGGACATATCATGGCGGTATTCCAGTAGCCTATTGTAAACTTCTCATACTCTCGTGGAATTTCTCACTCAAATACAACCCTAGCATTGCGATTACCCCTCCCCCACTTATAGAAACAACGTGCTTGGCCATATACTGTTGGGTTGCCGACCCTGGATTGGGCCATAGAAAAATATGCGATTTGCCGTTGTGGACGGCAAATTTTCTGGTCCGGTTTGCAGAATCCGGAATCCGTCGAAATCAGGCCTTGCCTTACGAGGTTGTACTTACGATCGCCTTGCAGTAGTCGGACAACGTCACATCTTTGGGAAGCGGCGGAAATTTAACTAAACGAAGAACGACAATCAGAAAGAATCGAAACCCCAAGATAATGAACAGCATAGTAAATGAAAGCTGGAATGCTCCATTACCCACATAGGGATGGGGGGGGGGGGACTGGCGGCTACCTTTACAACAATCTTTAGCCCCGTAATTAGCTTACCACTTCCAGGAGCATTTCAGACGGAGAGGGATTTGCGGCGGTTTGAGGCATTAATACTCCTTCAGCCAAAGCTGACTGCAAATCCTTCAAAAATGACGCTAAACGGAGAAGTCAGCTAAGCATTGTTCCAGCGATATTTCGGCCCTTCTTGACAAGGATCCTCATCAGGCAGCAGCTAAGTTTATTTGCAGCTTTTGTTGCAGGTTCGTTTCTTCTTGCTATAAGCCTGACGAGAACCGTAGCCAAGAAGGGCCGAAATATCGTGAAGCAAATCCCAGCTGAGGTTTAGCAAAACCAATTTCTAAGTTTCTGCGTTTTGGGATGCGTACCCCGTATGGAAATAATTCAAGTCGTTGTATTATGGGAAATTTTTCCAGTCGTAAACAATTGGAAACGATCGTAAACAGTTGTATTTTTTACGATTGGAAATAGTTGTTTCTAATTGTTTCCAATCGTTTGCGATTGTAAACAGTTGTTAACGATTGTATTTTTCCGACTGAAACCGATTGTTTCCAACAACTGTTCCCAATCGTAAAAATACAATCGTTAACAGCTGTTTCCAATCGCAAACGATTGGAAACAACTGTTTACAATCGTAAACAATTGTTTCCAATCGTAAAAAAACAATTGTTTCCGATCGTTTCGAATAAAATTGTTTTCAATGTTTGTCGCGAAAATCGTGTGCAAACCTTCTGGGGAGCTCATTTCGATTGGGTAGACCGAGAAACGAGGATGCGACGGGGAATATTTGGATCCGGTGCAGTTTTCAAATTTCGGTAAGGTTGGGTGTCGCTCCGTTTGTGTCCAACCCTCGATTCACACTGCTGCAACGTTGCGTAAAATTCTGCGTTCTGCGACAGACGACGAAAATCGTGCGACAATCAGAGCAAAATTACACGTTTTGTAGATTTGTCAGATTCGTTGAAGTATTTAGTTGATTTTTCCTTTTCCTTTTTGGAAAACGGTTCGGACGGACTATGAAAGAACAGATACGTACTTGTAACCCAGCAGAGTTTTTCCAAAATCTCCAGTATCGGGACTGGTCCTCCAAACTGGATCTCTTCCGTCTGTGTCACAGTTGCTACAGTACGGGTAAGCGTTGACGTGCGTCTCGTAAGAAATCTGGAACGGGCATGCAGACCTTCCAAAGGAATCTTCTCGCTGATACTTGGGAATATCTTCGGTTCAAAAGCATCTGCAGAGTTGTCCCATTCGACGAAAGAAGGGTCGTACAAGACTGAGGGCTGGACCCTAGGAAATTCGTAGACCCTGTGCAATTGGAGCATTGTTTCAAAACATGTCATCAAGGTAAACCACTGGAGCACCAACACTTTCTGGGATCGACTAAAAGGAGGAAGGGAAGGGAACGCGAGAAAACCAGGAAGGCGTACTAAAACGAGGAAGGCCATACTAAAACGAGGAAGGGCATACTAAAACGAGGAAGGCTGTCACCGGAATTCAAGTCTGCGAAAACGAGGAAGGCCCTCGGGAAGGCCCTTCCTCTGTTTAGTATTCCTTGAGGGATCGGTAACTATCCACATTCTTAGTTCACCGTTCCCTTCCTCGTTTTAGTATCATGCGGTGCGTAGGCATTAAGTTCAGTGAGGGGTCGGCAACTATCAAAATTGTAACTCATCGTTCTCTTCCTCGTTTTAGTGCTTTGAGGGGTCGGCAACTACACTCTTAAAAGTTTTACGACATTTCCCTTGAAAACGTCGCTATCACAACACTTTCAAGAAAAAATGTCGCTATGCAGACACTTTTTACGGAAAAGAGCGAAATTTTCAACAGATTATCTTGAAAGTGTTGTGATACCGACGTTTTCTAGGGAAATGTCGTAAAACTTTTTACGGTGTAGTATTCTCGGTCCAGCGAGGGTCGGCAGCTCTAAGAAATTTCTAGTGTATTTTAGAGTACTAAAACGAGGATGGAAATTCGGAATTTTACATTATTCTTACTGAGGGGTCGGCAACTCTAAAAATTTAAGGTTCACCATGTCTTTCTTCGATTTAATAGCTGCCACGCGTAGTACCTTAGAGTACCAGAACGAGGAAAGTAATTGCAAATTCTAAATTCTTTGAGGGGCCTGCAACTCTCAATATTCTTAGTTCACCGTTCCCTTCCTCGTTTTAGTTCTTTGAGGGGTCGGCAACTGGAGTTTGATACCCCTCACATGATACTAACGAAAAAAGGTAATAAACCGAGGAAGGAAATGGTGGACTTCCAATATCTTAGTTACCGACCCCTCACTGGACTCGGGAGGATTTTAGTCGCCTACAGTCAAAACGAGGAATGAAAAGATTAAGTACAATTTTGATAGTAGCTGGTCACGGGTAGTACTAAAACGAAAAAAGAAATGGTGAACCTTAAATTCTGAGAGATGACGACCCGTCAAGAAGAATAATTTAAAATTCCGAATTTCCGTCCTCGTTTTAGTACTCTAAAATACACTAGAAGTATGTTAGAGCTGCCGACCCCTCGCTGGACCGAGAAATGTAGTTGCCGACCCCTCAAAGCACTAAAACGAGGAAGGGAACGGTGAATTACGATTTTGATAGTTGCCGACCCCTCACTGAACTAATGCCTACGCACCGCATGATACTAAAACGAGGAAGGGAACGGTGAACTAAGAATGTGGATAGTTACCGACCTCTCAAGGAATACTAAACAGAGGAAGGGCCTTCCTCGTTTTCGCAGACTTGAATTCCGGTGACAGCCTTCCTCGTTTTAGTATGCCTTCCTCGTTTTAGTATGGCCTTCCTCGTTTTAGTACGCCTTCCTGGTTTTCTCGCGTTCCCTTCCCTTCCTCCTTTTAGTCGATCCCACACTTTCTCACTATCCCACAGAATGTCGCAGATTTTTTTTTTCTCTTAGCCTTATCTCAGCGTCTTAGTATTTGAAAAATGTATTCAGAAGATGTCACCATGGACTTGGATCCTTTCGACCCCCCCCCCTTTTTTGGTTTGGTTGCAAAAAATAAAAATAACGAGGGCTAATATCATTATAATTAATGAGTTTCAAATGAAAATAAATTTTAAGGAAAGGATATAATAAGGAAGGAAAAAGTGAAGAAAATTTTAACGTTTTAAAGTTTAACCGAAAAGGACTGGGATAGGACAATCTAGTTACCCATCATTTGTTCACTTAAATTGGCTTGAAGACCCGCTGAAAATGCGTTACTTGGTTGTTCCGCTATTCACGAATAATCGATTTTCAAATAGTGGAATTTCCGTGTGATTTGTGGTACTTCTATGCGCTTGTATTTTTGTTGTATGCCTTACAAGAAAGATTTATGACTTTTTTTTGTTCAGGCACTAAGCAATCTTCATCAGTATCGCCACTGCTCACTGAAAAGCCGCGTTTGTGTTGAGATACAAAATTTCCAGCGTCATAGTAGAATTTACGCTGTGGGGACGGAAGCAGATATCTGAACGTCATAACAAGAGCAGATAGTGGAAAATTAAAAAAAACCTTTGCAGAATCCAAATAATTCAGTGTATTCATCTAAATGACACAAAAATAAGTTGGCTTTTCAGTTAAACTTTAAAGATGTAATGAAAATGAATTTGAAATAAGTTTAAAAGAGGAAATAAGAAAGAATATTAAAAAATAAATGTAGAGATAGAGGAAAGAGTAGGTGACGCTAAATATATAGGTCGGTGACTGTTAGCCCACCGATGCAGATGTCGAATGGGTCCCTGGCATCTACATTGCGTAGGATCATCCATACATGTTATTCAAACTCTCGAGTTAAAATGCCTAACAAAAAATAATACAAAGGAAGACTTATATCCATCTTTGCTACCGCTGGGCGGCCGGGCATTCTAAGGTCTTTCATTAGTTGCGATTTGCAGATACCATGGTATCTGATGCCACGGTCTAAAGTCGTTTTTGCAGTGATCGTGGTATCTGATGCCACGGACAAAAGGCGTTTTTGCAGTGATCGTGGTATCTGGCCAGTTATCGTGGTATCTGATCTTCAGATACCACGGTCCGACCGTGGTAATCTCACTTTCATCAACTTTTGTCAAATAGGTGGGAAAGAAGTTTGGCACTTACTGACTGAAGTGACTGGATATCAGTTTTTCTTTTGGGATGACTTTGAAAAGCGCAATTCGGCAATTGTCATTTTTGCAGAGCAACCGTATATCAGATACCACGGTAACTGCAAACACGACTAATTGCAGATCCAGTATCCGTGGTAACAGATACCAAGGTATCTGCAAGAACGCAACTAAGGTCCCTCATTAATTTGTTGCCTCAGCCTTCTTTGAGGCTGGGAACTTTGGACGCAGGCAGGATCGACCGGTGATGCTCGTACGAGAGGCACTTAGCACTAAAATCCATATGTACAATGTATGGATTTCATCACTTTAGTCGGCAATCAAAATCGAAGCTTCCAGATCTCTCTGTACTACCCTTCAATCTAAAAAGTGAAAGCCTCTCTTTTCTGTTCGTTCCATCTCTTTATACTTTATTATATGGTGTCGACTAAGTAATATCGCAATTCCATACAGTCGTGACGTATAGTGACGTCATGTGAGGGCCCAACATGGGATTTGATTGTCCCTAGGTCGTTTTATAAATGCAAACGCGACCGGCGCCACGCTGGCCGCTTGGCTATATATATTCAAGTATATATTCACCGATAGGAATAAACTACAGTTTTCGGTTTTCTGAGGTAAAATAGATTAAATGAGTGTGACGTCACGCTTGTGTGGAATTCCGATACATCGTAATTTAGAACTATTCTATATCCGTTCCGAAAAGCCGGCGAAAAGGCTCCCTCGCAAGGTGGCTACTACGGTTGAAAAGTTGCAGCCAATCAAATTTGCCCACTAAAGAGCCACGCGAAGATTTTTGTTCATTTTTTTCTAAATCTGTATAACGAAGCGTAAGCTGAGCTATTAGTTATATTTATAAAGCTATGTACATAGGCATATTATGATTTACGTGTGTGTTCATGGGTTGCATCTATGCCGATAACAATCAAATTTGACGCTAGACAATAAACTGGTATCCAGTAGAGGCAGTAGAGGTATGCTTATGTGAACAGTTACTTTAATGTGAACACTGCAGTTTTGGGCTAAATGGTAGACTGAAGATCCAAAATATCTGTACAGGTGTTTTCAGCTGCCCTTCTTACCTACTTTGGCTAACTGGTAGTTAGCTTTAGACACAGCAAGTGCATGAAAATGGCAAAATCCGAAGTCAACAAACGTTCACATAAGCATACCTCTACTGTACTTCCAACTCTTTATTTCTCAAACGCTGTTCAGAGTAGAAACATACCTGGATTGAGTAAAACGCCACCAAAAATCAGGCGTAGTGCCATAAGGCACCAAAAGCCCGACTTGCCGCTTTTTTCTGCGAGACTTGCCCAGTTCGTAACAGGTGCTTGTAGCAGTGACATCTATCGTTTTTACTTCAGGTCGGGTCAGCGCCACTCCAAAAGCTGAGACATGTGCTACGGCGGGGAGGAAGATCACACAAGCAAAAAGGAAATCCATTTTCACTACATGCAACGCTGACTGTCAACAGCTGCGTTTTTGTTCGACACTGAACCCGATGTTCTCTTTTTACCGTTTCTTTCAATTCGTGACGAAAGCGATTTGACACTTAAGTCAAAACAAAAAACGCCAAATTTAAATTAAAGTAACTTGCACAACGGGTCGATTTTCAGAAGTTGCGTTTTTAACCGCCTGTGTAAGTTCCCCTTTCAGTTCGCCGCTGCAGCTTAATTCTGCTTTTACACTCAGTTCGCCTGACGCCTTCAACGTCTCAAGACGCAGGTGAATAAAAACGGAAAATAAGCATTCAGACAAATCATCAATAAAGTCGCCTAAATAAATCAGTAAAGGGTAGTTACATTTGACAGTGAAAAGGCCATCCTTGTAGTCAACGACATATAATGATACAAGTTGTAATCACCCATTTCCAAACACGCTTTCCAGGGCCTTCAAATATTGTGGATTAATTTAGTCAGGACAGGCGAACTTGGACCGGGAGTCTGCGACACAGTTCGCCGTTTTACTCGCAGGTGTTGTAGAACCGAGACCTTACACGGTCTCCGTTTCAGCAAAAACGACAATTAGGCAAACTGCGAACTCGGAAAGCGATCGAAAACGAGAAATAAGAAGAACTGAGATCAGGAACGGCAATCAAAAACGCAACTACAGTCGGATGCGATTCTGATCCTTCGCTCCGCATTTTGGACGCATAACATCCATGACTCGGTTCGACATGAGTAAAAAATATTCTACTAATACCGGAAAGAATTTTGAAAGCGCATCTTCTAATTCTATATCCCGAATTACTATGGGCAGTTGTTATGAAGACACAAATGGGAAAAATCGGCATAGTGATGCTAATTTCGCGTGTGAAATTTCGTCACAGTGTGTGTGCACGTACCTTAATGACGACGAGCAAATACGGATAACAAACAACCTCATACTCCGCTCCGCATAAACGGGACGAAACCGGAAAAAAAATTCTTAAAAACGAGAAAGAACGTCGAACTAAAACGCAGCTAAAGGTTACCCCTTGGCTTCACCTGGGCCCACGAGAAACTAAAAAAAATTTCACGGAGGGTTCACTAAGAGCTAAACGGAAAAGCTGTTAAACTTAATTTATATTATTATGAGAGCCACGACAGCTATTAAGAGGGTACTTGTCTGCAAAATAAGTGGTATAATAGCCTACCAACAAACTTTTCCAATAGCTGTACAGCCGTTCGATTCTCTCATTATAATGCGAACACACGAAGTCGCAAAGTAATAATATGTTTGTATTGCCACAACAATACAATAAAATAAACTGAACTCCATAAAAAAGGAACGAAACACCGAAATGACTACTAATCTAAGTGGAAAATACGAAACTTTGCACTTCTGATTGTTCCCATTTAACACTTTCGATCATTTCCACAAATAACGATGACGTGTAAGGGAAAACAAAAAGATACAGTAACGTGTCAGAGTATAAAAGCTGCAAGAAAACTAGACAACTGTGCGACATGACTTCATGAAATCAACGACCCATGATTTTCAATCATCACTCACGATTCCGAGGACATGCCACTGCACTGATCCTCTTCCAAGTTGATATGTTTCTTGCAGTATCGCCCCTCAGAGAGAAAAATACACTAGGGAGTAGCGCCAAGACCTATGCTTTCTGTTCTTTGCAAACGGGTTATACTCATAGCGCCGCCCATTACGCTTGCGGCATTTAAAGCGAGACAAACTTCCGGGTTTAGAAATTTCTGGTAAATATAAGATGCGGTCTCTACACATCGCGGAAACAGGGGAGGTTGTATCTTTTTTTTGCTGTGTGCTTTTCATGCTTGACGCTTGCGGGATTTAAAGCGAGACAAACTTCCGGGTTTAGAAATTTCTGGTAAAGATAAGATGCGGTCTCCACACATCGCGGAAACAGGGGAGGTTGTATCTTTTTTTGCTGTGTGCTTTCCATGCTTTGCAAACGGACGTGCGGCAATTAAACCGAGACAAACTTGCGTGTTTTGAAATCTCTAGTAAAGCCAAGGTGAGGTCTGCACCCATGGAGGAAAAAGTGAAGGTTTCATCTTTTTTCTGCTGTGTTCACAATATGAAGTTATTGGAGCCAGCGCTGGTGCACGACTAATTGAGTTTCAGTAGGGACGTTCACTATCGCTAAGTGGTGCTAGTGTCGCTGCTATTCGAAAGTGTGTCACTATTTGCAGGTCTTGGCGCTACTCTCTAGTGTTATTTTGCTCTGCCCCTCAGAGAGTGCGACCGAGTCGAAATGCTTCATTTGCGGGTGGGGCGCGCGTGGAAACCACTATCGAATGTTGCAAAACCAAACCGAATCGAACTGAAAAAGATTGATCAAGTATTCCTTCCACCCAGGCTGATTGCGAATTGTGTTTGATGATACTAAACAGATTAGTCAGAGATTTTACTCACGCTATATTTCGGCCTTTCTTCGCAGAGGCCTCTTCAGGCCGTAGCTGGAACCCGTGACACCCAAGAGCTGAGTAATCGTTTAGCAACATCAAGCCGCTTTTCACATTGACGCGTCTTTGCGATGCGTTTGTCTTTCGTTTCGTATAGGTTGCGTAGCATATCTTTCGCACCTGTGCGAGAAGCTTTCACGCTATGGATGTGTATTTTCTTTGCTGCATTTTCGTTTCTTTCATCATCATATAGCGTGTCCGAAAGCTCCGAAACGAACGAAAATGCTGAATTAATTCAGGATTTTATGCAGCATTTCGCTTTCGGACTCAGCAAAGATGCTAAATTTTATGCTGAATTTTCAAGAAGAAACTGGGGAGCAAGGCGATTCTCTTAGTCTTGGTATTCCAAAGTGTTAGAGAAGAAATACAGGTAACAGCTTTCGGACAATTTTTTTTTAGAAAAATGCAGCACGAAATGCAACATTTACAGCACTAAAAGCTTTCGGACACGTTCATAGTATGTTTTTCTTTATCAGTCGTAGGTTTTTCTGCAGTTTTTCTTCCAAAACTTCCATTTTCCACTGAAAAGTCTGATATGTACGCGTCGACGCAACGCAAGAATGGAACTTGGTTCTATTCTTGCGTTGTGTTTTATTTTTCTGCGGAAGCTCTGCGTTGGGTCACCGCAAGCGCGACGCAGAGGTTGCGTAGCTCAGTGTGAAAGGCTCAACGCGTCAATGCGAAAGCGGCTTCAGACAAGAAGGCAACAGTAACATTCCAAGGCGCGAGCGAAGATACACACCATAAGGGCCCTTGTTAAGTTTAAAGAGCAAACAAACGGAATGACAATCACAAACCCAACTGACATATACAATAGTTGCGTTTTTGCGGATACCATGGTATCTGTTACCACGGTAACTGGATCTGCAATTAGTCGTTTTTGCAGTTACCGTGGTATCTGATAAACGGTCCACTGCAAAAACGACTATTGCCGAAATTGCACTTTTCGATGTCATCCCAAAAGAAAAACAGATATCCAGGTACATCACTAAGTGCTGAACTTCTTTCTCACCAGTTTGACAAAATTTAATGAAAGTGAGATGACTTTTAGATACCACGACCAGATACCACGGTCGGACCGTGATATCTGAATATCTGTTACAACGGTAACTGGCCAGATACCACGACAACTGCAAAAACGCCTTTTGACCGTGGTATCAGATACCACGATAACTGCAAAAACGACTTCAGACCGTATATCAGATACCATGGTATCGCAAAAACGCAACTAATAACAGATCCGAAAACCCCACGCTAAAAAAACGTAACATCTAAGGAGAGATACGCTATTATTTACGTATATAAAATTATCTACGATTAGGCAGGGTGTTAACTTTTAAGACGCGAAAGAACGGGACACCAAACGCATTTTATTTGGGCTTTTGTTAGGCACCTACTATTATAAAACGTATTTAATTATAATCTTGCCTTTTCCAACTAAGGTGGTCTATTAGTCTGGTCGGCAATAGCCGAGATACAATCTTATTCCCACTTGCCTTGCCACTTCCATAGCGCTCTAGTCGCTCAGAACACCAGAAACACAGCATTTACCGATGAAAAATTCTTTGACCGTGTAGTTGTATGGTAGTTATACGAAAAAGTTGCATGTATTGGTATGTAGTAGTATGGAATACTTTGATTTAACGTGCCTCCGACTGGGTTAATCTTAAGTAGTAGTATCCGATAGCATCCAACTTTGCTGTAGTAGTATCCCGTTTGCTAGTAGTAGCATGCAGTAGCAACAGCTACTACTGCATGCTACTTTTTCGTACAACTCCATACGAATAATTCTCGAAAATTTTTCATCCGATTTACCGAGAAACGAAGTCTCCGTAACAGGTGCTGCGCTGGTGAACCCGCCTCATACCAGCTCAGTGCACAGCAAGGCCACCGACAGACATTACAAAGAATAAGACAACATTTGGGATTCTTAAACCCACACATTTACTACATTTCTGGCAGGAAAACAAAGCAATATCTCTAAAAACTAACAACCCTGGCTCTAGCACTACTTCCGAAAAAAGTCTTACGAAATAAAAACATGCTAAGCCCCCCCCCCCCCCCCCCCGTATCAATGACCAGTTTACCGAACCCCAGTAGCTCATGTTGAAAGATTCAATCAGCGTGAACTGCGTCTTCTCTGTCATAAATATGAGGTTTGAAGCCAAGGTGACCATTCATAATGAAACAACAAAAACAAGAAATATCAAAATTATATTTATTCCTCGCTCAACATCTTAGAGGGATAATCAGCTGATCAAGAATGCCCGCGTAAGTCTCGTTTTTATTTCTTTCATGTCTTCTCGGTCCAAGATGGCTCAGGTCGGCTACCGGTCCTAGGCGTCATTCACAAAGATTGCACCAAATCACGAGCTCTTGACTGCACTACGTAGGCTACACTTGTTAAAACACGTCTACACTGTCCGAAGCCTCATAACATTTAACACGATTGCGCATCCTTGTGTTACGAGGTTACGACGGATACGGAAAATATTTATGTTATGTCTCTTTTACGTTGATAAAATAATATACTATAATATACAACACATAAATATCACCGATATCCGCCATAACACAAGGGTGCGCATCCATGGGTTAAATGTTATCAAACTTCTGGCAGTCCAACCACCGAAACGACATCCTCGTGGACTTTGAGTTTGAAATACACCATCAGAAGGATGCATCTTTCGTTGAGGACCACCGTAAGGGCGGCATTGCGCAGGCAGAGACATCTCGAGACTTCTCACCTGCAAGCCACAGCGCTACTTCAATACGTGATAGATCACGCATAAAATATTTTCCTTCCTAAACGTTCTAAAATCAGACATTGCCGGAGACTACAAGGATGTCGTTTAGCCAGTGAAACGTGTGTGATAGGGCACCATCGGAACGTATACGCCACTACATAAATACGAAAAAATAACTATAAAAACCGACCTAATATTCTCCTTGTTCTATTAGTCTATTCCTCTCAAGGTCGTCTATTTCTACAGAATCGGCGAAATCACAAGCTTCAATCACAAGACCGTTAAACACATCGGGCCTATCGGCGTAGACGTGGTGTCCTGCGCCATCTATACACTTGACTGCGACGTAGCGGTCCTTTAACTTTTCCTGGAGGTAGAGGCCGGGCTTCCTGTCCACCCAGGACCGAGCACCGTAAATGAAGGTCAGGGAGACGTCGGAGTGCAGTCCTTCGATTCGGTTGATCATGGGGAATTTAGCCCAACCGAACTGGGCCATCATGGCGTGAAAGCCCCCTTCCCCCCTGGAAAGAGAAAACGAATATTATTTGTGCAAATCCAATTAAAGGGACATTTTCGCGCGAATGGCTGTTGACGTCGACGGAAGATACCATCCACCCAAAAATGTCACAATCCACACTGAGACAAAAGGAAGATGCGATTTTCTTCTACCCGTTCAACAGAGCTCGTGGAGCGTCAAAGAACGAGAGGAACCCATTCAGCTGGATGGTGAAGTCAACCGTCAAACTATGCACGCGAAAATTATCAGCGAGCTGAATGGCATCAACGTGAAAACACCCATCATGATGATGGGACGTAACAACCAACGGAGAGATCCACGCGAAGATGTCCCATAACTAGACGCAGTGAACTACGCGGCTACGAAGAAACGCGGGGCGCAGGGATCAAAGGGTATGTGATCCGACTCGAAGTCTGGACCGCATTCGGCCACTGAGGCGGGAGTTGGAGGGGGGGATCTTGTGGGGCACCTAAATAACGGGTGGAGGGATTGGAAGAAATATGGTGACAGAATCTGGAAGAAACTTGGTCGTTACGACGATCATTAGTCCGAAATCTGCCATTTATTTATCCGGTATCACATTAAGTATAGCATATAAATAGACGGGGTATAGAAAGAAGGGGGGGGGGGGTAACTAACTGAAAAAGAGAGCAAGAGCATGACGCTTGAATAGATTGCAACAGGCTACTGCAGGCGGTGAAGATCATGCTTGGCCCGACCTACCCTTCGTATGAAGCGGGTCTGGACAAGCTTGGTCTCTCCACTCTATCTGAAAGACGACACAAGTTGACAATGGATTTTGGACGTAAACGCTTGTCCTCTGATCTTCATAGATCTCTCCTACCCGATTACGGAAGCCCCAAACCCGACTCGACCTGAAACAAGGATTCGCGCTGCAACCGATAATTGCACCAGACTTGTTCGCCCCGATATCCACTCTACTGACCGGTATCTTTCGTCATTTGTACCATATTTCGTAAACTATTTTAATTCTGAACTGTGATATATTCGTTATTAATTGTACATACATATAACTATTTTGAGGCAATCATTGAGAAGTGATTGTTAAGTTTTAGCCGTGTTAATAAATATGTGAACGATCCGACGCTGGCGAGTAATTATATGAGCTATTCAGGAAATAAACGTTATTATTATTATTAAAAAAATGACTTACGTTGGGCTTTGAGAGTTGCAGTGATAAATGTAATCTGGGATGGCATCGTCAGCATTGGGAATAAAAGCTGAGAATTTTCTCGTGATGTCTGGACGGGCCCTTTTGACTAGACGAGGACCTGCAAGACACATTCGGTCAGAACAGAAAATTATCCCCTCTCCAAACCGGAAAAACTATAACGCTTGAGTCACCTTATTCTTGCCATCCAGGGAGATATCCCTTGTTGCCTTCAGAGGGGCCTGTTAGACTATATTTGATTGGATATCTACCAACCAAGCCGCCAACCAGCGAGAGACTCTACAGGAGGATCACACCACCTTATCTCGCTGGAAGTGCGATTTAAGGTAAATTTAAGGTAGAGCCGAGTGGCCAGCGAGGCGCCGGATGCATTTACACTTATAAACCGTTCTAGGGGCAATCAATAGTCTAACATGCGGCCCCTTTGAAGGCACCAAGGGGTATCTCCTTGGATGGTAAAAATAAGCTGCTTGAGTCGACGAACCCTGGACTTCTCGTATCAAAATTATCTAGCCGTATGCCAGTCAGTGAAGGTGGTTCAACTTTCTGAAGCGACTACACTGTACGCTTCCTATAAAATAAAACAGCTCAAAAAAAGTTGTTACGCCTCTTACATTAATTCCTGACACTAAAAATTTAACTAAGCTAGGCTCTTTGCGATACAGTAGAGGTATGCTTATGTGAACGTTTGTTGACTTCGGATTTTGCCGTTTTCATGCACTTGCTGTGTCTAAAGCTAACTACCAGTTAGCCAAAGTAGGTAAGAAGGGCAGCTGAAAACACCTGTACAGGTATTTTGGATCTTCAGTCGACCGTTTAGCCCAAAACTGCAGTGTTCACATTAAAGTAACTGTTCACATAGGCATACCTCTACTGTACTTCAGGATAGAAAACATGTCTTCCAGCAGGATATCTAGGGGGTTTTAGAACGCGAAAACCTTAAGTCACACCAACTGCTTCATCCGGCTAAGAATTCCCCAGAATGGCCTCAAATGCCTAATGACGGATGTCTTTTCAAAAATTGGAGCGAACAAATTTAAAAAAGATGGTCTTGAGTTCCTTATTCTTTTTAAATTCGACTAAGTTCTCACCCAGGAAGTTGTCGTCGGCGCACGGCAAAATTTATCCGTTTCGATCAGATTCCTTCGACAAACCTGGAGGCCAGTGTGGAAATATTTAGTCGCTACAGTTCATTTTTTTTTTTTTTTTTTTTTTTATAGTTTAATATTCTTTATTATATAAACCAACTTAAACATACACTAAACTACATGAATAAACCTTTTATAATCCTCTTACCATTGTAGTCATACCTCTGACTGCAGGAAAGCCCGAACGGCCTGTGGGAGCAGTCAGGGGGGGGGGGGCAGTCGCTCCCAAATCTTCTTAGTATAAAAATGACTCTAAGAGCAACAACGTTCCCAAAATAATACCTGTACTTTCGTTGAAGGACAAGAACTAGGGTACCAAACCAGTAACCAACTCTTCGAACAATCCTTTTGTTTTTGGCCTTAACAGACCTTGTGATTTCCAAAATTAAACACGTTAAACATCTCATTTGAAAGCTTACCCAGCAGAATTTATTTATTTATTTATTTATTTGTGACCCGCTTTTTGGGTAACAGCGGAGTATGAATAAATACACAAAGGAAAATACACATTAAAACACTAAACAAGACAATGTAAATAACCATGACTACAATCTTTTCATATAATTTAACAACACACTAAATAGACCTACAGAATTTTACACAATGACAAGCACATTAAACGGGTTCAGGATTGAAAGACTGGCCAATAATTTCGTGAGCTGACAAGGCAGGATGTTTGTGGAGGGTAAATAGATTTGAATGTGAACGAAGGAGTGTATTGATACTATCCTGGACATTAAAATTCGAAACGAATTTACGATTACGGAAGGATCTTGGAAGGTACATCAAAAATTTACAGTACTTAAAGAAACAACTTCTCAAATTTTTTACATCTTTTTTGGGATCCCAAAACGTTAGTGACGGATACCTATGACATCGTAAAAGTTGTCCGTCTGTCCGTCCGTCCGTCCGTCCGTCCGTCCGTCCGTCCGTCTGTCTGTAAGCACGATAACTCTCGAAGGGAATGAGATATTTTGATGAAACTTGGTGTGAGGATTCTTTGGGTCAAGAGTAAGGTCAAGTTCGTAGATGGGCACTATAGCCCTACATTTAGGGGTGGGGGAGGGGGTTTAAATTAAGGGACAAACAAAATATTGTTTGGGGTAATGGGGTAAGAAGACATGCTGAACACGATAGTGAAAACCATTTTCTCGCCGGACAAGTAGTTCGCCCGGAATCCGGCCAAAACCGGAAAGTTTCTTAAAAGTAAAAGTTTTATTTGAAGTTAATTAGATGTTCGATTTAGGGGTAAGAAGACATGCTGAACACGATGGTGAAAACCATTTTTTGACGGGACAAGTAGTTAGCCCGGAATCCGGCCGAAACCGGAAAATTTGTTCAAAGCAAAAGTTTTATTTGAAGTTGATTAGACGTTCGATTTAGGGGTAAGAAGACATGCTGAAAACGATGGTGAAAACCATTTTCTCGACGGACTAGTAGTTAGCCCGGAATCCGGCCGAAACCAGAAAATTTGTTAAAAGCAAAAGTTTTATTTGACGTTGATTAGATGTTAAGTTTAGGGGTAAGAAGACATGCTGAACACGATGGTGAAAACCATTTTCTCGCCGGACAAGTAGTTCGCCCGGAATCTGGCCGAAACCGGAAAATTTGTTAAAAGTAAAATTTGTATTTGAAGTTGATTAGATGATAGATTCAAGGGTGAGAAGAGACGCTGAATCTGTATATGACAATCGTTTTTTACCCTGACATATACTTCGTCCGGAATCCGGTTGAAACCGGATTTTTTTTATAAGTTAAAGTTTTATTTGAAGTTGATTAGACGTTCTTTATAGGGATAAGGAGATGCGCTGAATTCGTTTCTGAACTATCTTTTTTTGGCTGGACAAGTAGTTCGCTCGGAATTCGGCCGAAAACGGAAATTCGGCAGAAGTAAAGCAGGTAGTTTCGATCAGTATCGTCAAAATAAATATGGCTTATACAGGTATATCTGAAATTAATTTTCTCAGATGATTAGCCTGGCGAAGACTGGATCTGGCGTAGACAAGACGTAGTCAGGACGTAGTTGTCTGAGTCAAATATTAAATTTTTGGGATCCCATCGAAATCTTTGATCTTGTTCCTTAGGATATGGTAAATTCCGGAACAGTTGTAAACATATGGGCCGCAAAAAGCACTATACAACCTTCCGAGCGCCTTGCGTGAATATTTTCCTCTATTTGGGACCAAACGCCCGTAACCAAATCTAATGGAATTTGATACACTTTTTAGAATAGAGGAGCAAGTTAAAGATAATGTGGATTTGAAGGTAATTCCGAGCCATTTCAGCGACTCGGACGATAAAATAGAAAAAGAACCAATTGCAACAGAAGGGCGCTCAGAGGTTGTTGTACGACCGAAACAAAGATATTCACATTTGGACAGATTTATCTCAAGTCCAATGTCCGAAAGTTTGTTTTCATCAGCTACAACACTAGAGACTTCAAGATAAATCTTTGTTCTTTCCTCTAAAACACAATATCAGTACATAATCAAGTTTACCAACAACCCTAACCAGTATTGTGACAGCCTATACAACCAGTAAACCAACCTAGCAGAGTGATTACAACCTGATTCTGTTCCTGATAAAAAAAAGGTAGCTGCTTCGAATCAGTTAATACCTGACATAAGTCACGATTATTAAAAAAAATAAAAAAATAACAGTGGTTGGTTTACTAACGGAAATCACCTACGGTTGTGTTTATAAAATCTGAATATAAAGGATAAGAAGGAAATCGCTCAGATGGTTAGACGTCGTTCGTCACGCAAGTCGCTCCCAAATCTTCTTATCGGCTCGACGTCATGCTCTACTGATACTAGGCTCAGTGGTAGAAATGTTATGAAATGAGAAAAAAAAATTGAATTTAATTGAATTACGCACTGAACAGGGAAATGGGTAGCCTATAGTGGGGGGATATTTTTTTTCATTTCGTTCAAATAATCCATACAGGCATGCCTTTCGCCATTTCTTTTACCGGCTAATAAAATTATTGACTGATTTTGTTTAGAGAGAGAGTGAGGATGAAGAAGAAAAGGAGCACAATAACACTGAGCTTTTGGCAACGACCCGAACAAAAGTTCCATGACTGTGTAGTTGTACGAAAAAGTTGCATGTATTTATATGTAGTCGTAAGGAATACTTTGGATTTAACATGCCTCCGACTGGATAATCTTTAAGTAGTAGGAACCGATAGCATCCAATCTTGCTGTAGTAGTATCCAGTTTGCTTGTAGTAGCATGCAGTGGCAACAGTTACTACTGCATGCTACTTTTTCGTACAATTAACTCGAAAAATTTTCATCGGGGAGGCAAATGCGGAAAAGAAAAAAAAGAAAAAATCGGGGATCTGGGCAATTCTCTCAGCCGTCAGTTCGCCCACTTTTTTCCAGCCGTTCACTCACCCCAGTCAGTTGATCCGCCAAAATCCACCAGTTCGTCCACCCGTCATTTCGCCAAACCAGGCATATGACAGAGAAGTTTTGTACTCCAAAAAAAAGAAAATGCTCACCTAAGGGTCCACTTACACGAACAACTGACAAAGGGTTGAACGGCGAGAGTACGAATGCTATCCCTCTCACCCACCAGGGAAGTTTTTTCTTGAACTCGCTATCGGTCGGCACCTCCGGGAAACCCCATGGATCCGCAAGAATCAGATGCTTGACCCTAAAATAAGAAGATTTTGAAAGAACCTGTTTAAAACTGAAATACAAAAAAGAAAAATATGCGCACATGTCCTTATGTCAGTGAAAATTCCTCAGAGCGGTATCAACGACCATTCGTCACTATCTTTATTTAGCATTTATCTAAAAATTTGTCATTTTTTCCCTTTTCTCTAGTTATCAGCCAACTGCTACTAGGTGTTCATAGACAGACCATAATTATTTATTAAAAAGCAGATACACAGAGGAAACTGTACAGAAATACGTGGGGGACGGGGGAGTTTTGATTTCAGTTCTGAAATCAGCGTGTCAACAGTCAAGTGGTACTTCCAACCAGAGATGGGCGAATCCGGATTCGAATCTTCTGTTGGTCATGCTGGATTCGGACTCGGATTCCAAACCCTCAATCTTACGAATCCGCTCAAATTTCTAGTGTTCATCCTTCCAGTTCCCGTTTCCCAATTTTGGCAGTGTGCTTAGGCAATTAATTTTTTTTTATCCCTACCACCATGCTTCCTCAGTCAGCTATCTGACAACCTTAGGTATCAGTGCTTTTTATCACCTCTGATTTTTAAACTGCAACCTATGTACATGATCTGATGTTTGTCAAGGTCGGGTTCGATTCCTGATTCAAATCCTCTGCACAAAAAGGCGGATTCAAATCCTTTCATGATCGGAGTCGCCCACCTCTGCTTCTAACTGCCCGAAGCTCAACTGATTTACACTAACCAGAGTGCATGTCACACTTCGCTTCTGTCTTGCCAAATGGCTGTTTTTTCCTTCTGTTTTGTTTTCCTTTCTTATTGTTACTTGACCTTGCATCTTTATAAACCGTCTTTCGTCTTTCATTACTCCAATCCGTTCGTTCTTTCCATCACGAATAGTGATGGACTATAATATGGTCGAAAAAACTCCGTTGAGTCCTTCAAAAAAGCATAACACTTTTAAAGTTTAACCGAAAAGAACTGGGATAGGACAATCTAGTTACCCATCACTTATTCACTTAAATTGGCTTGAAGACCGGCTGAAAATGCGTTACTTGGTTGTTCCGCTATATAATCGATTTTCAAATAGTGGAATTTCCGTGTGATTTGTGGTACCTCTAATTTGTTGTATGCCTTACAAGAAAGATTTATGCCTTTTTTTTTGTTCAGGCACTAAGCAATCTTCTCCAATATCGCCACTGCCCACTGAAAAGCCTTGTTTGTGTTAAGATAAAAAATTCCCGCGTCATAGTAGAATTTTCGCTGTAGGGACGGCCGCAGATATTCTGAACGTCATAACTAGAGCAGATAGTGGAAAACAAAAAAATCCCTTTGCAGAATCCAAATAATTCAGTGAATTCAACTAAATGACACAATAAGTTGGCTTTTCACTTAAACTTTAAGATAAAACGGTCTAGTTCCTGCCATACTTGACACCACCCTGAAGCTGTATATTAAGTGTATAAGCATAGGTTAAAAGAAGAGTAAAATTCTAGCTTAGTTTGTTATGTTGTAAATGATTTGGAAATCTTAATGTGACATTCTTGCATTCTTTTTTTTTACAATCTTCAGCTTGGGATGATATAAACAAAAGAGATGAAAATACTGCACTTCGTCGCTGAAATGATACACTATAGCAAGCAAATGAGTGGCGCACAAGTGCGCTACGCCCTCTTCAGGTTGGACGGCACACCCACTCAATAGTAGCCTTAGGCGAGAGTGGGTGAAATGACATTTTGAACCATCAGGTGCGATGACACTCAGGTATTAAAATATGTTTTCTGGATAATGAAGCTGATCGTGAAAACGATTATCGTATAGTGTCACTCAAGCCGTGTCAGAAGTCACTTAACAGTAGGGATGATTCACTGGGGGAATTCCTACATAGTCACACAGATTTGTTTGATATGTGGCATTTGGCTGAAATAAAGTTATTATAGTTGTTTTATTCTACCTACAAATTCTAAGCCATCAGATGCGACGCCATTGAGTAGCCCAGGTAGTAAAGTATGTTTTCTGCACCGGACAAAAAATTACTACCGTCCCATACACAGTTGCCCAAGCCGTGTCGGATGTTGCCCAAGAGTCAGGATGATTTCTGGGGAGGAAATCTTACACTTTTCGGACTAAGACAGGTTACAAATTATGTTGCTGCATCATAAAGCTGAGAGCAAAAATGGTGATCTCCCAGAGACACCCAAGCCGTGTCGGAAGTTCCCCACACTTTTCATTCGTTTGACCAAATTATCAACCAGGATATACCTAGAATATACAAGACATGTGAATAAATTTATTTATATTTCAAGCATTTTAATACTTCTGATTATTTCCGAGGACAGAAAGCAGTGGAAGTTTGTCCGTACTATTATGCAGAGCTGCTGCGAGTCCAGCAAATGCGAGTTCGAGACAAGTCCGAGTCCTTGAAAAAGGCGTCTCGAGACGAGTCCACCAGCTCTGGCGGACGGAAAGCTCCGTGAAAGACGAGTCCGAGTCCACCAGCTCTGGTATTAGGGTGAGCTAACCAAAAAATGTCCGTTTTACTTTTCCATTAGGCCTAAAAATACCAAAACGGCTGTCTTAGCACTTACGTTTCTGGATACTTCAGCGCGTAGGCTGAAGCTAGGAATCCTCCCATACTGTGGCCCATCATAACGACTTTCTCCAGACCCATTTTTTTCCTCCATTCCTCGAGTGACTCAACAAATTGAGCTTCAGCTTCTAAGGCATTTTTGCTAAAACTTGGTCTTGAACTTCTTCCAAAGCCTAAAAAAGTAAAAAATAATTTCAGAATTGTTTTTCATACGAACTTCTGCGTTGGTAAATTTCGAGGCGAAGTAGTCTTTAATCAGACGAAAAGACCAATAACTGCTAAGAGCTGCTACGTCAATAATATGTTGCAAAATATTTGTCTGCAAAAATAAAAGTTGCGTGTTTGCAGAGACTATGATATCTGATACCACGGTAACTGAATCCGCATTTTGTCGTTTAAGCAGTTACCACGGTATCTGATACTACGATGGTTTGCAAAAAACGACAATTGCCAAGTTTGCGTTTTTCAAAGTCACCCCAACATGACTAGTGAGTTTATGACCAACCTGACAAAATCCTAGGCTCTTGTGTTGGTGATAATGAAAGTGAGATAACTTTTTCGAAACACCACGGTCAGTTACCACGGTGACTAACACGACTTTTGTCCGCGGTATCAAATACCACGGTAACTGCAAAAAGGACTTTAGACCGTGTCTCAAATACCATATATCTGCAAAAACACAACTAATACATCGCGGGTGTCCCGTTCCAATCCTACCGTAAATACATTTTCATTAAAATCTTCATTTGTGTTTTACCGCTTCAAAGTCTTGCTTTTGCATCACCACCAGTGTACTAAACAAAGACAAAGCTAGACCCCCCCATACGGCAACCGGTAGCACACGTCTCCACCTTGCTCCGACGTCCACTATTTTTGAGCCGAAAGTAAATGCGTACTTAGAAAACCTGGTAGATGGCATGCTACTTTCTGGATTGTCGCAGTCCCGGTCAGCAGCTAATGATTAACGAATAATTAATATTTAGCAATGTTCTTTGTCACCAGAGTACTCACTGGTGCTCTGTTTTTTTTTTTTTTTTTTTCTCGCCAGTGCGGACTAGATAGAAGCTGGTCAGTATAGACAGGTTCTAGCCAGATGTCACCAGGAGACGGTGAAACTAAAAACTCCTCATAGAGGAAAGGTCTGACACTATTGATAAAACCAGAAACTATCTAAATAGAAAAGAGAAAAGTTTTGTCACGTCTTTATTCTGCAGTCGCTTTACCAGTTATTTATTACGTTTCGCCAATGTGGAATGGGTTATCTAATACAGAGAAACTTAAGATTAGATCAGCTTTCTTCAAGTACCTGAAGTTCCTCCTCCGACTCCCTCTTTACACCAGAAACACATACCTGGAGAACGAATATAAATCATGCAATAAATTAACTCAGCTGCCCGAGCTTGAAGATCATGCTCGCTTAAAAGCTCTAAGCGGTCTTTCTGAATGTGTATGTACATATTTGATCTACTGTACCGTTTGCTGAATGTTCGATTTTTCGTGTTTTGTATATACGTTAATATGAAGTTTCTTGTTAGTTTTTTTTTTCTCGTTGTTTATTTACTCCGCCCATTCTTCTTTTGTTGTTTGGCGGGCTATAAATAAAATTCATTCATTCATTCATTAGGAGTGCGACTATCTGTCGTATGTCGATTGAGCCATTATTTGCCTGGGGTTTCAACACAGTCAGAAGTTTCATAACAAATAACACAAGAATGCGCGGTTAAAAAAAAAAAAAAAAACTGGGGGAAGTTAGCTGTGATGTTGTTCAAAAGTTACGCATTGAAACGTTATGCACACAAGAGCCGAAACACCGCTGAAGAAATATCTGCTGAGCTTTTGTTTGTCATCATGATGTCAGAAAAGTCAGCAGATACTTTTTTGGTGTTTTTGGGCTCTTCTGGGAATGCCTGTTATGCATAAAATTTAGTAAGTGTATCAGTAAATTGTTCCGCTTTTGTGTATTTTGTAAATATTGTTGTTGTTTTTTCCTATTCTAGCTTTATTTTTGAGCTATTTGGAAATAAATGTGACTGATTGATTGATAACGTTAATGCACGACGTTTGCAAACTTATAACAGATAACATCCCGCGTGTTATCTGTTGAAACAGCGCATCCTTGTGTACCCTGTTATAAAACTTCTGATAGTGAATCGACAGATGGCGCCGTAGTCGGAAGTCCATGTGAGGAATTACTTACCTATCCAATCTATAGCATAAACTGGTCGTTTTTCCGCGAATGCATCCAAGTTCAGGCACCAGAGTCCAACCCCAGCTGCAAACCCATGGAGTACAACCAGAGGAGTCTTATCTTGTGCCTTTTCATTTAGCACAACGGTTCGTACCTGATGCTCAGCAGTGATAGGGACAAAAAGATCACGATAAAGGGTCTTCAAATCTGGAAGAAAAAGAGAAGTTTTTTTGCAATGTTTTTTTTTAAATTAAAACTAAAATTATTTTATTGGTCATGCACATAAAATGCAATAAAATAAATGCAATAAACATTCAATAAAATAAGATACAAAATTAACAAAATCATGTTTACATGCAACTGAGTGTAATTTACATTTTTCACGGCATACCCCGCGCAACTGGGGTCTAAGAAAGAAAATTGTAAGATTTCCTATATGCTATAATAAGAAGGTCGTTCACTTTAAAATTAAAAAACAACTTCAGATGAAACAATGAAATAATAAATGTATTTGAAACGTCACTGGGTTCGGTAAGACCTTTTAAGCAAAGCTGTTTCTATCCGAGGGGTCAAGGAGGTCCTGATCCCAGTGAAACGTCGGAGATGATTGTTTCACTATTCTACCGCCGTTACTTGCTGTGTAGCATGCGAGCGGACAGGCTATCTAACGTCTCCTTCCAATACACAAATCAAAAATTTTTCGACTCTTTTTGTTTCCAACTTTTGGATACACACCTTGCTCCTAAAACTTCAGACAAATGAGCATGACTCATCCAATTTTCGCAATGAAGCTTCTATGCACTGTCAGGATAACAAAATAGTCAAATCACGGTGAGTTGGCGACGTCATATTCTCTGGTACGCCGTGACAGTTACAAAGCCAGGTTTCACCTTCCCGATTTTTCTTCCGGATTCCAGATATCCGTTTTCGTCGAGATGGAACAAGAAGCCCGACAAAAAATGCCTGGAAATCCGGGGGTTTGGACACCCCAGATTCTATGAGCTGTAAGAGCTTGGTCACACTTGGCTCAAAAACCAGCCTATTCGACAAACAGCGCAGTTCTCGGCTGAAAACGAGGGAGCTAAGATCACTGTGTCATGCTTCCCCCAGCTCGAAATAAAACGCAAGAGAAGTCAGGCGACGACGACTTATGATGTCATCTACACTGTAAAAAAAAAACCCTCCACTTTCAAATGACTTAACCTGCAGTACTTTGCATTCCAGCGTTTTAATCCGCCATCGGATTCTAACTCTCCTAATTTGGATTTTAACTCTCCGAATTCGGAATAAAAATCTCCGAAATCGGTGATACACAACTATTCAAGTCCGATGTAGGAGATACTTTTTACAGTGATAGTGTCCTTATATTATTTCCAACTTCAACTTGTAAAATATTATGTAGCCCTGCTCACTATTACCACATGTTGTATAGCCTACATTGCTCTGACATGTGTTACGTCATGACGATCCTCTGCTAGCCATACTCTTTGAGCTATTATGGAAATAAAGAATATATTTATTTATTTACTAGATTAGATCATAAAGTGGCCAATGATCACACCGAGCACGCATCACGTCGTCCGCCCCCCAGAAATAATGGCCTTATATTCTCGACAACTTACTTGATAACAGTCTTTTCTCTGCTAGGTGAAGGGCTGCCATTGATGTAGGAGACCACTTTAGCCACTCGAACCAACTGGAAACAATACTTATCGTTACTGCCCACAATGCAGCAATGAGCCTACGACAAAAAAAACTCGGGTCTGTCATGCAGTAGGATTTCAAACAAAAAAATTTAAGGGGTGTTCGAAGTGCTTGGGCATGGGGGGGGTAGACATACGACTGGTCAATACCCGGCAAGCCTCAAGAATTATACCGGTTAGAAACAATAGACAAGAAACACAGCACACAAGGCGAAAAATTGTGTGTGTTTAGAAGGTTAGGGCAAAAGGTCATTCGTAATAAGAGAAATTCCAGCATGCCCTTCATTCCAGCTTTCGCTGGAGAGAGCGAGGTCCCGGCAAATTCAACTACTTCCAAATAAATTCTACCTTTTAATGAGCCCCACCAAAATGACGCGTTCTTCCCCTAAGTAGAGAATATGCTGCCACGAAAGACGCCGCAGGCGAAATTTTTCAGATCCGCTTTTTGTTTGTGCAAAATTCAACTACTTCCCATTCCCATCAGGGCTGCCAAATTGACACATTTTGTGTCAAAATGACACATTTTGATGTTACGTGACACAATGGCATATTCAGTCGAAAAGATGACACAATCGACGAAAATGACACATTTTTCAGTAGAAATGACACATTTTGGTCTTCTAGTTAGTTCTAGTCTTTTTTTTTTAAATGGTGTAAAAGAAAAGTAAAACTTCAACTTATCGTTGGCGGAAGTACACAGTGCAGGATACAGGATGCAGAAGCCACGACCGTATTTTAAATTTAAATGACGAGAACTCTATATTTTCCATTTCTTATCGGAATTGATTGTCCCATAACTTTTATAAATGTAAACTTGTCCGGCGCCTCGCTGGCCGCCCCGACAAACAAATACATATTCTGAAACATCAATTTAATCGAATTTTCCTATTTCTTTCATGACGTCACAAAAACGTCACAGGCTCATGATAATTTTTCGAACTGTTTACTCCTTTTCGAACTGATTTGGACAAGGTTATACATTCAAAACTCCAAATAAAGGTTTGTCAATTAAATATGATACCATTTGTAGCGAAAAAATATGACACATTTGGTGAAACATTAGAGAATCTGAGATGACACAAAAAGCACATTTTCGAAAAAAAATTGACACATTGCTTCAAAAAAATTTGGCAGCCCTGATTCCCATACCCCACCTAGATGACCCTCTCGTCAACGCTCTTGTATGGTTGTTGAAAGCTGTACGACACTTTTTAACTGCGATACTTCCGAGGCACCGAGGGTTAAATTTCGTAATCTTTGCCTGCATTATCCTACATAAGTCGATCTTGTAGAATTCCACATAGTTATCATGATGAAACTTGGAACACATAGAAAGAGCCCGTCCGAGTGCTCTAGTAACCATTCCTTTCCTGGATACAATCACTCGTGGCGGCTCGGGATAAACGAACTTTTAGCGCCACCAAACATGATACTGGAGACTTCCCGGAAATGTTCCGATTCGAGTGTTACCCTTCCTTTCAGGCCACTCAGTTAGACGAACATGGTTTAGGCAGAAGCCTGTAACAGTAAAACCCAACACCATGACGTAAAACACATCGTTTTCCGAGCGAAAATTGAGGAGCAAGTGCAATAGATGTGCTATTTCATTTGTCAGAACCGCATGTGGTCACGGTGGGGCGATCAATGGAAGGGGGGTTCCGAAGATCTTGTGACACTCATAGGGCCGAACGGGTTGAGATATTGGGACACAATCGTCACATCTCGGAAATGCGAATTTCAATCTGACTGTGTGACCCGACTTAAGCGAAACCTTATGACCCCTGAGCAGATGCCCTAGATAGGCCCGAACCGTATCTGGAGACGGGGAGGGGGGCTGAGGCGAGGGGGGCGGAAATTTTGAGATGTCCTCATTTACTTTCTTGTACAATTCTTCCCACAACAAATGCGATATGAGCTCTTACGGCTTGTTATTCATATCCACCAACGAAGATTGTAAGTTCACAACTGTTTAAGGATACAGTAAAGTCAATCAAAAAAACCTGATTTTTGGATATCCTATGCCAACTGCTGGGTATACCTAGCGTTTGGCAGGCATACCCTAAGCCTAACACTGGAAATCCTGTGTAAAATGCTGGGTAATACCTAGGGTTTGGCAGGCATACCCTAAGCCTAACGCTGGAAACCCTGTGTCAAATGCTGTGTACCCTACCCCAACAAAATACTGATGATTCAAGTGAAGCTCAGAAATCAACGAATCAGAATTCTTGTATAGTGGAGTAGGTCACGGTTAGACAGGTATCCAGCATTTGGCATCGGGTATGCAAAAATCAGGGGTTTGTGGTAGACTGAAACAGCGCTCCATTAAAAGGTATGAGGGCTGTAAGTGTTTGCAGACATTCATCCACAACCGAAGTCACTTTAAAAGTTGACGAAAAGTTCCAGTCTTAGTTCTTACAGCTTTTCTCTTTGCTTTTTTCTTTTCTCACTTTCTTGTCAACTAAAGCCAGCAAAAATCCCTGTAAACCCATTTTCCTACCACATGGTTACCATAACAATAACAAAATCTACATTCTTTTCCTTCTTATGGGTTGTTAATTACAGAAACTTCAACACTTTGGGTTACGTCTATCTTGGGTCTATCGGATCTTTTACAATCATCAATGAATTAACTGAAATGTTAATTTTTTGTTAACAGTTAACAAACTTCTGGCAAAGTGAACAGTTTACCCTTACAACAAATCTGAACTTCCTCCTTTATTTTTTCTTTCTTATTCAGAATTTGCTGCAATATAGCCTAGGTATCCTAGGCAGAAGTTTCTGATTCCTGAAATCTTGTCTCGTCTTCGTGGTGGCCTACATGAGAAGGTGGTCAGAACTAGCCAGTCATACACACATCCTCAAATGTCTTAACTCTATTGCAGGGCATGCCCCAACATATAGGCTAGATGCCATGCCCTTGCTGCAGGGTATGGTATTGAGGTACCCCCATAATAAATATAAAAATCTGTTGAACTGAGAGTCTGATGGTAAACAATGAATCAACAAATTTAAAAAAAATAATGGAAGAAAGGCATGTCTCTTGAATAGTCCACTTTTGGGCATTTTTCAGCACTTCTGTCATTTTCTTGGATTTTACCACCTCAGCACAATAATTTGAATCCGGGAATCTGGTGGATTTTTCTACCAGATTCCCGGACGCGTCTGGGGCAGGTCTGGGGTGCTTTCAGACCGTTTCAGACCTGTCTTCACTAACTTACCCATACTGGTATCGAAGAAAACAGAACCCAGAATCCGGTCCAAAAATCTGGGTAGTGAAGCCTGACCCAGTCTAGTACACTAGCCCCTTTTCAGGCACGGTGCTCAAACGTCTAGCACCATGCCTGGGTGCTGGACGTTCAAGCACTGTACCTTGGATTTCATGTATGGTGCATGGATTCCAGTATACAGTGCATGCATGAAAAACACAGTTTCTGTCACCACAACTTATCAACGGCTCGGATAGGGCTCAAATTACTACCAAGAATTAGAGAAATCAAAGACAATCCTTATCATATTTTTCCTAACAAAAACAAAAGGACGCGACTGATTATGGAGATGAAAAATCTGACAGCAGCCTATCTATTTTCCATGTAGAGTGCCCTAGCCTAGGAGCCAATATTCTGGTTGACTGTTAGGTAGAAAAAGCTGAGGCACAGGACACTTTGCATGCAAAACCCTTGACTATGTAGAAAAGGAAATGAGGTTTTTAATCTCCATCATCAGTCGCGTCCTTTTGTTTTTGTTATGAAAAATATGATAAGGATTGTCTTTGATTTCTCTAATTCATGGTAGTAATTTCAGCCCTATCCGAGCCAGTGCTCAGTTGTGATGAAAGAAACTGTGTTTTTCATGCATGCACTGTATACTGAAATCCATGCACTATACATGAAATCCAAGACCAAGGTACAGTGCTTGAACGTCTAGCACCCAGGCATGGTGCTAGACGTTTGAGCACCATGCCTGAAAAGGGGCTAGTGTACTAGACTGGCCTGACCCAGGCCTGACCCTGGCCTGACCTTTATATAATGCCTTTAATTATATGTTGCTAGCCTAGACTTAGTCTAAGTCTTAGTTAGTCATTAGTCATTAGAGTCTAGACCAAGTTACAGTGCTTATGGCGCTGGTAACAGTGATTAAGGGAAAAATTAAGATATAAAATTATTAACCAAAAATGTTAAGCTTTCTAACCTTGGTTTATCCACAGCTAATGCAGCTTGACTGTCTATTTGTGTGGCCATCCTCAACAAACTCACTACTTGCCAAGACAAGACAACAAGTTACATCACAAGCAGCACTGCCGCTTTTCTCTGATGGAGCCTGTGAGATTTGGCCGCAGAAACCTTTGATATTTTTGGGGGTGCAAGGTATTTTACCAACTGGTTGGTAATTTTTACCAACTGTTTTTGCAGAAAAACGATTGTTTTCAAGATAAAACGACAGTTTTGAAAAAAAGACTAATTTTCAGAAAAACCGACTGTCTTGACAAAAATCGACTGATTTTCAGAAAAAAACGACTATTTTCTTGAACAAAATCAACAGTTTTGACGAAAAATAGCGGCACTTGGCGCCGTCTCGGTTGTTTTTAATCTCGGTTGTTTAATTCCTGATGTACTAGGACGATGAAACTTGGTATGCGTATCAGGGACCCCAACAGACTGAGAATAGTCATTTCCCCGATCAGTAGACCATCGTGGGGGAATGGAGGGATGAGGAATCCGGAATCTAGTGTCATGCAAAACTTTTGAACGTGTGATCGGATTTGAATGAAGCGTTCATTTTTACCGGTTTTCCGGATTTGGCCGTATTACAGTCGAACTATTTTCTTGGCGACAAAACAGGTTTCAGATATGGATTTAGCCATCAACGAACTTGACCTTACATATGATCCAATGAATCTCACACCGTTTGAATCTCACAAGTTTGAACAAAATATCTCAACCCCTTCAAGAGTTATCGTGCTAAAAGACAGTCTAACTTTACGAAGTCGCGGGTATTCCGTCACTAACGTTTTGCGATCCCATAAACTCGTCTAGGAACGGGGGAGTGTATTCAAGTAGTTCGCAATAGGTGTTAAGTTTGCGTCTTGTTCATAGTCTATTTCAAACTCTAGTGCTCTTAGAACAAGATCAAGTGTTTCGATGGGATCCCAAAAGGGAATATTTATTGGACTTCTTCACAGGATCTCAGATTTTCAGGTCCATTTGGTAATTCCATACTGTCTTTTGATTTCCGAATTCCCCGTTTTCGCTGGATTCCTTCGGTAGGATCAACCACGCAGGAAAACATATAGCAGATAGATCGATTCAACATGTCATTTTACCCTGCTATCGACACTTTAAACCGCTGTCTCAAGCAATTGACAAGTGTTGCCACAATTCAGGGTTTTGCCAGATTCCGGCAAACATCGGTCTGACAGAAAAAAAAATGTAAAATAAAAAATTAAAATGAATGACATCCAGCGTGTTTTTTACTCCTATTTCGACACTTCAACCGATATCAGACAAAACTATTTTGTAACGCCTTTCTCTGCACAGACTACTTGCCCGGCACGAAACAAACTTCAGATACGGATTCAGCATGACAATAATGTAGTTTTTCATCTCTACACCGAATATCTAAGTCGATCATAATCGAGAAACTTTTCCTTCTGCAAAATTTGTGCTTTCTCCGAATCTGGCAAAAAAACAAAAAATCTAAAAACAGATTCAGCATGTCTCTTTACCCCTATTTCGAATCTCAGATCGATTTCAGGAAAAAACTTTTACTTCTACCAATTTTTCCGGTTTTGGACAGAATCTGTCCAAAACCGGAAAAATCTGAAAATGAAAAAATCGGAAAAACCAGAAAAATCTGATTCCGGGCGAACTACTTGTTCGTCAAGAAAAGAAGTTTCTGGTATGGATTCAGTATGTCTCCTTACCCCTAAATCAACTATCCCATTAGCTTTTGCAAATACTTTTTTCTCCCCTTAATTTGACCCCCCCACCCCACCCCTAAATATAGACCTACAAGGCTCATCTACGAACTTGATCTGTACTTTGACCCAAAGGATCGTCATGCCAAGTTTGAAGGAAACTGTCTCAACTTTGCTAGCAGACAGACGTCACAGACGGACGGACAAACTTTACGAAGTCATCCGTATCTCGTCACTAACGTTTTGGGATCCCAAAATGTGCCCTGTTCTGGTCAGCATCTGGGGATAGAAGAACAGAATAAGCTAGAATTGCTGGTCTCATGTGTGGGAATCGTTGGTCTGCCCTTTTGATATTTAGCCATTTGCGTGATTTGCGTCCGTTTTTGGGATCCCAAAACGTGAGTGGCGGGATACCTATGATATCGCAAAAGTTGTCCGTCTGTCCGTCTGTTAGAACGATAACTCTCGAAGGGATTGAGATATTTTGATGAAACTTGGTGGGGGGATCCTTCGGGTCAAAGTACAAGTCAAGTTCGAAGATGGGCTCTGTAGCCCTATATTTGAGGGTGGGGGAGGGGTTTCAAATTAAGGGGAAATTTTTTTTTAAGCTATTTAGATAGTTGATTTAGTGGCAAGGAAACACGCTGAATCCGAATATGAAAGTTATTTTCGCGCCGGACTAGTATTTCGCCCGGAATCCGGCCAAAACCGGAAAGTTTGTTAAAAGTAAAATTTTCATTTGAAGTTGGTTAGATATTTGATTTAGGGTAAGAAGACATGCTGAACACGATGGTGAAAACCATTTTCTTGCCGGACAAGTAGTTCGCCCGGAATCCAGTTAAAACCGGAAAATTTGATAGAAGCAAAAATTTTATTTTGAAGTTGATTAGATGTTCGATTTAGAGGTAAGAAGGCATGCTGAACACGATGGTGAAAACCATTTTCTCGCCGGACAAGTAGTTCGTCCGGAATCCGGCCAAAACCGGAAAATTTGTTAAAAGCAAAATTTTTATTTGGAGTTGATTAGAAGAGGCCAGGGTTCGCTTCGACTCAAACAGTCTTCACATAGGAAGGGAGGAGTATTCAACTGTTTCGCTGCAATAACAAGACTAAAAGTTTCGATGGGATCCCAAAGGTTAATACTTGTCAGACTTCCTGATACAGAAGTTAGGGTAAATTTATATGCATGTAGGGGAGAGGGGGGCAGGTTCGTTATGTTTTTGCTTTTTTGCATACCAAGATTTCGTTTTAGGTTCGGTTGCTTCAATTTTTTCCGACTGATAGAACCATCTTTTAGCTATTATTGTTACTCTGTACAATTGTGCTACATATTACAGTTTCTTTACAAATTCCATTTTTCTGTTAACCACTTCTGTCCGGACCTGCCCCCGGACTGGGGCAGGTTCGGACATGGCTGGGGCAGCTCCGGACAGAAATTCTTTTCAACCCAGGAAGGAGCTGTATACATGTTTTTTTTTATTTGCTTTCGTTGCCTCAGTTCATTTTCGAGCTATACTCCGTCTCCCGCTAAGTACCCCCGCAAGGATCATCTCGGACTTCAATCCCTCGGAAAATGGCTGGAAACGCCCTCGAGGAAGGCCACGCACTAGATGGGCTGATGCCGCAGCCGCAACATCAACCCAAATGAGGCCCCATAGCCCTGGACAGGGCTACTTGGAGAAGACTGACGGCGCTGTCAACCAGTTCCCTCTACGCTGGCGATTCTGCTGACCAAGAGCGTTAAGTCAATCATGATACCGAATAATTTTGGACCGACAGCTTATTCGTGATTCTGTGTAACTACCGAATCTCCATAATATTTGACAGTGCAAAAACGGATAAGTCAGCTGAAACGAAACTTGTGATCACAAGTTTCGTTTTTTCCATCTTGAGCGGCTTTGAGCCTGAAGAGGACCCTTGCCAAGAAGGGCCGAAATATAGCTCCAATGAATTTCAGCTGTTTTATCCGTTTTTGCACTGACGAATATGATTCGCAGTCAGCTTGGGCTGAAAGAATATGAATCTCCATAAATATACCGAATAGTTCCGGCTTCGAAAAATTACCAGTAATTTCAGCAAATTCTCTCACCGAATTCGTGATAACTACCAAATACTGGCAATTTTACCGAATCCCGATCATTATACCTAATAGATCTATATCCTCTTTGGGATTCTGTACAACTACCAAATCCCCGTAAATATACCGAAATGTTCTGCTATCGAAAATATACCGAACAATTATAACCCAAAATTTTACCGAATCTCAAAAAGGTAGGGGGGGTGCTGGCCTGCACCTCCCCTTGTGACGCCCCTGCAAACAGAGGTATGTCCCCAACCAGGTAACGAGTCGAAAACCTGTGACAAATTCGCTGATCGCAGAATTCTGCGACCAGTGGCAACACTGGTTAAAAGCAAATCTTTTGCCAGCAGAAAAGTTAACAAGCAGCAACTTTGGTTTTGCTGTCCGCGGTAAATTTGAATTAAAGAAGCATGGCATCCGAAATCCCAGTGTCAATTCCGGAGAAAACTTTCGTTCTGCATGGTGTAGAGGTTAGTTTTATTGTAGGTTGATAACTTTAAAAGGTTACTAAAGAACACAGAGGTTAGTTCTGTTGTAGGTTGATAACTTTCAGAGATTGCTGAAGAGAATACCTTTTTTGTGCTTTGACACCCTTCACCTCTAATTTGTACAACCTCGAACCTGGCCTAAAAAGGTTGAAAAGAGTTTTTATTGTACCCTTAACACACAAGGTTCCAAGCTATTTTACACCTCTGAGGAAACACGATCGAGTGCCACACAGTCGAGTTGAGTCAAGTCACAAGTCAAAACTCGCGGAAACACTGTTTTGTCTATTAAAAAAAAAAAATTTGTATAAAATCTCAATAAATAGAACTCCAGGCTTTCGGCCTTACCATTCTGCGCTAAAAGGATCCTCAGTTTTGTGCTACCTGCTTGAGAAAGTTTTTAATTTTAATGTTTTGACATTATTTTGCTGCTAAATTTTAATTTCCCAACTGAATTGAGCCACAAAATTGACAGTCACCATGGTAGTTGTTTTTCAAGTTCGAGCCACATAAATTGTGTTGTTCGCAGAAAAACGCTTATGGGCCGCACAATAGGCCATGTAAAACTCTTTTCGGAGCAACCAGTCGACCCACAAACTGTTTGTAGGAGCAAAGAAAATGTCTTATATAAATTTGAACTTGGATACCCCTCCTGTGGCTGTAGATTAGTTTGCAAGATTGTGAAAAGCTAATTGGCAATCAGCCTCAACATGATCATTGGGGCTAGAATGAAGAGATCAGGAAGGGATGAATTTGCCGAAAAATTAGTTGGTTGTCCAAAAAAGAACCAAGACCTGACCAGGTCTACCACAAATCGCTTATTTTGGATAGGCTACCCTGTGCCAAATTCTGTATATTTTAACCTAATAAGAGGGTATTTAAAAATCGAGGGTTTGTGGCTCGTTTGTGGATGTGGTAGTCTGATCTGAGCTTGAGGACCTTGATGTCACACTTGTGTTGATCTGTAAATGAATTTTGTCTTCTGACATTTGAGTGGATGTTTGAGCTTCAGTCTGGATTTTTTGTCTTTTGTGAAGCCAGATTGAACGCTGGAATCCTTTAGATTTTGAATATGGTTAAGTTATACTCCTCTCCAGTGATAATATTGCAAAATAAGATTAGAACACGACAGTACTTGAGCTTCTAGTTGCTGCTGCCTAGAGTTCAGCAATTGTGAAGAAGTTCTGTCATCTTTGAAAAAAAAAACATTATTCTTAAAGGACTTTCAGATCAGTCTCTCTTATAACCATCCATGTAGGGCTAGGCTGTCTGTCATGCTTTTCTTTCTATTTGACACTAGATCTGACTATTATGTAGAAGTTGTAATTTGTAATTTCCTTTGAATGTAAACAGGTGCTGAACCAACAAGTATAGTTAAAAATTGCAAGACCAGAAACCAGGAAACCAGGTTGTTATGACAGGTCTTCAGTACTCTGTCATAGCCTACCTAGGCTGAAAAAGAAAGGATTGGTTTTATTGCTGTCAACAACACAAAAGCAGATGCCAGACATCAGTAGCCCAGTATGAAGAGCAAATGATGCAAAAGGAAAAAGGTTGCATCAGATGTTAACATCAACAGCTAGAAGCTCATATGGCGTTTGCAAGGCGGGTTCAGGGGATGAAAGTGGGAATTTTTCAATTCTGTGTTTTGCGTTGCCTCCCTCCCCCTCCCAGGATGGTCGTATCTAAGAATTAAGAATTTTCAAGTCAACCTTGTTGTTTCCATAGTACACCTTCCAAGTTTCATTGCCCTAGCACATCTGGAAGTACCTGAACTCGCGATCCCAGTTATAAAGTTTCCCACCAGGTTTCATCCCGATCTCTCCATTGTATGGGTGCCCCAAGATTTGCGATCCCCCCGCCAACTCCCTCCACATTCATCGGCCCGGACTTGAAACGGGACATCTGAGACACGAGGTCTTTCCAAATGTCTAGTTTCGTCAAGATGCGATCAACCGTTTGAAAGTTATACACACCTCAAGATTCCGGATTCCCCTCCCTCAACTCCTCCCACAATGGTCAGATAGGGGAATTATCTCCAAGTTAGTCTGGTCGGGTCCCTGACATGTCTACCAAGTTTCAGCGTCCTAGCACATCTGAAAGTACCTTAACTCTGGATCACCGGAACCGCGGATGCCCCCTCCAGCTCCCCTCACAGTGCCCGGATCCGGTCCGGTTCTGTCAGTGATGTATCTACGGTTTTTGTTTGTTCTTCTCACCAAGTTTCGTCACAATCCTTCCACTCTAACTCGTGTTACAAGATTTGCGGTTCCTCCGTCCACCCCCACCCCCCATATTCATCGGATACGGTCCGAACTTGAAACGGGACATCTAAGACCCGAGGTCTTTCCAAATATCAAGTTTCATTAAGATCCGATAACCGGATTTCAGTATTCATCTGACCTGCGTGCGGTGAGGTGCCTTGCGAATTCCACTTCCTTTGCGCAGTGGCGCTTTCAGACTTTTTGTGAATTTGGAATTTGGACTTTCATGGATTTTAATTGCAATGAATAACTGACCCCCGCACAGCAGGTATAAACATTTTCAGTTGGTTGTTACCCCAGGTGAAGACTGCGCAGCACCCAGTCAAGTCACAATGAAACATTATTGTCCGGAATGTACCCTTGTAGTAACAAGCAACTCCGTTAGATGTGGCGGTTGCTTTATGTGGTTTCATGCCGGAGCTAGCCGGTGCGCCAAAATTGAACATACCAACTGGAATGAACATTGGCTCTGTCTAAACTGCCAAACGAAGCAGAACACAACCCTTACTGCTTGTGAGTCACCTAAAGCTTGTGTTGACCCCAATACAAACAAAACATGGGTAGTAACCCCGAAAAACGTTGCTCCAGCTACTCCAAAGAGCAACCCGGTCCAGATTCCCCTTAACCGTAGAGGTGCCCCTAGTCCTTGCCTCTCGTGTGAGAGGAAGATGGCAAGTGCCGCCAGTTTGGAATTTAAAGTCGAGCGACTTACTGAACTAGTTTCCCAAAAGGATTCCGAAATAGCCGGTCTTAATCAAGTGCTAAGTTCAGTCCGTGACGAGCTTGCCAATGCCAATTGTGTTGAAACCCAACTATTGTCTGATATTAAACACATTCAAGACGAGTTAAGATCGGCCTCCGCTACCATTGACTTCTTAAAACAAGATTTCGTAAAACTGTCTAAAACTACGGAACAGCCCCCTGCCTCGCCCTCAGCTACGTCAGAAATCATTTCAGTGCGCGAAAGGAATAACAAGTCAGATTCACCGAGCTGCCAAATCATCGACTGTCCAACGAATAGCCCGAAGGTCACTCATGCTTCAGACATAAACAATGAGCCACGTGCCAGTGCAATTAGTGATGACGGAAATGATAACGAGCACTGGGAGCTAGTTAAAGCAAGGAAGCAGTGTCGTTTTTTTAGAAAAGGGATCTGCAAGAACGGTGATAATTGTGGTTTCTCCCATCACGTTACGGTTACAACTCAATCTAATGCCGTCTTACAAGAGACACCGAAAACTAAAACATGCTTTGCCCAACTTTCCATGGGTACTTGTAAACTGGGCGACCGTTGCCAGTTTAGTCATGTGACCATTGCGAGTGCGAACCCACAGACAAAAACCAAGAAACTTGAAACGAAGCAACGACGGTGTTGGTTTTATTCTAAAGGCCGTTGTTTGAAAGGAAGTAAGTGCAAGTTTTCACACGACAACGCCGGTCGTAACAACAACGAAATCCCGACTGGACGTGTTTCTCAAAACACTACTTGTGATATTGCCTGCACCTTTTACTTGGAAGGCAAGTGCAAACGCGGCGAATCATGCAATTATGTTCACCTTCCGCCCAATATAAGAGTTTGCGATAAGTATGCAAGTGGGCGTTGTTTCAGCAGTAATTGTAAATATAGCCATATTATTGTTCCTAGAGAAAAGTCGACTCCTCTTAGTGCTTATACAAATGGACATGCCCGAATCTCGAAGAAAAGCTCTCAAATATCATACGATAGAGCATTGGGCTCTGCCAATGTTCTGCCCCCTCTCGCACGTCCATATACCCCTTTTCATCAGCGTTATCGCTCCCCACGTCCCCCTTTTCTCGACCGATACCAAACCCCATTGGAGACGCTTGTTTAAATGGAATATCGTGTATTAGGACTAGTAACCTTAAACTCGACGAGCTCAGTGAAGAGCAATCAAGTTTTACGTTTTTTATAGATAAAATTAGTCACGTATCCCCAAGTTCCTCAAACCCACAAGAGATGGCATGTGATTTGGAACCGGCAGTATTCTTCCTCGATCCGAAAAATAACCACCGGAAACATCCATCAGTTACACCCACCGAAAATAAAATTAACAAAAAAGCCCCTCCCCTAGTTAGTAATTTCAAATGTCCTTCTACTTTTAAAAGTAAAACTTATTCCAAAGAATTTTGCGATCAAAGATACGTATTTCCATCTTTCCTTTATTGCAACGCCGAGAGTCTCAACCTTGAAAAGCTTACAGAACTTGAGTCTACTGCGTCAATGCTTGGTTCGAATGTAGTATGCGTGTCGGAGGTCCATAAACAAAATGTTAATATGCTTAGTATTGATGGTTTTAAATCTTTCGTTAAACTACGACATGACCAACATCCCCTTGGTAAAAAAGGAGGGGGTGTAATGGTGTTCGCTCTTGAAGAGCTGAAACCAGAATTACTCCAGATACCTATCATCGAAGATGAAGATTAAATTTTATGGATTAAAATTCGACCTAAAAGACTCCCGAGACCGTTATCCGGAATAGCTATTTGTGTTTTCTATTATTCCCCTGGCCAACCCGTTGCTGAAAGAAAAGCTTTTTGGGAAAAATTACAAGAATCTGTGGATTATGTTCAGAAAAACCACCCGTTTTTCGCAGTAAATTTACTTGGGGATGGGAATGAATTAAATACTGATTCACTAGCATCAACGGTAAAGGTAAAAAATGTAGTTAAGTTCCCTACTAAAAAAGGCGGAACAAAACTTGACGTTATTCTGACTAGTATAGATGAGTATTACCAGACACCTAGTGAACTAGCACCGCTTGGAGGGAGCTATCACTTTATGTTACAGTGGAATCCTTTAAGAAAAAATTAAGATTAATTATTCCGTGACTGAAGTTACGAGCAGACCCATTACTGATTCTGGTCTTGTTTCTTTTGGTAATTGGATTACTTCAGAAAAATGGGGGGATGTTCTTTCGGTTCAGGATTTAGATTCACAAGTTGAAACGTTCCACGATAAATTGAGGGCACATTTTGAACTGTGTTTCCCTGAAAGAAAACGAAAGTTTTGTTCTTCCGATAAGCCATATATTAATTCAGAAATTAAACTTCTTATTAAGAAAAGAATGAGGTTGTTCAAGGAAGGGAAGCGCGAGGAGGCAATTCAGCTGCGTAATGAAGTGAGAAAAAGGATTAAGTCCGGTCTTCACCTCCCGGAACTTCCGGAATCTGGGCTTCCAGATTTTTCTTTGACTTCTTCTGTAAACTGCATCTGGAAGATGAACCGGTCCGAAAGCACATCAAAATAATCCGGAAAAAAGGGGCTTTTGAACTTCCAGATTTCCGGAATTTTTAATTATCGCAGAAGAAATTCAGAAAAAATCACGGAGAATCTGGGAACCCAGATTCCGGAAGGTGAAGACCCGACTTTAAAGATGCCCAGAGTAAATATTACGAAAATGAAATTGATCATCTGTTAGAATCAAAACCAGCTCATTTTTTTCAAAGAATTAAAAAAATTAGTGGAAAACTTACCCCCACAGTTGAATTTATGAGAGATGAAACACCCACAGTCACAGCAAATGAATTAAATGTCCATTTTTCTTCTATAGTTCAAACTTATCCTCCCCTATCCCATCCGGTGAATGAATCTCACGTGTCAAATACCCAGGATAAGAAAACACCTAGTCCCGGTGATGGTAATTACGAAATCCCTCTAATAACTATGTCAGATGTAAGAACTCGATTGTCTAAACTTAAAAGAACGTCAGTAACCCCTTTTGACATCCCTGTTCAGTTGATTAAAGCTTTCTCTCCAGAGCTGTCTGTTCCTCTTACGAATATCTACAATAAAATGACTCACCTTGGACAATACCCCAAAAAATGGAAGATGGGATTTATAACCCCAATACCTAAAAAGGGTGGGTCTAATGATTTTTCGGGGGTAAGACCAATAACCGTAACGTCAATTTTTAGCAGGGTTTATGAGGGATACGTCGCTTGTTGGCTAAAAGAACATATAAAACATATAATTGATAATAGGCAGTTTGGGAACATCCCGAAAGCATCAACAACCCATTATTTGGTCAGTTTACTGGATTTTATACTAAAAAATCTTGATGAACCGGGTAAGTGGGTTAACTTACTCGCAATTGATTTTAAAAAAGCTTTTGATTTAATTGACCACGAAATTCTGCTGAAGAAAATGAAAGAAAAAAATATTCCTGAATTTATTGTAAATATTATTGCGAGTTTTTTGACTAATAGAGAACAAATTGTAAAATATAAAAATTGTTTTTCTGATCCACAACAAGTGTTTTGTGGTGTTCCGCAAGGTACGGTTCTTGGTCCACTGTGTTTCTTGATTATGATTAATGATATCGCCGAAGATCATGAGGAAAGGTGGAAATACGTAGACGACCTGTCTTTAGTTGAAGTTCTTTTGAGGAATTTCAAAAGCCAGGCTATCTCCACAATCCAAGAGATTGCCTCTGAGGCAAGGTCTCATAATATGGTTGTTAATAACGATAAGTCAGCAATTATCCCCTTCTCCTTTCTAAAGTCACAGCCTCAGTACAACCCTCCCATTCCACCCCATATTCTTACTGATTCAATTACACTCCTTGGACTAATCATTTCTTCAGACCTAACTTGGCATAAAAACACTTCGAATATTATAAAAAAGGCTAATTCGGCGATTTATATGCTCAAAGTACTGAAAAAGTTTAAAGTGCAAAAAAAAAAGATGATATTACTCTACTGTATGTTTACTCGTCCTCTACTGGAATACGCTTGTCCAGCCTGGCATTATGGGCTAACTAAGTGCGAATCAGATAAGATCGAGAGGGTTCAAAAGCGATCCCTTCAAATTATTTACGGTGGGTGTAAAATGCCGTACTCATTCCTTCTGAATGAATTTAATCTTCCTACCCTATCGGCGCGCAGGGAACACCTTTGTACAAATTTTGGACTGAAACTCCTTGGTAATCCCACTTATCGCCATTTCCTGCCTCCTCCTCATTCCCGAAAGAAGCCGACCCGAACGAGATGTGGCTACGAAAGTTCCAAAACTCGCGCCTATCTCTTGTAGAACCGAGCGGTACCGCAATAGTTTCGTACCCCGATTTTTGGAAAAGTACAATCAGCTGATGTAATACGTTATCGGTTGTTTACAAGTTTATGTATTGGTTGTCCTTGTTTTGTATGTACAGTGACAAAGATCTACCAAATTGCTCGCGCATGAAATGTTGTATCCGCTTATTTATCATTAAACACATTAAACATTAAACACAAACCCGTTCCAGTGTTATACATACCTCAATATTCCGTATTCCCCGTCCCTCCATTCCCCCACCGTGGTCGGATCGGGGAATTTGACTATTTCCAAGTTCATTTGGTCGGGTCCCTAATATGCCTGCCAAGTTGATCGCCCCTAGCACTTCTGGAAGTACGGTACCCTAATTCGAGAACAGTGGACTGATCACATCACTTGAGCGGAGCTGCAAATGCCATAAAAACTAAGCATAGTTTAATCACTCGCATCTGAATAGCCTACAGGGTTGGTTTTTTATCTTTCTTGTTTACCGAGAGACCATCTTTTCCTGCATGTCTTTGATGATTCTTTCTTAAGGCTGATCTGAGAAATGATGGCCGATCCAGAACCGACTATAGACCTATGATGATTGAAACTGGTATCTTGATTCAACCCAATGGCTCGTGTCGGGTTCGCTTAGCAAATTCTGACATCTTAGCTGCCACCAAATTAGAGCTTGAAGAGCCATCAGAAGAAAGAAGTGAGGAAGGAAAGATCGAGTTCTTTGTTGACTGGTGAGGTTGCTCTCGTATTTTATGTACTTTTTGGGATCCCAAAACGTAAGTGGAGGGATACCTATGACATCGCAAAAGTTGTCCGTCCGTCCGTCCGTCCGTCCGTCTGTCCGTCCGTCTGTCCGTCCGTCTGTAAGCACGATAACTCTCGAAGGGAATGAGATATTTTGATGAAACTTGGTGTGGGCATTCTTTGGGTCAAGAGTAAGGTCGAGTTCGTAGATGGGCCCTGTAGCCCTACATTTAGGGGTGGGGGAGGGGGTTCAAATTAAGGGACAAGCAAAATATTTTTAAACAGCTAATGTGATAGTCGATTATGAGGTAAGAAGGCATGCTGAACACGAATATGAAAACCATTTTCTCGCCGGACAAGTAGTTCACCCGGAATCCGGCCAAAACCGGAAAGTTTGTTAAAAGTAAAAGTTTTATTTGAAGTCGATTAGATGCTGGATCTAGGGGTAAGAAGGCATGCTGAACACGAATATGAAAACCATTTTCTCGTCGGACAAGTAGTTCGCCCGGAATCCGGCCAAAACCGGAAAGTTTGTTAAAAGTAAAATTTTTGTCTGAAGTTGATTAGATGTTCGATGTAGGGGTAAGAAGGTATGCTGAACAATAATACGAAAACTGTTTTCTCGCCAGACAATTAGTTAGCCCGGAATCCGGCCAAAACCGAAAAATTTGTTAAGAGTAAAAGTTTTATTTGAAGTTGATTAGATGATAGATCTAGGGGTGAGAAAAGATGCTGAATCCGTATGACAATCATTTTTTAGCCGGACACGTAGTTCTTCAGGAATCCGGCTGAAACCGGAAAATTTGTTAGAAGTTAAATTTTTTTTGAAGTTGGGATGTTGGATGTAGGGGTAAGGAGATATGCTGAATTCGTTTTTGAGCTTTAGTTTTTCGCCGGACAAGTAGTTCTTTAATTTCGCCAAAACCGCAAAATTCACAGAAGTAGGGTAGGATCGTTTAGAAGATCGGTAGGATCGTTTCGATCGGCTTATAGGGGTAAACATAGATTACATGCTGAATCCATATCTGATCTTGGTTTTCTTAATGATTAGCTGTTTGGCCTGGCGAAGAAAAAACCTTACTGTCTGGATCAGATATTGAATTTTTGGGATCCCATCGGAACCTTTGGTCTTGTTAAAGAGGCTATTTGAATCTGAAGTTTCTAGATTACTAAAAGACGTGTCAGCACTTGAATATTCATTGAGCCCAAGCTGACTGGGAAACAATGGCTAAAAACGGTTCAGCGGTGTGTCAGCACTTGCTGTCCAGTAAGACTCCAGCAGAGCAAAATAACACTAAGGAGTAACGCCAAGACCTATGCTTTCTATGCTTCGCTACCGGGCCATACTTGTAGCGTCGCCCACCACACTTGGAGCATTTAAAGCGAGGCAAACTTGCGGGCTTATAAATTTCCAGTAAAGCTAAGATGCGGTCTGCACACATCGAAGAAACAGGGGAGGTTGTATCTTTTTTTTGATGTGTTCAGAATTTTGAGTTATTGAAGCCAGCAGTGGTGCACGAATGATTGAGTTTTAGTGGGGACGTTCAGTCCCGCTAGCGGAGCTAGTGTCGCTGCGATTGACTCTGTGTCACTTTTTCAAAGTTTGCGCGGTATTCTCTAGAGTTAGTTTGCTCTGGACTCCAGATGTGAGTACAACACCACATAGATGTCTGCCATGAGTTGGTGAAAGTTATTTTTTGTTTTAATTTATTGTGTATTCAAAATGCTGAGAAACAGCTATTATCTCATACCTATCACTAATGCGGCTGCTTTCTGTGGGATAAGTGAGTGTTTTTGCAATAGCCTATGACTTCAGTTACCTGGCAGAATACCGATCTGCAGCACCTCATTGGTTTAGGTGGCAACGCGCCATCTTCTGTCGAATTGTGTACTTGGCCACCACCATAGGCTATCGTTCAAACTCCTATTTTTGCATCTGGAGCTTCTTTTTTCACTTTTTTTTATTTTTACTTTAGCTCAGCCAATGCAACCCCTGAGTTTGAAGGGAGAGGCGGAGAAGAGCTAGCCAATCAAATAGCTCAGCATATTGCTCGGTCTTACGAACACCCTACAGTACTCGACTTAGAAAGACTGTGTGTGGTCCCAGGAAAACACTGCTGGAAACTCTTTGTTGATGTCCTTGTGAGTATCCTCTATCCCTGGGCTCGTCCGTGTCTATAGTTACAGGTGTGTTTTTATGGCACTTGCAGCTTCGCTCAAGTGCCATATACCGATCACTTTTCCGTCGGTCGGTCGGTCCGGTGATCGCGAGTTAGGGTACTTGCAGATGTGCTAGGACGATGAAACTTTGCAGGCATATCAGGGACCCGACCAAACTAACTTGCAAATAGTCACTTCCCCGATCCGACAACCGTGGAGGGAGTAGAGGGCGGGGGAATCCTGAGAATTTAGTAGTTTTTGTAAAACCCCTACCCCTTTCTACACACTAGTAGGTCTGCGCGCGGCGTGACGTCACTCTTTGCATCGGATCACCTATGGTTCACACTGCTGCGATTTCGCGCAAAATTCTGCGTCATCCGACATACGACACAAATCGTACGGCAAGTGACGCAGAACTGTGCGTTTTGTCGCAGTGTCGTATGCGTTGAAAAATTTCAACTCATCCGACATAACGCATGCGATTTTTCGAGGGAAAGAAAAGAAAGAACAAAGATTAGTTAATTTTCAAGACTAGAAGTTGCTCTACCTTGTTCTGATTGTAATCCTAGGATGGCTGAATACAAAATATCTTCTGAATAAACTTGTATTAACCTGTTCTGAACAAGATGACCTATAGGTTTTGACTGAAAATTTCCTAATGCTGGGTGGTATTTAGAAGTGTAATCTCCCCACATCTTCAGAGGTCGTTTCCCCAAGGGCTCCTTTGTCCGTTTGCAGATTACTCTCGACGAAAAATTTCGTTTTCCTTTTGCGTCTGCGTGGTGGTGAGAACATCCGTGCGATTCTGTCGCACGTCGGAACAGCAAAGAAAAAATCGTGTCGCATACGACGTAGCAGTGTGAACCAAGGGTCACCCTTGGTTCACACTGCTACGTCGTATGCGACACGATTTTTTCTTTGCTGTTCCGACGTGCGACAGAATCGCACGGATGTTCTCACCACCACGCAGACGCAAAAGGAAAATGAAATTTTTCATCGAGAGTAATCTGCAAACAGACAAAGGAGCCCTTGGGGAAATGACCTCTGAAGATGTGGGGAGATTACACTTCTAAATACCACCCAGCATTAGGAAATTTTCAGTCAAAACCTATAGGTCATCTTGTTCAAAACAGGTTAATACAAGTTTATTTAGAAGATATTTTGCATTCAGCCATCCTAGGATTACATTCAGAACAAGGTAGAGCAATTTTTAGTCTTGAAAATTAACTAATCTTTGTTCTTTCTTTTCTTTCCCTCAAAAAATCGCATGCGTTATGTCGGATGAGTTGAAATTTTTCAACGCATACGACACTGCGACAAAACGCACAGTTCTGCGTCACTTGTCGTACGATTTGTGTCGTATGTCGGATGACGCAGAATTTTGCGCGAAATCGCAGCAGTGTGAACCATAGGTCACTCTGTTAACATTGGAAAGAGCTAGTGCATTCGAGGGTCAAAGGGGTTTGTATATGTGGTGCAGTGCGGGGGAATATGGAAAATTGAGTGTTGTGTAACTTTCGAACGGGTGATCGGATTGGGACGAAACTTAATACCTGAATGAATGACATATCTCTGATGTTCCATTTGAAGTTCGAACCGGATTCGACAGCTATGGGGGAGTTGGGGTGGGGGAAGACCGGAAATCTCGAGAAACGGTTATAATGGAGGGATCGGAGTAAAACTTGCTGGGAAGAACAAGAATCTGCTCCAGATAAATCGTTTACACGTTTGGACTGGACCCGGACACTTGGGGGGGGGGGGAGGTGGAGGGGAGTTTCCCGGAATTCTGGTGATGACGGTTTTTGGGATTTTCACGACGAAACTTGGGAGGCGTATCAGGGACCCGATCAAACTGACTTGTAAATAAAAATTCACTCGATCCGATAGTCGTGGGGGGATCGCAGGGAGGGGGAATCCGGAATATTTAGCCATGCGTAACTTTGGAACGGGTGATCGGATTCGAGTGAAATTTAATAACTGAACAGAGGGCGTGCATGTGGGAATCTTTTTCATGTCCGGACCGGATACGACAATAATTGGGGGGGGGGGAATACGTGACCGGGTTGGACTGGAGAGATCGGGATGGAACTTTGTGGGAATAACAAACAAGTCCAAAACTGAACCGGATTGGCTCCGGCGACTGTGGGGGGAGTTTGAGGGGCGGGTCCGGAATTCCGTGATCGCGAGTTAAGGTACTTCCAGATGCGCTAGGACGATGAAATTTGGCTGGAATATTAGAAATTCGACAAGATTGGCTTAGAAATCGCCACTTTTCAAATCCGACCATTCCTTAAAGTACCAATCATGACCGCAAATTAAGAAAAATACTTTTAAGCAAAATATGCATTTCCATCATCCCCATGAGCTCATGATCATTTTTGCCTCAAGGGTTTTGCTTACAAATGAAGTTCTAGCTCCCTTAAAGTGTGCATCTTAACCGCAAGGTCGAAAAGTACTTTTTATCAAACGATACATCTCAACCCATGATCAGTTGTCCCACAAGGGTTATGCAAAAAAAAATCATTTCTTGCACCCTTAAAGTGCGCATTTTACCCGCATTAGTGGAAGAAAAAAAATACTTTTGATCATACGTATATATCAATGATCCCTAAGAGCCTGCTATCGTTTTTGCCTCAAGGGTCTTCCTTACAGATGAATTTCTAGTGCCTTTAAAGTGCGCATCATTACAGCCAAGTTCAACGATAAAGTACTTTTTCTCTAGCTCCCTTAAAGTGCGCATCCAAACCGCACAGTCGAAAATTACTTTTGATCAAATAATACATCTCAACTCTTGCAAGTGCCATATGAGCTTACAGCTCTTGTTTTGTTGTCGTTGATTATGTTGTGACCGTTTATTGCCAAATTTGTGATTCATCAATAATTGAGACCACCCTTCCTGAGTTTGTTTTTCAAGTTTAAACTATGGAAGAAGGACAGGCCGAGACATTTGTGTTAACTATTCTGGCCAGTTCTGCAAAGATGAAAACAGAACCCTCTCTTGGGATTGGTTCTTGTATTTCGCTGTACTGACGTACGTCACGTCACTATTGGGGGAAGGTAAGGTGGTTGGAACAGTAGCTACAGAAGTGCAAAGGATTCTTGAATGTCAAGAAATCCAAAAGTGGACGTGTGAGGTCTCGGCGTCGCTGTGTCTTAAGTCGTATGCACAGTGGAAGAGAGTGTGGGGTGAAGAAGTTCATTTTAAAGCGGTCCTTAAGAGAGAAGGGAACAAGGAGGAAATATCTTTGGAGGGAAGTGATTGGAAGTGTGTTGAATATGTAGTTAGTATTCATTTGCATAATATTTTTTGTACCATTCCCAGTTGGGCTTTCCATGTACAATACATACATACATATAGATAGATAGATATTTATTAACACTGAAAGCCCTAAAGGGCCATTGAAAATACAAATACAAAAAAAAGAAAAAAAGAAAAACTAACTTCAATGAATAGATTCCAAATTAATCCAACAAATAAATTTCAACTAATATAATCCAATACACCCCCCTTTCTTCCTAACTCACCTTACAAAAATTTTTCTCTATGTGCCATGCCCAAACTAACCAGCCTACCCAAATTCTTTATCCCCACAAAATTTCTATCCTTCAAAATAATCTCCACCCATTCCTCCCTTTCCAAACACCCTGGATAAATTTCCTGCCTCAACTCTTTTAACTCTTTACAACAAGAGCTGTAAGCTCATATGGCACTTGCATGGGTTGAGATGTATTATTTGATCAAAAGTAATTTTCGACTGTGCGGTTCAGATGCGCACTTTAAGGGAGCTAGAGAAAAAGTATTTTATCGTTGAACTTGGCTGTGATGATGCAAAAGGCACTAGAAATTCATCTGTAAGCAAGACCCTTGAGGCAAAAACGATAGCAGGCTCTTAGGGATCATTGATATATACGTATGATCAAATTTTTTTTTTTTTCACTAATGCGGGTGAAATGCTCACTTTAAGGGTGCTAGAATTTTTTTTTTTGCAAAACCCTTGTGGCACAAATGATCATGGGTTGAGATGTATCGTTTGATAAAAAGTACTTTTCGACCTTGCGGTTAAGATGACACTTTAAGGGAGCTAGAACTTTATTTGAAAGCAAAACCCTTGAGGCAAAAATGATAATGGGCTCATGGGGATCATGGAAATGCATATTTTGCTTAAAAGTATTTTTCTTAATTTGCGGTCATGATTAGTACTTTAAGGAATGGTCGGATTTGAAAAGTGGCGATTTCTAAGCCAACCTTGTCCAATTTCTAATATTCCAGCCAAATTTCATCGTCCTAGCACATCTGGAAGTACCTTAACTCGCGATCACCGGAATTCCGGACCCGCCCCTCAAACTCCCCCCACAGTCGCCGGAGCCAATCCGGTTCGGTTTTGGACTTGTTTGTTATTCCCACAAAGTTCCATCCCGATCTCTCCAGTCCAATCCGGTCACGTATTCCCCCCCCCCCCAAATTGTTGTCGGATCCGGTCCGGGCATGAAAAAGATCACCACAGGCACGCCCTCTGTTCAGTTATTAAATTTCACTCCAATCCGATCACCCGTTCCAAAGTTACGCATGGCTAAGTATTCCGGATTCCCACTCCCTCCGATCCCCCCACGACTATCGGATCGAGTGAATTTTTATTTACAAGTCAGTTTGATCGGGTCCCTGATACGCCTCCCAAGTTTCGTCGTGAAAACCCCAAAAACCGTCATCACCAGAATTCCGAGAAACTCCCCTCCATCCCCCCCCAAGTGTCCGGGTCCAGTCCAAACGTGTAAACGATTTATCTGGAGCAGATTCTTGTTCTTCCCAGCAAGTTTTACTCCGATCCCTCCATTATAACCGTTTCTCGAAATTTCCGGTCTCCCCCACCCCAACTCCCCCATAGCTGTCGAATCCGGTTCGGACTTCAAATGGAACATCAGAGATATGTCATTCATTCAGGTACTAAGTTTCGTCCCATCCGATCAACCGTTCGAAAGTTACACAACACTCAATTTTCCATATTCCCCCGCACTGCACCACATATACAAACCCCTTTGACCCTCGAATGCACTAGCTCTTTCCAATGTTAACAGAGTGATCCGATGCAAAGAGTGACGTCACGCCGCGCGCAGACCTACTAGTGTGAAGAAAGGGGTAGGGGTTTTACAAAACTACTAAATTCTCATGATTCCCCCGCCCTCTTCTCCCTCCACGGTGGTCGGATCGGGGAAGTGACTATTTGCAAGTTAGTTTGGTCGGGCCCCTAATATGCATGCCAAGTTTCATCGTCCTAGCACATCTGGAAGTACCCTAACTCGCGATCACCGGACTGACCGACCGACCGACAGACCGACAGACCGACAGACCGACCGACCGACCGACGGAAAAGTGATCGGTATATGGCACTTGGCCGGAAGGCAAGTGCCATAAAAACACATAAAATGCTGTAAATCCTCATTTCTATCTCCACACATCGGACAAAAGGAAGGACCAACATTCGACCTCACCCTCCCTAAATACCTCCTACTATCTCCAAGTGGTAAAATATTTCCCCTTGTCGATATAGCACACTTTAACTCCTCCCTATTAAGCTTGACCTTAAAATAAACTTCTTGCCCCCACCCCTCCTTAATCCGCGCATACAGATAAAGAGAAGGGGACGAGGATATGTCACATTGCCATTTCTGTAACTCCTGACTCTCTAAAATAAATTTTATTTGTTTAGCTACCACCCCCTTTTCTACCCCTAAACCTTTCCCCCTATCCCATATACGTCACTGGACAAGATTATGCTTTGTGACAAGAGTCTTAGTGTTACAAAACCGTCCGACTGGAAAATAAACAGAAATACGAATGGACAGGCGATAAAGCTGAGAAAAAACAAAAGCTAATAGTCTAAACGTTCCTTCACCCCAATTGGACTGCGAATCCTATTTGACAGTGCAAAACGGGTTCGTCGACTGAATTTTATTGAGCGGCTTGAGCCTGAAGAGGACCCTTGCCGAGAAGGGCCGAAATATAGCTTAAATAAAATTCAGCTGACGTATCCGTTTTGCACAGTACAATACGATAGTCCAAACCCTCAGTCCCACTACAGGTTCCTGTAAAAACTGCCTTTGCAGAAGTTCCAGTCCTTCCTTGTTATAGGAGTAGCGTCCTGTGTGACGGGTCCCGTCAGGTAGCCAGACAAATTATGACCGTTGAATTCTTGTGTCGTGCATGCGCAGAACTTTTCCAGAACCTACTTTAGCTTTCAGTCTGAAATAAATTCTATTTCATTTCTAGATTCTCGAATGCGGTGGAAATCTCTACGATGCTGTATCTCTTGCCGTAAAGGGTGCTATCTACAACACTGAATTCCCGAAGATTACAGTTACGTCAGTAGATGGGGGAGAACCAGAGCTGGAAGTTTCAGATGACCCCAAAGATACATGGCGGTTACCAGTTGACACTTTGCCTTGTTTGATAACACTTTGCAAGGTAGCCCTTTGTAAAAATTTGTCATTGTAGTTAGCGACCGAGTTGGCTAGCCATTATTGATTTGAGTTGTCTGTGAGAACAAAACTTAAAGGACCCCTCTTGCTCATTCTGCCTTTTATATTGTCAGTAGCCCCTTATGGAATTAGCCTATAAGCTTTTGAAATCCCCGCCTTTTGCCTTTTTTCGCTTTGTACCTACGTTTTTTAGCGCTTTTTCGGCCGAGCCGAGTATTGTCAGTCACGCAACAGAAAACTTGTCCCGTGACAACTCTTTCACATGTAAGGACACGAGAAGCTCGAAGTGTTATTTTTCTTTTTGGAAGATAATTGGACTTCTATAACTTGGAAAAAGTGGAGGGATACCTATGACATCGCAAAAGTTGTCCGTGTGTCCGTCCGTCCGTCCGTAATAGGAAATTGATTAGAGTTTCGATATAGGGGTAAGGGGACGTGCTTAATCCATTTTGAGATTTAGTTTTTGCTGGACAAGTAGTTCACCGGGAATCCGGCTGATACCGGATATTTGGCATAAGTAAGGCAGGAAGTTTTGATCAACTTCGTCAAACTAGATATGACGTATAGGGTATGCGGAATCCGTTTTCTCATAAGACCAGTCATTGGTCAAATATTAAATAGTACAGATATTCAAGGATTCTGGCGAAGACCGGATCTACAAAACGCAGTTGTGTGGATCATATATTACACTTTTGGGATCCCATCGAAACCTTTGGTATTGTTTACAACGGCGCGTTCAGTTTTCAAAGATTTTTGGAGAGCGGAAAGGCTGTTGGAGTTGACAAACTCTAACAAGAAAATCGCTAATTCATGTGGAAAGTAATGGTACCTTCGAAAAAGAATATTTCTGAGCCATTCCATCGTGAAAAGATCATTTTGATCAGCTAATCTCATGCCTTCTTTCTTAGAGTCTTCTTTAGGTCCGTGCAGTGACCGTCTCACTGCAGTTGCGCCGTGCTGTTGCGTCTCGACCTAATCTATCTTGCTTCTGAAAATCCAGCTCGGCGAGCGTTCTGCTGTTTTCTTGCGCCCGCAGAAAAACGCATCGCAACCGAGTCGGTGGAACCTGGGGTTAAGCTGACGGCGAAGCGATCAGTGTGGTCGTCATCAAATGATCCCTGCGCGTGGGAATAAACTGATGTGTCGTTTAGATTGGTGACCACTTCGTCGTCGATCCAACAGCTGAAGAAGAAGCCTGTAGCCATGCAGCGGTTGTCGTCGGAGTGACTGAAAATGGTCGGGTTGTTGCCACCAGAAAGCTAAGAGGCGGATCGTTGGAACCATTAAGTCTTGCGGAGGCCCTAAAGGTAGATACTTTTATGATTTCATTCTTTACTATGATATCTTGCCCCAAAATAGCGTCTGATATTTAAAGTTTAACTGAAAATGCAGCTTATTTTTACATCCAATATTTGAATACTCTGAATTGTTTTGACTCATCAAAGGGATTTAGTATTTTTTCACCCGAAATTTTTTTTTTTTTTTTTTTATTCAGTCTCGAGACCATACAAAAAAAATACTAAAAAAAAACAAGCAAGGTAAAAAATCCAATTCCAGTTTCAACTACAGTTCACCTCGTGTGGAACATGTGGACCGACAGAAGATGTCGCCACAGCGAAAAACTGTGTTAGATATGATGACGTGCAGTTACGAAAAAAGGATTCTCAGAATCCTTTAAAAAAGTATTCGTTTCCTGTATGAGCGAACAATGACACTGTGACAGAGCTTTGTCAAATCAAGAACAAATAGGTCAATAGAACCTCCGTCTTTGGTCCCATGCATCGACTGTGGATACGCCGACAAAATTGAGGTACTTGCTGAGCTTTGAGTTGCCCGTCTACTTCCTTCTTCACCGCTGCGCATATCAGAGGAAAAAGTACAGCAAGCGTACTGACCCGCTCTGCAGGCGCGTCATATGTGACGTCACAATGGTAGACAACCAATCGGCTTTTACTCTCGAAATTTCTTCTCCGGGGCTTTACTGCTATAAAGCTGTTTGTAGAGGCAACGAATTGTGATGTTCCGCGTAGGGAATCGGGAGTCTATTCGGCGCCTCGTGGCCGTAATACAGAAATAGAGAGACGGAGGTTCTGGTGATTATCTGTTCTTAGTCAAATGGAGTACAGCTTAGGTTTGCAGTTCTTGTTCGTAAGAATCAGGTCACCTAACTGTGTTTCTGATTTTAGACCGCTGAAACTCTCGGCCAAGCTATGAACCTTGCACTGATCGACAAGCTGAGACAGGAAGAGCGGAAGTCGAGAAAGAAATTGGGATTTTTGGCCTGAAGTTGGAATAAAATGTCTACTTTTCTTATGCAGTCCACCCTTACCTTTCCCAGAAACTGCGAGGTAAGTTGCAGTGTCAGATATTCTTCATTTAATTATCACAATGCCGAGGACTACAAATTTCTACAGATTTCTGAAGATTAGCAATAAACTGTAACTTTTGTTGCAGCAGTCAACCACAAACCCCTTATTTTTGGATACCCTATGCCTAATGCTGGGTACCCTAACCAAACGCTGGATAGTGGCTGGCACACTAACCCTGACCTACTTCACAATAGATGAATTCTGATTGGTTGTTTCTGAGCTCAAATCATCAGTATTTTGTTGGGTCCCAGTATCCAGCATTTGGGGTAGTGTATCAAGCGTTAGGTATATTGTATGCCAAACGCTAGGTATATCGTATGCCAAACGCTAGATAAACCCAGCGTTTGGCATAGGCTTACCCCTGCAGCGGACATCATTTCCTTTTCTTTAATAACAGCCCCAAAGTTAGGTCCTCTTTGACGAATTTTAGTTATTATGTTAATACGCAAATCAGGGTCAGGGTCGAGCGGTCTGGAATTCCTGCTCGGATTTTTGGGACCATCTTCATGGTGCGGACCTGCGATCAGGTTTTCCGGCCCAGATTTTCGGCACTTTCGTATTTAACTGCGTTAAAGGTCCCCTCTTGCTCATTCTGCCTTTCATATTATCCCTAGCTCCCTTATGGGATTATAAGATTTTGAAATCTTCGCCTTTCGCCATTGTTTCGTTTTGTTTTTTTGGGCCTAGCCGAGTTTTGAAAGTCACGCAACGCAAACTTCGCCGAAAGCTTCAAGGTCCGTCAACAACTCTTTCATAAATAAGGACATGCGAAGCTTCAAAGCATTATATTTAATTTTAGAAGATATGGTAGACCACCTTCTGTTTTGGCGCCTTCAGTTTTCAAATATTTTGCGTCAGCCGCCCCGTCGGAGAGAGGGAGGCTGGATTCAGTTGACAAGCGCTAATGAACGTGTCCGAAAGCTCCGAAATGAACGAGAATGCTGAATTAATTCAGAATTTATGCAGCATTCCGCTTTCGGACTTAAATTTTCGCTCAGTTAATGCAGCATTAATTCAGAATGAAATTCAGCAAAGATGCTAAATTTTACGCTGAATTTTCAAGAAGAAACTGGGGAGCAGGCGATTAAGGCTAAATTTTGGTATTCTGCAAGTGTCAGAGAAGAAATAAAGGTAACAGCTTTCGGACAAAACTAAAATAAAATGCAGCATTGAATGTAGCATTTACAGCACTAAAAAGCTTTCGGGCACGTTCAGTATGAAAATCGCTAATTTCTCGTGGAAAGTAATGCTATTTTTGAAAACGATATTTCTGAGCCATTTCATCTTGAAAAGATCATTTCTAGTAAGAGTTGAACTTTAAACGGATACGTAGAGTTTTAATCGAGCGATTGTTTCGGCCCTTCTTGGCAAAGATCCTCCTCAGGCTCAAGCCAGAAAAACGAAACCGATTACTGAACTCACAGTGAAACTGACTTACGTTTTTATTTCGGCCAAAGAAAGGTCACAATATCGCTCGCCCGCGTAAGATCAAGGCCCTGAAACATTAGACTTAAAAATAACATATTCACTAGTATATTTCAAAATCATAATGTATGATCCGAAACTTCTAACTTAATACTGGAATTAGCAGGCGCCTTCTCGATTTCTTGAGAATGACACAATTAAAAACACAACAAATATGAATAACAACCGCATAGAAAACCAATGGCATAAAATATATCGATCTTTCTCAGTTTTGCACATTTACTGTATATCTTATCTATATCTGTACAAGTAACTCATTGCATTGCTGAAGGCTCGAAGTAAGGCAGCTTTTAGTGTGTATTATTAAATTTACATTTTGTTACTTATTTTTATTTCATGTAAACTGAAGTTTTTCAGGCTGTAGGCTTGGACTGTCAGAAGTCTGACAACAGATAACACAAGTTTGCACATCCTTGTCTTAAACGTTATGAGAATATATCTGTAATGCACATTTTAATTGTTTTCTTTTCACGAAACATCTATACATAACATGACAGTCCGGAAACAGAACAACCGTCAAAACGGACAATCTGTCAAACAACTATTTTGTCCCAAAAATCTTGTCTATCTTGTCCTAAAAATCTTGTCTATCCTAAAAATCTTCTATCTTGTCCTTGTGAAACAACTATCTTGTCCTAAAATTATCGTGCTGATGTTGTTAGTTGTTTGTTTGTTGTTTTAGGGTAGGGTTTTATTAATTTCTTTTTTACAAATAGCTATATCAGAATTAACAAAGTGTCATTTTCTTATGCGACTGGCATGTCTGTCGCTTTTATGGAACTTGAGTTTTCTTTTCACAGTTGTCAGTAAAATTGTACCGTGCCTTACGTGTTCGCACAAAAATTTGTTGTCTGTTATCAAACCTCTGACAGTGTAATGAAGAGTTCGACTCACAAATCCAATGAAAAACAGAATAAAAGAGAGGAATGTAAAGGAATTTTGGAATTAGAAACAAAATACTCTTTCGCGTCTGGGAAACGAATGCACATGAAATAAAAATAAGGGAAATAATTCTGGTATTCACATACGCTACGACCCGGGCCAGCAAGGTGTAGGGTTGATGTTTGCAGTCTGTGTCTACCAGAAGTGACTGGTCAACAGTGGTAAACTAATCAGAATCCTTAGACGTAGCTGGAGCGGACGCAACGGTTGTGGAGGGGCTGCGCGGGGCGGAAATTCTCGGGTAGCGTTTGGGTATCTCCTTCGTCTTTGGTGCTTATGCACATGTTACGGAACGCTTCCAGCTGAAACGAAAATGAACGGTTTCAGATATTACAGCAGGGCAAATGCAAGGTATAAACATAAAACGCATCTCGTCACCTGTGCGATACCGCCCCCCCCCCCCCATCGAGAGCATTCTTGAGGCAAATACATCTTCCGGTCAATATTTTATCGTTTTGCTAAATGTATATTACGCCTCCCCCCCCTTAAAGAGAAACTCGAAAATTTCCAGTCGTTATCAAATAAGTGATCCAGTGGAGAAACAAATAGAAATTTATAGCCAAAATATTGATGACGACTGGAAAACCCTCTTAGTTTAGTTTTAGGGTAAAAGTTATATTCTATATTTTTAAGTTAATTCTCTTTCGTGTTTTCCTTTCTTTAACTTTTTTCCTTATTATTTACTCCGTCTTCGTGCCTTGTGTGTATATTGACGGGTCATAAATATAATTATCATCACCAATCATTAAATTTCCGTATTGTCTAAAAATCTGTTAAAATGGATATTACTGGAGTTAAAGGCCTTTGCAGCGATATTTTGAGATGTCGCGGGCCCCTCTTCAGGCGGCGATGAATTCGAAGTGAAACCTGTAACCAAGGAAGTAGGCTAGGAACACTTACTATCGCGGTAATCGTGACAACAGAGAAATTGCATCTGATCCGGTTTAATTCCGAAATGTTTACACATGGTTCAAATAGATAAGGGGGAAATCTGTCAGGTTTAAGATGGTTCTACGACATAACTATGGTAAAAAATACTGTACATCGCACCATGTGATGCCACTGTACAAGTATTCATTTGGTTATCAGTGTTGCCAAGAGCTCGACTCAAAATAGTGTCAATTGCTGAAAAAAGGTGCTTTTCGACACCTCGAATTTTTGTTAGTGCATTCCGCTGACCAACGCGCAAAATGCGAATAATTGGTAATTACTGAATTTGTAACAGCATTTTTCAAAACATTTCGTAACTGTTACACCACAGTTTTGTAACAAAATTATGTCGGAAATGAGCTTTATGTAAGGCTTCGAACTGTTTTTGTGCATTAAATCAAAGTAAAGTACATGTTTTTGGGGTTTTTTTTTGGAGTGTCGTTCGTAAGAATAGGTGTCACTTTCAGAGAAAAAGTGTCATGGTGTCACCCAGAGGCAAAAAATGTCAAAAAGCACCAACAGTGCCACACTTGGCAACACAGTTTCGTTACCATTATCTAAAGTCTAGCGTTTTAAGTGGGATATTCAGCGGAATGCGACCGTCATCCATTTAGCAGAATCTGGACTTCGTGATCCTACGACAGGAGTGCAGCTGGCGCGTCACCTTTCAAAACTAATCGTCATCTATAGGGTTCGCTTTCCTGTGAGCTCGACAAGATCCACACGAAAATTCTTGATCTCGACAAGAGCTCCGCGGAAGTTTGGTTTTGTTCAGTAGCTATACCCGAGCACCGTTCAACAAAAGTCAGGTCTTGAGCTCAACTCTGACCTCACACATTGAGCTATTCAACTGAAAATGACTTTGAGGTGGATGACATCCGCGACAGACTAACCAATATGGTGCGATTTATTTTGTTTAAAAGTTTAAAACCTTCCAGATCTCATTTCTTGTCAAGTAGCTCTTCTCCGATACCGTGATTGAATAATCAAGAAAGTGTTGGGAAAATGTTTGCAGTTAATTACAGGTTCAGAATGGTTATCAAACCGGGATAATTCAGCCTCAAAGTCTAAAATCTGATGGCCCACAATGTTAAACTGTTCCTTTTTGCTCTTTTTCGCATACAAGTTTTCGTTGTGTAGGCTGAATTTTTACCAGGATAGTTTCTTCAGCGATATTTCGGCCCTTCTTGGCATTCTTCAGCTGCAGGCCTACCCACGATTCCCCTATAACCAAACATGATCCCCATTCAGTTTAGGCTGAAGGACTATTTACCCCAATAGCTATTTACCCCATTACCCCAAAAATTGGAGAAAAGGTTGAAAGAAATGTAGAACGAAAATAATATGATATACAGAATAATAAAATAGTCGCATTTTCGTGAGAAAAATAAGAAAGAACTGCGTGATCATACAATTAATGTTAAACCCCTATTATATGTCCTATGTATGCTTATGCGCTCCCGTGGTGCCTCCGCCAATTACTTATTTCTCAACAGTGAAATCGCCTAGTTTAGAAACACCAGGCAGTGTTGCCACGTCTCTCGGACGGGATCTGTGACAGTTGGCCTCAAAACCCTGTGACTACGAAATTCGGTCCTTTTACCAACTATGAACGAGAAAAATTCGTTTTTTCAGTTTCATAATTATGCCGTTTCACGGTCTTGCCGGTCACAGAATTCTGGGTCGCTTCGCCAAAGAAGTCGAAAATATCTGAAAAATCGCGGAATTCTGCGACCAGTGGGAACACTGACGCCATGTAGTGGTCCAGTGTTTCTTAGCTTTTGGAGGGGAATGTTGGGAAAACTCACCTGTTTCTCAGATACTTCAATTGGCTCGCGAAGTACCAACCAAGTCACGCATTCACTGCACGGTGGTGTGGTTAGAGAACCGGGATATGTCCAGTAGCCAGGTTGGCCTAAATTAAAAAGAATCGAGTATTATTATTAGCAAATGGCAGTGTTGTTTTTTGAACTCGCGTGGCGTTACCAAGAACCGATAACCCAGTCTGAGGTCTTCTCTACAGTTTACAGGTTTATTTGGGCTTCTCCTTATATCCACGCGATAATATTCCAAGCGACAATACTGTACGCGAAAACTGTAGTCTCATATCCGCGACGCTTCCTTACACACTCCTTGTTCGGCTATGCGTGCGTATATTGTAGGACACGGCACCGGCCCCGCGGCGAACACCGTGGCGGACACTCGGCACCGCGGCGGACACTCGGCACCGCGGCGGACACTCGGCACCGCGGCGGACACTCGGCACCGCGGCGGACACTCGGCACCGCGGCGGACACTCGGCACCGCGGCGGACACTCGGCACCGCGGCGGACACTCGGCACCGCGGCGGACACTCGGCACCGCGGCGGACACTCGGCACCGCGGCGGACACGGCGCCGTGCGACAAGGGCGATTCTGGCGTTCTCATAACGGATTCGCTGTGCAAAAAGCAAAAAGAGGGAATCCGCCGAGCGCAAGAACAAACGGAAAGTCTGTGCGCCTTTACAACTTCTCGCTGGCTTGCCGAATCCACTTTCCACGTACGGAGTAGGTTAATTTTCCGCTCTTTTCCAAAACCAGTGGAGCGCTAGAACAGCATCTGAAAGCGAAGCGAGTTTTAGCCGCAGTCACAAGATCACACGGCGGATAAGCCAGCGGAGCTTTCCAGACTGCCAGAATTGCCCTATAAGCAGTCGCTAACGATTGGCGGGGAAATTTCCGAGAACTTCTGCACGCCACACGGGCTTCACCCACTGGGTTATCGGTTTTTGGTCGTACTGAAGGACAGCTGAATTGAGGGAAATAAGAAAACAATTCGAGGGAGGGGGGGGGTCAGCTCAATCGGTTTGGAAGTTAAAGGACTTATTTGAGTACATCGTCCTGTGAGTGGCTTGCTGACAATCAGTCTTCAGCAAGTTTTTAAAGGTGCTTGGACGCCTTGAATATCAAGCCGACTACGATTTTTTTCCTTTCATTATTTTGGCGGTTTTGTAAACCGCGAAAATATCACCTGGTCCTGGTTGTTGTCCTGAGCTAGAACCAAGGGTCTATCCTCATGGGGGTAATTGAGTTGTGGCCCTGAAAATGGCACCAAATGTTTCTTCTTGTCAGTCTCGGCTGCATGATCGTCGCGTCGTACCGGCTACCTATTGGTACCGGCCTCCTGTTAATAGTAATAATAATAATGCAATGCCAAAATAAGGCTTTGACTTCAAGAAGTTAACATTCATCAAACTACAGCACTAAATTTGTCTTACAGATGGCCAACTGTAACTAATTAAATTACGAGGCCAAAAAGTATCACCCGAGTTGTCGCCAGAGGATAGGGGGCAGCTACAAAATCCACTTTGCACTGCCAGAAATTTTGAATGAATGAATCAGTTTTATTTGTAACCCGTCACACGGAAGACAAAACGGAATATAAACTAGGAAAAGAGGAATAAAAAAAATAAATAAATATCAAGCTACTCAGTAAAAATATAGTTATAAATGAAAGACGCACATTTTAACACATCAATGCGTTGGTTGGATCAAATGTTACATCGGATGCCGAGAATATTTCTTGTATGCACCTTTTAGGTTACATTTTTCGCGAAAAGACTTAACACCAATGTACTCGGCGTTCATTGTAACATTTACATGCGTATCGACTTTTTAAATGCTATCAAACTACTAACAGTGTGGTGATTTTTTTTATTTAGCCGAGAAAACTGAAGTCTTTACAATGACGGTTACATTGTTACTAACACTGACATGTTTAATCAGCGACACTTCGGCCCGTCTTGTCTTCTTCAGACAGTAGTTAACATTCTAGAGGTTTCTTAGAGGTGTGTGGAGATTATATTAAAGGATAACTTTTCTCGAACAGATATGTAATGTATATCTTCCTATGTCCCACAGGTAGTTATATTATGACAATAAATTTTTTGGAGGTTGATACGATATCGTATCAGCAGCCTCCGCAGAAGTTCATCGAGCACTTTTCCTCAAATACTGAATTTATCAAGCACTTTTCCTCAAATATTGAAAAGTAGAAGCTGACCTCCAAAAAATAAATTAAAAAAATACTTTCAGTAAAAAAACATAAAAAATAATTAAAAATTGTAAAAAAAAAATAGAAGTTGAAAAATGACAGAACATCTTACTCTCTTAGACAACTAGCCTATGCCCTAGTTCATACCTTGTCACAATCAGATTTCCACTGAAAATACAGTATGTCAACTAAAACAACATCCTACTATCCCTTGCTTTCCAAAAGCTAGTTCAGCATTGAAAAAATTACAGAACATCTTACTCTCTTAGACAACCAACCTATGCCCTAGGTCATACCTTGTCACAATCAGATTTCCACTGAAAATACAGCTTGTCAACTAAAACAACATCCTACTATCCCTTGCCTTCCAAAAGCTAGTTATTCAGCATTGATCACTTTCTTTGTCTGGAATTTGTCTGGAATTTTCTTGTCAAGACGTGGTTTTGTTTGTTTACGTTTTACTTCCACGACCCCTAGAGTAGTCGTTTTAGAAGATCTGTAGTAGGTTTCACGGCCGCTAGATGGCATCTGAATCGCCAAAAAAGTGAAAGGCTATTGATAGAAATTGAAGTGCTTATGTCCCAACAGTAGTCATTTTAGTAGGTCTACAGTAGGCTTGGGTTGCTACTTCACTAAAATAAAATTCCCTACCCCATTAGCGAAAAAGTACAACAAAAGAAGAATAAGTCCTACCTATGAAAAATATTCTGTTCGAAAAGTTATAATAGTTAACATACCTTCATCTCGGTTCATATCAGAATAACAACTTCGATGGCCATTTAAAAATATCAACCTCGCCTTCGGCTCGGTAGATATTTTTCGTAAAATACCTCGCCTTCGGCTCGGATACGTTATTTTCAATGGCCGTCTCAGTGTTATTTTCCTATATCAACCTCGATGTCTGAAGTTAACCTTTATTAACTTCAGACATCGCATTAAATTCAGACATCGAGGTTGATATTGGAAAATAACATTGAGACGGCCGTTGAAAATAACCTATCCGAGCCGAAGGCGAGGTATGTTATGAAAAATATCTACCGAACATATACCGAAAATATCTCGAACAGAATATTTTTTTATAGGTGGGACCTGGGTGGGACTTCTTATTCTTTTTTGTACTTTTTTTGCTAATGGGGTAAGGAATTTTATTTTAGTCAAATAGCAACCCAACCCTACTGCAGACCTCCTAAAATGACTTCTGTTGGGACCCAAGCACTTCAGTTTCTACAATATATCGCCAAAAAAGTAAAAGACTATAGTCTTTTACTTTTTTGGCGATTCAGATGCCATCTGGCGGTCGTGAAAGCCTACTACTAAAGATCTACTAAAATGACTACTCTAGGGGTCGTGGGAGTAAAAAGGGAACAATAACATAACCACGTGTTGGCTCTGTTGGAAAACAAGAACAAAGACAGTGATCAATGGTGAATAACTAGCTTTTGGAAAGCAAGGGATAGTAGGGTGTTGTTTCAGTTGACAAGCTGTATTTTCAGTGGAAATCCTAGGGCGTAGGCTGGTTGTCCAAGAGAGTTAAGATGCTCTGTCATTTTTCAACATTTATTTCATTTTTTATTTCATTTTTTATTATTTTTTCTTTAACTGAAAGTATTGTTTTTTATTAAATTGTTTGGAGGTCAGCTTCTGCTTTTCAGTATTTGAGGAAAAGTGCTCGGTGAATTCAGTATTTGAGGAAAGTGCTCGATGAATATCTGCGGAGGCTGATACGGCTTCGTATCAGCCTCTCTGGAGGATGATACGAGGTCGTAACAACCTCCACAATTGTCATAAGATAACTTCCTGTGGGACATAGGATGATATGCGTTGCATACCTGTTCGAGAAAAGTTATCAGTGTTTAATTTATTAGCGAGCTTTCTGTCAAATAATGACTTCTGTGTACATTGGCTCAATCGGTGTTATCCGGATTCCAAATTAGTCATTTCCCAATTGATCATCGTAGTGAACTTTGAGTATAAGTAGCAAGAGTAAATCTACATAACTCGGATGGGAGCACAATTAACAACTCAAGGTTGCTGGATCGATTAATTATTCCGTCAGGTTCATGCGCTGTGGGCTTGTCACCACGAATGAGTCGTAAAAGGTAAAAGTCATCATAATGCGGTCACTATAAAAGTGATACTAATTATCATCATCCGATTGAGACTGGACTCGCAGCATTTAATAGAATTTCCATAAACAAGAGACTGATAGAGCCAGTCAAGCTGACTAGTCAGAATATCAGCTAGGTAAGCGAGGGGGTGCTCACTTGGTTGGCACCACTGTGCAGTCTCCGGGGGTACCGACTGGGCACTTGCTGTGCAGCTGTTTGTTGTGAGCATCCCTTCGGATAGAAGATAGAAATTTAATTTTATGAATCGACTATCGTGGTTGAAGAACGAAAATTGAGATGTACAATTTTAAGTCAATGTCTGTGTCATTATAGTACAAAAGACACAAAGGAAACAATCATGTCTCGCGGGTTCAATCGTGTCTCCGAGTAAGTCAAGCTCCTTTTTTTATTTTTCTCTTTCTTTCTTTGCTTCAAAGTAATCTGTTTTCAGGGCTATTTAGTCCCTTGCAGGTTAGCGTGGTGGGCACTGAAGAGTTTATTAATTTTTATTTTTTAATAAACCCATTTATTCATATTCATAATTGCCCATTGACGCAGCCAGGAAATTATCTTCGTCAGGGTAAGAAACTTCGTCTTCTATTTCTAGTTATTTCGGGTAACCATTTCGGTTGGCTTTGCTACCCGAGTTTTTACCGCCCAAGATCCGGCCGCGCCTATTCCGGAGATTAGTCTCCTGGCTATTAGCAGTTCGGACGGGACCGGACAGAAAAACACTATTTCATAATCATGTTGAAACCAAAATCTCTAATTTGAAGGCTGAGATCAGAGAAAACAGCACTACTGCAAAAATGTATCTTTCTTTATATATCCATCGGCCTAAAAATAAGCGTTCCTGTTTGACTCGAACTCTCAAGGGCCTGTCGCCAGGCAACGATGGTTTTCATCGCGCGAATTCCGCCTTTTGGTATTGAAAGCTCTTTCAAAGCCAAGCGTTCAGGCGCCGGATACTGACTGTTATGACATACCTCATCAACAATCTTTTTTGTGACCTTTTCGATAAAAGACAGATGGCATTTTCCGATTGGCTAAAAATGGCCTCAGAATATTATGTTCTACAAAAATAACTCTTCTTTCGCTTAGTAAATCTTGTAAACAGGACCGTCATCTCAGCTTTTCCTGAAGTGGAACAAGGAGCAGGCGGTGGCTTCAGATCACGGTGACCAAGAACAAAAGTAAGAATAGGTTCCGTAGTGTACTCAGTGAATCAGCTTTGTCATCTTCTTCGTCAAAAGCTTCGTCTTTTTCAGTCATTTTCCGGTTTCTGTCCCGGCCAGTTTTATAATCCGGATAATTTTTACAAGGGGATGCTCACTCCCGAAATAGATGTACAGTCGGTGCCCATGGAGGCCGTTCAATGGTGCAACCCTATCGCATTTTTACCGCTTTGAACTTGGCCGTCCCTTCTCCCAACAACTGTATGTCTTCTCGTTCAGTTCTAGTTCTGAAAATTATACTTTGAATCCCATCGAAATATATTTTGCGTAACAGGAAATTCTGTCGCGAGAATTCGGCTCCTATCCGCTCAATTGTTCCTTAAACATTGACGATCACTAAGCCAATTAGACGGTCCTCTACTACGTTCTTCGGACTAAAAGCAACCAAAACTAACATATATGACCGGTGTGGAACAATTCGTAAGCGAAAACAAGAAACGGATCGGTTTACAGTACAGGAGAGTCTTCGGTTTCTGTTGGTCATCGTTTTGTTGGGTTCCCACGCGGTCAGCTCTATGGTGTCTGTATCCTTTTACTATTTTCTGAACGAAGTGGTCCAGTTTTCCAGACTTTCAGCGTTACGCAAGAATTTATGTGCTTGGATCTTTCTGCAGTTATGATACGGATTGACGATCGGGTTTTTCTGTCTGGATTTTTTGCACTTGCGTTCTTCGAGTTGATAAGAATCTCAACTTTTCCGTTCGGAACTGATGACGGTGTCATGCACGGTGTTGGGGAAGTTTTGTTAAATCCTTCAGCCTAACCTGACTGCGAAACATATTTGACACTGCAAAATGGATACTTCGGCTACGTTTTATTAGAGTTATATTTCGGCCCTTCTTGGCAAGGGTCCTCTTCAGGCTCAAGCTGGAAAATGAAATAAGAAATTCACAAAATCAGATACTTAAGCAAGAATCTTTATTTGTTTTTCCACAAGCTCATTTTCCAGCTTGAGCCGCTTGAGCCGCTTGAGCCTGAAGAGGACCCCTGCCAAAAAGGACAGGAAGCTCTAAGAAAAATGTAGCTGACGTATCCGTTTTGTGGAGTCAAGGAAGTTTTGCTCCTCCTTTGTGGGGTTTCTCAACGCGTCTTAGAAAAAAAAAGTCTTCTAAATTTCAAAGTTCAGTGTTTAAGGATCCGTCGTACCTATAATGCTAATGTAAACTACTTCCGTCCATCCAATCTTGAACACGGAGATCCGAATTTTATACGGTAAATTTATTGTACCCCCACCCCCTAACGACAACTCACTTATTTTCACACTTGCATTGTTTCGCTATTTTCGATACGTTTCATGTTTACGAGATGCTCCGTCTTCAGAAAACGAAGCAGGCTTAAAACAGCCAAAGCCGTGGGTAATTTGTCAAAAGCAGGACCTGGTTTTGAAGTCACTATTATACAATACTGGAACATTATATATTATCGCCCTTGCTGAGGGTGATAGCGGAAAAATTTGGCCCGCGTGTGGCATGATAGGCTGATATCGCCCGAGCGCAGCGAAGGTGATATCTGCCTATCATGCTGCCCAAGGGCCAAATTTTCCGCTATCGCCCGAAGAAAAGCAAGGGCGATAATGATTATAACACTAGTACATTTGTTTAAATTTTCTGGTATTCCTCTGATGTTAAAAGAAAAAACTCCAACCGTGCGTTACCACTTGATATAGCATGGCTGGCCGGCCTTCTACAGGATAAACCGTTAGATTTCGCCCCTTCTTGTCAAGTCCCCTTCTTCCCCTTCAGGCTCAAGTCGCTCAAGCTGGTTGACCTGAGAGAATATTTAAATAGCACTTACTAGGCAGGAGCTTGTTCGGGTTTACAGGTCGCTCGAGGATAGTAGATTCATCTTTGTACTGTACTTCAGGTAACGCATCGACTAGTTTCTGTATTTCGAGGTGCTTTCTTCCCACCTACAAAAAACAAGAGCTGTAAGCTCATATGGCACTTGCATGGGTTGAGATGTAGTGTTTGATCAAACGTACTTTTAATGTTACCTTTGCGGTTCAGATGCGCACTTTAAGGGAGCTAGAGAAAAAGTATTTTGTTTTAGAACTTGGCTGTAATGATACGCACTTTATAGGCGCTAGAAATTCATGTGTAAGAAAAACTATTGAGACAAAACGATTACAGGCCCTTAGGGATCATTGATATATACCGTTTGGTAAAAAGTATTTTTTTTTCACTTTTCGGTTAAAATGTGCACTTTAAGGGTGATAAAATAAATTTTTAAGCAAAACCTTTGTGGCACAAATGATCACGGGTTGAGATGTATCGTTTGTTGAAAAAAAGTAGTTTTCGACCTTGCGGTTCAAATGCGCACTTTCAGGGAGCTAGAACTTCATTTGTAAGCAAAACCCTTGAGGCAAAAATGATAATGGGCTCATGGGGATCATGAAAATGTATAATTTGCTTAAAAGTATTTTTCTAAATTTGCGGTCAAGATTGGTACTTTAAGGAATGTCGGATTTGGAAAGTGGCGATTTCTGAGCCAATCTTGTCGAATCTCTAATATTCCAGCCCAGTTCGATCGTCCTAGCACATCTAGAAATACCTTAAATCGCGATCACCGGAATTCCGCCCCCCCCTCAAACTCCCCCACAGTCGCCGGAGCCAATCCGGTTCTGTAAGTGATTTATCAAGAGCATCTCTTTATTATTCCCACAAAGTTCGATCCCGATCTCCCCAGTCTGAGCCGGTCACGTATTCCCCCCCCCCCATTGTTGTCGAATCCGGTCCGGACATGACAAAGGTCACCAGAGACATGTCCTCTGATCAATTATCAAATTTCACTCAAATCCGATCAACCGTTCCAAAGTTACGCATGACTCGGTATTCCGGATTCCCCCTCCCGCTACTCCCCCCACAACTATCGGATCATGTAAATTTTTATTTATAAGTCAGTTTGATCGGGTCCCTCATTCGCCTCCCAAGTTTCGTCGTGAAAATCCCCAAAACCGCCATTACCGGAATTCCGGGAAACTCCCCTCCAGCCCCCCCCCCCGCCTAGTGTCCGGATCCAGTCCAAATGTATAAACGGTTTATCTGGAGCAGATGCTTGTTCTTCCCAGCAAGTTTCACTCCGATCCCTCCATTCTAACCGTTTCTCGAGATTTCCGGTCCCCCCCCAACTCCCCCATAGCTGTCGAATCCGGTCCGGACTTCAGATGGGACATCAGAGGTATGCCATTTATTCAGTTATTAAGTTTCATTCCAATCCGATCATCCGTTCGAAAGTTACACACTACTCCAGTTTTCCGGATTCCCCAGTCCTCCACTCCCCCCCAGGTGGTCGGATTGGGAAACTGATTATTTCCAGGTTAGTCCGGTCGGGTCCCTGATGCTCCTGCCAAGTTTCATCGTCCTAGCACATCTGGAAGTACCCCAACTCGAAAAAGTGTGACAAAAACTACTTAATTCTCAGAATTCCCCGGCCCACCACTCCCCCCCAGATGATCGGATCGGGAAACTGATTATTTCCAGGTTAGTTTGGTCGGGTCCCTGATTTTCCTGCCAAGTTTCATCGTCCTAACACATCTGGAAGTACCCTAACTCGAACATGTAGGACAAAAAAATTCGGACAGACCGACCGACCGACCGACAGACAGACCGACCGACGGACGGAATTGCGATCGGTATATGGCACTTGAGCCAGAGGCTGCAAGTGCCATAAAAAAACACTAAATTTACGGCGAGATTCTAAACTAATTGTGTCTTAAACTTCTTGGTCTGGTAATGTCGGTTTTGTCACGAAAAAATGTGGTTTAATGCATGCACAATGGCGGTTAGTGCCAAGACTCCTTTCCGATTTCCGATCCGCGACGATCCGATTTCCGGTCCATGGCGTTCCGATCCGATGAGAAAATGATCGGAAGGAATCCCGAGATGTACAAACGCAACAACTTGATCAAGAAATGAGAAGCACAACCAAATTTCCAATTTAGCCGGATTCCGGTTTAACTATCGGTCCGATGAAAAACCGAAAAAGATATTATAAATATGGATGTTTTCTTACAACCCGAACTACACCAACAAACTTTTAAAAGCAATATATGCAATTTATATATATATAAAATTTCTCCGGATTCTGGACAGAATCAACATGTCCTTTACCCCTATTGCCAACCCTTTAGTCATTTACCTCGGTCAGTGTGACCTAAATACTCCTTGAACCCAAGATGACTGGAGAAAATATGCTCAAACAACGGCTGAAAACGGATACGTCAGCTACGATACTTTGGCAGCAATATTACGCTGTCATCACCCCAATCGAGCAACAAAAAACAGCAGTCTTGTCAAAAACAAAATCATTAGTTTTTCCCGATGATGATTTCCAAAACGTAACTGCCCAAAATAGGATACTCATAGTTGGTAGAAGCTTCAGGTATTCAATGCAGGTTCGTTTCTTCCTCCCGGACAATGTCCCTGACGTTCGACAGTCTGACGAGGACCCTTTATCAAGAAGGGACGAAATATCGCTGCCAAAGCATGGTAGCGGACCCTACCCCTTTTCAGATATTGTTTAAATACAATTTGACCTATTCACCGACTTTCCATCTTTACAGCATTCCGGTCGAGTTGTCAACGTTCGATCCTAATATTCAAACTCAGTAGGCCTATATTCAAACTCAGTAGGCCTATGTTCTTCATCTACCATTGCCTTATGCCTTGAACACACGATCAGGGTCGGGTGCTCCCGGTCTGAAATTCCTGCCCGGATTTTCGCCACCATCATCACTTCCATATGGAAAAGTTGAAATTGTTTCGACTTGATGATGGAAGTGCAGGAAATCCGGCCGGGAAATCCTGATCGTCTGTTCACACTGTTGAACAAGAATCCTTGAACCTCAGTTAGCTTCATCGAGCAATGAGTTTATTTGAAAATTTGCCCGATACTGGTCGTAAAAGATAATAGCATTTCCTGATTCCTCCTAACACTTATCAGTCCTTATATTTCTAAGCCGCCCTCCGTGCAATTCAGTTAAAACCCATCGACGAGCTTTACTGTGAGTTTTATCAAGAACAAATGTTGTAGTAGCTTTGAGCTGATGTTGATACCCGTTTACTCCTCTTCTGTCTTCGCCGTTGCTTATCGTACAAGAAACAGTGAAGGGTGCTGGCAGGAGGCGTACTCCGCGCGCTTACCCGCTCTGGAGCGCGTCCATAGAACCAATCAGCTTTGACTCCTATTTTCCCTTCACCGGGGGTTGACAGCGATTAGGTATTTGTAGAGGTAACGAAACGTGATGTGGCGCGAAGCTAATAACGTCCGCTCGTTCGTAGCGGACAGGGTATGGGGAAATATTCGACTCCGCATCGTCATATTACAGAGATAGGGAGACGGAGGTTCTGTCAGATTATTTGTTCTTGGTTTTATGATGTCCCTTCAGAATGTGTGTACAAATGAGAAATACCGATTCTTAATCCCCCCCTGATGCCCCGAAAAACAGCAGGACAAGACGACAGAATAAATTAGTGCCTGTCAAGGGACGAACCTCGAGGTTTATGAACTTGTTTGTGCCCTTTTTTACAGATATTTTTAACAAAGTGAACAGTTAGCGTACAGTTAGCGTAATACATTTTATTTTATCAACGTAAACGACCAGCATAATTTAGCATCTTCTGCTGAAGAAAACTACGAAGTTGGTTTGTCAATAAATGATTCTGATATGATTCTGATATATGTGATCCACACGTGCTCGAACGTTTGAACATGGTCGTCTTTGTCCCTCCTTGTATTATGTATTATCAGTGGCATCAAGTGTGTCATCTACTTACACAAAAATCGTAATAAACCATTAAAATTTTCTTTTATTTGCATCTCAGAATATATAAGTGATACATGTCGAATGTGACAGTAGGCAAACTACATCAGATTTCGGCCGGTTTCGCAATAGTCACTGTATTCAGTCTGAAGTCTGATTGCTGTGTAAATATTGCATTAACATGAATGTGTTTTCGCTTACTAATAGGAATTCCTTTGTTGGTATTGACATTATTTTTTTTAAGGGCGTTCAGACGAAGTCGACGATAGATATTTATTGACACTAAAAGCCCTCATGGTTAATACAAATAAGGTACAAAAATAATGTATAAATAAATTCCAACGAAATCGAATAAGTAAATAAAAAATTTCAAATAATATAATCCAGTAAACAACCCTTTTATCCTAATGTACCATAACTTAAGCCAACAACACTGTAAAAAAAAATCTTGCAGTATTTGCTACTGGGTTGAATCTTGTCTTTATTGAGATAAGAGTATCCCTAATTCGGATTAATCTTATCCCGGTAGAGATAAGGTTAATCCCAGTAGCAAATACTGCATCCTTATTCGGAGACTTTTTTTTACAGTGAAGAGCTGTAAGCTCATATGGCACTTGCAAGGCTTCTGTAAGCATCTTAACTTGGGATCACCGGAATTCCAGAACCCTCCCTCCAACTCCCCCATAGTGCTCGGATCCTGTCCGGTCTTGTCAATTACGTATCTGGGGCTTGTGCTTGTTCTTCCCACCAAGTTTCATCCCGTGGCCGTCCGTTCTGAAAATGTCACACGATTTCCGGTTCCCCCCTTCCAACTCCCCCCAAAGTCATCGGATCCGTTCCGGAGTTGACGTGTGACATCTGAGACACGAGGTCTTGCCAAATATCGAGTTTCATTAAGATCCGATTCCCCATTCAAAAGTAAGACAAACGTCAATATTCCGGATTCCCCATCCCTCCACTCCCCCCACGGTGGTCGGATCGGGGAAATGACTATTTCCAAGTTAGTTTGTGCCCTAACTCGAGATGAGTGGACAGACCGACCGACCGACCGAAAAGCGATCGGTATATGGCACTTGAGCGAAGCTGCACGTGCCATAAAAAAAAATAGAAAAAAATATGTCTCTATGTGCCATATCCAAACCAACCAACCTTCAAAAATTCTATGTATACCTCTATTTTTGTAGACCCCGAATAAAATTTCCTACCTTCGCTTTTATCTTAGCGACAGATTATTGGCCAAATAATAATGTATGCATAAATAGGCTATATAATCAAATAATGATTTGAATATTAACATATAATTAAATAATAATTTAAATACCGTACATAATTAAACAATTAATTTTCGTCGCGATTGCTGACATTCGTGGGTGCAGGGTGGGGTGGGGGGCACTGGTCCCCGCCTGAATTACATGTGTATGTGTAGGAGGGGCAGTTGCGGTTGGGATTAAGACATTTTGAAGGGACTTACCTCTAGAAAGATGCCTAGAACTGCTAGGCCATCTCCGTGATTTAAAGCCTCCGTTATAGAACCATACTTCTTATTCCAGTGAACTAGATGCAACTGAAAAATAAACAGCACTTTATATAATTAAAATATATATGCGCCTGAGGACATCATTTTTTTGTACCTACGTACCAATATTTCTGCACTTTTCAAACTAGATTTGACACCAGCTTGATGCGACGTCTCCTCGCTCAATGACATTGAATCCTAATTTAACCTAATATTTCCTTATTAATGTCATTTACACTAATAATAACTTTACAACTGTAATTTGCGAAAATTTCATGAAACTTCTGTATCTAACAGGTAGTAACAGGATTAAATTTGAACTATCAATCTTCAAAAATATTCAATACATTTTCTGACATTTTTGGAGGTAGGTTATATCAAGGGTTCTGCAACTGTCAGAGGTGGGATATACAACGGTGCTGGGGTACAGCCCCGGCTCAGCTAATACCTAATGGACATCAGAAGCTACCGTCCGGTTAAACAAAGCTGGCACCGGCCGGGCAGTGGGTGTAGACACAAAATCGAGTGCCCACTTCACTGAGGTATTGTTTTCGGTGAACAATAACAGCAAATCAATACCATGAGTAATCAAGAACTCGAGGAGTCAACCAGTTGTTAGCATCAAGGACCTTCCGGGTACTTTGAAACGAAAGGTTTTGACTGAAATCAAATCGTCCTGGTTTATTTAAAACGTCGCGACAATAGCTGCGATTGCGCGTTCAAAGATGTACAGAAGCGTTTTCTTTCTTTATTTGGGGCTTCCATGCATGATGTCCAGAAGTATCTGAACAATTTTTGTGTTACCGAGTTTTAACTATTTAAGTCATCACTTTGTTAAGTTGTATTGTTCAGGATGTGTGATGTGCCCAGCTTTACGATTGCCATGCATTTGTAACAAATCTGAAATGAAAGCAGTTTCTGATTTGTGGTTCAGATGCTGCCCTGGAATATTTGTGAAGAATATGCCTTAAAATATAGTTTTATTGAAAGTAAAGATTGTTTAATGCACAATGAAAGCGGAGCTTGCGAGGATGTGCTAACTTAGTAATGACATTCTGGTGACCTTTAGATATCTTCTTGTAGACACTTCATCCGAATATTCTGAATGTCGTTCTTCATTTTTACTATCCTTTTTGCTCAAAATTGGTTGGTATTTATGATGAGGATTTAACACTGTAAAAAAAAATTCCTGCAGTATTTTCTACTAGGAATAATCTTGTCTCTACTTAGATAATCTTTTCTCTAATTCGGATTAATCTTATCCCAGTAGAGATAAGATTAATCTCGGTAGCAAATACTGCAGTTAACTTTAACCCTTACGCGGAGAAACTTTTACAGTGAATGTCTGATGCCTGAAATCTCGTTTGGTACACGGACCGAAACAGAAGGTCGGTTTGTGTGGAACAAAAGACCGAGGTTAGATTAGCGTTAAGAAGTCCAGGTTTTGACACGTAAGTCGAGAGCAAAATTTATATGCTGTAGCCTGTGTTTTGTCAAGCCAGTCACGCAGTGTTTTCCAGAAAAATTCCAAGACACTCCTATCGGTGAGAGTCGTCATGGAGGAACAAGACCAAAGGTATTGATGGGATCCTAAAAGTGGACATTTGCTGGTCTTTCTAATACAGTCAGTTGAGCCTAGCAGAGGTCTTTGCAGAATCAAAGAAACACTTAATATCATCCAAACACATTCCCAAACCAGTCCATTATTTACAGACTTACCGGTTTTGGCCGGATTCCGTGCGAGATGCTTGTCCAACGAGAAAATGATCTTCGTATATGGATTCAGTATCTAGCCTATTCTAAAAAAAATTATCTCTGCCAAATTTCCGGTTTAGGCCGGATAAATGTCGGGAAAGCTTCGGGTCAAGCTACTAGAACTTTTACTTCTACCGAATTTCAGGCTTGGGGGGACTTGTCTGGGGAGAAAAAAAAATCAGATGAGGATTCAGCTTTTCTTCTTACCTGAATCAACTATCATTTTAGCTTTTTTTTTCATCCCTTAATCTGAAACTCCTCCCCCGCCACTAAATTTAGGGTTACGAACTTGAACTGTACATTTACCTAGCAGATCTCCAAAACGACTTTGAATGAAACATCTCAACCCCTACTAGCATTAGAATACTAACATACGGATGGACAAGCTTTACTAAGTAATAGGTATCACGGTACCAACGTTTGGGATCCCAAAAAGACACAGAAACTAACTAACGAAGTCGGAACCCAGAAGCATTAGTGGTAAAGAGCAAAACACTGACTAGATTATTTTGCGGAAATACAATTTACGATCTTGGTGTCGATTGATGTTTACGTTCGGGTTTAGGCAAGAAATAATCTTCACGCGCGATTGCTTTGTTTCAGCGGTTGAGCGAGTGTGTATAGTCATTGAACGACGGGTTGTATACGACCTGTATATTGTCTCGTATAGTTCGAGCTTGGATGAGGAGTTACACTGTTGGTTAAAGACTTCGTGCCTTCATGTACATTTTGCTGCGGATACATGGATTTCTCGACCGGATTTTCTCCACTTTCATCAAGAAATTGAAGAAATCTCAACTTTTCTGTATGGAATTGTGATCACCAAACCCTAATCCTCTTTCGGCGGCATTAGTTGTGTGTTCCGGCCCCCATTTTGAACTACATTAAATTAAAGTGTCTTTCACTGGAAAATCATGCGAAACATTTACAACGTCAGACGAAGGGAAATTCGCAAGAACATGGTCCAGGTTGCTCGCTTCCTGACTGGTGAAGATTCTTTTTATTTTTTATATATTCTCTGTGACCATTGGCTATCGAATTATGTTGTGGTAGTAAATTATGTTGTGGTTTGAAACAATAGCCAACTTGCGTTTTTGCAGATACCACTGATATACGGTCTAAAGTCGTTTTTGTAGTTATCGTGGTATCTGATACCACGGTCAAAAGGCGTTTTTGCAGTTGTCGTGGCCATCTGGCGAGTTATCGTGGTAACTGATATTCAGATGTCACGGTCTGACCGTGGTATCTGGACGTGGTATATGAAAAGCCATCTCACTTTTGTCAAATTGGTGAGAAAGAAGTTCAGCACTGAGTGATGTAACTGGATATGACTTCGAAAAGTGCAATTTCGGCAATAGTCGTTTTTGCAGTGGACCGTATATCAGATACCACGGTAACTGCAAAAACGACTAATTGCAGATCCAGTTAGAACAACGTCCTAGTGTCTCCGTGGGGGAGGGCTGCTAGCTAGTTAGACCTACTCACAGACCTAGACCTACCTCAGCTGGGAAGGATTGTCCTTCAACTGTGTGCTCAGATCCTTTTGAACAGTCTGGTCCCCAGTGGCAGTGAAACTGAGCAAGTTGGTATTCCTCATCCATGAGCGGACCGCCTTTTAGAACTGGAAAAGAATACAGTGCCAGGGATTTGTAAGAACGGCATACCTTTCCCCAGTAAAGAGTATAGCTCTTGGGAGGGTTTACTAGAGCATAAGCCACGTCGACCAAGAACAAATAAGCCGATAGAAGCTCCGTCTTTGGACCCATGCAGGCAGAGGCGTCACTACTAGGGGGGGACGCCCCCCCCCTATGTAGAGCTGCGATTTTTAGTAAAAAATAGTCGATTTTTCTTAAAATCAGCCGATTTTTGTCAACACGGTCGTTTTTTGTCAATAAAAGTCGTTTTTATCCGCAAAAACAGTCGATAAAATGACCAGCCCTAAATACCTTGTACCCCAAAAACATTTTGGCTAGTAACGCCTCTGCATGCAGGGACTATGGATAACCCGACAAAACAGAGCTAACCTAGAGGAACTTGCTCAGCTTTGAGTTGATGCCCGTTCACTTCCCTCGTCGTCGCTCGTTACATCAGAGGAAATAGTGCAAGAGGCGTGCTGACCACACTCTGCAGTGCGTCACATGTGACGTCATAATGATAAACAAACAACAAACAACAACAACATCTGCTTTTACTCCGGAAATCTCCGGGGCTTTACCGCGATGTTCTGCGTAGCTCCTACCCTCCGCTTGTCTGCACCGGGCAGGGTATAGGGATCTGTTCGACTCCGCATGGTCGTATTACAGAGATAGGGCGACGGGGGTTCTGGTACTTATTTTAAGTCCTCCTTGTCTTGGTCTTGTCTTTTTGTTACTTCCTTATAAAGATTAAAGCGGTTGGTCAGGTGAATGGCTCTGGGGACAGTTATTACAAATAAAACACAGTTGACAAATCTACCTTAGACAGGGCCGAAACTTGCTCCTAGATCAATTCATCATTCGTCGCGTCTTATCTGACAAAGCGATGACCACTGTCAGCAGACAGGGCAAATAAACGGCATTATGGCGACATGGCTGATAAATAAATCGGCATTTGGATGAAAGGACTGAGACCAAGACAATAGTTGCGTTTTCGCAGATACCATGGTAATTGGATCTGCAGTTAGCCGTCTTTATCCACGGTAACTGAGTCTGCAATTAGTCGTTTTTTATCTGAATATCAGATACCACGGTACCTGTCCAGATACCACGTTAACTGCAAAAACACCCTTCGACCGTGGTATCAGGATACCACGGTAACTGCGAAAACGACTTTAGACCGTTGTATCAGATGTATCTGCAAAAAGGCAAGGCTAAATCGAACGCGGCTATAGACAGCCTTTTCAACATTGCCTGAAAGACGAAGGTGGATTATGGCAAAAAGCTAGAGTAGTTAGGAAATGGATGCCGGAAGGACGGTGATATATAGCGCGAGTGAGTGGAAGGGAGGGGTTCTTCCGGTACCCCCCTCCTCCGAGTTGGTCTCGGGTCGAAATATATTACTATTCTGACCCGGGACCAACCGGACGACGCCCAGTCGATTCTTGAGACGCGTGGAAGAAATCGAAGTAATAAGATTTATTGCTCGAGGCCAGACACACGTAAGTTGATTACCAGACTGTTAGCTAGCCGTCTAAAATAACATAGGGCCTACTTCTACTGTACTAAGTGGACTAGTGTTTCAGAGAGTAGGAAAAAGGGTTTCAGTCGTGACTTTCTCTGCGCGTCCTATCATCTCTCTATTCACTTTTTCTCGCAGAACGAGAAAGGCTTTAGTATTCGCTCTTTTCTGCCGCTAACACTATAAGGGTGATACGGACAGACTGGAAAGCTCCACTAGTTGCGGCTAAAATCCACTTCCCTTTCCAAAGCTGTTTTGGCACAACAAAACCAAAGTCGACCCAAATGCGGAAGAATCTCTTCCCTAGAAACCAGACGCGTCGCAACTGGGGAGGAAGGGGGGACGCCCCCCCATTGTTGTCGGCCAGTCGGTAAAAAATAACCGAGTCGACGCGAAGCGCCGCCGTTTTTCGTCAAAACAGTTGATTTTTTCACGAATACAGTCGGTTTTTCTGAAAATCAGCTGATTTTTCGTCAAAACAGCCAGTTTTTCTGAAATCAGTCGATTTTTTTCAAAACTGTCGTATTTTTTTTTGAAAACAGTCTTTTTTTCTGCAAAAATAGTCCAGTCGGTCGGTAAAGCCTTGCCAGTCGGTAAATGCCTTGCCCCCCAAAACATAGCTATCAGTAACGCCTCTGCTACACTGTCAGAAGTTTCCTAAGAGACAACACGAGGATGCGCGGTTTCAACAGATAGTGCGTAACAGACAACACTTCGGATGTTATTTCTTGTGTTTAAAAACGTTATTCATGAAATGTTGTGCATAAGAAGCTTTGTCAGGAAGAGCCAAAAAGCAGCCACAAAAGCATATACTGACTTTTTTTTGCGGTTTTTCGACTCCTCCTGATGGCAACGCTTATTATGCATAACATTTTGAAACACAACAGAAAACATCTGAAGTGACATCTGTTATGCATTATCTGTTGAAACCACGCATCCTCGTGTTATCTGTTATGAAACTTCCAACAGTGTAGCAACGACCCAATCGAGCAGCAAAGACAGCAGCCATGTCCAAAAAGAAAGCACCAACTTTAACTCCAAGCAACTCTCACAAACGAATTCACCAAATCAGATACTTGAGGCTAAGCTAGAATCTTTTTTTTTCATAAGTTCATTTTCCAGTTTATGCAGCTTGAGCCCGAAGAGTACCCTTGCCAAGAAGGGCCGAAATATAGCTCTAATAAAATTCAGCTGACGTACCCCTTTTGCACCTATCAAATATGTTTTGACACTCCGCCAGTTTCGAAAAACAACGCGAATGTTCTGGAAGTGGAAAGCGAATTAAAAAAGATCTAGAAAATTTGCGTAACCGGAAACGCTTTCCATGGATTCTTGCGCGAGGTGACTTTTCGCTTTGCTTTTCGGATCCGTGAAACCACCGGAATCGTACACTACATTGTCAAGCACTACTTACTAGAACCCTCTCCGTCAACATCAACTCTCCATCCATAACCGCAGTTGACCATTGTTGAACCTTCCTTGGGATAGTGCCATTTCAGTGGACGTCTGCCGAGTTTGGGATCTGGAGTGACGACGTCGCTGCAAATGTCGATGGGAGATTGTCTTTTACCAGCGGCTATGGGGAACTCCTGTGCCCATCTTTCTGGTCCTAAAAACAAAATGATACTGTTTATTCAGTTATTTATTTGATTAAAATTGGTCAACATCAAGACAGACAGAGTACAACAAAAGAAGAAAGAATATTACTTATAAATATTCCTTGAGCCCAAGCTGACTTAGACTCATATATTATATGAATATAAAGAATATTACAAAATAAATTAAAGGTTCATGTCGTCAAGGCCAGAAGTGAGTCATCATGTTGAGGGATCGGCTACCGACTATTGCTAGGGGCGCCAAAATCGGAAGAGCTGCCCAGAGGCCGAAGTGGTAAATAAATTGGAATATATACAGAACTACATTTGGTATTTGCCAATTTCATGCTTGCCTACTTTCTAATGCCGAGGTATATTAAATAATATAAGTAAAAATCTGATGTTGCTAAATTACAAAAGTGTTATAAAAGTCAGACAAAAATGTCTGACTATGTTAAATTCCTAAGGACCCTGGAGATTGTTCGAGAACAGTTTCCCATTATAAAAGGGTTCCGCGCTCCGACGATTGCGATTAACGTCATGTGTATGTGTTTACAGAACGATTGTAGCATGTAGGTAGGCCACCAATTTCCCTAATTACCTAGTTGGTACTTGTGTATTTCATTTCTAAGGCGTGTCTACTTTCTGTGGTCACAGTACGGTCAGTACGTTGAAACAAAAATAAAGTTTCAGTTTTGCTAAATTGGTGTAATTGCAATAAATGGGACTATGTTAAATGCCTATATAGGGACACTGGATCTCTGTTCGGGCCTGGAGATTGGTCGAGGGCAGCTTCCAGTTGTATAAAGGGCGATTCTGGCGGTCTGGAAAGCTCCGCGAGCTTATGCGCCGGCTGTTTTTGCGACTTCGGCCAAAGCTCGCTTCGCTTTCCAGAGCTGTCTGCACCGGGCAGGGTATAGGGATCTGTTCGACTCCGCATGGTCGTATTACAGTCTGTTTGACTCCGCATGGTCATATTAAAGGCAGAGCTGCTGCGATTCCAGCAAATCCGAGTCCGAGACAAGTCCGAGTCCTTGAAAAAAGCGTCTCGAGACGAGTCCGAGTCCACAGCTCTGGCGGACGGACCGAGGGACGGACAGATCCGTGAAAGACGAGTCCGAGACGAGTCCGAGTCCTTGAAAAAGGTGCCTCGAGACCGTCTCGAGACGAGTCCAGAGTCCGAGTCCACCAGCTTGCTTTCCCCGCTGTTTACCACTATTTTGCTTGGTGCCTACGACTTTTTAGCGCTTTTGAGGCCGCGCCGATTTTGCCAGTCTGACAGCACAAACTTCGCCAAAGCTTCAAGGTCATGTGGCAATCTTTGCAGGAGAATGGCAAGATAAACTCCAACTTAATATCCTAATTTTCATTATGGCAGACTTGATAGGTCAACAAGTTTAGTGTGTCAGGCAGCTAATTAATGTCCCTGAAAACACCTGAATAGGTATTTTGGATCTATATAGCCCAAAACTGTACTGTTTAAATTTAAGTAACTATTCAAATAAGCACACCTCTACTTACATAGTTATCAGTCAAGTTCATAATAAAATTCAAAAGGCATATGTCTTATAATATATTACCCGCTGTGGAGTCTGGAGCTGGAGAAGCGCATCGCCCGCTGAGGTGTTCAAGCCGCAGTCCCTCACTTTCCTTGAAAAACTCCTCGTTGAAAACGCAAGCACAAACCATGTTGACACGTCAAAAGCTAGTGACAGACTATGCGGAATATCTCATATCTCATGCAAAGATCATCTTATGTTCCTTATCTTTTAAATTTAAGCTCTTCTGCGAATGGGGTTGGGGCGATTTACGCGGTACCTTTCGTCAGGGTTGTGTGAAACGAACGCAGCATTCATCGTTACCGCGTGCGAGTCTTTGATTTTTCCGGACGGTCGAATAGCAGAAGTAAAGGGAGTAGGCTAAATTGTCACAGTAGGCTGTCCCATCTGTTGAGAAAAAGCCTGAATCCGAAAACAAGTTACTCTCGACCCTTTTTGGGATCCGAAAACGTAAGTGACGGGATGTCTATGACTTCGTAAAAGTTGTCCGTCCGCCGGTAAGCACGATGACTCTCGAAGGGAATGAGATATTTTGTTCAGACTTGGTGTCAGGATTCTTTGGGTCAAAGGACAAGTCGAGTTCGTAGACGAGACCTGTAGTCCTATCTTTAGGGCTGGGGCGAGGGTTCAAATTAAGGGGCGAACGAAATATTTTTTTAAAGCTAATGAGATAAGTCAATTTAGGGGTAATGAGACATGCTGAATCCGCATGTGAAAATTCTTTTTTCGCCGGACAAACTTTTCGACCGGAATCTAATGGTCAAAACAGGAAAAATTTTTGAAAGTAAAAGTTTATCTGAAATTGATTAGAGGTTCGAGCTAGAGGTAAGGAGATATGCTGAATCCGTATACGAAAATTATTTCATCAACGGATAGTTATTATAGGACAAATGGAAACAAAATAGGAAAAATAGACCGGAAAAGTTTTTAAAAGCAAAAATTTAATCTATTCTGCATAAACGATAGGAATGGGTACCCGAACTATTCAGCTTAGATGAAACTTTCTGTTCAGTCACTTTCAAACAAAAACGTTCGCCACTTTCCCTCCCCAGAGATTTTCAAAACTGTGTCATCCGTGTGGCTGGCATTGACCCTGCCTAATTGTTAGTAAACATGATAAAACCGGGCATACATGACCAAACGCCACACTATTGCACCTCGATATTCATGTATGCTAATGTCGCATATTCATTAAGTGATTCCTTGCAAGCGTGTTTGTGTACTTTCACGACGGTTAAATAGGTAGAATATGATATACCTCATAAATTCATTGATGACGCTGTTATGCAACGACCTCTCTTGCTTATTCTGCCTTTTATATTATTCCTAGCTCCCTTTATGGAATTAGTGGTGTATGAAAAAAAAAAAAAAAATATCAAAATCCCCGCCTTTCGCCATTGTCATGACGTTTTAGCGTTTTATCGGCCGATCCAAGTTTTGCCTGTTACGCAACGCAGGCTTCGCCGAAAGTTCCTAGGTAGGCTACGTCTTCAACTCTTTTACGCATAAGGACGTGAAAACTTCAGTGTTGTTTATGGGATCCCAAAACGTAAGTGGCGGGATACCTATGACATCGCAAAAGTTGTCCGCCTATCCGTCTGTCTGTCTGTCTGTAAGCACGATACTCTCGAAGGGATTGAGATATTTTGATGAAACTTGGTGGGAGGATTGGTTGGGTTAAAGTACAGGTCAAGTTCGAAGATGGGCTCTGTAGCCCTATATTTGAGGGTGGGGAAGGGGTTTCAAATTAAGGGGGGGGGAAATATTTTTTAAAAGCTATTTAGATAGTTGATTTAGGGGTAACACGCTGAATCCGAATATGTAAGTTATTTTCTCGCCGGACAAGTAGTTCGCCCGGAATCCGGCGAAAACCGGAAAATTTGTTAAAAGCAAATTTGTATTTGAAGTTGATTAGATGTTCGATTTAGGGGTAAGAAAAGACGCTGAGACTGTATAAGACAATCATTTTTTACCCGGACATATAGTTCGTCCGGAATCCGGTTGAAGCCGGATTTTTTTTTTAGAAGTTAAAGTTTTATTTGAAGTTGATTAGATGTTCTTTCTAGGGATAAGGAGATACGCTGAATTCGTTTCTGAACTATATTTTTTTTCCTGGGCAAGTAGTTCGCTCGGAATTTGGGCGAAACCGGAAATTTGGCAGAAGTAAAGCAGGAAGTTTCGATCAATATCGTCAAAACAGATATGGCTTATACAGGTATATCTGAACTTGGTTTTCTCAGATGATTAGCCTGGCGAAGTCTGGATCTGGCGAAGACAAGACCTAGTTGTCTGGATCAAATGTTAAATTTTTGGGATCCCATCGGAACCTTTGGTCTTGTTCATTGTGGAGGACGCGGTAGGCCATCAGGTCTATCGTCTGTTGGACTTATTTTGTTTTGCTAAATTTTCCCACTGTTTAACCACGGCGCGTTCAGTTTTTAAATAGTTTGCGTCCACCCGCCGCGTCGGAGAACGGGAAGGCTGGCTAGAGTTGACAAGTGCTAACAAGAAAAGCGCTAATTACATGTGGAAGGTAATGGTATTTTCGAAAAACGATATTTCTATGAGCCTTTTCATCGTAAAAAGACCACTTATAGTAAGAGCTGCTTGTAAGTGGCTAGCCCCTTTGCTCAGCACTAGTCACCACCTGGATGTAGTCCTGCGATGCCATGATTCTTAAAGTTTAACCGAAAAGGGCTGAGATAGGACAATGTAGTTGCCCATCACTTATTCACTTAAAGAGGCTTGAAGACCCGATGAAAATGCGTTACTTCGTTGCTCCGCTATTCACGAATAATCGATTTTTCATATAGTGGAATTTCCTGTGGGATTCGTGGTACCTCTATGCTCTTGTACCTGTGTTGTATGCTTGACGAAAACGATTTACGAAAAATAAGTGTTAGCGCAGTGGGCTACCTCCCGCGAGATGATCACCGGCCACTGAAAAGCCGCTTTTGTATTGAGATTCAAATTTTCCGCGTCATAGTAGAATTTTGCGTTGTGCATACTAGAACAAATAGTGAAAAAAAATTATCCAAATAATGCAGTGGACTCAGTTAAATGATACAAAAATAAAGTGGTTTTTCAGTTAAACTTTAAAGTCTAACTGAAAAGCCAGCTTACTGTTGCATCTTGTACTAGAAGACTCTGAAATATGTTCTCCGTCGAGGGATCTTTTCACAATATGCTCTCGTAGTGACTATGAGAACATGCACAGCTTTCCGACAGCTCCAAATTCACAAACAGAGCGCGGAGTTTAAATTTCATCAAGGACGTGTTTTTTCTTCTTTAAAGTCGCCAGTCACAGAAAATCAAAGACGCTGCTATTTGCCTGGCTGCGAAATAAGTTCAGAAAAGTCCCAGGACAATAGCAAACCTGGTATGTTTGCTGATTACCTGCTGGCAAATATTAGCAACAAGCAAGTTGTACAAATTGCTTGCTATGTAGGAAAAGAATGTTTCATGCCTGAAATCTTTGTTGGTACTGATGACCCACAACGTCATAATATTTGTTTTTATGATGCCAAAACGTCAGTGAGGGATACCTGTACCTTCGTAATGTTAGTCCGTCCGTCTCTCGGTCCGTCCGTCTGTTAGCACGAAAACCTTCGAGAAGGGATTGAGATATTTCGAAGAAACTTAGTACAAGGATCCTTAGGGTCAAAGTACAGGTAAAATCCATAGATGTGCCCCGTAGCCTTATATTTAAGGGTGGGGGGGGGGGTCAGAATAAAGGGCGAAACAAATATTTGTTTTTTTTTAAACTTAGAACATAAGTAACCAAAGAAATAGGTAGCCTACTGCCGAATATTATGCTACATTTTTTACTCAGTGTCTATTTTTCGTATTCTCTGATTTAATGCTTTAATGCTTTCGATTTAGGCCGAGGGAGCTTGAAATTCAGAAGTGTGAAAATGCGGGATCGAATAAAAACAGGAAAGGAAAAGAAAAGACATGGTGTCCGAAAAAATCAGGAAAGGCTACCTAAAAAAGCAAGGAAAGGCAAACTAAAACGAGGAAAGTTGCACCATAGTTCAAGGATACGAAACGCTGGAAAGCTGCACCGTTCCTTTCCTCCGTTTAGTATCGCTGAGGGGTCGGCAACTTACATACTTAAAACTCACCATTTCTTTCCTCGTTTTAGTATTCTGTCAGGAGTAGGCAATTAAAATCCTTAGAGCTCAGTGAAGAGTCCCTGAAAATACTTCAATTATCTTGCCCTGCAAATGAGCAGGGCTTGACTGCATGCCTCAATGTTCCAGTGATATACACACAAATGTCTAATGATCTTTCATTACCACTTTGGTCCTTCCGCAACCTCTCCACAGCTTTCTGAATGTTACAACACAAACCAGACAAAACCTTCATTATTTATTTCATTGGGCCTGTATTAATTGTAACACTGAGCGCGAGCAACACTATAATTTCCAGCGTAATTTTACCGGGTAGAGCGGGAGCATTAATATGAATGGCGCTCGTTGCGATGAATGAATGATAGACAGGATGACATGTCACTACCTCTTTGGCATCGTAGCAATCCCTCGACTGCTTTCAGAATGTCACAACACAAATTCGACAAAACCTCCATTACTTTTAGTATACATACGTGTGCCCGTGCCTCGGGCACTTCAACTGACCACACGCGGCATGTACAGCAGCTTTGGAAACTGCGAAAAACCAGAATGACAGAAACGCTGATGCCTGGAAAATTCTCTACACGAACTGCTGTTTTTAAAGAAGTTTTTTTTTGGTAAGGAGATAGCAATTTCGGCTGGATCGTTTTATTTATTTTGAGTTTACGAATAAGACTGAAAGGCGCACTAAGTTTCCGATCTCCGACCGTCAATAATTTTTCCGGATGTAACTAAAACTTCTGATCGGACTGCGATTCCAAAGATGTCGGAACCAAACTACTCCTCGCGCCCTGCGGTTTACACGTTGTTTTTATGGCACTTGCCCTTCAGCCAAGTGCCATATAGCGATCGCAATTCCTGTCGGTCTGTCTGTCGGTCGGTCCGGGTTTTGCGAGCTCGGGCACTTCCCGCATAAGCTAGAAATTGGCAGACGTATAAAGGGGTCCCGTCACTACCCCCACAAGTCATAAGCCCCACACTTCAGAACCCCCACAAAATCCGTCACTACGCCCACATTTTCCGACAGTTCACCCACACGTCACAAAGCCCACATTTTCCGACAGTTCGCCTACACGTCAGTTCGCCCACACGTCAGTTCGCCCACACGTCAGTTCACCCACACGTCAGTTCACCTACACGTCAGTTCGCCCACACGTCAGCTCACCCACCGTCAGTTCGACCACACGTCAGTGCACGCACTCCTAAAATCCGACAGTTCCCCCACACGTCAGTTCGCCGACCGTCAGTTCACCCACACGTCATAACCCCCACACTTTCCGACAGTTCACCCACAATAGAGACCCATCGCCAATTAATTCAGAAAACCCGACTGAGTCAACGATCAAAACCCACCCAGGGGACTAATTAGAAGAGGCCGACGTTTGCGCATTTTAACAAAGGCAAAAAATTCATTCAGAATCGCCGGAAGCTTGCTGTCAGATCTGATAGCTTTGATTTCCTTTACGAAAAGAAAAAAAATTACAAAAGAAAACACGCAGGGATCAGAGAAGGAAGCTTTCGGAATACTGTCTCGCTCGTTAAAATACGTATGAGGACCTGGCGGGTTGCAATTCAATCCCTTAAAGGACACGTCGTACATATTATAGTAATTCATTCTACTTCAGTATTATTTCCATCCATTCTCGTTCCAGAGATGCTCAACTTCTTAAGTGTATCCTATTTCCTCTATTAGCAACACACTGATTATCACGCTTGCCATGTTTCCTCTCTTTGCGTGACGTATTAGGCGCCCGATCATTGTTTCCGAGGAGTTTATTCGTCTGAAGACCGGTTATGCAAATTTTGCCAAAACTGTCGTTCAAGGCAAGGGAGATGGAAAGAGGCTAAAAATAGCCGAAGCCGTGTGTAATTTTCTGTTAGCATAGCTTAGTTGTAAAGTGGTCAACTACATCTGAGCAGAAACACAATGTAGTATGAGGTTCTTTACATCTACATCTTACTAGCGTTTTGCTTCGGTATAGTAGGTATGATCTTCCACTGCGTGAAGTCGAGCTTTCCATGCGATAATCCAGTGCTCCAGGAAACCTTCGTTTACCGGATCTGATCATCCTGGGGGAGGGGGTTTACCCAATTGACACCCTGACTATCGCATGATCCGAAGAGGCAAACAGACTCCGTAGGAATATTGTTTTATTTATTTAGGACCATCCGAAGCGCATTGTTATTTATCTCTGAAATTCGAGACAATGTGGCGCATTCGCATTAATCCCTTATCTCAGGGACATCCCCTGTTCTACTGTCTCATTGTTTAACTTCTTATTTGCCAACTGTCGTTTGTGTGATAAGCATCACTTGACTGTTGATGTTTTTTAAAGCCATAGCCCTCGTCGTTTAATTGTATTTGGTAAACTGTCATTTCTGATAAGCATGAAGGACACAGTTAAAGGAGTTGCATCATAAGCATTCTAGCACTTGCAACGTCTAAACCCCCCCCCCCCCACCCAAGACGAAGACACGACTCGATCCGACCGCTGGGTCATCTAGTGGCGCGGGTCGGAAGTGCCCGACATGGGGAGGGGAGTTTGACTATGGATCTAACGAATTGTTTTTATTGTAGCAGGCACATGGAAAATTTGTAGAAAAATCAAACTAATTATTTGCATTATCGATTTTTTTGAGTATTTTGTTTTCTGTTTTTTCTTGTTAATTCCCGTAAGTCCAAAGAATTAAGGATGTAAACCAGATCACAATAAACAAACGCCGTAAATTATACTAAATTCGTTATAACGATTTCTTGAATATTCTTAAAGTGAGTTAAATAGTCTAATATTCAGCTTCCGAGACCAAAAATTGTCAAACTGGTCGATGATTTCTACTTTCAACATATCTAATCGTCCACATGGTGATATACTTAGTTGTTTTAATCCTCTTCCACACCACTCAATCTTTTCGAAGCTTCTAGTACTCTTGTGAATATTTAATTAGCCTTGTTTTAAGGGTGAAAGTAATTTGTGGATAACCTTGGATACCATGAAGATTTTGGAGAAAACAAAGGTAACAGTGTGTTAGTAAAAATTCGACCCATCGTAAAATGATAGCGTCTCCCACCTTATCGGCCCACATGAATCAAAGTTTTTCAGGTCCTCAGTATCTACAGACAAGGGCATAAATACACGTTTACAGTATAAACGTAGTTCTTTTTATCAGGCACCTTGTCTTATCCTTAGCTTTCATTTACGAACAGCTTCTCGCTCCAGAGTCCCCCTCACTCACATTTATGTTTGGAAACCAGTTTACGGAATTACCACAGAAACCGGATAGCCTAGCGGTCGAAAGCGGAAAGTGCATGGCATACGAGTCGCGACTAGGCATAGGCCTAAGCATGCCTCAATTTATTGGAACTTATGACTTTTATTACCCATTTTTAGAAGACGTGAGGTGTTAAGGTTATGGGGACTCGGATATGGTCTAAGATGGTTTTAAAGCCGTGAAGACGGGCAGATGGACTTGACTGAAAAGACAAATCTTGAATTTGAATAGCCTACATTGAATGTTTTAACTCTGCTAATGTTTTTTTTTTCATCTTGTGCTCTAGTAGGCTAGTGACGTTCAGAATACTCTTGATGACTAACTCTTCTTGCCGATGCAAAATCGCCGTGAGCGTAGCGGAAGAGCCGGAAGAGGCATCACAGCTTGCTGTCCCCACAGATCTCCGTGATATTGTGACACAGTATTTGAGTTGTTGATTTTGAGTCGTTAGGGAGACGTTTTCTCGTTCTTCCTGAGGTTCACTGGCGTGTTTTAGACTTAGTCATATAGAGGAGACGCTCTGCCGGCTTAACAAGACAAAGTTCACCCCGACACGGGAATTTAAGTTTCAACAAAAGCGTGCATTTCAGTGGCTAATGAAGCTTAGCTCAGAAAATGTTCAATTCCAGATTGTAAGCTATGAAGAAAGACTGCTATTATGTGTGATCCAAAAAATATTTGTTTTCGTCAGTCGTTTACCATTATCTTTGCAAAGTATTTCAAGCGTAGAAGTACAAGCCAAAAATCCGAAAGAAAAAGTTCATTCGATGAAAATCCATTATACGAACAGCGGAGCAACGAAGTAGTGCATTTGCATCGGGTCATCAAGCCTATTTAAGTGATAAATATGAAGATAAATAGGAATAAGTGATGGGTGACCAGACTGTCGTATCTCAGCCCTATTCGGTTAGAATTTAAAGGAGATTCAGTGCTAAGCTAAAAGTACAGCAGGTCCACTATTCTGTCCTAATCGCCAAGTAATTTTTTTCTAGAAGGTCTGGAGTTCGTCTGATATATCCGATCGGTTCTAATGGCAGTTGACTAATTTTTGATTAAACCACAATACGCTATTTCTGGAATCCTGCAGCACGCGTCTCTTCATTTTCATTTAAACCGATTTCCCAATGAGACTGTAAATTACCATAAATTTCATACAATATTTTTTTTGTGTGTCTTATATTGTTTCCCTGTTCTATCCTGTGGGCCAAATACGGATTAACATTTCAATCGATCGCCGAATTGAACGAATCTGACGAAAAAGTCAAATAGTGGTGAAGTATTAAAATAAATGCAATGCCAGCGCAAAGCTGTTAAGCTTTGAGGTTAAGCGTTAAGCACTCAGAGATGTTACTAGACGGAGGGAGGAGGCCGGGGAGGTATTCATCGACAGGTAACGTGGTCGTTTTTACCGACAGAAAAATTGGCTGTTTTTAGAACAAGACCAAAGGTTTCGATGGGATCCCAAAAATGTAATATTTGATCCAGACAATCGGGTCTTGTCTTCGCCAGATCCAGTCTTCGCCAGGCTAAACATCTGAGAAAACCAAGTTCAGATATACCTCTATAAGCTATATCTATTTTGACGATACTAATCGAAACTTCCTGCTTTACTTCTGCCAAATTTCCGGTTTTGGCCGGATTCTGGGCGGATCCGAGAAGTTGTCCGGGCAGAAAATCTGATCTTCTTATCCCTAAATCGAACATCTAATCAACTTCCAATGTAACTGTTACTTTTAACAAACTTTCCGGTTTTGGCCGGATTCCGGGTGAACTACTTGTCCGGCAAGAACATGGTTTTCACCATCGTGGTCAGCATGTCTTCTTACCCCTAAATCGAACCTCTAATCAACCCAGTAATCAACTTCAAATAAAACTTTTACTTTAACAAACTTTCCGGTTTTGGCCGGATTCCGGGCGAACAACTTGTCCGGCGAGAAAATGGTTTTCACCATCGTGTTCAGCATGCTATCTTACCCCTAAATCGAACATATAATCAACTTCAAATAAAACTTTTACTTTTAACAGACTTTCCGGTTTTGGCCGGATTCCGGACGAACTACTTGTCCGATGAGAAAATGGTTTTCACCGTCGTGTTCAGCATGTCTTCTTACCCTATAATCAACTATTACATTAGCTGTTTAAAAATATTTTGTTTGCCCCTTAATTTAAACCCCCTCCCCTAAATATAGGGCTACACAGCCCATCTAAGAACTTGACCTTACTCTTGACCTAAAGAATCTTCACACCAAGTTTCATCAAAATATCTCATTCCCTTCAAAAGTTATAAACCGTACAGACGGACGGACGGACAGACGGATAACTTTTTGCGATGTCATAGGTATCCGTCAGTAATGTTTTGGGATCCCAAAAATCTCCTATTTTCAAGAAATAATAGACTGCTTTTAAGAACGTTCGATGAGTTTTTTTGACGAATTATTCTACGCACTGGCCGACAACATTGGGTGGGATCCCCCTCCCCCCATATGTGACGCCCAAAATGAAAAATAAAACGTATCCACACCCTACACTGGTGAATGAAGATGCAATTCACAATGAAGAAGATAAACGAAACGTACCATTACTATCCTCATACCCCCAATGTCCTGTCATTCCTATTCTTGGTCTTTTCGGCTTCCCAAAAAACAATGCCACTCTTTGCGATGAGATGCGACAAAATGATTTATTTAGCGACGATTTTCGGGATCAAGTGCTTATGCCTAATTGCCTTGTAATAGTCGCCGGCATGCACACTTATCGAACTTTTTGTGTCAATGTACATCGTGTAATTACCATAGTCAATGGGATGTCATGCGTCTAGAGACAGTCCGATTTTTTCCGGCAGTTTTCTGGTTTAATTTTGACTTTTTATTTTTACAGGATATAGGTACAGCCTGTGGTCGCTTAGAAATTTCTTCCCGTCCACCATGATTGATCTCAATATCGACAAAATCAATATCAGTATCATATAACACGCCATTTTTTCCTGTCCACTGCCCTCCTATTTCTGTTTTGTCAAACAAACAAGAGCTGTAAGCTCATATGGCACTTGCAAGGGTTGAGATGTATTATTTAATCAAAAGTAATTTTCGACTGTGCGGTTAAGATGCGCACTTTAAGGGAGCTAGAGAAAAAGTATATTATCGTTGAACTTGGCTGTAATGATGCGCACTTTAAAGGCACTAGAAATTCATCTGTAAGGAAGACCCTTGAGGCAAAAACGATAGCAGGCTCTTAGGGATCATTGATATATACGTATGATCAGTTTTTTTTCCCCCACTAATTTGCGCACTTTAGGGGTGCAAGAAATTATTTTTTTTGCAGAACCCTTGTGGGACAACTGATCATGGGTTGAGATGTATCGTTTGATAAAAAGTACTTTTCGACCTTGCGGTTAAGATGCACACTTTAAGGGAGCTAGAACTTCATTTGTAAGCAAAACCCTTGAGGCAAAAATGATCATGAGCTCATGGGGATCATGGAAATGCATATTTTGCTTAAAAGTATTTTTTATGGCACTTGCAGCTTCGCTCAAGTGCCATATACCGATCACTTTTCCGTCGGTCGGTCTGTCGGTCGGTCGGTCCGGTGATCGCGAGTTAGGGTACTTGCAGATGTGCTAGGACGATGAAACTTGGCAGGCACATCGGGGACCCGACCAAACTAACTTGCAAATAATCACTTCCCCGATCCGACCACCGTGGAGGGAGTAGAGGGCGGGGGAATCCGGAAAATTTAGTAGTTTTTGTAAAACCCCTACCCCTATCTTTACACTAGTAGGTCTGCGCGCGGCGTGACGTCACTCTTTGCATCGGATACACTCTGTTAACATTTGAAAGAGCTAGTGCATTCGAGGGTCAAAGGGGTTTGTATCTGTGGTGCAGTGCGGGGGAATATGGAAAATTGAGTGTTGTGTAACTTTCGAACGGGTGATCGGATTGGGACGAAACTTAATATCTGAATGAATGACATATCTCTGATGTTCCGTTTGAAGTCCGAACCGGATTCGACAGCTATGGAGGAATTGGGGTGGGGGAAGACCGGAAATCTCGAGAAACGGTTATAATGGAGGGATCGGAGTAAAGCTTGCTGGGAAGAACAAGAATCTGCTCCAGATAATTTGTTTACACGTTTGGACTGGACTCGGACACTTGGGGGGGGGGAGGTGGAGGAGAGTTTCACGGAATTCTGGTGAAGACAGTTTTTGGGATTTTCACGACGAAACTTGGGAGGTGTATCAGGGACCCGATCAAACTGACTTGTCAATAAAAATTCACTCGATCCGATAGTCGTGGGGGGATCGGACGGAGGGTGAATCCGGAATATTTAGCCATGCGTAACTTTGGAACGGGTGATCGGATTCGAGTGACATTTAATAACTGAACAGAGGGCGTGCCTGTGGTGATCTTTTTCATGTCCGGACCGGATCCGACAACAATTGGGGGGGGGGGAATAAGTGACTGGATTAGACTGGAGAGATCGGGATGGAACTTTGTGGGAATAACAAACAAGTCCAAACTGAACCGGATTGGCTCCGGCGACTGTGGGGGGAGTTTGAGGGGCGGGTCCGGAATTCCGGTGATCGCTAGTTAAGGTACTTCCAGATGTGCTAGGACGATGAAATTTGGCTAGAATATTAGAAATTCGACAAGATTGGCTTAGAAATCGCCACTTTTCAAATCCGACCATTCCCTAAAGTACCAATCATGACCGCAAATTAAGAAAAATACTTTTAAGCAAAATATGCATTTCCATGATCCCCATGAGCTCATGATCATTTTTGCCTCAAGGGTTTTGCTTACAAATGAAGTTCTAGCTCCCTTAAAGTGTGCATCTTAACCGCAAGGTCGAAAAGTACTTTTTATCAAACGATACATCTGAACCCATGATCAGTTGTCCCACAAGGGTTTTGCAAAAAAAATAATTTCTTGCACCCTTAATTAAAGTGCGCAAATTAGTGGGAAAAAAAAAATACTTCTGATCATACGTACATATCAATGATCCCTAAGAGCCTGCTATCGTTTTGCCTCAAGGGTCTTCCTTACAGATGATTTCTAGTGCCTTTAAAGTGCGCATCATTACAGCCAAGTTCAACGATATACTTTTTCTCTAGCTCCCTTAAAGTGCGCATCTGAACCGCACAGTCGAAAATTACTTTTGATCAAATAATACATCTCAACCCTTGCAAGTGCCAAATGAGCTTACAGCTCTTGTCTTAATTTGCGGTCATGATTGGTACTTTAGGGAATGGTCGAATTTGAAAAGTGGCGATTTCTAAGCCAATCTTGTCGAATTTCTATATTCCAGCCAAATTTCATCGTCCTAGCACATCTGGAAGTACCTTAACTCGCGATCACCGGAATTCCGGACCCGCCCCTCAAACTCCCCCCTCAGTCGCCGGAGCCAATCCGGTTCAGTTTGGACTTGTTTGTTATTCCCACAAAGTTCCATCCCGATCTCTCCAGTCCAATCCGGTCACGTATTCCCCCCCCCCAATTGTTGTCGGATCCGGTCCGGACATGAAAAAGATCACCACAGGCACGCCCTCTGTTCAGTTATTAAATTTCACTCGAATCCGATCACCCGTTCCAAAGTTACGCATGGCTAAATATTCCGGATTCCCCCTCCCTCCGACCCCCCCCCCCCCCACGACTATCGAATCGAGTGAATTTTTATTTACAAGTCAGTTTGATCGGGTCCCTGATACGCCTCCCAAGTTTCGTCGTGAAAATCCCAAAAACTGTCATCACCAGAATTCCGTGAAACTCCCCTCCACCCCCCCCCCAAGTGTCCGGGTCCAGTCCAAACGTGTAAACAAATTATCTGGAGCAGATTCTTGTTCTTCCCAGCAAGTTTTACTCCGATCCCTCCATTATAACCGTTTCTCGAGATTTCCGGTCTTCCCCCACCCCGATTCCCCCATAGCTGTCGAATCCGGTTCGGACTTCAAATGGAACATCAGAGATATGTCATTCATTCAGATATTAAGTTTCGTCCCAATCCGATCACCCGTTCGAAAGTTACACAACACTCAATTTTCCATATTCCCCCGCACTGTACCACAGATACAAACCCCTTTGACCCTCGAATGCACTAGCTCTTTCCAATGTTAACAGAGTGATCCGATGCAAAGAGTGACGTCACGCCGCGCGCAGACCTACTACTGTAAAGAAAGGGGTAGGGGTTTTACGAAAACTACTAAATTTTCCGGATTCCCCCGCCCTCTACTCCCTCCACGGTGGTCGGATCGGGGAAGTGATTATTTGCAAGTTAGTTTGGTCGGGTCCCTGATATGCCTGCCAAGTTTCATCGTCCTAGCACATCTGCAAGTACCCTAACTCGCGATCACCGGACCGACCGACCGACCGACAGACCGACCGACGGAAAAGTAATCGGTATATGGCACTTGAGCGAAGCTGCAAGTGCCATAAAAACTGTTGTAGCGTGTATCACAATCGTGCTTGCCTATCCATCCGGGCATGTAGAAAAATTAGTTTTTTTCTAATAAACATTCAAAAATAAAATAAACTAAACGTAAACGCAGCAACAACATGTGGTCCAGCCAACCCTTCCAGATGAAGGGATTCCGAATTTTTAGGCAGCTTTCCGGTAGGGGCTTCACTAGCTTTTTAATTTTAGGGGGGGGGATTTTACCAATGTGACTCGAAATCTCCCGCGAACGCATAATAGAATCAGTGTAATAATTAACTGCAATGTATCAAACGAGATTATCCTGTAATTACAATTCTAGTGTGTGTAATTCTATTGTGAAACTAAAAGGACACGTTGGAGCCTACTTACTGCAGTAATTCCTTCTACTTATGTAGTATTTCCAATCATTCTCTTTCCCGAGATTCCACACTTCGTAAGTGCATCTATCTCGTGTATTAGCATTACACTAGGGACCCATAAATTTCCTGTAATGCCTCGCCATTCATGGGGCTTGTAATTTCCTATGCTTCTATGTTGCGATGTTGCCCGACCTACTCCTACTTTCCAAAAATTCCGCTTGGGTCGAATCGGCGTTCTTGTTTGCCTCATTGGACGTGAGCGCCAAAGAGACTCCTCCCTCAAGGCGCCAGCAGCCAATCACAAATGTTGTCTATCTGGATAGTCGCGTATTCTATCCCCGCGGGTATTTCTCGAACTACCGGTTGATCGGTCAAGATCGCATCAGAAATCTCTTATTGACAAGCCCCTGAATGGCTAGGCATTACAGGAAATTTATGTGTCCCTGATTACACGTTTCTTCTCTTTACGTGCCGTAGCAGCTCCCGACTATTCTTTCCGAAAATCTTATTGGTCCGAAGACCGGTCACGCAAATTTTGTCAAGATCGTCATCGACGGCAAGGGACATGGAAAGAGGCTAAAACAGCCAAAGCCTTGTGTAATTCTGTGTAAGCATAGCTACGATTTGAAGTTATCATCTGTCTCAGAACATCTTAGCAGAAACACTATGTAGTGCGATGCATCCTTCAAGGTTTTGTTTTGTAAAAAAAAATATGGAATTGGATTTCGCCATATTTGTATAACTAAATAAACGTATACGCTGTCTCTAAATTTCATGATTCACACGGGTAGTAGAGACACAAAATTTTGCTCATTTTTTTATATCACCCATCGCACAGACTTTCTCGTGTCATTACCTGTTTTTTTCACAAAGTTTCGTTTTTTTTTTGAGTGGCTTTGAGCCTGAAGAGGACCCTTTCCAGGAAGGGCCGAAATATAGCCCAATAAATTTCAGCTGACTTATCCGTTTTGCACTGTCAAATACGATTCGCAGTCAGCTTGGGCTGAAGGAATATTTACACCTGTGTCAGAGCACATGTGGAAGACGATCTCGCAGTGGGAGTCGGCAAATCAGATCCAGAAGGACCCAAGGAAGAAGAAGAAGAAAACTGTAAGAACAGGGTCCACCCTTCCTCTTTTTTCGCGGCGGCTTTCGCGGGATTCGCCAGATAATCCAAATTCGTGGAAGAACACGGCTTCGGAACAACACTTTCTAATCAGATCATGACATCCGAGAATAACTCGTGACTGTTGTTCAGTCGGAAATCCTCTGATAGGAGTTCTACAACATATGTCACTGAGTAAAGTCGGCTACTCGGCGGATTGATTATTTAACGAGTTTATTTAAATTATGCAATTGATGAAATTAGTCTGGATCCACTTTACTTTTAGTTTTGTTTATTCTGATTCGTTTTTAATTAATTTTACATTGTACCAATACCAGCAAAAATTGATTCCCCTCCGAGTCTGAAAGGGAGTCCTTTTTGGTGATGGTGATGATAATCGGAGCATTCCCCGTCCGTGGACAAACCCCGGGCCAAACAAAAACGCGGGGACTCTGCAAGTGGAGCCCTCGGGGAACGGCGAGAATACACCTAAAGTGAAAAAAATGAAATGAGGATCTCGATTTTCCGACAAGGCTTTTTCCGATCATCGGTGCGCACCCAGATTAACCAATAAAGCTAGGTGCCCACTGAACGCGAATCTTTTCCGCCACGCGGCGCGAAACAAATTCGACTTGGAGTTGAAACGGCGGGGCGCGAATTTTTTCCGCTCGCGACGTCAAATTCGCCCAGGCGAACGCGAATTCGCGTTCTGTGGGCACCTAGCTTAAAGGTAGTTTGTGGGTGCGAACAGACAAACAATTACGAACAAAAAAGGAAAGCAGTGGGCGATTTACCGACAAGGAACTGGATGGAACGAAAAAGTGTTTAAAGGCGCTTTTAAAAACACAAATTTCCTATTTACCGACGACATTTCCGACTGTAATGGCTCGAATGAAGTTTACAAATTTTGGTTTCTCATGATTCTATAGTGAACTTACGCCGGGTTTAGGACGCCGTAACTACTTTCTCAGCACCTTGAAAGGAGGAGGCCGCTGCTTTTCGGTTAACTCAGGGTCAAACTCTCTACTTTCAGGATTTTCTTCTCTCACGTTTTACTTTTCGGAAAAGATAATTTCCGCTCAGATTTCGAAGCTGCCGGCGCTGCCGCTAGTGCCGCTACCTAAATGGTTACCACTGGTATAAGGAGATTTCTGATAAACCAATCAAACTTCCTGAGGATGGCTAGGCTTCGTCTGAAAATCTGATAGATATATAAGCTATACTTACATATCGCTTTTATTTTCCTCAAAACTATACGCAAAATCCAGATTTGTCGAGGTCTGACTTTCATTTTTTTTTTTTTTATGTTTGTGAGTTGTGAGTGGCCCTAGTTGGTCCTTCGTTTAACGAATAGATAGATAAATATATACAAAACATAATTTTTACGAATGATGGTGCAACCGCATTTTCATACCGCACATGGTCACATTTTACTTCTTGAAGTTTTGAGATCGCCACTGAGGCCGCTGTAACAAGAAACCTCGAAAAACTCGAATAATTATGCTCTCTTGTGAAGGGGAGCATCGACATGCCGAGCGTTCTCTGGTCTGACACTTCAAGAGTCGAAATACCTGTACTTATTCTAATAGATGGCATCTGCTCGGCCACAGCCCTCTGCCTCTAATCTGACATTTGAAGACGAAGTCGAATAAATCTGTTTTTTTCCAGTAGATGGCAGTTTGGAGGCGAATGCGAGAATATACTGAAAACGAGGGATTTTGAATGAGTGAATATTTGTGTTCACATTTCTATAAAAATGGTGTACGTTACGAAAAGGAAATAAGAGAACGAATTAGCTGGAAATAAAAAATCAAAGTTTGAATTATAGGGACGAGATATTGGTGAGGAGAGCAAGGTTTTGTGCAAGTCGTATTGCTAAAATGGGGATGACACAGAAAGAATTAGATTGGTGGCCCGTATGCACCTTTCCTTTGTGTGTCCTATTAAAACACTTGCCTTTAAGACCTGAAACTTCGTTTTGCACTGGTGATCACCTGCTGTGTTAACAGGAATCTAGCGGTTCTTGGCACTGTTGTAAATTAACTCGCAGGAGTAGGTGGCGGCATAGTATTTATAGCTTTCTTCACATTTCTTTCGCGGTCAGTTTGAAAACAGCAGAACATGTGCGCTGTTAGTTGTGCTTTGGACAAACGAACAGGGTTGGTGTTCGCGAACTGGAATTCCGACAGGATTTTTGGTATCATCGTCAATTCTATATGAAGTAGTTGGGAGTTTTCCAACTTGATGACAAATCTACAGGTAGTCTGGCTGTCTGTCAATCCTATTGTGTGTTCGCAACTAGGCATGGGCACTGTTTTGTTTTGTCATTCAAACAGGAACAGGCAGAAACAGGTCACATGCAGAGCCGTCACTACTGGGGGGGGGGGGGGGGGACGCCCCCCCCAATGTTGTCGGCCAGTCGGTAAAAAATAACCGAGTCGGCGCGAAGCGCCGCGATTTTTAGTAAAAACAGTGGATTTTTTTCTCGGAAATAGTCGTTTTTTCCTAAAAACAATAAAAAACCGTCGGTTTTTCGTAAAAGTAGTCGATTTTTTCTTAACAGTAGTCGTTTTTTCTTAGAATAAGCCGATTTTTCGTCAACACAGTCGTTTTTATCCGCAAAAATAGTCGGTAAAAATGACCAGCCAGTCGGTAAATACCTTGTCCCCCCCCCAAACATTTTGGCTAGTAACGCCTCTGGTCACATGAGAACAGAAACAGAAAGAAAACAGGAAACTTGAAAACAGGTCCTGTTCTGTTTTAACAGAAATGATGACTTCCAAAACAGGAACAGCTGTTTAACAGGCAAAAAAAAAACAGAAACGGCAATTTAAAACAGGTATTTTTCTATTATTTGATTTTACCTAGGTATTTTGTTATTTTCTTTACTTTCATCATGAAATTGAACAAATCTCAGTTTAATGTACAGAACTGATGCTGTGCCCAATATCCTGCCAGGAACCTGATCGTTGGCTTGGACAATAAATTGATAATTGAAATTGAAATTGATAGTACCAATCTTTTGAAATCACATTTGACTGCGCTGCACAGACACATACTCTGAGCCCTTCTTGGGGATCACAGGTTTGTTTTTGAGATCCCACAACGTAAGTGTCCGTCTGTTATCACGATAACTGTCGAGGGGGGTTGAGAGATTTTGTTCAATCTTGGCATGAGGGTTGTCTGGGTCGAAGTACAGATCAAGTTCGAAGATGGGCTCTATAGGCCTACATTTAAGACTGGGGAGGGGTTTCAAATGAAGAGGCGATTAAAAATATTTTTTGATAGCTGACGAGACAGTCGATCGAGGGGTGAGGAGACATGCTGAATAGGAATATTAAAATTATTTTCTCGCCGGACAAGCAGTTCACCTGGCATCCGGCAAAACCCGGAGAATTTGTGAAAAGATGAAGTTTATTCTGAAGCTGATTAGAGATTTGATTTAAGGGTAAGGAGACATCCTGAATCCGAAAATGGAATTTATTTTCTCGATGTACAATTGGTTCACCCGGAATCCGGCAAAACTGGAAAATAGGAAAAAATAAAGTTTAATCTGAAGTTGATTAGGAGTTTAACTTAAAGGTAAGGAGACATGCTGAATCCGAATGTGAAAACTATGCTCTTGCCGGACAATTAGTTGGCCCGAAGTCCGGCCACAACCTGAAATTTAGCACGAAGATGTAAAACCCATTGATGTAGTCGAGATAGGGTGAGGAAACATGCTGTAACTGCAGCTTTCGACATACCAAAGATCGACTGGAGATTCGGTACCGGGGTAAGGAGACATGCTGAATCCAATTTTGAACTTTATTTCCTTGACGGATAAGCTGACGAAACTTGCAAAACCCCGGAAATTTGGATCGAAAAATTCGCCCCTCAGTGTCACCAGCTCTTTTGCCCAGCATGCAGTTCACCGAAAGTAACCTACTGCTAAAACCAGGAAGTTGGTCAAGTGGTCAAGTTGGTCTGAAGTCCATTAGAGATGAGATTCTGGAGTAAACAGGCATTCTGAATCCGTAACTGAACTTTGGTATAGGCTACAGCAAAATGTTGAAGAGGTTTGGCTAAGACCGGAAATCTACAAGATTCGCTTGTCTGGATCAAGTAGTCCAATAAATATTCATTATTTGGGATCCCATCGAAACCTTCGGTCTTGTTCAGGTTGAGCCGTTTAGCGCAGTCAGATGTGATTCGCGATCAGCTTGGGCTGAATAAATATTTGCCGTACATTCACCGAAGTTCTATTTTCTCACGATTTCAAATAAATAAGGAGAATTTTTTTGTTTCTATTGGTAGCCTACTTAGTCCCCTCTGTCAGTAGCCTGCTTAGTAATTTACTACCCGAGATTTGGTTCAACAGCATATCTTGTAAGCCAAAAGGAAACACGGACATTCAAGTTAATTCCGTCGCCCAGAACACCATTTCCTTATTCGTTAACTCGTAGGCCGCAGCCATCATCGCATATCCGTATTCATTCGTACTGAAAAGATCGACTCTTTTGGAATGCGGCATTTCGAAATGATGAAAATCTTGAGTTGCCATGTTTGTTTTACTGATACAGAGGAATGCAAAAAAAAAAAACAGTTTTAGCTGTTAAAACAGGTAAAAAATAACAGGAACAGGGCAAAACAGGACACTCCAAAACGGAACAGAACAGGCGAGAAAAAAACCAGCTGGGTTCAAAACAGCTGTTCTGTTTATTTTTGGATCCCTGAAACAGAAAACAGGAAACAGTAAAACAGGAAGAAGAAAACAGAAACAGGAACAGAAAACAGGAACAGTGCCCATGCCTATTCGCAACGGGGCACCATTATTGAGTATTTATTTGGCAGTTAGATAAAGTTGATTTTAATAAGATCTTTGACCAAACTATGACCTTATCAGACCTGTCTGTATCAGACAAGCTAATCTATTGATCCAGAACTAGGCCATTGGCATCTGATTGGCATTGCCTGCTCAAAGTTTTCGCTAAATGATGTCTCTGTGTTTGCACTTTTAATCTTGCATAAGTAGAGGTATGCTTATGTGAACGTTTGTTGACTTCGGACCAGGGGCGTCCCGAGGGGGGGGGGTGTCGGGGGGGTGCTGCATCCCCCCAAAAGGCTTGCGAAAAAAATTCCGGTAAATTTTGCAGTTAAATTTATAAAATTCACCTGAACTTGATTTTTAGTGAATCTACTGGATCATTGCTCGGGGAACTACCGGAATTTTGCTCAGGGAATCTACCGAAATCTTGCTGAAAGGAATCTACCGGAACTTGTCTCAGGGAATTCACTGGAGGCTGGATCAGGGGCTCTACCAGATTTCGACCCACGGAATCTACTAGAATTTTTGAATCTACCGGATCATTGCTAGGGAACCTACCGGAATTTTGCTTAGGGAATCTACCAAAATCTTGCTGAAGGAATCTATCGGAACTTGTATCAGGGAATTTACTGGAGGCTGGATCAGGGAATCTACCGGAATTTGCTCCACGGAATCTACCCGAAGTTGGCCCAGGGAATCTACCCGAAGTTGGCTGCTTACCGGATAAGTGTAGACTCTCAGCTTGCCAAGATGACCCTGGCACACAACTTAGCAGAGTTATTCTTGCAGAAAGACAACACAGCGTACCATTCATCGGGTGATTCCGGTAATCTCCTAAGCTTATGTAAATTTCAAGAAGTAGGCCATCTACTGAAATTTTCATCATTCCCAACTACAAATACTGTTCCAGGAGAATATCACAGTACCGTCTACTCCAGTTTCGACAGCTTTCTCGATTCCTTTCCGGTGAGAGGATAAAAACGAGTTACCCTTGTTCCGGCATGATCTCGAAAATAGTCAGGAGAGCCTCGAAACAAACTAAAAGTTTGAAGATATATTCGAATTCTTTCCTCAGTTGAAAGATGTCTTACCACTAAATGGAAAGCGTTCATGGCGGCTAAGACAATTCCTGTTACCTCATTAAAAGGGGAAAGAAAGAGAGATTCTCCGCGTCTGGATGATTTATTTTCAATTCAAATATCAGATTTGAAAATAAGCTGCCTTTTCAGTTAAACTTTAACGAACCTATTTTTTGTTGTTTGTAACACATAGTCGAAGTCAGAACCTCAGAACAAAACAATTTTCTAGAGTTTCTGCAGAGGTTCACTACGGAAAATTTCCGGAAAAAAACTCGAAAAATTCCGGTAAATTTCTGGAGCCGAACCCCTCCTATCAGGAAGGGGTCAGGACGCCCCTGCTTCGGACTATTCATTTCCATGCACTTGCTATGTCTAACCAGTTAGCCAAAGTAGGTAAGAAGGGCAGCTGAAGACACCTGTACAGATATTTTGGATCTTCAGTCTACCATTTAGCCCAAAACTGGCAAAACTGCAGTGTTCACATTAAAGTAACTGTTCACATAAGCATACCTCTACTGTATTGCCAATTTCATATAATGTTTGCAGAGGCTTTACTAGCCAAAATGTTTGGAGGGGGGGGGGGCAAGGTATTTACCAACTGGTTGGTAATTTTTACCGACTGTTTTGACTGATTTTAAGAAAAGCCGACTGTTTTTAAGAAAAAATCAACTATTTTTACAAAAAAACGATTGTTTTATGAAAAATTGTGGCGCTTCGTTCCCTTCTCGGCTATTTTTAACCGACTGGCCGACAACATTGGGGGGAGCCCCCCCCCTCCCAGCCCCCTCCCCCCTATATATGATACTCCTGAATGTTTGTGATAATAGGCTCAGAGACATCACGGGCATCTGAACTGATTTGAGGAAGATATCAGTGCCACTGACGGACAACAGTGGGTGTTTCTGCTTTTCTCATTATTTTAACTGTAAATAGTTATGCTTCTTCTGTATGTTGATCTTAATATTATTTTAACTCTATCTACTTTGGCTGTGTTAGTTCATACTGTGTGATTTTAGTTTGGTAGTGATCTACTACCCAAGTGCTGCCCATTTTGAATTGGTGTAACCATGGGGTGTTCTTAGTGGTAAGCATTGAAAGCTTATCCTGACTCTGTCCTGACTTGGCTAACTCGAAATAAGTTTAACAATCAAATAATGTCAGCCATCATCACTTACGGAGCAACACAGATCCATTGGACCTTATCGCTCTGTAGTGCGAATTAGGGTAATTAAGGTAATACAAAAAGAAAAAAGCATTTAGCTGGTATGAGTAAAAGTAAAGAGGCAAAAAAAAGTAGTTAAGTATCTAGCAGTGTTATTTCTTTCAGTAATTTGTTTTGAGGCACCATTGTTGTGTTAAAGAAGAAAAGTTTTGACCGCAGAACAATTCAACACTTGACGACCCTCTGAATGTTGAGTCCGCCGATCAAATTGATAGACTTGTTGCTTCAGGGTAAATCAAATTTCCTGTATTTGTGAATATTGTTTGCTGAGGTTACGAATTTGCAGAAAGAAAAGGCGAAGTTGAGTTCACAATACCAATTCCTATCGAAGGTTCCTCCCACCCACATTTTCTGCCATATAAGTTAACTTCTTCAGTGACAACGGTGAAACTATTTGAACATAATCCTGTTTGCCAGAGAAAATTTTAGACCATCAGACAACATCAGACCTAGCTTGTTAGTTTTAGGGTTGTATTTGCCTTCTCAGTGCAGCACTGGATAAGGAACAAGACCAGTTCTCGATCGGATCCCAAAAGTGAATATTTGTCGGACTTCCTGATACAGATGATTGGGTGTATATATATATATATATACATAAATATAAATGTAGGCTACCGCTCTGCGAATTTTATCCCAGTGAACTTTGGTTCGGAGTCGGTTGCTCATTTACAGTTTTCTCACCTATTGGGTAAGAAGTGTATAAATTAACTGGTACCAAATCCTACACTAATAAATTTTCGGTTTTAACCAAATTCCGGCAAGATTTCTTCTCTGATGAAACAAGACCAAAGGTTCTGATGGGATCCCAAAAATTCAATATTTGATCCAGACAATTAGGTTTTGTTTTCGCCAGATCCAGTCTTCGACAGACTCCTTGAATATTTTTACTCTTAAAATTTAGAAACAGGTGAAGGCCAAACAGCTAATCATCTCAGAAAACCAAGTTCAGATATGAATTCAGCATTTGTGTTTACCCCTATAAGCCGATCGAAATGATCCTGCCTTACTTCTGCGAATTTTCCCGGTTTCGGAGAAATCCAGAACTACTTGTCCGGCGAAAAAATAAAGCTCATAAACGAATTCAGTGCATCTCCTTACCCCTATATTCAACATCTAATCAACTTTAAATCAAGATTTAATTATAACAAACTTTTCGGTTTTTGCCGGATTCCGGACGAACAATATATCCGGCTGAAAAATAATTCTCATATACGGATCCAGCATATTTTCTTACCCCTAAATCGAACATCTAATCAACTTCAAATAAAACTTTTACTTTTAACAAACTTTCCGGTTTTGGCCGGATTCCGGGTGAACTACTTGTCCGGCAAGGAAATGGTTTTAATATTCATGTTCTGCATACTGATACTGATACTGATACTTTATTGTAAAACGAAACTTTCACAGCATTGGATTGCCGAACTTGTCGTTTTCGTCAGGTACATCATAATTACAAAACATTTAATAAGGCGGTTGTACGTAATAAAGCAATAGTAAAAAAATGATCAAACAGAATAAAAACCCTAGACAATTAAAACATTAAAGGGAAATATTTGATCAATTGTTTAAAACTTCAACAAAAGATGGTAAAAGCTCTTTCTGTAGCGTTCGGTTCTTGTACAAACAGGGTTAAGAACCGGAACTTTTTGTGCTACAGCCCGAGGTAGTCGAGGTTTTGGCGGGCAATATGGGGTAGGAAATAGGTGCTCAAAACCCTGCCTTCTTTCACCTACATCGAACATCTTATCAACTTCAAATAAACTTCTACTTTTAACAAACTTTCCGGTTTTGGCCGGAATCCGGGCGAACTACATGTCCGGCGAGAAAATGGTTTTCATATTCGTGTTCAGCATGCCTTCTTACCCCTAATTCAAACATCTAATCAACTTCAAATAAAACTTTTACTTTTAACAAACTTTCCGATTTTTGCCGGATTCCGGGCGAACTACTTGTCCGGCGAGAAAATGGTTTTCATATTCGTGTTCAGCATGTCTTCTTACCCCTTGGTCGATTATCTCATTAGCTGTTTAAAAATATTTTGTTTGTCCCTTAATTTGAACCGCCTCCCCCACCCCTAAATATAGGGCTACAGAGCCCATCTTCGAACTTGACCTGTACTTTCACCCAAAGGATCCTCCCACCAAGTTTTATCAATATACCTCAATCCCTTCGAGAGTTATCGTGCTGACAGACGGACAGACAGACAGACAGACGGACAGACAGACAGACGGACAGACGGACAACTTTACGAAGTCATAGGTATCCCTCAACTTACGTTTTGGGATCCCAAAAACAGATAAGGACTCAACAATTTTTATAAGCTAAATTTCCGGTTTTGGGTCGGATTCCAGGCGGACTATTCGTCCGACAAGAAAACAAGCTTCAACAAGAGCTACGAGCTCATATGGCACTTGTTACGAGTAGGCGGTACAACAACGTAGATGAGAACGTCACAAACTACACACGCCATCCAAAAATGCGGTTCGGACCTAGAAATAAAATATGCAGTTTCACTGGGGTCCCGTCAGTACCGCAACACGTCAGTTGACATAAACGTCAGTTCGCTACAGAATTCCGTCAGTACGACATTTTCCGACAGTTCGCATACTCGTCAGTTGACGCCCAAAATTCCGTCAGTAGACCAACACGTCACTTCCCCAACACGTCAGTAGACATACACGTCAGTTGACATACACGTCAGTTGACATACATGTCAGTTGACCAACCGTCAGTTCGCATACCGTCAGTTGACATACACGTCAGTTGACATATTTTAGAAATACGTCAGTTCGCCAACACCCTAGAAGCCTTCCGTCAGTTGACATACACGTCAGTAGACATACACGTCAGTAGACATACACGTCAGTAGACATACACGTCAGTAGACATACACGTCAGTAGACATACACGTCAGTAGACATACACGTCAGTAGACATACACGTCAGTAGACATACACGTCAGTAGACATACACGTCAGTAGACATACACGTCAGTTGACATACACGTCAGTTCCCATACAAAATCCTTAACTACGCCCAAAGACCCGCCTATTAGTTTGAAATCGACTTGGTCGCCGGTAGCAATTAAGCAGGGGGAAGAATACCCAGGGGATTGATTAAAAAGAAGCCGACATTTGCGCATTTTGATGAGGGTAAAGTTAGTTCCTAGTCGTCGGGAGCTTACAATCAGAAGTGGCAGGTAACGTCACTAAAGGCGGATGCAAAATTCTTCAATCAGAACAAGCTGTTGCGAAGGTTTTACATAACAGCCGTCGCAAGGTGAAGGACCAGAATGTGCCAGTGAATCCTAACCTTTGCCGAAAGGGTACCGCAAGCACTGAGGGAAGAATTAGTTTTCTCTTGGCAAGTGCTTCCACTAGATCCACTTAAAACAAGACCAAAGGTTTCGATGGGATCACACAAATTTTATATTTGATCCAGACAATTGGGTCTTGTCTTCACCAGATACAGTCTTCGCCACGCTAATCATCTGAGAAAACCAAGTTCAGATATACCTATGTAAGCCATATCTCTTTTGACGAAACTGGTCGAAACTTTCTGCTTTACTTCTGCCGAATTTCAGGTTTAAGCCGAATCCCGTGCGACCTACTTGTCCAGCAAAAAAAAAAGAAAGTTCAGAAACGAATTCAGGATATCTTCTTATCCCTATAAAGAGATCTTCAAACAAAACTTTAACTTATAAAAAAAATCCGGTTTCAACGGAATTCCTGACGAGCTATGTCCAGGTAAAAATGATTGTCATGTACAGATCCAGCGTCTCTTCTTACTCTTAAATCTGTCATCTAATCAACTTAAAATAAAACCAGAGTGTGCAACTTACAATAAAACTTTTGCTACTGACAAATTTCCAGTTTTGGCCGGATTTCGGGCGAACTGCTGTTCGGGCGAGAAAATGGTTTACACCAGCGCATTCAGCACGTTCACTTCACCACTTCACTATAGTATTAGCTGTTTAAAAATATTTTGTTTGCCCTTTAACCCTCCCACACCTTTACGTGAGGGGCTACATAGCCCATCTACGACCTCGACCTTGGGCTACTCTCGACCCAGAGAATCCTCACACCAAGTTTCATCAAAATATCTCATTCTATTCGAAAGTTATCGTGCTCACAGACAGACAACTTTTGCGATGTCATAGGTATCCCTCCACTTACGTTTTGGGATCCCAACACGAGCTGTAAGCTCATATGGCACTTGCAAGGCTTGGTAAAAGGATGAAAGTAGGAATTCGCCAATTCGTGGGTTTTGTGTAATCACTTGTAAGCAAAACCATTGAGATAACAATGACGACGGACCCTTGGAAATCACGAGAATCGTTTGTTAAAAAAAAAGTTTTTGTGCACTTGGCTGTGATGATGTGCACTTTAAGGGCGCTAGAAATTCATCTGTAATAAGAACCCTTGAGGCGAAAAGAATCCTGTGCTCTTTAGGATCATGAATATGTGGTTCGGTGAAAAGTGTTTTTTTTTTCTTTTCGGTTAAGAAATTCATTTCTAAGCAAAACCCTCATCATGAAAATGCAGGTTTTGCTTAAAAGTATTTTTTGGAGTTTGCGGTTAAGATGAGTACTTTAAAGCACAACTCTTACTAGAAATAATATTTTCCCTATGAAATGGATAAAAAAAAACATTTTCGAAAATACCATTACTTTTCATCTGAAATTAACGATTTTCTTGTTAGCGCCTGTCCACTATGTCCAGCCTTCCTGCTCTCCGACGCGGCGGCTGGGCGCAAAACATTTGAAAACTGATCGCGCCGTGGTTCAAAAGTGTGAAAACTAAGCAAATAAAAGAAGTTATAAACAAAAGCTTCTCAGATCCTTATGTGTGAAAGAGTTGTCAGCAGACGTTGATGATCCCGGCAAACGTTTCGTTGTGTGACGGGAAAAACTCGGGAAGGCCAAAAAGCGCTAAAATTTCGTAGGCACAAAACGAAACAATGGAGAACCGTGGGGATTTTAGAAGCTTATAATTTTGTATGGGAGCTAGATATATTATAAAAAGCAGAATAAGCAAGAGGGGTCCTTTAAATATTTGATTTTGTGCATTGTGAATATCTTAGCTTGAAGAGGACCCTTGTGTGTTGTGTTGCCACCATAGTAGAGGTAGGCCTACCCTATGATGGAAGGGTACCTCTCGGCGTGGGTTGAGCTTGTTTGTTCAGTTGTTTTTTTACTCTTTTTCCCATTACAATAATCTTTTGAATGCTTTTCTTTGATTTTTTTTGTAGTAGTCAAGGCCGCAGGTAAAGAATTCGAAAATCAAACTTTATCATGGTAAAATTGACCAGATTGTTGCATACACAATTTTTGAAATCTATTTTTCTGCTTGGTAATCCGCCCGAAAGAAAATAAAGAGTAGAATAAATTGTTAAAAGGCTAAAAAGAGTAGAAATAGTATCCTACTTGGAAAGACAGCAGAAGTGGAAGCACTTACCTTGGCATCATATGTTTGTAGAGCATTTCACCCAAACAGACTATTTTGGTAACGGCCACTGAGCAAAACAGAAAACTAATCTTAGTACCTCAGCCAAATCATGTATAATTGTTTTTTTTCACAGTAAACTAGCGAAATTTATAATTTTGCTACTTTACATATTACATATTCTGACGAATATGTCTTCTATTACTCATAACCTATATTTAGCGGTTAAAGAGTTAATATAGTTTAACGCGTGTGTATAATATATTTAGTATTCTTTGGCCAGAACGTTTTTTTGTAGTGTTATTATATGTTGGGCCAATTAGTTTGCCTTTAGTTCATTTTATACTCTCCGATCTTGGAGGTCAATAAAATATTTGAATTTGAATTACGATGTACAAAATTGATAAACATTCTGGAAACACTCTTGCAAGAAGCATTGTTGCGTAAGGTGAGACAACATCAGGAAATTTTAGCTTTTTATTTCACGGAATCCCCTCACCTGAATGAAGGACTATCTGTCATAAAGAAAATATTGAGAAAGGCGCCGCAGTCGAAATTTTTTTGGTTCAGTAGGAAGGAGCTGGAAATCGGGGTGATTAGAAAACGAACAAAGACAGAAGCTGCGACAGATAAAACAAAGTTAGCGGCAATAGGCTTCAGCTATAAGGATAATAATAATAATAATCTGTATTCAAAGCCAGAGGCCATATACATGAACAAGTTATGCACTAATTAAGCAACTAAATTAAACAAAATGTAACTAAAATTCAACTTCTATTCTCACGAAACTTCGCCCCTTCTTCGAGAAATCTGCACACTTTGCATATTACCTGTGCCGATGTACACTCCAAGATGTCTGGAAGCCGCAAATTCCACCCAAGCAAAGACACCCTTAAATCAGAAAGCTCATGACACTTCAGCAAAAAGTGCTCCAAGTCATCATTCCCTACATTACATAGAGGGCAAGTTGTCACTATACTCGGTTCTCCATTTTTTCTTTTTAAAAATTTATTTTTTCGATGTACTGGTAGGCAATTCGCTCTCAACTGAATCCAATATCTGAGGTACTTATTAGGCAAATTTAATTTAAAATAATACTCAGCTCCAAATATAGATTTCACGGATTTATATGACACTAGCAATTCTGACCTTTCAACCACGCCCCGCCATTGCTGGATCTCCTGGTCCTGCAAAATCTCAGTCACCTTCTTAATGATTCCGCTGTGATCCGTTGTTGGTCCAAGGCCATCATTCCACACAAATGATAGTCCTACTTCATCCAGTAGTGCTTTAATCTGGAACGGCCAAGTTTTTTTCTTACCCATTTTAAGAAGCTCACTATACGCAGCCTTGACTAATCTAGTTTCTGGCATACCAACTAACTTAAGCCAGAATCTAAGCATCTGGATTAGCCTACATTTTCTAACGGAAAATATTCCAAGGTCTCCTTTTAAAGCTTGGGAATGTGTTGTCTGGTGCAATCCATATACTCTTTTGTAGTACTGCAACTGAGTAGACTCTAGTTGCGTGGCGGCATCAAATCCCCACAATTCAGCCCCATAATGAAACACTGGCATCACTTTTGATGTAAATATTTGTTTATGCATCTTCAGATCTTGTAAACCCATTAATGTCCTGTTTCTAAATATTGCTGCTGATGCTATTTTTCCTCTAGTTACCATTTCTTTTATATGCGTTTTCCAACTTCCATTACTCGATAAAATAAACCCAAGATATTTGAATGTTTCACTTATTTTCAATTCTTTACCTCCAAAATTAAATTTATGTTCTTTATCTCCCGTACCCTTTGATTTTTTCCCGAAAATTACAACTTCTGTCTTTTTTACATTAATTTGAAGCTTTTTAGATATTAAATACTCTTCAACCAAATTTATCAAAATCTGTAGTTCATTTGCCGATTTTGCCACCAACGCTGTATCATCAGCAAAAAGCAGTACTGACAATTTTATTGAACCTAGGATTACTGTCGGTGCCCATCGCTTTTCTAAAAATTCTATTAAATCATTAATGAATAATGCAAATAGCCTCGGTGATAGGGTACTTCCCTGTTTGACTCCTATCTTATTTTCAAAAACCGTCGAGATCCCTACACCTACTATTTTAACAATTCCTTTTGTTCCGCTATACATACTAACTATCAATTTTACTAACATAACCGGCAACCCTATTTCTATTAATATATTTCCTAGCAAAAGTCTATCCACTCTGTCGAATGCCTTACTTAGGTCTAAAAATGCTACGAACAACTTATTCTTTCCCTTCCCATATTTTTCTATTAATCCCTGCAAAATGAATACTCTATCAGATGTACTGTAACCTTGCCTAAATCCTCCTTGTTCCTCTTTAATAACTTTATACCTATCTAACCATCTCCCTAATCTTACATCTAAAATCTTTTCAAATACTTTACTCAACGACGGTACTAGGGATATAGGTCTATAATTGTCGTGCAACAGTGGGCTTCCTTTCTTGAAGAACGGTAACACTAACGATGTTTTCCACAGCTCCGGCCACTCACTTTCTAACCTAATTCTGTTAAATAAAAAAATCATTAATGGAATAAAAAGTGCCGAGAATCTTTTAAACAATAACGAAGGAATTCCATCTATTCCCGGTGCGCTTCCTCCTTGGGTATTTTCCAGTGCACTCTCTAGCTCTTCTTGTCGAATTTCTCCCGTCAACTCATAATCAAACTCCTTCATAGGTAGCTGTATTTCGTCAGATTTTTCTTGCAGTGAATCTTCCAATGTTCCCAGCGAAGTACATTCTCCATTCATATCTTCAAAGTACTTAGGCCACGAATCAATCCTGGGAATCGGTCTATCTATTGCTGGGTTTTCCCTCTTTCTGATCATCTTCCAAAACTCCTTCATATTACACTCCCTATATAATTTCCGAGCCTCTACCTGCTCTAACCTAACCTTTTCCATTTTCTTTACCTTAATTAATTTCTTATATTCTCGCCTCTGGTTCCTATACTTAACCAACATTTCCTCTTTCACTTTCTCATCTACTTCCGGGTTATTCACTCTTTCCAATATCTCTATTAGTTCACGCTTTTTCGATTTACATTCATCATCAAAAAAATCTTTATTTTTAATCGACCTCTTTTTTCCATTCCCTATAGCATCCTGTGCTGTTCCATGAATTAAATTTCCTAACTCTTGTACTATGCTATGAACACTTTCTTTACTATTCGATAATAATTCTAACTTGGATCTAAATTGTTCACTACCAAGAGCTTTTTCTAATTCTACCTTTTCATCTTTTGTCCAATCTCTACTTAAACCTTTCCTCACAATTTTATCATTACTTCTTATCTTTCTACTTTTTTCATTTTGTAGTTGCTCAGTTGTACGTATCTCCAGCTTAACCGGGAGGTGATCTGAACCGGCTATTTGGAGAACCTCAATATCAACTGATTTTGGCTCAAAGCTTGTGTCCACCAGTACATAATCAATTACACTACCTCGGAGACCCGACATACACGTAAAATCACCCTTACCTTTATCCCTACCAAATCTTCCATTACCAATGACTAGACCACTTTCAGCGCAAAGTGTCAGGAGCTTCCTCCCCCAAACATTTATTTTCCTTTTTTCATCCCTGCTGCTTCTTGGCATCTTGTAATGTTCTGACACTAAACATGGCACACCTGGGATATTTACATCTCTTAACTCAAATTCTGTACTTGTATAACCATTGAAGTCACCTAAAATAATTAACTCATGGTGCGGATACTCATTTCTAATTGTCTGCAACTCACTCTCTAAAATAAACCACGTATCTTCTTTTTTATATGAACTTCCCTGCGGGGCAATATACACAGACCCGACTATAACTTTTCGACTACATTTAAATTCCAAACTTATCCATATCACATTTTCTGACGAGCTATCGATCCGAACATACTTTACGAAAGAATTTCGATTAATAAGCGTTATCACTCCACCGTAACATCTGTTATTTTTCGATATTTTTCTCGCTACACCCTCTGCAAAAAAACCTTGAAATGAGGGAACATCATTTTCGTCATGCCACGTCTCTACTAAAGTCACAAAATCAAGCTTATTCAATTCACACTGTATACTTGTTATTTTATCTCGCAGTCCTTGTATGTTCCACGTTAACATTTTTATTTCTTGTATACGACCTGCGGCATGTTAATATTCTTTGTACTTGTCACTGTTCTGGAATGGGTTCTCGCTTTCTGGTTCTGCTTCGTAACCTACGTCGAAACTTGTGCGGTAGTAATCAGGTCGTTGTTCTGGCCGGTAGCTGTTTCCTTGGAAACGAGTTGGTTGGGCTCCTCGGTACCGGAATTCCCGCTGGTTTTCCCCTCTGTAAGTTTGGCTGTTCTTTCTGGTATTCCTGGCGTTTGATCTGTTCTGGTCTTCTGGGCTTATAATCGAGCAATGTTTACGCTTTTCCATTTGTTCTGAATTGGGAGCAGACGATGTGCTGGGCAATTGTGATGACGCGGGTTTCGATGCTGGAGCTGCTTCGATTACGGTGCTGCTATCGCTCTCGCTGCTGGCCATATCGCGATCGCTTGTTACTGGTTGACCCTGTCCTAGACCGACTTGTGGGCTGTTCTTTTGTGCTGCAGCCAGTACTGGGGGGCGTGCTCTTAATGGGGCTTGGGGTTTTGTAGTTTGTGGGTTCGATGGTGCGGTTTCTGGTCTTGTAACTTCTTCAACCCGCATTGTTTGTGCATTGTACATGTATAGTTTCCTATCCACAAACAATTTATCTCCTCGCAGCCGCACTTCCTTTCCTTCTGAGATGGCTTTGCTCATGATCGGTTTTAACTGGGCTCGGGCCTCGCGTTGAGCCGTGGTGTAATCCGGGGCCACACCAACGCCATCTCTTCTGAACTGGGGAGCATTCCGGAGAATTTCGTCACGAATGTCTATGGAGTTCAGCTTTAAAAGAATTGCACCCGTTCGAAACCTGAATACGTCACGTATGTCACTGCGACCTATTTGCAATGATGGAACTCTCCAGTTTAGATAGAGAGTTACTTCCTCCTTGAGAGTCCGCCTTGGCGGGTTCATCGGCTGTAGGTCATAAATAATGACATTCGATCTTTTTAGTTCCAATTCAAGTGAGTTTGTCCTCCGGTTCGATTCGCTTAGGCGCTCATTTAAACTTGCAACCTCGCGGGAAACTATTTCGTTATTCTTGTTATTTCGGGTTAGCTCAGATTGCAAGTTTTGTAGCTGTGTCTGCATTGATCCCACTCCAATTGACAGTCCAGGAATGAGATCGAGCTTAGAGTTCATTTCTTGTATATGCTTCCACACTGTCGGATTCATTGGCAGTTCTCCTACTCCGGCCGCCGCGTCCACTTGTTGCACTGTTTCAGGACCGGACATTTCGCCGAACTCGCAACCGATATCCCGAGTTATTGACGATTTTGTTTCGTAAAGAACTATTCAGTTATTTTCCAAATCAAGTCCAGATTCGTTCCAAGTCGTTGTCAAGCACTCGTGAAATTTAAACCGGTTTTTGCAATCACGCTTATTCACGAATGATATGAAATAGCGCTCGTGTTGTTGCTCCGAGCGCTGAATGAGAACTGTGAATGAGAACTCTAGGGACTTATGCGGTCTCGGATTATACTTAAAAATGTAAGCCCTTTTTTAGTGTGAAACCTCAAAGCCGATTATAGTGTGGTCCTTCACCTTGCGACGGCTGTTACGTAAAAACTTCGCAACAGCTTGTTGTGATTGAAGAACTTTGCATCCGCCTTTGGCGACGTTACCTGCCGCTTCTGATTGTAAGCTCCTGACGATTCGGAACTAATTTTACCCTCATCAAAATGCGCAAATGTCGGCTTCTTTATATTAATCCCCTGGGTATTCTTCCCTCTGCTTAATTGCTACCGGCGACCACGTCGATTTCAAACTAATAGGCGGGTCTTGGGCGTAGTGAAGGATTTTGTATGGGAACTGACGTTTATATCAACTGACTTGTATGTCAACTGACGTGTATGCCTACTGACGTGTATGTCTACTGACGTGTATGTCAACTGACGTGTATGTTAACTGACGTGTATGTCTACTGACGTGTATGTCTACTGACGTGTATGTCAACTGACGTGTATGTCAACTGACGTGTATGTCAACTGACGTGTGTGTCTACTGACGGAAGGCTTCTAGGGTGTTGTCGAACTGACGGATTTCTAAAATATGTCAACTGACGTTTATGTCAACTGACGGTATGCGAACTGACGTGTTGGTGAACTGACGTGTATGTCAACTGACGTGTTGGTCAACTGACGTGTTGGCCAACTGACGTGTATGTGAACTGTCGTGTATGGGAACTGACGTGTATGCGAACTGTCGGATTTTTGTTTTATGCGAACTGACGTTTATGTCAACTGACGTGTTGCGGTAGTGACAGCGACCCCAATAAACCCACTGGTTTGATCCTAGACGTGCCACACGGTTTCCGCTATCTCCCTCCAGCTGCCCTACCGCGACCGAATCTGGCCCGGACTCGTGAATGGATCATCTAAAAGCATCTTCTCTCACCATCTATCAAGTTTCACTCGCATCTGAGCATTTTTCGGTAGAATCCGCCCCCGGATCCGACGGTCGGATCCGGTTCGGAGTAAAATATGTCATCTAACCACATCTAGGGCATATGATTACTCTACATTACAAGTCTCATTTAAATCGCTGCACTCGTTTGACCCCTACACGAGCCACAAAATTTCCGAGACTCCCCCTACTGTGGCCGAATACGACTTGAAAATATAAAAGTCGCATTTCTGACATCTCGTCTTCCCATCCACCAAGTTCGACTGGAATCGGAGCGTAGCCTATCCAATCCCCCGACCACAAGTGTTTCACGAGTTTTCCGATGCCCGCCTCCACCCCACCCCACAAGTATCGGATCCGATTCGGACTTTACCGATCCTCACATCTGAGACGATATTTCTTTTCAGTTTCATTCAAATCCGAACACCCGTTCAAAAGTTATGCATGCCACTAGGTTCCGGACTCTCCATCCCTCCACTCCCTCCACGATGGTCGGATCGGAGAAACGACTATTCTCAAGTCGGTCCAGATATGCCTGCCAAGCTTCATCGTCCTAGTACATCAGGAAGTACCGAACTCGCGGGATTGCAAGAAATCCGGACCCCCCAACTCCCCCACAATGCCCGGATCCGGTCTGGTTGTGTTAATGACGTATCTAGGACTTCTAATTGTTCGTCCGACCAAGTTTCATCCCGATCCCTCCACTCTGTAAGTGTTTCCCAATATTTCCGGCTCCTCCCTCCAACTCCCCCGAAAGTCACCTGATCTGGTCCGAATTTGAAGTGGGACGTCTGAGACGCGAGGTCCATCAAATATCAAGTTTCATTGAGATCCGATCATCCTTTAAAAGTTAAACATATATAAATATTCCGGATTCCCCCTCCGTCCACTCCCCCGACGATGTTCAGATCGGAAAAGTGACTGTCCGTATACAGGAATTAATTGGGGGGGGGGGGGTGCGTGTCGGACCAAATAGTACAAAAAAGACACAGATGAGAGGTTAAAGCCTATAAAAAACGATTATTTGTGTCTGTTTTGTGGGGGGGGGGGTTGAACCCCCTAGCCCCCCTGGATACGGCCGTGCCTGCAGTAAATCTGCGCGTTCTGTAACAGCTCAGGAAATAGTGTAAGACCAAGAACAAATAATATGATAGAACTTCTGTCTTTAGTCCCATGGCAGCGACTACGAATACCCCGACAAAACTGAGCGGACCTAAAGGTATTTACTCTCGCTTTGAGCTGATGTTGAATACCGTTTTACTCATCTTCCGTCTGCGCCGCTGCTTATCGCAAAAAAATAGTGTAGGAGGCTGGCTGGAGGCGTCCTCCGCGCGCTGACCCGCTCTTGATTCATAGAACCAATCAGCTTTGACTTCTACTTTTCCTCACCGGCGGCTTCGCAGCGATTTAGCTATTTGCAGAGATAGCTAAACGTGATGTGGCGCGAAGCGTAACCTCCGCTTGTTCGTAGCGGACAGGGCATGGCGAAATATTTGACTCCGCATAGTCATATTACAGAGATAGGGAGACGGAGGTTCTTTCAGATTGTTTGTTCTTGGTAAGATATAACCTGTGAAAAGTACCAAAAGGATCCTGGTGTTAAGGCATGGTCGAGTGGAGGGTAGAGAGCTTCCGATTTGTTGGGGAGTAGAGTTAGTATGTTTCATGTGACTTCAGAATACCATTCATACCCAATAACTTCTTCTGAGAGAAATCTGCTGCTGTCTGAAATACGCCATACACACCGAGGAGCTCTTTCGTTGCGACATGTTGGTGTAGAAGTATGAAACATGTTGCCGAACTGTATAAAGGGATCGGTTTCTTTGAGCTCTTTCCAGAAAAAAATGAAAAAATATCTTCTAGAGTCTTGAGAGTTGGTGTCTTTTATTTTATATATTTCGTTCTCTTTATATTTGGATTGTTGTCGTGTTTGACGCGGATAAGGTTGTGACAAGTGATTTTGTTAAGAGATGAATTTTTTCTTAATTAGAGGTATTAGTTATTTTGAGTTCCTGAACTGGCCGCTTAAGATCAGTAAGTAAATCTCTATTACTACCGTGGTTTGGATCTCGGAACTTTATAACGCTTACGTAACATTCGCAGTTCGAATGCTAGTTCGAATGCTATCAAAATGTTAGATAATCCTCAGACATTTCTCCTGTTGGGAAATGGGGATAGAAATGTTTGTATTAGCTCTACTCGACAGCATGTGAATCACTCATCGTAGTCATTGGGAAGGACGTCGCCGATTTGCATGAGTCACGTAAAAACATATTTTGGAATCCGGGAGCAAAGGGACATTACGCAGAAAGAATCCTGGCCAACGTTCTAAATATAAGCTTTACTCACATTTAATGGAATTCTAACGAATTTTCTCGGTCGGGAGGCGTAAGGTTGTGTCACTCGCTGATTTGTAATGATTTGAAAAGTGGGTTACCTATTACGAGCGAGCTTGAGTGAGGAGGGAATGGCAAGCGGAAGGGGGGGGGGGTGACTGGGGAATTGCAACCTTGTTTGGATTGGGCCCCAACAATGTTTGCTTTCCACTTAATCCCAAGATGATAGGCTATGTGTGTTTTAACAAGAACAAATAATGGACACAAGAACAAGAACAAATCTTGGTTTTAAGGCAGCTGGCCACGCTCTAGGCCTCGAGGGGGATGGCACGATAAGGCACGAAGAGGTGGGGGCAGGCTTGAGGCCTTTTAAATTGCTGCCGTTGGGGCACCGACGATTGTAACTTCTCATGCATCTCAAGCCTTCCTAGTAGCTCTTTTTTGTTGATCTCCCGTTTCTGTCTTGTCTAATGGGGAGGGCATGAAAAGACGGCAGGCTGAGTGGGAATAAAGGGCCCAGCTTGCTGTAGATCGGGCACCAATGCTTTTTGCTTTCGACTAAATCCCAAGATGGCAAGTGTGTTCTATAGTTGGTCACGCTCTAGCCTTCTGGGGGAGGGGGGGGGGGGTAGCACGGGAAAAGATGTGGAAGAAGCTTGTAGAGAGGCTTGTATGGGGCCGAAGTTCATAAAGACAATTTGAGGAAGATGGCACGGCGAGGCAGAAGGGGGGGGGGGTAGCAGGCTTGAGGCCTTGCAAATTACTTGTGTGAAAATTTTTATTTGTCATCCATCGCAAGCCTTTCTAGAAGCTCTTTTTCGTTGGCTTGATCTCCTGTTTCTGTCTTGTTGTCTTCCAATCAAAGATGAGGAGGAAGCTTGTAGAGAGGGTTGTATGCGGCTGAAGTTCGTAAATCCGCTGTATCCGCCATCCACTGTATAAAGCAAGCAGAAAACTAAGCAGGTGTACTTGTTCAACATGTCAGCTTACCGCACCACGTCTGCTAGTTTCCGGTGTTTGTCCGGATTCCGGGCTAACTACTTGTGCGGCAAGAAAATAAAGTTACGTGCCTTTTTACCCCCACAATCGAATCTCTAATCGACTTCAGGAATAAACTTTTACTTTTACCTAATTTCCGGTTTAGGCCGGATTCCGGTCGAACTATCCGTTCGGCAAGAAAACTTGACCTCTTCTTTAACCCTCAAAAATCCCGCACCAACTTTGAACAAAATATCTCAACCCTTTGAGAGGTATCAGTTGCTAACAAACAGATAGACAGACGGACAAACTTTACGAAGTCATAGGTAATCTAATCGCAAATGTTTTGAGATCCCGAAAATATGTGTTAGATGGCCCTTCGAACAAGTAAGTTACGAACGATTAAATATGGGCACTTGCTAATTTTTAACATGGCTAGCTTTGCAGAGCATTTCTATGGAAACTGACAGGTCAAGTCTAACAGAAACAATTGCTGAATCAAAGTTTAGCCATGCACAGCACGAAAGCTGCAATTACCGGGCTATTACATCATTCGAGTGCGGACTTCAGCTATGCATCACACGATCTTGATTCAGCAAAGATGAAACCCCACTGCTGAATACCGCGTATGTCTAGATTTGCATCTCATTTTGGACAGTGATGTACTCGTCCTCAAGACGAAGAAGAGGGTTCGACCCCCCCCCCGAAATCCACAAAAACAATCGTCTTTTATAGGCTTTAGCCTCTGATCTACGTCTTGTTTGTACTTTCTGGTCCGACCCGCGGGCAACCCCTCCCCACTCGAAATAAATTCCTGGATACAGACCTGTTTTTGGCCCCAAAAGGCCACCATATAGCTGTTCAAAATTTGGGAACATTTTACAACACCCACAGTTACCGCTGACTCTTTTGAGAAAGATGCCGCGATAGTCACCCAACTGACAATTCTGTCGTATAATTGAGAAACAATGGCGGGGTGTAGTATTTATTTGTTTCTTTAATCCAGCAAAGTCCACCCCAACCCTTAGGTTCCGGGCCCCCTCTAAACCTTGTCAGTAGGCAGGGAGATAGAAACCCTTCGGGACCAAACAGTATCTGACGGAGGGGAGAGCCCCTTGAAGGCTGGAGTAGAGCCAACATACCCTGGATATAGCTTATTGCCACTGGATGAGTTACAGAAAGCTACCATTGCCGTTAAGACCTGTGGCATTGTTACCACAATAACCAATTCGAACGTGGATTGGGAGATACGTCCCGCCACTGTAGTTTCGGTTTGCAGTTTACCCAGAATTCCTCGTGGTAGGTTCGAGAACAGGGCATTTCGAATCTCGACCTTCTAACAGACTGTTTGTGATTCTAGGCCTGATGGTATCATCAAACTATGGTTATCTCAAGTCGTACTTGCAAGCGGGAGTTAAAGGCTGTGGAGTTCTCCTTGTTCAAGCCTAATCCGGTCATGGTCGCGAATGAGTTTGATTCTTGAAAAGGTTAGTTGTCTTTGTTTTTGTTTGGGGGATTTATGCGCACCTTAATAAGCCCTTCGTGCCGTCAGAAAGTTTAGTGCTTAACATCATCTGTCGGCTTCTTTTGGCCTGCCGCGCTATCTTCTCCTTGTTCTTCTCGGGGATGCGGTGGCCAAGGTGGAGGCTAGACTCAGTTTTGGAAAGATACACTTGCGTCAGTTATTCTTAAAATGGCACAGAATTGAGCTTTTCGGGCGGATTTACGAGATTTTGTTTGAATCTGGCTTTGGTAAGACCTTTTTTTTTTATGAAAACTTCGTCCTATTTCCCCCTCATCCCACCCTCCAGGGTCCATCAGTGGAAAGACGTCTCCCTACCGGGTTGTCGATTTCAGCATCCGGATAATCCAGCCTTTTACCCCCCTTCGGTCTCCTGCTACAGGACCTGCGAGTAAGTCTTGATCATTGTATACCTATATCATTCCTTCTGCTGTCACCATCATCAGTGATTCATTCCCAAGTGGCTGCTCTTCATTAGACGCTAAGATCTCTTGGACATAGGACCTGCGAATAAGTCTTGATTATTAGATACCTATGTCACTCCTTCTGCCGTCACCATCATCAGTGATTCATTTCCAAGTGGCTGCTCTTTAGTAGACGCTAAGATCTCTTGGACACAGAACCTGCGAATAAGTCTTGATCGTTATATACCTACATCACTGGTTCTGCCGTCACCATCATCAGTGATTCATTTCCAAGTTGCTGCTCTTTAGTAGACGCTAAGATCTCTTGGACCACAACATCATTGCGTAGGTGAGCGCGGATCTTTCCAGCCTCCGCCAGGACTGCTGGCCTCCGCTGAGCTCATCTTACATGCACGAAGAAACCAGTGGTTAAGAAGCAATCGTCGGGGGAACACACCGTGCCTTACGAAACTAGTGCCTTAAAGTTTGTGATTTTGTAGTTTCATTTGTGGATTTAGTAGCTTGAGAAAATGCAAAGAAACCAGGGGCTGGTCCCCGTCGGCGGAACAGTGCAGCAGCAGACCTTGATGTCTCAGCAGCGCACTGTGGAGCAGAGATCGTCTTCATCCGCTACGATGGTCAGGGAAAGCCACACTAGAGCTTCCGAAACCCACGTTTCTCAGCAGAGTTTCTCGTCACACCAGCAAAGTACAATGACATCACAAAGAGGTATAAGCTAAACTTCAACTAACCGGTGGTGTGTTGAGTAACAGAGCAACTAACACAGGGACTGCTAGATGTTATAGTGAATGAATTTACTACAAGCTACCTAATACCGGGGCTGTTAGACTGCAGCCTAGGTACCTACTATTATTGCCTTCTATACTTAATATCAGGCACAGCGCTTCAAAGAAATGACAACAACACACAACAACAAAAAAACAACAACGCTGAATTTCGGCGCATTGTGCGCCATCTGGTGCATGGACAGTGGGCAAGAAGGCAGCTGGACGCTGATAGAAGTTGTGTAGTCATCTTTTACGATTTTTAAGTGGGATCCGAAACAATGGATACACTACGTTGTAAGAAGTCTTTAGTTGGTCTTTAGTAATTGTGAATCACCAAATTCGGGAATTTTTATTCCGAGTTTGGACAGATAAAATCTGGTGGAGGATTAAAACGTTAGAATGCCAAATACTGCAGGTTAAGTTATCTGAAAACGAGAGTTTTATACAGTGTATGAGGTCTTGCTTTGTTGTTATTGGGACCTGAACCCTAAAACGGTAGTAGCACGTGTCTCAAAGACCCAACTCAGTGTTGCTTTAAGCTTGGTGCCCACAGAACCCGCGACACGAACAAAATTCGACTTGGAGTTGAAATGGCGCGGCGCGAAGCCGAATTCGCCTTAGGCGAATGCGAATCCGCGTTCTGTGGGCCTAAAGTTTCTTTAAAAAAAATGTGCAGCGGACAAAGCCGATTATTGTTTGTTTTTGTCCCGGAGCAGTAAACAAAAAAATAAAGTAAAAAATCACTATACAGAGAGGTTACAAGTCAAATCCACTATACATAGGGATTACAATAACTATAATCAGTGTAGACTAAGCCGTGGACCCGGCATTAAAAAGCTTGACAACGACCTCGATCCACAAAGAAGGTGATGACCCGCGAGGTCTCATGTATGATATCATCAAGCGTGCTATAGCCAACATCTGGTTGAATAGAACAAAATAAGAATAGTGTTTATTTGCTAGATGACCACACAGTAATACACAACAACAAAAATCAGCACTTGGCGTAATACTCACGTTTTAATTACCGAATCTTCCTTTTATTAACTCACCGAGTTTAATTGTTTGTACTTTCTTGCGAGTCGAGAATGTCCGTGAACTTTAATTCGTAGTCACTAAGAAAAGACCCCTGGGTCCCAAATACGGTCAGAAGATATTTGTTTTATTTATTATTTCAGTCAGATACCTGCCGACTAGGGCCATAACACATAAGCAATTACTGTCATTAAAGAGAGGACAATACGCAACGTGTAGGGCTTAATCCCCCCCCCCCAACTTTCACTGGAGACAGTTTGCTTTAAGCTGAACTTCTTACTCTACTAACTACGACTTTTCATGATGCCTCTTCTTGTGTGAAAATAATCCATTTTGGGGGGAGGTGTCAGCGCCTTTCAGTTTGGTGGCTTTCTTCTTTTTGCCCTGCTTGTTGTTTGATCGTAAAAACTGAGTGAAAACCTCAGTTGTCTGCCGGAGTCTTCTAAGATATATTGTTTCATGGATGCTTTCATCTTATGGCCAAAGTGGCGTATCTCTCGAACAGACATGCAGAAACAGACGCCAGCTGATCATGCATTTGCAGCTTCACACTTATTCTTGACTTGAGGTCCCAGGAATGTTCATTAGTTGCTTAATTATCTCCTGCAACCCCCAAGGTGGACCCATACAGCTTTGTTTTTGTCTCGATAGGGGGTCGGATTTGGTCTTTTGTTGGACCAATGTTAGACCGTTTGTGATGATGCTTGGATGGTTGACTTGTGGGTCGTGTCCGTCATTATGTATTTGTCACCCAGACGAGAGAGATCTTTTATTGGGGTATGGAAGTGTGCCTATATTTATTGGGCTTCATTTCGCGGGGATCTCGTGATCCTGAATTTCCTTGGTTATTTTTACAACAATGCAGCTCCATATCTTATGATAGGATTGTGCAGCTCGAGGTGCTCTTCAAATAAAAAAAATCATGTTTCGTTTTCAGGAGTTCACAGCAAGCGAATGTTTGTTGCAACAACAGCAGAGGTAGACTTATTAATGGGTTGTAGCAAGAACGGATAAAACAATAGCAAAAGTGTTGTAAAGACAGAAAGCATTTCTAAATCTTGATTGTAGGAATTGTCTGCTTTTGAGCTTTGAATGCTGTTTGAAATTTGGCGAATGGTCGTTTTATTTTACCAGTTGTTTCTGTTGGCTGTCTCCACATGCTTACGTGTGTATTACATATATGTGTATATACGCTTAAATCAGCATAATGACGTTATTGTTATCTTGCTTCCTTTCCTGTCCATGTTGGTAGACAATAAACATCTAGAAGGTTCGATTCTTGAATCCTAGGACAACTTCGGGTTGAAGGCGTCAGAAGACAGTCTCATAAATATGAGCGGCGACAGAGGTTTTTTCTGCTGGCCAAAAACAGACAGGCGTTTGCATCACAAAAACAGAGCATTACTAGGTATTGTTACTTGTTATATCGTAACTACATCGTTAGTTGTTTACATATTTTCGAAATTAGCACATCTTTGCATAGTTTGAAGAGGAAGCCATTTGCAAGGCGTTTGCTTGAAAACAAAGCTTACATATCTTTAGGGCAGCACGGAAAATTCGTATCAGATGTATGCTGCGAAAAGTCATGCACTCTGAGTCATTATTTTAAATGGAGGTCGAGCCAAATTTGGTCCTCGCAAAGCAGGTTTCGCTCATGCCCAGGAGTGAAAACCATATTTGGTAGATCTGAGCTACACCTCGAATCCTCTTACTTCGCGACGGCGATGTCGAGATGTGAGTCAGCAACAGGTTTGGATAAAGTTGGCGGCGAGCTTGATGAAGAGCTGCTTGATGATGATTTAGGAAACGAAGGAAGGGTTATGTTTGTCTCAAGCTTGGGAGAAGTTGAAGTTGATATAGTCTTACAGAAGTTGGTTGATATAGTGGAAAATAGGAGAGAATCCATTACTTTTTGTAGAAATGATTATTATGAACACAACTGCACCCTTTCTCTCTGTAAAATCCAACTCCTGCTAGCATTATTCACTAGAGCTGGTGGACTCGGACTCTGTACTCGTCTCGAAACGCTTTTTTCAAGGACTCGGACTCGTCTTTCACGTAGTTGTCCGTCCGCCAGAGCTGTGGACTCGGACCCTGGACTCGTCTCGAGACGCCTTTTTCAAGGACTCGGACTTGTCTCGGACTCGGATTTGCTGGACTCTGTTAGCAGCTCTGTTATTCACAAAAGCAGGAAATCCTTTACAGCTACAAATCAGTCAATCTCGTTCTCTCTTTAACCATTAGGTAGGTAAAATTGCATTAAATAACTCAAAAGACACAAACTTTCCTCTTGAAAATAATTTATCAGAAATGACCGAAAAAACTCAAAACAAATGATTTAAAGGAATAGATAGGCTACTGTCATATATTTAGCCACGTCTTTTTTAATAGTTCATTCACATACCAGCTTAATATTTTTCTTTTTTGCGTATTTTCTTGCCAATATCTGTTTCGTTTCCCCGGTTGAGACGGTTCCGACTCGTGCCACTAGACGATCTGACTGAGTCCTAGTTTGAATTAGCGATTTGGACTGGGTGATCTAGACTTTTGAAAAATGCTAGAGTGCTTCCAGCTTCAGCATAGATAACCCTTGTTACCATCAGAGAGATGAAAAGGGTTTCCTAAGACAGGATCTTGGAACCTTTATGAGGAACCTGGAGTGTCCCGAAGCTATTCGAAGTCCGCCACCGCCCTTAACCTTGCTGGTAACCTTGGTCTCCTTGTCTTGGTCACGTTAGGCACTAGTAGATGCTCTCTAAGGCACAGTCACCTCCCCCGTGGGCTATTTTTATAAAACTTGGTTAGAAATTTATTCTATGACTTAACATCTAGTATAGAGAGGATTTCGTTTCGGTCCATTTTTTCACTCCTCGTTTGCTATAGGAAACTGATAACGTGCCAGTTGTGACTATAAGTTGTGTGCAGTCGGTTATTGGTGTCCGCAACCCCTTTAGAAGTGATGCTCATTTTTGAAGAAAGAAAATTGCACGACTTGTATAATTGGATAAGTTAAAATGGCTTAATGAGCTGTGATTGGCTGGCAGTTAGACGCTTATTAAGGATAAAATCGTTATCATCGCAGATGAGATCTAAAATTGGGGAATGACTGGCGCATGGACAAGTACAGAAGGCCGTACGTCCGTGTTTTTACGTATCACGCCCTGTAGCGGGCTTTTGCAAATTTTGAACCATTTTACTACCCCCTTTTCTGTCCGGATGGTTTTGCCTTCCGTTCCTCGCTAGTTGTCTGCGTTTCTCTTCGGCGGTTTTGCCGACTATGGGCATGGTCATTTTGTTGTCAACGCCCATAGACGGCAGTTTGAAATTCCAATAGCTTTGAGGAGCCCAACCTTGCAGTTAGCGTCCAGTATACAAGAGACAAACAATCCAGAGTGATTCTTGATGTTGCATTGCAATTTCCTGTTAGATAAAATTTTTGGGGGTTTTCTAACTTAGGCTACATGCTTAGAACGCGTACCGTAAAAAGGAGTTGGTTTGATACCTTTGCCTTTTTATGAATTTTTAACAACTTCTCTTGTAATTTTTGGCCTCGCCAAAATATGGAATTTAGCTGTATGGCCGTTTCAATGGTTTGAAACCTTTACCCTGTTTTTACGAAATTTTGTATAACTGCTGTTGTGTTGTCTCCCAAATATGAAATTTATCTGTGTGAGTAGAAGATATTAGGGCCGGCGAAACAGTTTTATATCTGGCTCAGTTTTGGAAAAATCAGCTTTAATAATTTTTAACGTGGATTGATCGTTTCAGTCATCATTTTCACGGAATCTTTTTCACGAATGCGATTCGTGAAAATGATTTCTACTCTTCTAGCTGTTATAAATTCCACTGTATTCTTAGGTCCTTCAGGACCACTGTATTTGTAATCTGTGGACATTTATGGGAAAGTTTCTCTCGATTTTTTTTCGGTGGGGGGGGGGTCAGAGATTCCTGACTTATTAAAAAAAAACGCCATTTGCAAGATCACCCGAAAACACTTTGATACCTCTACCATTAGGCATATTTTCGAGATTTTTCAAATGCAATACTTTGACTTAAAAAAAATATTCCTCGACAAAGAAGAGCAAATAGCAAGCGGATTTTTTTTACTGGAAACAGGATGCCGAAACAATCCTTTCTTGAAAAAAATGCCCTTTTTTGGGAATGCCTCGGGTGAAGTTTCTCGGTTGGTGTTTGAAAACTGATTCTACTCATACATGAACCAATTTGTGTCTCACATTTATCTTGCTAGCCAAAGTCTTTTGATGAAAGAAACGGACCTGCAATTATATTCATCAGTCTGGCCTGAGGTCCACATTCTTCGTAAAAACCACAGAGGTTAGAGTCTTACCATCTCCTAGCGTGACGAGGACCCTTGCCAAGAAGGGCCGAAATATCGCCAACGAATTTCGTAGCAGACTTTTCGACTTTTTTTTTTTAGCCGTTGATTAATATGTCGTCGCTGTCACGCATTAAGGGGTCAAGCGACATTTTTCGAAATGTTCAGGAGAAGTTTTAAAAAATCTATTTTTCAACCGGTCTTGATGATTTTTATGTGGAATAAAGTCTTTCTTTACAGCGGATAGAAGGAAAGAACATTATTTTTTTTTACCGATATACTAATTATTTGTATGTCGCTTAGCTCTTTTTGACCGTTCTCGTGGCCAGAGGCGTTACTAGCCAAGGGCGTCCCCTCCCCCCCCCCCCAGTCGTGACCCCTCTGCTCGTGGCGGTTAGATATTTTGAGCAACTCATGTATGTCGAACGGCTTGGGCTCTAAACAATTTACAGTAGATACATGAGCTAAGATCCAGAGAGCCCTACTCTCGATAACTAATTTTCACAGAAATTGTCGCTTGACCCATTAATGCGTGACAGCGGCGATATGTTTCCCATTCAGCTGCAGCTGACGTTGGATGAATGAATGTTCATATTATATCTTTCACAGGAGCTACTTTTTACGGTATCTTTCCATGACTCAAGAATTTAGCATTCAGCTCACTTTCAGTTTCGACTAAACAGCTTAGTCACGAAATGCTCATAATAGCACAAGTCCTCGTAAGATCGCCATTCTTCATGTAACTAGCAGTAACATATTCGCTGAGTTGATAAGTTTCACTTTCGCTAACTAAGTAGTAGCTTTTAGCATTAGTCTCACCACGTAAATGTTTACCATAGGTCCTAGCATAGTCCTATCTGAATTGACTGCAGGCCGAACCGGGGGGGGGGGGGCAAGTATCTTACAGGGATAAATCCTCCTTGGAAAAATCCCAGCTCAATCAGTAAATCTAATTCGTCACCGCCTAAACAAGGCAAATTCATTAATACACGAAAAAATTAATTAACACACAAATTATTATTATAGTTAGTAGGGGGAGAATAGTAAACTGGGTTTATTTTCAAACGTTAGGTGGCACGGGTAAAAATAGATTAAAATTTAAAAAAGTACGAGCCCACGAATTGTGATTTCTTAGTTTTTTTTGAAATAGTATAAAAGTAAGTTAAATTACGAAAGCTAGGGCTTAAAAAAAACAAAACAAAAACAATTGATACACAAATATTTGATATGTAGATTCATTTCTTCGAATCGTGCCCAAAACGATCACTTGTCAGTATGGGCTAATTTGATAGAAATATATATCCCGAGACAATCACTTGTCAGTGTTGGCTAACTAGCTGATCAGAACAGTTAGGCAAGCGTTGAGAAACATGTTCAAAAATAGGATAAAATGTTCCGCAAACTATTCTAGGAAGAAAGCCTGTTGTATAAAATATTTTGTACCCACATTTTCAAATTGGGTGATTTAACATGTTTATTGGTCCCATTCTTTATCGAATTTCGTAATTAATCCAACTTTTGTTCAGTCCGTGTCGATTTCACCGCATTCGGTACGTCCCTACGTAAATTCGGTGGTTTAACGTATTTATTTGGTCTCATTCATTAGCAAATTTGGTTGTTCACCGGATTTGTCTCAAGTCCGTTTCTGTTCTATCGCATTCGGTCAATCCATTTCATAATTCGGTGATTAATCAGATTCACTTGGTTCTAATTCTTTACCTAATTCGTTTATTCACCGGATTTTTGTTTAGTCCGCATCTGTTACCAGACTTGCCACATTCGGTTGTTTTAGGTGGTTTTACCGTGAGTTTTGTTCCTTTCCGATATACAGACGAATTCACACGTGAATTCGTTTGTATATCTTGTGAGGATCCTGAACTATTGGATAGAAATATCTTCATGGATGTTGTTCTTCATAACTATATTCTAGTTCGACCATTTTATTCCGGTTTTTAATTGCAGTTCTAAAATGTAGTTTTTTACATTTCAAAATACAAACTTCTATGACGCTTCTTGTTTTATGACAACTAGTTGTAGAAACTTCTCACGAGTAAAAATGTGAGAAACCAAAAGAACTTTCAAGTAGCTCTAATTATACTATTTACAACTTTAATTATCCAGGCTACTACAGACTTCATTGTTCTTAAAACAAAAACTGTATAGATAGAAAATGTTGTTGTAAAGTCAAAAATTTGTCTAAAGTCGACTGTCGTGACTTAAAATGCTACTTAGGCGGATGAATCAATCAGTAGAATTTATTAACCGAAGAGCTTAACGGCCAATAAAGGTCTAAGCTCTAAAATGGTCAGAATCAGTTGTGAGAAGCAGTCGGAAACATATATATATACATATTTCGGAGACTTTAAAACAATAGACAAAAAATTAATTAATATATTTTACAAAAAAAATCCTGAAATAAAATTCGGTAAAAAAAATCTGTCTAAAATTGATGAAATGTATTGACAGCTAGATGAATAGACCTGTTTGTCATCACATCTCATCGAATTATCATCTTTCGTTTTTATTTTTCGGTCAGTACGAATGACGTAGATAAACTCGTCGGAGTTCCTGGGGTTATATATTAAATAATGGCTCAAAAACTTGCTGGAAGAAACGAACTTGAAATCATTGCAGACTCGTTTCTTCCAGTCACAGTCTGACGAGGACCCTTGCCAAGAAGGGCCGCAATAACGCTAACGAACACCTTAGCTGGCTTTGCTGTTTTGAGCCATTTTTCAAAATATATATATATATATATATATATATATTCGATTAATAGCCCACCAAATGCACATGGCGACAGTTTATGTAAAAGGAAATAAGGAAAAGCAAACACAAATAAAAAACAACATTTATGACGACAGTTTGGAGTGAATTTTTAATTAAGCCTAAAAAACTCATGAAAAACATCATGTAGTCGATGAGCTGAATGAATAGATGTTTTTAACAAAGACGCCGACGTCCTCTCCAGAGACCGAATGACATCTTGCACGCCGAACTTCTGGATTAACTGGATTATAAGTTTCCCAGTTAAACTCGCTTGATTCGAAGGGGAGTATTTATAATTCCTGGAGTTACAGCGGCTGAAACCTACAATCACTTTCAACCACGCCGTATGTGGACTGTGGAGAATTCATCCGTATGGGTCTAGGTCTAAATTGCTGAGCTGCTATCCAGTATGTCCGCATGCCAGGGCTGATGGCGCCACAATAAGCACTCTGGATTTATTGCTCGTGCCATATTTGTTACACAACTGCTTACCTGCACAAACCCTCATCAAAAGCTTAGCCCAGACGACCATTTATGGAACAGTCCATAAGAGAAGACGTGGAGCTATGTAAATGGTTGCAACGTTATTGGCTAATGCGGTTTTCGTCAATCTGTGTATTGAAAAATAGGCCAGGTTCCTGAATTGGGATTCCATAGATTGAACAACTTTCGGTTTTCTGTGTCTGGTCTGGTCCACTTCTACTGTATTTGAAAGTACCTCATTTGAACCATTCTACTTTACAGTTTTCTGTTCTATATTACTTCTTTATTTGGCAAGGCAAGCAGAAAAAATGTTAACAACTGAAATGTTTTCCCTGCGGCGCACAATTTTAAAACAATTTGGATTACCGCATGCACTTGCACTAGCACCTTTCTGGAAAATTTTCCACACATCCGATGTTAAGACTATTAGAACTACTTATTACAAATACGCAAAATTCCTGCTTGGGCTGCCGTTGTGGTCTCGTCATCGACGAGTCACAAGAAATCATGGGGTTAGAGATACCGATAGAGGCTGCTTTAGAGCATCGTGCTCGATTTCTGGAATCCCTCGACCCTCTGAACAGCCTCTGTCCAGCAATTAAGCAATAGTCAAAGAAAAAAGGCTATTAGTTATTAATGCATTTTTTGAAGTTAAAATAGTGCAAATTGTTTACAAAGTTAAAATTGTATCTTGTGTGTTTGTTGTTCATTGTTCTTTCTTCTTTATTTTTTTTCTTTTCTTCTACTCCATCAGTGACATTCTTATGTAAAGATGGGTAATAAACTTATTCATTCATTTTATGCCAAAACCTCTGTATCTTAACAGAAAACAGGGTCATTTTCGAGACGTGCACAGTTGACACTTTTTTGTTTACCTAAATCTGTGTAATTTTGCAGAAAACAGGTCAATTTCTCGAAATTTCCTCGGACATTTCTTTCCTGTGTCGGACATATTCGGTTTTCTGCCAAAATACCAGAAAATACATTTTCCTGCAGGGCATAGTTCGAACATAATTCGGATTTGTAAACATTTATAAAAGGTGAAATGACGGGCCTGGATATTGCCGTACCCAGCCCCCCCCCCATCAGAACAAATCTACTTTATATCTACTTGATACTGGAGGGCTACTACTTTTTTTTTCGGAAAGAGCGAGGGGAAAGACCGAATATGGTGTTATTTTGGAGGATGCTTAGAATTTGAGGGCTTCCGCTCGTTCTAAGCCAATGTGACTTTAAAAATAACACCAGTTTTAACCAATCATAAGCTAGTAACTTCCCGAACCCCGATGCACACTGAAGTTCCACGGTCTACCAATAGGATTGTCTGCATGATGTCTAGTCCCAAGCCGTCCCTAGTAAAACGTCCCCGACAAAAAGTCCCCATGACAAAACGTTCCCAACCTTAATCAAAAAGTTCAAAAGCTTATAGACCATTAGAGGCTACCAATAGTTCCGTGGCCCAAAATTTTCGAACAAGCGATTGAAAAGCTTGGTCCAGTTGTAGACTAGGTTGCATTGCGACAGATGATATATTTGATGGGTTTGTTCCAGAAATTGGGGTGAAAAGCAATTGAACGAAGAGTCCCATGCGCCAAACAAAGCGGTGTATGTACATACACCGCCGTTTCTGTCAGTTATGATTCGCCGAAACACCCACGTGTCATGGAAGCCACGTTCCTCATTGGCCGATTACCGCGTGACGTAATCCTGGCTTCGTGCCTGACCCGAAAATGGATTCGGAAACGCGATCGCCTGGAGCAGGCGTCCTGGGAGATGAGACTGGACCCTAATTTTAGACCGTCTCTTGGCTCCGAATCCTTGGTCCCTGATTAATAGCGAGCTCTTCCGCTCTCCTTTTGTTGAACCTTTGTCCTACTTCGCGAATTTGATAGACATTCTTGCAGAAATTAGATTCAAAGTTTTCATTTTTGAAGCATTTAGGGAGTTGAACAAAACTCCCAATGGAAAAAAAATTGAAGCGCACTGGCCAAAATTTGCCAAGAAAGAGATTTCGGACGCAACTCGATTTTCTTCGAGTGAAGAAAGTTTGTCCAGTGAAATTGTAGCTTTAATAGAGAAGATAGCGTGGTAACAGTCGCGTAGTTTATTTTGTGTTATTTATTTATTTATGTATTTACGCGACTTTTTTAAGCTTACAAGCAGTACTTTCATCGGATGACAAAGATAGAACAGAGTCGCACCACATAAAAAAGTAAAAACTTGAATATATAGATCAGTCACTATGGTCTATGAACTTATTCCTAGCATCGTTTTTTGAAGTCTTGAAGTCACTATTTGAACACTTGTGTCCATAATATCATTCTTGCTAGTTCTGTGGACTCTTAATATCCTTCCCTTCCCAAGAGGAGCTTTCCCTTCCTTGTTTGCCTCAAAAGAAACTTAACAGTTGCCACCTACTGCGAAAACAGTTTTCGGATATTTTCGTTTCATTTCAAATCCATTCAAAGACCTTCGAGAAGGAATATTTCGACTGTTAAATAGCCTATAGTGTGCTCACATAGTCTGACTCATCGACGGAAAATTCCTTCTGATTGAATAGATACAAAGCCACGCCCCAATTTGGGTGTTACCGCTGAGATTAAAAAACAAAGAAAAAGAAAAAAAAATCTCCTCTGATGTAATTTCTCTAGTTCAGTCAAGGAGTATTACTGAGTTTAAAGAGACGTTATTAAAAATAATGTATAATTCCATTGCTCTATTTTAGTCAAGGGTTATTAAACAGCCCTTATTCACAACGATAGCTTCTCCTGTCATTTCTGCTTTAAAATATCGCGCCATTTTTTGAATCTGGCACGTTTTGATTTTGTTTATTGATCGCCTTGTAAAAGAGTCATTGATTTCTCCCACGTACGAAACGTGGTAGCAAATCTCAATCCGCGATAACGATTTTTCTAATTCGTTCTTCCGGAGTATTGATATGCTTCCAAATTCAGCATCAGCACCACATAAACAGTGCCAAGACATTCCTAATTTTTGTCTCTTCTCATTGGCTAATGAACTAATCAATCAAGTCTTTCTTTCAATCTGCCAGGTGTTATGTTGTGGACTTTCGACTGTGAAATGTATCGCTCTTCCGCATTTCTGTCATATATCATATTCCATGTTCACCCGTTTTCATTTATTCATTTGTTACTTATTCGTTCACTATTTATTTATTTCCGTCTACTTTATGCAACTTGTACACTTTCCAAGAGTACCTAAGCATAGAAAAAGTACGCTTGTCTTTCCGAACAGTTGAAATACAATCGATGTTACGAAGATGTAACGAACAGAAACGTGACGGAGTAAAAAAAATAAAAAATCACCCATTCCTTGATGAATGAAGGATTTTTTCTTAGGGATAAGGTATCGTTTTGTCTTACCATAAGGAAGGGAAAGAGCACAGTTACGAAAATAGGGAAGGAGAAAAAAATAAATTGCAATTTTTCCGTTGGATAAGATCCAGTTCATAGAAGTAACGATTAAAAAGTTAGGAGTAACAGATAGTAATAAGCTAGATTCATGTCTGTGCTGATTTCTGTGTCCTCCTAGCCACCCCCTTTTTATGTCATCGGCAATACACAGAACGATAGGTAGCCTACTGTAAACTATTTTTTACGTCAAACATTTTTTTTTCTTACCAAAAGCTGACAGTTTTTTTTTTACAGTTCAAGGCATGCTGGTTCAACCCCAACAGCAGATGCAGCAAATGATGTGAGTAATGTTGTTATGTATGTTATGGTGGGGGGAGGGGGTATGCTGTATTCGTACTTCTGTTGGTTATACCCTATTGAGGATTTACCTGTTTTCTAATAGTGGAGGGGGGATATAATGGGAGGGGGGACTATTTTCTGATAGGGGTGACGGTAATTGGCATGCTGTCAGTCACCATCGGCTACCGACTTTCGCCTACTTGGCATCCTCGTCAGGTCGAAACAGTGCAAGACCGCCCACGATGACACTAAATTGGAAGAAGGCCTAATGGGCCTTATACAGAGTTTGCTCCAGTAGGCTATGGCTAAGTCTGAGTGGATCCGCAGCGACAAAACCTGTGTAGGCTCAGTTAATATGCAGAAGGCATACGCGAACCTGTTACTGCTTCAAGTGCACTTCACAAGCTGCTTAGTCCCATTTAGGAGGCTGTTTACAAAACTGCCTTTCTCGGCCTAATTATAATTTTTTCGTAGCGTGTGCCTAAAATCTAAAAGGCAATCTTGTAGAGATACTCCCAAACAGGGCCGTATTCAGGAATTGATTTTTTTTTGGGGGGGGGGGTTGCCATTCGGTGGGGGGTTTGCCCGCGGGTTGGACCAAAAAGTACGTAAAATGCATAGATCAGATTTTAAAGCTTACAAAAAACGATTACTTTTGTGGGTTTCGGGGGGGGGGGGGGGTCGAACCCCCTAACCCCCCTGGATACGGCCTTGCTCCCAAACGATACTAAAATGATAATCTACAGGAAATGCTGTTTCTGTTTCAAGTGATTGAAATTGATTTGTTTAAAATTCTTTTGTTAAAAAAACATACGGCTTAGGCTGCCCCTTTAGTCAGAAGCATGGCAAATCATATCATAGTAAAATGTGCGAACTAGGTATTCCTAGCAATGAGTTTGTCGTTAACAATAAATGGGGAAAAGACCCGAACACGACAAAGGTAAAGATCAGGGTAGTGTAGTGAGTAGGCCTATCGTCAGAAACTTGAAATTTCAGACGGATGGAATTACTATCAAAGTGTGGGTGAAACTTGAAATTTCAGACGGATGGAATTACTATCAAAGTGGGGTGAAATGAGTTTGATCCTTGAAAGGAATAATGAGTTCTTCTCATTAAATACGCCTGCAGAGATGTTTAAAGCATGAGTGACACGATAAACTATTCTTTGTGTACATTAAAGGCCCTTCAGAATCTGTAAAACCATTGTGAAATTGTGACATCGCGCATCCTGTAATTCTGAGCAGTAAAACCTCTCGAGGTTCTCACTAGTCCCCGGTAAATTTGCTTCAAGCCTGTCAGATCTTACATCGATGCATCACAGAATTGGCGTGAAATCTGATTGCGTGAAGTCAAGTTGCGTGGAGTCCCTTATAAAACTTGGAGGGTTTCGAATGCGAGATAACTCGAAGTAAAAGCTGTTCCACTGACTGCAAGTATATTGAAGTCCGTATTCAAATCTGCTTCATACTAACCCACCCTCTGTTGTGGACCCTGGTCACACGAGAAAAAATTTCCGGCATCAGATAATCTCAATCCGAAATAACAACTGTTTCTAGCTATAAAGATAATAAATATCGAACAAGACATTCACGTTCCATCAATTATTCACTCATGTCATTGTGCTTATGAAGGATGTTGAGAATCCCGGCGTCGCGAAACTACAACTGTTTCTAGCTATAAAGATAATAAATATCGAACAAGACATTCACGTTCCATCAATTATTCACTCATGTCATTGTGCTTATGAAGGATGTTGAGAATCCCGGCTTCGCGAAACTGCAGAATAGAGAGGCACGCGATGACAGAGGGGATAGAGACTGATCAGTTAGTGAAAGGAACCGAATGTTTGTGCAGTTTGGCATTGTTTTTGACACTTCAAGAAAGAAGTTGCATGGATCACGAAACAGAGACCAGATTTGGTTTCTTTCAGAGACAGCGAATGCTCAGCCGTCTTTATTTCTATGTGCACTACTTTTGTATACAACAGTCACTAAGCCTTATCACAGTATTTTCTACATTCCCAGCTGTATTTTCTACATTCCATTCCGGGTCGTTCCGGTACGAGAACTATGTCGGAATATCGGTTTGTATGTTACTCCCCGTATTTGTACAGAGAACAGATTTGTTTCTGGCAGACACAGCCAATAGTTGCGGTTTTGCAGATACCGTGGTATCTGATACCACGGTCTAAAGTCGTTTTGCAGTTATCGTGGTATCTGGCCAGTTACCGTGGTAACTCATCGTGGTATCTGAAAAAGTCATCACACTTTCATCAATTTTTGTAAAATTGGTGGGAAAGAACTTTGGCACTTCGTGAGGTGACTGAATATCAGAAAAGCGCAATTTCGGCAATTGTCCTTTTTGCAGAGCAACCGTATATCAGATACCACGGTAACTGCAAAAACGAGTATTTGCAGATCCAGTTACCGCGGTAACAGATACCATGGTAAAACGCAACTAATATTCAACCACCTTTAATTCTTTGGACAACACTTGTATATAAAAAAAATTCTTCTGTTTTGCCACAGGATTTTCTTCATTCCCAAATTTCCGGTTTAAACCAAATTCCGGGTCGTTTACGATACGAAAACTATGTCGGAAGATCGATTTGTGTGTTTTCTTATTATCCATATGTGACCACTCCATACACAAGAAAAACGGCATAAAGAAAGAGCTTGTGTTCAGGGGCGTCACATAGGGGAGGGGGGCGCCCCCCAATGTTGTCGGCTAGTCGGTAAAAAATTACCGAGTCGGCGCGAAGCGCAGCGATTTTCCGTAAAAACAGACGATTTTTTTTCTTGGATTTTTCATGGATTTTTTCAGTCGACTTTTTTCGTAAAAATAATAGATAACAGCAGGATAACAGTTATTTTTTTCTGAAAATCGGTTGTTTTTTGTAAAAACAGTAGTTTTTTCTTAAAAAGAGTCGTTTTTCTGCAAAAGCAGTCGGTAAAAATAACCAGCCAGTTGGTAAATACCTTGTCCCCCCGCCAAACATTGTAGCTAGTAACGCCTCTGGGCCTCTTAACAGATAGCAGATTTGGTATCAGACAGAAATAGTGAATTTGAGGCCATCTTTAAACACCTGCAAAACTGGCAGAACAAGACCAAGGGTGTCGATGGGATCCCAAAATCTAATATGGGATTCAGGATTCAACAACTTTACTAAAAAAAATTCATGCCGGCTTGACGACCGGTTACAAACAAAGCACATACGTGCTTGAAAAACGCAACCGGTACACATTTACTACCATATAATCATATCATATTTACTACCACTAATTAAACCTTCACTAAAATAAACGAATATGATGTTGATAGATCAATACTCTTTACTTGTAATATTTAGAAACAGATCGAAGTTTAAAGCTTCAAGCCCCTCGCGAAGCCCTTCTAGCAACCGATTCTTACTTACAAGTCTATCTCCCCGTGATAGACATGGTACTATATCGTTCTTACCATGAAATACACTGGCAAAAAATACAGGTTATACCAACTAGGAAAAGTTGGCAACCCCTCATCACCAAAGATTCTAGTAACCGATTCTTACTTACGAGTCAATGTCCACGTGATAGACATGGTACCAAATTGTTCGTACCCTAAAAAGCACAGGAAACAAATTGTAGGTACACCAAGTAGACAAAACTGCTAACCCGTCGTTGCCGAAGATGATTATGGTCTAACAGCCTATTATTAGACTATGAAACCATTAGAAGTGCCCTACTTGTCTCACAATTCGGATCGGTCTATTTTTGGTTTCAATGTGTACCCTTCTACTGAAGTTGTCAATCCCTCTAAACTTTCCAACTGTTATATAGCCCGCAACCACCTTCTCTTTTCCCACATACCAACCCCTTCGACCTTCGAAAACAACTAGGTCTTAGGTTCATTGATTACGCGTTCTGCGCAGAGCTATACTGTTATGCAGAGCTATACTATTTTGAAGAAAAGGGGTAGACATGTGGCCGGTTTTTGCCGGATTCCAGGTGAACTACTAGTCCGGTGAGAAAATAACTTTCATATTCGGATTCAGCATGTCTCCTTACCCCCTAAATCAACTATCTCAATAGATTTTAAAAATTATTTTTTTTGCCCCTTAATTTAAACCCCTCCCCCACCTCAAATATAGGGCTACAGAGCCCATCTTCGAACTTGACTTGTACTCTGACCCGAAGGATCCTCCCACCAAGTTTCATCAAAATATCTCAATCTCATTCGAGAGTTATCGTGCGCACAGACGGACGGACGGACAGACGGGCAACTTTTGCGATGTCATAGGTATCCCTCCACTTACGTTTTGGGATCCCAAAAACACAACTGGTGTCGTGTAATGTTTACAAAAAAATGCTAACTAAGATTTTTTTCGTAGTATGGGCCAACGCTTGGAAGGATCTCCACCCGTTTTCGAACAGATCTTCCGAAACGCTCGCTTCGCCCAGGGTGGAAATGCCCTGTTCGAAGGAAAGGTCAAGGGAACCCCTACTCCAGAGGTTTCTTGGACTAGACAGGATCAGCCAATTTCAGGTAAATTTTATATTGCGACTTGATTATTCTGCTGTATTTATGCTTTTCTGGATTGGGGGGCACCAGGCTAGCGAAGTTGGACCTGAAAACATTGGAGTATTTGCATTCCAAACAGATTTTGTCCCCGCCTGTGGCTTGCTTTCTATTTTTTGATCAGTGCGTACAAAAAACAAAATCTTTTCATCAAATACAATTAAGTTGGGTGCCGTATTTTCCCAGTTCATGGACATGTACGTTCGTGTTAGCCAAGCTAAGCCGTTATCCATTACTTGAACCCAGTTCGACTGCTAGTACTATTACTAACTTCGCCAAACTTCGGACAGAGTCACGACCGGGCCACATATGGTCACATCTGTAAGTTATTTGGTTTGTAAATTGGTTATTTCCCGCTCTTTACGTTTCATCCTGGTCACACTTGGAACAAAGAAATTCAAGAAACAACACTTCCATCATCTCTCAAGGGAAAACAAAAGTCTGTAACTGTTGCCTGTGTTTGGTCCAAATGGCGGAGATGGAATTCGGTGATTCACAATTACCAAAGCCCGACGTACTTGCAGCGTCATGGTGGGAATATGGGAACACATGCCCCAAAGTCGAAGATTTTTTTATGACTGGACTGAGTAGGCCTTTACGACTGTCTTCGCGAAATACGAGCATCTACAGTTTTCAACTGACAAGTCGATTAAAATTTCCTTCAGTGACTTCTCCCATGAATTTCAGAGCTTCCTTCTGTCACGGTTTGCGCAGTAACTCACCTGATGACAATGGTTTAGCAAGACTCCTTTTTAATTTGAGATGAGTCATGTGTTTTGGTATTCCTAAAAATGCAGTTTTTGGTCATGCAAGTAATGGTGCTCTTAGGGACGTTTTGAATAAAGCCTGGCGTGTCGTGAGTAGGCAATAGTAAATTCTGAGGAGGGGATTTTTGACTCTCCATGACAAAAACGAACAGTTTACATTGTTAATTTCTGTATCTGTTCTACTTCGGATATTTCGCGTAGAATCAATGTTAATTTGTTTTTTTTTACTTGTTTATCTATTTTGTAGCTATCTTGAATATTTAAGTTTTGGGGTGGGAAATAAGTTAAGTATAATCATGGAGGACGCTTGGGATAATCGGCTTTATTAAAACAGTTGCTGTTACTGAACTAACAAAACAAGTCAGGATATTCTGTATTTTTGAGGATATTGCACATTTTTGGAAACCGAAAGTTTCGGAACGAACAAGAAATGCCCCGGTAATACAGCTTTAAGATTGTGCTGGTGAATGAAGCATATGCTGATATAGAAAAGGATCGTAGTCATTTACCAGATTGTATAGATCATAGCCGTATCGAGGGGTTGCCCACTCCCCGGCACGTACACCCTTTCCCGGCACCGACCGGCACCAACTGAAATAGGCGGTGCCAGAACCGGTGCAGACAAGAAGTTGGGCGTTTCATTTTTCAAACGCTTCGAAAAATGCTTATTTTTATGTTTTAACTCGTGACAACCGGTGCCGTGAGGTTTCAGCCGGTGCCGGCACCGACCGGGTATCGCGGCAACGGGCACTTGCTGTACACTAAAATCGAGAGTGGGCAACCCCTTGAGCCGTATTCAGGAAAAAGACAGGAACTTTGCGAACGACACAACCTGCGTAATAAGCCATCAGGTCTTAGGTCTGTACGGCATCAAATGATCTTTAGTTCAGCTTTGACCTAGAAGGTTGATAGACTTAGACCCGTCTGGGATCCGGTCGAAGGTTTTGGCCTTGTTCGCATGGCTATAAGACGTACGAAATGCTCATACTGGTTTCTCGATGGCCTAGATTCGTACTTTTGGCAATAGTTGGCACACAGACATAAGGTGCCTTTTGTATGTGTGTCTTTATTCTGTGGGCGGAAAGGTATCATTATACGAACAGTTGTCTGTGAAGATTTGATGATACCGAAGTTCATAAACATGACTCGCATATCCCTTATTAGATGTGTACCAGTAGATGGGACCATCACTCGATCATAACTAAAAATAGCAAGATGAACTGTGAAGATGTAAGCAATTTTAATTTGGAAATAAAATAGTCGTTAAGGTTTGTAATAATAATAAATAGATAATTTTATAAATAGAAGTTGTAATAAAGTTAAATACAAAAAAATGATTGAATAAATTCTGATTCTTTTTATTAAGGTATATTTTATAGTTAGGTGTTTTTAAAAAGTAAAAAGAAGAATTGCCGTGAATGAAGGAGGGAGTTAAAAGCGGAAAACTTAAAAAGACTCTATACAGGAAAAAATTAAAATAAGCTCGAAATCTGCTCACCATCTTTTTACCATGTTGAAGTAATAGAAACCATAGCTTAAAATGTAAGACATTATGAGAAAAAAAAAATCCCCGTCAACTTGTTGAGGGTTGTTTAGGTTTCCGGTTATTGTAAATTTTTACTCGTCTCTTAGCAGCATGCCATTTTACTACGAAACAGAACCCCCAGGACTGTGCGTTCCCATGGCTGGTCTTCTTCTACGTCAAAGTGACGATTACACTTTTGACACAAGTCTTTCAACGGTCGCTCACGCAATCCAGCCGCCAAAAAACTGCCGACAGTCTGCTGCTTCTAATGGAGCAATAACTCTGAAGGCGTCGCTTTTTGCTGAGAAAATTAAATGCACAAGTCGTAGGCCGGTTCAAAAAAAGTGTACAACATTTCGGATGATGTCATAAGCAGTCCATATTGGGGTAGACAGAATTTTGCTCTTGTAAATTTCTTCTGGACATACAAAAGAAACGGCATCTGAAAAAATGCAAAATTGGTGGTGATGTCACAACTAGCTAATTAAGAGTTTTAGTTCTAGGTCAGTTTTGAAATAAAAGTCGGATGATTGTCATTATTATGTTGTCAGGACATTGGTGCAGAAAAATGTCTAGTGAACATACAATTTATGAAAACGGTGTCTGAGAAAGTGTGAAGAAATTTATTCATGACGTCAAAAAAGCCAGATAATTGCTCGAGTTCCAGGTCAGTCTGGAAAAAGTTGGGAAATCTTGTAATTAGTCTAGTTTATGTTGTCGAAATTGTGCTCAAGAGTATCTGAAAAATTGCAAAATCTGTGGTGACGTCACAAAAAGCTAAGAGTCCTAGGTCACTTAAATAAATACGAAAAAATCGGACGTTGTCTTAGAGTCTGTTAGATTGGTCAGATTTTTCCGTAGACAGTATTTTAAAGCTAGATGATGTCTAAAGTTCAGCAGTTTATTTTTAAATATTCGTAGAAAACCAGATTGTTTGACATGTCCGAATGGAAAGACAAGCTCGATTCAATATACACGATAGGCCTACAATTTGTTTGTTTACCCTTGTACTGACAATAACAACAAATTTTGACAAGACAAAACAAAGATAAAAAAGATTCAGATACATTGCGATAATATTTCTTTTTTCCTACTCTATCTATGCCTTGTGCTTTTTGATGAGTGAAAAATAATAATATTATTATTAAAAAGACAAGCAATCTTTCAGCGAATTGCAAAAGTGGAGTGAGGCCAATAATCACATCAACGTTTGTCAGCCGGTTCTTGCAAGCAGAATCGAAACAAACGGAGATGATTTAAAAAGCTAGATCAGCTTGTGATAACATTTAATGGCTCGTCTGTTCCAACTCTGCGTGGGAACATGGTTTCTAATTAGCCGCTTGAGGTCTTAAGAGTGTTAATTATTAAGTGTTCAGTTTGATTACAGCATCGATCGAAGAGGTGGAAAGGCTTGCTTATTGGTAGTGCCATTAGTTCCTGATAACCTCGCTGATAACCTGATAACTGTTCCATGTTCAAGATCCTTTGAAATCTCTTTGCGTGGAGACACACAGTTCAAAATTCAGCCGTCGTAATTTAAACCTCGAAGATCAAATGATATTTTGTTACTACCCTTGAAGGCCATTTGAAATCTTAAAACTTGTGTGCTGTACTTAGTTAGGTGAGGGGTTTCTTCACTCGAATCTTCTCTAGATGGTTATTTGGGTGAAGATGCAAAATTAAAACTTTACGCATCATAACCTAAACCTTAAAGATCAGATGATAGTTTTGTTTCCGATCATGCCAATCGGTAACCTGTCAAGCCGTAATTCAGATATAATGCGTGAACTATGTGGGTTACCTGATACAAACTTTGTTTCATCCTAATTCCATATGAACATACAACAACTAATAATAAACAAACACAATTACATGAAAGTAAACAAAGTTCGGGTCGTGGAAGCACGTCGTCCCCCCTCTTAGCCTTACTGGCTAAGGGCAGATAATCAGAGAATAGCGCCGCCAGTTAGGCTGATGCTTTATTTACCTTTAACTTTACTCATGGTAACCATAATTTTTTTTGCAGATTCAAACAAATACCAAATGAAGTATGACTCACAGAGTGGTAAAGTGTCCTTGCTCATATCTCTCATCGGACCGGGAGATGAGGGTGAATACACTTGCACTGCAGTCAACCAATTTGGTGAAGCAATCTGCACTGTCTACATCCAGCCTGAAGGTAATGCTTAGTTTATATTCTCTCCTTATGTATTTGTTATCTGTCCTATTTTGTTCTAGTCCATTCACACTTATTTACTAGGCGATTGAACAGTAGTCGTGTTACTTGGACGGTTATTTCGATAAATAAATACAGATTTTTAGTTAAATAAGGCTGTTACGCCTCTTAGTATTTTTAGATTCCATCTTTATCTACATTTACTATCTGACATATTTTGTTCTGGTCCATTAACACTTATTCACCAAGCGATTGTACAGTAGATGCGTGTTACATGGACAATTTATTTCGATAAAAACTTTAATAATCAGATGTGTTGATTATTTTTAAGATTTAGAACTTTCAAGTTCAAAAACAAAAAAAAATAACCCATTAAACTATGTAATCTATATCTCTTAAAGAAGAACGATTGTTAGAAAAACAACACTAGGAGGTGTCGGTGGTGGTTGGGAAGGGGGAGGTGAGAAGTTCAGACTTGAGTTAGCCAAGTTTGTCTGCCTCTTTGTGACAGTATGTCCTTCTGTTCGTCTACATACATGTCAGCTGTTTCTGAGGGTGTTCCCGGTACCAGATTGTTTTCAAGATGATATCAGCTTATCCCAATCGTACGGCCATAGCACACGTCGCTGATCAGGCTGATTTTATGGTTGGATTGGACTTTGTATTGTACTGATCTGAACAGATTATATTGATTGGAATTCATTCCTTGTTTGGTGACACCCCTGATAATGCTTGTTGTTGATAAAGGTTGATGCGTGTTAATTCGTCACAGATACTTCGATGTACACCATTTCTCAAGTGATTTGCTCGTAACAATAGATTCATTCATTTAATCGTACTACACAAACTACATAACACAAATATATGGTAAGGGACAAGATCCCCTGAAGCTATCTTGTTGGGGATCCACTACCTATTATACTAACCTACATTGAAGATAATCACATTACAATAATTACATCACATTACAAGCATAAATAAAATACACATACAAAAAAACATTAACGGCAAAAAGTTCTGTTAAAAAAACAGGCTTGCTCTTTTTGCCTTCCCCTAACATAACACCGATAAGATGGACATGATGAATGTCAACTATATTTTCTGTTATGGTGACGTGCCATGGCCATGGCCTTTAAGGCTTTAGAATAATTGAACTGGCTTACTTACATGCACTGAAAGTTAGGTTCTGTATTAAACTACCTATCCGCTGACGACAGCCTGTAGCCTACGTTTCTCCGTTCAGGTCTTGTAGTTTATTTCCTAGACTGTCTTTGGGTTTCGCAGTTATCTGCACTCAGGCTAGTAGTCGACTCTCGTAAAATCTGCTTGTTGTTATGGCACTTGAGCCTACTCAAGTGCCATATAGCGATCGCAATGTCTGTCGGTCTGTCGTTCTGTCGGTCTGTCCGGGTTTTGCTAGTTTGGGCACTTCCACATAAGCTAGGACGATGAAAATTGGCAGGCATTTCAGGGACCCGACCAGATTAACTTGGAAATAATCACTTCCTCCACCCGGCTATCGTGGAGTGGAGGGATGGGAAATTCGGAAACTATTTACATGAATAACTTTGAACGGGTAATAGGACATGAATGAAACTTGACAAGCTCCAAGAACGAATGTCTCAGATGTTCAGTATCAGGGTCGGATCCGATAACTGGGGGGGGGGGGGGGCTTGAAGGGGGCACCGGAAATCTCGTTAAACGCTTCGAAATAAGCTAGGACGATGAAAATTGGCAGGCATATAGGGACCCCACCAGATGAACATGGAAATAATCATATCTCCGACCCGGCCACTGTGGGGGACAGGACGGATGGGGAATCTTGAGACTAGTAACATGCTTAACTTCGAAACGACTAATCGGATATGCAAGTGTCTCTAATGTTCAGTCTCAAATCCGGACTGGATCCGGAACCTCAGTGAGACAAAACTTCTATTCTAACAGTTGTCAATGGAAGGAAAGATTCAGCCTTGACAACTGCAAACCGCATCTGACAAACATGCTAACTCTTCCTACAAGTGCCATATGAGCTTTCAGCTCTTTTTTTTGGGGGCATCGCTTCTTTTGACGAGAAGTGGGTTCGTAACCTCGCGAAAACCTCCCCTAGAATTCGTGCTCTCGTCTGCCCCCTTCTAATATTCCAACTTCTGACAGAGAAATCGTACCAATGGAACAGTTTTGCAACCAACAAATCCCTCACCTCCCAGACGTCGTTTCCAATTACAGAGGTTCGCCCTTCGTACTTTTCCACTCTTTCGCACTTTTTCCCCCACATTCCACAGTTTCCTCAGCTAAGTGTTTGCTTAGTTGGACCGAAATAGCTGAGGTTGAAGGGCTTGTGCCAACTTTATGTGATGTTACGTAAAATGAGGGGCAGAGGTAGAACTAAAACAAATACTAGATGTCGCCATCGCACCCTCAAAAATCGAAAAATCCGAGGGGAAATTTCTGTCAAAAATGAAACCACATTTTTGGATAATAATCCAAGAAAAGTCCGAGGTGGGGTGAATTATTTGATGTGATTATTTGATGCCTTGTTCAAGTAAGGATGCTGTTATATGTTTGAGTATTTCCAAGGAAACCTAGTAGGTGTTTTGGCGGTCAGTAGAGTGTCTGAATGTTGAGAGGTGGGGCGTTTCCAAGTTTAAAACCACTGCGCTTGAATTTTGCAAAATTGAGCTATTGCTAATTACTGAGTTTAGCCTATTTGTTCTTTCGTTTTACCTCATCCTAGTTACATAAACTGTCACTGGGACAGCCTTTTATCTTCAGACCTTCTTCATATTTTTATAAGTGAATAATTTCATTTTTACTTTCTTCCTCACCTTTTAAGCGTTAAAAACGACGTGGGGCTAATCCTAGTTTATGTTGACGGTAGGTAATAAATATAATAGAAAGGCCCTCCCAAGTTGTTCCGTGAACCCTGAAGTTCGACTTTGACGTGGAGTAGACAAATCTGTCTGGCCACAAATAGATCATCGGACAGATTTCGAAGTGGAAAGAAGGTTCCCCTTTCTGTCCCAAAAACAGGATCTCTTGCCTCGAGAGATGCAGGATTTGTTCCCAAAAGTAATAGAGGTGGGTTTTGATGGATGTGTTGTTGTCTGAAATCAGCTGTTGGATGGTGACGAGTTGATTTAGACTCGAAGAAAGCTAAATTAGCTGATGATTGCTTGACCGTGATGAGGAGGTACCAGTCAGCAGTTGCATAGATTCTTCTTTAGGTTGGTTATTTTGCTGATCTCGCTCAGCTTTGTTTTGTTAATCTTGTCATCCACCTGGTCGGGTGAAAGTGCCGGGATACAGGTCCGTATCGATGAATTTATTTCGGGGGGGGGGGGGGGTTACCCGCGGGCGGACCTAGTCCATACCAGAAAGTAAAATAAAATACCAATCAGAGGTTAAAAACTATAAGAAACGATTATTTGTGTATGTTTCGGAAGGGGTTCGAACCCCCTACCCCCCCTGGATACGGCCGTGCCGGGATAAATAATCTTTCTGTTGGCGCAGGGATTAAGTAGGCAAAAATTTGAATGATACTCAGCCCGAGACTGAGCCTGTCGCAGCTTTCGTTCTCTTTAGAAAGCTCCGCAGAAAGTTGAATGGTCGGGAGAAGAACAAATTAATATAAATTTAGGTAAATTAAGAAGCGAATCAGATTTGTATAAGAACCGAAATAGAAGAATTGAGATAATCCTGATATAAACCAACGAGTCTAGCCCATTAGGCAAAAAGTGTTTATTTGCAGTTGAAGGGATAGTGTAGTATGCCCAGAAGCTCAAGACTTGTAGATCAAGAAGTTCAGATCCCCTCATTTCAAGTTTGTTATCCCCTAGCTGCTGAGAGATTTATCAGATGAACCAAACATAGTGGGATCCATCCAAATTTGGTTCGGGGTTACACGTAAGGATTCTCGACTTTTCGCGTAGACCCTACGGGCAATCGATTCTGTGTGGCATGATATGACAGAACGGTCTTGACAGCTCATGATGAACGATGGCGGAAAGGTGACCTATGCCCCTGTGAACCCGACTAATGTCTACGTCACGATTGTTTGCGAAATCGAAAAAATCGAAACGTCGAGCCTATGCATTAGCATTTAGAATGTTCTTTTCGTGTTAAATCGATCTTCTTCGTGCGATTGGTCGAGGCCGTAATAGCTGGTCTAGTTAACTTAAATAAATGTCTAATACATGCTGTCATTACTGTATGTGCTCTTACATCATATGCGTAATCGAGGTGGGTACTGGCCTTTGAATGTAGCATGCTTCAACACCGCTCCGTCGGCAGCCCGGAGGTAGGTAATTAAAAATAAGAGGCATTAGCTTCAGACATAACACACGTGTCAAGACTACTTGACATACTTATGGCAGGCCCGTATCCAGGAATTTCTTTCGGGGGGGGGGGGGGTTTGCCCGCGGAATTTCTTTCGGGGGTTTTGCCCACGGGTCGGACCAAAAAGTAAAAAAAATACGTAGATCAGAGGTTATTGCCTACAAAAAACTATTACTTTTGTAGGTTTCGGGGGGGTTCGAACCACCTAACCCCCCTGGATACGGCCTTGACTTATGGTCTAGCTAATCCGAACGAAATTCCATTACATGATGTCGTTATGGTCGGTACCCTTGACTCTCATGTGTAAGCGAGGGGAGGGGGTACTCGGAAGTAGGGAGGTATTCGTCTTAGACATTAAACACGTTTAGAAATTATGCACGTACTTTAGACGCTGAACCTTTGATTTCATATAAAGTTACGTATTCTTGCACAACCTAAGAAACGCAAAGCCGTTATTGATTCATTGATGTATTCATCTTCAACGTAAATTAAAACATTCATGAAAGATAAAAACCTTTCCTCCTCTAAAATTGGAAACAACTTGAACAAAGATAAAATATTTAAAGCCAGACTATAAAATAACACATTTTCTGCTAGACTAAACAATTAAATCAAAGAAGTAAAATGTGTTCTGTCAAACGAAATAGCGTAAGATAGGTTACATGATAATAGTTGATAAGAATACACTAAATGTTAGAGGTCATTATAAACAACGTTTTAGCATTATCTATTTTAACTATCTTTATCATTCGCTTGTTGTTCGGTATTGAACTCGGTCTCGAAGTAAATATTCATTGGAAAACACCATTAAGAAATTCAATCAGACTTTGGCTTGCGATTAAGTGGTCATTGGGGTTCTTGGCCATTGGCCCATTTCAGAAGTTTAAACCCCTCCTCTTCCTCTTCCTCCATCGATCTTTGTTCTCCTTCGTATTACGGTAGGCTTCTCTAAAAAAATAGATCTGTGTCCCAAGTTCCGGAGCTACGAGTGCTCGTCCCCTGTTCCCCCAGACAGATACACAGTATTCCATAACCCTCCGACAGATCAATTCATCACGTTCCAGCAAAAAATTACCAACCTTTGAACCAAACATGTTGTCACGCCAAAATCATAAACCTCACCTTTTTTGCAGCTCAATACGTCCAGTGGCGCCAGGATGAACAGACCCAAATCCAAGCAGCCCAAGCCGTCCCAGCAGAAGAACGCTTCCAGCGCCAGTTGTCCCAGACGGTCGAGTCTGGAATTAAATCCTCCGGATCCTACGTTCGAACCCACTACGAGAAAACACTTGAGAGGAATGCGGGACGAGTGGACCAGCAAAGCATTGTGTCAAATGAGTCGTATTACGCCAATGGGAATGTTGTTGAAGAGGTATGTCAACTTATACCCTCCCCTCCATTCACTAATATCTTTCCTACCACTGTCCAAATAATTGGTGATAAGAGTAAGATTCCTAAGTTTACAGCCGCTACAGTTCGCCTTAAAGCGTCCGTGAGTGACGTTTTCCTGCCTTCCCAGAGCTTTCTATCGCTATTTAGCGTGCTCAAGCAAATTCAATCTGATTTCTTGCTAGTTCAGTGACGTATTGATGCGATATGTGGACTTGGTACAAAACCACGCTCAGCTTTAGAGTAAACTTAAGAGTAAAACCGGAAAACCGAGGGAGTTTTGCTGGTTAGGAAGATAAATATGTTTTTGCGATTTTGCTGTTTCGGGAATGGTTGGAAAGCTTCTCAAGGGGTTGATGGTGCAAAACAGAACCGCTTTATTGTGTCACTTATCCCGTCCCGATTAGAAAACCTTGATAGTTGTCCGAAACTATAGGCATGTTGATTTCTGCCAAAACCACCCCTTTGCCCGATTCTGTGTTTTATACCCGAAGGATTTCAAGGTCGATACCGCCGAACACTCGATCCTTCGTGAGGTTGAATTTGGAGGCAGGTCACTCGGAAACCTTGAAAAGATATCCGGAACCAGGCATGCTGCTGCCAAAACTACCCCTTTGCCTGATTGCCGGTTTTCTACCCTGGCCGCAGAATATCAAGGTCGATACCGTCGAATACCGGATTCGTCGTGAGGTCGAATTGGGAGTCCAGGTGACTCGGAAACCTTGACAAGACATCCAGAACCAGGCCTGTTGCTGCAGAACCACCACTTTTTGCCTAGTTCCCCATTTTGTACCCGCAGGACTTTAAGGGTGATACCGGCTCCTTCGTGAGGTCGAATTTGGAGACCAGGTCACTCGGAAACCTTGACAAGATATCTGGAACCAATCCTGTTGCTACGAAAACTACCCCTTTGCCAGATTCCCCGTTCAGTACCGCAGGATTTCAAGGGTCGGTACCAGATCCTTCATGAGGTCGAATTCGAAGACCAGGTCACTCGGAAACCTTGACAAGATATCCGGAACTAGCCCTGTTGCTGCAAATCCACCCCTTTGCCTAATTTCTCCTTTTGACCCGCAGGATTTCAAGGTCGATACCTTCGAATACCGCATCCTTCGTGAGGTCGAATTCAGAGACCAGGTCACCCGCCTACGCGTTGGGGAAGCACCGGAACCAGAAGAAATCGAACAAGTTCAAGGACCCTTGGCCCCACCTACCGTTGCCCAAAAGCCAAGGAACTCCAAGTTACTCGAAGGATCAGATGCAGCCTTCACTGTCAAGATCAGTGGAAACCCTAAACCGAAGGTAAAAGTTTGATTTGGATTTCAGTGTGGGGGGAAGCTTCGTAGTCGAAAGTCAGCGATATCGTCCGCCCATTCGTCCTTCTCTGTGACTTCTTGTCTCACAGTCCTCATAGACATGCTACGTGAGCCAATCCCAGGATCGCGTTACGTGTTTTGTTCACACGGATATTAGATCGAAGAAAATTTTGAAGAAATGAGGAGATTCTGGACGTCGGGCAGATTTAACATGTATGCTATAAACACTATAGTTGCGTTTTTGTAGATACCATGGTATCTGATACCACGGTAACTGGACTTGCATTTTGTCGTTTTTGCAGTTACCTTGGCATCTGATGCTACGATTCCTTTCCAAAAACGACAATTGCGAATTTGTGCTTTTAGAAGTCATCCCAAAGAAATACTAATATCCACTCACATCACTAGTGCCAAACTTCTTTCCCACCAATTTGACAAAATCCCAGGCTCCTATGTTGCGGTGATGATGAAAGTGAGATGAATTTTTCAGATACCACGATTAGTTATCACGATAACTGCAAACACGCCTTTTGACTGTGGTATCAGATACCACGGTAACTACGAAAACGACTTTAGACCGTGGTGTCAGATACCATGGTATCTGCAAAAACGCAACTTACAATAAAAGAAAAGGAAGAAAAGATGACAAGAAAGAAAGAATCCTGCACGTACTCGGTATCTGGTCGAATAACTCACCTATAAAATAAACCCAACACCCCAAAAGCCAGTCTCCATCCGAACCTGACAGCGATTTACTTTGATTAAATTTGAAAATTATAGACAAAGGGTTTCAAGATCTCGACTGAACTCACAACCTAGCATTTAGAAGCAGATTTATAAGCGGAGATGTGCTCTAGTGATATTTCGACCCTTCTTGACAAGGGTCCTCGTCAGGCTCATGTTAAAAAGGTTTAGCAATCGGTTCGCGATGATAGTTTAGATGTTGCATTCAACAGTCAGCCTGGGCTTAAGGAACACTTTTTTTTTTATAGTAATTGTAAGTTTCCTGTTAAGACCACGCGTGTTTGATCTTTCTTTTTACAAATTCCGCAAATAGACGCCCTTTAAATCATTTCCGTCAACCTTCGGAACCAAAGCTTGTGGCTTAAGGCCGAAGAAATGCAAATCTACTAGTCAAATATGGGCTGTCTAGATTGTCGAATAGTAGCAAACTGTATCCTAGCTATTGGGAGTCTGCAGCTAATCACGCCTCCAAATTTGGAAAACTGTCAGGGTTGCAACTTGCCTGTAAAATTAATCGATAACATTATTGAATGGTTGACGTACATTAACCGGCCTATGCAGGGGATGGATATAGAGTACATAAGTATTCCTTCAGCCTACTTTTAGTACATAACAGTTTCTCCAGCCCAAGTAGACTGCGAATCATAAAAGGATTAGTCAGCCGAAATTTTCTAGGGGTTGCTCACTCCGAAAACACGTGCACACTAAGTGTCCAGTGCCCATGTAGACGGTACCCAAGGAGGATTTTTGAGGATTCGTGTGGATGACGTTTCTCGTTCTTTCGGAGGTTCACTGGCGCAGTCATATAGTATAGAGTATACGCACGACTTTGAAATACGCTTTGGATTTAAACAGTGTTGAAACCACCCATAAGCCGGCGGCGTTCATACTTGGCAAACAAAAACTCGCTCTGAGAATGGCCCGTAGCTATATGATTAAACAACTACATAATTGTCTTGGTTTTGCTAAAGCTTTCGACAAGCCAAATTAAAATTTAAAATTGGAGTGCCAAATTTTTGCTGGGGAATCCTATTTAGGAAATATTTGAACCTTCCAGAAGAACGCTGAGGTGTTCGATTGGGAAATTTCCAACCCAAAATCGGAAGTTTTCTATTGAATGGTTGCTCATTGACCATGTTAGTACATGCGAAAATGCTCGAAGGCACCGGACCTTGTGCGGGAAGAGAAGAGAATAGAATAGTCTTAGTCACTACTAGGGTGGAGCTTATATGAAACATTTTTATTTATTATTTTATTACCCCCCCCCCCAAGTTGTTCCACATCACATAAAAACGTTTTAGAAAAAGTTTGAGCCATAAATACTAATGTTTAGGTGCAGCTCAAGTGCCTCAAAGATTAAGAAATAAAGACAAAATTGAAGGATTTCGAGCAACTTGTATTTTGTTTAAAAAACACATGAACAACCTTTTTAGCACATTCAATGCGAATTAAATATCACACAGTTTGTCAGCCCCACGAAAGTAATACGTGCATACCACAATAGTCATCAGGGATGACTCCCGACTTCCCGAGTACCGAACTGGAGTTATTATTCATCAATATTGTTACGAATAAATATGTCTTTAGTGGGGTAGCTGTCGGGACCATCTAAGTAAAGGTATGCTTATTTAAACGTTTGCTGAATTTGAACAGTGCCGTTTTCATGCACTTGCCGTGACTAAAGTGGACTGCCAGTTAGCCAAAATAGCTAATTTAGTGCCCCTGAAAACACATGAATATATATTTTAGATCTTTATTCTACCATTTAGCCCCAAACTGCACTGTTCTCTCATTTAAGTAACTGCTGAAATAAGCATACCTCTACTGAGCGCGTTTTCAACCCCAGTAGCGTACTGGTACCTTGTGGACTTGATATCAGTTAGCTTTCAAAGTCTAAGAAAACTGGAACCTTCCCTGGCACTGGAACCTATCACTTGGGGTTAACTCTTTGGTTAACCCTCTCCCTACCCGACTGAGAGTTGTATTGTTTAAGTGTTCTTTCAGCTCAAGCTGAGTGCGAATCGTGGTTGATGAGGCTAAATGGATACGTCAGCTGAGGTTTGATCCAGCGATATTTCGGCTCTTCGTGGCAAGGGTCCTCGTCAGGCTGTAACGAACCTACAAAGCATCTTTAGCTCCTCTGCTAGCCTGTTCTTAGAACTGTAGCCTGGCGAGGACCCTTGCCAAGAAGGGACAGAATATCGCTTAAAGCAGAAATATAAAAATGCTATTTCTGCAAGAGATACAGTGCTTACCATCCTACAGCCTTTCTGATTCTTCCAACACACGAAAAAGACAAGAAGACAACAAGAAAATCCAAAGAGACACGCCAGGTTTCAGTTTGGCCTTATTACAATTCAGCGCTCCAAGTGGAGTAACAGTCTCCTATTTCCTCAGGCTCAACACTTGTGTAGACATAGTAAAAAGTCGGTTCCATAGGGTAATGGGTGACTTTCACTCTTTGCTGCTGAGACATATGTAAAATCTCAATTACCCGGGACGCAATGACAGGTTTTCCACTGCTAACCTGTGGATCTATTTTTTAATGTCTGATCCAAGTGCTGACGGCGAGGCTAACAGAAACTAGTCCTCTTGGAACCGGGGAGAGGGAAAAGAAAATTCCGTAAAAAAACAAGCTAACTAATCCAATTTTCTTTTAAACAAGAAAATAAAGAGTAAAAGCAGTAACTATGGTCGTGAAAAAAATTACCAATTATATAACATTATTCTATCTTCTCTATTTGCGGGCGTAATCCTCGTAGGGATGGACTTTCGGCTTCTCTGCGGTTTATTTCTTGAACCCCAACAGCAACACTGCAGAAAAAGGCAAACATACTTGAGTTTCGGCGTCGCGATTGCTTTGGAAAGGTAAACAGAAAGTTTATGTAGCATCTTTAAGTAAATCTCAGCTGACATCAGTGTAGAGCAATTGGCCAAGTTTATATTGAGCGTATATACCCTTCGAACAATAGTAACTATTAATTACTATTTCCGTTCCAACCTTACGAAAAGTTACTACGCTGACCGTTTCAACCTTCTCGAAGTAGTACTAATAGTAACTATGTGCTTACCATGCTCGGGAGTGTAATAAGCGGGGTAACTACGGATCTCTGTAACGTGATTGGCTGGGAGTGATATTTTACCGAAAATATAAAAATGCGTTCCAGCCTTGACGCCAAGAAGCCAAAATTCGTGACTTCATGCGTAGTAACTACGGTAAGTAGGGTGGAACACGCTCATTGTTACGTGAGTTATTGTTTTCACGATTAGTTACATTTTCTGTGTTTGGTTTCTTGGTTCTACGTTTGTTTTCAGTCGAGATTTCTGTAGCTTATTTAGTGAACACGGGCCAGTTTGTAGACCGTACCATGACTTGAAACGTTACTGGCATTCGGTATGTCGGCTGTAAACATGTTAAAGCGACGCTTCGGATATTGTCACGCTTGCCATACACTGGAGGTGGCGAATGCGGGACTTTCAGGTTCTAGTTCTTTAATTTAAAACAATTGCTAAGAATATAAATCGATTACTGGGGGCCGGCAGGGATACAAGCTCGTTGGCCCGCCCCCTTGCAGGCCAGCACAGTTCCGGACCCGGCTGGGAATATTATTCTGCCATCTCGGATTAAGGAGGGGTGGGGGGAGGAAGTTTATTTTAAGGCGAAGCTTACTAGGGAGGAGTTAAAGTGTGTTATATCGACAAGGGGAAATTCTTTACCACTTGGAGATAGGAGGAGGTATTTAGGGACGGTGAGGTCGTATGTTGGTCCTTACTTTTGTCCGATGTGTGGAGATAGAAATGAGGATTTACTGCATTTTCTGTTTTTGTAAGGAGTTAAAAGAGTTGAGTCAGGAAATTTATCCGGGGTGTTTGGAAAAGGAGGAATGGGTGGAGATTATTTTGAAGGATAGAAATTTTGTGGGGATAAAGAATTTGGGTAGGCTGGTTAGTTTGGGCATGGCACATAGAGCCAATTTTTTGTAAGGTGAGTTAGGAAGATAGGGGTGTGTATTGGATTATATTAGTTGAAATTTATTTATTGGATTAATTTGGAATCTATTCATTGAAGTTTTTTCTTTTTTTCTTTTTTTTTGTATTTGTATTAACCATGGCCCTTTAGGGCTTTCAGTGTTAATAAATATCTATCTATCTATCTATGGCTGGTCGTAAAAGCCAGCGGTATTGGTATCAGCCCCTTTTACCAGCAAACACCTCAGCGGACCAAATTTGGTTCAATATCTTATCCCTCCTTATACGGATGAAGTGACGTATTCTTTTTTTCCATTTAAGGTGACATGGTTCAAGAATGGTATCCGCCTGCGCCCGTCTCAACGTCACGTGATGAGCAACGCCAATCAGACGGCGACATTGAAAATTAGGCTCGTTGTTCGCGAAGACTCTGGGCATTACACGATGCTTGCAGAAAACCCGTCTGGTGAGTAATTTGACTTTTTGGCGGAAATTAAATTACCAATAGTTGACAAACCGCGAGTCCTTTTTCGGTTTGGCAACATTGCGAAATCGGGGAGCTAAATGGCCGAAGTCGAGTTAAGTTGAATTGATGACGATTCGTAAATAGGAATTGTAGGATTACTCGTTGGCAAATAAAATCTCAGCCACGTTTGAGAACATTCAAAACATTTTTAGTCAATTCGCAGATATCCTGCAGATATTCAGCCAATCCAGGTGACCTTTTGAAGGACAAGTAGCAGTTGATACAGTTTATATTCCAAATATTCTAACGCTACTGGGCTTCTGAAAGATTTCAGACTCGTCCAGTCTGTTTTCATCCTCGCTGGGCCCCCTTGGTTTTGCTGACAAGAACGGAAAAATTTGCGTAACCGGTAATTAAGACCAATCAGCTCTTCTCAGATATATTGCAGTATTCTCCCTGGTTTAAATACATGTCCGCTGGATGATGATTGCTGCTGAAAGCTTATAACCTCACTCACTTTAGAGCTTTCATAACTGCCATTAATCAGTTTGAATAAAATAGTTAGATTAAAGTATCCAATAAAAATATTTTAAAGACGTACATATATATCCCGTTGGGCAGGATTGTTTTCATTTGTATGACAATGGATCATAAACTAAACGTGATTTTGAACTTGACAGGGAGACTGGGAATTTCACATATCTCTCATTTCGGGTTCGACCACAAATCTTTAACATGAAATACGGGTTTCATGCATGGCGGCCCGCGCAGCATTTCCTGGTATGCAAATATGGTATGTAACAAATTTCAGACATGCGATACTGCATCCTCAAGTTGCGGGCGTAAAGCTCGCTAGATGGATACATGTCGCAAAAAAAAAAAGGATCATAAATGATACAAGAACGTGGATGTGTTCGATGAAAATACGCAGCCCAGGGGCCATTGTTTTAAAAATTTTCGTTCAAACTTTGACAAAGAGGTTGGTCGTTGGTCATTTATTCATGTAATTGTTTGTGAATTTGACTGATGTATTGTTGTTGTAAATTTGTATGTTCACTCTTCAGTTTTGAAGGAATCAAGGTCGTGATTTGGTCATCGGTCATTATTCATGTAATTGTCTGTGAATTTGACTGATGTGTTGTTTGTTTAAGTTTGTATATTCTCTCTTCAAATTTGAAGGAAAAAAATGAATAAGAATAATAATTATAAAAATTTGGGGACAAATTGTCCGTCCCGTGGAACTCCTTACCAGACGTTGTAGTCGAAAACATCTAGACGACTTGCTTTCGGTCTCAAAATATCGTGGAGAGCTCTAATTTTGTTAGATTTCTAGCGTCAGAGTTGTCTCCAAGTTAATCTTTTTGTGAAATAAGAGGCGTAACAGCCTTATTTCAGCACTGTTTTCATGTATTTATAAATAACTAAAGGCGAACTTTGGGTTCAGTTATTATTATTAGTAATAATTCTTTTTTGTTTGATCCCTTCAAAACAACGAAACAGATCAGTCCAATTCACACACAATCAGAGGAATATAAAGAATACAAACACAATAGCCCACTTAATCTACAATCAAATACGTATTATAGTACAATTCATGAAAATAATCTAAAATTAAACACAAGTTGTTTTATCAAATACAGGTTAATTTAGAGACAGATCTTGACACTAGAAAACTGACTAAATTGAAGCTCTGTTCCAAGTTTTGAGATCTAAGGGATCGCTTGTTTCACTAATTTTTGGCATTGAGAAAATTTATTATTTGTTGGCCGTCATAACGAAACAGTTTGGGCTTGGTTTTTGCCACACCACACACTCTGCGCCAATCGAAACTAGTTGGGAGGGGGGGGGGGACTGAGCCCCAGCTCTATCTAGGTCGAAGAATGTCACTATCTTACTGGTTGGCAATGGGCCTAGACTCCCAAAGGACTAATCTCCTTCATCACATTAGAAGGATCTTCAAGTTTATCCCGGAGGATTCTTATCGCTCTTGCTAACCACCAGGGATAGAGGCTAGCCAAAGGGAAATCATCGTTTTTCTCTGAGATTCATGACAACTGAGGTATAGGCCTACTCTGCTCCACTATTGCACTGTGAGTTCCCATGCGGGGTCCTTGACAGCTGTTGCAGCAAAATCTTCGGAGTGCAGTCTGGACTGGTCATTCCTGAAAAGAGATGGGGATAGAGAAGGGGGTCCCAAAGTGTTCCCAAGATTTTTACAAATATGCCATAGAGTGATCCCCAAGCGTCAGTGAGGGAATGGGGGAAGGTAGTGATCGGTTCTGTAATGTAAGCGATCGAGCCAATTCCGATTCCTCGAAGCTAATCTCCGAATTAAGGCCATGATTAAATTAGTTCCAGTCAGCTCCTGCGCCGAAGTGTAATTAGCCTTCATGCAACCTTCCGCTTATTGCGGTCTTGTAGTTGGTCATTTTCCGAACAAGAATGAACGAGTAAAGAAGAAAAGCTGTCCGACCTTATGTTGATCATGCGCTGACCAACAGATTCCTAGTTCGTAATCTTTGTCAAGGCTAAGCCGATGCCATTTGCTCATCTAAGAATTAATTTCATGTTTATTTATAAGTACCGGCCGAACAGATTTCGCGATTTTGGGTACACCGAATGGTTCCTTCTGGGGTTGGCAGCTCTCTTTGGTTGTGGGTAGGCGTCGCTGGTCGTCGACTCACGGGTTTGCTTTTTCGGCTGTTTTGTGATTTCGAGGGAAACACTTTATTTATACCCGTTTGACTAGCTGTGTGTCGTGGTATCATGGTTGATTACCATACGTAATTACGTAGGCGGACTTCTCGTTTAGTTAGGTACGGTAACCACTAACCATAGTCTTTAAGTGTAACAGTGCCGTGTTTTGACTATTTTAACTTCCATCTCGTAATGACATTTTTTGCAAACTTGAAAATAAATTAATAATTTGAATAGGTGCGAAAAGTGCGAACGAGCTCGGGAAGTGGTAGCAATGGTTCCAAGAAATGGTTCGTCCCGTCAATCCTGGATTACCAAATATGCAGAGTAGTCACCTGCCTATGGGCCCGCCTTCTCTTAGGGGTCCCGCCTCTTCCCCCCCCCCCCCCGACTACCAATTAAAATAGTAATGATTTTGTCTTGAAAGAAAGTTATAATCAAGCTTTCTTAAGTTGTTTCCGGTCAAACTACCTCTGTGTTATAAACGTGATTGATGGTCATCTCTATCTAGCGGTCGACGTGCACACTGCTAAGGGATACTTCACAGGGGTGGCCCCGGAATTTGACCGCCTTGGGGCTTTCATTGGGTTTAATCAGGCACTCGTGCTTCTCCCGACCAGATTAATCAAAAGACAAATAGTTGCGTTTTTGCAGATACCATGGTATCTGTTACCACGGTAACTGGATCTGCAATTAGGCGTTTTTGCAGTTACCGTGGTATCTGATACACGGTTGCTCTGCAAAAACGACTGTTGCCAAAATTGAGCTTTTCGAAGTCTTCCCAAAAGAGAAACTGATATCCAGTTACAACAAGTGTTAAACTTCTTTCTCACCAGTTTGACAAAATTTGATGAAAATGAGATAACTTTTCAGATACCACGATCAGTTACTACGGTCGAATCAGATACAACGATAACTGGCCAGATACCGCGATGACTGCAAAACCGCCTTTTGACCGCGGTATCAGATACAAAAACACAACTAATATTATCGGTTCTGGCTCAAGCAGTTCAGAGCTATGAGCTGGAAAACCAGGCGTTTCACACGGTTCAAGACACCCCCACCCCCCACCAAGCTGAATTGTCAAGACTTGTTATCAAGGATGAAATTATTTTTGTTTATTTGTTTATTAGTAGCCTACGTTTGGCGTTAAGCGTAGCTTGTCGCCATCATGGTAATTGTTCCGGTAATTTCCATTCATAAACTGGAAAACCAGGCGTCTTCTAATTTTACTGCTTTTCTAGGATGTGTCGTCAATTCTGCCTATCTGGCTGTTGAAGCCGTTGGAAACCAAGACGAGATGCAGTTCAGTAGTCTAGCTAAAACAGTAGAGAACGGACAAGCAAATGGATACTCTCAATCTCGGTAAGGCTACACACCAGTCATCTAACCTTAACAGCCCTGCTCCAACGTGCTACTTGGGCACAAATGCTCCGAACTCTCAGCTTTTCCAGTATATTTTGGTATTTAGGTTGTGAACAAACTGTATTCGGTCGCTAGTTCCTGTCCTCCTTCATGTTTGGATTAATAATAACGTTTATTTCCTGAATAGCTCATATAATTACTCGCTAGCATCGGATCGTCATACAATTATTAACACGGCTAAAACTTAATAATCACTTCTCAATAATTGCCTTAAAATATTTATATGTATGTACAATTATTAACGAATGTATCACAGTTCAGAATTAAAATAGTTTATGAAATATGGTACAAATGACGAAAGATACCGGTCAGTAGAGTGGATATCGGGGCGAACAAAGTCTGGTCCTGTTACGGGTTGCAGCGTGAAGCCTTGTTTCAGGTCGAGTAAATTGTGACAGGGGAAACTGTATGTCAAAAGTTCGGTTTGGCCTTCCTGTCGCTATTCCGGATTCTACCAAGAGTTTCAGCTCCGTTCGTACGGTTGGCTAATAAATGTTCCGACAGTTTGTAGAAATAAGTGTTGTCCTAGTGGTAGTTTACCCTTTATGTAGCTCTCATTAGTAGATGTTCTTCTGAGATTACACTGACTCGCAAGGAGCTATGTCGTCTAGACCCAGCTCTCAAAGGCCGCTACCCATCATCAGATTAGTTGGGTTCAAAAGTTGGTCTCCTAGGCTTCATATCGCTCTTGCCAATGACCACGTGGTAGAGGGTTGCCAAGGGGATTGTGGCATTGTAGTGTGCAGTGTGCTCCGTCACTGCTCTCTTCGATTCCCAAGTGGTGTTCTTGACAGTAAAATCATCAGCTCATTCTAAAAAATGCCGGCGATAGGCCTGCTACAGAGTGATCACGTAAGAAGCTTTAACCGTTTCTGGTTTGCTTTCTGACAAAAAACGAGTTTGTTTTCCGGCTTTGGTTTCGCTTTCCCTCTTCTAGTGTTTAAACGAGCGTTAAAGGAAGTCCCTGTTATACTTCTTTTACGTAACCCGCAGAGCGAGGTCTGCTATTGAGCAAAAAAGTTGCGGACGGAGAGCCCTAACTGTGCAAATGTCAAGATATAATATTTACAAGGTTATTGATCCCAGTGAATGTGTCCTGGAAAAACAAAAAGTGCAGAAATAAAAGCTGAAATTGTTATTTCGATTGCTCTCTGATGAGCCTTGTGTATGCTAAATCTTTTCTGGTACTACGAGCAAAAACAAACGATAATTGTAAGAATACAGTTTATTTTTTGACTTTGGACCAATAGGCTGCTTCTCCGGAGAAAAAATTGTTGACATTAAATTAGCAGAACAAATTGTTCGTCCAGTTTTAACTTCATTACCTTAATTCGCACTTCAGAGCGAATAAGGTCCATGATGATCTGTATAAATTTTCCCAAGAAGGAGAATGCTGGACGCCAGACTTGACACATTTTCTTCTTATTTCAGTGGTCAGCTAGTCCAGGAACAAGAGCCAATTTACGAAAATGCCGATCCGGGCAAATCACTCGGGCCACAGTTCGTCAAAGTCCCGTCAGATATCACCGTCTCCGAAGGAAAACTCGTTCGTCTCGACTGCCGTGCCACCGGCCGTCCTTATCCAGACGTCATCTGGTATTTGAATGGCCAGCAGATCTTGGACGATCTGACCCACAAGATTCTTGTCAACGAAGCTGGAAATCATTCGCTAATGATCACCAGCGCAAGCCCCTACGATACTGGAGTGATCACCTGCATTGCCAAGAACAAGGGAGGCGAGACGTCCTTCCAAGTCAACCTCACCGTCATTGAGAAAGAACAGCTCGTCGCGCCGAAGTTTGTTGAGCGATTCTCAACGATTCATGTAAAAGAAGGAGAGCCAGTTGTCCTCAACGCTAGGGCCGTTGGAACGCCTGCCCCCAAGCTTACCTGGCAGAAGGATAACGCCCTGATCTACCCAAGCCAGGACGCAATCATCGACGAGAACAACGGCTCATCATCTCTCGAAATCCCTGCCGCAAAGTTGTCCGACTCCGCCTGGTACCAATGTACCGCTACCAGTGTTGCCGGTTCAACTGCCACCCGCGCAAGGCTATTCGTCCAAGCTGAGAAAGCTCAGAATCAAACCCCGAGGAAGCTTACGCTACCGAAGCCAACGAAAGTCATTGAGCTACCACCAGAACAGGAACCAGAGGTTGTGTACCTCAGACATGTTGAGAGGGCTCGCCCGCACCAGCCCAAGTCGGAGGAGGAACGCACTACCGAGCTACCAGTCTTCCTGGTTCCCCTGAAGGATGTCTCCACCTATGAGGGTGACCGTGCGCAGTTTGAAGCTAAGATCACCCCCGTTGGTGACGCTTCTCTGAGGGTCGAGTGGTATGTCGATGGCAAGCCACTGCCAGCGTCATCTAGGGTTAACACAATCAACCGCTTTGGGTATATTTCCCTCACCATCATCAGTCTGGTGAGAGAAGACCGCGGCATCTATACCTGCCGCATCATCAACGATGCCGGCTACGCCGATTGCGCTGCTAGCTTAAGTGTCAGCCCGCGTCCGCAGATCGAGTCCACCGCGCAGCACCCGCAGAGCTTGGAGCAAATTAGCATGCTTGAAGACTACTCCCGCTACCAGAGAACTGAGTCGGTTGACGAGAACTCTAACCAGCCACCACAGTTTGTCAAGACACTGCACGATCTGGGAGATGTTCAGGAGGGATCTTACGCTCACTTCGAAGCGCAGATTCTCCCCGTTAGCGATCCGTTCATGCGTATTGAATGGTTCAAGGATGGGAAACCCATTACCGCTAGCTCGCGTGTGAACACCATCTATAACTTTGGCTACGTTGCTCTCAACATCATGTACTTGCGCTCGGAAGATACTGGTGTATACGTTGTCCGCGCTTCAAACCGCCTTGGTGAGGTGCAGTCTCGCGCTACTGTTAAGGTTGTTGGACGCAGCGGCGTTACTGGCGATCTGGGCATCCCGGAACAGGAGCGCTACATCGAGCGTATTCAGGAGTTCGAGGCTTATCAGCAGCAGACTAACAGGAAGCAGTATGTTGAGTCGATTGAGACAACGTCAAAGCCGGAATTCAAAAGCCCAATCAAGGATCAGATTGACATCAAGGAGGGTGGATTTGCTCACTTTGAAGCAAGGTTGGAACCGACTGGGGATCCGACGATGAAGATTGAGTGGCTGAAGGATGGCAAGCCGGTTGAAGCTAGTGAGTACCATCTTTTCTTGTTTATTAGTCTTTCTTTTAGCCAAGTGAGTAATCTTTTTAAGACCCATTTTTGCTCAATTTTGTGTGAGGGACAGTATTTTTGGCAGAGATAAAATCTAGCGCGAGCTGGGGGAGGGGCTTAATTGGCCTTAGGTCGCGATTACTTCTTTCGTTTTCCTGGTTGACTAGGACATTAGTTTTTTTTTGCAATCCAACCGACTTGCCGGTCGTGTTAGACCCTATAAGTGTTGGGCGTCGTTGCATTGTTTGGGATACCTTCCTATGATTCTTACTTGGTTAGCGAAGTTGCGCAACTACAGTCGACTCATACTATGCCCAGTCTGGATGCTGAAAAAACATTCTAAGTCTCTTTTAAGCGAGTGGTTGCCCACTCTCAGTTTTGATGTACAGCAAGTGCCGGTGCCACGATGCCCGGTCGGTGCCGGCACCGGCTGAAACAAACCGTCACCGGCTGTCACGTTTTAAAACATCAAAATAAGCATTTTTAGAAGCGTTTGAAAGATGAATCGCCCAAAGTTATTGTCGGCACCGGTGCCGTCACCGCCTATTTCGGTTGGTGCCGGCCGCTGCCGGGAAAGGGTGTACAGCAGGTGCCGGAGAGTGAGTATCCCCTCGCTTTTAAGACAACCTGTGTCACCTCAGCAAGTATCAGTCGCTTCTGACCCCTGAAGACAGAATCAAGAATCAAGAATCATGCATTGACAAACCAACTTCGTAGCTTTCTTCAGCAGAAGATCATTTACATTGATAAAATAAAATATATTACGCTACCTGTTCACTTTGTTAATAATATCTGTAAAAAAGGGCACAAACGAGTTCGTAAACCTCGAGGTTAAACAAGTTGTAGGAAAAGTATCACTGCATAAATGGGTGAAACAATCACCATCGCTTGAACGTGTTGTCATCAGCACAAACAAGCTAAACTTAAGTAGATGGACATGCAATGCCACAACGGCGCAACGCTACCCGTTATTACGTCACTGGAATTATCTTATCAGACATGATGATTAATTTTAGTCTTCAAGCCGAATCTGGGCAAACAACAACACCTTAAGTCACGCTATCCGTGCCTGTTTGGTATTGGCGTCCAGCTTCTTCGTGCTTCTGACTCTCAGTTTCATATCTCCCAGCAAGCTCGGCTCTACCTACGATTATGGTTTCTTAATTTGGCTAATGAATAAAATTTTATTTTACAGATATAGTACATACAATTAAGTGGTCGCTGGCTCTTGGTAGCTGCGGTGACGCCTCATTTAAGATACCTCCAAGATAAGCTAATGCTAATGAAAACGTGTCTTGCCAACTTAATCGAAGTATCGATATGGAATCTTCATTAGTATTCTATTGCCGTGTTGAACCACCTCTGTCTTGTGTTTATCCATAGATGGATGCAGGCATTCAAAACATTTGAAGGGTTGGTATACTTGCTATCACCCCGGATGTTGGTGTTGTCAAGTGCCGTGGAGAAAAAATAGTTTTAACAAATAAAGGATTCCAGGACAAATCTCTGTTCCAGGTTACATAAAATAATTTTAACAAATAAAGGATTCCAGGGCAATTCTTCCAGGTTACGATTTATTTACTCCTGCCAATGACCGCTATTGATGCATGGCTAATCCAGCGTATCACTCGTCGGGTAAAGTGTCGTGTCGTCGATTACTTTCGCCGACTTCGTTAATGTCGGCTCTCCTGAATTCTGAGGTCCTAACATAATAAAAATTTCCAGGCTCGCGCATAACTTCCTTTTTCAACTTCGGCTATGTTGCCCTCACCATCAAGTCGATCACCATCTTGGACCGCGGCATCTACTCTTGCCGTGCGAAGAACTCCGTCGGCACTGCAGAAGTCAGCGCCAAGCTCACCGTTATCAGCAAAAAGGATATCATCATGGAGTCCCAGCATCCAGGAGGGCTGGAGAGAATCCAGTACCTTGAGGACTCGAGGTAAGAGCTTCGCTTTTACGTAGTTTGCACGTTAGGATGGTTAGTTCAGGTAATATCGGATTTGTAAAAAAAAAATCCTCGTTGGTCTTGAGCCGGTTCGGATTTCTTTAGTATTCCTGCAGATGGTGATGATTTCATTTTTTAACCCTTAACAATTGCACAGGACACAAAGACGGAGTAGATATTCATGTGCGATGTGTGGTAGCATGGATGAGAATTTAAAACATTTATTGTGTGAATGCGAAAGTCTGAGTGAACTTTGGCTAGAAATTTTTGGAGTGAATGGAAGGGGAGTGGATGAAGAATGAATGTGTGGTGTAGGGGGGAATAACTGTTTTGGAAATATAAAACAGCTGGTGAGGTTCCTCAGGGTAGCCCTAGCCATAGGGATAGGTGCCTATAGGAGTTGATATTTTGTGTGTGTGTGTTGACGTTTTTTTCTGTATGTATTTGCCATGGCCGTTGGCTCTTAGCGCAAATAAAATCTTCTCTTATCTTATAAAGAAGAGAGGAAAATAAAACAGAAAAATTATTTTCAAATGCGTGATCCTCCCCTGAAGCTTACGGCTTGCGTGTCGGCTGTTTTACGTTATGCTGTGGGGTAGCTGGCCAAACACTCTGGCCGAAACTCAGACTTCAAATTGACCTTTGTTTCAATACCCCCCCCCCCCCCCAAAAAAAAAAAAAACACCCAACAACAACATAAAACAATTGCCCTTCATTAATTCATTCATCAAGTCATTGCAAGTCAGTAGTTGCGTTTTTGCAGATACCATGGTATCTGATATACGGTCTAAAGTCGTTTTTGCAGTTATCGTGGTATCTGATACCACGGTCAGAAGGCGTTTTTGCAGTTGTCGTGGTATCTGGCCAGTTACCGTGGTAACAGATATTCAGATATCACGGTCCGACCGTGGTATCTGGTCGTGATATCTGAATAAGTCATCTCACTTTCATCAAGTTTTTTTCAGATTGGTGAGAAAGAAGTTCAGCACTTAGTGATGTAACTGGATATCAGTTTTTCTTTTGGGATGATTTGGAAAAGTGCAATTTCGGCAATAGTCGTTTTTGCAGTGGACCGTATATCAGATACCACGGTAACTTCAGAATCGACTAATTGCAGATCCAGTTACCGTGGTAACAGATACCATGGTATCCGCAAAAACGCAACTATGTTTCGTCTGTATTTTCCACTACTGATTGTAATTTCACACTCTATTGACTATGTACAGTGATTTGATAACGTTTGGTAGCTTCTGACTTCCTGGCCCAGAGATGCTAAAATCAGTTCTTTTTCCAGCCGCTTGGGTCGCTCCGTCCAGGAAGAAGTCAGCGTCACCATTGCTCCTCGCTTCATTGGTGGACTTAAGGGCACAACCAAGATCCTCGAAGGCCAGCGTGCTCACTTCGAAGTCCGTCTGGAGCCTGTCAGCGATTCATCCATGGTCGTCGAATGGTACTTCAACGGGAAGATCATCATGCAGGCTAGCCGCATCAAGACCTTCTATGACTTCGGCTACGTCGCCCTGGACATCACTGATGTAAGACTGGAAGATGCAGGTACTTACACTGTCATCGCCAGAAACAGTCTTGGTGAGGTGCAGCTAACCACACAGATGGAAGTTGAAGGCAGGAGTGTCGTGGATTACTCCAGTATGAACCGCACTGGTAAGTCAATCAGTAGCTCGGTGTGATAACTGTTAAGCTATAGGCTTTTGCCCGCATAACCTGGGTGTGCGTTCGTGTGGGCGTATATCAGGCGTGACATGTCAGCCAGAAAATACCAAACCAGGGTTGATCCGGAATCCAAGATTTTCAGCCAGAAAAAAAAATCCGGGCTATGTGAACAAGGATCAAGGAAGTGAGAACATACCTTTAGGCTTTGAGGCGGGGAATTCTAAGGGGCATAAGGGGGATCTTAATCTTTCTGATCTTTCGGCTAGCACTTCCACAAGATATTTACCGTTTCTCACCTATTTTTAATTTATCTATTTCCGAAAATTTCGGCAGGAAGATGGTACACTGGTGAAGATTAGGCTTATATCCCTCCTTCTGCTCCCTCCCTCCTTCTGCTCCCTCCTCTCTTCCAAACTCAACGTTTGCGCCCACAAAGAGAGTGTGCAGAGCGAGTACCAAAGCTTGAACTCCGTTCCTACCGTACGGAACGTTACCGTAACAGTTTTATCCCCAAATTTGTACAAGTTTTTAACAATGAGTTCTAGTCTGTCCTGTGTATGTTTTATTTTTATGATTTGTATTGGACCATTTTAATTCCGAATTAATTATTGCTATATTTTTTTACATTGTTATTCTATGATGTATCTCGACTAAGACAACACGCCATTTGGCCCCAAGCCACGATTTGTGTTGTTCTTTTGAAATAAACTGAAAACTGAAACTGATATGCAGATTCGTGTCAGTTTTTGGATGGTTATCTGGCTGACATTCAGTTTAGTGTCAACAGAACCTGGGAAACTGGTGGAGGCGAAATCCTCGTTTATGCATGCATGGTATTATAGTCTGTTTGGGTAGGGCTAGGCAACTTGGAAGGTTCTTGCGGATAGGTTGGAAGCACAGAGAAGAGTTTTTTTTAGTTATAGGATTCATTAAAAGACTTTTATTTTAATGCGACGGCCCGGGGGCGTTTAGTATTATATAACACCAGTACACCGTGCAGTCCCATGATATTAGTCCTATCCTACCCAGTGCCAAAATTTTCTGGTATTGCCCTGATGTTAAAAGAAAAAAAAGTTCCAACCGGGCGTTATTTATTTTGACTACGCCCGGCCAGCCATGCCATATCAAGTGAAAATGCACGATTGGAATTTTTTTCTTTTAACATCAGGGGAATACCAGAAAATTAAAACAAATGTACTAGTGTTATAATCATTATCGCCCTTGCTTTGATAGGCAGATATCACCCTCGCTGCGCTCGGGTGATATCAGCCTATCATGCCACCCGCGGGCCAAATTTTTACGCTATCACCCTCAGCAAGGGCGTTAATACATAGTATCGTATCATAATATGTTATCATTATATTATCAGACTTGGGGGAAGGAGGATGTTTATTAGCGTCTGTTATCGGAATGATATGTTTGAACTTTTGGCTTTCCTACTACTATTTGGAAACATTGTCTTGAACATCACTCTTATCGTGAATTTTCCAGGCTACGAAAAGACTCAGCGCCTCGAGCAGGTCAAGCACGTTGAGCCGCAGTACACCATTGAGGAGATCTCAAAATCGAAGCCCGTTTTCGTTCAGACCCTCCATGACCCAGCCCAGCCCGTGCCCGAGGGGAAGAATATCCACTTGGAATGCCGCCTGGAACCCATGGGTGATCCGTCCATGAGGGTCGAATGGTTCTTCAACGGTGAGTACATACGAATCGGTAACTTATCCTAAGATCTGAAAAATGACGAAGGGCAGGGACCCTGTTCTGATATAATTCTTCTTTCTTTGGAGTGGAGCGATAGGTTCAAGGGACATCGTGGAAGTAGCAATGAAACAAAAAACCTTATTTAACCTCGTCAGCGTTTTCAACATGTTCGAATCCATCATTCAGTTTTATAGGCGTATAAAGGAAGATTCTCTTAGCTTAGAACAAGGTCCTTTTCACCTATTCAGAGCAACCTGCGTTCAGACCGCATAAATTATGAGGCCTTTGATGATATTTATTCACAGGCCTTATTTGCCGCCAACAAAATCAAGTGATCGATGCAGAGACGTCAGTAAAAAAATAACTGTGTGCGTGTTGTGTCTAAAGGGCGCTTGACCGAGAAAAGAGTTATCGGTTGTAGAGACGAGAGGGTTCTTGGCAAACAGGAGAATACTACTTGGGTCGTGGATGTTAGGTAAGATGTAAGACCGACAGCGAAACGCAACTGTATGCACGAACAGGTTGAGTGCTATCGGTCTAAACTAAGTTGTAACGGAAATCGTTACAAGCGTGACGTCACAAGCATTTGATCTATTTTACCTCAGAAAACGAAAAATTGCAGTTTATTCCTATCGGTGAATATATATTTTAATATATAGCCTATATAGAGCCGAGCGGCCAGCGAGGCGCCGGTCGCCTTTACATTTATGAAACGGCCTAGTGACAATCAAATCCTATGTTAGGTCCTCAATTACAAGACGTCACTATATACGTCACGACTGTAACTAATTCCGATACAATTTAGTCGACACCGTGCTATCTCACTGTTTGGATTTTTTTTACTGACGTCACTGACGCATTTCGCTTCCTCAGGCAAGCCCATCACCATTGGCTCCCGCTTCAAAACGTACTTCGACTTTGGCTACGTAGCTTTGGATGTCCTGAGTGTGACATCCCTCGATGCTGGGGAATACACCGTGAGAGCGACTAACCACTTGGGTTCTGCTCATACTTCAGCCTGTGTTAAGGTAAGAACTAGTTTCGCTTTGTGGATGGGGCCGAGCTATGTTCTGAGAGGATGTGACCAGATTCGGCTGGTTGAAATTATTGCGCGATGTCTTCTGATGACGGTGGAAAGACATTTTGAACAGAGACCGAAAATTCACAGTGATGGAAATTAAAAAAAAAGGAAAAGTGGTAATCAAGAAGCGCGCAAATTCGTTTCTGATCCCAGTCGATCCCTTTCTTGGGTTGGCTCACTCCGTTTTCTTGTTTTTGCCTTTTTTATTCTTTTTTTCTGCTATAGGCGCAGGTTAAGCGTTAACGAAAGCATGCGATTTGGTCACATGGCCATCGCTGGCCCCGGGGTCCTCTAATAAGAATAATGATTTATTTCTCACCCACAAATCGTACAAGACCAAAGTAGTCGAGTACAAAAGCAAATTAAGAGGCATAATTAGAGAAAACATAAAACGTACGAAAAATACTACTCAAGCGTCAAATAGACGAATTAGCACATAAGAGGGCGACAGACGCGCGTACGCCGTTTCGGACAGTTTCTGTGGAGAATAGAGAATTTCTGTAAATATATTTTGTCCCGACTCGAATATTTTGTTGTCGTCTTCGTCTTGTCGTCGTAATTAAACTGGACGTTTTTTTCTTTATCAACTAAGGGACAAAAATCTACCACGACTAATCTCCTAACTTTTTAGATAATGGGCCGCTCTGGCGTCATTGCTGAAAGCCAAAATGAGGCAGCTCTTGAGCAGCTGCAATATCTTGAGGATAGCAGCCGCTTCCAGCGCAGCCAACAGGAAGAAGTCACCTTCAATCAGCTGCCCGTCTTCAGCAAGCCCCTTCACAACATCGAAACTATCGAAGGTAGGCCCTCTTTTACATCTTTTTTCCTTAGAAATTTTCGTATCTAACAAGTCGCTGCCTTGGGATTTTTCTTTTCCAGGCTATAAATGTGAACGTCGCGAACGATCTTTCATGGATAAAGGCGGCCTTGCTTTGCTAATAAAAGATGATATTTCGTATTGGGTGAGAGAGGATCTTTCCCTGTGGCTTGAGGGTCGACTTGAAACTATGTTTATCGAAATAAAGAATACTCGTGGAAAAAACTTGATCCTTGGTTTAGTGTATAAAGTCCCTTCTTATAATGATAAAGAATTTCTTCAGGAATTGGATAACGTACTGGAACGGGTGAACGATGAAAAGAAAAGTAAAATAATAATGGGGGATTTCAACGTTAATCTTTTAAATAAAAAGGATAGTTACGATTTTGTAAACCTAATGATTTCTTCGGATAATTATCCATTAGTCACTGTTCCAACTCGAATAACAAATAAATCAGCGACGCTAATTGACAATATTTTCTGTGACAGTGAATTTTTTGAAAGGTCTTTCGCTGATGTGGTTGTTACGGATGGATCTGATCATTTTTTCCTGTTATCTAAAATAAGACTAAACAATAAAGAACGATTTAAGCTTGACACGAGGCAATCTTATCGGTTAATGAATGAAACAAATTTAAATAAGTTTAGTAAAATTTTAGACGAGCAAGATTTTTCTCTAATAATAAATGAAGATTGCCCAAGTAAAGCATATGATCTGTTTTCAGAAATTGTAACAAAAGCATTGGATTTGGCTTGCCCCCTTCAGAATCATAAAAAAGGAAACAGGAATTTCCCAAGGAAACCCTGGATGACGCCTGGACTTGTAATTTCAGTAAAAAATAAAAATAAACTTTTTCGTGTGTATATAAATGAACCTTCTGCTGAGAACTATGCACGTTATAAAACGTATCGAAATCAATTAAATTCAATACGAAGAAGAGCTCGTATTAAATATTATGAGGATCAGTTTGCCTCCTGTAATGGGAATATGAAGAAAGTATGGAAGAATATAAATGATCTTCTTGGTAAACGGCCATCTTGTAATGAAATTAAAACATTAATTTCTCCTGACGGAAGACTTGATGATCCCAAGAAAATCGCTGATTACCTTTGTGATTATTTTTCTTCAGAAGGTAAAAGATTGTGTGAGGAAGCGCGTCGAAAAGTAAACCCAGTCCCGCTGGCGATAAACAGACCACTTGTTTCAGAACTGCATTTTACTGCGTGTTCATCTGAGGAAATTAATAAAATCATTAATAATATGAAATCGAACTCTTGTGGTGTTGATGGGATAAGTTTAAAAATTGTAAAGGCAGCTAAACAATCCCTAATTCCTATACTTGTCCATTTAATAAATTTATCTATTAAGACAGGAATTTTCCCTGAAGCTTTGAAGCTGGCGCGGGTAATTCCTCTACATAAATCGGGAAAAAAAGATGAAGCAAGCAACAAAAGACCAATATCTATCCTTCCTTTTTTTTCTAAAATTTATGAGAAAATAGTGCACGGTCAACTTTCGAAACACATTGAAGAAAATAAAATTCTGTTGGACACTCAATTTGGGTTCCGTAAAGGTCTGTCGACGGATTTAGCTATTATTAAACTAGTAGATTGGATTAACGAAGCTTTTGAAAATGGTTTGATTCCAGCTGCAATATTTTTGGACTTGAAAAAAGCATTGGATACTGTTGACCACCATGAACTACTAAATTCTCTACAGTCTATTGGAATAGGGGGTAAAGCACTAGACTGGCTTCGGTCATATTTATCTGGAAGGAAACAAGTAGTTATGAACGGTAATACTACGTCAGATCAATGTGCAATTCATTGTGGAGTGCCACAGGGTTCAATCTTGGGTCCACTACTTTTTATTATTTTTGTTGACACGGTTAAATATTTCCTATCCGAAGCTGGTATTATATTATTTGCTGATGACACACTTCTTTTTTTGTCTGCCCCTTCTGTACCTGATCTATATGAAAAGCTAAAAATAGCACTAGCCGAATTTACCAATTTCACTAATTCTCACCTACTAACCCTGAATTTTCTAAAAACAAATTATATGGTATTCTCGAGAACTTCATCCCAAACAAGCCCCAATCAAGTTATGGTGGGTACTTCAGTGATCAAAAGAGTACAATCCGTTAAATATCTTGGTTTTCTACTAGATGAGAATTTGTCATGGAAAGAGCACGCTGATGTTCTGTCGTCCAAACTTTCTCGGTCTCTTGGAGTGATAAGGAGAGTTAAAAACACTGCATCACCAAAAATTCTACGAATGATATACTATGCCATTTTTCATCCTTACTTGATTTATGGATGCTCCGTGTGGGCTAGCAATTTTGTATCTTGTTATAAGAAAGTTCAAAATCTACAGAACAGTGCGGTCCGGGCAATCACGTCACATGACCCCCATAAGAATCAAAGTGAGCGTTTTAGTTCTAATAAAATAATGGATGTCTCCACAATTAGAGACTACCAAGTTGCAGTTTTTACTTATAAGTATTTTAATGATCATTTGAATTCATCTTTTCAGAATTTGTTTTCGCAAAATCGGGATTTCCACGAGTATTCTACTCGGAATGCCCGGCAGTTGGCGAGTGCCCCGCGTAAAACAACTAGAGCTTCTTTCATAATTAAACACTTTGCTCCGGGAGTGTGGAATTCAATACCTGATGAGGTAAGGGTTGCGTCTACCCTTTCAGCTTTCAAGTCACAGGCCAAGTCCTTTTTCTTGTCAAAAACATAATTTCCTTCCTTTTTTTTTTTTTTTTATTTATTTTTTTTTTTCCTTTTTTTTTGGGGGGGGGGAGGCAAGGGCGCTTTGTTGACGAAAGATCGTCCGTCAACGGATTTTCTTGACAGTTTGTCATGTCTTTATTCTTTTTTCTATCATTCTTTTTGTAGACTTGTTTGGTTCGTTTCCCTTAAGATTATATGAATAAAGAATAAGCCCCGCCCATTGCCAGGCCTTATGTTAGGCCTTATGGTGGGGTCATAATGAGTTAATGGTGCGTATTATTTTTATGAATAAAACTGAACTGAACTGAACTGATAGAAATGAGGGAATAAAAAGAAATGTAAGTCTTCGTAGTAGATTAAGTTTGGCTTAAAGTTTGCAAATTCTTCGTCAGATGATTTAACAGAACTCGTACTGTATCTGGGACACAACAGCTCGCTGCGTTTTGCCTGACGTCAGAGCGCAATATCGCAGTAAATACAGTTTCTATTCCAATTTTCAAACATACGCGACTCCTTTAAAACTCTGCTTGGTTTCTCAGATATTACAAACCACTCCCAGCTGTTTCCACCCTCGCGCAGCCCCCTTGATTTTGGAGAGAAACACGGACAAACTTGCATAACTGGTATTTTTAACCAATGTGCTTGAGCGATGGAGCTTCCGATCCGATTCGGGTGGAAAGTCGCCAAACAAGGGAAATAAAACAATGTGAAATAAAACAACCAGTCTAGCGCCGTTAGGGTGAAAAGCATTTACAGGAAATTCGGGATACTGGGAATAGGATTGGATGAACAATTAGAGATGTAGGGTTAATCAGTAATATAGGTAGGTACGACGGTTCATTTTAGATTACAGGACAAGCCTTTTTATTTTACTATGAAATTCTTAAAACAGACTGAACTCGAGGAATAATGTATGGATGGAATAAGGGCTTTACTTCTGATATCAGAGACACTTGCTCGATTCTTAGCCGGCGCTTTAAATCAACATAAGTTGGTTTATTCGGACAAAGGATAAAACGGATACGTCAGCTATACGTCGTTTCATCCATTGTTTGAATATTATGTTTTCCAGTCAGCTTGGGCTCTATAAGGAGTATTTATGAGTTGGTTTCGTCCATATGTCAAAATGTTTAGTCAGGATTGGCGGTGGGACTTAATTATTCAGGCATGAACATTCACCATTAGCCAATAGTTCCCCCCCTTCCACGAGTTCCACGTACATACAAGAGTAGTCTGGGAAATTTGCTTAATTTGCAGGTACAAATATTCACCTTGAGTGCCGTCTCACCCCAGTTGGTGACCCCTCGATGCGCGTTGATTGGCTAGTCAATGGCAAACCAGTACGCACTGGCCATAGGTTTAGGCCCGCGTTTGACTTCGACTACGTTGCTTTGGACATCTTGAGCGTTTACCCAGAGGATTCTGGCGTCTTCACTTGCAGAGCTTACAACAGGATTGGGGAGTGTGTGACGTCCGCTAGTGTGAAGGTAGGTCAAGAATGGTTTTTGATTTACTCTCTCGTTTTTGCTCTCTTGAGTCAGCTTATGCAAAGGCTAGAATGCTCCACTTTCCCGAAGAAAAAGATGTCTACCAGAAAACTCCCATGATTACCAAACCGTTCAGTCTTAGACCAGTTGCGTGTTTTTAAGCGTCCAGCTTAATGAGCAGTATGAAATTCCTTTCCGTGTTTCTTAAACGAGAACATAGAAAAAGGAATTGGTAATACCAGTGACAGAAGTTCTTTAGCTCAGACTTCCTAAGAGCCCTGGAAGACCCCTCCCTCGTATGGACTGCCCTCGCAGCCCCAAAATTCACATTCGCACCCGGAGAGTCCGTCGCCGGTTTGAATGAAAAAAAAAATACTGCCCATCAAAATTGGACTAGGAGGACCTATAATAATGGAGGATACAAAAGAAACGAAAAACTGCACTGCAATCCATACTACAGTCAATACTTGCGGTCTTTACTTGCTAATCTTTGACATGTGTCAAACCGTTATTCCAGTCCGCCCTTTTGGGATATTTTTTGTGGGAGACGGCGCTAACTGTCCACAAGTCAGTTGTAAGAAATATCTAGAATCATCCGTCTGAAATTAAAAATCTCGTATCGCCATTCTGGTCTGGCTAGAATACAGTATCTTACCATGAAGATTTTGCCAATAAGTTCCTGCAAAATCTTTTTTCATTTCTAGCGCCACATAACCAAAGTCGGTTGCTACTTCAAAACTTTTGCAATATGATTTTGGCAAGCGTTCTGTCGCTTATTTGCATATATGGCTCTTCAGCTAGCACACTTGGCTCTTGTTCAGTGCTGAGTTTTTGCACATAGTAAATCGTTATATAATTGCCCGTATGAAGGTTCTAGCATTTTAATGAAATCCAGGGGAATCAGCCCCCGAATCATTTCTTTTTTTCGCGATGGTCCTGTTTGGCTTTGCGTGGAAGTAGACTTGTTGAAAAACATTGAAGACATTAAAATATATTTTCGCCTTCTTTTGGATTGAAGTAGTATTCTGTTATCTTTAAACATATTTTTAGTGTTCTTTTGGCGTAAAGTAGTTTTCTATTATCTTTTCTTTTGAATTTTGTTTTGGGTAACTTTATTTTCTTTTTGTTCTTGTACATTTGACTGGCCGCTTGATTGAACAGAAAAACGCGTGTCGGTGCAAGGATCTGTCGCGTGCTTAGGTATAAATGACACCCGTCACCACTGATTTATGTTGTTCCATGACTCAGCGCCAGAGCTCCCAATCATTCGCCTGCCGAATTTCTTGCCAACTCCCATTTTTCTCATTATACGGCTGACTCACTCCTTTTAATTTTGCCCCGTAGGTCATCGCCAAGTCTGAGCTCATCCTCGAATCCCAGCATCCGGCTGGTCTTGAACAGATCCAGTATCTAGAGGATGCCTCCCGTTATCGTCGCAAGGAGGACGTTGATGAGATCGTCCGAATCCGGCCGAAATTCCTCACCAAACCGAAATCCGTGGATAATGTAAAGGAAAGTCAGAACGCGCACTTTGAGTGCAAGCTTGAGCCGGTTGCTGACCCCAATCTTAAGGTTGAGTGGCTCATGAATGGTCGCCCCATCACCGTCGGCCACCGCTTCCGCCCTATTCACGACTTCGGCTACGTCGCTCTTGATATCATCGGCGTGATTGCCGAAGACAGTGGCATCTACACCTGCCGCGCCGTCAACGCGGTTGGTCAGGATGAAGTTCAGTGCGCGCTTCAGTGTAAGAGTCTCGCGCAGATCCTGACCGATTCACAAGCCCAGGGGCTGGAGAAGTTCCAATATCTGGAGGACAAATCGCGCTATCAGCGTTCAGAGCTTGTTGAAGAAGTCTGCACCCAAGCGCCTGTCTTCACAACTTCTCTGAAGACCATGGAAATCATGGAAGGACAGCGTGCTCACTTTGAGTGCCGCCTCATCCCCGTCTCCGACCCAACTTTGAAGGTTGAGTGGTTCCACAACAAGGTCCCACTCAAGTCCGGCTCTCGCTTCGTCGAGACTAATAATTTCGGCTTCGTTGCCCTAGACATCATGTACTCCTTCGCCGAAGACTCGGGTGTGTATACCTGCCGCGCTACAAACGCACTAGGTGAATCTGTCACCCAGTCTCAGCTTCTTGTTAAGAGCCAGAAGTCCATCTACAACGATTCCCAACACGAAGGCGCCCTCACACAGATTCAATATCTTGAGGATAGCTCTCGCAACCAGCGTATGTCCATCGTTGAGGATTCAACTACCCAGCCACCTGTATTTACTCAGCCAATGAAGGATTTGGTTTTGGCTGAGAACCAGACTGCCCATTTCGAGGCCAGGCTCATCCCAGTCGGAGACCCAAAGCTGAAGGTTCAATGGTTCAGAAATGGCGTGCCCGTTCAGGAGGCCAGCCGCATTGCTACGATGAATGACTTTGGTTACGTAGCGTTTGATATGAAGTATGTCTACCCAGAAGACAGTGGCACTTATGAGTGCAGAGCTGTCAATGAGCTTGGTCAGGCAGTCACTTCGGCTACCCTTATTGTCAAATCCAAGGCGTCACTTATCACCGAGTCACAGCACGAGGAAGCTCTTGCTAAGATCCAGTACCTCGAAGATGCTAGTCGCTACCAGCGCTCAGTCGATGAAGAGACTGTCGTAACGCAAGCCCCGAAGTTTGTTGCGCCCTTCGCTGGACCGACCAAGTTGGTTGAAGGCCAGAGTGCACACTTTGAATGCCGCGTCGAGCCATACCCCGATCCGACCCTTAAGGTTGAGTTCTTCCATAATGGAAAGCCGCTCGCGATTGGTCACCGTTTCCGTACCACTTTCGACTTCGGTTTTGCTGCTCTTGACATCCTGACTTGCTACCCAGAAGACGCGGGTACTTACACCATCCGCGCTACTAACAGGCTTGGGACAGCGGAGTCCAGCGTGACCATCAGCGTTACTGGCCGTAGCGGTCTGATTTTGGAGTCTCAGCATCAACAGGCCCTGGACAAGATCCACTATTTGGAAGATGCCTCTCGCTTCCAGCGTAAGGAGGATATAGAACTTGGAGTTACAGACAAGCCATCGTTTGGTCGTGGTCTAAAGAACCAGGAGAACTTGGTGGAGGGTCAGGCTGTCCACTTGGAGGCGACGGTCACCCCTGTCAATGATCCCAACATGAAGGTGGAGTGGTTCCACAACGGCCATCCCATCTCGCAGGGTAAGCCTCCCTTTTTTTACAATTTTCTTCGCCTAGGTTTAGGGATCATACGAAATTTGTTGAAAGCTGGGTCGTTCATGTTGGTATTCCAACTTTCTGGCTGGAAATTGGGATTCGAATAAAGACTAAATATTTTGACGGGCATAGCTCATTAACGTCCTGTCAAATCTTATCGCGGTGGTAAACTGGGATGGTTTACGGGGAACTTTGGTTTTTAGTGGGGGTTTTTTCATGAGAGCAGCCGAAGGATTAGCAACAGCTGTGACTTGGACTGGAAGATCTTCCCTTTGCGATTCCTTACTAAATTTTGAGTGTCTAATGAATCTCTTCCGGAAGAATTCCTTTCATTAGAAATATCTCGTGCTCATCTTCACGATAACGCCTACTTAGGAGTAGCCATTCTGGAGGAGCCCAGTTAGGCTGGGTGGTCGCGAGCCGTGCTAGGGAAAGGCTAATAGGTAGCGGCAAGGAGGAGGTGGTGATTGCGGACCGCGTGCCTTTCGAAGTTAAGTTCGGACTAAAAAGTCAGAATGTAAGATAGGTTCTCAAAGTTTTTTTTCCGTTCGCCCTGGACAAAATCTAAAGTACGAAAGAAAATTACTTCCAACTTGATGCTAATGCGACGTGGGTGTACAACTAAGTTTTAGCATGCGTCGCCCAACTACGTGGTTAACACGACTCCCTCTGTAATCGGCGTGTACAGGTATGTACGTGTACATTTATTTTTCATTTGGAAATAGATGTGAATTTTGTTTTTCGCCTGTTATTTAACAAGTCCCCCGGGACTTTCCCTGTAGGTGATGCAGACTATGTTGTGCGCGTTTGTTTGTATTAAACGTAATCTAATCTAATCTATGTATAGATATCGGTTTAATCTTTTCTTCCGTAGGTCATCGCTTCCGTACCACCTACGACTTCGGCTACGTAGCCCTCGACGTTCTTTACGCGTACCCTGAAGACTCTGGTACTTATATGTGCCGCGCTACAAACAGCCTTGGAGAAGCCGCTACTACTTGCTCTATCAAGATCGAAGGTAGTTATTCCAGGTCTACGAGGGTCTATGGTTCTGATCAGTCTAAAAAGACAGTATATAGGAGTGTACAGTACTGCGTAGATAGGTGCACGCCATACAGTTGAGAGGCGTAGTGCCCCACTAACAATAAGTATTAACTCCTGCAAGCTTTTTCAACCTAAATCCCTTATAATCAACTGAGCCTGCAACTGGGCATGTTCCAACGTTCTCCCGATACGTACGAAACATTACCATTGCACTGTCGTTACAACCTGCATAGTCGCCTAGATTGTGTATGCCGTGCAGTGCTATAATTTTAGCGTATGCTTTCGTTTACGCGCAGAAGTTTTCACCTAGGATTTGAACCCGTATACCCCAAGCACGATGAGTGCCCTCAAGTTTTCAGCCGGGTAACGACCGGTATACCCCGAGCATGCTGATTGCTGAGCAGTTTGAATAATTGGATTAGGAGTAGCTCACAGGTCAATGTTTTTTTTTCTGAACATGTTTTATTATGTTTAATCAATATGTCTGGAAAACGGACTGTTTGCATCCTAATTCGTTTGAAAATAGAAGGAGGGAGGGGATAATTATTTTTTTATAGACGGATTGTGTGACCTACCACGTTTCTCTATTTAACAGCTTTGAATGTGTTCCGAGCTCTATGAATAGTATTAAAAGCTACTGAACGACGTTGTTAGCTTTTAGTAACTATTGGTAGATGGTTGGAACACAACCTTGTGGGTGACAGGCTGTTACAAGAAACAGGCGGTCGTGCTGAGAGATAGGGAGCAGGGAAAACGGTGAACGAACCCAGCAGAGAGAAAATTCCTGTCCCAAAATCATCGAAATAAATTCCTTCAAATGGCCGGAGCACTGTTAAAGTTTAACCGAAAAGGGCTAGGATAGGACAATCTAGTTACCCATCACTTATTCCCTTAAATTGGCTTGAAGACCCGCTGAAAATGAGTTACTTCGTTGTTCCGCTATTCACGAATAACCGATTTTCAAATAGTGGAATTTCCGTGTGATTTGTGGTGCCTCTATGCGCTTGTATTTTTGCTGTATGCCTTCGGAGAAAGATTTATAATTTTTTCTTGTTCAGGCACTAAGCAATCTCCACCAATCTCACCACTGCCCACTGAAAAGCCGCATTTGTGTTGAGATTAAAATTTCCCGGGTCATAGTAGAATTTACGCTGTGGGGACGGCTGGAGATATTCTGAGCCTTATAACTAGAGCAGATAGTGGAAAATCAAAAAATCCCTTTGCAGAATCCAAATAATTCAGTGTATCCAATTAAATGACACACAAATGAGTTGGCTTTTCAGTTAAACTTTAAAAGTTTGACACCCCGGGGATCTTGAATCAAATTTTTGAACAAAAAGCAAATGTCAACAAAAAACTCGCTTGGATATACCTGCATTCCAGCAGGTGAAAACCTGCTAAACCTATAAATAATGATGAAAATCAATCTGAGGATTCGAATATACAAGGCGTTTTTCATCACCTGATTGATGCTTAATCAAAAAGTTTCCCACCGAGCTTTTGCATAGATGGAGTTCGCAGCACTAACATTGCATGGTTCGCACGGACAAATTGACAGAGTCTAGAATAGCGAATCATGTAAAGCTAGTGCTACTCCATTTTTGTAAAATTCAGTTTAATAAAGTCGTATTACGAAAGCCCTCGACATTACACGAACAGACTAACGGAGAGTGGAGAGCGTGAGGGGTTCATTACAAAAGGTTAATATTCGGCTGACTGTCCAATGAGTGATCTAACCTGATAAGGTCATGCCATGGTTGGGTGAAGGGAGCTTGAAGGATTTTGGAGAGGACTACGCTGGAAACGTTTCGAATTGTTAGCACTCTTTCATTTGGTGTCTGGTGCGCCACAGCTTGTTGGAGCTAAATTGGTTGCAGGCGTTGAACACAAGATTATTAATCACAGGGCTAAGATGAAAGTCATCAGAGGACCCGCCCTCTTGTCTAGCTAATTTGTTGCTAGTTACCACGTATCTCTCCGCGTTTTTGATTCGTTTCCAGCCGCCCACAAGCAAAATAACAAACAGAGTGACGGCGAGGGTTGGAATTTCTAATTTAAAACGGAACTTTGGCAAAATCTTTGTTTTGAAAACGAGGGGATTGACGGCGTCCGTCGTGTTAACGCCAGGTTGTTAAGTTGGAGGTGTCACAGGCAGTTAGTCACGACCAATCGTTTCTGGAACATTCGAGATCAAATTTCTTAAAGATCTGGGCAATATCGGGAACAGAGCTAAAGATAAAGGACCGGAGAAAGCTTTGTTCATAGATGCGCTCACCGTTAATTTTACGATATATAGTACATCATTCAGGCAAGGATGGTAGACACGGTTTGCATGGACAATTTTAGTTCAAATCCTGTGTATATTCATTGCTGTAATCGTATTTGAAAAAGCCCGAGGGTCATATACAATCAAGATTAGTAAAGGTACAGACACGTAAATATCCCTAAAATTAATCAACAAATAGCTTTCTGGATCCTAACGCTCTGTTTACAAATCTACAAACCTTGCTTAGCGAATGCGGCCACACATCTGATGCCCAGTCTGTACATTTTGGAAAGAGCATTCATCCCGTGAGAAAATGTCGGGAGCGTCATTCGTGGGGAGTTTTCTTCACTGCTGATACTGTAAAAGAGGATAAACGTGTAAATCGTAACTTGAGGAAAATTCTAACTTTGTCCTGAAACGATATTTGAAATATAAAAAGTTCGCAAAACAGATAAGTTAGCAGAGCTTCAGGAATATTTTGGCCCGTCTTGGCAAGGGTCCTCGTCAGACTGTATTTGGGAGAAACGAACTGTAATATTATGTTTGTTAGAAACTTCGTTTCGTCTAGCTAGAGCCTGACGAGGACCCTTGCCAAGAAGGGCCAAAGTATTGCTGAAAAACATCTTAGCGAACTTATCTGTTTTGCTCCATATTTATGGGATTGTCAATCAGCTCGTTCACGTTAGATATTCTTTTCCTCAGGCAAATCCGGGCTGCTCCTCGATACCCTTGACGAGTCCCGTCTGCAGAAGATTCGCAAGCTTGAAGACGTCACTCTCATTCCCAAAGAGGAGTCCCAGCTCGTCATCACACGTCCCAACTTCACCACCGCTCTAAACAACCTCGACAACCTGCGCGAGGGCGAGCATGCTCACCTTGAAACCAGGCTAGAACCAGTCAACGACCCGAATCTGAAGGTCCAGTGGTTTGTCAATGGGGTTGAGATCCGAACTGGTCATAGATTCAGGACCACTCACGACTTCGGATATGTCGCTTTGGATATCCTCAATGCATACCCCGAGGATTCAGGGACTTATATGTGCAGAGCCACCAACTCTCTGGGTGAAGCTGTCAATACCTGCACGATTAGCGTATCCGGTAAGTAATTTACCCGGCCATCTTCCCTTTACTGAGGTCGATTGTAGATTTATTGCATAAAAAAGGCAACTAATCGCAATAAGATAAAATACAGTGAACATACACAAACAAGAACACCGCCCCATCTAAAGAGACAAATAATTTTCTCTGTATTTTACTCGATTTTCACTGTGACCATTTTCTATTTACCAACATTATAAATACCATAAGAAAGGAAACAAAAGCACAGTTAACGCAAACGATTAAAGAATTGGCATAGTTGAATTGTAAAATTGATCACTTAAGAAAAAGTGGCTTCAGGTTGGGTTTCGAAGGCTTCAGAAGTCTTTTATTATTAGGATGAAATCCCAGACAGTTCGGAATTGGTGAAACATATAGGGAAATGTAGAAGGAAATTCGATTTTTTTTTCATGCCATAGCTGATATCCACATACGAAAATCTCGTTTACTTGTAGCCTGGGGCTTTTCATTTCTAACTATCTTGGTGATAAAATAGTTTTTTGTGTAGAAAGAGTAGGTGAGGTTAAGTGGTTTAAAAATATTAACATCACCAAGAGGAGGAGAATTCGTAGTCCAGAAAGTGAGAAATATAATGATAAAGGAGAAGAGGTGCTACGCTTTAAAAAAAGCTCCTGATAAATTCTCTGACCTCTACGAAATATAAAAACTAAACCACCTCCGGTACGGGATGTTCCCATCGACAGAGGCTCCCATCTCTAAAGCATCAGATTGAAATCCCGTAATTTCTGTACGTTTAGAAAGACATTATTCCGTTTTTCAATTCCAGCTCGCCGTAGCATCTACATGGACACGCAGCACCCCGATGGCTGGGAGAAGATCCGCGCCCTCGAGTCCCACTCCCAAGCTCGTCCAAGTGAAATAACTGAATTGCCAGTCACGCGTCCTCGCTTCATCACCGAGCTCCAGGGCTCTACCCAGCTTACCGAAGGCCAGACTGCTCACTTGGAATGCCGCGTAGAACCCGTCCACGATCCGAAACTACGCGTTGAATTCTTCCACAACGGCAAGCCCCTGCAGAGCGCAGCTCGATTCCACACTACCTTCGATTTTGGCTATGTCGCCCTTGACATCGGTCATGTCGTGTCTGAAGATAGTGGAGAATACACAGTCAAGGCAGTGAACCAGCTTGGTGAAGCAGTCACTAGCAACACCATCCGCGTTGAGGCCAAGAGCAGCATTATCTCTGAATCCCAGCGACCCGAAGGTATGGATAAGATTCGTGAGCTTGAGGATGCTTCGCGCCACCAGCGCCCTGACTACACTGAATCAGTCAGCTTCCAGCGCCCCGTTTTCACTGCCCCTCTCCAAAACGTCGACCAAGCTCAAGAAGGAGGTTCCGCTCACTTCGAATGCCGTCTTATTCCTGTCGGCGATCCATCTCTTAAGGTTGAGTGGTACAGAAACGAGAAGCCCCTTGAGTATAGCTCTCGCATTCAGCGCACACACGATTTCGGCTACGTGGCTCTCGACATTACCTACTTGCGCCCTGAAGACGAAGGTGTGTATATGTGCCGTGCTACTAATGCCCTTGGCGAAGCTGTCACCACCGCTTCCATCCGCATCAAATCCAAGGCGAGCATTCAGTTGGATACTCTCCACAGCGAGGGTATGAAGCGTATTCAGGAGCTTGAAGATCGTAACTACAGCCGCGCCCCAGAGGAAGAGAAGTCTTTTGAAAAGCCTGTCTTCACCTCGTCACTCAGCGGCCCAAGCGAAGTTCACGAAGGTCAACACGCACACTTTGAATGCAGGGTTTTGCCAGTTGGTGACCCGAGCTTGAGATTCGAGTGGTATGTCAACGGCGTCGAGCTGAAGATGGGTAGCCGGTACAGGGTTACCCATGACTTCGGATACGTTACTCTTGACATCGACAGCTGCATCCCTGAAGACGCTGGCGTTTATATGTGCAAGGCTATTAACCGTGCTGGAGAGGCAGTTAGCACGACGACCATGCGAGTTCGCGCTCGTGGATCCGTCCTCGCAGATGCCCAGCAGCCAAACGCATGGGAGCGCATCCAGCTTAAGGAAGCTGAGATGAACCAGCCCCGCCCTGAATTTATTGATTCTGGTGTCCAGCAGATGCCTCACTTTATCAACCAGCTTACGAGCCATGACCGTCTGGTCGAGAACTCCAGCATTCATCTTGATTGCCTTGTTGAACCCAAGAACGACCCGTATCTCCGCATTGAGTGGTTCAAGAACGGCGTCCAGCTTAACAGTGGTTCTAGGATCCGCACAACCTTTGACTTCGGCCTTGTCGGTCTTGACATTATTGGACTTCGTCCTGATGATTCCGGCATTTACATGTGCAAAGCAATCAACAAGGTTGGCGAAGCAGTGACCACCTGCACAATCAAGGTCGAAGGACGTGATTGGTTGGTTGGAAATGCCCAACGTCCTGAAGCGCTCTCCCGCATCGCCGACCTAGAAGCGCCTAAGGATCATCGTCGCGAAGAAGCTGATACCGTTTATGATGCACCTGTCTTCATATCTCATTTGAACAACGTTGAATGCGGTGAGGCTGAGACCGCTCATTTCGAATGTAAGGTTGAACCATCAAAGGATCCGACAATGAAGATTGAATGGTACATCAACGGCAAGCTGCTACCATCTGCCTCTCGTTTCAACTCGACATACGACTTCGGATTCGTCTCCCTAGACGTAACGTCAGTCTACCCCGAAGACAATGGCGTTTATACTTGCAAAGCTACTAACAAGAAGGGTAGTGCCGTTTCCACTGGTACCCTACGTTGTACTAGCAAGAGCAGCATCTACTTTGATACACAGCATCCACAAGGAAAAGCTGGTCTCGAGGAGATTGAAAAGGCGGAAGCTGCCTACTATGCGAAGTATCAGCGGCAGGAATCAGCTGGGGACCAATCCTTCCCCAAGCCGTCGTTCATTGTCGCTCTTGAGCAGCAGTTCACCCTTGGCGAAGGCGAGCCACTTCATCTTGAATGCCACGTCGAGCCCAAAAAGGACCCGAACTTGAAGCTTGAATGGTTCTTTAATGGCAAACTTCTTGATCACGCTTCTCGTTTCAAAATGGCCAATGACTTCGGCTTTGTTACTCTTGACCTCACTGATGTCTACGCTCGTGATCAAGGTGTCTACACATGCCGTGCTTCCAACAGGGCAGGCGAGGCTTTCACCTCCACCACAGTTTATTGCACTGGCAAGGGAGGTTTGATCGAATCAACCCAGCATCCCAAGGGCGCAGAGGGTCTTGAGAGAATCCAGGCTCTTGAAGACAGCCTCATCCACGAGGATGGGTCTGCGGTAGAGACTGAGGGACATGCACCAATATTCACTAGCCAGTTCCAGAACGTTAGCAATCTCAGCGAAGGCGAAATTGCTCACTTCGAGGCAACGCTGACTCCAGTTGGTGATCAGAACATGAAGGTTGAATGGTTCTACAATGGACAAACCCTGTCAGCGAGCAGTCGCGTCCGCACTGTTTACGACTTCGGCATGGTTGTCCTTGAGATTCTTGGCACCAAAGTTGCAGACAGCGGCCTTTACACCTGTAAAGCTACCAACTCCTACGGCACTGCTGAGATTTCAGTCACTCTTGAGTGCGTCGATCTAGCTCATGGACAGAAACCTCAGTTCACCAGCCACATCAAGAGTCTCGAGGGTCTTAAGGATGGTGACTCAGCTCACTTTGAGTGCACCCTGGTCCCGACCAACGATCCTAAGCTTAAGGTTGAATGGTTCCACAACGGACAGCCCCTTAAGATGTCTTCAAGGATCAAGACCGTTTCTGACTTCGGTTTTGTCGTTTTGGACATCGCGTATGTTCAGAGCCATGACTCCGGTGAGTACATCTGCAAGGCTTCCAACAAATATGGAGAAGACACAACACGCGCCACGATTAAATGCTTTGGCAAGGGCGGCGTATATCTCGACTCCCTCCAGCCAGACTCACTTGCACGTATTCGCGAGCTTGAACAGCAGCCATTTGCGCCACAGACACCTCTTTCACCAACTACCGAAGCACCACGTTTCGTCACCCAGGTGCAGCCTGTCCAGCTCATTGAAGGTCAGTCCGCTCATTTCGAAGCTCGACTTACTCCAGTCAACGACCCCAAACTTACCGTCGAGTGGTACGTCAATGGCAAGAAGCTTCCAACCGGTCATCGCTTCCGTACCTTCCACGACTTTGGCATCGTCATCCTTGACATCCTGTACTGCTATGCCGAAGACTCTGGAGAATACGAATGCCGCGCTGTGAATGAAATGGGAGAGGACAGCAGCAGGACCACCCTGAGATGCATGTCCAAGGCTGGACTTATCCTTGACTCCCAGCTTCCAGGGGAGATGCAGGCCGGTCTCCAGAAGATCCAGAATCTTGAAGACTTCGCGTATATGAAGCGCGAGGCAACTACAGAGGAATCTAAGCGCCAAGCTCCTGTGTTCACTGTTCCTTTGAGCAATGTCGAAGGGCTGAAGGAAGGCGAGAATGCTCATTTCGAAGGCAAACTTACTCCAACAGACGATCCAAGACTGAAGGTAGAATGGTTCCACAATGGCAAGTCCTTGAAAACCGGCTCCCGAATCCGTACGTTCTGTGACTTTGGATTCGTTATTCTTGAAATCTCGCCGGTATATCCTGAGGATTCTGGGGTGTACGAGTGCAGAGCTAGCAACGAGTTTGGTTCAGCTGTGACATCAGCAACTTTGAAGTGTTCGGGCAAGCGTAACGTCATCTTGGAATCTCAGCTTCCCAAGGGCATGGAACGCACCATCGAGCGCATTGCTGAGCTTGAAGGCCTCGGCGCTCGTCCAAGTGACTTCCCCGTCGAGTCTGACTCCGGCAAGCCACCTGAGTTCATCACTAGCCCAAGCGACCAGCAACTTCCTGAGAATAGCTGCGCCCACTTTGAATGCAAGGTCCTACCCGTTAATGACCCGAGCTTGAGGGTCGAGTGGTACCACAACGGCAAACCCCTTGGCTCTGGCTCTCGCGTGAAGACAATTAGCGACTTCGGATTTGTTATCCTTGAAATTTCGGGAGTTTACCAGCGCGATGCTGGTCTCTACACATGTAAGGCTACCAACAAACACGGTGAAGCCAGCGTCTCTTGCACTCTCACTGTTAAGGGCCGCCAGGGCATCGTTCTTGAGCCACAACTTCCACAGAAGTTCAGGTCGGGCAATGAGGCAATCCAAAGACTCGAGGAGAACTTGTGGAAACGCGAAGAAGCTCCCATCGATGACGACAAGCCCAACCCACCCAAGTTCGTCACAGAACTGGCATCGGTCGTTGACCACCCTGAAGGATCACCCGTTCACTTTGAGTGCCGCGTCGAGCCCACCAACGACCCAACTCTTCGCGTTGAATGGTATCACAATGGCCGCCCTCTTGATCTCGGCTCCCGCATCCACGCTCTTGACGACTTTGGCTTTGTTGTGCTAGATATCGACTGGACCTTCGAGCGTGACTCCGGCGAGTACATCTGCCGCGCCACTAACAAATGGGGCACTGCCGTTACCAAGTGTACTCTCGGTCTTACCACTAAGCGAAACGTTGTTGTGGATAGTCAACTTCCAGATGGCATGACCGGCGCGAAGCTTAAAGAGCTTGAACGTGGACCCGTCTCCACCCCGTACGCTGAGGACAAGGCCGCCGAGCCCCCACGTTTCATCACCCACATCCAATCCCTCAACGTCGAGGAAGGGGAGACCGCACACTTCGAGTGCAGAATTGAGCCCAAGAACGACCCCCGGCTCCGAATTGAATGGTACTTCAACGGCAAAGCTCTCCAGCTCGGACATCGGTTCCGCACCGTCTATGAAATGGGCTTTGTTTCGCTTGATATTCTTTACACCTACAACGAAGATGCAGGCGAGTACGTCTGCATCGCCAGAAACGCCGCGGGAACGGATAAGACTGTGGCTGCTATCTCTTGCAAGAAGTCGCCAGCAATTATCATGCAAAACCAGATGCCAAAGGGCATGAAGAGGTCAGAAGCACTCGTACAGATGGAGGCAGCGATCAAGAAGTATACATCAGAAATCCACTTGACCGAGGATGATATTTACGATGCCGATAAGAAACAGCCACCTAGGTAAGTTTTGTGTATGTTTATTTCAACTTGAGCTGAAGTTATTACGTTACGGAATAGAATTGAATTATGCCTTTTCCCTGAGATAGACAGAGAATTGCAAATTTCTCCTGAAAGACCTGGGGTCAAACGTCTTCCCTCAACTTATAAACTGTGTCATTTTAATTTTGGGGACTTGCATGTACAGACCCTCTGCCTGTGCTTTTGTTTTCAGCTGATGAGAAGTCCCTACTTTTTATTTTTTCGAATTTAGCTTTTCAGCTTACTGACAAACGCCAAGCCTGAGCCTAGATTTTTTTTTTTGTAATTGTTCAAAAAGACTCTTATGTTCAGGAAGAAATTCTCTAGTAACCAGAATATGAGGGCCTATATAAAGTACAGATATTTCGCGTGAGTAAGTTTAGCATGTAATAGTAATACCATCATTTATTTAAACCAAAAGACCATATATCAGAAAAACGTTAAAAAAAGCTTTCACCTTTACAACTGAGCAAAGTCACCCACTTATTTCTAAATTAAAATGCTTGTACGGGATTTGAAAATTCACGATCATGTTTGGATTCAAGGATTTCAGGACACAAGGAAGTAAAACCGAATCACACAGAAACAAACTGTGTCATAGTGAGGCCCGAGGTTGACTTATAGAGTGTTCCAGATCAGACTGGAATAGATTCGATCTTCTTTTACTGAAACTTTACCTTACTTTTTATTCTTTTCAGGTTTGTCATTCAGATTCGTGACCAGCTTGAGCTTGTTGAAATGCAGGCAACTAAATTCGAATGTCAGCTTGCTCCTGTCGGTGACCCAAATATGAAGGTCGAATGGTTCTTCAACGGCAAACCCCTCTCATTCAGTAAGTGTTTTTCTACCAAATGGAGTTTCCACCGCTTGACTCTAGGGGGGGGGGGGGGCTTTCGGGACGGTTGTCAGTTAAACGGTATAAAATTGAAATGTCTGAAGAAATAGTGTAGGATCTTGGAGGACATAGGCGGGGAGGAACGCTCCGATTTTGTTTGGCCTTTAATTTCCTAGCTTAGTTTCCGAACCCTCCCAGCTCTACCTCACAAGCAATTCATTTGGGGAAGAATCCTATCGCGGAATTAGCTTTCTGGAGGTGTTTCTCGTGGCTTGATCAGATGTGTAGGAATGGGCCAAAGCAAAATAACACCGGGGAGTAGCGCCAAGACACGAAAAAAGTGACACAGACTTGAATAACAGGAACACTAGCACCACTAGTGACAGAGAACGTCCCCACTTAAACTCAATCCTTCGTGCACCAGCGCTGGTTCCAATAACGTAAAATTCTGAACACATCAAAAAAAAGATACAAACTCCCCTGTTACTTCGATATGTACAGACCGCATCTTAAGCTATACTGGAAATTTCTAAACCCGCAAGTCTGTCTCGCTTTAAATACCAGAAGTGTAGCGGGCGACGCTAGAAGTATGGCCCGATTGTGAAGCATGGAAAGCATAGGTCTGGGCACTACTCCCTATTGTTATTTTGCTCTGGAATGGGCAGAGACAAAGTCGCGCCCTAATTTACGGTAACTTGCCTAGAACATAACAAGCGATTAGCCTACAACAGCGCTGCTGGTTAGAAGAAATATGCTAATATATTTGTCGATTCCAGGCTGAGAGAGTTTGAGACATTAGGATTCGAAAGCTATGATAAAGTAGAACAAGAATGTATTGTACCCTTGGGCTTAAACTGATCACAAGTAAATAATGCCGAACTGAATAGAGCGGCCAGCAGTTTAAGCAGTGATTGTACCACCAGGTTTCTGCAGTTATACAATAGTTATACAATTACTGTATTTGTTCTATGACAATGGTTTATATGTTTTAGTTGCAGGTTAATGACAAGTGCCAATTAGTTTGCTCGCGCATGAAAGTCTGTGCCGCATTTATTTTGAAATTAAATTAAACTAAATTAGAAGTATTAAATGTGTTGAAAACCTACGAACATGAACCGATTTTCGCTATACCCTGTTCGTCTCAGTTTTGTAAAAGAATGCTCAAGTTATAGATCTTTGAATAATATGGGATGCACAAGCTTGACTTTTTGGTTGTTGACCACAATGGAGATGACAGATTTCAGGGTGAATGTTTGGCTAAAGTAAGGTGATTTTTTCCGTATTCGCCAATGCGTATTTTCTTAACGACAAGGTTGAGCCCAATTTTTTTTTCTAGAAAACCGTTTCACTCCGATCTACGATTTCGGCTACGTAGCAATGAACTTTGGCTGGGTCTACCCCGAGGACAGTGGTGAATACGTTTGCCGCGCTACCAATCTTTACGGTAGCGACGAGACTAGAGCCGTGATCAAGACTACCGGCAAGCCTGGCATCATCTACGAGAGCCAGCTGCCAAAGGGTATGCAGAGTGTGGAGAAGATCCGTGAGATGGAAGCAGCTTGGCAGAGGTTCGTTGATCATTCTTCTTGGCTATCTGGACTTACATTAAATAGCGTTTCTTCGGTACCTGTGTCGCTGTAGTGGCGTGGCCCTATCTTGCGCCCAAAGAACACTGCGATTATCCGTAGGTTCTTGCTGAGTATTTTTCTGGGCACCAACGGGTATTTCTGTCAGAAGGATCGCCCTGGCTAAGCTCAGTTTGCCAACGTGAAAGTATTAATGGGAATTACTTACGAATCGTTTATAGATAACTGTTTCGAAAACAGTCAGAAATGCTATTGATTTTAGTAAGTTTAACGTTTACTATTGCCACGCCAGAAAACTGTTTTTCTTCAGATTAGCCGCAACGATGGATTATTAAATGAAAATGATTTTCAAAATATTGGGTTGTGCGTAAAACGGCAAGTTTGGGAATAGCCAATTGGTTGGCAGTCAGCTTTGGAACTGCCAATTTTTGGTTAGTTGGCAGAGTTAGTGACCCGGCAGTCTTGTCGTGGCTTGTTGCGAAAAAATTGGTAATACTTTTGGGCAGTGTCAAACCACACAAGGGCGACGTTTCTCACTGTAGTTCTCAGTCGTATTCAACGTTTTCTTTAGATTGCCGGACGAGGCAGAAGAGGCGGAAAAGCAGCGCGTCAAACCAGTGTTCGTCACCAAACCAGAGAACGTGCAAGTCGTCGAGGGTGAGATGTCTCGCTTCTGTTGTCGTGTCACTGGCTTCCCGAGGCCGAGAGTGATGTGGTTGATCAACGGCCATGCAGTTATGAACGTAAGTAGCTGTCTCGACGTTCATTACGGCCTATTGTAGTTCTACCCTCATAGAACCTGTACTCAGTGGGTCCCCCCTCCGTGAAATCGTTCAGGCTTAAGTATATCTTTGAGCGTAAGCTATCTATGAAGAATTTTTCTGACGGCTTCATAGTTTGCCAAAATGTAGTGGGGGAAGTATTTGGTCCTTTTTATCAGGGGTCTTCTTCTACTTAACAAAAATAGCCGGAAGGACAAAACTGATTTTAAGGGTGATCATGAAGCGCAGCAGTAACGCTCGACTTTTTTTTTTTACCAGCTATATATATTTACTTCAGTTACAAACTTACTATTTGATTTGTATCCAGCCTAACAACATTACGCTGATTTTTCCATCGGTTTGACTCTTTTTGAGGCGGATCAGGCTCCCGCGTATTGCTTGGAAGGAGTCCATTGCTTAGTTTCTCATCAAAGCTGTAACCCTTGAGAAAATGAGGGAGTCGCGTATGTTAGAACATTGGAAAATATAACGTATCCCTGACATCCTAACGATTTCGTTTCATTCTAGGGCACCCGCTACAAATTGACCTACGATGGCATGTGGCACTTGGATGTCCCCAAGACCCGGCAGTATGACAACGGCAAGGTCGAAGTCCTGGCAAGAAACTCGGCAGGAGAAGCCTACGCCTGCGCAGAGCTGAACGTCACTCCGCGAAACGACGACTACAGAAACGTCCTCAAGAACTCGCCGAAACGTAAGAACTTCTCGAGAAATCGATACGGGTGAACGCTTTGCATCTGTTAGTTGATCCAGTTTGACTACAGATGGCAAGTGTGAATGTGGATTCCCACAGTTCAGCAATTGTTGGTAAATTTCTTTGCCGAACGAACAGCATTTTGGGCCACCAGCAATTGCTGTACCGGGGGGAAAGCGTTTGTAAGTCCCGACATGCCTCGTTTTCTTGTTGTTGCACAGATAAATTCAACTATCTGTGGAACAACAGTAAGCATAATCGGCAGAGTGCTTGGACTAAAGGAATGCCGCTGCTCCTTAACCGAGTAGTCTTTACTCCGAACCAAGTTCCTGTCCTGGAAATGATGTGGGACGGGGTTTCAGGTATAAGCTTTATAGGTTAATCTAGGCCGAGTAGTGTACGGATGCCCTCCTCTATGCCTGGATAGCATAATCTCGCAACTGCCCTCACTAAACTACTACATTATACGCACCGCTTTGATCACCAAGGCTACTTTACATTAAACTTGCTAGATAAGCACAAGCGTGAAATAGCCTTAAATACCACCCGACACCATGTCAAGTAACTCACAGCACTATACTCATACTTTCCAAAAGTGTCATCCCTGCTCGAACTACCCTTGGATTGCTGCAGATTAGCTGTCGCTGTTGAAAATTGCAACCTAGTTGTTGTATAACGGGTATTTCGAGCAAATTTTGACTTCTGTAAGCAGATAACATAACTCAGAGTAACACGCTATCGTCAGCTTTGCACCGTTTCTTAGGCGTTTCCTTTGCTACTGAGCTTTCAGAAAGCTCCGTTGAAATTACACGGCAAAGTAAACGCCTCGTTAGTACACTCTTGGGCTGCTATGGCAGCATTCAACTGCACAGAGTTAGTAGTCTTTTGGAAAAGAGGACGCACCAAGACAGTCTTTGTTGCTCGATCTACTCCAAAAGCTATCTACTCAAAGTGGACAACCAAGGTTAACATTGACAACCTGCTTGCATGCCTTCTTCTTTGCTTTCTGATGTTTGCCCCCGTTTCTTGGCCGGATATCATTCCAGTGTTTTCTGTACACTCGATTGTGCAGTCGCTTTGTAGGTCGACATGTGATGTCCTAGTTATCTGAAAAGGTTTGCAGTGTTCGTCCGTAGTTTTTCTTGGAATTCGACTGGATTTAATTTCGCGTACTGCATCTGTTGCCGAATTCCCAGTTTTTGTGCTGAAACTGCTGAACGGTTGCAACTATTCCTTCAGCCCAAGCTGACCGCGAATCATGTTTGTTGGTGCCAAAGGGATTAGTTTGGTTTTGCTGGTTTTTTGTTCGGAGACTTAAAGCTTGGGGGGTTAACTTTAATCGTTTCGATGGAGTTCGGATTTGTAGCTACGGTCTGAAGTAGCTAGTTGCCAAGAAGTGCCGAAGAATAATTTCAGCTTACTATGCTTAGCACCAGCAAACATGAACGATTCTATCCTGTGCCAAAGTAGTGTTCGAAGTTACCGAGTTCCGCCTAGCTCTGAAGCGAAGCCATGTTGACAAACATAAGGAAACAAGCATAAAACAAGATACATCAGTAAACATAAGCGCGGTCAAATTTGCATTTAAAGATAGGCTTTTTGAAGCGCTCTTGATAATTATTATAGTGGTCATCCCTTTTTGTGAATTAAGTGCGTAAGAGTAAGAATTATTCACTTGTTTGAACTTATTTTTGTTACTTATTTTTGAACATCCGTAACGTGACGTAAGCGTTTTGAAAGTTCGTCTCAGGAAAGTCAGTTTTCATGCAAATTCAACTCATTTGGACAGATTGGGAAACAAAAATGAAAAAAATAATAATGGAAGATTGCATGAAAGATAATAAAGGGCATAGTTTCAGGGCTGCCACAAAGTCCCTAAAGTCCCTGCAAGTCCCTAAATCAGTCTTAGGTCCCTTTTGGTCCCTATTGGTCCCTAAATCAGTCCTCAGGTCCCTTTAAAGTTTTTCGTGACCAGAATTCTTACATTTCTCCTATTTTGAAGAAGAGTCAGAGTCACTTTAATTTGCTCCAATAAGGCTGACTGCAGTCACAAGAAATACACCGCACATTCAAATTTATCATTACAGACAGAGATATCCAGCCTTTATTTACAATCTGAAGTATTCTGCTACCGATAGGTGCACGGGTAGAATTCTAGTGGGGGGAGGACCTGACCAATCCAAGCGTTGACCTGACCACATCTCTGCTACGAAGCTGCACAATTTTTAAGATCATTTAAAGGTGTATTTTCTCTTAAAGAAATGCTGGGTCGCTTTCTTGACGCTTTAAACAGTTACAGTGCAGATAAAGTTCGAAGCTAATATTATGGCTCGAAGCTGTGAACTTGTTGTCGAGACCTGTCATTTTGCTTGTATTCTCCCCTCCCCCCCCCCCCACATTCATCAGATCTGGTCCGGACTTGAAACGGGATATCTGAGACATGAAGTCTTTCCAAATATCGAGTTTAAGACCCGATCACCCGTTCCAAAGTTATACATAACTCAGGATTCGGAATTCCCCCTCTCTCTCCAACCCCCCCCCCCACGATGGTCGTATCGGGGAACTGACTATTTCCAAGTTAATCTGGTCGGATCGCCGATATACCTGCGAAGTTTTGTCGTCCTAGCCAATACTAACTCTGGATCACTGGAATTCGGAATTCCCCCCCCCCCCCCCCCCCCCAGTGCCCAAATCCGGTCCAGTTCTTTTAGTGATGTAATTAGGGCTTTTGCTTATGCTTCCCACCAAGTTTAATCCTGATCACTCCGCTCTAAGCGTGTCAAAAGATTTCCGGTCCCCCCCTCGACTCCCCCCACATTCGTCAGATGAATAATTCTGGTGAAAAATCCTAATATCAAACATTGCTCACTCGCCTCGAGTACAGGCTAGTGACTTATTGTCTTCACTGGTTTAGTCACAAAAAAAGCTATTAAAACTGAGCGGAAATCCGGAAGTTCCCTCTTTTCTCCTCGTTTGCCCAAATCTAAGAGCCATAGCCTATTTCGTTAAAGAGGCATCAAAACTTCGAACCATAAGTCCTCTGATCCTAGCAACTAAAGTGCAAATAGAATCCTAACACTGTGTATTCCAGGTTTAGTAGCAGTGACCTTAGGTCCCTATAGGTCCCTTTTTCGGCTTGAAAAAGTCCCTAAGTCCCTATTTCCAAGCCTCTAAATTTGTGGCAGCCCTGTAGTTTTATATAGGATCTAGTTTTATAACCGGGGATTGCGGGTTCCTGAGTCCCGCGTTCAAATCGTTTTTACTCTGAAGTCCACGTCTTTCAGTTACAGTGAAGACTAAAAACTAAGAAAACTGTGAAAACAAAATCTGTTGTTTACTGCATTTGTTTGTGTCTTCTTATTTACAGTTACAATTCGGTTTATTTTTTCCATAAATATCTTTTACAAACAAAAATAGTGCTGGACATGTCATTACATTTAAAAAGATCAATCAAGGGATATATTTACAATTGTAACCTATGATTTATACATACAATTCATGGTTTAAAATACATTTCATCAAAATATGAACGCGAATTTAAATGACAGTTCATGAAAAAAATTACAAAAATAATTCGTCGTAAGTTTCGCTACGATTCTAATATTTATAAAACAAAATGATTGAGATAGAAAAAATTAATCGGGGATGAAATGGTCAAACAATCCATATCACAACAAAAATAAAGAAACACTCTGAAAAGAAACACACGATAATAACTTTTAAAGAGCGTTGAAATGTTTGGTAAGATACGGCACGAAAGAATTGAGGAACCGTTTCGATGAGTGGGCATGAGACGGGGACTTTTTCCCCGTTTGAAGTACATTTGGCCTAGTGTTTCGTCGGCCGTCGTGTTGCTATTGGCAGCCGTTTATTTCCACCCCTTCTGCCGTTTGTTATAGTCTAGTCCCAGTCCTATTTGCATGGGTTCAGTATCCAACTAGTTGTCTCCCTGTAGCATGGTACGACTATGACCTGAAGAGTTATCAGCGCGACCGCCAGGAGGAACAGGAAGGTGAACTTTTCCGAAAGTATGACGAAAAGAGAAGCCAAACGACAGTTGAAGCTGGCGACTTGATCAAGCAGAAGAATCAGGATGATGTACAGACGGATTGGCAACAAGAGGTCAAGAGAAAGAAGAATGAAGAGTACTACAAGTCACTAAGAGAGGTATTTTAATTTTCTGATGGTAATTTCTTAGGACATTAGTTATGTAGCAGGTACAATACGGCAGAGGCGTTACTAGCAAAAATGTTTTTTTTTTGGGGGTGACAAGGTATTTACCGACTGGCTGGTCATTTTTACCGACTGTTTTTGCGGATAAAAACGACTATTATTGAGAAAACTTGCCTGGGAAATTGATCAGTGGAATATTATAGGCCCAATGACTTCCAGTTACGCTTAGAGGAAAAGCCCTAGTCATTGATACTTACACCTATTCAATTCAATTCAATTCAATTTATTTCAAAAACGGGAAGCGGACAAGCCGAATATTCGTTTAGTCGTCAGTAAATATATATATACAATTTCGAATCCACAATTATGAATTAAAATAAAAGTAAAGGTCTAACTAATCTCAGGTACATAATGACTGACTAATTAAGTCAATTACAATACAAAAATACTAAAACTACACAATAACAATCTAATATAAATATAATTAACAAACTATAGCTGTAGCTGCGCTTGCTTACTAGCACTAGCATTAAAAAATTTAACAAACGAGGGAACAAAGCTTTTCAGATAACGGTTTCGAGACACCTGGATAGGCTGTATTTGAGGTACAGCTTCTGCCACCGCTCTTGCGGGTCTTTCTCGGTGTGGCTTGAAATCGGGGGGAAGTATGGAGCGATGGGATGTGCTGCTCAGCAACCCATTACCAAAAGCAAGCGACAGCTTTTGTCGACGGCTAGCAAGGGAATCTAAACCAAACTGTTCAAGGAGGGCGCAGTATGGAATTTTTGGTGCTTTTGAAATCACCAACAATGCCCGAAATTGAACTCTCTCAATTGCGTCCGACTGCTCCTGTGTCAAGCCGTAGTGCCAAACGGGGGAACAATATTCTAAGCAAGACCGTATAAAAGAGGTATAAACACGCAAAAGGTGATCGGAAGGAATTCCTCTGGCGGGCGACACAGCTGATGTGTCTTAAGCTTCTAGCTTACCGTTTTTCTGGAAATAATAAAGTAAAATTAAGCGACGTGAAAAAAAGAGGAAAGAAAATCATCTGTTGGACTTTTTGGTTAGAATGTACAACTTCATCTTTGTTTTCAGCTTGAGGAAAGCCAGGTCACTAAAGAAGCTCACCTTAGGACAAGTTCACACCAGTTCGCCATACCGGGCGAAAAGGTCGTCCAGAGTTCTGTGACAAAGGGGATGGCTCAGAGCTACCTGACGAAAGTGTAAGTTCAAATTTGGTTTAGAACTCTAGCTTTTAAGTCAATCGGATTATCCGCTGCAGATAGTAAGTAAGTTAGTATATTTATAACCCACAAAATGTTTTACAACAAAAGAAAGTGGAGTAAACATAATAGAAAAAAAGAAAAGAACAAAGACAACAGGAAAATAACTTACGAAACAGATAATAGGCCTACAACTATCAATAAAAAAAGTCTAATCAGTCGGTGATGCGGCAACAGACGTAGACTAGATTTCTGACGGAAATCAGTGTGCAATTCTTGCAGCCGTGACAAAATGTCGGTAGCTCCGTAAGATTTAATTATCTTAGAATGACAATGGCGCAGATACAGAAGAAACTTACAGTAACGGAAATAATTTATACTTATTCTGGATAGATCCCTTTTATCAAAAATGTCAAACAGACCAACCGAGAAAAGAACAAGCGGGTCGCAAAAGGAAGCGTAAAGTTTTGCTAAAGCTGTTTTGTTTGAAGTTACGATCTCTTCAGAGGCGGCAATTCAGTAAGCCTGGGGGGGGGGGGGGCATAAATCAGTTTCGGGCCCCCATCCGAGGTTTATTACGCGTTGTTAGTAGTTTTCGTGAAGAAGTTTTTGAAAATATCTTAAAGTAACGTCATTCCGTCGCATTTTGCATTTTTTGTGGGTGTGGGGGGAGGGCAAAAAATAGTACCAAGATGGAAGATTTAGAAAAAATAGTACCAAAATAGAAGATTTATAAATCCAGGAGGGCGTGCCCCCCACCACCATCAAATGGTGCCTATGCATCGTGTTTGTCCTGTTTATCTCATGTCAAGGGTTGTCATCATTAGCGTGAATTTTTTGCAGTCAGTCTCAACGGCGCGCCGTCTTTCTTCATGAAGCTTATAGACTCTATTTCTCAGCTGTCCGTCTTAGCGCTAGTCTTTTTGGAGATGTGTCGGTTATGTATTTTCTTTGAACAGGGATGCTCAGTCACCAACCCCTCCGGCTACCCCAAAACTGAGAAGGAAGGATAACGGGGAAAGGTACATTAGTTTGAATGCGAAGACTAAACCCATTTGTTTTCAACCTAGTATTAGCCCCTGTCACAGTGTCATATATTCTAACTGTCTAGTAGTGAAACAACATTCACCCTTGGAAGACTGGTATTGCTTGGCGGAGTAACAGTGGCCTTGTTTCGAGACCGAACAAGTTCAGCTGATGTCTGGTCTGCTGGAAATTTGACAGGCAATAGTGGTACCGCAGTGTTGGTACATTGTGTTCCCATCCTGATGCATGCCCTGGCATTCCTGAATCTGAAACCTGCATTTTCCTCTCACTACAACCACCTATAGTGCCTGCGCACGGCGTTCTTGGATCCCAAAATATGAGACAGATGAACCCCCGTTTGTTGTTTGAGTACAGCTCTACCTAGACCCCTTTTGCGCTCGCGCACAGCGTTTTGTGACCCTAAACGAAAGTGGGGAATAGCTAAAGCATCATTAAACTGCCCTAACATCTGTCCATCGGTCCGTCCCTCAACCTATCTGTGACCTTGGTAACTAAACTAGATCAGATAATTCTACTTGCTAAAATCGACTACTGGGCAAAGATAATATCTAACGAATTGAAACAATATTTTTCAAGAACTTCCTTGATGATCTATATTTCCTAATGCCTCTATGGAAGTGCAATTACGATTCAACCAAGTCGTTACGTATGAGTTCTTCATCTGTCCCGTATCGCATGCGTTGCTTAGTTTAATATGTTGGTTCTTGTAGTGGATTTTAATGAATGGGCTAAAATCGGGATTCTCGCACGCGTGCGCGAAGACATGAGAACTACGGCATTCCGAGGGAAGTAAACCAATCTTTCGCAAGATTAGAAAAATATGATTCCAGCAAATCCCACCGATAAATATCTGGAAACAAACCAAGAACAAGAGTTTTTACCTGACCTTACCTTTTGCAGCGAATCAAGCTCTCAGCTGCTCTCTTCGCAACAACAGTTCACATCCAATCAGCAAATCATCACAAGCCAGAAACAGTATTCATCCGAGCAACAGCAACAGCAGTATTCCGGTCAACAGTATTCCGCCATTCAGTCACGACTCGCAAGCGATTCCACCACCGCCATTGACCAAAGCATCACTTCGGATTCCGGACGAAAGGTTTCCGAAATCCACCTTGACTCCCAGAGGGTATACCTGCCACCCGAGCCCATGGAATCGGCTGTGCATGGACGCGAAGTTCACACGGCAACGCAGAAACAGACACAAAAAGAGGTACGTCATCCAATCCATTTGCGCGGACACTATAGGGTAGCGTTCCAGTGAAGTTATTACAAGTTACGATGATAAGAGGAGGGGAGAGCGTCGTATTGTAGTTGTTATCACGCTCTCTCGAACGATTCGAATAACAACGCGAACATACGTCATCACTCTTACGGGAGTTCCTGCAGGACCGATAGTTATTATCACTTATGATGCTCGCGACCATCATAAGTAAAATGTAACGATCGTAACAGTCGTGGAACGAAAATAATAAGTGGGAGCAGCCAATTTACTTATTACGGCGGGCTCTGGAACGGCAATAATAACAAGAATAGTAACGATCGTAACGTAAGTCGCTGGAACGCTACCTAGAAGCGTGTTCCACCCTACTTACAGTAGTTACTACGCATGACGTCACGGATCCTGGATTCTTGGCGTCAAGGCTAGAACAAATTTTCTATTTTCGGCAAATATCGTGCCGCGGGCTGATCGGGCTTAGTTACCACGCTAACTACGCTCCCGAGTGTGGTAAGCAAATAGTTACTATTAGTTACTATTTTGACAAGTTTGGAAGAGTCAGCGTAGTAACTTTTCATGTGATTGTAACTAAAATAGTAACTAATAGCTACTAATGTTAGAAGGGTGGAACACGCTCTAGGAATTCAGCTACGCGCACACACAATCCGAAAACATTTCGCTTCCTAAAATACGCATGCGAATTCCCGTCGCTATGGAGAAACAAAGTTCTGGAGCGTATGAGGAAATTTGCATCCGACTGCTAAAATCGGAATGTGCATACACATGGCTTTATGAAGCCTAATCTTTATATCTTTTCTTTTTAAGTCGAAACTGGACATTGAAGCCGGCAGTAGGACAACTTCTGAGCCATTAAACGAGTGAGCAAAGGGTTATACCCCTATGCCGTTAATTCGGATTAATCTTATCCCAGTAGAGATAAGATTAATCCCAGTAGCAAATACTGCAGTTAACTTTAATCCTTACTCGGAGAAACTTTTTACAGTGTACCCCTTTCCCCCGTGACCGCCCTACTGAAGTGGGCCGGGCTCAGCGGTCACGGTCGAAGTTAAGGTCTAAAAGAAGCGTGAAAAAATATGTTTATTCAATAATTAAGCGTCCAAAAATACAGGATTAACAAATCGACGAAAGCAGTATATGCAAAAAGAATAAAAGTAATAAAATAGACAGTCTGAAGAGCCGTGAAAAAACACAGGATTTGTGTGATAATGACTTTGGTTCACATTCGTCTTGCTTCAGAGCCGCTTGTCTAGTGACAGTTTTTGCTTGACTCCAGACTAAAAAACTTAGCAAAATTTCCCGGCCGCGACAAAAAACGAAACGCGGCTGATGTGAACCAGGGACAACATTATTTGCGTTTTGCGGATACCATGGTATCTGGTACCACGGTAACTGGATCTGTATTTCGTCATTTTTGAAGTTACCACGCGGTTACCGTAGTATCTGAAACTACGGATCCTTTGCAAAAACGATAATCGTGGAATTCGTGTTTTATGGCACTTGCAGCTTCGCTCAAGTGCCATATACCGATCACTTTTCGGTCTGTCGGTCGGTCTGTCAGGCCACTCATCTCGAGTTACGGTACTTCCAGATGAGCTAGGACGATGAAACTTGGCAGGCGTATTAGGGACTCGACCAAACTAGCTTGGAAATAGTCACTTGCCCGATCCGACTATCGTGGGGGGAGGGGGAGGCGGCGGGATCCGGAAAATAGGGGCATGCATAACTTTCGAACGGGTGATCGGATCTTAATGAAACTTGATATCTGGAAAGACCTGGTGTCTCAGATGTCCCATTTCAAGTTCGGACCGGATCTGATGAATCTGGGGGGGGGGGTCGGAGGGGGGAGCCGGAAATCGTGTGACACTCTCAGAGTGGAGTGATCGGGATGAAACTTGGTGGGAAGAACTAGCACAAGCTCTAGGTACATCAGTGACAGAACTGGACCGGATTCGGACACTGTGGGGGGAGTTGGGGGGGGTTCCGGAATTCCGGCAATCCGCAGTTAATGTACTTCCAGGTAGGTTAGGACGATAAAACTTAGCAGGCATATCAGGGACCCGACCAGATTAACTTGGAAACAGTCACTTGCCCGATCCGACCATCGTGGGGGGAGAGGGGGACGCCGGAATCCGGAAGTTAGTGGCTTGCATAACTTTCGAACGGGTTATCGGATCTTAATGAAACTTAATATCTTGAAAGACCTCATGTCTCAGATGCCCCATTTCTAGTCCTGACCTGATCCGATGAACTGGGGGGGGGGGGGTCCGGAATTTCGGTGATCGTGAGTTAAGGTACTTCCAGATGAGCTAGGACGATGAAACTTTGCTGGAGCATTAGAAACTTGACATCATTGGGTTAGACATCGTCACATCCCCGATCCGCGACTCTTCATTTCTGTCTCACCCCGAGAGACCATTTTCTTTTCACATCACAAAAGACTTGTCACTTCTATTACCGAAGACATAAGTCATAGAACTGACAAAATCCCACTTCCATCCTCTGACCCAGCCTTGCAAGTGCCATATGAGCTTTCAGCTCTTGTTAGAAGTCCTCCCAAAAGAAACACTTAAATCCACTCACATCACAAGGGCCAAACTTCTTTCCCGCCTATTTCACAAAAAGCTAGGCACATGTGTTGGTGATGGTTCAGGTCCTGGTTCATTTATTGCCATTACAACGTCTACAAATAAAAAAGTTGCACAAATCCGGCAGAGCGCAGAGCACGAAAAGGCCGGAAATGATGAAATTCAGATGACTTTTAGATACCATGGTCAGTCACTATGGTCGGGACCGTGGTATCTGAATGTGAGAAAACACGGTAACTGGCCGGATACTCAGTAACTGCAAACACGAATGTTGACCGTCGTATCAGATGCCGTGGTATCTGCAAAAACGCAACTATTGTTAACCAAAGGAGTCTGGTGTCAGCTTCCAGATCGGAAACTCTAGCGACATCAACAGGCAACACAGCCTTGTCGCCAGCAAGTGCGATTGAGGTAATTTAAAGTAAGGGAGAAAAACACTCGAGTGCGAAAGAAAATCGGTAGTGGATAACATCTATTTACGTTCAGGTTAAAGGACAACTAGAAATCACAAGGAAAATCACTGCCACCGAAACCACAGAAGTAGAACACAAAGGCCGAACACAGGAAAGGATTGTACAGGGACCAGTGGTAAGTTTAAAACCATTTTTTCTTCTACATGTGGCTTCTCGTTACTTTGCCTACCATCTCGATGATATGGGTTTAGGCGACCCCCCCCCCCCCCCACCTGGCAAACACCCCCCCCCCCCGCCAAAAACCGCAGTTTTGACAACAAGTACCTAATCAGTTTCTCTAGACACGCGAGAGAACGTCTAGACATGTCCGATAAGAGTCTACTGACTGTGTGGTTGCGGGGGGGGGGGGGGGGGGGGGGGGCGGAACCCGATGTGCTCCTTCTGATACTGTAACTTTCCTTAAAATATATTTTAAGCGCAATGAAGTCTTTGCCTTGCTTGATACATCAGTTCGCCCGAGATCTAATGGAAAACTCTTCAAGCGCGATTACATTATATGCAAAATTTAACTAGGGCGATTGAATTGCGGGATACAGTTAACTAGACTATTTTGAACGATGTACGGTGTAGGACAGCTGCAACATGAGTGCTGGCGGGGCTGAGAAGGGGATATCCTGGTTTACGATCCAGCAAAGCCGTTGTGCTTGTTTTTAGCGGCTCTTATTTCCCTGCAGTTAAGTTACCGACCTTGAACAAGACAAGCCTTTCCTTTTCTGTCCCTTGAGTGAACGCGATCAATAAATCGAGACTCGTAGAATTCGTAATTTATAATTTCGAATCCTCAATGGGTAGTATGTCTTCTAAGAAGATACGACAGCAAATGAAATTGACACCGGACTCTGCAGAAACCGATTTTCGTTGAGGTCGTTGAGTAGACTGAAACTTTGCCTCGCGCCCCTCTGGCGTCCATCCCCAGTTGGGTCGCGTCGCAAACCCTTCCACCTCCGTGGACTTTTCACAAGTTTCTCACACTCTGTAAGGGTTCAACTTTGGTCTTTGGTTCACTCATTCTCCCATTTTTCATACTTTACCCAAATAGGACTCTATCAGAATTGTACATTACGAATTTTGAGACGTGGATCTTCTGCGAGAAAAAGCAAACATGAGGGGTAATGGTTCCGCGTTTGAAACCTGGTCCTGAAATCCCAAATGTAAACTTCTGAATTTGTCGTATCCAAGCATAATACTTAGAATAAAAGATGAAAATATTTAACTTTAATACATCGTAGCATATATATCCGGGATCGATATCACTATAATTTGAGACTCATGCTCTGGGAATATCTTATTTTTCAGAAGTCCAAAGTAATTCAGCTTCTTTCTGATTTCCTTATTCGTCAAGCAGTGAATCATTGCCGGAATTGACGGTGCGAGAAACGAAAAGGCCAAAAACACCATGTAAATCTCAATTTGGTGTGTCGTAATAACACGGCGTGCTATTAAGTTCGCAATCGCAACTGATGTAATTGATAGTTGCCCGACCAGGACAGCTATCATGTTCGATTTCAGATTTGCGATATTCACCATTTTTCCGCGATAAATAGCCACTTTGCGTCGCTTTGCTAACCAAATTCTTAAATAACAGAACCCGATCATTATGTTTAGAGCCTGCAAGAAAGCAATAGAGAAAGTTTGGGAGTTCTGTGTCTTCTGTGGAACTTCAAGTAGAAATATGGAGGCAGTGAAACTTGTGTGAAACACGCGAAGTAACATAGAAATCCCAATGGTGATGAGAGTGTAGTAGAGAACCACTTTGGAAAGCCTTTTTTCTTGAAATCGAGAGACGAAGTTAGGGTGGAAAACGCACAAATAACGAACGCAAGCAACACCGTGTTCCAGCGCGAAAAAACTAGTAACACAAAAGTTTTTGGAAATATACAAAAGGATGAGAAATATCTCCGGTATTTCCTTCCCTTGAAGAAGCAGCCACGCTATTATAAGCGGTTGTGCGAGCAGGGACGCTAGCAGTCCTGATATGGCTTGTAGTAGCACTATTTTGTTTAACGCCGTATCCGCGCGGACGATTTCGAAGCTTCTGATCAGGAGGATGTTAAAGAAGAGACCAGAGGAGATAATCAAACTGTAGAGTATAACCAGAAAGATGACATTTGTTTCGTTCAGACTCTCAATTTTCTCCATTTCCGACGTCATTTTGACGATTTCAGAATTGCTCTTCACTGAACCCTTGTTGGACATTAATGCCTTACTACATCAATGAAAGTCGATTCAGTTTGCTCAGAGATCTTAACTACCATTGAGTTGAGGTAGAAACGGTTGTTTCAAACTTCATCCTGAAAAATAAATGCATTAAAGTGAATCAATTTCTCTTCCTCTCCAACCCCGTTCGTTTGCATGTATATTAGTTGCGTTTTTTGTCAATTCTCTGTCATCCAGATAACCAACAATTTACCGCTATAAGCCGTATTTTTCGGCATCCCATCCCGTTCGCCCGGCGAAACAATCGCATTATCCAGCATTACTTGAAAGATTTGAATCTCCTGCCTGAGAACGAAAGTAGGTCGGTTGGACGGAGCTCCAGCCTCAGTCCACAGGTCGGCAAGCGGCGACGAAAAAACAACTTATAAGGACTTAGAGCGTGTTCCACCCTACTTACCGTAGTTACTACGCTAGTTACCGTAGTTATTGCGCTAGGCTGGAACGGTTTTTTAATTTTTCGGTCAAATATCAGGCCGCGGGCTGATCGGACCAATCACGATGCAGAGATGCGTAGTTACTACGCTAACTACGCTCCCGAGCGTGGTAAGCAAATAGTTACTATTAGTTACTATTTTGAGAAGGCTGGAACGGTCAGCGTAGTAACTTTTGGTGAGGCTGGAACGGAAATAGTAACTAATAGTTTCACAGGTTCAGAATATTCTACAAACAACAAAGCGGACTGATACATTGTTAGAAGTTTCGTAATATTAACATAGTACGCAATTTCAACAAATACAGAAAAATATAATGTGAGTGTTTCTGTACAATATAACATAAATATGGTATCCCACGTTACTTTTGGCGAAAATATAACATTTAAATAACATAATGGAAATATTTTGTAACTCCAACAGGAGTGTTATCTCATTTGTTGAAATTGCGCACCCTATTATGAAACTTCTGACAGCGTGGAGCTGTCATGAGAAAGACAGGTTAAATAGATTGAGGGGCTAGGCGGACTGGTGATGAATGTTAGTTATCAATAACTATTTAAAGGAACAGTAAACTTGACTACGCAACTTTCGGCCATCGAATCGCCCGGGGTGGGTGGCTTAGATAAATATACAGGGTCTTATTGTCGACAGGCCCACTGTAATTATGCACTTATGTACAGTAAAAGTTCGCCTTTTTACGTGTAGACTACAGACAAACGACCTCCCCGACAAGACGGCCTGGGTTCGATTCCTAGTCGCGGCACACAAACCTTTTGCTTTTTTTTCTACTAACTCAAAAGTCGGATTCTCGGAAACTGCAATGGTCGTAACGAGAATTTTTCTTACTCTCAATATCGACTCAGGGTACATTCTTGATATGTTAGCTAGCTCCCCGAGTTAAGTTTGAGTCAAGTTTTCTGTTCCTTTATGTATCTGTCTATATATGTACTATCTGTTTTTTCTCTGTATTACTTCAAATTGTATGATAACATATATAAAGTATATATTTTTAAAGCATAAATGACACAATATGTTATCATTTTTTCTCGGTAAAATTTAATCTTATCACAGCAGTGGTGCCGAATTTGCAATTTACGTCAACATAAATTTAATTAGTCAACAAAGACTTTTGTCAGTTGAAGCATTTGCGTCAGATTTACAAAAGTTTTAGCTCACAACGCTTGAGGAAAGGAAATCAACGTTGTATTACAATTACGGAATTCTGTGTTTAGGCTAGGATACAAATAGTCTATAAATCTAATAGGAACTTGAAAGCAGGGTCATAATGCCACTTGGGCACATATTCACACACGGACTTGTCAAATTAAATCAAAAGAAATAAATTAGTTCTAACCTGGTTGACGTACACCCTAAACTGAAATTTTGTAACTGTTCTAAGTGATTCTTCTCGAGTCCATCATGTTCTGTACTACCAGAATCTCGGAAGCAGATTTGACAGCACATGGGGCCTAATTTACGTAATGATATGTTTTCTAGGAATTATTAGGTGTAGCCTATACAGTCTCCTTGGAGATCTTGTTATGTTTATATGTCGAAAGAAAAGAAAGACTCCCCTAGGCTTCCATACTCGCGAAACCTTTGACGTAGTTGTATTCTTCTTCTGCCTTTCTGATAGGCTTAAATTGGGGAGCTCTCGTGCGCGTTAGCTTGTGGCACCCGTCAAATTTGGTTGGTTTGTTTGAAGGTTGGTCAATTGCTGTCCGTCCTGGCCTTTCGGATGTCTCAGGTGACTTGTCCCCTCACAGGGCATAGGCTGGATTTAAAAGCTAATATTACGCCAATCCCTGGCCTTGTCACGAGGAATGCTTAAATCAATCAATCAATCACACATTTTAAATAGCTCCAAATAAAGCTAGAATAGGAATAGAATAAAAATATTTACAAAACACACAGAGACAGAACAAGTACTAATACAGTTACAAGATTTAACCAGAAACAAATGATGGAATGAAACTTAAATGACTCACAGATATCGTGTTCCGGAAATACCACTATTTTCTACTTGAAAATAACGATTTTCTTGTTAGCACTTGTCGACTATATCCCAGCCTACCCACTCTCTGAAGCGACGGCTGGACGCAAATATTTGAAAACTAAACGCGCCGTGGTTAGAAAGTTTGAAAACCCAGCAAAGCAAATGAAGCTCCAAACAGAAGATGGACTTGGTGGTTTACCATGTCTTCCAGAATGAAAAAACACACTTCGAAGCTTCTTATGTCCCTGTGTTTGAAAGAGTGTCAGTGGACTCTTAGTCCGCTTTCGGCGAAGTTTGCTTTGTGTGACCGTCAAAATTCAGATAGGCCGGAAAAGCGCTAAAACGTTGTAGATACAAAACTAAAGAATGGCGAAAGGCCGTAATTTCAAGAGCTTTTAATTCCACAAGGGAGCTAGCGATAATATAAAAGGCAGAATCAGCGAGAGGAGTCCTTTAAAGTTTAACCGAAAAGGGCTAGGATATGACAATCTAGTTACCCATCACTTATTCACTTAAATTGGCTTGAAGACCCGCTGAAAATGAGTTACTTCGTTGTTCCGCTATTCACGAATAATCGATTTTCAAATAATAAAATTTCCGTGTGATTTGTGGTGCCTCTATGCGCTTGTATTTTTGCTGTATGCCTTACGAGAAAGATTTATCAGTTTTTTTTTGTTCAGGCACCAAGCAATCTTCACCAATCTCACCACTGACCACTGAAAAGCCGCATTAGTGTTGAGATTAAAATTTCCGGCGTCATAGTAGAACTTATGCTGTGGGGACGGCTGGAGATATTCTGAGCCTCATAACTAGAGCAGATGGTGGAAAATCTTAAAATCCCTTTGCAGAATCCAAATAATTCAGTGTATCCAATTAAATGACACACAAATGAGTTGGCTTTTCAGTTAAACTTTAAAGAAAAAAAAAATAAGGTAAAGATGTCAGCATCAGCCTATATACAAGCCTAACTGGGGGTGCTGATGTCTGACTCTCTGCCCCTAGGTCCTAGCCAGGACGTGCAATGGGTGGTAGGGTGCTAGCCATCCTTGTGCTTCCGCACAACCTTCCTATCACCTTCCCAAGATTTCTCCAGATACCCATTTGAAGCTGGGTGGACTTTCGCTTGTCTTACAGGGTTACGCCACAAACCCCCGTCCCGAACCAAACGGTAGGCGCCACCGAGACTCGAACCAGCGACCCTTCGCTTACGAGTCTGGCGTGCTAACCATTCGGCCAAGACGGAATGTCGTCGTGGAAAGGATGAGAGGATGAGAAAGTTTAGCTTTGATACCAAACCATCTAGTTTAACTGTAATAAATATAATGCTGAAAAAAGGCTGATACAAGACTTCACAAAAAACAGGTTATTTTAGAGATAAAATTGTAGCAGTATAGAAATCTGCTAAATTAAAGCTCTCTACGCAAGTTCGAGACAGAAAACATGTCGTCCTGATGCATGTTATCTGCGGCTTTTTTGAGCTCGCTGACGGTCTCCAAGCCGAATATGTTGTCTGAAAGAAAACACGATATTTTCGGTTTTATTGATCAGCTAATTATCCCTCTAAGATGTTAAACGAGAGATAAACTTAAATTTCGGATGTTCCGTTTTTCTGCCAACCGTCTTCAACTAGAAATAAAGCTCATAGAAATAATCCAGTCCTTTACACCCATCACTAATTTTCGTTCCACTATCTACAAACTCTTTCACACGACTGGCTAGTCGTGTAATATCCGAATTTTAAGTTTATCCCTCGTTTAGCATCTTAGAGGGAAAATTAGCTGACCAACAAAATCTTGTTTTTAATTTTCATTCAAAAATGGTCGGCTTGGCTTCAGACCTTATTTTGATATATTGTCTGGTAGGAAGTTCGACGTCATTAACGGCAGTAACGTTGTAAATGATAAAGACGAAATATAACAGAAAGAAAGTAGTTTCATCTCGTAAAGAAGCGTTCGTGAGATGATACCATCCTGCTCCATCCTCTCCTGCAACCTATCTGGAATCAGCACGTTTCGTTTTAATGTTTTTATTTCCTTCGCGAATTCTCCTGTGGACTACAGTACAGCACAAAAACAAAGTTAACTCCGCCCCCCCCCCATCTGCACTGCACAATCAGCTTCTGTATCACTCTTGGACCCTAACCTCTTGACCCCCGATGTTCCTCACCTACTCTATTACTTCGAGAGGTAACAAAGGGTATGCACTTCACAAAAATTGTTTTTACGATCGTAAATTCTCTGTTAATTTCCTCGTTATATAAAAAATAAAGCATAGACGGTACGGAAGGGGCGAAGAATGCTAGCGATAACGCGCAAAGAAATACTTCTAAACTGTAGCTCAGCAGGATTCCGGAAAGGATAAGACTTGGGGTAATCAGAGGAATTAGAATCAAATGCCCTACTATTATACATATAATATTCGATTTCAAGTTTGCTATGTTAACGACGCGTATTTTCCTGGGGATCATAGTATAGGGCAGAATTTGCTTCTTAGATTTTACTATAAATCTGTAAATTCGTAAATAACAAAATAGAGTCACGAAATTCGCTGTTTCGAATGCTATAAAATACCCTAGTGTGTAAAACCGTGAATGAACTTTCATTTTTAAAGAGAATATTTGCTCAGTGAATCGCCCACTCCTCCAGGTTCCATATACCGTACCGCCTATAGTGATGAATATATAAGTGAGGACTGTTCGTGAGATGGCGTTCTCGCCTGTTCGCATTATCAACTTCGGGTAGAACACACACAAATATCGAACTACCGCGATACAGTTAGTCGCGCTAAAAAATATTGTCACGGAAATATTCTTAGAGGCATGGAGACATTGGACGAATAGCTCTGGGTATTCATCCCTTTCCCACAACAACCAAATGAGGACTAGGGGTGTGCAGACAACCGTCGTCATAAGACCCAAAATAGCTTGCGTTATGAATATCTTATTGATTAGTGTTTCTCGTGATTTCACTACATTGATTTTTCGCAAAACGGCAAGGTTGAAGAACACTCCTGCCAAGAATGAGACACAATATAGAAGTACTAAGAAGGGCAAAAACTGTGTGGGTCGGGCCAGCTCTGTATATTCTCCCATAGCCTTATCTTGATCTGTAATCACTTGTATGGACGCGCTGGGTAACATTATATATTCTGTATATACTGGGTAACAATATATACTCCATCGTTCAGTTGAATACCGTCGTTGGCCTCGTCCATACTGAGTTGTCAGTTCGGGTTATCCATATCTTTTGAAAACAAATAATCGGAGAAAGCAGCTTAAACAATGTCCAGAGCGCTTAGACCGTCAATCGACTTCCGAGTTCGTTCACTGATTTTGAGCCTTCCATTCACACATTTGTCCTGTACGTATAAGCCTAAAAGTTAACAATGAATTTACCCAAAACAGAACAATCTCGTAAAGATTAGTTATTTCTGAACTCGCCAAAAATGAACTAAGAACTTAGGAAATAACAAATTGTTTGTTAAATCATACTGTCCATTATATCTGTCTGAAACCACACACAGGATTTACAAAAATCACAAGAACAACAACGAGCTTCAAAAAAGGGACTTCTGAGTTTGAAACTCCAGCCGCAAGTGGGGTGTGACATTTTTCCTGATCATTTCATACAAATTTAGACTGTCCCACGTTTCTTTTTAACAGTGTCCCGTCTCCAAGGAGCTTCATGAAGTACACATGAATCTAATTTATTTACCGTAGGGAATGCTTTGTCGACACCCTTCGACTCCTAAGATCCTTTGTAGGCCTAATAAGCTCTTTTTCTTGTCCTAATCTTGGCATGAATGAGAGGCCTGAGCTACTATTTTTGATTTAACCATTTGTTACTATTGGAAGTTCATACGGCGGTGAGCGATGGGGATGGGGCAAATATTGACAGTTCATATCTGTCAAGATGACTATACTGTCAGAAGGTTCATAACATTACAAGGATGCGCAATTTCAATAGACATGAAATAAAACATTATCTGGTGACGTTCCAGGACATTCCATTATGATATTTTCAGCGTTATTGTTTGTTAAAGGACACCTCGCAGTATCTAGTGTTTCTGCTAAGATGCTCTGAGATAGTTGACAACTTTAAAACTTAGGTATGCTTACAACAAATTACACAGGGCTTCGGCTGTTGTTAGCCTCTTTCCGTGTCTCATGCCTTGAATAACAAACGTGGAACTCGACCCACTCGAGGAACATTTTTATTTTTCAGTTCACTGCTACTATTGATATGCCAGGGATGATAGCACCATCAGATATGATACGCTGACCGAGCATTTGTTGAGTCCCTCTCTGCCGGGTAACTTCCTGATATTTAGTTATTTTCTTTTGTTGTAAATAATAAAACCTTGAACCTTGACAGCTTAGACTGAAGGAATTGTAGTGACCGAAAAGACTTTAGGGCAACTCCATCGTTACCTACGTAACGTTTTGTACGCTTTGAAAGGCTGTACCGTCACCAATTTTCAACTTGGAGGACTCGTTTTTACTCTAAAACAAAGCTCAAGCCTTCTTCTATCTTATGTCCAGTGTTCCAGCAATTTCCTTTAAACGGTCTACGCGCACGGCTTCAAATACCCCGCGTTTCCAACGTAACAAAAAACGGAAGTGACTTTTTGGTAGTGTGCACATAGTCTTAGTTTTCAGCGAATCTGTAAGGTCTAGCGAACTGATTTTTTTTTCGTCAGTTACCAACAGTCTTAGGACTGTTGAGGCCGAAATTCGGAGCGATTGAGCGCCATGCTTCGTTTCTACATTTTTTTTTCTTCTGTTACAAACGTAACAGATTTTCGTTACCAACGTAACTCGTACGAATTCTCACCAGAATATTTAGCAAAACGGTTTTGTTTGTAAAAGAAAAGTGTAATGTACATAATTGTTTGAAGCACGGGTGCTACTACCACCGACAGACAGGGGGAGAGATAGCCTTTTTACTACGTCTCGGATAAACAAGACCAAAGGTTTTTATGGGATCCCAAAAATCCAATATTTGATCCAGACAATTAGGTTTTGTCTTCGCCAGATTCCTTGAACATTTGTACTCTTAAAATTCAGAAACAGATTGAGGCCAAATAGCTAATCATCTGAGAAATCCAAGTTCAGGGATTCAGCATGTGTGTTTACCCCTATAAGCCGATCGAAACGATCCTGCCTTGCTTCTGCCAATTTTCCGGTTTCGAAAAAATTCCGGAACTGCTTTTAACAAATTTTTCGGTTTTGGCCGGATTCCGGGCGAACTACTTGTCCGGCGAGAAAATGATTTTTCACACAAGTGTTCAGCATGCCTTCTTACCTCCAAATCGAACATCTAAATCAACTTCAAATAAATCTTTTACTTTTAACAAAACTTTCCGGATTTGGCCGGATTCCGGGCGAACTACTTGTCCGGCGAGAAAATGGTTTTCATATTCGTGTTTATCATGTCTTCTATTACCCCTCAACTGACTATCTATTAGCTGTTTAAAATATTTTGTTTGTCCCTTAATTTGAACCCCCTCCCCCACCCCTAAATGTAGGGCTAAAGAGCCCATCTACGAACACGGCATTTCCCTTGACCCAAAGGATCCCCCCACCAGGTTTCATCAAAATATCTCATTACCTTCGAAAGTTATCGTGCTCACAGACAGCTAGACAGACAGACGGACCAAGAAATTCACTGATAGGCCCCAAGCCCCCCCCCCCCCCATTCTCCAATCAACTGATATGTAATATTTGCATATACAGGGCACTTTATATTACTCAAGAGGATCGATACTAAGATTAAAACCTTGCCAGATTTGCAAACATTTTCTACGTTACTGACGTAACATTGGGGTGTTACGTCAGTAACGCAAATTTTGTTACGTTTGTAACGTCTTTTATTGGCTCCAGGTATTAAATTATATTTTTTTTTCTTGTTTACTGGAATAAACACTAAAATTGCTATTTGCTAACGTACTGGCACTTTATTATCTTGCTTGGGTTGAGTTGTAGACAAACAATATGCCACTTTTTCGTTACAAACGTAACATTAGAAAGCTTATCTTTCAGCACTGATCAAATCCAATCCGTCAAAGATAGCGACACCGAATGAACTACATTCCATTCAGGGCTGGCGGTTCTTTAAGTATGGAAAATTAAGAGGATTAGGCTTATTCCCAGATGGATTCTCATTGCAGCAAAAATGATCATAAAATCTTGCAATCCCTGAAACTGATCAGCTTAAGATTTGGACAGCTCAAAAAATTAGAAAGGATGCTCCAAATTTAATAAATGAAACAGATTCTTAAAGCCCAGGGTATGCTCTATAAGAAAAACCTAAATATGTTCCACTAGCATTTATTTGAAAATTTGTCCTTCGGTAGACCATCTCATGGAGTTGCCCTTTAGTTTCTTTTTCGTAAATCGCTCGGTCTTCCTGGATAGATTAGGATTTCGGCACGCTTACCAGGCCTCGCTTATACACACCCCTGATGGCTTTCACATCCGGGGTACTACAGAATCCTTAGTTTATTATTTCCTCTTTTCTTACAGAAACCCTCCGTCCCACCCCGCTTCACCAAAAAGATCCAGCCCTGCCGAGCATTTGAGCACGAAACCGCACGATTCGAAGTCGAGTTCGACGGAGAACCAACCCCGACCATCTCCTGGTTCAGGGAAGACTACCCGATTAAAAACTCCGCCGATTTCCAAATTCACACCTTTGGCACCAAGTCAGTTCTGCAGATCCGGGAAGTGTTCTTGGAAGACTCCGGTATTTTCGCGGTTGTTGCAGAAAATAGGGGAGGCGCGGCCAAGTGTAGTGCAAATTTGGTTGTAGAAGAAAAAAGGACTGGTAGGGGCGGACTTGTCCCCCCTAGCTTCTTGACGACCATACAAGATGTCAGTGTCAGTGCTGGGCAGTTGGTCAGGTTTGACGCGAAGATCACAGGAACGAGGCCCATGGATGTGTACTGGCTTAAGGTATGTTATTACTACTATTATATTTTATTCGAATTCTTCAAAATTGATGAATTTTAGACAGCTTTAGATATAAATCAACTCACCAAGACTACAGACTTTTTGGCACGTGTATACGAGCAATGTATCGATTTATGGCCCCCAAAACCCGCCATAAAACGAAGCGAATAATTCCCGCCAGGTGATGCCTCATTCGCCTGCGTAAAGGTGAATCGGGGTTCTACCGGGGAAAGGAGGGGTTGTCGAGTGGTGTTGTTAAGTTTTTGTACATCATACAGTAAAAGTACAGCTCAATTTCGTAGGTTCGCACTGCAAAGTTGTGTATTCGGTCGATTTCCATTCCTTGTCTGGCCAAGACCTGTATCGAGTGGACCAAGAAAGCCTTGATTTCCAAAGTTTCCATGCGACGTTTCGGCGAAGGGGCTATCCCGGTGACTGTTTTCTCGCATTGCGATTCGAAAATCTGGCGGGATCCTATAGTACGGTAAATTTAGGGATGGGAGTCGGCCTTCACTTCGTTTAACCCTCATTTCTGCTTCTAGAACGGACGCAAGATTGGCTCTGACGTTCGGTACAAGATGCTTGAAGACGACGGCCTTTACACCCTCCTGATCATCGAAGCTTCCCCCGACGATTCCGGCTCTTACGAATGCGTCGCCATCAACTCAGCAGGTGAAGCGCGCTGCGAATCGTCCTGTAATGTCGAGGCACCGCGGTCCCCAGCCAAAACGACGGCAACCTCGGGGCTTGGCGATGCTCCGCGTGTCATTTCGCCACTGAAGGAGATGTCGATTGAAGAAGGACAGTCTGTGATTTTCAAGTGTAGAATTGCTGGCAACCCAGGTGAGAACGACCACACTCCACGTAATCAAAGAGAGCCAGGCACGCCTTATAGCGTGTCCGAAAGCTTTTTAGTGCTGTAAATGCTGCATTTGATGCTGCATTTTTCTTTTCTTTTTTGTCCGAAAGCTGTTACCTTTATTTCTTCTCTGGCACTTCTAGAATACCGAAAATGAGACTCAATCGTCTGCTCTCCAGTTTCTTCTTGAAAATTCAGTGTAAAATTTAGCATCTTTGCTGAATTTGTCGATGAATTTCATGCTGAATTAATGCTGCATTAATTAAGCGAACATTTAAGTCCGAAGCAAAATGCTGAATAAAATCCTGAATTAATTCAGCATTCTCGTTCGTTTCGGAGCTTTTGGACACGTTCTTTGAAAGTTCTAGAGGCTTCTGTGTATTGACGACCGATTCTCGCAGTCCTTAAGGGGACTCGCACTGTTCGAAAAATCCGAGCGCATTTCTTGAATCCGGTCTTATTTTGAAAATCCGACCCTTTTTTCCGCAGGTACTTCCACGTCCACATACGGCATTAAACTATAGGCGTTTTCCGTGGCACACTTTTTTTGCCACACATTTCTGAGTGTTTGTCACGGAAATAGAAGTATACACTCGACCCATAAGTTGAAACTCGCGGAAACACCATTTTGTCTGCTTTTTGCAGGTGATTTCATATGTCTGAAAATATAAATAAAATCCAGATAAAATCTCAATAAATATAACTTCAGGCGTACGTCCCTACCATTATGTACAAGAAGGCTCCTCAGTTTTATGTCTATACAAGCTTGACAAAGTAGCTACTTTTATATTTAGACTTTAGTGTGCGGCTGAAATTGAATTTCCCGCCGAGTTCGAGCCACAAAATCGAAAATCACCTCGACAGTTGTTTGTTAAACTCGAGCCATAAAGCGAGTCACGAAAACCTTGCTGATCGCGGAAACGGACTTGCGGGCCATACCAACGACCCCGGAAACACTCTTTTCGAGCCCCAACCGAACAAAAACTCTTTGTGGGACCGTTGAAAAAAGCCTATTGAATTACTTCGAATAAAAGTACCTGCCTTTTGTGATTAATGTACTTTCTTTTTATTTGCTCGATTTTGCTCTGTGATCACTGAGAACTTGTGTTGTTCCATCGATGGTTTTGGTCAGATCCTATGCCACCTGACAAGAAGCTTTTCGGCGCGGTGGCTAGCCTATCCGAAAATTATAGTTGCGTTTTTGCTGATACCATGGTATCTGAAATACGGTCAAAAGTCGTATTTGCAGCTGTCGTGGTATCTGGCCAGTTACCGTGGTAACAGATATTCAGATATCACGGTCCGACCATGGTATCTGGTCGTGGTATCGGAAAAGTCATCTCACTTTCATCAAATTTTGTCAAATTGGTAAGAAAGAAGTTTAGCTCTTAATGATCAGTTTTTCTTTTGGGATGACTTAGAAAAGTGCAATTTCGGCAATAGTCGTTTTTGCAGTGGATCGTATATAAGATACCACGGTAACTGCAAAAACGACTAATTGCAGATCCAGTTACCGTGGTAACAGATACCACGGTATCAGCAAAAACACAACTCATGCCAGTTGTACGATAGTCGTCCGACGCTAGTCTTTGCTACCCTACCGGGCCATGAATGGAATTAAAGTTTCGTTTTTTATTCCAGCTCCAGAAGTGAAATGGGAACGGAATGGAGAGCTGATCAAGCCGTCGAAATATTTCATAATGTCCCAAGAAGGCGATCTCTACATGCTTCGAATAACTGAAGCTTTCCCCGAGGACGAAGCAGAATACACTTGCACTGCCACTTCAAAAGTTGGTCGGACACATACCACTGCCATGCTCCGTGTTAATGGTAAGCCTGTTTCTACATTGTTCCAAGGACCCTTGGTCTGCCTGTTACGGCTCCTAACTTTTATTTGAAACGGAACCTTATGCGTTCACATTATATGGACATGATTTATGGTGTTTGTATGCAGTGCCGATTTTTTGCCCACAAAGCTACCAAAGCTAATTTACTGTTTAGTAGAGATTTAACTACTATACTTGAAATTGATAAACATAAATATTTACTGTTAGTAAAGATTTAATTATTATAGCTGAAATTGGTAAACCAAGAAGAAATTTTGAGTTTGCAAAGTGTGAAGCACCTTATAGAGCAGACACTTTAGCCGAAGTTCACTATTCCTCTTGGCTTCAAATAACATTCAACGTTTGTCGCTACTCTCGCTGTATAGATTAAAAAAAAAACATTGCACCTTATTTGCTTCAGGAAACAAAACCAAAAATCAAAGAAAAGCAAAGAAAACTGTTTCACTCGTTGGTCCAGCCGGTGACAACAACCACTCATTATCCGTCCGAAATCATTTCACCGTAGCCAAGGAGAGGGAAAACGGAACATTTCACAACATCGTTTCTCAATTAGCTAATTGTTTTTTTCTGCTTCGTTCTTCCTAACATTCCTTTGTTTGCAGCTCCCCAGTCCCATGACGAACCTCCGACCGTAACGAAACTCGATGACGTCACTGTGGTTGAAGGAAGCCCTGCCCAGTTCCGCGTCCGCCTTAGTGGTAGACCCCTCCCGTCCGCACAGTGGTTCAGGGAGGGAATTCCCATCCCACCCTCACAGGATTTCCAAGTGAGTCTACGCGTACTGCAAAGGATACAGAGCTATATAGGTTTTTCCTCGACACACAAGTCATCACTAAACACTAGTTACTATAGCCTTCCTCGCTTTCTGCAAGGTGATCTGCGGTTACATAACAAGTAGATGCGCTCTTTGATTTGGACGGACAGAACTGGTTTGATGTCATAGAAAGAAAAAAAGGAAATGAACTTACGATTAACTTTTCTGTGATCCGTCCTTCCACCTGTCCAGTCTGACAAAAGAGGCCCTTCTCATTTTCGAAAGATACTGAAAGATAGCCCTTGATCAGCTGATTATGGAATATGTCTTCATTTGTTTGAAGAAAAAACAAATCCTGGGACATACCATTTTGAAACCATCGAGGGGTTGAGAAATTAAGTCTTAAAGCGGTAGCGGGGAAACCAGGTAACGGTAGCGTACCAGGAAGAGATTGCAGTATGCTAAGGAACAAGTATTGTAAGGTTCTTGGGAATCGCCTAATAAATTACACTTGCTACACTGTCAGAAGTTTCATAACAAATAACACAAGGATGTGCAGTTTCAACAGACAACATTTGGGATGTAATCTGTTGTGGTTTTGAAAACGTTATGCATTAAATGTTAGCGTAGCAAGCATTGTCAGGAAGAGCTGAAAAAGCATCTGCTGATTTTTTTTTTTTTTTGTCGTCATGATATCGGAAAAGTGAGCAGATGCTTTTTCGGCTTTTTTTTCGGCTCTTCCTGGCAATGCTTTTTATGCATAACGTTTTCAAATCACAACAGATATCACTCTTTCCTTGCCAAGAGAGTAGATAGAGGGACAACCCGGTCCGAGAAGAAGTTTTCCACCACTTTTCCTTAGCTTCCGGGAATGATCGCGCGTTCTGCCGGACTTCGAGCAGTTGTTCGTAGGGTATAATTGTGAGCAGCTTCGAGGAAATAATCACATCCCCTCGTCTTCGCCTCGGGTGATGAGAACCTTGCTATGCTCCCTTGGTTCTACTCACCTATGGACTAGAGAAGCGCTATGTCTAGGCACGGTTGACCCCCTAGCCACGCGTTACACTCCTGACCGCAGGCAAATAGCTTGTTCATTTACAACTCTCAGGGCCTGCGCACAGGAATCCGCACAGCTCGTATATAGTTAGGATTAGGACTAAATCTGAAGAAAAGAGAGCTCCTAAATCACGAAAATATAAATAAGCGGTGGTATTAATAAACCCTTCTTCCCTTGCAGATGATCCAAGAGGGTCCGAACGTCGTTCTTCTCATCAAGATGACCTACCCTGAGGATAGTGGCCTTTACTCTGTGCGAGTTGTAAACCCCGCAGGACAAGTGGAGAGCAGCGCCTACCTAACCGTTCACAGTAAGCATTAAGGGCTTTGTATCGTCCATCCCTCTTGTGTGGCATCCTAATGACCGATACCACCCATCTGGGGGTTGTCCAACGGTAGGGGGGGTCACTCTCCCCCCACCTTGACCACAGAACCACGTGCATGGTCATCTTTGCTAGATCAATGACGTGTCTGAGATTCAGCGAGCTGGAAGCCTCTGAGAAGTAACAAGTTTTTAAAATGGAAGGGGGGGGGGGCGAGAATTTTAAAGAGGGTGAGAGTTTCAGATCGATTTCCTTCGCCCAATTCTTAACTAAAGTTTACTTGATTCCGGTAGGCGCAGTTACTCGGTCTTAAACCGGTGAGCAACCAGTTTTATTTAAATCCAACTGATAGACTCCAGTCTGATTCAGTTAACTTAGTTCTAAGATAGACAGTATTTTATTTCTTTCATGGTGTAAACTTTATGTCTTCCATTCAGGTTCTTCCTTCTGAATGTTATAATTAAATGAACTTTTATTTTTGTAATTATGAAGGTTTTTTAGTTGGGGTTAACGGGTTCCAGTTTGGGGACTCTTGGGCCTTGGTTTCATCTCAGGGGTTTCTTGCGTCAAAGATCTAGACACTATGTCATTCCAGGAAAGTATCGACGACATTATTTTTGGGCAGAGTGACTGAAAATAATAGTTGAGCCGTTTCTGAAGTTTTTCAAAATTTTATTTCACTGAAAGGTGCCAAGAACTGCGCCATTCGGTAACCATGCATGCCAGTCTGTTTTCTTTCTCTTAACCTGAATGCCACTCTGGAGGGACGGCGCCCTTATTGCTGCGCTGTGATTGGTGGTATCGGTCATGTGACCGGAATGCTGACGTCACCACCAACCCTTAGAGCGCCAGTGATGTATCTGAAACCACAGTAGCTTTTATAGCAAGGAATTGAATAGTTTTGGTTGGTAGTGACGTCAGCATATCCATGCTCAGCCATTTCTCTTGTACGGTAACCATAGATAGACTGTACAGATGTTGTTAATTTGCTATTGTTATTATGTGCATGACTGCTACTCTATTTTCGAAGGTTAGGGATTGTTTCTCTAAGCGTAATTTCACTTTTTTACTAACCGTTTTTTTTTAAGTGCCATTAAGGCTTTTTTACAAGACCGAAAAGGAGTTAGGTATTTATTTTTCTATACTCTAGTCAAAATTCTCGTAACCCTCGGCAGTTTATTTAGGTAAAACCGCTTTTTTCTAATCTGAGTAACTCTTATGATTGACTGGTGAAAATGAAGCCTCCTCATTGGCTCCCGGTCCGAAACGGAGCTCTCTGACTGGTGCTTCATTTTTGTGTACTCGATTGTGGGGTATTGGTGAGTTCAGTGTGCCAACTGAGTATTTGTGTGTTCCTGCCTGGTAGAAAGGAGTCTGGAGGGACTTGTCTCTTATGCATTTTGTGTAGCTTTAATCATAATGCCGAATAAAATCCATAGCGTCTAATTCTGAAACATTCTTTTCTCGACTTATTCCTCTTCCCACCACTTTAATTAGAGTAGTCTATAGCATTGAAGGTCTATACTGTTTCGTCAGTTGTATTCACATAGACATCTTAAGACAGCTTGGACGTAAGCCTAGTTTGCACAGAACGCGAAGCCAAATCTATGGATTGAAGCAAGAACAAATAATCGGATAGAACCTCCCGTCTCCCTATCTCTGTAATATGACCACGCGGAGTCGAATATTTCCCTGCCCGATGCAAACGGGCGGAGGTTAGGAGCTACATGGAACCTCACCTTTTGTTACCTGTACAAATAACTATATCGCTGTGAAGCCTCGTAGAAGAAACTCTCAAAGTCAAAGCTGATTGGTTCTCTGGACGCGCTCCAGAGCGGGTCAGCGTGCCTACTGCAATTATTGCTCTGTGATGAGCAAGGGCGAAGACGGAAGTAGACGGGTATCAACTCAAAGCTAGAACAAGCACCTCTAGCTCTGCTCGATTTTGTCGGGCTATCCATGGTCGCTGCATGGGTCCAAAGACGGAGGTTCTATCTGATTATTTTGTTCTTGATTGAAGCCAAATCACCTGCAGTGACACCTTGAGGAGGGCTTTAGAAGCGGAATCGAAATCACTTTCTTTGGCGCTTGCGCTACTACGGAAAGTTGGCGAGCTTCCTGGAGCAGTATTTGAAAGGTTGCAACTTTCGCCGACAGCGTTTCCAGGAAGCCAGTGGAAGGTTCCGCGGCAAGCTCGGGCAAGAGCAAATTTGTTTGACCAGAATATTCTGTAGAATTCTGATATGGCGCTATCCTTCACAGCACACAGGGCATCATTTTTTTTCTTTCCGCTCATTTATACTTGTCCTTAGCTTATCTTCACATGTAGGTAACTGATAAACACACAAGATACGTTCCAAGTAAATCAAGTAGAGGGCTTACCGGTCGGTCTGGTAACTCGTGAGGGGGAAATTCAAAAATATGGGACGACGGCGGCATTGCTTGTCACTATACTTATATTGCTGAATGAGTGCTGACCATAAATGATCCGTTTCTGTTTACCTAGGTAACCAAAAATTTGGTCAAGTTTGTGATGGCGTGTGCTCGAAAATTGGCGACTCGTACCGTCGGAATTATTTTGCACGTCTTTCCTTTTCGTCCTTTTCGTTTTTAGTTTCCGAAGAGCAGTAAAATTAAATTGTCAGTTTATAAAAAATAATTCTCCTAATTTCTACGTCACCTTTTGACGTCATGCTTCCAGATTCTTTAATCTCAAGCGCAGGAAAACAAAGATTGAAAAAAATGCTTTAAAAAAATTCCAAGAATGTGCACGGTAATAGGAAAGACTGAACGCGATCCCATATACGAAACAAACAGTGTGAGAATGAGAGTTTTGTGACGGAAAATACACAACCGGAGTGGAGGCAAAAATTGAATGGGTATAGCTTTAAAGCATGCCCATTCATTCTTTGTATCCACTCCCGTTGTGCATTTTTCAGTTAATGAATTCTCATTTTCACATATGCTCATGTTCACATATCTGAATCGCAATCTGTCTTTTTATGAATGGCTATCAGCAAAATATGTGTTGGATCCAATCCAACCAAGCGTGAGAATCTGGAAGCAAATGACGTCAAAAGACTTACGGGTTTTCTTGGAAAGGACATTAGGGAACAAGTGCAAAATAATTTAGACCATTCGAGTCGCCAATTTTAGTCACTGATTTAAATTTTAGTCACTGATTTCATGAACAAACTTTTTAGCGAGGAAACATAAACGACCATGTTTCGAAAAGATGCTACCCGCGCAACCATAGTAGTGTCAATTAGACACCTCAGCCTAGACCGACCATCTTTTAAAAACCCACAACAGAAGAACGCCACAGTTTTCAGAGCGACCGTCTCCGTAGTTTACTGAGAAACGCATTTTTCTGGTAACTTCCTGCTTTGAAGTGCTGATTGCCTAAAGACCCTTTCGTAGAGGGCGAGGATAGTCAGAAAAAACAAACAAAAGATGATGTCATGGGTGCTCTAATCAGGAAATTCTCATTCCTATAGATAATAGCTGAAGCACTTTCCGTTGGTTTTCCTGTTTCTGTGGAAAGTTGCGTAGCTTTCACCAGCAGTTTCCTTGCTCTTGAAACCTAAGCAAGTTTCTCGGAAAGTGTTTACAGAAGTCTTGCGGAAACTCCATTGAAGTTGAAAGTCCGTCATCTACGCTTTTTATTATTTTACTTGTGGTTTAGTTGTTTTTATTCTTCTCGTGAGGTTGATACCGTTCTAAAATAATGAGTCATAACTCAGTTCCTTGTCGAATCAAGGTAGATGTTTGAAAGCTGAATTTCGCGACCTGAATCCCGTCTATAAAAGTGAATTTCGTGATTCAATATGTTTCGCAGTATTCTAATATGAGCCAACTGCTGCTCAACAAGGAGTGGTTTATTTCGAGAGTTTGTATTTCGCATTAGTTTTCACGTTATTTGGAAAAGGAGAGTGGAAGCGAATCCTGGAACAGGTTTTCAGCAGTTTTTGTGCTGGTATAGTTATTTTAAAGTTTCGCGATCCCCTCCTTACGTAACGGGGTGGTATCTGAAAATCTGCTCACGTGCTACCCCACCCCATCATTTCTTTACTTCTCAGCTTTACGGTAACGGTTACCATCGAAATCAACAGTTTTAGGAACATGTTCGTCAATTCTTCTCTCAACGTCTTTCACCGTCAAGTAAAGCCATCTATTATATAAGTTTGGAAACCGACTAGTATCGCGACTTGTCGCTAGGCCTTCGTTTTATTTTACTTCTGTGTGGATGGACGAATTTGAATTCAAAATTCATGCTGTCGACTACAGCAGTACAATAGAGATATGCTCCTTGGGACATAACTGAATGTAGTAAGGCTTTTTCATCCATTTTCTGTCAAAGAAATTAGCAATTGATATTGTTTAGTTGACTGGTAGTTTAACTTACTTTTGACTTTTGTCATATCAGCTGGGTGAAAATGGCACTGACACACTGTTCAAACTTGAACATGTTCAGAGAAATCAGCAAACCTCTACTGTTTGTAGTCTACCTAGAAACCAGCCGTAGGTTACCAATCAATCTTTATTTTTCGAAAAACAGTATTAACTTGTCACAAACTATAGATAGCCTATCAGGGTAGGGTAGCCACTAAAAAAAAAAATAATCAAACCTGAGCTTTTGAAGATTAGAATGTGATTCTCCTATCTTTTAGCTTTGATTTGAGGCCAAAATCACCTCTCTATCTTGTCTCTAAGCATCTTAAATCTTCTTTAGAAAACAGTATTTTACATAAGAAAATGCCTACCCTATGTTCATCCATTGACTTTAGGGTTTGTCCATCTAGTGACCAGCTTGGAACTATGTGCTTCAATGAAATTCTATGAAACTGGGTGATTTTGAGCTAGTTTTGAGTGCATGGGGAGCCCCAGTAAGTGAGTTAGATGAGAAAATATGAATATGATCATCAAGGTTATAGTCCAATAGACCTATTGCTGCTATAGGCTGCTGACTTTTCCTCCTTAGTATCAACAAATTTTTGTAGGCAAGTTCAGCTACTTTTTTTTACATCTAAATTTACACTGAATATTAAGAAATAATATTAAATAGCTAGGACATCTTACTGTTAGCCTTATAAAATAGACAATTTTGTCCTGAATTCAATGGTATTTTTAAAATATTTTTTGGAGATGTTTTAGATAGGTAAAACTGATAAGGAAAATTCACAGCAATTCATGCATTCATTACAACAAAATCGCCAATTTTTGCCACTAGGTGTTTTTGTGGCTACCCTAGTCAGGGTGTGGGGTTTTGCATTGGTGACAACTTCTTTACCTTGCCTGCAGTTTGTTAGGCTAACCACCACAGTTTCGATGAGTCCATGTATATTTTCATAGTTGTTTAAACTTTGATGGATCGAACACCGAATAATTCTTGTGATTGTCTATGCAAAGTAACTCTTACCTGTTCAGAATTGTCTTTACAAACATAGCCTTGTATTACAGTGGCTAGTTCAACTGGAATTTGTTATTGTTGCTGGTTGGTCTTTGACAGCGCCAAGCTTTTCGTTTTCCTCTTCAGGACAGACTGTTAAGTTGTTTAACAGTTAAACTCTATCAGGTCATTTGGTAGCAGATCGCGGCCAATTGGCTGCTCTGTATGTTGGACAAATTACTTGTCATTTTCAACTGCAAAGTAATTTGGGCAATTAATGCCAAATAATTTGTCTATATGACAGGAGAGCGTAGTATGATTTGTCATCTTCACTCTTCAGCCACCAAATAACTTGTCTGAATAGACATAGGCTACAGCAAAACAATCCAATAATGGTTTATATTTTATGCAGCCACCTCACCTGACTTTATGTCTTTAACCACCAAATACTTGTAATGCTTGCAGTTTTGGAACCGCTTAGAACAACAGAACTTCTGGTCTTGTCACTAAAATTAGGGTTGGATGGTTAGTTGTCTTGGTTCACCAAAACAAACTTTTGCTAAGTGGCCGAACAATGGGGTCTCATTTCTTTCATGCTTTGTAACAAAACACAACTGTTTGTAGTTTGAATCGCGAAACTGTGGTTATATGTCAACTCTACCACCAAAACAAAGCACACGAAAACAAAACAAAATTAGACGTACGGTGTAGGCGTTTCTAACATATATCTATATTGGCTTTAGGGGTCGGGTCAACATATACGAGTCGCCCACACTCTCTAGAAGTCTTCTACTGAGGGGACTGTCTGTCACTGATTGTCTGTTTGGCCGAGCGACTGCCTCGGAAATAACGTCTGAATGTTTCAGTGTTGACGGCTGTCCTCAACAGTTTTTTCTTGCCTTTCAAATAAACATGCAACGCACGTACTAAAGACCATATGTCCCTCTGGACAGGAGTCGTAGACCTACCGATTTTCAACCTACGATCTGTTTATTTTCTTTTAACTGAAAGGTGACAACAGACATAAAGGATGGAATAGGTGAGGGGTTTTCAGCTCTAGGCTTTCGATTTTAATGTGCGCCTGGCCAGGCGCGTTAGGAACCAGAACTCACTTATATAGGCTACACCCATTTGGTGCTTTTAAATCCCTCGGAGTAACAGTCCATGAATGTTTCATGCCTTTCCGTTTCATTTCTGTTGGTTTAAGATTTCTGGAGCATGACGTGCAGAGAGAACCGACAAAGCAAACAGAGAGTAATTAGTAGTTCCGGTAACAGCCGAAATGGCGGCTTAGCGTAGGTGGATGTGTATCTTGATAGGTTTGGTGAAAGGCTTAGCAGGCGATTCGAGTTGGAAACGCCATAGCCTCATCTAAGGTCTGAAACTTCTCCAGAAATCATAACAGTTTCTGCTCACTTGAGAACATTGTTATCCTGGTTAAATATCTGTCTAGGCAAGCCGCCCAAGTCTAGAGAAGGTGTTACCGGGGCCTTCTGGCGAGATTTGTCCCTAAAATCCGTATCAAAACCTGGGCGTACCAGTCCTAATCCAGTCTCGAAGCACAGCTCGCACTATTTACTGTTTATGCTCCAATATTCAAAACTATTTGAGTACTGTCAAACTAAGCTATGCTTTTAACAAATTATCCAAGGCAACCAAGTTTGAGCAACATTGTAAAAAAAAAAAAAAATTGCATTAGGCTATTTGATACTGCAGGGATTAATCTTGTCTCTACTGAGATAAGATTAATCCCAGTAGGAAATGCTGCAATTAACCTTATTCCTTACTAGGGGAAACTTTTACAGTGAAGAATAGAAATAAAAATGAATCTGAGACATTGAAAATATTGGCAAGGATGACCATGTTACATGATGGTATTAGTAATCACAAATATATTTCGAATCATTCAGTGATGACTCACTGTGTTCATGGAAGGAAACTAAGAACCCCGGCGTTGTATAGACTGCATTCAGGTGGTGATCAAAGGGTTAGCCACTTGCCAATACCAGGCTGAAGGAAGTGAATGTATTCGCATTTTTTTTTTCAGTGCAAATGTCAGTTTCGCGAAAGGAAAAGGGTGCTGGTATCACTGCCTTCAGAGACGATTTGATTTTTAAGAAGAAACAACGTAGCCTATTGAGACTTTTTAAATTCACGGCCGGTCACACAGCACCGTGATCCGACTGTGTTCTGTTTTCCCCAAACCAGTAAAGGATAAATTATACAAAGGCATTAAAATAAGTGACTCTTTCAGCTTCCACAATTTTTGCCATCCTGTTCTCCATTGTGTAGAATATTCTCCCTAAAAAGAAAAAAAAATGTTTAATTAAAACCCTGCTAGTATATAGGGCGATTCTGTCGTTCTCACTGATTTGATTTCTAAAAAGTAAAGCGAGAATCCGACGAGCGCAAGAACTAACTGAAAGTTCTTGCGTCTCTACAACTTCTTGCTGACTTGCCGAGATCACTTCCAATGACGTAGTATATACCCTTTCAAAACTAGCGGGGCGCAAAAACAGCTCTGGCTGGAATGTGGAGCGAGTTCTAACCGAAATCGCAAAAACCAGCGTAGACTAGCTTTTAAAGTTTAACCGAAAAGGGCTGGGATAGGACAATCTAGTTACCCATCACTTATTCACTTAAGTTGGCTTGAAGACCCGCTCAAAATGCGTTACTCTGTTGTTCCGCTATTCACGAATAATCGACTTTCAAATAGTGGAATTTCCTTGTGATTTGTGGTAGGCTACTCTATGCGCTTGCATTTTTGTTGTATGCCGTACGAGAAAGATTTATGATTCTTTTTTTATCCAGGCACTAAGCAATCTTCACCAATCTCACCAGTGCGCACTGAAAAGCCGCGTTTGTGTTGAGATTAAAATTTCCCGCGTCATAGTAGAATTTACGCTGTGGGGACGGCCGCAGATATATTCTGAACTAGAGCAGATAGAGGAAAATGAAAAAAAAACTTTGCAGAATCCAAATAATTCAGTATATACAATTAAATGACACAAAAATAAGTCCGCTTTTCAGTTAAACTTTAAGACCACCACAATCGCCCTATGATTGGTTCTCGAAAGTGAATCCCCGACGGAAGTGGAAAGTGATCTCGACAAGTCGCACAATAGTCATATAGGTCATTGGCCTCGACAAATAAGTGCGGGACGGCTTTCCATGAGTTCTTGCGCTCGGAGGATATTCGCTTTGGTTTTCTGAAAGCGAATCTTGTGATAACGCAAGAATCCGCCCTCACGCTGAGTGTTTTGTACATCCATGGCTTCTCTATCATGTTCAATCACTTTTGGATCTTCTGTACTATCTCTGTGCGATGAATGCTGATAACGAGGCGGGAGGGGGGGGGGGATAACGACCAATTCCCTTGGGGCGCTGAACTGGTATAAGGCCAATTGCCCTTGGCTAAGAACAATTCAGCACGTATGAGAATGACAGAAATTAGGATGTACTTAGCATGACGCAGCATATCAATGGCATGTGTCACTTTGGCACTGGATACTTCCTGGTTGCCTAGTGATTTTTTCGGCAAGACAAACAACTGACAGAACGGACATCAAAGCTGCGCCATAACTTAAGGTTTTGTTAGTCATACTAGATGACTAGCCACCTCCCTATTCATACTTCTGCGACAAGGCGTTTTTGACACAGCAAATGATAATGCATCCGCATTCGTGCAAATAGAATGTGCAGAAGCGAGCTGTTAGTGTGATATTGGGCCAGGAGTACACAAATTATGAAGAAGGCATAAAGCTCCTTGGTATAGAAAGCCTTGTTGCCCGGCGTCACCAGCTTACTATGACATGCGGGAATAAAATGTTAGAATCAAGTAAGCATCGTGATTTGCTACCGAACCGGCACGAACCGGATATAACACGAGGCATCAAAATAAATTAGAGCCCTGCAAACCATCAGCTTCTAACCGGTATAGATCTTCTTTTCGTCAATATTTTGTAAAGCATTTTAATGAGTTAGTGACATGTATGTTTTATAAATTATTGATAGGGTCTTATTCAACTATTATGTTACTTGACCTAATAAATTCGTATCGTATCGTAAATCGACTGGACTGCTGCGAAGCAGTATATATATATATATATTTATATCTGTATTGCAAAACGCAAAGGCCATATACAGTGTAAACAAACAACTCATAAGAAACTAACACAAAATAACAAACGAAGAAACAGCACTTCTCAAGAGTGCTTTTTGCACAAAATTTCCAAAAGAAACAACCACTCTTGGTGACGTAGATCGTACGATACCAAGAAGATGCCCGCCATTCCAGAAAATAAGGAGCCCCTTAAGTGCGAAAGCTCCCGGCACCTTGAAAAGAAAATGATCCAGGCCATCCCCGTCAAGATGGCAAAGAGGACAAACACGTACTCTATCCGGACACCTAGGTTTCGGAAGCATTCGCAGTATCTCTGAGGTTTTATACAGAGGCGAAAGAGACAAGGGGTGAATGTGTTTATTTTAAAGCGGGTTTAGACAGGGAGGAACTGAAATTAATAATTAGTATGCGTGCTGATATTTTACCTCTGGGGGATAGGAGGAGGTACACGGGTAGGCCGATTGGGAGGATTGGTCCTTACTTCTGCCCCATGTGTGGAGATGTGAATGAGTGCGTGCGACATATTATGTGCGAATGTAGGGAATTGAATGATTTAAGAAGTTAAATATTTGGAGTAAATGAGTGTGATCAGGAATGGATGGAGCGAATGCTGAAGAGTGAATGTTTTGTCACTATTTGTATTGCCATGGCCCTTGGGCTTTTAGTGTAATAAATATCATATCATACCCAATCATACCATATCATATCTACATCACCAACATTCAAATTGCCCAGGACTCGGGGAAGACCATGGGATCATCCCATGGCGCGATTCGGAAAGAACACTGCTGGGCAATGTCGAAGTAGCTTCCAGCACAACAGTATAAGAGAAGAAAAATATTTAGCTGACTTGTGAATGAAAAGTAAAAGATACAGCTAAATAGTTTGCAGTGTATATTGCTTTCAGTAATTAGTTGTCGATAAACTTTTAAGGGGGAAGATGATCGTCAAGAAATCCGGGCTAGCGGAAGGCTGTCACGGAGAAGTATGAAGACTACATCACGGTCCTTTGGTGTTGACCCATGTACCATCTACCATCACGCCGTCAAACGTTCTTACAAAAACAGGAACGGTGCAACTTTGCGACAAAAATGCGGGAGAGTAATTGTATCTACCACATTCGACCATTTGTCCGCTTGCCGTCTAGGAAGTCAGTTATTCCAAACATTGACCACTGATAAATCAACCAAGTGGTTTCGACGACCTGGAACGACGCAACATCCGTGTAACCATTTTTCTGATGAGTTTTGTGAAGATCCGGAAGGCAGACCAACCTGCCGAATTCAATGCTGAACTCTAATTTAATGCCGAACCGTTCGCTTGCATCAAATAAGTCCCCTGTTGGTCCCAGTGTCGAAAATGTTACAGTTAAGGGTCACCGATAGTAAATCTTAACAGATTTCGGACATGTTTGACCCAGGGCTTATGTTATACGTTTGCCTACATTTCCCGTTCGAGTAAACTTACCATTGCCGATGGAGCTTCGGTCGCTTCTAAGCCTATGGTCTTCCTGCCTGGTTCTGGTCATTTGGTTAACCGGACGTGGCTTGCTCGGGTCTGATTCCTCTTTGGGTTTTCTGATGTCGCTGTCGTCGGTGTTGTATACGTCCAGTAGGCTGGCTTGTTGCCCCAGTTGGCGTCATCATACAAATATTGTGTGTTCTGGAACTGTAAGAAAACGTGTGTAAACCACCTTGCGAATTAAAGTGCTTCTTCTGCTGACATGACCCGGCCCACGGGAAATTTCATAGCATCAAAGAGGCATCCTGGACATAAAATCCTTGCGTACGTGGAAGCTCCTTGAGTATTTGGTACAGACCCACCCCTACTGTGAAACTGTCATATCGCTTCGCGGGACCTAATGTCAACTGTTAACTCCGCGCGGTCATTGAGGTCATTGCTGGTAAAAATTACTCCTTTGAGGTCAAGCTGCTAGCTTTTTGTCTATAAATAATACGCGCAGTCACACAGGTGTGAATAAGATATCTAGGCTACTGCAGAATAGGCAGTGATGCGCCCTCGGAATCACGAACGATTACCAGACAGTAATTTTCTCTTGGAAATTGGCCTAGTCTGTAGGCGTTCGATATTGGTGCAGCCCATGCTGGCCGTTTGATCTTTGGAATTGGTTTGATGTCGTGGGACATATTTGGATCTTGGCTTACCACACTGTACCTACTTAGTTGGTTAACATTTCACAAAACATGCCACAGCACGAGATAACACTTTCAGTTGTAGCCTATCCGCAAATTGTTACACGATGCTTGCAGATAGCGAAAATGTTCTCCGTTAAAATTGCTGGTCATTTGATTAATGTTATCAAACTTCTGACAATACACTATGCTTCTTCCTTTCAAAATCTTGTTAAACGAAATTCTGTTCACACCTTCATTTGAAAATGGGAAACACCTTTGATTTGTATGAATGATGGTTGTCCGATTAAGCCGCACCTATTTGAAGAACACTGCCAAAGCTCAAATTAGGCGTAATTGTTGCAAGTGATCATTAAACACAAACGGTTCCTTGAAGCCAAATGTAATTACGAACCTGCTCGTCTCTCATTTGGTTCCAAGTATCTCCCGCTCTCTGGCTTCAACCGTTTCTAGTAGGACATTGAAGTATGGTGTCTCGACGGCCCAGGTGTCAAACGACGTTACCTTAAATCGCCCTTGCTGGCGACAAGACTGTGTTGCCTGTTGACGTTACGGTCTGGGGTTTGACACTCGATCCCTATAGCTAGTTTTCAAGGTTACTTTCTTCCAGTCAGTGTCTCCTCTTCTCTTGAAAGCATCCGTTGTTTCGCCATCAAAGCCTCCTCGCTGAGGGAGTTCCACAGGGGGACAACCCGGTAACCGGTTAGAGAAGAAGTTGTATCGCCCACGTTTCTTGCTGAAAGATTACTTTAGTTTCTGGGAGTGACCTCGCATCCTTCTGTAGGTGTATTGTACGAGCAGTTGTTCGTAGCGGTTGTTGATGAGCAGCTTATGGGCAAAAATCACGTCTCCTCGTCTTTCCCGGAAAGTCAGCGATGGTAGGTTGAGCCTTTCGTGGGCTGGTAGTTCAGTCCTTGCGTTGGGGAGTGTGGTGGTCTCACAGGCTTTGTTGGTCGCTGTTTCCTTGCAGCCCACCACGGCTCTCTGGGTAGTCTTCTTGAAGTAGGAGTTCGGGACGCTGTACAGCTATGGCCCACCTGAAACGAAAAACATTCAAATTTCTGTTGTCGGGCTTATTCCACAGTTGACGTGGAAGGAGGCAATTCAGTTACACGTATGTTGATTTTGAAATGGACTGTAGAGGGTTCGAGGATTATTCAGTTTAGTTTACTCTGACCGATCTACAACAAAAGGACGACGAGATGCCCTAAAGCGGAGTATCAGAACAAAAAAATAAAACAACAAAAAAGACAAAAATAAACAAACACTGACCAAGGTTGAGTAAACTTGATTACACAGCGATTACACAGCTATATTAAACGAAAACATATTTGCCAAATATACTAATTATATTTTGGGGCGACGTACAAACAAATCCTACGAACGTGGCTAGCCAATGTCTAGGCGACTAATGCAAGCGTGGATCTTTATTTATGAGTAAACAATGAGATACCCCCCAGGATGCAGTGGTCTTTTTGTTACCAAAAATAATATCCAACGCTCTGCTGGTTTCGCATGTAAAATTACCTCACGCAAATCGCTTTTTTTGTCTCCCACGGTGTTTCGGTGTTTGATCCGTAGCAGACCTGAACAAAGCTGGAAAAAGATTTGTTCACGGTCGAAGAATTCATAAAAATGTAAACAGAATGGTTTTGACATGATGTATTAACCCCCTGAAGATGAGAGCGGCAGCGAAAATACGTAAAAGGTTGATGGTAGAGATAGAATCGGAAGAAACGAGAAACCAAAGATTCTTGGAAGAAAATAGTCTGTTTCGGAGAGGAAAGTTAGCCTATAGCATGTTGCTTTGGGCAAAACAGTGTAGGGGATTAAATTGAATCATGTGGAATTATAATACAATGCTTGCCCGCAAGTAGCCTATAGAATTTCTAACTTATGGTTTTGCCGAAATGGTTTCAGAATTGTGGGTCTAATCTGTGCGTTTTTTTACGGAAAGTGTGGACCTCAGGCCGGATTGATGAATATGACATTAGTTTTTGGAAAGCTCCGTAGAACTCTTGCCTGGGGCCAAAAAGGATGGTTTTGCTTGTCCGGGAGCCAGAGCCTATGATGTGCGAAGTGAAGTGGAGTTGTCTAGCCTATGTCAGAGAGAAATATCTGAAGTTGTGCAGCCAAGCTTTCTTTTCATCAAACCATGTTTCTGCTTTCGAGTGCAAAGCTCCGTTCTAGCAGGCAAGCAGACAGGCACCAGTTTCAGGTTGAAGATGAATTTATAAGTGCTAAGTATGTGCGACAGTTACCCGGCCCCACAGCCAATCTATCTTCTTAGAGTGATAAACATAAAAAATTACAGACACGAAAAAGTGGCATTTTCCCATGGGTTCGAAAGTGCTACCATCTAATGTTTCTACCCATTTCTGTTAGATTTCAGCTGACATGATCATTCGGTTTTTTGCACTTGGGATTGCGGTAGAGAAATGGTATCAGATATGCCTCTTAAACTTTACAAGTTCTCTCATTGCAAAAGAAATTAGAGCTTATCCTTTGCTCCTTTCTAAGTGGTGGTGTTAGAAAATTGGCCTACGGCAAAAAAGTCAACTTTTGAACTAAGACAAATATAATTTTTTGACGGCAATCGATAGACCTTGATGAGCTGATTAATATATGTGTTATCCGTTTTTTTTGTAGAAAAATTCCTTCATTAATACATCAGTTTGAAAGTTTCAAGGGGTTGACAACTTCAGTGGTAAGGTACACACTGAAAACAAAAATAGGCCGATACCAATTAAGAGACATGTAGGGGACTTGTAAGCAACAGTCGGCTGTTAGCTCATAATCATCTTCGGCAATCAGGGGTTTGCAACTTTTCCTAGTGGGTGTACCTATTATTTGTTTCCGGTGTGTTTGATGGTAAGAACAATTTGGTTCCCAATTGTAAGACATGTAGGAACTTGTAAAGTTATAATCGGCTGTTAGGCTACAATCATATTCAGCGACGAGGGGTTTGCAACTTTAGCTGGCTGGTGTTTCCATTATTTGTTTCCGGTGAACTTGATGTCTATCAGGGGAGAGGGACTTGCAAGTAAGATTCGGTTCATGGGGGGCTAGGAATTTGTGCAAATTGGTGCATATTGTATTCGATCTCTATAAATCTGACGGTAAAAAAGTTCGTATCGATGGTCTATCACTGTAGCCTAGAATCAAGTGTTTACGCAAATACGCAACGATAATGTAAAACAATGAGGTAGTTTCGTAATAATTAATAGGGTGTCATCTATGGTATTTTGATCCTGAAAAGTTATGGATAGCTTTATAATATCAACTATAGGTTATATAAGACAATGTTTCAAGTTTTCGTCCGTTACGTTGTCAACGATTGAAAAGGATAAAGTTGAACTGGGTGCTAAGTCAATTTTAGTCCCTTCTTCCGATATTCTTTTGTTTTTGTTTTTTCAACTCTGAGGAATAGCCTTTGATCATGTGATTACTGATTGTGTCCTTCTTTGAACATACAGTTTTAAAAGCTTCGATAGGTTGACAACTTCAGCATTTAACCGATAGCGCAGATACAAAATCAAGGTGTTGCTCTCGCAAGAAGAACATTCTAGACAAAATTGTATCTTGTGTTGAAACGACGGTGTTTTTTTTATTTTTTATTAGCGAACCCATACTGAAACCATAGATGTTGCCATTCGAATTTTAGTAAGAAAACTCAAAACTGGCTGAATTTTTCTGAGCATAATTTATTTTTGCCCGGATAATTTCTGGACGCTACGTGAGAACCAGCCAACATTTAGAACTTGATTTGGAACATTTATTTCTTTTGACACATCGTTGAGTCCTTAAGTTCGGCCTCAAGCAATGTTGAGCTCAAAAAGACGTTCTTTCAGTCCATCATATGTAGTTCTTCATTTTGTTCCTTTTATTTTTTTAACACGGGTTATTTTGGACACATCATAAAGTCCATAACTTCGACCTACTAATTTCAATACGAAAAGCTTGGATGGATCATTATGTATAGGATATATTTATGTACATAAGAGTCTGTCATTAAACGTTCTAAGGCTTCTGATACTAACCGTTTCTGTTCTGGCAACTTCTGGTCGGTACTCAACACTTAATCTAACAAGGACAAAGGCCTGGGTGGGTTCCAAGCTAGAGTGTGTTTAACTACCTTGTTCGCGTTACTGTCGGATTTCCAGGTAAAGGGGGAGGAAATCCAAACCGGTTTTCGGCCGAACTGTCCACCCTAGCAGTAGCAATATAGTTCATCCGTAGTGTCCGTTTTGTCCGGATTCCGAATCAGTAGCAATTGTTGATTCAGCATGTCCTTTCACCCCCTATACCAACCTTCCAATCAATAATATCGGGTAGAGGTGACAGACAGGCGGACTGACAGATTTTAGATTTTGTAGGTAGCCTATCCCTAATTTTTTGTTCGGGGATCCCAAAAAATATGGTTTCTGAGCTTCGGATACGTCAGTGATCAGCACGTCCGTAGAAACTTAGACTATCTTCCCTGTATACATATCATGCTTTGCTCATTCTTTGCGCCAGCAATTTTGAGTAGCGATGTTCCTACTAGTTTTAATTACGCACTTGACACCATAATTTGGAGTTTTCAAGCCCGAAAATGTGCCTCACCAAATATGGTCTTGGCTAAAATGTTCGACTCCACGTTTTTGCTGGCGTGAGCCCGCATGAGTCATTTCTTAAGTGGTTTTCTTGGCAACTTCGGAATTTAGGTTGATGTTATCGTCCGGTCGCTGGAACGTGTTTATATTACTCATTCCTTTTTTGTTGCTTCACGGTCGTTGGTCAATCATTGTGATTGTAGGTTCGTTCGTCAAGCTACGGCCTGAAGGGGACCGTTGCCAAGAATGGCCGAAAATCGCTGGAATAAATCTCAGCTAACCTATCCGTTTAGTGCCGTCAACCATGTTTCGCAGTCAGCTTGGGCTCAAGGAATACTCATTTAAAATGACGTCACGAGTCAACATTTCACTTGTTTTTAGAAGGAGAACCGTCCCCTTAGTTTCGCCTTTTCAGCGGGTTCTGAAAAAGAAATTCATTTCTCGAAGTACAAGTTCAGCACACCTAGTGGATTAATTGCGTTCATTAAGTTGCAGCTTGAACAGCTCTCCCACCAGACTTCTGTTATGTGGAGAGATGTTCTCACAATATTAATTTAGCAATTTTTATTTTGTCGGAAAAAGTTGACGAGTGGACACTGTACGTCAGAAGCGTCATTCCAGTAAACCGTGGGGGGGGGGGCAAAGGCTCAAAATTTAATTACTCTTTTTTGGAGTAAATTTGAAGCAGTTTCAAATATTCCTGAAAGTAACGTCATTACTTTGCATTTTGCGTTTGGAAACCTATTCAAGGGCCAAAAAATATTACTAAGATGAAAAATTGTGTGCCTTTCCGAAATCTAAGGAGGAAATGCCCCCTCCCACCAAATGGCGCATCTGGTGTAAATTAAGAGCTGCTGGGCTGATATTCAGCCGACAGGCCCCGTTTTTTTCATTTCAGTGCAATTTTGCATCCAATAACACAAAACTTAGCGAGGGCAAAATTCGCATTGTTGTTATCGCTGATAGTAAAAAAAATCATACAGACCTATACCATAGACCGCTAGTGTAGCGCTAGACATACCTTTTCCTTATTTCACTTCCGTTCCGTTGCAAGTCGGTAAGGACCTTAGCGGGCTTGCCGTTGTGTCTTCGTTTAAATCCATGATCCCTGTGATCACTTCGGATTTGTCTGGATTCACTTCACTTTAGGAGCCGTCTGAGTCACTGCACTTTGATCTCCGCATCTCCTTCGTTTCTGTATACTAGCGCCTAGCGCCATCTCATTCATCTGACTGAAAAATCAGATGCTAGGAATCTAGGAAGCTGTGTGCACCAGTTAATTGTGCGACGTCACGGCCAAGCGAGCCAATGACAACTGGCGTTACAGAATCCTCCTTGATTAGTTTCTTTAGATTGTTTTTGTCCAGTGACTCACTTACGGGTGATGCATTAGTGTGTGATTCATCCACTACAACATACGGTCAGCGAAATTTTGGCCCCAATGACAGTACCAAGATTAGTCCTAAGTACAACCTTGGTACAACCAGGATCAAATCTACTTTGAGAATCATCGTCACACTCACTCAGTGCCGGAACTCCCTACTCCAGTCGACCACAACTGACCAAAATACTATTGATTTGATCCTGAAGAAAAGAAATTTATGAATATGAAGAAATATCTTAAAGTTGCATTAAAAATTCAGCGTACAAGTGCAAACCACGCAAGTTTAACGACGCGACTAAAAAGGGATTTGAACTCCATTTATGCGCCTTAGATCTTTCCAAGGCCTTTGATAGTGTCGTTCACTCACAAGCTTTGTTCTCCCTCTTTAGTCACAGTATTAATCTTTCTTTGGTTTTTCTCCTTCGTTATTGGTATGCTAATTCTTTTCTGAGGTTAAAGACGGATGGGGTTATATCTGATTCCAAAATTCCGGTACGACGTGGTGTCAGACAAGGTGCTGTCCTTTCCCCTTCTATCTTTAAACTTTGCATCTCTTCCATTTTATCTTCTATCCCAACGACGTGTATCTTTCAGAATGTAAATATTTCTTACATAGCATATGCTGATGACATACTTCTAATTAGTAGGACTAGAAAAGGCCTTTCTCTTTCTGTATCTACAGTTGCAACTAACCTTAGCAAAATCGGTTTGTCACTAAACTTAACAAAATGCGAATATCTCTCCTTTAGAGTCCTTTAACAGTAATTCTAACTCGCCTTTGAATTGCGCTTCTTTTTCTGTTCCTTGTGTCCCTTCTTTTCGGTGGTTGGGTATTAACATGGCTAAAAATCTGAAATCCTTCCGAGACCAAGCCGTGACGGATTGTAAGAAAAACATCCAAGTATCTTACTCTAAAATTGTCGCTAATCGGGGCAAATACAGTAGGAAGTCCCTTGCTAAATTGTACTCTGTTTTTACTGATCATTCAGTTTTGTTTCTTTCTGGTGTTTATCCCATCCTCGGGCGAAAAGATATTCGGTCGTTACGTTCTTATTACTTTCGGTTCTCGCGTTTTCTACTGTATTTGCCTCCGTGGTATCGGAACCGCAACCTTATTTCAGTTTTTTGGCTTCCAGATATAACCGGAAAGCTAGTTGAGCTTGCTGATAAACTCCCCCAGACAGTGAAGGCTTTCCCAGCTCATCATGGGTTTGTCCGCCTCCTTAAATAATCAAGTGTTTTTGTTGTGTATTTAGTCGTTTTTGTTGTATTTTTCTTTTTTGTTTATACTCCGCTTTTGTACATTTAGCGGGTTAAGAAATAAATTAAATTAATTAAATTATAGTAATGATGGTCACCCATATCTGGCGCCCCATGTCTTCACCACGAGGAGATAATTTGCGAGTGGAGCCGTGTTATGTCGACTTAACGTAGTTTCAAATATTCCTGAAAGTAACGACAATGCTTTACATTTTGCTGAGGCATTGCAAACATATTCATATGAATTAATCTCACTTTTCTGGTCATGTATTTAGAAAGGTGTGAAAACTGCTATCTCTGTGATCGGGAGCGAATGTTTAGTGATATTTTGTAGAACATAAAAATAACTCAGCTAATCTTATGAAACTTCTCCGAAAAAGGATAGCAACAACACTCAGTCTCTGCCAGGGACTGTTGACTTTCCGTAAAGTTTGTCAAATAGTGTAATGCCTTAGTCATCGGAATTTTAGGCGATCTGGAAGATTAATTCGGGAAGAATTCTGTGTGAGATGGAATAAAAAAATGTTCCCAAGCTTTACGAATCTGTGCGTACGTTGAAATGGCCTACTTGAACGGACCTCTTAAACTGAAGCTTAATTTTCCGGCAACACCAAGTAATCCAGTTGCGCCGGATTCCAGCCAGTAATTGAAACCTAATGAATTGAAATCGGAAAATCAAAACCAGTCATTACACCTTACACCCAAGACTTCGGTCTCGTCTTGTAAAATGGTTACTCGCTACATGGTGTTTGTGTCCTCCAAAGTCGGAGGTCAAAAGTCGATTCGTGTCAAAGCTATTCATAACCCAAGCCAAGCTTGATGCAAACCCACCCTCTCGTGTAGGTCACCGTCAATACCAGCGACAAGTTCAGACATGACACATTCTTGTCGTACCAGTTTCGAGCAAGAAAGGAGACATCGAAAATATTAGCAAGGATGAACTTATAATACATAAATTTAAAACTCACAATTAGCCTAGATGGCTATTGGCTAATCATTCAGTGATTCGTGTAAGGAAACTAAGAACCCCGGTGTCACTGATCCGCATCCAGGTGGTGACCAAAGCTGTTTGCCACTTGCAAGTAGCAATCTGAAGTGAATGTATGTTCGTTTTTTTTTTCAGTGTTTATGGCACTTTCATGGAAGAAAAGTTAGACTGGTTTCACGATATACAGAGAGGAGGTTTTTGAGGTGATTGAAAAAACTCCACAAACAATCTCATAGCAGATTTTCGAAACGGAATTAACTGCAATGAAATCCCGAGAGGTTTTATTATCTTCGACAATTCGATGAAATTGACAGTTGTTGACATTATGACAAATGTTGCAAATTGATGAAGATTTTGGCAGACACAAGACAAGTGCTTTGCTTTCTTTCCCGAACAACCGGGTCTGTCATCCTATAATCGTTCACCGCTCTTGATGAATATTTACACGTATGAAAATCACGTTGTAGTGATGGATGTATGTTTACTCATTTGTTGTACATCTGTTCAAAATAGATACAAATTTATTACACAATAGTTGCGTTTTTTGCCTTTTCTCCGTAGGTCGGTTAACCGACCTATTTGCCACTATTGACCGTTTTTTCGTCTCGCCAGTCGGTTCGACTGAGCTATAAAAAACGGCTTATAAGAAAACATGGCGTCATCCCGTCGCCGGCGCCTATCTCTCCACTGAGAATTTTGAATTTCGCGCCGTGCCGAGAGCGTAGGTCGGTTGAATGGACATCCCGCCCCAGTCCACAAGTCGGTTAACCGACCGGCGAACGGAGACAAAAAAACGGCTTATAAGAACTTAGGTCGGTTAACCGAAGGAAGAAAACGACTTATAGTGGGAAATCTTGTAGGTCGGTTAACTGGATGAAGGCAAAAAACGCAACTAATGTACTATATTATACAGTTGATTTTTATACAAAATACCAAGCTGACACAAAGGTGCAAAAAATCCTTAATGTTCCCTTTCTCGTATAAAGGTCTTCGTTCCACATCGTTTACATTTGTATTTTTTTCTAGGACGTCAATCATCATATCGGCGTGTTGTGAAGAAGACATCAACAAAACGCGAAAGCAAACAAAACGAAGACGACCAAGACGCTGAAACGCTTGAGGAAACCGAATCAAACGAAAGTCAGCATGTTGAAACGAAACAGTACACGGAATCATCGACGAAGCTGTCTCTATCAAAAGATACAGAAGAAGTACGAGCACCGTGGCGAGAAAGAGACTCCAGCTCTCCACCTCTAGGAGCGAGCGAAGAGAGTACTCCCTGGCGTCGACGAACTCAATCGGCGGACAGACAAGAACCCAAAAAGTTCAGAATCCTACCGGGACTCCCTTCAGTGAAGACGAAGAAGAAGTCCAACACTGAAGTTCCTTGGAAAGAACAGCTAACCGAGCTGAAAGCTGCAAAAAAATCGAATGTCAAGGAAATTGTAGGAGTTCAGGCACCCAAGTTGCATCGTGTTGTAAGGTCCAATGAAGACACTAAGAAGTCGGTTAGTGCTTCCTTGGAGTGGCAGAATGTTCAGCTGAAAAGTCTGCCGACAAAGCACGAAGATATCGAAAGCCTTCCTGACCGCTCGCCCGCTAAGTCTTCGAGGGCCAGCTCAGTTGTAAGCGGCGATGAAAGAGCATCGGGAAGATCAATCTCACCCGCACCTAAAGACGAAACCAGTTCTTTCTGGTCAAAATTATCCAACTCGAAAGAGAAGAAGAAGCCAGTGGAAGGGGAGTTGGAGTGGCAAAAGAAAGCCGCCGAGCTTCGTACCAAGCCGAAGAAAAAAGACACTGTCGCTGGCATCCCTGACGCTACGGAATACATAAAGGAAGTTACTCTTCAGACTGGTGAAGAGCCTGTAGAGGTCCCGCTCGTGAAAGCTGAGCCTACGGGACATGCCTTGTCAGAGCAAAGAAGTTCATTAGACGTTGCATCGAAGCCTTCTTCTGTGGAATGTAGAAAGCCGAAAGAAGAAGCAGTAGCCCACAAGGAACAAGTTCTTCTGAGGCCCATTAAGAAGCGAGACAATACTGCGACCAAAACGGAAGAGGAGACGGCAACTCTTCTACGGCGGACAAATAAAGAAGAACAGACATCCTTGAAGCTGGCAAAAGAAAAGAAGGAGCCCATCCACAAGGAGCAAGTTGTGCTAAAGCCGGTTAGGAAACAAGATAAGACCGCAGTTAGAGGAGAAGAGGAGATGGGAACTCTTCTTCGGCGGACAAATAATGAAGAGCAGACATCCTTGAAACTGACAAAAGATACGAAAGAACCCATCCACAAGGAGCAAGTATCTTTGAAGCCGGTCAGGAAAGACGGTGGCAGTAAACAGGTGGCCAAGAGCGAAGCTCACACTGCTCAAGTCGCACTCAAGCCCGTAAAAAAGGTTGAAATCGAACAGCAGGCTGAGATTCCCGTAAAGCGCGAATCGAAGACAGTTTCTGACCTATTGCCTGGTTCAGTAGACGACGCGCACAAGCTTCCGGGTATAGCTTCAGATTCTCAAGTTTTTGAAAGCCAAGAGCAGGCTGGTAACGTAGAACTTCCAGCAAGAGAAGATATGGAAGTCGAGGATGAGTCAACGCAAGAACCTATGTCGCTGAAGCGAATTACAGAGCCGCGGCAGCCCTTGAAACATCACGAGACCACTGTAGCCAAAGAACAGTCAAGCCTAAAGCCCGTCAAGACAAACGTTACTTCAAGGGAGAAAGGAAAGAAGGAAGGAGACTTGGTTCACAAGGAGCTAGTTTCCCTGAAACCTGTCGCATCGTCGAAAAAGGATGCACCTATATACAGAGAGTCGACGCCAATCGAGATGAAAGAAATGGTTCGAGGATCCGTCGAACAAGAGGTCACACTGAAGCCTACTCCTCTCTCCGTTCCTTCGGATACGCCACATGAAGTGCAGGTTGGATTAAAACCCGCTAAGAAGCAGAAAGACGTCGATTACCCAAAAGAAAGCATCATCTTAAAGCGCGGTACAAGACCACCCTCTCCTCCTAAACAGGACGAGGAGACGGTAAGTCTGAAATGGATACCACCGAAGGAACCAGTTCCTACGGAAGAACAGCAACCGATCCAGCTTAGGCCAGTGAAGAAACGTGACAAGAGTCCAGAAGGGAAGAACGTGGTAAAGCTGAAACCTATACCTGGAAAGGAGCAAGAAATCCCTCATAAGGATCAAGTAGCTCTAAAACCGTTTAAGAAGCAACCTGAAGCTCAAAAGGCTGAAACACCCAAGGTGGATTTGAGATCTGTTCCTGGGAAAACAAGAGGACCGGTTGGGAAAGACTCTGTGAATTTAAATCCCTTTACGAAAGAGACGGACTTCCCCGAAAGACCTGAAAATTCTCCATCTCTTGAAAGTGAACCTGAAATTCTCGAAAAGGAAGTGACCCCTGCTCCTGAACTGCGACGAGAGGAGCCGGATTCCAGTGCCAGAGAACCAGTCAAACTGGAATCTAATGCAGAGATTTGCGCAGAACCACGCAAAATTGAAGAGCAGACCAAGGAGCCTGACAACAATCTGGAGTCAACATCCTCGGAGGTGTCCTTTACCCGAGAGTTACCACTTGAGCCTAAGAAAAAGATGACAAAAAAGAAAGAAAAAGAGGTGGAAATCCCTCATAGTCACCAAGTCGTCTTGAAACCCGTCAAAAAGCGAACTGCCGAGACCGTGGACGAAGACGTAACATTAAAGCCCATATCAAGTGTATCCCGACACTCTAGGGTAAGTCAGCCAGAAATGGTCATGGTCGAAATCGGTAGTACGGAAGAATATGAAGTTAGACAGGAAGAAGGCGATACCTCGAAAAAAGCTCAGATGAAGGAGACCAAACGTACCGTCGTTCGTGGGGAGAAAAAAGAAGAGCCATCCAAATCCAAAGAAACACCTGACGAGCCTAGGATTCAGCTGGAGTTAGTTCATCCACAATCTAGCTCCAAAGCTGAAGTTCAGCCATCCACACGTCAAGACTTAACTGTGAAGCTCAGCCAGCCTAGTCGAAAAGAACTAGCCGAAGTGATCACCCAACCGTCGGCGGCAACCAAGGAGGAAGAGGAAACCCTCCAGGGGGGTCAGGTCGTGTTGAGATCTGTCCAAAGAAGGCACAAGTCGCCAGAAGCAGAGTACGAAACATTCAGTCTCAAACCTGCGTCGACAAAAGAAATCAAACAAGAAGAAACAGAAAGACAAGAGATTTCTCTGAAACCCGTCAGAACTATAGGCAGTGTTTCCATGAAACCTACTGAGAAGAAACCGCATTCGGTACAAGCGAAACAAGATCTTATCTTAGAGCCACTAGAGAAGATCAATGAGACGTCCGAAGGAAAGATAGATTTAATAAAGATGGAAACCATGCCGGACACGGAGCCCGAACAGTTGGGGAAAGACAAAGCTATTCTGAAACCTCTGAAGAATTATGAGAACATGGAACGCCAGGAAAAGTCAGAAATCACATTGAGGCTTACTTCGAAAGGTGCTGCAAAGCTTACAACTGAGCTGGAGAAAGAAGAGGTTTTCCTAAGACCTGTCAGACGAACCAACAGATCACCGTCATTAGAAGGAGACTCTGTCAAGCTTAAGCCTGTGCCGAAGAAACACACCGAAGTTCCTCACAAAGAACTGGTGGTTCTCAAACCAGTTAAGAAGCAACCAGCACCAGTCCAAGCAGAAAAAGTGGAAGCGACCCCGAAGCGTGTTTCCTCGAAGGAAACGGATTCGCAGTTGGCTGAGGAAGTTTCTGTGACTTCGTCCAACAAAGTAGAGACTAAGAACGTTACTCGGAAATCAATCAGACGAGCCAAGTCGTCTCCGGGAAAAGAACCGGTCAAGGAAGAAACTTCGGAAGTACTCAAGAACGTCGGTGTCGCTTCAGACATTCTGTCCGAGACAGAAGAAATCGAGGTTATTCTACAATCCCTAGAACCAGCAGAAGAAAACGTTGGTCCAGAGGTGGAAACAATGGAAGTTGTCCGAAAGCCCTATGGACAAAAGGCCATTGAAGCTGCTACAGATTTCAAAAAAGAAGTTTTGCTGAAGCCAGTTAATATGGAAAAGCGAAGGTCCGAGTTAGTGACGGAAGAAGTGACGCCGAAGGATATTTCGAAGAAGGAGGCGGAAGTGGTTCATAAAGAACTTGTCACATTGAAACCCGTTACGAAGCTGCCAGCTTCTCCTCGACAGGTTAAGCAAGAAGTCACTTTGCAAACACTCAAAAAGGACGATGACAGAAGTGAAGATGTCGTTGTTCAGCCTGGAAAACAGAGGTTACCTGAGGAAACTTCGGATAAAATTGAAATTAAGCCATTGCCTGAAAGCGAGCCTCACGGAAAATCTTCGGTCGAGATTTTGTTGAAATCTGGCCAACCTTGTGAAGAGGCACTTGAGCACAAAGAAAAAGTTACGTTGAAACCTGTGAGTAAAACCGAAGGTGGTCCTGCGCAAGTCAAGGAAGATATTCCCATTAACATAGGAAAGAAGCCAGTAGACCTGCTTACAGAGGAAAATCAGGAGGTTCGTCTGAAAAGGAAACCACAGAAGGAAATGGAGCCTGTTCTCAAAGAGCAAGTCACTCTGAAACCAGTAAAGAAAGAAGAACGGCAGGCTGCAAAAGAAAAGTTAGAAGTGGTATTAAAACCTGTTCAGCCCCGCCGTGAAACAGCGGATCTGACAGAGACAGTTTCTTTGAAGCCGGTCCAAAGAGAGAAAGTTGAGGTTGGATCGGCGAAAGAAGAAGTTGTCCTAATGTCGTTGAAGAAGGCAGAAGACCAACCTGGGGACGAGATGACGCTTGTCAAGCTCGACAGAATACCACAGAAGCAGCCTGAGCCTGCCCACGAGAAGGAAGTTAAACTCAAACCATTGAAGAAACACCAAGTGCAGCCTGAAGTTGACAAGGTTGAAATTGGATTGATTCCAGTTCAGATTCGTGCCTCTGAAGAGGAAAAAGATGATGTGTACAAACAGAAAACTACGTTGAAACCAGTGATGAAATCGAAAGAGACATCTGAAATAGCTGTTGTGAAGCAAGTCACTGTTCCTGGTCAAAGGTCGGACCACGAAGATACAGTTTCTTTGAAACAAGTGAAGAAGCAAATAGTCGAAGTTGAAAACTTACCGGATAAGGCTGTTTCGGAGCCGATCAAAAAGATCAAAGGAATGCGTGAAGAAGAACGTGAGCTTTCCGTGCTGAACTTACCAGCAAAGGCACCTCAGCCTGCTGATGACGAGAAAGTTGCCCTGAAAACACAAGAGAAATCGCAAATGCAACCCCCGAAAGAGAAGGACGAGGTCGCCTTGAAACCTGTACGACTTCACGAGGAACAACCGGAGCAGAAAGTGACTGTATCGTTGAAACCCTTCAGGAAGGAGAAGACAGGGCTTGAAGAAGGTAAGGAAGATGTTGCCCTGGGTTCTTTCAGGGATGATAATGATCTGGTTGAAAACGAAAGAGACGTTTCTAGTCTCCAGGTATCGCTGAAGAAAGCTGCTGAGCCATCCCACAGGGAGCAAGTAACTCTAAAACCAGTAGTTCGGCCACAACATGTTCACGAAGAGGAAGTTAATGCTGTATTGAAGCCAGTCCAACCCCGCGAGAAATCGCCTGAATACAAAGAAGTAGTTTCCTTGAAACCAGTCCGCAGGCAGAAGGTTGTCCCTGAAGACGTAAAGGAAGAAATTCGCCTTCGACCTGTTAAAAAAGTCAAAGATGTGCATGAAGAAGTTCATGAAGTCGTTGACCTCAGGCCAACCCAACGGAATGAGCCTCAATCTGATCGCAAAGAAAAAGTCACCCTAAAACCAGTGAAAAAAGAGCAGCACGTCATAGAAGAGGAGGTAGAAAGTGTTGCCATGCGAGCTCAATCAAGCAAGAAGCACGTCGTTGAAGACGCTAAGGAAGAGATGGCCGCAAAATCAGTAAAGAAAGTCCCAAAGAAGGAAGTAGAACCTGATTACAAAGAGCAGGTCACTCTAAAGCCAGTGAAAAAATCTCAACCGTTGTCTGAAACCAAGGCGGTTGAAATCAACTTAAAACCAGTGCATCCCAAAGCGTTGGACGTCGAGTTCAAGCAGGAAGTTAGGTTAAAACTCGTTGAAGTTAATGAGCCTATGCAGCAGGAAGAAACTGAAGTTGTTCCGAAACCGTCAAAAAAGCTTGAAGTCCGGCCAAAGCCTGACCTTGAGTTGAGTCAGGTGCAGCTAGTTGTTGAAGACCAAGACAGAGCTGTCTGCAAGACGGAGGTTGGGTGGACTCCGCGAAAGAATGAAGAGTTGGCACAGGTGCAAGAAGCACCTGTTGACACTAAAGAAACTCCAAAGGAGAACGAGCGACCTCAGTCGGTATCGGTCACATTGAACTCGAGTAAGAAAGCAACTGATCGGCCTGAACTTGTTCAGAAAGCGGCAGAAAATGCCCCGGAACTTGTTCAAAAAGAGGCAGAAAGCGAGATATCAGAGGTAACGCCGGCAGTAAGTACCCAGACAATGCAGCTCAAACCGAAAACGGTCAAGGAGAAGAAGCCGTTACCAGACACTCTTCCAGAGGTTGCAGACGCAAGGCCAGTGCCATCGCTCAGTGTCAAAATAGATAGTAAGGCGCAAAAGAAAACAGAAGTTCGTACTGGTAGAGTACAAAACGATAGGTCACAGATCGAAGAAATCGACCCGATGACTCCTCAACCAAAACAACCTGGGGAGCAAACGACTGTTACTATCCAGACCAAAGAAACAGGAAACAAAGCTTTGCCACAAAGACCCACCTTACTGGCTTTCCCCAAATCAAAAAGCCCCGAAGATGGTAGCGAGCGAGCTAGAGGGATATCTCACAGTGAACCAGACGAGGAACTACTTCGCATCAGCGTCGTACAGGAAGGGCCATCTAACGTCGCTGTTCTCCACTCTCCATTGGTAATAGATGGCGAACGCCTCCAAGGAAAAGGTCTCTATGTCGTAACGGAGAAATCAGTACTTCTTACACCGCCGAACTTCGTGAAGAAGTTGAAGCCAGTCATTTCAGCAAAGAACGAGACAGTGACCTTTGAGTGTGAATTCAGAGGTAGTCCTACCCCGAGGGTGAAATGGTATAAAAAGTCGGAGGAGCTTCGACAGACTTCTAGCCTGAAGATAATTTTGGAGGAGGGATTTTCATCACTGACATTAAGTAGCGTGAAGGAGGAAGATGAAGGCCTCTACTGCTGTCGGTTGGAGAACGAAGCTGGAGTTGCGTCGTCGTCAGCCTCACTTGCCCTTGGTGAGTTTAAATTCTTCTCTCAATTTTTTCATGACAAGGCCTTAAATAGTTTTGCACCGAGAGTGTCGTCTTAGAGCTTAATCGGATAGGGATGAGATATGATAGACCGGTTACCCATCATTTTTTGTTCACCTAAATAGGCTTGAAAACCCGACAAAAACGCGTTGCTTTGTTGATTTGTTACCCACGAATATTGCATTTTAGCTGACGAGTTTATTCTTCCGCAATTGTTTAGCAACTACAGCGGCAAACAATTGCCGAAAAATAACCAGCAATGGCGGATTTTCATTATTCAAGCCAGGAAGATGAAAGTAGCTTGAATATGGAAAGTGACCAAGAAGCACTTGGCATTCGCCCATACATGTTGATTCTGATGTGATTATGCAGTCTGGAATAGAACATTTCAGAATCTTCACTTTGTTGGCCATTGACACGCACGCTTTTGCAGTTATTCAAATTCTCCGCCACTTGACGAATTTTTATTTGTCGTGCAAGCAGCGAAGATTCCCAACGTCACCACTAGACTGCGCGACGAAAAAATAAAAAAATCCCTTAGAGGAGTTAAAATAATTCAATGTATCCAAATCAAAGGTATACAAACAAGTTGGCAGTTAAACTTTAAAGGAAATGCGGTACCCGTAATCAGTGGTTTTAAGTAGAGATGATTTTGATTGCATTCGGTAAGCGCAGCTGCGAGGTTTTTTCGCAAACAAAATTTCGAGTAGATTACTTATCATCTAGCTTGTATTAGCGAGTACTTACTTAATTTTTCTTTCTTCAGTTCACACCTGAAGAGGTTGCCAAAAATTACAGAGAAGTCGGCTAGTTTCTTCAAAGAAATGCAGTAGTTGAAACAAAAGAAGAAATTACTTTCTCCTTCCCTCCGTTCTCTAACTTATAACAAAAACACTTCATTTTCATTTTTTATTCATCCTTAACTGCTATAAAAATATGCAGTAAACTATTAGTTATTATTACGCGCTTGCTAATTCTTTAACATAATTAGTTAAAACTCTAGGGAAAAGAACGATACTCTTATTTTGGTTATTTTTATTTTTGGTTGTGCTTTGTTTTCCAGTTGGGATTCCTTAATGTTGTGACAAAATATCATGCGAACCTTTATGGTGCTTGAACCTCAGACAATCCATGGGGAGGGGATGGGGAATCGGAACCTTCTGGAATGCATACCTCCGATCCGATTCGGATTGAACTTGATAGGTGGGCCATTTTTAAGTACGCTCCAGATCCGGCCATGTGCAAGCGCCATTTGAGCTTCCAGCTCTTGCTTTTCATTTTCCCACTAATTCGCGATTTTCACGCTTAGCGCTCTTAGCGTATCAAGTACAATAACTGGAAACGCAACTCCGAATTGACACCTGAAACAATTCGCCAAAGCAGGGCTTCTAATTCTGATGTTGCTATTATCTATGTAATCTGCTTCTTCTCTTCCGTAAGCAGGTAAAAATAAATACATATATAGCCTACATAGATAGATAGATAGATAGATATTTAATGCATAAAAGCCAACAAGGGCCATCGCACCAAGACAGCAAAAGAAATAATATATATAAGAAACATGAACACTATGCCAATATTTACTACTACAGGGATATACAGTTTTCCCTGTGTGCTAACCCTACGTGGAGGAACCTTCCAAACAGTCGAATAACCTGGAAACTGTTCTCTTTCATTCTCTCAGTTATCCACTCACTCTCACACGCTCTCACTCCAAACAGCTCTAGTCTCAACCCATTCATTTCCTAACACTCTCCCACAAGATGGCTCATACTTTCTTTCTCGCATCCACACATAGGGCAAGAGTAAGGACCAGTTTTAATATGTATTATTTACTATTACAGTTAAACTGCATAGTTTTCTTTTATTTAGTTCAATCTTCCTCAGTCATCCAGGCTGAACTTTGCCAATTCTTGAGTTTTCAAACTTGTTTTAGTAAGAGTTTGACGCGTCAACTCGTAGTAGCGTTTACAATCGTATAATACTTAGATCCACTAGGATCGCTGAATTCGAAAAAGGAGAATTTTTATCAGCCGGATTGAAAGCATTCGTCTTTTTCTGATATATAATATCGCTTGGTGGATTGGATGGGACCACTTTTGCTTCCTGATTTCTTTGATAATTTTCCACGACACATTCCTTGGACTGCGGCCCAGGTTCACATTCCTCCGAGTGTTTGAATCGAACAGTTGGATTCGCTCGGGAGTCGGGTAAATCTGTTATGTTCCGATTGTCTGTTTGAAATTATAAAGAGCATTGAATTCGATGGATTAACGTATTGACAGGTAATATAATAATGTTGTCAATATTACCATGTATTAATAATGCGGAGGACTGTTGGGGAAAGATGTTCAGAACTTATCGCAATTTTGAAATTAAAAGAAGAACTAAGTTCGACTGGTCAACGGGTTGCTGGGTAATATAATAATCATAACAATAATAACAGGAAGGCATTTGAGGAAAATTTGTTATGAACCGGTTGTCATTTTGAATTTATGAAACGAACTAATTTAGATGTATTAACGGGTTGACAGGTTATAATGTACATCAGTCAGTCAATCAATTTATTTACTTCGTGATATTACACATCATATTATTAAAACTACACTAAGACAGGGCTATTCTTTAATAAATATAAACAGTTATTTCAGCCGTTCGGCGCGGTGCAATTTCGACGGAAAAAGCGGTAGAAATGGCGGGAGCGTCATTCGTGCATTCTGGTGTATAGTCATTAAAAACGGATATATATGTATATATTATACTGAACGAGGCCCGGAACAGAACGAAATTTGACCAAGTCCAAAGCCCTAAGTCGCGGAGCCCTGTTCGTTGATTGACAGGGAGTCACAGGCCCCTCAACGAACCCGGTTCCCTGCTGCTCCGACTCCCTAGGCTCCAGCTCCGACCCGCTATCCCTACTATAAATATAAAACACCAGTACACTGTGCAGTCCCATGTTACCAGTCCTATCCTACCCAGTGCCAAAATTTTCTGGTATTCCCCTGATGTTAAAAGAAAAAAGTTCCAACCGTGCGATAACAATTGTTATCGCACAGCCAGCCATGCGATAACAAGTGATATCGCACGGTTGGAACTTTTTTCTTTTAACATCAGGGGAATACCAGAAAATTAAAACAAGTGTACTAGTGTTATAATCATTATCGCCCTTGCTTTTCTTCGGGCGATAATATAGATATGTATAGGCCTATGTTTGCCCGTTTATGAAAGGAAAAAGCGGCTGAGGGAATGTGTTATGGATTAATTGTCAGTTTAAAATAATGAGGAGCATCGAGTTCGATGGATTAACAAGCTGCTAGATAGCATAGTAATATTGCCAATAATAGCCTATCTGTAAAATATTGGTGGTAATAATGGGGAGACGACAGGTCCTTTTAACACTGTATCAGCCTTTCTTTCAGTTCGGTCGGATAAATTTTTACACGCCTGAATTTGTAAGCCCCTGCCCTACCCAGGAGAGTAGTGGTATGAAACCCCCGTTTATTAGGCCAATGGTAAATTATATGGGACATTGTTTTTGATGGCGCTAAACGGGTATGTCAGCTGAGATTTATTCTAACGATATTCCTGCCATTTTGGTCCTCTTCAGGTTCTATTTCGGAAAACGAAACCTGCGACATCAAATGTGATTAGCAGTCACCTTGGACTGAAGGAATACTTGAGAACATTGTTTTTTTTTGCTTTGGAAAAAAATTACCTGAGAATGAATGTGTGGGGAGAGGATCTACCCATCCAGGTCTGATGTTAAGGAGTTTTTTGGGATCCCAAAACGTTAGTGACGGATACCTATGACATCGCAAAAGTTGTCCGTCTGTCCGTCTGTCCGTCCGTCCGTCTGTGAGCACGATAACTCTCGAAAGGAATGAGATATTTTGATGAAACTTGGTGTGAGCATTCTTTGGGTCAAGAGTAAGGTCGAGTCGTAGATGGGCCCTGTAGCCCTACATTTAGGGGTGGGGGAGGGGGTTCAAATTAAGGGACAAGCAAAATATTTTTAAACAGCTAATGTGATAGTCGATTATGGGGTAAGAAGACATGCTGAACACGAATATGAAAACCATTTTTGAAGTTGATTAGATGTTTGATTTTGGGGTAAGAAACCATGCTGAACACGAATATGAAAACCATTTTCTCGCCGGACAATTAGTTCGCCCGGAATCCGGCCAAGACCGGAAAGTTTGCTAGAAGTTTTATCTGAAGTTGATTAGATGTTTGGTGTAGGGGTAAGAAGGCATGATATGATATGATATGATATTTATTACACTAAAAGCCCAAGGGCCATGGCAATACAAAAGAAAAATACATAATCTACAACATAACTATAACAAACACTTAAATCTACAAGAAAAATTCTCTGTGATTCATAGCCAACTTGAGGAATCTGCCCACTTTCCTTATAGTGACGAAACATTCACTCTTCAGCATTCGCTCCATCCATTCCTGATCACACTCATTTACTCCAAATATTCTCTTCTTAAATCATTCAATTCCCTACATTCGCACATAAGATGTCGCACGCACTCATTCATATCTCCACACATGGGGCAGAAGTAACAAGAATACGAAAACCATTTTATCGCCGGACAAGTAGTTCGCCCGGAATCCGGCCAAAACCGGAAAATTTGTTAAAAGTAGAAGTTTTATTTGAAGTTGATTAGACGATAGATTTAGGGGTAAGAGGAGATGGAAAATCCGTATATGAGAATAGGTGCATTTTTGTTCATGGTTCTCAGGTCTCAGTTCTCTGGTCTCAGTTCTCTGTTTTGCCAAAAAATGACGTTTTCGTTCGCAGTTCTCTGTTCTCAGTTCTCTGGTGGATGGTCACCAGAGAACTGAGTAGCAAAGTCAGTTCTCTGGTGAGGCTTATCCACCAGAGAACTGAGAACAAAAACGGACTCAGGTCTCTGTTCTCAGTTCTCTGGCGTGCGAAAAAACACAAAAATTACTAACTGGCAGGAGACCAGAGACCAACCAGAGAACAAAAATGCACCTAATCACTCTTTAGCCGCAAATATAGTTCGTCCGGAATCCGGCTGAAACCGGAAAATTTGTTAGAAGTTAAAGTTGTATTTGAAGTTGATTAGATGTTGGATATAGGGGTAAGAGATACGCTGAATCCGTTTTTGAGCTTTAGTTTTTCGCCGGACAAGTAGTTCTTGAATTTCGCCAAAACCGCAAAATTCACAGAAGTAAGCTAGGATCGTTTCGATCGGCTTATAGAGGTAAACGCACATGCTGAATCCATATCTGAGCTTGGATTTCTTAATGATTAGCTGTTTGGCCTGGCGAAGACTGGATCTGGCGAAGACAAAACCTAATTGTCTGGATCAAATATTGAAATTTTGGGATCCCATCGGAACCTTTGGTCTTGTTTCAACTGGCCTGCCGACTCTACCCTTCTATGTTGGGATACAAAGCCCACCTGCAAACTTGACCTCGCTGTTGAGCTGAAGAGCGATTCACCAAGTCCCATACGTTCTGTGCTTCGAGGTCACAGACAGTCGGACGGACGGACAGATTTACGATAGGCCATCATAGATATCCGCCACTGTCGTTCGGCATCTAAAAAGAAACGGTTTAATCTTGTTTTTCAAGTCTCACTTTGGATAACGTGGGAAATGGAGATGGAGGGATTCTGAACCTTTTTTTTGCTGATTTTTAAGTTTTTTTTTACATTAGGCTACTCATATACTTTGTTTTACCATCCTCGATTATGTACTGGAGTACAAGCTTTCCGATGCGATCGACCAGTTCCGTGACTTTTTATCTGAAAATAATCTCTGACAATTTTCTGGCTCCGGTCATTGGCATTCGACTGACCGTTATAACGTGAAACAGACACTATGAGCCAACGACTGCTAGGATTTTTTTTTTCAAAATGGAGCTTTTTGGCTCTTTTTCTCTTTGATGGAACATTAGAATTGGTTTCTAGGATTTCATAAATTCTGTAGAAACCGATTTTTCATTCTGTTCAGTTTAGCCATGATGTAATTTTATTGACCCACTGGATAGTGAAAATATCCAAACAGTAACTTGAAGTCGATTTTATCCTTGGAGTTACTTCTGACCGCACATATGGGTGTTCAGGCCAAATGAAAATAAATCACCGCTCTTAGAAAACAAAAACGAAACAAGAAATTGCAGCTAATCCGTTCGGTTCTTTTTTCAATTTTTTCTTATGTGAAAATCACCAAAATTTTAATTATTTTGTGATAGAAACAGAATAATGTCACCAAATTCGATTATAAATCACCAACCGTGGCAACCCTGTGGGTGATCCAGGCCAGTTGTGACTGCAGGAGTCAAGAATCCAGTTATCGAGACTGCAGTGACAGGTTATTGTACCTGAAGCCTGCTAACTAAATAAGTGATGCTCGTTCACATTGGCAATTTCAGCAAGGAGCTTTGAAGAAAAAGAAATAATAATTTCAGTCTAATTTTACACAAAGGCTGCCGTGTTGGCCCCACGCATTTGATTGGAGGTTGTCCCATTAGTGTTCTAAGTAGGCCTTTATTCTGTTAGCACTTTCCGTTCTAGCTTTGTTGGTTTTGACAGTTTAGGAGGAAGGGGTGCAGAGGATAGGACACCAATGACGCAAGGCTAATATAATTTTTTTTTTTTACCCGCGTAGAATCTTTTCTTTTTTTTATGTACGGGGCTACGACTCCTTATGCACTATTTTTTCGTGCTAACCTCTTTAACTTCACATATTCTTTCCAAAACAAGACAAACAAGACCAAAGGTTTCGATGGGATCCCAAAAACGTAATATCTGATCCAGACAATCGGGTCTTGTCTTCGCCAGGCTAATCATCTGAGAAAACCAAGTTCAGATATACCTCTGTAAGCCATATCTGTTTTGACGATACTGATCGAAACTTCCTGCTTGCCGGATTTCGGGCGAAGAACTTGCTCGGGTAGAAAATGTGTTCTTCTTATCCCTAAATCAAACATCTAATCAACTTCCAATAAAACTGTTACTTTTAACAAACTTTCCGGTTTTGGCCGGATTCCGGCGAACTACTTGTCCAGCAAGAAAATGGTTTTCACCATCGTCTTCAGCATGTCTTCTTACCCATAAATCGAACCTCTAATCAACTTCAAATAAACTTTTACTTTTAACAAACTTTCCGGTTTTGGCCGGATTCCGGGCGAACTACTCGTCCGGTGAGAAAATGGTTTTCACCATAGTGTTCAGCATGTCGTCTTACCCCATAATCGACTATCAAATTAGCTGTTTAAAAATATTTTGTTATCCCCTTAATTTAAACCCCCTCCCCCACCCCTAAATGTCGGTCTACAGAACCCGTCTTCGAACTTGACCTGTACTTTGACCTAAAGAGTCCTCATGCCAAGTTTGATCAAAATATCTCAACCCCTTCGAGAGTTATCGTGCTGACAGACGGACAGACGGACGGACGGACAAGACAGACAACTTTACGAAGTCATACCCGATGAAAAATTTCCGAGAATTAGTAGTATGGAGTAGTACGAAAAATTACCATGCAGTAGTAACTGTTGCTACTACATGCTACTACTAGCAAACTGGATGCTATCGGATACTACTACATAAGATTAACCCAGTCGGAGAAATGTTTATCAAAGTGTTCCATACTACTACATACCACTAATCAAACTATTCAATACTACAACATACCATTCCATGCAACTTTTTTGTACAACTACCATACTACTACACAGTCATAGAATTTTTCATCGGGTAGGTATCCCTCAACTTACGTTAAGGGATCCCAAAAACACAGACACACTTTTAATCATTCTTCTTTATATGTATCATAAGTCGGACCCCGTGAGGTGATGTGGTCGTTTCAAGGCTACTAGCTGCGCTGCCTCTTTCGAAAATGCATTTTTTTTTGCTATCTTAGCCATATTGATTATCGCTTTCTTACCCTACTTGTTCTCAATATACCGACCGTTCTAGCCGTGCCAGAGCCCGCCCAGCCACAAGACCGCCCCATTTTACACCCCATTACTATCAAGACTGGGAATGACAAGGTGGAGCTTACATGTGCAGTCGAAGGATTCCTTCCCGGATTGGTCCGCTGGTTCCGTAACGGGGAGGAGATCCCGAGCCCCGAGGTCGAGATGTCGAGAAAAACGTCGAAGCTGATTGTGAATCCCGAGGAAGCAGAAGATGCTACGTTTGAAGCCAGGGTAGCCACTGACAAATCCGTTATGAAGTCTACAGCTACATTATCTTTGAAAGGTAAGACAACGAGCAAGTTCGTACTGAATAATGTAGTATTTTACTATATTTATTTTGATCCGTCCTTGCCGAATGGTTAGCACGCCAAACTTGTAAGCGAAGGAACGCTAGTTCGAGTCTCGGTGGTGCCAACCGTTTGGTTTGGGGCGGGGGTTTGTTGCGTAACCCTGTAAGACAAGACAAGGGTCCACCCAGCTTCAAATGGGTACCTGGGGAAATCAGGGGAAGGTGACAGGAAGGGTGTGCGAGCCCGCAACCGCCCATTTGCACTTCCTGGCTGAGGGATGAGAATCGAAGATCAGCACCGCCAGTTGAGCCTGTATAGGCTGATGCTGATATCTTTACCTGTTTTTATCTGTATCACAACTTGATTAGCCTCTTAGATTGCTTTACTGTAACCTCGCTAGTAATCTGGAGACTTCCGGAATGTTGCCGTAATCATATTCTTCTCTTCTGCAGGCTCCTCTGAGGCCCCTACCATCAAGTCTGAATACTACGAAGCCCCTATTTTCATCACTGAACTGACGCCGATGCGCGTAATGGATGGGGAAGAGGCAATCCTGCGTTGCCAAGTCTTTGGCAAGCCAACGCCTCGTCTGACCTGGTATTGCAACGACGAGCCAATTAGAGAGCACAGAGGATTGACAACTACTCGATACCCATCTGGCGTTTCGGAATTGAAGATCGCGGAAGTTTTCCCTGAAGATGGTGGCGTGTACTCGTGCAAAGCGGTGAACAAGGCCGGACAAGCGCTGACTCAGACGACCCTATCGGTAGAAAGTAAGTAGAGGTTGTTTCTTTTAAAGCATACCTCACACTATTTACTGTTATGTTCCAATATCCAGGACTGGTTAAATACTGTAATACTAGGCTCTGCTTTCAACATATTATACACGGCTTTGGGTGATACAAGCCTTTTCCCAGGCCCTTTAAGTTGTAACAAGGCAGAATTCAGATAATCGGTTTTAGCATCAACAGTGTGAAACCCGAACACTCGTCGACAGCATGATACACGTGGAGAACAGGGAAACGTGACAAGTGTGAAAATAAGTGAGGTGTCGTTCGCGGGTTGGACTGTAATATATGACATTCGGGGCTGCGGGCTCAAGAATCAATGGATGCACTGACATCGAGGTACGACGGGTCCTTTAAGATTCTGGTTCAGACAGACGGTCAGGGTCGGATGGTAGCTGTCCGCAATGCCTGCCAGCATTTTCGACACCATCGTCGCTTCTGTACGGAAAAGGTTATTCAGCCAGCAAACGGCATGCTGATTCCTTTAGATAATTACCTTTGGTGATTGGCAAGAGTGATTAGAATCTTAAGAGACAACCTTGCTAATGTGACGAAGGGAGACTCTTTGATAGCTCGGGCCTAGCCGAGAGAACCGAAGAAAGGCACATTGCCAGTCAGTGATATGCTCACCTAGCCAGATTTTGTTAGACGGGTGTCTTCATCAAGGATTTTTTGTATTGCAGGGTATGAATACATACCCGATTCTGAGAGCGGTTCGCTCGCTCACACAGTGAAGGATGACGACGCCACTGGTCCAAGTGGCTCAGAAGATGATCTGCTAGACGATGACGTAAGTCATCCTTTCTTATTATTTTGTTTGCTCCATGTCACTCCATCCTTTGTTTTCGAATCCTTTATTTCCGAACTCCCCATTTAGTGAATCTTTGACCTACAAAGATACTTGATGGTTATCTGATAGTACCGGGGCATCTGATAGTACGGGTGCTTTGCAAAAATGGCAATTGCCAAATTTGCGCTTTTAGAAGCTACCCCAAAAGAAATACTTAAATCCACTGACACCACAAGTGCCAAACTTCTTTTCCACCAATTTGACAAAAACCTAGGCTCTTGTGTTGGTGATGATGAAAGTGAGATGGCTTTTTCAGATGCCAAGTTACTACGGTCGGGACTGTGGTATCTGAACGGTAACCGTCCGGGTACTCTGTAACTGCAAAAACGACTTTAGGCAGTGGTGTCGGACGAGATACCAGTTCATCTGCAAAAACACAACTCATATCTAACTTGTTTGCCAAACCACAATCGTGTCTCGGTCCGTGAACTGCATTTACTCATTTTGAATTATCGTCGAAAACAAGAGCTCAAGCTAGCAGAAGACCACCACCAGCTTGTAAAAATTGTCAGGAAAGGAGAGTGCCGGGTGGCCAGAAGCTATCTCGTGCCGCTGTTTTTGTCTTTCTCTTGAAGACTGTAGATACAATTTCTAGAATCCGCTGCGGTTCCTACGACGGTTACGTGCTGGAGAGATGACAGATAAAGGGGAATCAGTAGTTGCGTTTTTGCAGATACCATGGTATCTGAATTAGTCGTTTTTGCAGTTATCGTGTTACCAGATACCACGGTAACTGCAAGAAAGCGAACTGATAGCTGTTAAGCTGAGTCTTTGTACAGTGCCTCATGTATCGCAAAATGAGAATGATAAGCAATCTGTTGGAAGTTTCACAACGTTTCAGCAGATTAGTTAATCCGTCAGTTATTACGTATAGCTTGAAGGGGCTTCTTGGCGACCACATTAGGATTAGGAAAGACAAAAAAATTGGCAAAAGATAAAGCCTTAAATTCGTGTAGATTCAGGAGCTTTTGGGTCGTACCAAAATTTAACATAATCGAACGGTTTAGGGTTTATCGAACATATACCAATACCATGCCATAATTGCATTCTTTGCGTAACCACTTGGCTCTTAGCAGATTTTAAGTTTTTAATCTATCATTCGCATATGATTGTTTTAGAGGTGAAAAGCAAAAGCAAGGTGGTCCAAAATTTTGATAACTGTTCAGAGAAGCATACCTCTCATGAAATAAAAATGAAAGCAAAGGCTAGGAGCTCTCTCATTAGAACTCTTTTATGTGCAGATTTAGTCGCAAATCTTTCAAAACACAGTACAGGCTATCATTCGCATCATTATGATTGTTTTAGAGGTGAAAAGCAAAAGCAAGGTGGTCCAAAATTTTGATAACTGTTCAGAGAAGCATACCTCTCATGAAATAAAAATGAAAGCAAAGGCTAGGAGCTCTCTCATTAGAACTCTTTTATGTGCAGATTTAGTCGCAAATCTTTCAAAACACAGTACAGGCTACATATAGGATAGCTTATTCAGTAAGTAATTTATTTTACACTCGTGTATTATAGATTCTGGAGCGTCACCCTGGAGTCGCACCAAAGTTTAATATTTTATTTTTTTTTATTTTTTTTTTGTAAGTGATTTTGTTTTGTGGTAGTTGCTATGGCCAGTTGGCTTTTTGCAATAAATATCATATCATATAATATAAAATAACGGTTGAGGGTATATCGAGTATATACCATTCCATAATCGCATGCGTTACGTAACAAGAATGGGGACCAATCTCGGACAAACGGCTTAAACTCGACTTGCTTCGCCGGTTTTCAGTCTGGGAACCATACGACACAAGGCTTTCCGGCACACCGCGTTTCTTGAAGTTTTTCCAGACTTTTCGGAATTTTTTGGAACAATCCGAGCTTATCGCGTTTCAACTTTGGCGACGGGACGTCAGTTAACACAGGTGTCTTTGTCTTTACTACGAACATGTTATTTACTTGTGTTTTTGATATATTTGATGTCTGCCAAAGGACAAATAAACAACGGCGATATAATTGTGTATTGCGCAGTTTCGTGTGGCCAGGACTAACTGGAATAACTATAGCAAAGACAAATTTGAAACGAAAAAGATGGGAAAACAGGTGGTTGTTCATGCAGGGAGCTGTCTTGACACATGAGTACTCTTTTGTTTATAAATTCAGTCGAAATCTTTCATAACGCATGACAAGTTATAATTAGTTTATTCAGTAAGTAATTTATTTTTTACCCGCCGCTTATCAAAAGCGTAGTAGCAAAAGAAAATAAGGAAAAAGACGTCACAAATTTTAGTTGGAGTTAGGGCCAACAGTTGTGTGTACGAGTATGTGTAGAAACGTCGGGGCTTGGAAGAATCTGACTGTACAGCCCGCACTTACTGCCTGCTTCCAGTGTCTCGGTCTGACGTGCAGGTATTGCTTTTCCAGTGAACCAAAAAGCTGTCTGTTCGGCTAAAATTGTCGAAACACTGCTTCGGGTAGAGTAACTTTCGTGTAACTTATGCACCAGGCCCATTTACTTTAGTTTAGTTTGGTTTATTTAATAAAAAAAAATGACACCATTCACTCATCTACACCATAAGGCGTCATTCATATCCTGTTTTTCAAAGAAACAACCCAAACAGGGCCGAAAATGGAAAGACAACGGAAAAAGAGAGAAAAGACTAGAAGAGAAAAAAAATAATCTAACAAAGAAAATCAACAAGCGAACGATCTTCCATCAAACAAAACTAAAGAAAAAAATATGTTTCAGAAAAGAAAAAATACTTCGCCCGTGACTTGAAATCTGATAGGGGACGCAGCCTTTGCTTCTTCGCAGGGAGCGAATTCTGCATCTCCGGAATAAAATGTTTAATTATAAAAAAAAATTATAAACCCCTTCAATGGGTATACCGCCCCTAGTTAGAATGTTCATGACCTATAATCTTTTGTGCTCAGCCCTTACTAGCAACTTGTTTTTTGTTCGTAAATCATGTCCCATGCCAGCTGTCGTACTTTGTTGCTTGTCTTCCAACGTCATATCATTTAATGAGTGAAAAACTTGCGAATTTGATGTGTTGGAATGTGAACTTAATGACTCCACCTTGGCAAGAGCTCGGTAACGTCTCGTGATTGTGCGTGGGATGCAATATCTCATTGGGCCAAGAAATTGCTCAGTCTCACTCAGGAATCTCAGGATAGGTTATGGTTTTGACTGACGATCGGGCTGGGGCCGCAGGCTAGAATTCCCTCCACTACTTTCGGGACCATTGTCAGTTCCATACGCAAAGGTTGAGAACTTAAAGGACATGTCCTTTAAGGAGCCTTACCGAAGATGCGGTTAATGCTGAATCGATCAATAGTTTCAAGTGCATTGTTGATGGGATTTTTAACTCCGATCAATTCGACTACTCAAAATTTCTTAGAGTTATTTAGAGACGAAAGCCTTTTCTCTTGCTTTTTATTATGTCTTTCATGTAATAATAATGCCATCTGCGTCTTCGATCGATCCATTCATTCTTAGACTCCGGAGATCCAAATTTCCGACTGTATCCCGCACTGACACCTCACTGATTTCCTCACTTGCCTCGTTTAGCTTCCTTCGATGCGTATCATGCTTTCGACGGTGGTTTATTCATCAGGAAAAACGGTTACGTCAATTTTTCCCTGTTTTGCTAGAAGTCAACGTGCCTGGAAAGAGTCTCGAAACAGCCAAGGCCGTGGGTAGTTTGTTGAGAGCAATGCATAGTTTTGGATAAATCAACTATTTTAAAATAGTGGAACGTCAACAGAAAGTAGTGCAAGGGGTTTTTTAAAGATCAAAATGCAGAAAAGCACCCGGCCGGTAAGACCTGATCATCTATCCGCGCAGTTGAAGACCCCCCCCCCCCATGGATACTGTCCCAGCAGCAAGTGGGAATGATCAAAAAGCTTTGAGGGTGCGCTGGATTGAAGTCATGGATCGGATTGTCTTAGACCGGTCACAAAAATGGCAGTTTAGTTTTAAAGTGCTAAAAATTGTCCAGTACAGATGATTAGCTAAAAATTTGTCGAAATGTTCAAAATCACCAAAAAAATGGGCCAAACTCGCAGTGCAGATCTTCCCCCCAAGCTTTCCTCACAAGCAGAGACATGCGCATTTAAGGAGCAGGCAGGACCACCAGCAGAGGAATAATTGACGCGAGAATTCGTGACTGAAGGGAAAGAACAGAGAAGCGGCGGATTTTAGGGAGAGAAGGAATAATATATTCATCTCTTTACTGAGAAGTATGTAATCAATTCAGTTCAATTTGTTTCTAAAACAGGAAGCGGACAAGCCGAAGATTCGTTTAGTCGTCGATACATACACATATATATTTATATATACAATTTATAGTCAGCGCTTATGAATTAAATTTAAAAGAACAGTAATCGTCTAACACATTTAATAAAGAGAGTTAACTTCAGGTACACAATGACTGACACAGTTTAGTCAGTGACGATACGAAAACTCAAATAAAAAGTACAGATGTAAATATATCTGATAACTGCAGCTGTAGCTGCTCTTGCTTGCTAGCAATGGCATTAAAAAACAAGGGAGCCAAGCTTTTCAGATTAGGTGTTTGAGACACCTTGACAGGCTGTATATACTCATCTTCACAGAAGTAGTTCTCCATCAAATCTTATCCACAGCCATCTGAAACTTTATTTTTTCAGGCGCCGATTGAAAAGGATTCATCCACCACCATCACCAACCTTACTCCCCATATTGCAGTGGGCGAGGGGTCACCGGCTGTCTTTGAGGTTCTTGTTGGAGATACCAAACCAGAAAACGTTCGCTGGTTCCTCAACTCGCGCGAAATCCGTCCGAGCAGCGAATTTGATATTTCGACGATAGATGGCAGAAGTGTTCTGCTCATTAACGAAGTCTTATTGGAGGATTCGGGCGAAGTGGTATGTCAAGTGGAAAGTGAGGGGGAGAAGAAGTTTACCGCTAGTCAGCTAGCGGTAGGGGGTAAGTTACCAATTTTCTCTTTAGAAGCGCTTACTAGGTACCGTAATTATAGAGCTAATAACCGTAAACTTATTAATGGCACAGCAGTAATCAGTTATTATTTGTCTTTTTGTTATGAATTCTATTTAGTTTTGGGTATAAATAATCCTAGATTTTCTAAGAAAGAAATAATTCTTCGATGCTTTATACATCCTATGTTTATATATTATATTTGTTTTGTTCATTTTCATTTCTTGGGTTTTGTTAATGTATGACCATAAACATGGTGTAACTGAAATGGCTGTGAAAAGTTAACAATGCGTTAACAATGTTTATTCTTAAGCTTTCCCAAGGTTAAGTAGGCTCTGTTTTAATTTACTCACGATTTCTCTCTTGCAGCATTTCTTCGATAACGTTCTCTTCTTACTTTCATGGGTCTAAATACGACAAGATCCTCTGTATACCTCTTTTTCGATTAAAAGTTCTGAATAACTATTTTAGTGCCCCAGTCAAGCCACCTGGCTAAAAAGTAAACCTGACCCCTCTCCCTACGAAAACCCCTAGTAAGCAGTTTACTTACGGTAGGAAGTCTTGCCTGAGGCACTAACCCCTGGTTAACTAGCTTGAAATAAAACCCACACTCAGCTTACACTCTCACCACACTCACACGCTTACACACTTTGGTTGAGGGCAGTTGCGCTTTTTATGCTAATTTGGAATTCTTTTCTATCTTCTCGTTCCAGGCAAGGAGGAGAGCTTCCAGCATGAGCTTCCTGAGGCTATTTCGTTTTCAGCAAGTCCTGCTTTTTTTCATTTCCCTTACCTAGTACCGGTCTTTCGTGCTTTCTCTCTTTCCATCAGTCCATAATTGCTTTCGGCCCGGATTGACTCATCCTGATCGTGCAGGCTTTGTGCCTTCTGTACATTTTCTTTGTAGTTTCTTATGTAGTATATTGTCTCCAGTTGGCCATTCTTTTCAATTATATATTAAATTAATCAAATTAAATTAAATATGCGATCCTCGCGCTTTTTTTCATTTGAGTTCCTGCCTAACCACCAGAATGACTTCCCTCATATGTCTGTGAACGTATTATCGTCGCGGAGCTAAACCTCCAACGAAAACGAAAAGCACCACGCAGGCACCACGTCTACCAAGTATTTGTTTAAATGGGTTAGTTTCTTAAAATACTTATAGCCTAGCACAATTCAAGAAACAATAACGAGAAATCGAAAGTTAAAGATTAACAAGATTGGAGAGCTAAAACATGTTCGAAACGATTGCGAATGATCTTGCTCGAGGACTTGTATGAGGAACTCGGGTGTGAGGGTGTGGAATCATCTTCCGGAGAGAATCAGGGAATCGGAGAACCAATTTTTTTTTAAAGAGATTGATTTTTTTTTTGATAGTTAGGAAATTGTGGAATATTTGTTTGGTATCTTATTTAAGGTGAATAAAGGGTTTCCGTCAAAAAGGCTTTCGCATCGCGAAAATCCTAGAAAACATCAACGAAGTGTAGTGTTGAACTTGAAGATTAAAAAAGACAAGATGGAAGTCATTGAGGTGGCTAGGCTTGCTCCCATTCGTTAATAATTAAACTTTCTTTGCTTTACAACTGTCTTCGTAGTTTTTAAATTTCTAGAAATTCTCAATTTATAGCTTAGCCTAGAATTCTAGTTGGAAACTGTCTTATAGACTTTTAATTTTTAGAATACAGAGACACCAAGATGTACCGCAAGCCAGACTGGGTCACTCGCATGGAGGAGATTCAAACTCAAATGAAAGGTAGACACGCGAGTTCTATGTCACGTGACAGCCTTGACTGCATGCAATGTGAGCACGTTTCCGTGAGCGATGGTGACGATTCGGTGTTCTACTCTAACCCCGAAGCCGTGTACAACTCAACGTCTGATGTACGTAACCGCAAGTTGAGTGTTTCCAACTGTGATATTAATATTGAGGTAGCAGAGCTGCTACAAGAGCGATCACGCAGTGAAAAGCATGTTATGTTCGAGATTGCTACTAACAGCACCAGAGACAACCTTGAGAGCATGCCCGAAAAGTATGAAGAGTTCGATGACAGCATAGGAGATAACTCTGACAGCATGCATGATAGTACATTTAGTTGTGAGAGTGATAATTTGGGGAATGAGTCACCAGAACACAAGTTGCTAACTCCTGCGTCTATCTTCGCTCAAAGTGTTCTGAATGGCTACCTTAGCAGTCATCGCAAATCAATATCAGCAGCGATTGAGGCTCTAAGCTGTGAGGGTTTGAAGACCCCAGTTGAGAGGACCTTTGAACGGCCATTGTATAAGAGGGAACTGAGCTGCTCCCTTCCGGAGTTGTCAAACACGTGTGATACAGATGTTGTTAGTTCAGACAGGGCCTCCGAAAAGACCTTGTCGCAAACCTCGTCAATGCTGGAATTTCTTGCTTTAGAAGACGAGATGGGGAGTGACCCCGATGACATTAGCGACGGTTGTGACTTCATATCTTCTATATCGGACGATGATACTATCATTGGGGACGATGAATATGAAGATTTGCGGTTGAGTTATGCGGAGAATTTGAGAAGCAAACTTGGCCTGGAGCTGAGTCATAATAAGCTTCTTTCTCCCATTCTTGAGCTTGGGGAAACCCCCACTTCAGATATATCCTACAGGAATGGTCTTCCCGGTTCGAGGCTGGCAACGCTGGATTGGAATGGCTGCCCCTTCCCTGGTCCTGGTTCTTCTAGGCATCAGGAGAATCAGAATTATGACGCGAATCTTTAACCTTGCATGTTGTTGGTGTGTTGTGTTCTCGTAGAGCTGGAGGCGAGGTGAGTGTGCATTTCTGTGAATCTGGGGTAACTCACAGATATACTTCCTCCTTTTTCGTCTTCTTTTCCAGGCATAGTACAATATCGGACACTTTCTGACTCCTGCTTTATGATTTTGTGACCTATACTAACAGTTTGGGACATAGTAAGTAGTGAACTGAAAGACAAAAATGCTCTTCGTATGGGACTTGAACCCACAAACTGTTGGCTTGCAAGGTCAAGCGACAGAGGGGATTGTGAATATGGGTTCGCAAACCACTGCAATAGTCAGATAGAAGCGGGGTTTAGGAACGGCGATCTCGCCGATGGCAAATTCTTCTTCAGTTCACATCCCCATGAAACGGGGTTGGATAATAATTGTTTCCCTTTTACAACATTCCATCTTTACGTTTTAGTTTGCTTAGTCGTTTGGGGACCTATAATAACAATTTGGGACATGTTTCAAACAGTGATGAGTGGCTACCTGGTGGTACTTGGACCTGATTTAAAAGTCTACGTTTTTGCTGCTGCAATTAAAATATAAAATAGTTTGGGTTTTGAAGAATACGGGGAAAACGAAGATAAACTAGAGTAAAAAAGTTGAAAGAATCTCGTCATTTACTGAAAGTATGGCTGAATATAAATTAGTGTATATGACTTTAAGTAAAGAATTGTAATGTTTTGTAATTTTTTTCAACGTTACTGAGTGGAGGTGAGGACGTAGCCACACACATTGTGAGGGAGAAAGAAAAATAAGCTACACGGGCATTAAAGAACAAGACCAAAGGTTTCGATGGGATCCCACAAATTTAATATTTGAGCAAGACACTAGGTCTTGTCTTCGCCAGATCCATTCGTCGCCAGGCTAATCATCTGAGAAATCCAAGTTCAGATATACCTGTATAGGCCATATCTATTTTGACGACACTGATCGAAACTTCCTGCTTTACTTCTGCAAAAATTTCCGGTTTCGGCCGAATTCCAAGCGAACTACTTGTCCAGCAAAAATAGCTCAGAAACGAATTCAGCGTATCCCCTTATCCTTATAAAGAACATGTAATCAACTTCAAATAAAACTTTAACTTATAAAAAAATCCGGTTTCAACCGGATTCCGGACGAACTATATGTCCAGGTAAAAAATGAATGTCATATACAGATTCAGCGTCTCTTCTTACCTTTAAATCTGCCATCTAATCAACTTCAAATAAAAACTTTGCTTTAAACAAATTTCTAGGTTTCGGCCGGATTCCGGGTGAACTACTTGTCCGGTGAGAAAATGGTTTTCACCATCGTGTTCAGAATGTCTTCTTACCCCTAAATCGAGCATCTAATCAACTTCGAATAATAATTAAATAAAAAAAAAATAAAACTTTAACTTATAAAAAAAATCCGGTTTCAACCGGATTCCGGACGAACTATATGTCCAGGTAAAAAATGAATGTCATATACAGATTCAGCATGTCTTCTTACCCCTAAATCGAACATCTAATTAACTTCAAATAAAACTTTTGCTTTTAACAAATTTTCCGGTTTTGGCCGGATTCTGAGCGAACTAATTGTCCGGCGAGAAAATGGTTTTCACCATCGTGTTCAGAATGTCTTCTTACCCCTAAATCGAGCATCTAATCAACTTCGAATAAAACTTTTACTTTTAACAAACTTTCCGGTTTTGGCCGGATTCCGGGCGAACTACTTGTCCGGCGGGAAAATGGTTTTCACCATCGTGTTCAGCATGTCTTCTTACCCCATAATCGACTATCACATTGGCTGTTTCAAAATATTTTGTTTGCCGCTTAATTTACCGCCCCACACCTAAATGTAGGGCTACAGAGCCCATCTACGAACTCGACCTTACTCTTGACCCAAAGAATCCTTACACCAAGTTTCATCAAAATATCTCATTCCCTTCGAGAGTTATCGTGCTGACAGACGGACGGACGGACGGACAGACGGACAACTTTTGCGATGTCATAGGTATCCGTCACTAATGAATGAATGAATGAAAAATTTTATTGCCCATCAAAATTGGCCCGAGAGGACCTAGACGGAGTAAACAAGACAAAAAAGAAGAGAAAAAAAAACGCAATACAATTATGTAACACAACAACAATGTAAGAAACTACGAAAATTAGCACGTAAATGAATCATATAGACCGTGCGACCTGTTTAAAGAACTTTCAAACTTCTTAATTCTTTCCTCAATCGCAGTCGTAGGGTCGGCAAGACGGTACTTTGTACTGATTTGTTTTGGGATCCCAAAAAGAACACAGTGGGTAACTTGTAAATCGGGAAAAAGTTCGATGGCCTAATTCTGCATTTTAATCCTACCATTTACTTGTTTTCCCATAAAACCCCAAGTCCCAAAATATGTACTGTAAAGTTTAAGAGTGTCCGATCTAGGTAGTGGGCCTAAAAGACAAGTTGAACGAGTGAATCTTCCACCATTTCGAGGCCATACATCAGGATGTATCCTTTGGGAGACTGGGGATGGTGGTTGTGCCGGCCACATCTAAGAACAGCAACCACATCTTAGGCCCGAACACTCCGGGATTTAATGAACGGAACAAGGAATCTGATATGGTCTAGTACTGTACAGAAGTTCGCAGTAGCCTGTAGGCTATTTCAGTTGCTGCAAGTTTAAGATCTTTTCTAGGAAAGGCCCATCTGCAAAAAACACCAACTTCTTGCACGTAGTGTATTTTCAATTCGTATATTTGTTAAAGTTTAACTGAAAATCCAACTTATATGTATGTGTCATTTAACTTAATACACTGAATTATTTGGATTCTGCAAAGGGATTTTTTATTCCCACTATCTGCTCCAGTTATGACTTTCAGAATATCTCCAGCCGTCCCCACAGCGTAAATTCTACTATGACGCGGGAAATTTTAATCTCAACACAAATGCGGCTTTTCAGTGGGCAATGGTGAGATTGGTGAAGATTGCTTAGTGCCTGAATAAAAAAAAAACTGATAAATCTTTCTCGTAAGGCATACAGCAAATAGAGGCACCACAAATCACACGGAAATTCCACTATTTGAAAATCGATTATTCGTGAATAGCGGAACAACGAAGTAACTCATTTTCAGCGGGTGAGTGAATAAGTGATGATTAACTAGATTGTCCCATCCTAGCCCTTTTCGGTTAAACTTTAAGCCAAGTTAGATTTAACAGTTTGTTTTTTGTTTATAGCGAGCCAACAGGCACCGACGTTCACAACACCGTTACTCGACTGCAGAATCCAGGAGCGTGAGACGGCCAAGTTCGAGTGCTATTTCACCGGAAATCCGGCCCCAGGTAACGGTCATATTCTAAATTTACCCGGAGATGCAATGTTTTCATTTTTCCGGTAGGACCAATCTAATGTTTTTTAGTTCTAAATGGATAAGTCCGCTGAGGGTCTACGATATTCCGAACCTTCTTTTTAGAAAAGGCTAGGTCGCAACTAAGAATACAAATTCTCGGACATATTTTGCGATCGTAGATTGTTACGAGAAAATCATTTATTACAACAAAAAAGCCCATGGACGATGAGGAGTAAACATTAAAAAAGTCACAAAAAATCAAAGACACAGAAAGGATAATAATCTCCATACAACTTTACAAATATTAGATTGAGAGTTTTTTTTTATGTAATAGCGACTGTTTCGATTCGCTCCTCGTCAACTTGTTCATGGTCTTCCTTTCTTCCCGGTTTTTCATGGGTCTCTGCTGGCCCCCTTGGAAAGTGAGGAGGGGGCCCACCCCAAATGACGCCCCTGGATACACAACAGGAACATTTACCTTGTTAATTCTTAAGGTGTGTCATTCTACCATAATGGTAAGATGCTGAAGAATTCAAAGCAGGTTCAGATTCGACTTAAGAACGACAGAGCGATCTGCTCCCTCTTCGAATGCAGTATGGATATGGAAGGAGACTACGTCTGCAAAGCCGAAAATGCCGCTGGCCAATCAGAGACGAAGGCCACTCTCCACATCGCCGGTAAGATATATGATCTGGATCCATGATGCCAAGAACGAATAATGATAAGAACCCCTTCGCCACTGCTCCGACCGTAAATCCGTGGTTCAGTAAAAACCAAGTTCTCTATAAATTTGAAATAAACGTCGTACTACTCTCGTTCCCGGGATTCTACACTTCATAAATGTATCCTATCTCGTCTATTAGCATTACACTGAGTATCACGCTTTTCACGTTTCTTCTATTTACGTGACGTACCAGGCTCCCAACCATCCTTTCAGATAATCCTATCTGTCTTAAGACTGGTTGTGCAAATTTTTCCAAGATTGTCATCCAAGATCAGGGACATATGGAAAAAGGCTAAAACAGCCGAAGCGTTGCGTAATTTTCTGTAAGCATAGCTAAGTATTAAAATTGGTAAAATGAATAGTTTATGTCAGGTGTTTCGAAGATCACGATGCTGTATTTCTAGTAACAGAAACAAAACATTTCACATTTCAGTCAAATTCACCGGCTCTTTTTTTTTAACAAATAATGCAAAAGCCGCTAGCTTATCCGTTTAAAGTAATAAATTTTATTTCCCCTTAAAAAAATAATTTGTAGTCGACCAGCAGTTCTCATTTAAATTCGTCTTTCTCTTTCTTTTTTAATTCATGTTTAGATTTTATCTCTCGTATTTTTTTTAATTCTTTTTTGTAAGAGGTTACACGAAAGAAAACTAACCAGGGGCACTACTCCCTCCGGGTGAAGTTAGTAACATCACTCAATTATTTGAGTTTCAGTATAAGATGAACTGAACATTTAATAACCAATGGATCGGTTCGTCAGTTAGTATCCTGATCTTTCATCGGTGTTTTTTGTTCCTGTTTCCTTTCAAGTCTAGACGCCAATATTTTCCTTTAGCTTTGTCCGAAGAAGAGCGTATAGAGTGGGAAGAGAAACGCAAGAGAGAATTGGAAGAAATTGGAAAGTTTGAGCAGGAAAGAAAAGAGGCAGAGGAAAATAAGAAAACAGCCCGCAAATCAAAGAAAGCCCAGTATGTCGCTGAGAAGAGAGCTGTAAGGTGAGTTGCAATCAGCAGTTTGTCTTTTCTTCCGGCGAACGACCCAATCGTGACACCTCTCTTCAGCGCACATTTTCGTATTCTAGTTCAGATCCACTATGCGGTTTAGTTCCTATTAGTCACCCGATGACAACTAGGAACTAGAATTCTAGATGAACTAGGATACACTATAGAGGAACTAGGACTAGAGTTTGCACATTTTCCATATTCTAGTTCAGATCCACTGTGCGGTTAGTTCCTAGTAGCCACCCAATGACTACCAGGAACTAGAACCCTAGAGGAGCTAGGGGATACTAGAGGAACTAGAATGTACTAGAGGAACTAGGAACTAGAATTCGCACATTTTCCATATTCTACACTGTCAGAAGTTTCATAACAGATAGCGCATAACACTTTCAAGAATACCACCTTATCACTTAGAAATAAAGTGTTATGACCAATTAAGTTTACACTATCTCGTGCCTAGATCTCCAAAAACACCTTCAATTGGTAAAAATACTAACGGGAACGAAAGAAACATAACAGATAAACATCCCAAAGTGTTATCTGTTGAAACCGGGCATCCTTCTGTTGTCGTTACGTAACTTCTCACAGTGTAGTATTTTTACCAATTGAACGTGTTGTTGTAAACGAAAAAGTGTAAACTTAATTGGTCATAACACTTTATTTCTAAGTGAAAAGGTGTTATTCTTGTAAGTGTTATGCGCAATCTGTTATGAAACTTCTGACAGTGTAGTTCAGATCCACTGTGCGGTTTAGTTCTTAGTAGTCACCTGATGACTACTATGAACTAGAATTCTAGAGGAACTGGATATACTAGAGGAACTAGAATATGCTAGAGGACCTAGGAACTAGAATTTGCACATTTTCCATATTCTATTTCAGATCCATTGTGCGGTTTAGTTCCTAGTAGTCACCTGATGACCACTATGAACTAGAATTCTAGAAGAACTAGGGTATACCAGAGGAACTAGAATATGCTAAAGGAACCAGGAACTAGAATTTGCACATTTTCCGTATTCTAGTTCAGATCCACTATGCGGTTTAGTTCCTAGTAGTCACCCTAGTAGTACACCATCGTCAACGCATGATTAAAACTTTGCTAGGATACGAGCTTAATTAAGAGCGATTCTGGCGGTATGGAAAAGCTCCGCTAGGTGCTCTTGCTACTGCGGCTAACACTCGTTTCGCTTTCAGAGGCTGTTCTGGTGCTCCGCTAGTTTTGGAAAGTGAATCCACTTCGTACGTGGAAAGTGGATTCGGCAAGCCAGCGAGAAGTTGGAAGGGCGCAAAGACTTTCCGTTTCCTCTGGCGCTCAGCGGATTCTCCCCCCCTCCCGAATGTTGTCGGCCAGTCGGTAAAAAATAGCTGAGGCGGCGCGAAGCGCCTCGATTTTTCGTAAAAATAGTCGATTTTTTCTTTAAAATCAGCCGATTTTTCGTCAACACAGTCGTTTTTTCCCCAATAATAGTCGTTATCTTTAAAAAACAGTCGGTAAAAATGACCAGCCATTCGGCAAATACCTTGCCCCCCTCCAAATATTTTGGCTAGTAACGCCTCGGGGTCTGTCGTCCATTGAATGTTAAAAACTGACATGGGTGATTGGATGTTTATTAGGCACTGAGGCTGTGGGTTTTGAAATGACACAAAGTGCAACGAGCTTTCGAAAATATGGCAAAGTAGCCGAAGGTAAGATAAACATTTCTTAAATTTCCTCCCAAAGTGTCTCCAAAATTGAGAGAATGGCCAGTGGAATGTTCGAACCAATCCTCTTTTCCTTTTTCAGAGAAGCCGAGATCATGGAAGAACTTAAAAAAGACATCGTGAAAGCAGAGGAAGATCTCCTTAAGATTGAAGAGGTAAGCTCTTTAGTTCTATTTCCCTCAAATGCCATACACTGAAATTGTTTCAATACCCCCAATATGTATTCCTTGGTTAGTAAGAATTCTGTGCCATGAAGTGGCCTCCCAGTTGCCGACCTTTGTAATTCTCGTCAAAAATATCCTCATTTGGCTGTTCCCCCTTCCCCATGCGGGCCTTATATATTTCAGGCGGCAAGGGCGTTGTGCGCTATCCTACTCAGTCCTTTGACACCCCCTCCAGATTGCAGTCTGGTGGATCTGAGGTGGCAAGGGCGTCAGTGTAGTAAGCCTGCTCAATCAGTAATCCCTCGTCCCTGCGCCCCTGTTTGTAGTTTGTTGCCATGCTTGTTCATCCGCTGCTATAACCACCATTGGGTACTGCAGGAGCTTCTTGGATCTTTATAACCGGTTTGATTCTTCGTACTCCGATTTTTTCCACCAGTCTTGCACCTTTAGCTTTTTTTTTTACCTTTTCCCCCGATTTCCATTCGTCATTTCCGTCAAGGCCCCACAATGTGCTGTTCATAGTTGTTCACAAGGAAATCGAAGGCCTTCCAGTAGCAGATTAGGCTGCAATCTACTTCACCTCTTTATAGGTCTCCATGGTTTTCGCTGCATAGAGTAGAAAATAATTTAAAAAAGTGCTTTTTGAGTGAAAACGCCGAATTTGACATTATCGTCAACAAAAAAAGGACACTCTTAACCTAAAAGTGTAATAACGTTCGTTTAGTTGTCGCTTTTCAGTCACAAATAAAATTAAATTAAAAATAAACCTGTGATCACCAGACTATGGTTCTTGATTTGTTGTAGAAGTTGATAAAAGACGAAACAAAGCTGTGTCTGTACCTTTCAAATTTTGGGGGCAATTGGGGTCAATGTAAGGATCGTCCACCTTCCGGTCTAAGACGTAGGGGTGAGTGATGCGCAGCCCGAGAAAAAGTAAATGATTTTCTACGCTTATATTGTGGATCCTTAGAAAATGGCTATAAAAATAGCATTTCGTTGCGGGACTCTGCTTATTCTTAATTAACAAAAGTTTGCTGCAGAACCAACCAGGCAGTGGACAGAAGTGCAGGCGCTGAATAAAGGAGAAGAAGTTTGCTGCGTTGAAGGATAGGCTCGGGAGGTCTTTGTGAACAACTAGGTTATGGATACATTATTATAGGCCCATGCTGCTATCAAGAATAGATAAATACCCTACCAGAGAACATTCAGCTTTGATATGGGTAATAATTGGCAGCGCTCTGGGTATATCTCTAAAAATGGGGCAAAGGGACTGCCGCAAATCTAAGGCAGGCTTTTTAATCTTCTGAAATCGTGAGGCGTTTAAAACCTCTTATACTTTACGAAAGTAGTCTGGGCGAAACCGAAAAATCTGGTGTTTAAAAATTTCGTCGTGAAGAGGCAATTTGGGTTTATTTTGGTAAGTGAGTATACGCATTTGACACACTAGCGTACTCTGCTAAATTCTGTCGCCTAGTGGTAACGCTGCTTGGGAAAGTATCTTAAAATGTTCTTTGGGGATAACTATCTATTTTTGCTACCACATATACCATCCAGTTGTTTTTGTTAAACTAAACTTGCTTTCGCGCAGGCTCCACTCGAGAAGAAACTTCCCACTCACCAACCAATCACGGCCCTAGAAACGCACCTCAGTCAATCCACTCAGAAACTTGTAACACCAGCCTCCAAGCCACAGCAAGCACATCATAAACTATCCACGGTGGAACCCGTCAGTAGCAGTGACATACTAGCCATGCAGTCCACCTCCACACTCCATTTACAGAAATCAGAAATGTCCACAGCCTCAAGTGATATTTCCGTACTTGAATCGGTTATGAGCATCGATACAACTGTCATGGACGGGCTTACAGACAGCCACTTGCATCAATACAGCGGCACTGCCGTTACGGCTGTAAAGGACCAATTGCTGTCGGTCCAGACTTCCCAAATTTTGGCTCAGGACAGCCTTACAGATCTCCGTACAGATAGACAGGAATCTAGAGCCATTACAGCCAAGGATGAATTTGCATCCGTACAGACTTCGCAAATCACCGCTCACGACAGTCTGTCTGAGCTTCGTACAGATAGACAGGAATCTAAACCCACTACGGCCAAAGACGAATTGACGTCTGTACAGACGTCACAAACCATTACTCACGACAGCCTATCAGAGCTCCGTACAGATAGACAGGAATCTAGAGCCACTACAGCCAAAGATGAATTGGCGTCTGTACAGACTTCACAAACCACCACTCATGACAGCCTGACAGAACTTAATACAGTGAGACCGGAGTTTACAGCCACTACTTCTCAAGAACCTTCTCAATCATCGACTATCCAGATTACAACAGCCGTAGAGTCCGCTGACCAGGTTCCCCAGCAGGAAACAGACACAGAATACGCTGTAGAAGCAGTCACTCCTGTAAGAGAAACAGTCACAATTGAGACAGCGAGCATATCGCCACCGACCATGGTCAATCCAGCCCAAGCCCAAAACAACTTGATTTTACAGCAAGAGATTGTCAGAACAGAAACAATTACAGAACAAAAGCCCGTAGCATTCGAAACAGAACAGAACGTACAGAAAGCAGCAATCACAACTAAACTGGCATCTGAAACGGTTGTTGAACAACCCCAAGTTGTCCAGACAACAACAACTATCAGAAAGAAGAAAGCTGCTAAGGAGGCAAAACAAATCATTAAACCACAGGAGGCCATAGTTAGCTCTGAAGTTGTACCCAGTCAGGAATCTACAGTTTTACAGATACAGAAGTCAAAGGCCAAGACAGCTGTGAAGGAGCTGCAAAGCCATACCAGCACCGTGTCGTCGGAAGTGGTCACTTCCCAAAACGTCGAGAGCATTAAGTCGGTGGAAACGAAGAAGGAAACAGCGTCTGCTGTTCTCGGTACCAAACAGGCTGTAACTATTTCGGAAGCAACGTCAAACATGTCGACTGCCAGCATTACAGGCTCAGGACCTAAACAGGAGAAAGCTGCAGAGAAGAAGGAGCCAAAACAGGCGAAAGAGGAATATAAGGTTACTAGCATGAAGAATGTCATAACTAGCTATAGTCAAACCAATTTACAGGAATGATAACTATAGCAAACTTAACACTTCATTTCTCCTTCTTTTACAGGCCAGGTAGATTTAGCGGCCGTAACAAATAGACAGAATAACCAGTTACAAATTAAATCTTTTTTTTCAGTTCTTCGTTGTTTTATGCTCTTAACCCAGTTTAGAAATCTAGTGCGACGACTAGAATAACTTTTCAGCTAAATAACCAGACGTTGTACATTAACAGTGCTCATTGTAGGGCATATTAACCTAAGACTGCATCGCAGTTGTCGAGATGCAGCTCTATCTTTCGTCCGTAGTTTTTAATATTAACTCTTTCCGTTATTTTTCTTTCTTATTTACTTATTTACTCATAACCTAGCATTGTTTTCGTATTACGGTGTATATTGTTTGAGGGGGTCAGATGGTTCTGCTATCACTTTTTTCAGTAAAGAAATTTTTTTTCTAAACATCTGCATCAGCGTCTCAGAAAGTTTAAAATATATAAAGCGTCGTCTGAGTATAAAATTTGGACAAAATTAAGATAAAAGAAATGAACGTTGATATTAAAATTCAAGAAATTCGAGGAACATCAGACCACGCGGTATCTCTTGAGCTCTTTTTTGCCACAAATATGTTTCCGAATACTACGCGGGAATGGTGGAATGCTTGATAAACATCGATCCGGGGAACTCTTGTCCCTGTGGTCTTAAGATAAGAGTGACCTTTAGCCAGCCTCCGTTTAACACAAGCAGTTATTATAGTGATAATATAAAATACTCTAACAGTTTATCTGGAGGCTGTTCCAGATAAAGTGAACATCAACCGAGCTGACGGTCCACAGCTGCTTTAAACTGATTTATGGTTTCTGCGTTCACAACGCTTTCAGGAACACAATTCCGTTACTAGGTCTCGCTCATGTCCATATAAGATATTTCACGATACTACCGCCTGCTACTTTTAGGTTGTTGAAGTTCTCACCGGGAACTGGATTGAACAGAAGCTCGTCAAGGTCTTGCCGACTATCGAAGACGAATCAACGACGCAAAAAGCGCTGCGAACGAACATTGCCGTCGAAGATATCCAACTTTCCGAGAGTGGGCGCGAGATCGAGGGACGCATTAAAGTCGCCAATCTGTCCTTCCACAAGGACGTTGCCGTACGGGCAACGTGCGATTCGTGGAAGACGTACGAGGACCACGCCGCGACATACGTCACAACGGAGGAGTCAGGCTTGGAAGTGTTTGGGTTTAAGTTCGAGATGCCCCGTCATGTTCCGGCCAATAAGGTGGAGATGTGTGTGAGGTATGCCTGCGACCAGGGCGAGTTCTGGGACAGCAACGAGGGATCTAATTTCGTAGTTTTGCCGCCGTACACCTTCCACCCAAGTCTTGTACCGGGTAAGTCTACCTTCATATTATTGGTGTACGTAAATAGGTCAGGCTACCACGAATACCTGGGCTTGGGACACGTTATATGCCTAAAGCTGGGATCCCTGTGCCAAACGCTGGGTTTATCTCTGTGCACCCTAACCCTGACCTATACTACTGCAAAGGAACTCTGATTGGTTGATTTCTGAACTTCACCCAAATAATTTATGTTTTGTTGATTTTGTCGACCCAGGTTTTGTCGACCCAGCATTTGGTATAGAATTTCCAGCGTTAGGCATAGGCTAACAAAGAATCAGGATTTGTCGTACACTGATGTAAGTACACTCACGTGAGAGGGGGGATATGAATAATCAAGCAATGAACAGCTTAATATTGCCCGTTGAGGATATTATTTTAACTTTTTATCCATTGGACCATTGCCCTATATTGTGTCCTCAGTGAGAATGTTACATTGTAGGTGTCAAGACTCTCGTTCATCTTGCTGTCCAAGAAAGTGTCAACATTGCCGAGATCTCTCCTGAGCTTATTGCAAAAGAATTCAGTGCTGGGGAGTCCCCGCTCGCCGATATCGCCAAGCTTGGTGTCATGGTGAAGAAGGGGGTTACCATCTCCGAAGTGATGACATGCTTCGAAGCTGGTGAGTTTTCTTGATTATTTTTCAGCAATAACACCGGGCAGTAATTGAATGCTGCCATATTTTACTACTGCCACTAAAACCAGAGTAAATATAGCAGAAAAAGGATTTTTCATTTTATTTCTTTTGAGGAGATATTATATTTCTTTTGAGGACCCCTCTTGCTTATGCTGCTTTTTATATTCCGCTATGTCTCTTATGGAATTATAAGCTTCTGAAATCCCCGCCTTTTGCCATTAATTCATTTGTAGCTACGACTTTTTAGCGCTTTTTCAGCCCAGCCAAGTTTTGCCAGTCACGCAATCCAGACTTTGCTGAAAACTTCAAAGTCTGCTGACACCTGTTTCACACATAAGGACATGTGAAACTTCATAGTGTTCAAGCTTCATGGTAGTCCATCAGTTGTACCGTCTGTTTTGGGCTCCGTCTAGCCGCCGTGTCGGAGACGCTGTACTGACACAGTTTGACAAACCGTGAATAAATTCAGAAGGAAATCCCGAGAGCGAAAACCACCATTCACCTTGTAGACGCAAGATCATTGTTTAGTTACCTTTAAAAGCTTACCAAGAAGGTGAATGGACACCAGGTTTGATCTCTAATTTGCATCATGTGTTACTTCTTCTTGCCCTTTCACGTTAGAGAAAGTTTAGTATTATTACTGGCACAACTTTTTACATGACCCATAACGCCCATTCATGGAGGGCTTTTCACACACCAGCTCTTGCGGTTATCTGCGATTCAGACTATAACTGCATCTTCGACTTCCAGGCGAATTCTCGTCTCTCACTACTCCGGAAGCTCAGACCGGTCTTATCCGCATCTCGGAACACCTGAGTCAGAGCGCCATCGTATCCGAAGTTCTTTGTGAGGAGGTCAAGGGCCTCGTCGAGAAGACACCTATTGGTCTAAAGGCCTTCTTGAAGATGGTGGAGTCGGAGAAAGAAAGCGTTAACGTGGAGGAGATGGTTACTCAGCTCAAAGCCCAGGACTTCGCTAATGACGTCAAGCCCATTCAGGAGATGGCTAAGGTATGTCGTCAGGGTTCCTGGTAGGAACGGTAAAGGGGAACTTTACTGACAGTCTTTTACAACTCGAACGAAAAATTTGCGGTTTGAATGAAAAACCTATTAGGAAAGTATGCGAGCTTGCCCGATTGTCGTCTCTACTGTTAAAGAATTTTATAAAGACAACGCTACAGTTTCTGTTGTTATTTCAAACCGAGGGTAAAACACCCGAGCAGATCCACTTCCATAGCATTTCGTTTCTGTAATTACTTTCTCTGTATCCCTCCCTGGACCCGCAAAAAGAAACCTGCCACGAATTGTAAAAGTATTGATAAACAGCATGGATTCCGTTCATTTGCATATTTGGTGGGTCTCTCAAATGTTATGCCTCTATGACACCTTCCAGACCACACCTGGACTTCGGTGAAGTCTGGTTTTCACTATTTTAACCTTAACAGCTTTTCTCCCTGGGTATCTCTCATGTTGAAGGAAGGTGTGTCGCTCATTGTATCTCTCATCATGGTATCTCTCTCCTAGGTATCTCTCATGTTGAAGGAAGGCGTCACCACCCAAGAGGTCATCAAGTTCGCTGATGCTGGAGAGCTTCCGTCTCTTGTTAAACCGGAGTTCCAGGTTCCTCTGATCCGATTTGTTGGTCAACAGGGTCACAGTGCAATTGTGGCTCAGGTAATTGTTGAAGAATCTGCAGCGCTGTTGAAAGAACAGCAGCCTCTGCCGGAGTATCAGGAAGTTATGACAGAGCCGGAACCAGCCAAGTTAGATGTCGCCCAGGTCGCTATGCCAGAAGTGAAAGGTATTCTTTTTTTTGCTCGTTTCGTCGTGCCTGTGTGATACAGCCTAGGTAATAGTAGCTGTCTTTCCTTGTAGTCCGCTAGTCGAAGTACCTTATGTTTCCGACCTTGGAAAATGCCCGTGTGTACTAGTGCAGCGGCGGTAGCCGGCAGATTGCTATCCGCGTACAGGAGAATCCCTGAAAGTGAAAACAGATTATTTTAGGCTCTAGTTTTCGCAGATGAGTATGTGTTCCCTACCTTTCGTAGCAAAGTCGGACCTGTCCGGACGGAAAACTAGCCGCCCCTGTCTCTCGCCTTTCTTTGCCTGGGAAGAAACCTATTCTTGATGATCCTTTTAGAAATATGTCAGTTTGCACCCTTTCTCAGCGTTGCATTTATACAGATTTTCATCACTCCTGTTGGCATATTGGTCAGGAAGTAGGGTTACCCCTTTCTAGCAAGCTGCCCATCCAAGTCTTCGGAATGATACGCTTCTACAGGTTTGTAATTCAAAACATACTTTTTACAGAAATGCCACTCAAACCGCTACCAGCGATACAACAAGCAACGGAGAAGACAGGTTAGCACTTACACTTTACATTCATACACCTTACATCTCCGTACGAGAGGCAGACTCGGCTGAATAGGCGTAGAATAGAGTCGTCTTCAACGAACACCTCCAGAAGGTACATCCACAACCATCCACTGTCCATCGGTCGATATTTTTTGTATGACTCAGGTCCTTGAAGAACGCTTGATCTCATTTTCATCATTCCATATCCATGTAAAGATATCTTCTCTGCTCACTTGAGCGCACGTGCGGATAAAGAAATTGTATTTGTAAGTTAGGGATGACATAGGGATATCTAGGTTATACTTAAACTACCGTGTTGTTTTACTGCTTGCATTCATACTTCACTTTACTCCTTCCATTTTACTCTCGACTCACGAATACTTTTATTTCAGCTATGAATAATCAATAACCCTTTTATCCCTTTCCTTCTGACCTAACCTAAATCCTTGTTGCTGGGTTTCTTTGTTTTTGTTACCTCGCGTGATTCTGTATGTATGCGTGATTCTGTCTTATTTTTTTATTTTTTCTCTGTAACTTATTGTGCTGTCTTTGAATAAAGTTATTTTCTTCACTAATAGTTATGTCGACATACGAGCGGTCGGCCTAGTTTTGTCACTCGACTTCATTTCTCAACATTTCACACTTTTTGCATACACTCACCACTAACACAAGATACACTTTTTCGAAAACTAACGATTTCTAAGGCTCGGTAAGTCTTCTTTTCTAACTTTTCAGTAAGCCTAGTTTTAATTTACTTTCTTTTTTTATCATATTTTCTTTTCTCTTCCTTAACCAAGTGGGAGATCCTGACTTGTCTCGCTGACTTTTGAGCTCATGCGAAGTGAACTCGACATTACGCGAGGCTGCTAGGGCTCAGCTTCATTTACTTCCATCAACCAAACCTCCAGTCCAGTTAAAACATGGACATGGCCCTTCCACTGCTATATCTGTCTTGTCCTACAGATAGCTTTTTAACCGGAGTTCGAATGGACACCGAAACTCATACAGATCTTATACAGATGGCAACTTCGTCGCATCGTCTTCGAAGACCGAGATCTTTTCTTGTGGAAAAGCGCAAGAAGCGTGCCTTTCCCTGTCATTGAGACAGCAGCCGAGGCTTCATGAAAAGAATGACTTAACTCTAGAGAATCCAATAGAAGACAGTCGAGTAGAAGTGATGATGACAGTTGTAAAGCCTTCACAGCCAGTAACGTTGAAACACAATATTATGGCAGCTTCAGTCTCCGACATTAAAGCCACTGTTCCAGTAAATGAAGTATTAGTTCCAGGGACCTCGATAGTAAAATTCAAGATGGCTGAAAAAGGCTTTGTCAATCCTTGCAACGATGATTCTGCAGAACATTTGTCGAGCTCATCCTTCTTAGATCTGAGTAGGAAGTTTAAAGAAGGAAGTGGTATTGCGGCAGGCGCAGCCAATCTTTCCAAGCCGAAGAATATATTGCCGAATCCCATTACTCGTCAGGTGTCAGGAGTGACCAGAGATACTGAACCGATCTTCTCGACTGAGAATTTTGAGCCGGTCCTACCCGGTGTCAGCCTATCAACGAGCTTCGGAAAAGCTAATGCGCTGGGATGGAAATCTACTAGCACGACAGCAGACGTGGTTGACGCAGAAAGTCTTCTAGATCGAGAACCCCGGAATTCTTTTGTTAGAACTTGCCAGCAGTCGCTGGCCAAAGATACTACTGAAAATAAATCACATGACGAAGAATTACCAGTCGAGCAAAGAGCACTGGCTGTAGTCTGTCCAAAAGAAGACAGAGCCGTTATCGTGCTGCCAGTACCGCTAAGTGCCTCTGAAAAGGAAACAAGTCTCAAACCTGGAACTTCCGAAATCGTTAAAGAAGGTACTAAGAACCTTCCTCATATCCAGTGCGCAGAGCATAGAAAAGCTGTATTAACTGGAAAATGTTGTCCATTCAGGACACCAGAAGGAAATACTTTGGAAGAATTAGGATACATTAACTTAAAGTCGACGGTCTCCGCCGAAAGAATGACAGCATCGACTGAAACGAAAGCGATGAACCAAGAGGCGTCACATGCTTTGCAGATCCTATTAATTGAGACTGCGACTGACGTCTTGCCGCGCAGTGAGACGGAGCTAACCATTACATCAGATTCATCAACCAGGCAGACAACTGGTAATACTGAATTGCTGGACAAAATTCATTGTTCTCGGGACCAAGCTGTACGGGCAAAGAAGCTAACGAGTCTTCATAAACATATGCTGGGCCTTATCTGTGTGTCCTTCGAAAACGCGAACTGTTTAGTTGAGGAAAAATGCTCTGTTCTGCAGCATATCAGCCAGGCTAAAACTGAAAGCAATTCGATTAAGGGTTCACAACCCTTGCTCTTGGAACGCGTTGAAGAATTTGGTTCCCGTCAAGTGACAAGGCATTTGTCTTTGCACATTGCGCAGGTCCTAGCAGTATGTTTGTGCCAGGAAGTAATCACATATTTAGATTTCCCCACGTCAGACCAGGTGGAGGCTAAAGTGGCCGTACATGTCATCCACCCTGCGGACAATCTGATTGCTAACGTTTGGCAGATTGCAAACAATATAGATGGATCAGCTAGATCCTTTGGTAAGACGTGTCTCCAGTCCGAAGCTGAAGGTTTCATTCTACCAAGACATGTGATATTAGACATGATTGCTTGTGAAACAGTTGCGCCAATCGTAAAAGCTAGACTTGAGGTCGATCTTCCGATTGTGAGCGCAGATTCTCGCATTTTGGCTTGTGCTTCTGTAATGAGTCCAAAGTTACTCTGTACTTTAGCGAACCCAGTACTTGCGGACGAAACCATAGACGAGAGTGAGATGCTTGTCACTGACAGTAGCGAAGAGCAGTTCCTCGGTTCAGTACCTAGCGTTGATAAGACCAGGGGTATCGCCTGTTTTGTCCCACTCCAGGTGGGGTCTTCGGACATGCTGGAATCTGCGTGTCTTTCTCACAAAATGTTACCGAGAAAGGTTCAAGTAACCTTGGAGCGTTATATGAATGAAAAGAAGGAGCATCGAAACACGCTTGGGAAACACCTTCAGACAGAAGGGCACACGAGCGATGTCCTCGCATCACCTGATTCTTTACTGCAAAGGACGCGTCTACCGTTCGTGATTTCAAGCACTGTAGAAACTCCTGAATCCCCAGGGAGCTTGCTGCTCAAAGGCGCTAGTGACGCCCAAGCCGAATCGACAGATGAAGGAACGGCGCTTCTCCTTCCGAATTCAGCTGGTCAGACCGAGGTATTTCTTTTGTACACCGACGGGAAAAGACCAGATTCTTACAAAATTTACGAAAAGACACCAGGTTCAATTGACAGTGCAGTAAATCCAGACAAACTCAGCAAGGCTCCAATAGAGAGAAACCTCAACTATTCTCGGATTGCGATGGAATCTAGCTCTTGTGAACCCTTCTCAACACATACATCTTTAGTGGCACCAAGCAGCTTTCACGCCTGCCAAGGCGAAGACCCTGACTGCCAATATCGATGGTTATCGACTACAGTCATATCAACGTGTCAGGCTCCTCACGTCTTGCCAGTATTTGGTCAAGTCTTGGGTGAACAGGATATTCTACCAGCCAGCGAGATAACGTCAGAATCCCCCCTCTTTGATTTATCTCTCGTGTCTCCAGTCATTGGAGCAGCTAACCCAGCATGTAATTCTTTATTATCTATCAGTTTTAAAGAAAAGGGAAATCTTTTTCCTACCCATGAGCCTATTTTAGAACCTATTACTTTTCTTACAGCCGTACCAACTTCAATCGAGGACCGAGCCGTAACACCGGTACAACACCACTTACTTGACACAACAGCTATTCTAGAAACACCAACAATGCAGACGGCCTCAGTTTCACTTTCACAAAAGCAGGCATCACTTATTGCTGAACCGACTGCCTATTTAACGGAGGGTAGAATTCCTTGCCTACCATATTTAGTTCAACAGGCTAACCCGAAAGTCCCTGAGCAAATAGTTCATCGTTGCGAAGAACTGGTCTCTGAACACACTGCTTCGGGGATAGGTTTTCCATTGGAATCCGAGAAAGCAGTGCAGGGATGGCCTGAGCAGCGTATAGCACTTTCCGTGAAGGAAATCCAGGCCGGCAACGTTGCCGTCAATCTTGAAGCAACAGTATCCCCCCCGTCTCACCAAGCCCGACATATCTTACCAGAACGACATGCGAAAGTAATATCTGAACAGAAAATATTCGACTCGGACGAACAGCTTTCTTCTCAGTCGGCCGAAGCTGTGAATCCAAAAGTTAATACTAATAGGTTGCCAAATGAAACTGTTTGTGTACAGGAAGTTGTACTTGGAGGTATGTCCCTTCCATTTTCAGATGCAGTTCCGGCGAAACACCAAGCAAAAGTTGTCGCTGACAAATTTTCTTCTAATGTTATACTGAAGGTGCAGGAACTCGATTCAGAAGGGCTGCTTACTCTTCCGTTTGTGGTCAAAGAACAAGCTGCAGTATATTCCGAGAAAAGGCCCAATGAAGTTCTAACTGTGGATGAACCTCATGTTGCACAAATGCTTTCTTTGTTAGCTGTTGATGAGACTCCATCCACACAGCATGCGAAACCCGCAATCGTTCAACAACAAGCTCAGATCGTGGAGTCCCAACAACAACAGCTTGATGTCGAAGTCAAACTGATTCCTTTGAATGTGGAAACCCAGGCTACTAAGGCCTTGCCAATTGACATAAAGCGAGACGCACTTATGGTCGGTGAGATACAACCCGAACAATGCGCTTCAGACCTGGGTTGTGCCGATAAACCAGTGGAACAGCACGCAAAAAGATTCGTAACAGAGCGTCAAGCTAGAGTCGTGGTCAAGCATCAAAAACTGGACGCGGGTGGACTTTTTTCACCAACGGTCACCAGGAGTGAACAGGTGACTGCCTCGCCAGTACAGAACCTACGGGAGGCCGTTGGCATCGAAGAAGCGTGTCTTGGCGATTTCCCAAGTGCCTTGTTCTCGTGTGAGTCTTCTCCTGTCCCGAAAGCAAAGATGATAACAACAGAACAACAGGCACACGTCACTTATACACAAGAACAGCTAGACGCCGGGACGCCCCTTACACACCCAAATCTTCAGACTGAGACTACGAAAACATCGGTTTACGAAACAAAGCGAGGAGCAGCAATCGTTCAGGAGGTTCAGCCAGCTGATGTGTCATCTGTTTTGTCCTCTTCAGTTTCTCCTCTTGCCTGTAACGCAAGAAGCATTTCAACCGAAAAGTATGCCAAAGTAACCTACAAACAGCAAGAACTTGATGCCGGACAGCCCCTATCCATCCGAACTGCACAGGAAGAACAAGCCAAGACCTCCGCTGTGGAAAGACCAAGAGAAGTGTTTAGTATTTCCGAACTACAGGTAGGTGACATGGCAGCTTCGCTAACATCTGCTCAATCTCCTGAAGAACAGAAAGCTAACACTATCAATATAGATCAGCAAGCTCAGGTTATCTATGAACAGCAGCGACTCGATTCTGAGAAAAACTTGGCTCTGCCGACTGCTAATCCTGAGCACTTGAAAACTTCGGCAACCCAGACACGAAGAAAGGCAGCGACGATCCAACAGATCCATACTGGTCACACGGCCTCTTTCTTGGCCTCCTCCGAATTACCAACACAACGTGCAAGGAGTATATCAACCGAAAGACATGCGAAGGTTACCAGTAAACAGCAAACACTTGATGCAGCAAATATATTGGTTTCAAGCAACGCAGAGTCAAAGCACGCTCTACCTTTCTCAGATGAAAGACCCCATCAAGCGATTAGCATCAAAGAAGTCCAGCTGGCCGACTTTGCTCAGTCACTTGCACAGCTAGATTCGCCTGCGCATCAGACAGCAAAGACAGTTTCTTCAGAAAGTCATGCCAAAAGCACCTACACACAGCAACATCTTGACGCTGAACAACAGATTACTTCGTATCAGCCTACGCCAGCAACCCCGAAACTATCGACTGGAATAGCGCCGCGAGAAGCAGTAAATGTGAGTGAAATTCGTTTAGTTGAGACCTCGAAGTCAGTCAATCCTACTGAATTACCGAAAACTGTTCGTGCTCGAAGTATTTCGTCCGAGAGACAGGCTAAGGTCTCTTTCAAGCAGCAAGGACTTGACTCAGAAGAGCAACTTGTGTTGTCCGCTCCAGTACAAGTAAAAGCAAAGAAAACATCCAGTGAACTGCTGGCTGCTACAACCGAGATTAATTTCGCTGTAGATGGTGTAGGTATGGAGCCAACCCAAACCGTCATAAGGACGGAAGTTGCGTCTCTGAAGACGGCAAAGGCAGAGCGTGCTGCTGGGGAATCCTGTACTTCTCATACGTTTGATAAGGAATCAGATTTCATAGCTAACAAACCTCCTATCGCAAGTGCTGCATCTCAGTTGCCAAAAAAACAGTCCGTGAATGTGGAGGTGCAGAAGCTCTTCGAAACCATAGGTTCTGCTGAAATAAGGCCGGAACCGAAAGCCAGTTTTGCCAAAGCCAGCCCAGTGGCTCAAGAAAGATCTGCTTCGTCCTTAGAGCACAAAGAAACATTTGAAAGAGAGTCTCTGTTCGACCAGCAGATGGTTAAATCACGAAAAGCTAGGACAGCTTCAACCGAGAGAAGTGCTGCCACAACTGAAAGCTCAATAAGCAGTATTGCTCCTTCGCAGCTGACCAAGGATGCAGCAGTGGACATCAAAACTGCTATCGTTTTAGTTGAAGGACCGAAAGCCGGAGCCGTCAAAATAGACATGGTCGATATACCGGAAAGAACGAAAGACTTTGACTCAGCAGTACTGGTGCCACAAAAAGCAAGGACTGCTTCTACTGAAAGAGCCTCTACATCCACTTCAATCGATCTTGTACTTGATAATATTGGAACACTGGAAACGGGTCAGAGGTATGAGCCTATGATTGCGTCTATAATTGTCGGCAAACAGGAGAGCATTGTAGTTGCTGATGTCGACGTTAGAGGAAAAGAAGAAGAACTGGCTCGTGATATAGCCGTTACTGCTTCGATGGTCTCAAATGCTGGTTTGCTTCAAGCCCATTCTGTCGGTATACATGAAACTTATGTGCATGGAGCACACCTGGCCGTTGATATGCCTCAACCTGCTGAAGCTCGTCCATCTGCTGACCTGCTTCAGTCGCTTTCAGTAAAGAGCAGTCCGCTGCCATTGGCAAGTGTTTCTGAGTTAGAAGTTAAAGTTCCTAAAGATGTTTCTGGGTCCTTAGTTTTTTACCCAATGTCTGAACTAGCTGTGAGTTCTACAAATGCTTCCTTCTCTCTCGGGAATGTGGGAGATACTAGCGTGAAATCTTCCGAAGTCGCGGTTAATTTTATCCCGCACAAGGCACACGCTTCAGTGGAAACCAAAACAATCGAAACTGCCAGTGCAAGCTCAGGTACAGATACGTCTGCAAAAAGTGCTGAGGTAAAGGTGGAACAAGCTCATTCCGTCGCTACGGACTCCGAAGATGTAAGAATTCAGCCCGAAGAAAATGTGACAACCGAGACACACGAACCCAAGGTTACTTTGTCAGGTCTGGTATGCAGCAGTGAATTTAAACCAATCGTTTTGCTCCAAACCACAGCACTTGGCTCTAAAATTGCGAAAGATACAGCATCGGTCAAACTTACAAGCGCACAACCGTTAATGACCGACGCTTGTGAAGTTCTTCATGGCATTGTAGATACGGTTTCTGAGAATCCCTTTGAAGCTAAAGCGACTGTTTCGGTTTCGAAGATTTTTGTTGGACAGAACTCGTCAACCGTGCCGCTACAAAGTACACACGATGTTGGGAAGTTCTCTATCGCAGTTGCTGTTGCAACAGAAAGTCTGCAGCCATTGCCATTTATCCAGGGAACTGGTGCTGAAGTGGTTTCACAAGCAGCACCCCTGACGAAACCGGAGATAGCCACTGAGACTGCACGCTGTACGGAAACTCTTGGTGTTGCGCTGAATGTAAGTCAGACAACCACGCTGGAAAACACTATTCCTCAGAACACAGACCGACTGGAATTGCAGGCTAAAATAAAGCTTGAGCAACCCTCTGCTACAACTACTTTATATGTACCAGATGCGTTCGATTCCACGATGGTTTTGCCAAGTCGCCTATCAACGGCCGAAACTTATAAGCTTTCAGTTGTCCCTCACACTGAGGTACCGTGTGTTTCTGACGTCGATGTGATGCAGCAGTACAGTAACTTAATAACGATGTTGCCAAAAACTGAGGTAGCATTGCCAGTCTTCACGACACAAGAGCCGAGAGACTTCCCAGTAGCCACCAGAACTGAAAACATGTCTGTCCAGAATGCTGAAGATCGTCCAGGTCATGTACCGAAAGAAGAAAAGGTGAAAATTCGATCAAATCCTGTTTTATCGCTGGTTCACACTGAAGCAAAAGCTGTGGAAGCTGAAGGTAACCTGAAGTTGGAACGGAAAAAAAGCGTGGTTGCAGAAGTTACCGTCACCCCTGTTGCCTCGGAAATGATAGCGCCGGCCACTGTAGAAGCCATCATATCCGAACCAGATGACACGATTCCAGAAGCCGTAATATGCCAGCCATTAGACGAGAAACACTTGCAGCCAGCGTCGGGTAAGTTATTTTTTTTTCTTTTGGGGTAGGCGCTAATCTGGTAAATTGGACCCAAGATACAGTGCTTCTTTAGGCAGATTTATCACGGAACAATTTTGTTATGGGGATTACAGAGCGTTTCAACGTGCTGTATAGCGAATCTGACCTGCTCACAAATTTGAATGCATGTCTTATTAGCCTACAGTCCGAAAGTAGTGTGCAAGCCCTTCCGTTGATACTCAACAGCAAGTTAGTTCCCTTATAAATGCCAATTCGTATACCGCGTGACCACCGAGTCTCTTTCCGTAAAATCCTCTAAACCACTTTCTGTGTTTGAAAAACCATCCCTACCTCCCTCCCTCTCAACCACACACTGTCCTATCCGACCCTCAAGATGTATCCTTGGAAAGTAACTCCTGCACCCTCGTTCGGCGTCTGCTGGGATTTCTGCAGTTCAAGTTGACGATGGAGTTACGATGAAGAAGAGGATCCGAAGATTAATAGTCGTTTATAATTTGTTTTGTAGTGTTTCTGTAGGTGCGAACATTTGTACAACCCAGCAACAAGCGAATTTTACTTCCCAACCCAACCTCCTAATGTTGTTAAATAAATAAATCTTGACACATCGCTTATTTTAGACACCGTTCATGCTGATAGTATAGAGGATATCAAGAATGCTGTCATAGAAACAACACAGGCAGCTGTCAGCTTCAACAGCAATGTACCAGTCACCGTGCATGACGTCCATGTTGCACAGGGCACTCAAAATTTGGAAACGAAACAGGCGACACAGGACAAGGCTACGCGTACGCTCTCCACTTTTGACGCCACTCAAGTATCACAGACACAACCGGAGCTACGCGAAGAAATCTTCGTGGCACCCCGGCTCACCACAGGTACTGTAGCAGGACAAAGTATGCGAGCTCTTGATAGTGTCACCACATCACAAATTGATACTGTTAATTCGGTCACCGAGCTGACGTTACAAGAGAAACCGCTGTCAGTAGTGGCAGAATCTCAAGTAAGACTATCGGAAACCATCCAAACTACATCCGTCTCCGCTTTACAAGGCTCGGAATTACTTAATACACAGCAGACAGCAACTGGACAAGCAACACCAGTACAGGTGGCTCCATCAAAACAGGCTCCACAAATTCATCTTGTGACGGTCATCGATAAGGAGGCGCAGATACCTGATAAAACTGCTCGTACGGAGAAGGCAAAGACGTCAGCTCTCCAACATCAAGTTGCGTCTTCCGCTGAAGTACCGACAAATTTCAAAGAAGGAGTCCTTACAACAACGTCTACGGCTTCTGATCACGCAAAGGCATCTACTGCTGAAATAAGTAAAGGTGTTGCTTCAGTTGCACAAGTAATGACAGGTGTCAACGAACCACCTGTTGTCCTGCAGAAGAATACAGAGAAAATTGCCAGAATGGTTGAAGTTCCGTCTCGTGCAGTTGCAGAATCCACCAAACCGGATGTGCTTCTAAAAGAGAGAAAAGAGGAACCTAAAACACTTCCTGTCGATGAGAAAACTTCACCACTTCCGGAAGTTGACAATAAACCTGTCGTTGCCGTTCTTACAACTCGACAAAACTCACCATTGGTTGTGGAGCAGGCTCAGACTCAAATAGAAACCCAGCCACTAGACACTATACAAGGCAAGGCGGTTAAACCCAATGTGAGCATGATCAACCAGCAAACACTCGTCGTGAAGGAAGAGCAAGTCCAAGGTCAGACTACTGATGTCCCCCCACTGCTACAGCAGAAGACCGCTATAGAAGCTGTTGCACACAACAGAAGTGGTCCTGCTGTTATCGAAGAGCAGAGTGTGCTAGACGGGCAAATTTTACCACTAAAAGCTGACCAGAAGAACGCAGCAAAACCTACCGTCACCGTGATTAGCCAAAAATCAGTCTTGACAAAAGAAGAACAGGTTGAAGCACAAACTGGGGAAATCCTATCGCTTCCTGGAAAAGAGATCGCTACAGAAGCAGCGGTCACAAGTACTCAGTGCGGACCGGTAATTGTTGAAGAACAAAACCTACTAGAAAGTGAAGCGAAGTCGCTCGAACCAAAAAAGAAGAAATCTGTCAAGTCCACCGTGAGCATGGTTAATCAGCAAACAGCAGTGGTCAAAGAAGAACAAGTGGAAGCGCAAACAGACGAGGTTCCATCACTACCTGAAGGGGAAAGAGCCATCGAGGCCAATGTGTTAAGTAAACGCAGTGGACCGGTTGCTGTGGAAGAACAGATCCTACTTGAAAGTGAAGCCAAGCCGCTAGAACCGAAGAAGAAGAAATCCGCCAAGTCTACCGTGAGCACGGTCAACCAACAAACAGTAATTGTCAGGGAAGAACAAGTGGAAGCACAAACTGGCGATGTTCCGTCGCTGCCAGAGGAGAAAACAGCCACGGAAGCCGCTGTTGTTAGCAAACGCAGCGGACCAGTTGTTATTGAAGAACAGCACTCCCTTGAGGGACCCGAGAAAGTACGTAAATTGTCCTTACAACAGCAGACGGCCACCGAGACTGTTGAAAAACCCCAACTTAAGGCAGTGTCAAAACCAAAACCAATTGTCAAGAAGCACTCTCCTCCAGAAGAGCAAATCTTCCCGAAGGTGGTCCTGAAAAAGGCAGAGACGAAGAAATTCGTACCTCAACAAGCGACCCTTGAAAAGGTCAGTCTGAAGTCCTTCGAAACCGAGGAAGTTGTTGCAGAGAAAGTCGTGAAGAAGCAAGAGGTCGATTCAGCCTTAAAACTCGAAGTTAAAGACTTGAAATGGGAGGAGCGCGAAGTGGAAGCTTTGGAAAGCGTCGAGACCGTTCAGCTAAAGAAGAAAAAGAAAAAATCCAAGCAGGAAGACAATACTGCTTATACAATTAAAGAAGAGGCTGGTGACGATGTGACTATTAAGAGATCTATTAAAGTGAAAGAAGCTCGTAACGAAGAGTTTGAAGAGGCAGTAGTCCTGAAGGTTAGAGATGAACAAGAGGAGTTCTCTGACGACGACGTGACACTGCGAGAAGACACACAAGAAGCCTTCAACCTTCGCCTACCGCAGAAGGACGTCCAGATATCCGAAGAGGCCCGTGAGTCGCTGTCGTTCAAGATTCCCGCAATGCCGCAGAAACCAGCCCCGAAGATGGAACTTCAAGAAGGTACACACGAGTGCAGTTTGAGTAACCACTACTTTCTCACTTTCACTCACCCAAACAAGACCGTGCTTTTTGCGATTGCGAACCTAACGGAATTGATTTGATTATCGTAGTTTTAGCAATTTAAAATTTACTTGATTGTAGTCGTATTTTTTTCTCTTCGTTTTACCTTATTTATAGAGGCTCAAAACTAAAAATTAAAACAGACTATATTCTTATCATAAGTATTCCTTCAGCCTAAGCTAACTGCAAAAAATATTCATATCCAGTTCGATCTAGTTCGAAGGTTCGTTTTTCTGGCTTTGAGCCTGAAAAGGACCATTGCCAAGAAGGGACGACATATCGTTAGAATAAATCTCCGCTGACACGGGTTTAGCGCAGTTGCAATCTTTAGTAACATCATTGGTTGTATTCTAACTTCATACGAAAATTTTCCGCGAAATGGCACGGTCGAAATCTTTTTGCAGTGTGATTCTAACTTTTACTATTTACTTAACTTTCATCCAATGGTTACAGACATCCAGTCAGTGGTCATACGGTTTCTCTAACAAAGTTACACTCATCTTTCTAACTTTTCATTTGCAGTTATACTCACCCATATTGACACACTTGCTTTCTTATAACATGTATTTCTGTTTCACGGTTATTCATTAGCAGACTCATCCACCGTGAAAGCAGACTTTGCCAATGAGGAGATGGTAAGACCATATTGTACACTTGTATATGTTGTACATATTGTACCCTTATATACAAATTATTTATCTATACTGGCAGCAGCAGACCAAACTTGAGATAAGGCACTGAGGAATGAAGTTAGTGGATTCATTTCATCACTACAGAGACAAGTGTAAGATCCCTAGAAACATATAGAACTCGTGTCAGCTGTTTTAGGTATATTGTGCCGCGATCAAACTAAGGGAAGCCTATGGTTGGTGGCAAGATCCCCCCAACCTTTTAGTAGTGCCATGTTCATATTTGAAATGTTCCTTGCACTGGTGGTATCTCGTTCTTACTTGCTGGTGCCTGGTGTATTCTATGTAATGTTGCGAACAGAGGTCAGGTATTCCGGCCGGCTGTTCTTCACTTTCATCATCAACTTAAAAAATATCAAATTTTCTATGGCGCCGAAAATACCGACAGGAATTCAAGTCCTTGATCACCCGACCCCGATCGTCTGTCATGTGCACACCCGATGAAAAATTTGCAATAATTAGTTTTATCGAGTTGTATTTTTTAATAGCATGTAATAGTAACTGGTACCACTGCATGCTACTGTTAGCAATACTGGATGCTTTTATAGCAACACGGGATGCTACTGGATACTACTAGCCAAGATTGGGCCAGTCTGAGGCACATTAAATCATATTAGTCTGTACCATTACATATCAATACATCAAACTTTTTTGTACAACTATCATACAACTTACACAGCCTACAAATTTTTCATCGGGTAAGTAGTGTTTTGTCTTCTCCCGGTTCACTAGAACCTGCCTCCCGACCAGGTTCTTGTTAGTCCGTATTGACAAGTAAAACCAGACACTGGTGAGTCCGAAAACGAGTTAGAACACAAGGAAGTAGTCTCCAGCAAAGACTATTTACACCTAGGGACTATTTACACCCTAGGTGCATATATTCTTTGGTCTCCAGCAAATCCGAAAATGCCCTATTGGAAAACCAGAGGTAGTGACACTGTCAGAATTTTCTTAACAGATAACACAAGGATTCGCGATTTCAACAGATAACACTTAAGTGTTATGTTTTCAAACGTTACGCATTATAACGTTATGCATACAAGAAGAGCCGAAACACTGCCGATAAAACATGTGCTGACTTTTTTGTTGACATCGCAAAATTCAGCAGATGCATTTTCACTCCTGGCAATGTTTGTTACGCGTAACGTTTAATGCATAACGTTTGCAAAATCACAACAGATCCCAAGTGTTATCTGTTGAAACTGCGAATCCTTGTGTTATCTGTTGTTTAGATTAGTCAGTGAACTGACTACTCCGGTGGAAAGAAAGCTGAATATATGACTTAAAGTTTTACATCTGTACGATTACACAGCCGTTACTGGGCGTTTCATTTAAATTTTTGTTACACTAAGAAACAACACTGTAAACTCTTTATATAGATCTATTTATAAACTCCTAACCATTTGCGACATAAGTGCATTACCCATTGGCCTACTAGATGTTTAGTGGTGTCATAGACATAGAACAGATACAAGGTATAAATACAAATACTACACTCGGTTAGAGTTGAGTATAGGGCTGCTTCATACCTCCACATTACGCTTATTTGTCACTAATTCAACGTTTTTGCAACAGAAGAGGCAACACTGACCCTGCGTAAAGAGGAGTCACTCGCTGTCGCCGCCGAAGCACATGCTCAAGGTCAGTACAAAACCTCTAGATTTGGACTTTCGTAACTCTGGTAATTTATACTACAAGAAAAGATTCTAAGGAAAATTGAGATATGTTTGGTTAGCCTTCTGAATTCTTTTGCCTGTTGTGCAATTTACACACAGATCACAGTTTACAAAAAAAAAATTGCTCCAGTGATAAATTCTGAAAAGTTGTTTTGAGTTTGGCTGTGTCGTCACCTCGGACGACTTAAAGCGCTTGCGCATAGTCGTTGGGCCCGATTGTTCGTCAATATCATCAGTAATCAGTTTTGATTTTGCAGTGGAGGAAGTAACAGCTCTACACATCAAAGAGGGCGACGCTTTCCATGCGCTCCAGACTTACGTGGCTGAAGGTGCCGACGCCATGCATCTCATTGAAGGTGAACGCGTTTACGTCCTTGGTAAGTAGATCCGTCAAACGTGACCCGCACAGTCAGCTTGAATTGAACGAATTTTCCTTGATTAATCTTACAAGACCCGCCAAAGTTCGGAGTGGACTTGAATCGTCTCATCGGTGAATAGGGAGGGGGGGGGCTCCTCCCAAATTGGGAAATTGGGCGATTTGAAAAATGGATGTCCTTCTTAATAATAATATAATTGCAATAATAAGGCTTTCGCCTCTATAAATTTCTCGGGACACTCTACACTCTAAACTGAGTTTCAGCCAGGTGGTAGTCGACACCTGCTTTGAATTGGTTGATATTTTCGGCATTCACAACACTTTCTGGGAGATTGTTCCAGTGTTCTACTATTCGGTTTCTAAAGCTGTGTCCTCTGAGACCGTTGTCATTGAAAGTGAGGATATCATCAGGCCTTATGTTATCATAATAACTATGGCAAATTTTAAAAGTTTCAATCAAATCACCTCGTAGAAATCTGTAAGATAGACTGGGTAATCGTTATTTTTGAAGCCGGTTTTCATAAGGAAGATGGCGAATGGCTGGCACAGTTTTTGTAGCTCTTCTTTGAACTTGCTCAATGGCGGTAATATCCTTGATGTAGAAGGGCCTTGTTGTTGTGTTGCCATATTCAATTAGTGGGTGAGCCAGTGCCTTAAATAAAATGGGAAATAGGGAATTGTCCTTAAAGTTTAACTGAAAAGCCAACTTATTTGTGTGTCATTTAATTGGATACACTGAAATATTTGGATTCTGCCAAGGGATTTTTTGATTTTCCACCATCTGCTCTAGTTATGAGGCTCAGAATATCTCCGGCCGTCCTCACAGCGTAAATTCTACTATGACGCGGGAAATTTTAATCTTAAAACAAATGCGGATTTTCATTGGGCAGTGGTGAGATTGGTGAAGTTTGCTTAGTGCCTGAACTAACAAAAAATGATAAATCTTTCTCGTAAAGGCATACAACAAAAATACAAGCGCATAGAGGCACCACAAATCACAAGAAAATTCCACTATTTGAAAATCGGTTATTCGTGAATAGCGGAACAACGAAGTAACTCATTTTCAGCGGGTCTTCAAGCCAGTTTAAGTGAATAAGTGATGGGTAACTAAATTGTCCTATCCTAGCCCTTTTCGATTAAACTTTAAATGTAAATGTCCTTCTCATAAGATTCACAATTCTTGTAGTTTTCTTGATGAGAGTTTCGTAATGCGTTGAAAACTTTAGATCTGCTTCCATAACTACCCCGAGGTCACGCTCAGAGGTGGTTCTCGAGATCGTCCTTCCGTCTAAGGTGTACCGATGGTCAAGACTGGTGGGGCCAAGACGAAGGTGGTGACATTTATCGGTATTGATCTCCATGGCCCATTTAGTCATCCACTGGCAGATCTTATCAAGGTCCTTTTGAAGAGACTCGGCATCGGTTCTTGTAGATGAATCAATCAGCAAAGCGATTCGACTCTATCTTTCTTGGTTGGGAGGGGTTGTACTGGTGTGAGGTTAGACCTTAGACTTGACTTAATGTTTTCTTTATTGTGTTGCGAGAGCAACACTTTGGTTTTGTCGTGGGTTTTTTTTTTTTTTTTTCTAGCACCGCGATTTCAGCTTATTCCTAGAACGTGGAAAGGGTCTAACCTCTGCGGTTTTTACGGAAAGTGTGGACCTTAGGCCGGATTGATGAAAATGACATTACAATTTGGCAAGCTCTTTAGAGCTCTTGCCTGGGGCAAAAAAGGATGGTTTTTGCTGGTCGTCAAGCTAGAGCCGACGGTGTGGGAAGTGAAGTGGAGTTGTATAGTCTGTGTCAAAGAGGAGTATCTGAAGTTGTTCAGACACGTCTTTCGTTTCATTAAACCACGCTTCTGCTTTCGAGTGGAAAGCTCTGTTCTAGCAGGCAAGCAAACAGCCGCCAGTTTCAAACTGAAGATGGACTAAAATCTATAAGTGCTAAATGTTTGCGGCAGTTCCTCGGCTCCACAGCCAACACATCTTCTTTGAGTGACAAACAGAAAAATTTAGAGGAACAAAAAAGTGGCATTTTCCCACGGGTCCGAAAGTGCTGCCATCTATTGTTTCTACACATTTCTGTTCGTGATTTCTGCTCACTTTATCATTCCATTTCTTACACTTTGGATTGAGGAAGAGAATGGGATCAGACATGCCTCTTAAACTTTAAAAGTTCTCTCATTGGTAAAGATGTTAGAGCTTGTCCGTTGCTCCTTTCTAAGTCGTGATATTAGAAAGTTGGCCTACGGCAAAAAAGTCAACTTTTGAACTATTATAGATAAATTTTTTTTTTCAACGGTAATCGATAGGCCTTGATGAGCTGATCAAAGTATATGTTATACGTTTTTTGGTAGAAAAATTCCTTCATGAGATACAACAGTTTGAAAGTTTAGAGGGGTTGACAACTTCGGTAGTAAGGTACATACCGAAACCCCAAATAGTCCGATCCCAAATTGTGAGACATGTAGGGGACTTGTAAGCAACAATAGGCTGCTAGACCATAACCCACTTCGACAATGAGGGGTTAGCAACTTTTGCTAGTTGGTGTACCTATTAATCCTATTATATGTTTCCTGTGTATTTTATCCTGAGAAAAGTTTGGTACCATGTCTGTCACGGGGAGACGGACTTGTAAGGAAGAATCGGTTGCTAGAAGGGGTTCATAAGGGGCTAGAAACTTCTGCAAATTGATGCACATTTTATTTCATCTTTATAAATCTGAGGGTAAGAAAATTAGTCTCCATGGTCGATCACTGTAACTTAGAATTAAGTCTTTGAGGGGTAGACAAATTTAGTGGTAGGGTGTACAATGTTCCCAAACTTTCACCTGTCACAATTGAAAAGGATAAAGTTCAACTGGCTGCACATTTTGTTTGATCTCTATAAATGTGAGGGTAACAAAATTAGTCTCCGTGGAAGTTCGACTGCCTGCAAAGGATTACGGATTGTGTCATCAGTCCAGAAATAAAATCTTCTTGGAACTAGGATTTAGCCGATAGCGAAGAAACAAAACCAAAGTGTTGCTCTCGCAACACTTTAGTCGGCGAAGCCGAACAAAGGTTGCCGCAACACTTCACGTTGCCCAGGCAACGTAGGTCTAGTTTATTATTAGATTTGGCGTTGAGCTTTGAGCTTTTCGCCATTTCTGTCGCTGTTTCTGGACTATTTTTTTTTTCTGAAGTATCTCGGGATAGGCCGTACGCATCACTGTTATGACCGTGGGAGGTTTTGTCTCAGTTTGTATTATAAACAAAACTACAGCTTTGCGAAACAAGTGCGTGTTTCGGTAAATTTGCGGCAGACCGGACTGGTCTTCTTCCTGGTTTTTCGGATTCAAATAAGGCATTCATGAGCAGACCTATCGCTGCTTCATGGGTTTATGGATTCAAATGAGACAGTCATGATATATAAATATATTTATTGCTAAGCAAAATTTTTTGCACAAAACACGAAAAATCCTCAAAATCTCCTCCAAAATCTGCTCCTACCCGTCGGTGGTTCAGTAACCCTTTCGATAAACCTTGGAAATACAGGGAGAATCAGGTTCTGACTTACCTTTTCAGAATGGCACAACAGTGATTGGTGGTTTGTACGCAAGCACCTTACCGAAGAAACTGGCTGGGTTCCTTCCCAGTATCTGAAGGACGACGTCTCTTACACCTTATATGTCAAGCAAAAACTCGAGGAGAAGATTGCCAAGCTCCCTGTATTCGACAGTAAGTTATATTTATGTACAGTAGAGGTATGCTTATGTGAACAGTTACTTTAATGTGAACACTGCAGTTTTGGTCTAAATGGTAGACTGAAGATCCAAAATATCTGTACTGGTGTCTTCAGCTGCCCTTCTTGCCTACTTTGGCTAACTGGTAGTTAGCTTTAGACACAGCAAGTGCGTGGAATTGGCAAAGTCCGAAGTCAACAAACGTTCACATAAGCATACCTCTACTGTATTTGGAGTGGAGAAGGGTGGAGTAGCTCCACCGCTGGGTTTTAACTCGTCCGTTCTCCCAAACAGGGGATTGACTAAAAAGAGGCCAACACGGAACGACATGGCGTAGGAGGCACGAGTAATAAAAAGAGATTAGCAAGAAGTAGAAGTAGACAAGTAAGTGAGAGCTCGTAACTCCAGAGCCTAAAGGAAGGCACGTTAGAACATTGTTCCTGCCTCTCACTCTGAAGCCTGAAAGGACTCTTTTGGTTTTCGTACCTCGTTTTATTACTCGTGCCTCCTACGCTATCATGTGCCGTGCCCTGCCTCTTTTTAGTCGATCCCTGCAAACAGAAGGTGCATAAGAATTGCAAGTGAAGGGGTCTTATTTGGAGGAGCACCGTTGAGTTTTCTTAACACTCTTCCTGGTGGGAGTTACAAGATAATGTTTATTTGCTGTATGGTATCTGCACAGATAAATGGACAGCTTCACATATAAATTAATAAACATAAATTTGTGTTACATAGTCATATTCAGTGGCAATTTCACAGTGATTAGTCACCTATATTTAGGCCTACATGTTCATGTAATGTACAAAATATTGCCTGAATGAGCGCCTGTATCGGGAAGACGCTGATGCTTTGCAAGGCACAAACTTGTTTTGGTGCCTTGTTGCATATCTTGGCTGTGGCGCCTCAATTATGACACGTGTAAGGGGGGATATCCCGTACGCAAGAAGGATACGGAAATCCATTAATTCCAATGATGGTAATGCTTTGTCTTCTATTCGGTAAACCGACACAGTTCGCTTTAGGCAGCAATAGTTTGTATGATTTTTCTATAATCCCGTACTTCCGATCACTAAATGCCGTTCTGCTCCTCATCCTTTCTTGTCTAAATTCTAAATCGGGTTCTCACACAGCCATGTCCACTGTCCTTATGAGACATTGAACAGCCAGGCCAACACTTTTTTTTTCAAAAAAGAAAAAAGCAATAATACTTTGTTTGTTTAAGTAACAGCATTCAAAGTCCCTTTTCTGATTTTGTTGAGCGTTTTGAAAATTGAAGGAAGAGCTTAATTTATTTTGTGGATCATTTGAAGGTGTTAATCTACTACTAACTTTTTGTTTAAAGGACACCTGAACAATGAAACCATACTTTAACATACCATGGAGAATGCATTTACAGACATGGCCACGGAGAGCATTCTTCTCCTGAGCGTGACGTTTTCAAAATAGGGATGTTCGTTTCACATGCAGACTCCAAGACAAAAAGCGCAATTCATTCAAATCTTGTACAGCGCTGGCCGGATCATATGGAATTTCTTCTAGATATACGTTTGGGCTTAACTGGTTAACAAATATTCCAAAAGAAGGGTTGATTCGAGACATTTGTTCATTTCTAAACTTGCTCGGTGCTGAAATAGACAGATGCAAAATGGAGCAAAAATCATAGCTTGGAAACACTATTTCGTATTTGGATTGGGTTTCCTGCAGGCAAAGTTAACAGAAGTCATACAGATAGGGATGATACTTAGTACTCTTCATTCAGGTGTCCTTTACTAAAAGAAAACATTCAGATCACTGTTTTGTTATTTTTTACAGTCGTTTGTTTTACAGAACCTGCTGGTAAAATGGTGGCTCCTAAAATTGTCACCAAGATCCAACCGATACGTGCGCAGGACGGCAAGTGTGTCATCTTTGAAGCCAAGATCGAAGGCAATCCCAAACCGCTGATCACTTGGTTCAGGCAGACGGCAGTTATCAAACCGTCACAGGAGTTCCAGGTATAGTATTCTCAACCGCACTCGCCTTTCGTACAGTAGGATAAAGATATCCCCAACCTTGAGATGGGATACGTAGGAACATGACATGAATGCATGAATTTATTCGCGATAAAGCCTATGGGCCATAGAAGGAAGAATAACAAAAAAATAAAGCACTTAAACAAAGAATAGGCAAAAAATACGAAAATAACCATCTCACATCTCTATAACAATCAGTAACCGGATTATAACAAATCCATTATGGACCTTATTCGATCCGAAGTAAGTAAGATTTTATTCACCCGAAAATCCGATCAGCACACTATTTACAACTTGCAATATGCGTCTACATGCATAGGTTGGATAGCCACTAAGAGTACCTTAAGTACGAATTAAGATGATTCCTGGCGTGCCATGTAACGTTCCTGATTTCTCGTTTTGTTTTTTCAGATGCTATACGACGAAGACAACGTTGCCACGCTCACAATCAAGGAAGTATTCCCAGAGGATGCAGGAATGATGACCTGCGTTGCTAAGAACGCCGCTGGCTTTGCCTCATGCTCCGCTGAATTAATTGTAGACCCGCCGCTGTCAGACCACGGATCTGACTCCACCATTCTGTCACGCAGGTCTCTGTCCAGGTATTATAGGCCTAAGTCGGCTGTATGTGATAGGCATGGTAGGTTTGAAGAAGATGGTAGATTCAAAGTCCCTTACTTATTTTTTCGTTACTTTCTTTATTCAGGCCTTCCGCTCGCTATCCTTTATAGATAAAGCGATCTTCTTCCCCCTTTATTCAGTGGGCTTTATGTCCACTTTCTGGAGTGGCGCTGAAGGGCAGATTTTTTGGACAGGTATTATAGACTTGTTTTTTGTTAAAATTCTATATGATATGATATGATATATTTATTCATTTAAACTAAGAGACGACCAACTAGGGTAAAAAATACAGAATAAATAACGAACATTGGTATTAATACAAAAACAAAGAAAACAAAATTAACAAACATCAATCTGGAGAGAACTCACAATGTAGTAGGTTACCCCACGACAGCCAAATGGGCAAACTCAGTCGCAGACGGGACTCGCCATCACCAGAAGGAGAGGATTCTCTGAGCGCAAAATTCGTGACTGAAGCGATAGCGCAGATGCCCGCCCCACTTCACCGAAAGATGGAAGACCCTCACCAACAAACATACCTGAAGCACTACAATTCCAAGAGAACCCGTGCAACCACCTTAGAGAATTGTTGTAAAGGACCCTGAAAGCACTCTCACGCTTCAGGGTAAGCCTGTTAACAAGGGACTTCAGTTAAACTTTAAGGAGTTAGGAATACTTGAGAGAGTAACAATGAATTTGTAAAGTAGCTTGGGAACTCTATTTTTGGCTTGCATTTGGGCAGTGTGAAGTTTGTGAGAAGCCTATAGTAACCGGTTTTGTCTTTCTTTCCTTCCCTCCTTTGACTCCCGAGTTTCTTGTCTTGACCCAACTAACGAAAAGATCTTCATTCTATTTGCTCTCCCTCTCATGACCATAGAGTCAATCATCTCTAAGAAGAGGAAAAAAATACATAAGAAGCTCTCTAGAAAGCTGAAACACTGTTTGTCGTGCATCTTTCCATCATAGAGATCATCCAAAATTTATAGATTATCTAATACATAAAAAAAAGCCCGTGGGCTTTTTGTGGATAACAAAAGAAAAGCCAAGAAAAATATCAGTAGGTATGCTCTTAAATCCCTTATAAAATCGACGGCAATTGAGGCAAGAGAAAAAACCAAGGGAAGGGCCACGTGAACGATCCCACTAGACCATACCTATATCCTTATCAGGTCCCCAATGTGGACAACCTCTAGGTGATAGGCGGGAAAGGAAGTTAGGAAGAAACAAAGTTAAAACTTTTAAGCTTTAAGATTTGGTGTGCGAATATTTTCTTTTCTCCGTCCTTGTCCAGATCTGAACGGTAGTAAATTGTTTCACTCATCCGGATTTTCTTCATTATTGCTTCGTTTTTTATATTTCTTTTTGTTTTAGGGAGTCCTCTCTCGCTGATATCTGCGAGGGTATTCCTCCATCATTTTCCCAACGGCCCAAAACAAAAACTGTTGAGGAAGGCTCAACGGTCGAACTGGAAGTCCGTTTGGCAGCCGTTCCAGAACCTGAGATATTCTGGTCGATTAACGGGAAGGTCCTGAAGGATTCCAAGAGGATTTCCATTACGAAACAGTCTGATGTACATATGTACTGCAGTATTTTGAAGTTTAAAGAGGTCAAACTCAGCGATCAGGGTTGCTACGAGGTCTTGGCGAAGAACAGAGAAGGTGAAGCGGTCAACCGGGTCTTCCTTAATGTAAGTCTGATTTTTGTTTCTAAAGTGATGAGACAGATTGGTCAAGTCTTGCTGTAGTTCTGACGCGGTTCTCCCGCTTTCCAGCGAGCAGCGTTTGTTTGCAGGTCAGTTATATATTCTCCCCAAAACACCACCACTATATAAAAACCAAAGTAAAGCAGAATAGCCGGGTATTTGATACTGCAGCTTCTCGTTACCCGATGAAAAATTTGTAGCCTGTGTAGTTATGAGATAGTTGTACGATAAAGTTATCGTAATAGTTCAGAATAATATCATTTAATGTGCCTCAGACTGGGCCAGTCTTAAGCAGTAGTATCCAGTAGCATCCTATCTAGCTAAATTAGCTTCCAATCTTGCTAATAATAGCATGTAGTGGTAACAGTTAAAACTCACAACTCCCTATAACCAATTCTTGAAATTTTTTTCATCGGGTAGTTTGCTCTGAAAATATGGTGGAGCTCTAGGTAGTGGGTTTACGAAAGTTGGGACGTTTCAGGTAACACCCAAGAAGGTCGCTCCTGTGGTCGTGCAGCACCTTAAATCCGCCACTGTCACTGAATACGGGTCTCCTGTTACCCTGCAAGCTATCGTCACTGGCACTCCGACGCCAAAGATCTCCTGGTACCACAATGGAGTGGAGATCTTCTCCGATGAGAAGGTCGTCATTGTCGCTGATGGAGATGTGTATACGCTCATCATAAACGGAGTATCCCTACAGAGCGAGGGGGACTATATGATCCATGCGGAAAACGAAGCAGGACAGGTGCAGACGTCTGCCAACGTTGCCTTGCAAGGTAAGCCGGTGCTCGTACGAAATCCAACGGATTGTACTTTACTTTTACTTTACTTTTTACTTAATTGGGATTCACACGACTCCCCCTGCGTTTGTACTTGTACTTACTTATACTTGTGTCAGGACGCCAGCTGTGCAGCTCTCCCTGGCGACATCAGCTGACGGACCAAGGCGTGCAATGAATCTCGGTCTTCTGTGAGTGACATCGAGATTTGAAGCCACTAGGGATCCCTTCTCCTCCCATGCCGGCGGAAGCCTCAGATGGGCTCGAGGTCTTCTTTTAGGGTGCTCAGCCACTTTTTACGTTGACCTCCCCGAAGTTTCTTCCAGCCGGGCATTGGGGTGGCCAGCAGAGCTTTCTTCGCCAGGGTGAAGAATCGACGTTTCTTCGCTAATGAGGCTGCATCGTATTTTTGGGAGGACCATCTCCTTATTTCGTTGTTACTGAGACGTAGTGTCTCGGAGAGTCACTCCCAAGATTTTTCGAAGGCATCCATGGTCGAACGCATTAAGGGATTTGGCCTCGGCAGCTTTTATTGGCCATGTTTCCGACCCGTAAAGAAGGGTAGATCTAAGTCTGACCATGGCGTCGAAACTCTAACCTTATGTTTCGACTGATGCCTCTACGATTCCACAGGCCCTTTTTTTAGGTGAGCGAAAACGCCCTGGGTTTGAAGAGAACATCGTTTGAATTTGACTGTATATTAACATTCGTCCTGGCCGGTAGGTTATCCTGCTGGACCCGAAATTTTCCTGATCCCCTTAGGCGATTATCATTAAAAATGACACTATCATTAGTTAGTATACAAAAATAAAGATAAGGATCTCAATTTTAGAGCGCCCAGAGCCCGCGGACTTTGTGGAACACTTCAACGACCAGGAAGTTGTCGAGGGTCATCCAGTCAAGTTCACAGCCACATTTGTTGGAAATCCCGCGCCAGAGGTCATCTGGTACAGGTAAGCGATAGGTCTAGACTCCCAGAGAGGGACTGGAAATAATAAACAAATCATGGTCATCATAAAATCAACCTATCATGGCACTTTTATGAAAGGGAAAATGTTGTGATGTCCAAGAATTTTGTCAGCCTTTATGTGAAAGTTTTTGTTTTCTAGTCAACATCTCCAAAATTTCCTTCTTTAAAGTAGAAGTTAGGAAAGAGTTACTTGTGGAAATTGGGAACGGGTAAGGAATTTAGAGGACTTGCAATAAGTAACTTATATCGCAGAAAGTTCAGAAGGACGGAATGAAGAAACGAAAACAGAAGGAAAAAGAATGTGAGGAAGTGCAACAGCCGTATAAATGAATGTTTCCAGTAGCTTATGTGTGACTTGTAGTATAGGAGACATTCACAACGAGGATCTCACTTTAGAAACGGGAAGAAAATGAAGGGTAGCAAGAATGCCGTCATTACTACCAGCGAAGGCATCACCACTCTCGATATCCTTGAGTCGCGTATTGAGAAGGACTCGGGAGAATACACCTGCGCTATTCACAACAACGCCGGCAAAGCCATGTGTGGAGCGCTGCTAAAGGTCACAAAACCGTTGAGGTAAGGGGTTCGAGCCTTCTGGCTTTCTCACAGATATTCATTCAGCCCAAGCTGACAGCGAATTATGTATGTGGTGATATACGGATTATTTATAGTGAGCTGAAAGACAAAGAGCGTGTTCCACCCTACTTACCGTAGTTACTACGCTATTCGCCGTGGTTACTACGCTAGGCTGGAACGCTTTTTGAATTTTTTCGGTCAAATATCAGGCTCGGGGTGATCCGACCAATCACGTTACAGAGATGCGTAGTTACTACGCTAACTACGCTCCCGAGCGTGGTAAGCAAATAGTTACTATTAGTTACTATTTTGAGAAGGTTGGAACGGTCAGCGTAGTAACTTTTCGTGAGGCTGGAACGGAAATAGTAACTAATAGTTACTATTGGTAGAGGGGTGGAACACGCTCAAATGCTCCCAAGCCCGGTTTTGAATCCAGGACCTTGTAGCTGCGATGCTCCGACATTGGAGTCCTTGACATCTAAATTCAATTTAAAATTTGCTTCTGGTGTATGTGTGTAGCCACAAGTACCTTTTATAACTTTACATCTGTGTAACATCTGAACGGATTAGTTTAGTCAGCAGAAATTTTGTTCCGGTCATATTTTGGCCCTTTTAAGGCAGGAGTCCTCAAACTTGGGCATAGGAAGGTTTCTTAAGTTCTACATCCGCTCCTCGGATCGGCCTTGATCGTTCAGGCATCTCCATGATCCGGGAGTTTCACCAGCCTTCGTGATAATGAGTACCCACGGCATAAGTAACTTTGCTGGAGTAGGGAGGGATTGCTCAGTCAGTCAATCATTCAGTTGTACTACCCATATAAAATTGCACAAGAATTACTCAAATCCAATGCTGAAAAAGACGAAACAGAAAAAAATGTACTGAAGATTATGTTGTCTTTAATTGCTTGATACCCTCAGTGTCATTCTATAAATGGCTGCCTAGCGCCAGAGGCCCCCCCTTTGCTTCGAGCCTGTTTTCTTCTGTGCACTTTATTTTTCATCTGTTTCTTCTTCCTTTACTTCTTCGTTCGTCTTTCTTATCATGGATATCCGTTTCCTCAAGCTTTATAGACGTGCTTGAAGATTGTCGCTGAGGTTTGTCGCTGTAGCCGTGGTATTTCGGTTACAGTGCTTAATCGCAAACTCTATTGCCCTTACCTTTTTTCTTTGCTTTACTATCTTTCTGCTTTCCAGCATTTTTGTTCGTCGACTTACTAACATTGAAGTGGACGAGAATACGGAAGTCGTATTCACGTGTGAGGTGCGAAAGGCTGTGCGTGTTCAGTGGTTTAGAAATGGCAAGGAAATTGTGCACACAAGCCGGATTGATATGTTCGAAGATGGTTATCAGCACAGACTGGTTATCCTAAGGTAAATTTTAATCCCCCTAGGTACATTTTGGTACCCCAGGGTACTAGGTACCCCACCTTTACATTTTGTTCATCCTCAACTACGGCCTGACCTTATCGCTTACCCGTGTCATGAGCTCATCATTTATCCCACCGATCTAGCAAGTGCAGCCTGCCTCTGAAAAAGTACTGTACCAGTCAGGGCCGTATCTGAGGGGGGGTAGACGGTTCACCCCCCCCCCCCCCCCAAAGTACAAAAATAATCGTTTTTTATAGGCTTTAACCTCTGATCTGTCTTTTTTGTGCTTTTCAGTCCGACCCGCGGGCACCCCCCCCCCTAGAAATAAATTCTTAGTTACGGGCCTGGTACCAGTCGATGTAAAGCCGTTCGCGAAAGATCTGCTTTCACCATTTATTTGACGATGATTTTTGCTTCGATGCTGGTTGAGACTAATATCCTCATTGGTCGTTATTCAGTATAGGCCATCTGGTGGTTGGGAAAATGTAAAATTCTTTGTATGCTGCCAGTGTTTAGGAAGTGTGTGAACTAGCAGAACAGGATGGATGAAGTAAAATTAACAGGCCTTGATATTGGGAAGAATATTCGGTATCGAGTTTTGTACTCTCCCTAAAGCAATCGAAACCTTATGTTTTTATTTTGTGACAGCTGTAAACTAACTAAGTTACATGGTCTTTACAATCCGGCTATGGTGAGAGATGGGGAAATGAGCAGATTCTCCTAGCAACGGTTTTCCTTGAACAGTTTTTATGGCACTTGCCTTCCGGCCAAGTGCCATATACCGATCACTTTTCCGTCGGTCGGTCTGTCGGTCGGTCGGTCGGTCGGTCTGTCGGTCGGTCGGTCAGTCCGGTGATCGCGAGTTAGGGTACTTCCAGATGTGCTAGGACGATGAAACTTGGCAGGCATATTAGGGGCCCGGCCAAACTAACTTAGAAATCGTCTCTTGCCCGATCCGACCATCGTGGGGGGAGGGAGGGGAGCCGGAATCCGGAATTTAGTGACATGCATAACTTTCGAACGGGTAATCGGATCTTAATGAAACTTGATATTTGGAAAGACACCATGTCTCACATGTCCCAACTCAAGTCCGGACCGAATCCGATGACTGTGGGGGGGGGGGGGGGTCGGAGGGGGGAACCGGAAATCATGTAAACGCTTAGAGTGGAGCGATCGGGATGAAACTTGGTGGGAGGAACAAGCACAACCCCTAGGTACATCATTGACAGAACCGGACCGGATTCGTGCACTGGGGGGGGGGGGAGTTGGAGGGAAGTTCCGGAATTCCGGTCATACGGAGTTAAGATACTTCCAGGTGGGCTAGGACGATGAAACTTGGCAGGCAAATCAGGGACACGACCAGATTAACCTGGAAACAGTCAGCTTCCCGATCCGACCATCGTGGGGGGAGAGGAGGGAGGGGGAATCCGGACTCTTGAGGCATGTATAACTTCCGAACGGGTGATCGGATCATAATGAAACTTGGTATGTAGAAAGACCACATGTCTCGGATGTCCCATTTCAAGTCCGGATCGGATCCGATGAAGCTGGGGGGGGGTCGGAGGGGGGATCCGGAAACCTTGTGACATGCTTGGAGTGGAGCGATCGGAATGAAACTTGGTGGGAAGAACAAGCACAAGCCCTATGTAGATCAGTGACAGAACCGGATCGGAGTCGAGTATTGTGGGGGAGTTAGGGGGGGGGGGGTCCGGAATTCCGGTGATCGCAAGTTAAGGTACTTCCAGACATGCTAGGACGATGAAACTTGGCTTGAAAATTAGAGACTTGGCATGATTGGCTAAGAAATAGTTAGTTCCCAGATCCGGCCATCCCTTAAAGTACTAATGCTAACCAAAGTACAAAAAATACTTTTAAGCAATAGATACATTTTCGTTATCCCTATGAGCCCCTGATCATTTTTGCAGGGCTGCCACAAAGTCCCTAAAGTCCCTGCAAGTCCCTAAATCAGTCTTAGGTCCCTTTTGGTCCCTATTGGTCCCTAAATCAGTCCCCAGGTCCCTTTAAAGTTTTTCCTGACCAAAATTCTTACATTTCTCCTATTTTGAAGAAGAGTCAGTCTCTTTAATTTGCTCCAATAAGGCTGACTGCAATCACAAGAAATACAACGCACATTCAAGTTTACCATCACAGACAGAGATATCCAGCCTTTATTTTTTTTAAACTGTTTCTACAATCTGAAGTATTATGCTACGGATAAGTGCACGGGTAGCTAAGCTTGAATTCTAGTGGGGGGAGGACCTTACCAATCCAAGCGTTGACCCGACCACATCTCTGCTACGAAGCTGCACAATTTTTAAGATCATTAAAAGGTGTATTTTCTCTTAAAGAAATGCTGTGTCGCTTTCTTGACGCTTTAAACACTTACAGTGCAGATAAAGTTCGAAGCCAATATTATGGCTCGAAGCTGTGAAGTGTGAACTTGTTGTCGAGACCTGTCATTTTGCTTGTATTCTCCGCTCCCCCCCCCCCCCACATTCATCAGATCCGGTCCGGACTTGAAACGTGATATCTGAGACATGAGGTCTTTCCAAATATCGAGTTTAAGATCCGATCACCCGTTCGAAAGTTATACATAATTCAGGATTCAGAATACCCCCTCTCTCTCCACTCCCCCCACGATGGTCGTATCGGGGAACTGACTATTTCCAAGTTAATCTGGTCGGATCACCGATATTCCTGCGAAGTTTCGTCGTCCTAGCCAATACTAACTCTGGGTCACCGGAATTCCGGACCCCCCCCCCCCCCACTGCCCACCCGGTCCAGTTCTTTTAATGATGTAATTAGGTAGGGCTTTTGCTTATGCTTCCCACCAAGTTTAATCTTGATCACTCCGCTCTAAGCGTGTCAAAAGATTTCCGGTTCCCCCTTCGACTCCCCCCACATTCGTCAGATGAATATTGCTCACTCGCCTCGAATACAGGCTAGTGACTTATGGTCTTCACTGGTTTAGTCACAAAAGAAGCTGTTGAAACTGAGCGGAAACCCGGAAGTTCCCTCTTTTCTCCTCGTCGGCCCAAATCTAAGAGCCATAGCCTATTTCGTTAAAGAGGCATCAAAACTTCGAACCATAAGTCCTCTGATCTAAGCAACTAAAGTGCAAATAGGATCCTAGCACTGTGTATTCCAGGTTTAGTAGCAGTGACCTTAGGTCCCTATAGGTCCCTTTTTTGGCTTGAAAAAGTCCCTAAGTCCCTATTTCCAAGCCTCTAAACTTGTGGCAGCCCTGTTTTTGCCTCAAGGGTTTTGCTTACAACTGAATTCCTTAAAGTACAAACAATACTTCTGAGTAAAATATACATTTTCGTGCTCCTGGTGATCATCTTTTTTGCTTCAAGAGTTTTGATTACAGATGATTTTCTAGCGCCCTTTAAGTGCGCACAACCAAATGCATTGCCAAACGATACAGTCTCGTGATTTCCAAGGACCCATGATTATTCTTATATCAAGGGTTTTGCTTACAAATGATCAAAGGAAACCCACGAATTGACGAATTCCTACTTTCATCCTCTGACCTAGCCTTGCAAGTGCCATATGAGCTTCCAGCTCTTGTTTCTTTTGTCTTTACGAGCTCTCCCTTATTGAAAAATAAAATCACTTCTGTTCAGCATAAAGTTCAGTATTGCGAAATTTCCACTTTATCTGCCAATTTGGTATAAAAATCGTCATTAGATTTCTAATCTCTGACATCCTAACTTAAAGAGCTAAGGGCGACTCTGGTGGTCTAGAAAGCTCCACTACCACTATTTTATTCGCTGGCTGTTTTTGCGACTTCGGCTAAAACTCTTTTCACTTTCCAGAGCTGTTTCGCGCTCTGCTAGTTTTGGAAAGTGAAGCGAATCGTTCTGGAAAGCGAATCCACGACTGTGTTATCGGAAATTTGTAGAGCTGGAACGGCTTTCCGTAATTCTTGCGTTTGCTCTTCGGAAAGCCAATCCGGGAGAACGTCAGAATCGTCCTTTAAATAGAAAGCTGTCTGTCACAACATTAGTTGCGTTTTTGCAGATACCATGGTATCTGTTACCATGGTAACTGGATCTGCAATTAGTCGTTTTCGCAGTTACCGTGGTATCTGACATACGGTCCACTGAAAAAACGACTATTGCCGAAATTGCACTTTTCGAAGTCATCCCAAAAGAAAAACTGATATCCAGTTACATCACGAAGTGCTGAACTTCTTTCTCACCAATTTGACAAAATTTGATGAAAGTGAGATGACTTTTCAGATACCACGATCAGTTACCACGGTCGGACCGTGGTATCTGAATATCAGATACCACGATAACTGCAAAAACGCCTTTTGACCGTGGTATCAGATACCACGATAACTGCAAAAACGACTTTAGACCGTATATCAGACACCATGGTATCTGCAAAAACGCAACTATTGTCTCAGATTCTGTGCTCACCCAAGCTATTTCTCTTTTTTTCTTTCGGTAGTTTACTTCGTTTTTCTAATTTTGTAGAAGTGGGTAGCAGAAATACTTAGATGGATTGGTTCTCACGTAGTCTTGTCGGTGTTGTTCTCCTATGTAGGTGATAACAAATTGGTATCTTGCAGCGCAAAGATGGAAGACTCGGGAGTTTACTCAGTTACAACAGAAGGAGAGACCTCAGAGAGTACCCTTCTTGTCAGAGGTAACTACATATTTTCTCTTCATTTCGTTTTCTTCTATTTTTTTTTGCCGGTGGGTCGGATATCTTCCCCGGATTAGACGTCCTTATCAGCAGTAAGCATAATATTATTTGTCTGCCTCAGAAGTTAGTTTGGATTGCCCATGCAGTTATGTGTAAGTTTTGTGTGGTTCAGTTGCTTATATTAAAAAAAAAACATATATATTGTATTATATTATATTGTATGTTGACAAAAATTCCAAACAATATTAGATCACTTCGTAGCAGAGAGCACGCTTGGTTGCCGGAAGATTCCGTAGTCACACAAATTTGAAGATAGTCGAAATACTCCGTTTGTTTCAATCAAATCAATCATCATATTTGTCCCTTAATGTCAGTTGTACAACATGATAGCATAGGACTCTCAAGTCTCAGTATTATATTTCAAACACAATTAATTTGGTGAGTCTTTAAATGAAAAAAATTAACAAGACGGTACTGCTTTTCCATTCCTGTTATTTCTTTCTTCTTGTATTTCTGCGTAGTCTTATTGAATTACCAATTTTGTTAGCTGTCAGATTAACGTCGCGTTTCCACTCTGATCGAATCTGTCCACTGGATGCCTTTGACACAGAAAAACTTAAGCAGAAATCCTATTTTGGCTAGTCTCCATCCGGCGTTTTGCATCTCATCCACCAGCAGTTTGTGTTTGAACTTGAACTTTGCCTTGTAGAAGCTCCACCGACGTTCATCAGGAAGGTGTTGGATCTCGAAACGAAAGAGCGTGAATCCGCTCTCCTCGACGTCGAAGTATCGAAAGATGGCGCGGAAGTAACCTGGCACAAGGTAATCTTACGGAGACGGTGTGGCGTTGTACTTTCTTTATGACATGTATATTTAAGGGATAAGACCCCACGAGATGTCATTTGAGGGAGGGACAGGTGTCGGTTTACTTATACCTAAGTTCTACAAGGATCACACTGAAGGAAGGGACCGAAAAGGCAAGACCCTATCCAGCGGAGCATTAGAAAGATTTGAAGGCTCTGAGATATGTGAACCTTAAAGTTTAACTGAAAAGCCAACTTATCTGTGTATCATTTAACTGACTACACTGCATGATTTTGATTGTGTTAAGGGATTTTTTTTATTTTCCCTATTTGCTCTAGTATGATGTTCAGAATATCTACGGCCGTCCTCACAACGCAAAATTCTACTATGACGCAGAAAAACGGAATCTCAATACAAACGCCGCTTTTCAGTGGTCAGTGATCAGCTCGAGGAAGGTGGCTCACTGCTTGAACACTTATTTTCCGTAAATCGTTTTCGTCAAGCATACAACACAGACACAAGTAGATATAGGAATCACAAATCAGAGGGAAATTCCACTATTTGAAAATCGATTATTCGTGAATAGCTAAAGGACGAAGTGACGCATTTTCATCGGGTCTTCAAGCCTCTTTAAGTGAATAAGTCATGGGTACCTAGATTCTGCTGTTACATTCCTTTTCTGTTAAACTTTAATGATTCTTCTTTATCAATCGTGTAATCCAGGTTTGGTCAGGAAGTGAAATTTGATCATGCGACTGTAAGTCGTATGCAGCAGGTGCCGATAGCTTTTTTAAAGCTCTGTGTAAGCAGCCAGTATATCCGGCGCTCCTCACCGTTTCCCCAAATTTGCCCTATTACGCCACTAAGCACTGTGGCTTGGAGAACCAGTCCATTGGTCCCATCAAGAATAAATAAGGGAAGAATTGAGAAGACATGAAGCAAGCTAAAACGACTTTCGCCCGGTCTTATTTACCGGGGGTGGAGACTGGGTGGAGCTTCGCGTGTTGTCTCTTGCAGTATTAAGTGTTACCTCCAGAGCAAAAGTGATGAAGCAGTCAGAAAAGGCGGGAATTTCAAACAGTGCTGATTTCCGAGGATTATGCAATAGGGAAAAAACTTTTCAATCTCGGGCCAGATTTGCAATGGGAAGCTTATGTTATCACAACCCTTCGCAAAGACGATGAAGCCCAAGGGAATGCGGCATTTGATGCCTCAGGGAGCAATTAAGCAACTTGAAAGTTGAGGCATAGACCTAACACCCATACATTTAGTCCAGATTCAATATGATCAGTGTGAACATTAGTAATTTTTATTTTGGGTCTTCTCAGAACTGTAAAGACTCGCTTCTAGAAAAGGTATTAAGCTTGGACAATTTAAGGCATTTAGCTGGCGAAATGTGCTGAAAGAGTTATTATGTTTTTCTTTTAAGTTGTACTCTCTACATACAATTTTGTTCATATAATTTTCTTGTGTAGTTGCGAAGAACAGTTGGCTATAAAGTATTTCCAAAATTTTGAATTATTGCAAATTGCTGATTGTAAGATATCTTTCAAAACGTCTCCCTTTGTGATGACAATTGTTATTATTCGTAGTCAAAATGGATATCATTATCTCGTGTAGTTGGCTAAATTTTTGATTCTCAACTTATCAGTGTCGGTTTTGTGTGAAAAAATAAGTAAATCTTTCTTCTTACTTATGCAGAGCCGAAAATTCTAACCGAGGGATTGCCTACTCTCGATTTGAGAGTACAGCAAGTGCCGGGTGCCACGATGCCCGGTCGGTGCCGGCACCGGTTGTCACGTGTTTAAACATCACAATACGCTCTTCATAAAATCCAATACCGAATTATCGCCAGATGTGCTAGAGGAACAATAACAATCACACGTGAGAAGGGGGGACAAGTTATCGGAATGGAGAATGAGTGATTAGGCTTTCGGCTCACACCGACCCGCTAATTAGCCCCGTCGGAAAGTGGTTCAGCAGTCAGCAATGATGTCGGAAGCCAAAATTGACAAACTTGATGTAGACTGATAAAACAGAGTTGGATTGAGAACAAACAGAGGTAGAGGTATTTTATGAAGTTTCAAGTATGGCTAGGCCTAAGACAATGTTGGAAATGGCCAAACAAATCCGGATAAACGTATACCACCAAGTAACATGTCATTGTTTACTTTATGCCAGCGCATCTAGCGGCAAAAAAAGAACTAATCTGGATGTAATTTTATGAAGAGCGTATAAGCATTTTAAACGAGTTTGAAAGATGAATCACCCGATTTATTGTCGGCATCGGTGCCGGCACTGCCTATTTCGGTTGGTGCCAGGAAAGCGTTTACAGCAGGTGCCGGGTAGTGGGTACCCCCTCGATTCTAACTGACTTTCTAAGCCTAGAGTGAAAACCTTTTGAAGCAAGTCCTATAGTGTTCAGTCCAAAATGTTGTCGGTCCTGTTTTGCCTTTATTTCGTCATCCATTTACCCCCGATAAGACAGTCCTGAGAATTTAAATTACTAATATTCACACCGATATTGAATATAAACTAAATGCATGCTTAGTTTTTTAGTTTTAGTTTAGTACTCTTTATTATACAAACCAACTTTTACATGCTAAACTACATGAACAAATCTTTTTTAATCCGCTTTATAATCTGCAGGAAAACCCGAATGGGCCTGTGGGGGCAGTAAATAGAAAACTTCACTTTACAATATAATTTTCACACACTTTGTCAAAAAAAAGATAAGATGACTGCATGAAAGAGGAAGAAAAAAGAAAAGAAAGAAGAAAGCAAAGAAAAAACATTAAGTGGGATACCATGCCGCCGTACCAAAATTAACCACTTCTAAAAAAAAAAAATTTATTCTGTCAAGAAATGTTTCTTTAATCGGTCCTTGAACTGTGGTAGACTCATCGCATGCGTGTTAGGTCTATGCCTCAACTTTCAAGTTGCTTAATTGCTCTCTGAGGCATCCAATGCCGCATTCCCTTGGGCTTCATCGTCTTTGCGAAGGGTTGTGATAACATAAGCTTCACATTGCAAATCTGACCTGAGACTGTAAAGTTTTTTCCCTTTTGTATAATCCTCGGAAATCAGCACTGTTTGAAATTCCCGCATTTTCTGACTGCTTCATCACTTTTGCTCTGGAGGTAACACTTAATACTGCAAGAGGCAACACGCGAAGCTCCACCCAGTCTCCACCCCCGGTAAATAAGACCGGGCGAAAGTAGATCCAGCTTGCTGACATCGAGGCTATGTGAGTTCTCAATTCTTCCCTTATTTATTCTTGGTCCCATGGAAAAACCTAGGGCCACGCAAGGATTTAGACTTCGGACCCACTCATATCATGGCCGAGCCGAGCAGAGGAGTCAGTTCGGTGGCCGAGTGGTGAAGGCGCCGGACTTCGAACTATGATCGATGTGGGTACGAAGTATGAATCTTTGCTGAGGTCATTGGTTTTTGGTTGCGGATGTTTATACTGGGGACATCTTGCACAGGCCGTTTCGTCATGGGTCCTTTTTTCGGTATGTTCTGCTAGGAAAAGTTTTGAGATTAGAGGTTCTGCAGACAACCCGCCCATCATAGCCTGCGTGGATAAATGGCTTGTCAGCCAAAAAGTATGCAGAATGTTAGGAAAATGATAAGGCATTTGTAACTCTTACTATTGGTTTTCAGGACGGAGAGGTTCTGACAGACGCCACCGGAAAGTACGAGTTCAAATCAGAAGGCAAACGGAAGTCTTTGATTATCCGCTTGGTCTCCATCCATGACGAGGGCGAATACACCTGCTCCCTTGGCGAGAATGAATGTACCGCAGAACTGGCTGTTATTGGTAAGTTGTCAAAGGTGAAGAATCGGGTACACTGTCCTCAACGCCGAAGCTTTGCTAGGACTGGGCAGGATTTGAAAAAAAAACTCCAAACATCAAAGACAGAATAACCGATTCGTAGTGCTGAGAATAACTGATAGTAGTAGTACGGTGTCAAGTAAAAGTGAACCAAGAGGCCTACTTTTCCTCCTAGCGGCTCCGGCTGCCGAAAGTACGTCTTATTTTTTCACTCGCTTCGCTGGTCTAGGCAGGGTCTAGGGGTCATGAACCGGGTAGAGACTACGCCATTTCTGTACATGGGAGCTTGGGTGCTAAGACGCCACTGTCAGCCATAGTCAGTTAACGGAAGTCAACGATGGGGCAGGTAAAATCCTTGAAGATCTTAATTTTTAGAAGTATCTTACAGGGTCAAGTTAATAACAAAAAAGAACCCCTATTGTGGGAAAAATACAAACTACCGTATTTTGATTCTAAAGCGTAACTCTTCCTAAAAACTTTCAGAACTACCTCCCGAGATCATCAAGAAGCTAGAGGACACCACTGTCGCTCGTGGTGAAACCGCTGTCTTTGACATCGAATTGACCAAAGGAGACGCTTTGGTAAGATGGTTCATCAACTCAAAGGAAATCGTTTTCGACCAAAGGATACAGCTGCAAATCGACGGCAAGAAACAAAAACTTACCATTTCCAGCTGTACAGTTGAAGACAGCTGTGAGATTTCCTGCACGGTTGGGGATATCCGGTCAGTCGCCCGGCTGACTGTTGAAGGTAAGTCATGCCTGCCCCTTTTCTGTCCGGTCTGTCTAATCGTTACTCCTTCAGTATCTGTCTTTTGTTTTACTTTTCTTCCTTATACAGAAACTCACATAGCACAAGACACTCACTACTACCAAGGGCCCATGATGTGTTCTTCACACTTTTTCACCAGGACCTTCGACTAGCATGAATTTTCGACGATCTTCTTCCTTCCTTGTAGTTCCCAGTCTTCCTGCTAGACTCGCGCATAATTCAATTTAATAATTAAATATTTTAATTTATATTAATTGATTGAAAAATTTATTAATTTAATTGATGGGTTGAACACAAAAAATAATTAATAAATTGGCAAAGCTGGCTGCTACACTACATATATAACTACCCCCCCCCCCCCCAAAAAAAAAAGAGAAATTTTGATGGAATGCACGAGCCTCCAACATACAAGGCATATGGACTCAGTCAAAATGGGTCGACCCAACACCGCAGTTCTTCCCCCAAGTTTGCCACATAGTTACAACGTTACGATATGTGCGCTTAGGCATGGAAAGTTACAAAATTGATTTTCAAAATTGATTTCACAATAAACTTAATTCTAAATATTCCTTCAGCCCAAGCTGACTGCGAATCATGTTTGACACTGCAAACCGGATACCTCAGCCAGTAGCCACATTTCATTAGAGCTGAACTTAATTTTAAAGCTGTTCTTTAATATTTTAGTGATTGATTAACGAGTGACTATAGATGTTACTGACAAGACCAGTGGTATTTTTCATCTGTATAGTGAAAGAGTATATGGGGATTAAACTTATCTGGAATTTAAATTAACAAATAAAATGGGCTTCCATGAATTAAGTACTTTATCCTATCTGACAAAAAAATGGGCCCTTAAGCGCCTCACCATGCAATAAAAAAAAATAGTCCTAAATAAATGGGGAGTTCGCTCTGTTAAAGAATTAGTAGGTCAATGCCCTTGTGAAAGATGTGAACAACTTATGATGTGTCCTTGCTAATACATTAATTAATTTAGTAGGCTACTAATCCTACTCGTGAGACACTTTTAAACTTGCACGGGTTAGTTCGTTAACTTTAATGTCGGAATTAGTCTTTAGTTAATTTATTAACTGAAATGCTTATCAACGTATGTCTTGCAGTAATTCCCAGATTAGAATGTGGATGCTTTGTAAAGATCAAAGTTTAATATCGGTTACGGGAGCCAAGTTGCTATATAGTCTAAAAGAGTCTTCTCAAATTTTTACAGTCACAGTATTTCCGCTTTTAGCTCCATTACCGACTAACTATCGACTACTTACGCAGCAACAGTAAATTTTTTGTTCTGCAAAAGGTTATTTGAATGTTATAATTTCCCAAGCGACTTTATTTTGTCACAAGCTTATGTCGGAAGGATGTTCGTACTAGCCACTTTATCACCAGCAACACATTTCACAATACACGTCGAAACAGCACCAGGCACCCACCTTTCTGTTTCAGCGCCACCTGTTGAGTTTGTCGGCAAGCTGCCAGATGTCACTACAGTCACAAAAGGAACTGAGGCGTCTTTCATCGTTACACTTTCAAAGGAGGATGCGGAAGTCACGTGGTACAGGTATGTGAATTTTTGTACCACTTTGTCTGATACTTAATTAGTTAATTATTTAATAGCAAAAAAAGGTGTCAGGCAAAACCATACGAAAATTGCAGCACAATACCTGTCGTTTCCAACATGGTCGTCAAGTGCATTTTTGAGGATCTGAATCTAGATATGCTGGTAATTTCCGGATAGGATGGATAATTTGGCTGAATCCGGTAAAAAAAAACGTAAATTTAAGACTGATAAAAATTACTGAGGAAACTGACTTGGGGGTCGACGTAGGGATGCAAGGAAATTTGATTCAGGAAACCCAGAATCCGAAGTAAAACAGAAGCTGGGTACGGAACCAAACACGTTGAAAATTGACGAGAGTTTCGATTAGAGCATAATAAGACAACTTGATCTTAGCTTCGTTTTCTCATCAACCAGTATGTTCAGCCGGAATTTGGCGATCTCTTAGAATTACACATTTCTTTATCAACTTGTTCGATTTGCAGATGTATGTGAAAGAAGACCTGCGTAATCTTTTCTTCCAATCGTTTTCTCACTAGAGATTTAACCCAGGTGGATTTCTAAAAAAGTCCCTCTCTCTACAGTATCAGTGGACCGGGGTCTACAGCATACCAACGGCCATCGTGTACGGGTTAAATTTGATTTCCGTTTTCCGGCAAAACAAGTATCAACTGTATCTAAGAATGCAAAAAACATTCCAGTTTAGAATCTAAACCGACATTTGCCCTTATTACAACTATCATTTGGAGCCCTCTTATAACCCTCTGATGAGATGAAAAAAAAAATCGTGTAGGCCAAGGTTTGAAGTGCACTTCAGGGAGACACATTTGAACCCGAGATTCGGCTTGGTGGTAGTATTTGTTCAAGCTAGTCGGACTCGTGTTCGACGTTTGCTTGACACAAGAGAGGTCCACGTGATCCTTTCCTAGCCATTTCTGTGCGGCATCTCTTCCTCAACCCTATACAAAATTTTCACGCAAGACTCCCTGCACTTAGCCTTGAAGTTCTCCTATCATAAGCTTTTGAATTTGACAGGAATAAGACTAAGCTTGTTCCGTCTGAGCGATACAGCATCGTCGTCGATGGCTGCAAGCGTACCCTTATCCTCAAGGACAGCAAGCTAGATGATGCTGACAAATACAGCTGCAAGCTCGGCAAGCTTAGGACCAGCTCAACCCTCATTGTCGACGGTAAGTCAGTTTTTTGTTGTATGGCGAATTTAAAAACAGACCTAATCCGTTTGATCCTTCCCATCAGTATGTAGGAGGAGCGATTTCCAATGTCGCCACTGTTCAGAGAATTCTGCGATTTGTTATAGCTTTACGATTTCTTCGACAAAGCTGGCGAGAACTCTGCTACCGTCGAGACCGTAAAAAAAGCTAAAGCATATGGTATGTTTTTGCGATTTGCTTCACAGCTTTCAAATACGGATATATGTATAGATATCATTATGAAGCTGAAAATGCGAGATATCTCATTAAAGTAAAAAAGGAAGAAACTTCGTTGGCGCCAGAAAGGCATAATTTTTGGCGGCCAAAATGTCATAGGTTCCGTCAGAGAAAAGTGGCAACACTGCCTGGTTCACCTGAGAACTTGTCTCGTTTCTGACCATTCGTGTTTCCAGTTCTGCAAATCGCTCCGAAGGTGCAGGAGGAGTCCATCAAGCTCGTTGAGAAGGTTAAGAAAGGTCAAGATATCACCTTCAACATTCCATTCACCGCCGAACCACAGCCCAAGGTTCAGTGGTTCTTCAAGGACCAACCGATTAAGAAGACCAGGAAGGTAATGAATTTATCTTTTTTGGCCCTCTTCTCCCTCCCCCTTCCACTTTTGCTCTGGACGCTGCCAGGTTTAGAATGTGTTATTGGGATTTAAACGAAGGTGGGAGGGGGGTGCAGATGAAACTGTAAATTTGTCCGTTCGTCTGTCTGTAAGAACGCTAACTCTCGGACATTTTGTTTTAATGAAACGTGGGCGTGCAGATTCTTCCAGAGAGTGTCATAGCTGGGTCTTTGGCTTAAATTGGATACAGTGAAACAAAATATTTGTGAGTTCTTACCTTTGATTAATTGTTCTGCTCGAATCTCGTAAATCTGAAATATTATGGATTAACAAAAAGAAGGACAACATATGCCGTCAGAGAAGTTGCCTAGATTTTTGTACCGCAAAGAACTCTCATGACAAATTTTGATTGAGTGGACCAATTGACATTTTAACACGAGTAAATTGTATATAATGTATGTGTTAGTATCATTTTGTTTCGATGAAAGTTTTTATGAAACCAAACTGTATTTGAATCGTACACAGTATTATGTAAATTAAAGTTTAACCGAAAAGGACTGGGATAGGACAATCTAGATACTCATCACTTATTCACTTAAATTGGCTTGAAGACCCGCTGAAAATGCGTTACTTGGCTGTTCCGCTATTCAGGAATAATTGATTTTCAAATAGTGGAATTTCCGTGTGATTTGTGGTACCTCTAATTTGTTGTATGACTTACAAGAAAGATTTATGCCCTTTTTTTGTTCAGGCACTAAGCAGTCTTCACCAATATCGCCACTGCCCACTGAAAAGCCTTGTTTGTGTTTAGATAAAAATTCCCCGCGTCATAGTAGAATTTTTGCTGTGGGGACGGCCGCAGATATTCTGAACGCCATAACTAGAGCAGATAGTGGAAAACAAAAAAATCCCTTTGCAGAATCCAAATAATTAAGTGTATTCAACTAAATGACACAAAAATAAGTTGGCTTTTCAGTTAAACTTTGACAAAAATGCTATTTACTCGCATATCAGTGTATCTCTCCGACTATGTTGACATTTCCGGTGCTATTTTTCTTAACGAAGAATTTGTGGAAAAAGATAGTGAATTAATTTGAATTGATATTGCTCTTCAACAAATAAGAACCTTGTGACACGTTTCTTTTGACCACCCAATTCTGTATTTCTTAATCAGAGAGAAATAGTGTTAGTCCTTTTTTACACGCCTTCATCAGCGTATTCGTTTCCTGTCGTATCTCACAAATTTTGTGTTTTATATCTCAGTTTGTTGTCATTAATCACAACTGTTATTTTCTTTGGCTGCATGTTTTTGGCTTCAGCGGTTAATTTGGCGTTACAAAACAGTTCGATGATTGACTGATTGTGTTTTAGTTATTGCCGTCCCTTACCGAAAATTGCGCAACGATTACCATTCACGCTGTAGAGGAAGTGGACTGTGGCAAGTACACCTGCAAACTGTCCAACGCCTGCGGTGATGTCAGCATTGACGTTACACTTAAGCTCCTTGGTAAGTTTCTCTTCCCTCATCCCTTTCAACCGCCAGGGACATTCACTTTTAGTACCCTTTTACTATCTATCTTTTTTATTTAATTTGCCAATAGCATGGCCCTTTTGTGCCAGAAACCTGGCACCATAGAACAACGACCAGTTCTGTAGGTTCACCACTCCATGTCTAGCCTCTCTAAATTCGAGTAATTGTAATTCGAGTTGTGCGGGGCCATGTCCTCCTGAGGTGTGAGGAACTTTCTAGTATAAGAGGTGTGTACTCTTTTTCAGAATGGGGGAATTTGCTACTTCTAGGTATCCTACACCGTAAAAAATAATCTTGCAGTATTTGCTACTGGGATTAATCTTGTCTTTATTCAGATAAGATTATCCCTAATTCGGATTAATCTTATCCCAGTAGAGATAAGATTAATCCCAGTAGCAAATACTGCATCCTTATTCGGAGACAATTTGTACAGTGTAAGGTCACCGTTGTCTATGGTTGGTTTGGAAATATGGTTGAAAAAGTTATTAGTTTGGCAAAAAGTTCGTAGGTGTTACTAAGCTATGAATATGAGAAAACAGTTGGGATGTTTTGGTATGTTTTTGTGATTTGTCTGAGTGCAGTAAGGTGGCCTATAGAGTAGAATTTAATTTAAAAAGGTCTTAAAATGTCTTATTTTAAAAGGTCAAACAAAAACTTTGTCAGTTGAAACGTTGGCAGATTTACAACTGTTAAATACATACAAATTTAAACACAACCAAAATTCATAAAATCTGATGTAAAACAGAGAATTGTATGAACGAAGCATAAGAGAGGAACAATTCTTATGGGGGGGGGGTGAACATTTAACCACGTGCTTTAGGCGACGACGTGATGATCTCACTTAGGGTTGTTATTATATTATTTATATTTATTTAAACTAGGACACGGCCAACTAGGGTCAAACAATGACGAAATAACAACAAACACTGGCATATAATAACTACAAACAAAATGAAACAAAATTTCACCACATCAACCTGGAGAGAACCCGCAAATAGTGTGCCCCACGACAGCCAAATTGGCAAACTCAGCTGCATATGGGAACTCGCCATCACCATAAGGAGAGGGTTAGAAAGAGTAACACCCAACAGGTTTACCACCGAAACAGCCACGTCTGGGGGATGGGTTGAGAGAACTCAGGACAAGATTTAAAAAGCTGATGGTCATAATATTTGACTTGTCAGTACACGGTCATCATTGATTCTGCTACTTCCTCTGTAATATCTCTGAGTCACATCGCTGTCACGAGAATGTCTTTCCTTGTGGCAAATGTTTGCCGGTTCTATAACTAATTGTGCTAATTGTTTTTGTAGAGAAACCTACTGCCCCCGGCACCCCCGAAAGCCTTTCCATCACCGATTCCACCATTCAGCTTCATTGGAAAACTCCCGAGTCGGACGGCGGCGCAGATATCACAAACTACGTCTTGGAATACTGCGAAAAATCTTCCAAGAAGTAAGTAACAACAATGAACTGTGCTTTTTCCGTCGAAATCGAAAGCGTTTTAGTATTTGCAACGTTTGACTGTTTCTGGTCATTTAGTTACCACTTAGGTCGTGTTCCACCCTACTTACTGTAGTAACTACGCATTACGTCACGGCTTCTGGCTTCTTGGCGTCAAGGACGGAACGAATCTTTCTACTTTCAGCAAAACATCGCGCCATGCCCTAATCCTGCCAATTGCGTCACAGAGATCGTAGTTACCATGCTTACTACGCTCCCGAGCGTTGTAAGGAAGTAGTTACTATTTCGAGGAAGTTGGAACGGTCAGCGTAGAAAATTTTCACGGTGCCGGAACGATAATAGTAACTAGTTATTATTGTAAGAAGGGTGGAACACGCTCTTAGTATCTGCAACTTCAAAGCATCATTCCCTTCTTTCTTAGGTGGAGCTTCATAAACAAGGACATCAAAATCACAACCACCCAATACGAGGTCACCAGCCTAACCAAAAGCCTGGAATACAGCTTCCGAGTATCAGCCGTGAATGAAGTTGGCGAGGGCCCGAAGTCACCTGTTGCCAGTTTCAAAATTGCCGCGCCGATCAAGCCTGAAGCCCCAGTTGTTCTCGAGCCTCTAAAGGAGACAGTCGTCGGACTTAAGCAGAAGGTGGAACTAACTTGCGTTATCAGCGGCGTGCCCAAACCGACCATCGTATGGTAAGAAAGATATACTTGTAAAAAATGTGGGGGTAGGGAGGCATAGATTAAAGCACCAGCGACATTAACGTTTTCCGCCAGTTTTCTACAACCAAGTATCCTATTCATTTATCAATGAATCAAGCATTTACTGTACACCTGACGCAGGAGTAAAATGCTGGTCTGATATGATTGGGCGGAATACAAACCAATTGCGTCAAAACTGAAGCAGTAAGTGCGCTATTTCCTAAATGGTGAAGGGAAGGTTCCTTACTATTATCTGCTTGGCAAGTTAAATTTCACCATTTGGACGCGAGAAGAAATCTCCGCTGCCTTCAGTTCGGTACTAAGACCCTGTCTGTTTCAGGATCCCCTCATCCCCTAACCCGAATCAACCGTCTGCAGCAGACCGCAACGCGACGAGTCCCAAAAATTTCCCAAATTGACTCCCGTCCCCACAAAGCACATAAGATATCGAAGGAGTTTTGTTCCAAGGTTCATTAAGCTGTAGGCTACAATATAGCCAGTAAATCTAGTCACTGCTGTAGAATTTCTTTGATTTTGTCTCTGGCCCTTTTAACTATGTGTTGACTTACTTTATGTGAATTATTTGTGGCGTAAAGGTCAGGTTCAGCGAAGACGCTGTTTCTTTATTTAGTTATTTATTACTCGCTTTTTGGTGACAGCGGAGTAAAATAAAATAAAGTAAATAAGGTATCTTGAACCTTTCAGGAATTCTCTCTTCTCTCTCTCTCTCAAATCCTTCTGTCACTCTCTATCAGTTCCTGCGTATGATTCATGATAAAGTTAGATCATATGGGCGTTTATATCGACAAATTGATTTCTTCCTTCAGGCTCAAAGACAGCAAGGAACTAAAGAGTGGCGGTGCCAGCTATGAAAAGCACACTGCGAAACTCGTCATTAAAGAAACCGTTGAGACATCTGCTGCCACCTATACCTGTAGAGCCGCAAACGAAGCAGGCACAGTAGAAACATCTTGCAGACTGACGGTCCAAGATGCTCCGGTCATCGCGATTGAAAAGAAGCAGAAATCACAGAAACTGCAGGTTAGTGCCGACACTATCCTGATTTAGAGTGTTTAGGTCTAGCCTATAGACCACCTATTAGGTGAAGATGGGTTTGTGGGGTGGTTGCCCGTGGGGTGGTTGTAAATCCTGGTGTTGTTAATATTTATTTATGCCATTAGTTAGATGTCAAACTAGGATTGTTGTTATCATATTACGGGTTTTAATCATTCAATTTTGCGTCTCTAGCTTTGGCTTATAATAGTGTTAAAATAAAAAATAGTGTTAAAAGTCCTGTGAGAATACTGACCGCCCTCCTTTCCTCTACGTCCTGTTTGACAGTAGTTAGATAAGGGTACCATTGAACGATGTAAATACCTATACTAAATATGTCTGCCCGTTACCTTGTCTGCAGCTGCCCAATCACTAACCCCGTTCATTCGCGATTTTCTGAATAACGCCCAAGCGGTGAACGCCTGTCTTTTAGGATGTTATACTAAGGACATCGACTGGTGTCAGTGATTGGCTGGATGTATATTCAGAGACCTACCTTTGGTCACCGCCCGGTGTGTAACCATATCCGCATATTTTCTTCCAGGTCCTTTCAGGTACCTCTGCACAAATTATTTGTTGTTTTAACCCTCCTCTCTCAAACGCGAATCTAAGATTCAAGCTTCTCTTCCAGATCGAAGACCAGTTCAAGGTCATTGCCAAGATCTCCGGCTACCCTTATCCGAAGGTATCCTGGACCCGCAATGGCGAAAGCATCCAGGAAGACGAGCATACCATCATCTCTACTGACGAGACATCTAGCGCTGTGATAATTCATTCGATAGACCGAACTCACTCTGGAAAGTACCTATGCACCGCCACGAATGCCGCTGGTGTTGCAAAGGAGGAGGTTGTGCTCAAAGTGATAGGTAAGACTTTTTGTTGGTTGTGACCTTTCTGTCCTCTTCATATTGTGAGTCTCCAAATGGAAGGCCGATGGTTAGGGTTCTACGAATTGGTAATGTTAGTTTTGAGGTTTAAGCCCGGTCATCATCACCGTTTATTCCGCCGCGTGGAGGTAACTGGATGGTAGTGGAGAGAGTGGTTTAGAGTCACAACTTCTGTGGGGGGGGGGTCGGAGGTCCTGTAATTGGTAGAAAAATGGGAAGTGAAGGCATGCATCTGTTGAAAATGGGAATGACCGTGTTGACGGTGAACTACCCTAAGACGGTAATGAAGGCTGGGCTTTATTGGCGGGTCTGTTTCCCAAGAATGCTGAGGGACCCTTGGCGTATACTAGGGGTTACTAAGGGCTTCTATGAGTTTGTGTAATTTGCCAAGACCCATTAGCCCTTGCATTTCGAAAGAGCGGTTAGGAGACATCCCAGCCCGGGCACTGGAACGGGCTATGGACATAAAAATACTCGGAGGCCTGCCGTTAATGTCTTTTCATCCCAGAAGAGGAATATTAAACGGAAGAACCGCAATAGATTATGAAATTTTAGATACCTTCTAATAAACTGCCTGAAAATATTCTATTTGTGCTTACCAAATGTACGCAATATTTTGTAATACCAAGAAATGTTCCCTACCACCTCAGCGTCACGAAAAACGACGAAAGGCCACACTGCCTCTTTATTCGTTGCCTTTCACCCCTGATGTTCCTAAGATGTTTAAATTCCCCCGAAAAAAACCTTCCGAACATGTTGAATGTTTTTTTTCTAATTTTATTTATTTTCTGTTTTTTCTTGCTCTTTTTCTTTTCCTGTGAACGGAAGTGATGTCAGACGCCCAAATTCTTGACTATTCTTTGAGGAGGCCTAAAACAGGGGATGATTTGACGCAAAAGATAAAATTTAAAAGTCAGGTTGGATACCGCCTTTAAGTGAGGAAGTTCCGCTTGTTCGCCCCGTGGATCGTAGTCGTGCGTCACTGTTAACTATTAATCGTGGGGTAACATTTATCCATGTGGGGATGGCGGCTAGTCCTTGACCTACTGGGACCAGGTCGGTGGTTTGTTGGGTCTCTAGGAGGCTCAGTTTACTGGTGGTTACGAAATACCACCAGTGTATCAGATCAAGATGATGTGCTTACTTTTTTTCTTGCTTTAGATGACCGATTACGAAGGAGTAAATCGAGGTCACCCACCCAGGAGTTTATGGGTAATTTTGGTCATTCTACCCGCACATTAACACCACAAATTTTGATATAGACCTACTAATTTTCACTTGAAATTATTTACCCTTGCAAAACCCCGAGGGACTGACTACATAAAACAGCTTCAGTTGATCGCCAACAGAACCTGCAACTGATCATTGATGAGCCAGATTTAAAACTAAGACTCGCTTTTTTCGCGTAAATTTTAGGGGTATATTGGCCTTTATGAAAATCGGCACCACATAATGATCGAAAATAACGGCACAGATTTGGGACAGTTATGTCTGAATTGTCTTAGGGGTTAAAACAACCGTGAATCTTACGTTGCCTGTTCTTGTGGCTGGCTCAGTTCTTTTAGTAGAAATATTGGTTCTGTGGGAGATATTGACTATTTTTCTCACACTTCGTCATTTAATTCTTTATTAACCTTTATACTTCCTCAGCTACCATTACTCATCTACTTACATCAACGAAACATTCACACTAACTTTATTTTCTGCTTATTTTATTTGTACTATCAACTGCACTCAATCCCTCTGACACCTGGGGGTGGGAACTTGGCAGGGAAGATAGGAAGTTATATTAACCTTATAAATATAGCTTATATATATAAGGTTTTGGGTTAAGGTGGAATGGTCAATTGGTCACCGCTACTCTAAAGTCTGAGATGTATCGGGTTCCAGTGGTTTGGTCTGAAATCTGTCGAAATGTCAAAGAATTTTCGCAAACCTGGGCAAAGATTGGGACGGAAATCGCGTGAGAACTTACTTGCAGCAGCTGCTTTTGATTCAAGGGGCAAGGGTGACGGTCATCTCTGAAGTCATGCATTTTTGTTGATGGACAAACGTTTGAGCTTTCTTTAAACTAACTTGTTTTTCGACAATCCTACTACACTCTTGTATAGCCTGTCATCGAGAACTTAGGAGATTGTCCGCTGCTCCCTTTCGTATAAATACAAATTTGCATTGTGTCGTCTTGGATCTGTCGGGTAACAACGTGTACTGGCAATCAGAGGCTTGAGTTCCTGCCGGAGTATTCTGCACCATAGATCAATACGAGAAAATTAACGTTTTCCGGTTTCCCAATCGGAACTGGTGAAATTGTAGAAAATGTAGCCGAAGACCCTTGATCGTGTTCGTAACACAAGCACCCACCCAATGTTTACGTTACACGCTTGCGAGTGCACCGAATGGTGACAAAGGCTCTTTTAGCCCATTTTTGGTCTTAATTAAGCCTTTGTAAACCCATCCCTGCCCTTTAAAAAAGGTTTGTTACTGATTCTGTACGAAGCTTACACGCGGTAAGCTTTCTGGTTTCTTTTCCCACCTTTTCTTGGTGTTAACAGTTAATTTGTTCTAGATAAACCGAGTAAGCCGGAGTCGCTGGTCGTCAAGAAAGTCGACGAGACTGTTGTTTTGGAGTGGAAGCCCCCTGCCGACGACGGAGGCCTGGATATTTCGAAATATTCCATTGAGAAGCTTGATCTCGACAAACATTTATGGATGAAGGTAGGCTATATGAAAAGGAAAATCCCATAAAGGATCCCATGCACTTATTCTGCCTTTTACTATATTATTAGCTCACCCTGTGAGAAGCTTCAGACCTCCCCCCCCCCTTAACCATGGTTTCGTTTTCCACCTACGACGTTTAAGCGCTTTTGTGGCCAAGCCGAGTTGGCTAGTGAAACGGCGCAAACTTTGCCAAAATCTTGAAAATCCACCGGCAACTATTTAAATAATACGAACATGAGAAGCCTAATTTTTTTTAAGACGGTATGTCAACAGGTTTGTCATGTGTTTTGGACGTCTTTTCTTTTGCTTGACTTTTTTACTTCTTAACCACCGTGCGCAAAATTTTAGTAGTTTGCGTCAAACCTCCGCTTTGTCTGGACTGAGTCGACAATAAAATCGCTAGTTTCACCGAACGAGTTTGATACTTAGGAATACCGACACTTCTGAACCATTTTGTCGTGACATAAAGGTCATATCTAATAATACTTGTGCTTCAAAGCTAAATGGTAGCCTATGGACCATAGCCCCCTTCCCTGCCTAGAATAATAGTAATATATTCTTTATTTCCATAATAGCACAATAGTATGGGTAGCAGAGGATTGTCATGACGTAGATCCCGAAGAATATCCAGTTTCCGCCCCGTGAGGCTTTGTTCACACCAGTGTCAAATCTAAGGCAAACTGGCGTGTGCAGTGTATGCTTGGAAGAGATAATTCCGTCTGAGTCCAGTTTTGATGGGCAAATTGGGATAGCACACCATCTGTTACTGGCGTTACTGGGGGTGTGTCGTTTCGGGATGGAAAATGCTGTCGCGTGTAGTGTCAGTAAGGAGACGGACTGCAGCTGACTTGACATGTTTTCCAGGTTGCTGATGTTGAAAGCAGCATCAACTCCTATTCCATTCAAGATCTCCTCGAAGGATCAGAGTACCTGTTCAGGGTTGTAGCGTACAACCCCATGGGATTGTCCGAAGCTACTGAGTCTGAAACAGTCACGATCAAAAACACGGAAGGTAAGAGAGCTTAGTGTAGAGTAGGGGTACCCTTCTTTTGACGTCGTCATCGTACCTTGCAAAGATCAGTTCAAGTCGTGTGAGTGCTTTAGTGTGAAAATTCGTGAGCTGTTCTTTGGAGCAGGGACGTCACTACTAGGGGGGGGAGGGGGGACGCCCCCCCCCAATGTTGTCGGCCAGTCGGTAAAAAATAGCCGAGTCGACGCGAAGCGCCGCTATTTTTCGACAGTCGATTTTTTTCTAGAAAACAGTCGATTTTTCTTAAAAACAGTCGGTTTTTCGTAAAAATAGTCGATTATTTCATAAAGCACAACTCTTACTAGATATAATATTTTCCCTACGAAATGGATCAGAAAAAAAAAACATTTTCGAAAATACCATTACTTTCCATCTGAAATTAGCGATTTTCTTGTTAGCGCCTGTCGACTATGTCCAGCCTTCCTGCTCTCCGACGCGGCGGCTGGGCGCAAAACATTTGAAAACTGATCGCGCCGTGGTTCAAAAGTGTGAAAACTAAGCAAATAAAAGAAGTAATAAGCAAAAGCTTCTCAGATCCTTATGTGTGAAAGAGTTGTCAGCAGACGTTTATGATCCCGGCAAACGTTTTGTTGTATGACGGGCAAAACTCGGCAAGGCCAAAAAAGCGCTAAAATTTCGTAGGCACAAAACGAAACAATGGAGAAAGGTGGGGATTTTAGAAGCCTATAATTCTGTATGGGAGCTAGATATATTATAAAAAGCAGAATAAGCAAGAGGGGTCCTTTAAAAATAGTAGTTTTTCTCAAAATCAGCCGATTTTTCGTCAACACAGTCGTTTTTTCTCAAGAATATTCGTTTTTATCTGAAAAACCAGTCGGTAAAAATGACCAGCCAGTCGGTAAATACCTTGTCCCCCCCCCCCCCCAAACGTTTTGGCTAGTAATGCCACTGCTTTGGAGTAGCTATAACACTCAGCAAAGTTTCCTCTTTTAAGCGCGAGATATCTTGATACCGGCTGAAGAAAATATTGCTTTCTTACCTAACAAGTGCGCGACATGAAATTTAAAATTCTGGGAGAATTTTGTGCGTGTACAACGTTAAAAGTTTTAAAGCCGCGTTCGATTTACCCTTGTCTCGGTCCTGTCTCAGTCCTGTCAGCCAAATGCCGTTTTATTTGTCCTGTCAGCTGACAATTGTCAGCATCCTGTCAGACAGGACGCCGTGAATGATGACATGATATTGGACCAAGTTTCGGTCCTGTCTCAGGTAGATTTCTCAACTGCGATGCTTGTCCGCTTAGTCATTCACCTGACAAGGCCAAATAGAACGGGTTTAAACCGTGACAAGGCAGTAACAAGAAGACAAGACCGAGACAAGGAGGACTCAAATCGAACGCAGCTTAAATTGGACTGTCTAAAGATTAACACCAGATAGTGCTGAGGATCACTCTCGCTTTCAAACGTATAAGATAACGTACTATAGGATAGTGTTTGTGTCAAACAGAACAACTCTGAACTGAAAAATTTGGCAACTATAGCTGCCGAAATTTGTATTATATGCCGCTTCTCTCCGGTCACGGACAATTGGATTAGTAACGGATGTGTAGCCCAACGGTATCGCTGGACTTGAAGATTCAACTGTCCACGACCAAAGTTTTTTGCCTTCCCTATACACTTCCCCTTTTTTTAATAACTAAGTTACACCATGCAATGCACTTAAGCCTTCGGCCTTACCATGCCTCGACGCTTGATCATCAACTGGTTTGTCCGAGACCTCCGAGCCGTGCCATAGTATTATATGCCGCTTCTCTCCGGTCACGGACAATTGGATTAGTAACGGATGTGTAGCCCACGGCCACTCTAGCCGTTCTGTTACAATATTTATACCGATACCCTACTCTAAAACTCCAATCCTCATCTCACACACAACACAAAAATGTATATCCTCCAAAAACGATTAGTATCTTCCGTTTCAAATCCACAACTTTCTTTCTGTGTACAACTACTCAACTTTCTATCAAAATTAACTTTTCACAAACTAAAAAACTGTTGAAATTACATGAAAAAGGTACTATTCTGAACTACTGGTGTCTCTTCAAATTTTAATCAGAATTTGCCTTGTCTCCTCAATCCAACAAATTTCTATAAATGTAAACTATATCTTAATACGACTAAAATCCTTACAAATTTTTCTTCTTTTTTTTTTTTTTCACGCCGATCAACTACAAACAAATCAAACATAAACGGACCGAAACCATGTCTTCTTTTTCTTTTTTTTTTTTTAGACGGGGCAACTACCGCAAGTGATCTCCTTTTCATCTACTGAAATTACACACAATTATCGGCCACAAAACAGACGTTACAGGTCGAACCTATGGACTATGGTGTGACCAAATTCGTCACTGCTTTCCTGAAAAAACACCATGAACCATACTGGAAAAAGGACTTTACTGTAACCTCGGATTTGATTAACTTTCGTAACGAACTGCTCCACATAAACAGGCCCACCTGCGGCCAAATAAACAAAACATATTTTCTCACTTATTCGGACGCCCCTACTTGGCAAATACATTTAAATATTCACAGCATTTTTTTTTTTTTTTTTTTTTTTAACTGAATCTAATTTTTTCTTATTACCTCTATTCCAAAATACAAGAAAGTTACCTTTCTACTTTCCCAAGTTTTCTTGTCTCTTATCTCATCCCCACAACCGACAGCATACATTACCCTTGCCAAGAGCGGCCGACATATCACTGCCAAAACGTTGTAGGTGACATTTCCGTTTCATGCATTATTTGAATATACATTACCAAAACCTTTCATTATTTGACTATAATATTATCTAAAAGATCATCTTCCCTCCAGATTTCCCTCTTTCTTCTATTTATTTATTAATACATTTCGCGATACTTGTCGCCACGGTGATACTTGTCGCCAATGCTACACAAGTACAAATGGATTACATACACTTTACACACAGAAACTGATACATACAAGAGCAAACAACTATACCATGCTCTACCTCCACCGCGCCTGCCAACCCAAAATTTGACGCATCCAAATTCAGATTTACTTAGTTAGGCTATACTGAATATCCCTCCATTAATTCCAACACAATATATTAATGATATGAATATATATATATATATATATATTTTTTATTTTTCTATCATAATCGAAACTCTAATTTCATTTCCTCCTTAAACTCATTCCATTTCACACATTTATTTTTATAAGCGTTGCTAATGATAAAACTTCCTCGCATCTCAAAATAGCCAGCATCACATGCGGAAAGGTCACCTGCAACAGTATGACTGTTTCCGGGGATTTTAAACGACCTTACCTCCAGCCTTCCACAAAATCTGAACCATGAAGTTTGCTCTATTCTGCACTTTATCATCAAAGACTAATATTTCGAATTGAACCGTGTATACCGCCATTCACCAAAATGCATTCTCTTGCATGGCTGCAACTGTTTATTTGTGTTCTTTGTTAACAAAAAACAACTTAAGACCGAAACAAATGCTGCTTTAATTCCGGATATTATCATTGATTTCTTTTCAGTCTATTCAGCCGAAAACGTGTCATTAAAAAATGCAACGTAAAACCCTCATTCCCAAAAGCCATGGCAGTAACGCCACCTATCGCTCCACCATTCAACAAGGAACTCATAGCCAAAATAGTACGATTCGCATACTAAACAAAATCTTACAAATTACGCGAAAAACCAATTTCGCCGTCTGATAACCCAGTCCTCCCATTGTGTCACCTTCTAGTCTGAACATCCTGTCTTTCGTCCACGAATTCATCAACGTGGTAAATACTCATAACCTGGGCTTATTCTGCTCGACAGTTAAAGCTAGCACCACTGTCGGTTGACTTTCTTTTTCTACCCAACTCAAACATATTCTGTCCTTATTTTAAATATATATCAAATCTTAATACAAATTTTATATAAACACATCTTTCGAAAAACCTCAACGAACAGCCATTAGTTATTTAATTTCAAGGCAATCCGAAAACTAACGCTTTCCTTCTTCTATTCTTGAAATATGAATAAAGTGACTTGCGACGCCTCAACCGTCCAAAATATAACATATTGCATCATCTAGCCCTTCCGGTACTCCTCCTAAGTATTATAATTTACTACGTGCATTTTGGTTTAACTTCCCGATATAAATTCCTTATTTCCTTTTAGGGGGAAACGGCGAAAAAATTCCTAATGACTTTTCTTTCACAATTTTATCATCATAAACTTTTGTTTGGCCATCTTCTCTGGCACTCTCCTCTCTGTTGGGTCTGAAGACTAACAAATATCAAAATCCTCCTTTTCACCTTATTTATAATTATTTTTCCTGTAAAAGCTAGTATTCTCGAAATCCTTCTCACTCCTTCTTCCGCCCCCACGCCCTTACCTCATGTCCATTTTCATGGCTCCCTGAAGGCCTGACCACTGCTTCTTGTTTGGTCTCCTACTTTCCGTTTTAAAACTCAGACTTATCATCAAAATTCCCTTTTTCTTCTTTTTTTTTTTTTTTTTTTTCGCATTGGCGTAACCGGCAAACTCCACAATCATTGAGCAGCGCCCAATATGTTACACCAGCTCTACCTAGGCAGCTAAAAGTCTGTCCCAACCCTTCTCCATCACCCACAACGTCAAAATACGGGCTTGAACCAGCCTAGAATATTGCCACCCCCACTTCAACTCAGGTCGCCTACGGCATTTAATATACAGCTACAGAGGTCGCTTCGGTTCCTTTTCTTTTATTGCACGGGCTCAAAACACCAGCCCTAACTGAACAGCTTTTCTCTGTTTTTTTTTTTTTTTTTTTTTTTTTTTTTTTTGCTACTGAAAACTGTTGAAATCGATCACTCATAATTGTTACTCAGTGTGGCAACAACTAGTGATCTATCCAAGTAGCTACAAATTTGTGAGGCTCTGCTTTTACCCTTCGCGGGGTTTCCCTACTTTCTTCTTAAATTGCGATTAAACAACTTAATCGTCTGGGAATATCTATCACACAGGCTTCGTCAGCACGTTCTAAAATAACCGAGTCACAAACGTCTTACCTCGGACTCAGACCCAGCTCCAATTACATAGCGTACATAACTCAAGCCACATGAGTCTAAAATTGGGCAACAGCTCCACTTAGGCAGCTTAATTTAACCGAGCAAAATAGCTGTCGGAATCGACACCGGTAGCTTACAATAACCGAGCAACCTATATCTCAGATTCGACACCAGCTCCCCTTAGGTAGCTCACAATAACCGAGCCACATATGTCTCAGATTCGACACCAGCTCCACTTACGTAGTTTTCAGTAACCGAGCCACATAGGAGTCAGACTTGACACCAGCTCCACTTAGGTAGCTTACAATAACCGAGCCACATAGGTCTCAGATTCGACACCAGCTCCACTCAGGTAGTTTTCAGTAACCGAGCCACATAGGAGCCAGACTCGACACCAGCTCCACTTAGGTAGCTTACAATCACCGAGCCACATAGGTCTCAGATTTGTTACCAGGTCCAGTCAGGCAGCTGTCAATTCTGTGTAGCTTTTAGCTTTGAACCCATCTTCGGCAGCTTACTATAATCGAGCCAAGTATGTTACAGATTCTACAGATTTCTGTTTCTTTCGTCTCGTCTAGTGCGTAAATAAAATTTCATCATCATCATCATCATCATTCTACACCAGCTCTGCTTGGTCAACTTAAAATAACCGAGCCACATAGGTCTCAGATTCGATACTAGCTCCAGTCGTGCCGCTATAAATTCTGTTTAACGGTTTTAAACTTATTCAAAGGATATTGAGACCTCCAGTGCCACGTAGGTCGCTTGTGGTATCTGTAATAGCTACGGAGGTCTGCATTTTCTGCCATTTAAGGACTTCTGCTCAACATTTTACTTTTATGCTCAAAATATTCAAAGGAGTATTCCCATCAGCAGCGCTAAGCCAAACCAAGCTACTAAGCCCCCAAAAAACACAGCTTGATTATTATCTGGAAAACTAAACCTTAACAACTAAAACGTATAACCCAAAATCGCTACTCAGTATGGCAGCAATTAGGCTATTTTTTCAATCAGTTTGACTCACTTACATCATACTAAGTTTATTCTCTGGCACCAAAACTTTTGAAGAAGAGAAGTGAACTCACTTTAACCCCAACTCGGTACATTAATGACTGCGTCTCAGTATGGCAGCCATTAGTTAGCCATCCGCACAGGCAGCTAACCAGTTACAGATTTGATGTGACCTTTTTCTGTCGACAAAAAATTCGCCAAATTACGCGCGTAACGAGGTGAGGATGTTGCCATCCATAATGCCACTCAAAACGCCTGCAGCGTATCTAACAGAGCCACGGAGTCCTGCACTTTCTGCAACTGAGGACTCTCCATATTGCTACACTTATAAATTTCTTCCAGTAATTAGTTTTATCGATCCACCTCGGCAATGATACATGTTCTGCGACATGTTTCGATCATCAAACGGCTTAACTTACGAGCCTAACGAGGCAATAACATCGCCATCCATAGCGCCACATAGGTCTCAATTGTTCGCCACCTTTAAATTACATGGATAAACTTACAATTGTTTCTCAATTTGGTAGCAATTACAGATCCACCCACACATCTATACATTTTACGTAACATTATTCCAGTACTATGAAATGAATCACATTGCAAACCTAAAGATTCAAAAATATCGCCGCTCCTTGTGCCACTTAGGTCGCCTGCGGTATCTAACATAGCCTGAAAAAGTCTCTATTTCTGCCACCGAGGACTCTGCCACTTTGGATCAACCGCCATTTTTAACTTGTTTAACTTAATATAGTCAAACCCTCTGAATATTCATCTTGTGACGTTTACCAGGGCGCCAATAAATCATATAAAGCAAACTTATTATTCACTAATCCTCGAAACTTAGAATCGCTGCTCAGCATGGAAGCAATTAGCGACATTTCGTGCTCTCATTCATGGTTCTCAGAATCGATCCGGCCCACCTCGCTTGCACCCTACTTAATTTATTCTCAAACCGGCGACCCCCACCCTTTTCAACAAAGGAACAAACCGGACTCACTTTCACTCGAACTAATTCACCCCCCGGTCATTACCCGTTTCAACAAAGGTTGGGCGAACCTGTTTTGACCGTACTAAACTTGTTCACCAAAACGTGCTTGCTCTGACAATACTTGGAAATGGGCCACTCCCTGTCCAACCTGATAGAATCATGTATCTATCGTGCCTTAACTACGCAAGCAAAAAATTGTTGTCATAAAACAACAATAAAATATGAAAACATCTTACTTTTTTAAACATGATTTAAAAAACCGTAAGTCAATCTGGCCTACAAAATTCATTCTTCCGATAGATTATTTCGTATCATAATAATTCTTCACATTCCAATACCAACACAAACGTCTGTTAGGACATCCAACCCACCCCAGTCAAAACACTGGAATAACAACACACAACACTATTGATATTCGCCTCGGGAGCGACAAAATCCATTTTTGAACAAAATGCCAATTGCAAATTCCCTACCACATTATCAATCATTTGTCTCGCTTTTACCCAATTTCTCAATCTGCCTTCAGTGTCCTTACGTCCCACCTTGGCTAGCCCGCGAGCATCCAATTAAGTAAGAACTTCAGGACCTTAATGCCTCTAAATAATGATCCTTACTAGGTAATCCCTCTGAAGTATGCCTTCCTGATATCCATATCTTTACTAACACAACTTGAAACTCCTCCATGGCAAAAAAACTTTCAGGCACACTAGTCTTACGTCCGACGTGCTCGTCGCTTGATCATCAACTGGTTTGTCCGAGACCTCCGAGCCGTGCCATAATATATATATTTGTTTCGACTGCGAGCATCTTAATGTTCAACAGAGGACTGTCCAGGTTTGCCGTTAGGTGAAGCTCAGTAGTGCTTGATCCCGGATTCTGGTTCTGCTCTGTCTGCCTGGTCACTGGTCTCACGAGCAGGGTTGCTGGGAGTCTCGTTGGTGCTGACCGTTTGGTTTAGGGCGAGAGTTAGTGGTGTTTCCCAGTAAGACAAGCCAAAAGTCCACCCAGCCTCAAATGGGTACCTAGAGAAATCTAGGGAAAAGCACGGGAAGCGTCGGATGACTTGCCCCCAACCCCGCATTGTACTCCCGGCCGAGGACGGAGTATCAGGAGATCGACACCTGCGCTACGCGAACCTTAACCGGTTTGCATGCGAAAGTTTGCTTGCTTCCGGCTCTAAAGGAACGACTTGAAAACCTACAAATGTCAATTTTTACGACAAATCTTGCTGTTTTTCAAACCTATACATATTTTCTTGTAGATAAGCCAAGCGCGCCACGGGGACCTTTCGAGATCTCGGGAATGACCGACTACTCACTTGTCCTCAAGTGGCTCGCACCCGAATCAGATGGAGGCTATGAGATACTTGAATACCTGGTCGAGAAAAGAGAGACGACGAAGAAAGCATGGCAGAAGGTAAGTTGCCTTCGACTCCCCCCCCCCCCCTACACTGTCAGGTAAAAAAAAATAGATCAGTAAAAAACTTACTTCGCATCCCATCTGCGATGGGTTTCTCCCTCCCCCATACAACAATGTAAGGGAAATGCAAGAGCTAGAGGCACAAGAAATTCTCCAAAGAGAATTTTCTCTCTTTGGAAACCAGAAATTAATTACTTTCTTAATTTCAATTTCAATTCAATTTAATTTCAAAATACTTTCCACGGACATGCCGAATAGCAGTATTATCGTCAATAGCCTATACAATAAAAACACAATCGTCAATTTGACCATAACTACAACAATTTAAAACTCAAACGTACAATTCAGCGGTCATATTCAGAATAATTCGTCATGGGCATTAAAAAACTTGACGAACGAAGGTACGAAACTACGCTCGTATCGCGATTGAGAAACCCTTGTTGGTGCAAGGCGTGGTACCATCTCAGCCACAGCTCGTTGTGGACGAACTCGTGTAGGTTGATGTTCTGGTGGGATAATATCTCGGTGAATAGGGTTCGCTAGGATACTTTTACCAAATTTAAGGGACAACTTAAGGCGGCGGGTGGATAGGGTTTCTAATTTAAATTCTTGGAGGAGGCTTATGTATGGGACTTTGGGGGATTTTGAAATTACAAGCAAAGCTCGGTACTGGATTCTCTCAAGCCGACCCGACTGCTTCTGCGTCAGTCCGAAATGCCACACGGCACAACAGTATTCTAGGGAGCAACGGATGAAAACTAAATAAAAGCGTAACAGGTGGTGGGGAGGTGTTCCATGACGGGATAACAATTTTAGGGACGCAATTCCCATGTTAGCCCTCTTAAGCATTGTGTCAACTTGTTCTCCCCACTTCATGTCCGACGTGAGGTATACTCCAAGTAACTTCAGCTTATGTACTTGACAGGATATTGGTAGGTCGGGCTGAAACGAAGGATCAGACTCTAGAAAAGAAACAGTTAAAACAACAGATTTTTCGAAATTTACGGTCATTTTACCCTCTACCGCTTCCTTGCACACGTCACTCATTATCGTAGCGGCAGCACTTTGAGTATTCTTATAACAGAGCTCTGTCAACGAAAGATCGTCTACGAACTTCCAGCGATCTGGCATGTTGTTAGCTAGGTCATTTACCATGACCAGGAAGAGTAGAGGTCCCAATAAAGTCCCTTGTGGAACTCCACAAAAAATCGGTAGGGGACTTGAATAACTGGTCTTGTATTTTGTACGTTGAGTTCTATCTGAAAGGAAATTTCATTGGAAGATTCCCCAGCCTATGGTTTTTCTCCAGATGCCTATCACCCCCAGCGGTGATAGATAACCAGAGATCAACACCTGGTGAGCATAAAAAGTCAGACCGTGCCTGGAAGAGTGGGGGAAAAAATGCCACAGGAGAGAAAAATGTCGCAGGAGAGCCCTTTTACGGCGAATCGCGTGCTAAGCATTATATACACAGCTACTTCGCTGCTTGCTTAAATGAAATAGCGTTATTCGAATTCCGGACGTATAACGGCAATAGATTCCAAATAGTCGACGTAAAAAATCAAAATAAAAAAGAAACTCTTTTTTCTGCTCATAGCAGAAATTTTCTGCAAATAACAGCCAAAATGTTATCAAACTTCTGACTGTGTCAGAAGCCTGTTGAATGGCTTCATATTTGGATTCAACCATCAAGCCAAATTCGGGCAAACACGCCGTTCTAGAGTATTAAATAGTAGTCCAGCTCCTTCACCGATCAGCAACCAATGACAAAATTCGCCGACGGCTAAATGTATGCGAGATATTTTTTCGGGTAATGTTTCAGTGATTGTTTGCACCTTCGTGGCTGTCGCATCTTCAGTCAAGTGTTGTCTCTCTATGTATGCATACTAAGCTCTTAGCATTTCCGTAAGAAAGACGATAAGAAGTCGAAATACGGACATAATTCCTAGAACTCGAGCTGAAGATTCTCCAGACGGTTAGTCATCTATCCTCGTCCCTCGATAATAAGTACGGTGTTGTCTGCCCAAACTGCCCAGTTGTGTAACATCAATGTCTGGTCGTCACAATCGACCTGCGAAATTTCTACGGAAGTTCATGAAAGGAATCTCGATCTGTGTAAAATCCTTTCTAAAATAACAAGATCAAAGGTTTCGATGGGATCCCAAAAATTTAATATTTGATCCAGACAATCGGGTCTTGTCTTCGCCAGATCCAGTCTTCGCCAGGCTAATCTTCTGAGAAAACCAAGTTCAGACATACCTCCATAAGCTTTGACGATATTGGTCGAAACTTCCTGCTTTACTTCTGCAAAATTTCCGGTTTCAGCCGAATTCCGAGCGAACTACTTGTCCAGCAAAAAAAAGAAAGTTCAAAAACGAATTCAGCGTATCCTTATCCCTATAAAGAACATCTAATCAACTTCAAGTAAAACTTTAACTTACAAAAAAGATCCGGTTTCAACCGGATTCCGGACCAACTATATGTCCGAGTAAAACAAGATTGTCGTATACAGATGCAGCGTCTCTTCTTACCCCTAAATCTGCCATCTAATCAACTTCAAATAAGTTTTAACACATTTTCCGGTTTTGGCCGGATTCGGGGCGAACAAGTTGTCCGGGTAAAAAATTCTTTTCACATATGTGTTCAGAATGTCTTCTTACCCCTAAATCGAACATCTAATCAACTTCAAATAAAACTTTTACTTTTAACAAACTTTCCAGTTTTGGCCGGATTCCGGGCGAACTACTTGTCCGGCGAGAAAATGGTTTTCACCTTCGTGTTCAGCATGTCTTCTTACCCCATAATCGACTATCACATTAGCTGTTTAAAAGATATTTTGTTTGCCTTAATTTAAACCCCTCGCCCACCCCTAAATGTAGGGCTACAGAGCCCATCTACGAACTCGACCTTACTCTTGACCCAAAGAATCCTCAAGTTTCATCAAAATATCTCATTCCCTTCGAGAGGTATCGTGCTTACGGACGGACAGACGCCGTCTGTCCAGATCCCAAAAATAAAAGTGCGGTAGGGTAAATTTTGTGCCTTTCCCTCTTGAAGCTACTAATGCGGTAGCGTGCCCTCGGACATGCAAAGGCCGACGGACGGACAGATTTATGATGCCGCAGGTATCCCTCATTTACGTTCGGGATCCTAAAAAGAAAACGGACACATACAGTTTTTCCTGTTTCCTAGGTTGGGTCAACAGATGGCAATACCACTTACATCGAGGTAACACACTTGAAGAAGAGCGTGTCGTACCACTTTAGAGTGACCGCAAAGAACTCCAGAGGATATGGTGCCCCCTATGCCCCTGACGATGGAATCATCATTGGAAAACGAATCAGTAAGTATTCCAGTTAGCTCTACTATTTCACTTCTTGAGATGTTGTTGCTAGGATTTATGGACGGTATCTTAAAGAAAACGCAATCTTTTTTAGCAGCCTCTTCCAATAGGCTGCCAAAGCCAAAGCGTGTGGAGTTTTCTGTAAGCGTAGCTTGGTTGTAAAGTGGTCAACTATCTCAGACTATGTAGTGGGAGGTTTCCTTTAAGCGCAATGCGACGTGTATGCTTCCAGCGGGCTTTTTGCCCGTTGCTTCAGGATAAGGGTAGAGGGCAGCATTTACTGCCGAAGCCGAAATCGAAAATTTACATTTCGGCAATCATCGAGAGTCGTTAATTAATTGTCTTTTCTTTTTAGCCCCGCCCTCACAACCGACCAACTTGCAAGTTGTTGACGTAACGAGCCGATCAGTAACGCTCCAGTGGGGACCCCCATCCAGTTCCGGTGGGGCTGAACTAACAGGTATTTCAACGGCAGTTGGCCAATATCCTACTCCTATTGTGCTATATGTATGTAGCTGTGTCGGCCGGTCCCAATATGTCTGTATGTCCAAAATGTTCCGTATACCAAAGCCGAACGTAATCAGACCGTTTCCGTATTTGGCGCTTTTGTGATATCTTTGTCCAGAAGCACATGCTCGAATCGTAGTGCCCGTCGCTGGTTGACGCGGATTGGCTGCACGTGAGGCTGACGCTCCCGGTTTAGGTTTGGGTGGGATTTTTGCTGCAGTTTTTTCCCGGGGTCGAATTGCTGTTTAGTCGTCCTTTTCATTGTTTACTTTGTAGGGCCCTTGGTGATCGTTGAGTATTACAAAGTTAGTACTAATACTCAACGTTCACTTCTGACATTGAGGTTGATCTAGGAAAATAAGGACGAGACAGCCATCCAAAATAACCTATACGGGCCGAAGGCTAGACACGTTATAAAAATATCTTTCAAACGCAACGAGGTTGATAAAAATTACTGTCGAGCTTGTTATTCCGATGGCAACCGAGATGTATGTATGTTGACTGTTTTAACCTTTTTGGACAGAACGATTAACAAGAAAAGAATAACCATGCATATCATCCTCTGAGTCCCACAGGTAAGCTATTATTATGATAATCGTCACACAGAAAGTTAGAGGTGGATATGACTTGATATCAACCTCTCTGGAGGTAGGTTCGACATCAGAGAGGTTGATAAGATGTCATATCCGCCGCTAACATACATGTTCGAGAAAGGTCATAAAAAATTAAGTAGTGCCGGTCAGGGTTGGAAAAAGGGTCTTGGTCTTATGTGAACAGATTGAAGATTCCGAGCTCGGTCAGTGTCGAGTAGTCGCTAAATGTTATGTTTCTTAATGACTCGCTATTTCTTTTTCAGCTTGCAACACACTGTAAAGCACTATCACTTTTTTCACTTCTTATTTTGTTTCACAGTGTATTCTTGTTTTTCTTGCTTTTCTGCCGTTCTGTCCTGTCTCCGTCCCTTCCTCAGTTTTCCTATCCGACTATTTCTTCCTGATCATCGAAGCTGGGTTCCCCGTAAATTGTGCTGTTGAGTGTTTGTAATTTAGGCTTGATCCAAATTCCCTTGCGGGAGAACCATATAGTGGGATTTCACCGTAGGTGTTGCCCCTACCGACATCGAGGTTACTTACAAATACTCGCAGAACCGGGCCGAATATTCGCCAAATAAAATGTATATTATGTAATAAAATGTAAATTAAATGTAAAATCGCCGAGGAAATTGGCAGAAATTGATCCGATCCGAAAACATCGGTTGCATCCGGAAGTGGGATGCCGGTCTGAGAGCTAACACCTCTGAGCTCATCCAAATTTCGCGTTCGAGTTCAACGGGTCGACGTAATGACGCAATGAAAAGTAACAAAATTGACGATCAATGTGATGTTTCAACTTAAGCAAGTACCATTTTCGCCGTACTGTGGATGCGAGTTATAGACCTCTGCCATTACCATTACTGTGTCACCGAGGCTTGCCACACCAAGTTTTCCCGGGTCCGCTATGCCCTTGGCCCTTCCTTCCCCTCCTAACCATTTCTCATATATTTATTCTGTATTTTAGACTACGTTATCGAGAAGCGTGTCGAGGGATCAGAGAAATGGGAGAAGATTGTCACATTGGAACCGTCCGTGACCCTATACATTGTACAGAATCTTAAAGAACGGTCCGAAAAACTGTACTTCAGGGTCTCAGCCGAGAATCCAATGGGCGTCAGCGAACCTGCTGAAACAAAGGATATCTCCCTGAAATCACACGCAAGTGAGTACTATTATCCTACTTAAACTACCATTAACCGATAGTCAGTTCAGTTCAGTATTATTAAATACAAAAATTTTATTAAATACAAAAAAAGAAAGAAGTCTTTTTACACAGAAACTCCAACTAAGCGCTGATTATGTTTCAGGTAAATACCCAGGGTGCGCAATTTTTATGATTGGAGATGCTAATGAGTTAAAACTGGATCACCTATATCGAAGTTTAGAGCTTAGACAGATTGTTGATTTCCCTACTACCAAGGGGGGGACATCTTTGGATGTTATTGCTACAAATTTACATGATTTTTATGAAAAACCTGTGTCGGGTGCACCCCTGGGCGGTAGCTACCATTATACATTAGAGTTAAACCCACGTAATAAAATTCGAATTGACACGCAACTACTGTAATTAGTTCTCGACCTATAACTGATGATGGGTTGATCAGTTTTGGGACTTGGATTTCCAATGAAGCATGGGATGAAGTTTATGCAGCGGAAGGAAGCGAGAAGAAGGCTTCGGAACTACAGAAAAAGCTTCTAACTAAATATTGCGAGTTTTTTCCGGAAAAAAGGACAAAAAAATACTCCGCGGACCGCCCATTTGTTACGAAAGAAATTAAAGATAAAGTTCGTGAAAAAGGTCGGTTATTCCGAAATGGAAGGACGAAAGAGGCAAATAAATTGAAAAATAAACTGCGCAAACTTACAAGACAAGCTGGATCTGCGTATTACTCTACAAAAGTCGAACCCCTTTTTGAATCAAAGCAGTTCCCAGTGGTATAGAAATATAAAACTGTTAGTCGGCAAGGTGCAAAAGGGAATTGACTTCAATCTTGACGAAAAGGAAGTTGACACTGCAAATAAGTTAAATGCCCATCTCGTTGATATAGTGCAGACTCTACCTCCTCTCCCTAAGGAAGAAATTCCGGAAGTGCCCCCAAATTTCAAAAATTTTCCCTTGATTAACCGGAATGGAACGTAAGCTCAAAGCACTAAAAAGAACGAGTATAACCCCGATTGATATTCCAATTAGTTTAATAAAAGCTTTTCCCGATAAAATTTCTAAGCCTCCCTCTCAAATATTTAACGAAATAACTACATCTGGAAAATACCCTTCTTTTTGGAAAAGTGGATTTGTCACCCCTATTCCAAAAAAAGACTCCCCAAATGACTTCAGTGGTGTCCGTCCGATAACAATTACACCAATCTTTAGTAAGGTTTACGAGCAATTCCTATGTCCTTGGCTCAAAGAATCGATTCTAAAACATATTGACCCAATGCAATTTGGTAATCTGCCAAAAACCTCCACAACCCATTATTTAGTTAGTTTAGTTGATAAGATCCTTAAAAATTTAGATGTACCTGATCACTGGATCAACCTTATTGCCATTGATTTAAAAAAGGCGTTTGATCTCATCAGCCACAGCAAACTCGTGGATAAACTTTTAAATAAATTTAATGTTGATCCTTTTCTGGTTAAGATAGTGGCAAATTTTTTAACCGGTAGAACTCAGCGAACAAAATATAAAGGAGTTTTTTCAGATAGTGTACCAATTTTCTGCGGAGTCCCTCAAGGAACACTCTTGGGGCCTCTATTGTTTTTAGTAATGATCAATGAGCTTGCAACGTCTTTTCCTGATCGTTGGAAATATGTTGACGACTTGTCTGTATTGGATGTATGCCGTAAGAATGTTAAGAGTTCAGCAAAAGTTATAATTGATGAAATATGTGATGAAGCGGCAGCTGATTGTATGTTTGTGAATATGGATAAATCGGTTGTGCTAACTTTTTCTTTTTTAAAACGTCAACCTGAGTTTTTTCCACCCCTATCCCAAATCCAACTAACTGATGAAATTAAACTTCTTGGTGTTTACTTAACGACAGATCTAAAGTGGCAAAAACAAACAAATTCGATGCTGAAACGAGGGAACATGGCCATCCCCTCCCTTAAGCTACTTTCTCGTTTTGGGGTTCGAACTGAACATCTCCTTAAAATTTATTTTTCATTCATCCGTCCTACTTTAGAGTACTGTTGCCCTGTTTGGCATTTTGGCCTTACACGCGACCAGTCCGATTCGCTTGAAAGAATCCAATACAGAGCGCTACTTGTTGTGTCTAAATCTCCTAAAGTCCCTTATATCAACCTTTTAAAAACTTTCAATCTTAGTACATTGGCGAGTCGTCGTGAAAAATTATCGGTAAATTTTGGTCTAAAAACTCTTAAACACCCAATCCTCCGAAACATCCTCCCCCATGATTTTGAAACCGAACGGCCAAGACCCCCAAGACTAGTTGAAAACCCAATTCCAAAACTGCAACCTGTCCAATGCACCCACGTGTAATAGTTTTGTTCCGGCTTTCGTTAAACTGTTTAACGCTTCACCCTCCATTCAAGAGCCCACATGATTTTATTGGTTTTTAAGGGCATATGTTTGACTTTTTAGGTTAGTTTGTATTTATATTGACGGTGGAATCAGTTAGTCGGCACACGCCGTGTGTAAGTTTCCTAATGAATAAACGATTTGATTTGATTTGATTTGATTTGACATAGGGGTGAATACCAAAATAATTAAAAAATAAACGAGTCTCTCCTGTATCAAACAAACAATATTCCGGTCAGGTCTGACGTAAAATGCTTGGACTCAACGCGGTAGTCGTTAGGGCCAAGAAATAGATCTTAAACTCCATTCCGTTTCGTCATTTGTGATATGTTTGACAAGTTTCCGACATCTTTAAACAAGGATCGACTAGTTCTGTTTGAGAACCTTGATATTTTCAGATTAGTGTCAATAGGGTTATGAACGAGGATAACCACAAAATCGTCTTTGACCGTTGTATCGGTTTTGAAAATAAACTGAATTGAATATAAATTTAGCCACCCAAGAAAGCATGCACCGGCCTGTCCTACAGGGTGTCTGGGACAACGGTTTGAGGGCGTCGTTAAGTTTCACTCGTCTCCTAAGGCGCAAGAACGCTTGCCTCACTTGTAGATGCAATATCGTTGGCTTTACCGGCCTCGAAAGGGAGGCTTGTACTGGGTCTGTAAGAAGGATATTGAAGCAGAAGAAGACTGCTGAGAAATCGTTGCAGCGACGTGCACTCCGAATCGTGATCCCGGAAGTTAGAGTTGGTTCCAAGTTCGCATTTTTGCAACTGGACCGGAAAACGCAGTCGCGTCCAGAAATTGACATTGCAAAATTAACTTTTTAGCTAGGGCCTGACTAGGACCCTTTCAATTGGGGCCGAAGGAACAGTTTTCGGATGACTAATCGGTTTATGGCCACCGAGAAGGGATTGCCGTTTAATACGAATATTTCCTTAAATTACCTTAAATCGCTTTCCAGAAAAAAGTGCTCCTCCTGCAGATGTCGCTGGTCGGGTGATGACACTGTCAGAAATCATAACATGGATTCACAAGGATGAATAGTTTCAACAGACAACACTTTGGATGTAATCTGTTGTGACTTTGAAAACGTTAGGCATTAAAAGTTATGCATAACAAGCATTGCCAGGAAGAGCCGAAAAACCGCCTAAAAAGGATCTGCTGACTTTTTAGTTCCTCGTCATGATATCGGAAAAGTCCGCTGATGCTTTTTCTTCATTGTTCGGCTCTTCCTGGCAATGCTTGTTATGCAAAGCCTTTAACGCATGACGTTTTCAAAGTCGCAACAGATTGCATTTCAAGTATCGTCTGTTGAAACTGCGCATCCTTGTGTTATCTGTTACGAAACTTCTGACAGTATAGTGTTGGCTATACAAGGTGTTTGAACAATTTTTCGCAACATCAACAGTTATTCGATAAATTTGAAATTATTATAGACTAACGTTCCCCCTTCTTTCCAGCACCTCCTGGCCCCCCTACCGCTCCCCTCGAGATGCGTCCCACAGGTCCTCATTCCATTATTGTCGAGTGGGGCGAGCCTGAAACGGATGGTGGAGCCGTCATTGAAGGCTACATTGTTGCCGCCCGCGACACGAGGAAAACCATGTGGATGGAAGTGGGAACAGTGGAAGCTGGAGTAACGAGACTTAATATTAAAGACATGCAGGTAAGGACCCTTCTGGAGTGAGCTCAGGTATACACAAAACCTCGATTTTTGGGCATGATGCCAACGTCTGGGCTTGTCCCAACGTATGGGTATGGGGCTCATACGCTGGGGCACCACGCCCTAGAGCAAGGGCACAGTACCCCATACAAATCTGAATGAAAAGTAAATCTCCATTGCAGGTTTTCAATTCAACAGATTTGTATCTAGGTACTGTGCCCTTGTTGCAAGGCATGGTGCCCCAAAGTATGAGCACCATGCCCAAAAATTGACGATTTAATTTAATAATTTAATTTATTTATTACCCACTGCACAAAAACAATTTAATGTGTTTATTACCCACTGCACAAAAACAATGATAGTGGAGTAGAAAAAGAAAGAAACAAAATAAAAAGAAACAGCACTAATACAACAGAATAAACAAGAAAAAATCAACAGAACAAATGGATGAGCCCGTGATATATGACTGAGTGAGCTCTCAACATGCCACGTTGGGGCAATCAAAGAACAAGCGATTTTCTACTATGACTTACCAGTCATAAAAATTACAATGTTGGCACGTTCGCTGCCCCCCTCCCAGTCGTTGGAAACACAGCGCAGCGAACCGTCATCTGGTCTCTTCAGATAAGCACAGGACAGAGAGCGGTGCACTTAACATACCCACGTAATAGGAGAGAGGCCTGGGGCGACAACCAAGGCTGAATGGGATTGAGTTGAAAGTGCTTTGAGCTTGGAATGAATAATTTAACCGTCAGAGTCGCTTAGTGTCATCGTCTTGGCAAATCGGAGTGCTAAAAACAGACTGTAAGGCAGGCTAAAGTATTGCTACTTTGACGAAAAGAACATTCATTGTTCGGAGAAAACATGACATTGGATAGACATATAGGTTACACTGACGATCTAGGGAGTATTTTTGCGCAAGATTTCCTTGTGGATGGTATGAGAGGGAAGGGCGTTTCAAGAAGGAAGGATTATATTTTTAAACGACAAGTGACCAGGATCAGAATAATAAATTAATTGAACGTCCATTTGCGACTGATATTTCGAATCAGCCATTCGAGCGGTATAGTGAGAATTATATTCCGTCTGGAAGCACTCGACAAAAATAAATTCGTTCTATTTATTTTCGTTTTTTGTAAATATCTGCTCCGGCTCCCTCGAGACCCCTGGACCCGAAATAGTAAAATGGCCGCAACTTGCAATATTACTCTACTGCTTACATCAGTTGGACAGCTCATACAGAGATCTACAGCAATGGTAATCATGCATTGAAGAACATTTTTTTTACAAATGGTTAATTTTGTAGATGAATAACGTTATCCTAAATTACCTGAAATAGTAGTTATCGCATTCTCATGTTTTTCTTATTATTATGGTGTTTTCTTCTCTTTCTCTTTTACTCCGTGTATGTCTTCTGTTTTTTGATGGGAGAAATAAAAATATTGCTATTCTTATTATTCCGTATCTCCAAATTTCTTGAATAATGTACAGGCCAAAGTAGACCCCGACGCCGCGCCGGTTCGAAGGACCAGCGGCGGCGAGGGGTAAAAACGTCGTCGGCGGCGTATCGCCGGCGCGCCATAAAGCCGCGAAGCGGTGCGCCGCCGATAGACCGGCGTTTCCCGCATTTTAGAAACTCAGATCCGGTCTTCTTCAGTTATTTTAAAGCCTGAAGAGAATCGGAAACAAATCGAATGCAGGGCATGAAGCAGCAGGTGCCTTAACTCTTCACTTCGTGGAAACAGGAAAAAATAGAGATACCCTTCTGGGGCTACCTATCTTTCCAAGACACTTAGGCCATGACAGCACCATCTATGACTACCTCTTCTTTCTCTGAACGTTTTTCTCTTCGTTTTCAGGAAGGACATGAATACTTCGTTCGAGTATTCGCCCGGAACGAAGTTGGGATGAGCGAACCCCTTGAATCTGACGAGCCCATTCGAGTAGTCAGACCCCCTGGTAAGTTCCGTTTTGGGGAGCCCAAATATCCTTGACAGGAAATCTGTCACGTAATTTTGGCTCTCCGTCGGTTATTATCTCTAAGGAAATATGAACTTCAAAGGGTTGAGGAAGTGTAAACACAAATTAGGTGAATAAAAAGAAAAGCGTACTTACTTACTTACTATCTTAGACTTGGGTCCTACCGCGCCTCGTGGCTCATAACGCAGCAACAATAGTCTTCCATTTCGACCGATCTTTGGTCCATCCCCCGCAGCTCCTCAAGCGTTAAACAGGGTTGCCACGTGTCGCACGATAGCTTGAATTGTCACTCTATTTCTGTTTGTCACTCTTGTCCTGATTCCACAGTGATTCCGATAAAATTTCACTCTCTGTTTTGGGCCAAAAGCCACTCTCTAAATTTGTTTGATGCAGCATTCGTGGTGTTAAATTTGTGGCTTCAGCCTCTTTCTCGGGTGAGGGTCCAAGTGTTATGCTTTGTCCACCTCTTTCATGTAGTCCTGGGGAGGGTCAACACCATACATCAAACGGTAGTTCCTTTCATGCGAGTCAGATGACCCCAATTTTTCCATCTTCTCTTAAGCATCTCAGTAATTAATGGCTGCATTGTCTGTGCCCTTATTTGAACGGAATACTCTATATGATAAAGACGCCAGTGATCCTCAGGAAGAAGGAGTAAAAGTCTCCGTAACGACTCAAACTCAACGACTCAAATCCTGTGTCAAACAGTCACGGCGATCTTTGGGAGCAGCTGTGATACCACTTCTGCCTTTCTTCCGCTAGGGACCCGGAGAGGCCGGAGATTTTGCATCGGCAAGGATAGATAGTCATCAAGAGTATTGCGAGCTTGTGGCGTGAAATTAGGCTAGGTTCCCAGACCGTCCGGATTTTACAACCCGAACCCGAAAACTCGCAGTCGCATCCAAAAAATGAGATCACAAGTTTGGTGTTTTAGCCGCGGCGTGAATACGGCCATGTCATTGAATGTCAAACCATTAATATCCTTCTCATTTTAGGCTACAGCGAAGGTACCCCCGCCGAAGATATCGAACCCGAGGCCCCCTCCGTCAGCTTCTCCACGGAGACCCTCTCCAGCTGGATGAAGGAAGCTGGGATGGACGCCGACATTAAATTTTACGCCCGAAGCTCCCTCCTCCAACGCGATGAGTACTTTTTCAGACTTTGGATCTATTCGAAACAGCTTTTTAAGTGAATATTTTATTCTAGTCTGGCTAGTCAACGCCTTTTTTGTTTATTCGATTCTATTGTTGATCAACAGTTTGTTGATTAAAATTTGCGTCAGTGTTTTAGTGCGACTCGGAAGAAAAGGAAAAGGAATAGTTCTATCCAGTAGCCTACATAAGGCGTATTCTCGCCGTTCCCCGAGGACTCCACTTGAGGAGTCCCCGCGTTTTTGTTTGTCCCGGGGACTCACTCCCCGTATTCTCGCGAGTCCCTACGTAGCCTACATAAAGCTAGGTGCCCACTGAACGCGAATCTTTCCGCCACGCGGCGCGAAACAAATTCGACTTAGAGTTGAAACGGCGGGGCGCGAATTTTTTCCGCTCGCGACGTCAAATTCGCCCAGGCGAACGCGAATTCGCGTTCTGTGGGCACCTAGCTTAAGGCGTATTCTCGCCGTTCCCCGAGGACTCCACTTGAGGAGTCCCCGCGTTTTTGTTTGTCCCGGGGACTCACTCCATTCTCGCGAGTCCCCACGGACGGGGAATGTTCCGGTTATCATCACCATCATCCAAATGGACTCTCTTTCAGATTCGAAGGGAATCAATTTTTGCTGCTGTTGGTGCAATGTAAAATTAATTTAAAATTAAAAAACAAAATGAAAAATAAAGTGGATCCAGATTCTCAACTGCATATTTTTTTTTTGAACAAAATCCATTCTGGAAGCATTCCCCGTGTTCTCGCTGTTTTCCATACGTGGAGTCCGCGTTGAGTGACTCCCTCTATTCTCGCCGTTCCCTTCGATTCCCCGAGGAGTCCTCGGGGAACGGCAAGAATACGCCTATAGTAAAACTGGTGTTTAATTCCGGAGCCTTCTTCCCAGAACACGTGTGTATGGTGGCTTTATGGAGCCATACATCGGTACTGCAGTGAGCTTTGAATTTTCTTAAAGTTTAACTGAAAAGCCAACTCATTTGTGTGTCATTTAATTGGATACACTGAACTATTTGGATTCTGCAAAGGGATTTTTTTATTTTCCACTATCTGCTCTAATTATGAGGCTCAGAATATCTCCAGCCGTCCCCACAGTGTAAATTCTACTATGACGCGGGAAATTTTAATCTCAACACAAATGCGGCTTTTCAGTGGGCAGTGGTGAGATTGGTGAAGATTGCTTAGTGCCTGAACCAAAAAAAATGATAAATCTTTCTCGTAAGGCATACAGCAAAAATACAAGTGCACAGAGGCACCGCAAATCGCATGGAAATTCCACTATTTGAAAATCGATTATTCGTGAACAGCGGAACAACGAAGTAACTCATTTTCAGCGGGTCTTCAAGCCAATTTAAGTGAATAAGTGATGGGTAACTAGATTGTCCTATCCTAGCCCTTTTCGGTTAAACTTTAAGTAAATACGTTGTATTAAGAACAAATAAGCCAATAGAACCTCCGTCTTTGGTCCCACGCGTCGACTATGGATCCCGCTCCCCTTAAAAAAAAAAAAAAAGATTAAGTAGAGCACTGAGTTTAGAGTTGACGCCCGTCTACTTCCCTCTTAACCGCTACGCATTGTGAGGATAGGCCGTAGCAGGCGTGTATGACCCGCTTCTGCAGTGACGTCACAAAATGTGACGTAACTAATAATCTTTGTAGTCTCGACTTTTCTTCTCTGGGTTCTACTTGCGATGAGCTGTTTGTAGAGGTAACGAAGTGTGCCGCATAGCTCCTATCATCCGCTCGTTCTCATCGGGAATCTACTCGACACCACATGGTCGTATACTACAGAGATCAGGAGGCTATTTTGCTTATTTGTTCTTTGTTTCATATCTATGTGTACGCAACGTTACGCTTTTACATTATCTTGAAATGATGTGTGGCGTGGTATAAAGTCTGTGCAGTATCGATTTTAGGCTCCAAAAAGCCCCAGAGTATGCTGGACCTTATCATTAGATAAAATACGTTTTATTGTTTTCGGTCGTGCAAAAATCACAGCATGGTGATAGAAAGCCGTCCAGCTCCATTAAGGGTCCTAACTCCATCAAGGGTTATTTATGGGCAGAACATTCGCTGTTTAAATTGGCAAAAAATCAAAATCTGCTCCTGCAAAAGTAAAGAAATAAATCGCTACTTAATTAGGTATTATTGGATGGGTAATGTTGTATTAACAACTTGAGCTTGAACAATCAGTTAAGAATTCAAACTGGTGATATTTCGATTTCCCTGAAGGGTCCTCGTCAGGCCTTTCAACCAGGTCACATGTTGAAAATGCATGTCAAGGTAAGGCCAGTTATCGTCGTGGAATAGTCACAGGTCTGTTTATATCTGCTCCTCTAGTCTGCAGCGCTGCTGGCTGCATCGTCACCTGATTTGGTCCCCAGTTTTGTCTTTGACTGTCTACACTATGTGCTGCTTGCTGATAGTTCTGGACTGCTCCTGACTCTGGCATAAATGCAGGATTCTGCTGCACAGGGTACTGCATCGGATAGTCGGGCTGTGTGTAGTAGGGCTGTTGCGCATCGTACTGCTGTTGCTGCATAGAGAACTGTTGCTGCTGCATTGCTACAGGTATTCCGATCATTTGGTGATCAGGAGACGTTGGCGATTGGACAGACTACAAGAAAACAAATGCGGAAGTTTATATGTTTGCAGTTTAGGCAAATCCCCTATTGCATATTGTTTTCTACTTCGGTAGAATATGAAAACATTTTATGAACTGAATAGAAACTGCATTTTCCCTGCAGACGCAAACAATGTAACAGCGCTATCGGGAAATAGGTGGTATGAGCCGCACCCTGTTGACGCAAAACGTAGATACTCGACAATAACAAGTAAAAGTACAGTCTATTTGGGCTAAATAAATAGTTTTGGATGACACAGTTCGTGGACTGTACGCAGAGATGCATACGCAGACCCTAGCATGCGGCCTCCTGAACTACCTAATAGACTTTGGGACTCTTGGGAGGACTATGCCAACAAGCATCCCCCCCCCCCGGTTCAACTGAATGAGCCTGGGAGCGAAAGGACTAAAGGAGAGAGGAGAGAGATGATGGACTGCCTGTGAAGAGCAGGGGTAGGACTGTTCCAAGAGCATATTACTATTTACATCGCTCGCTTGAGACACAGATGTGACAACCTTGTATCCCAACGGCCACACACACCTTTCCCGAAAGACCATATCGGGTAAAATTATGTTGAGAAGCCCGTTAGTCAGCTGACATTTTTTTTTCGGTGATATTTTAGCGAAATACGTTTATTTCAAATTTGGGCAGGCCTATTAGGTACGGCCTGAAGAACATTCTTGTCAGGAAGGAAGAAATTTCACGAGTACAAATTTCAGATTCGACATTTCAGGAAAGCCTCCTTTTAAGCAACTGTGTCATTCTTTGACGAACAACGAGTCATCGCTAAAGAAGTGATCTTCCGTAATATAAGGGGATTTCAACATTGTCTCTATCTTAAAGGACCCTACTTGCTTATTCTGCCGTTTATATTATCCCTAGCTGATTATGCTTATGGAATTATAAGCTTCTGAAATCCCTACCTTTTGTCATTGTTTTGTTAAACTGAAAAGCGAACTTATTTTTGTATTTTTTAACTGAATACACTGCATTGTTTGGATTGTGTTAAGGGATTTATTTTTCACTATTTGCTTCTAGTATGACGGTCAGAACATTAAGGCCGTCCTCACAACGCAAAATTCCACTGTGACGCCGAAAACATGAATCTCAACACACATGCGGCTTTTCAGCGGGCAGTGATCAGCTTGCGTACGGTAGCTCACTGCGTAAATGCTTATTTTCGTAAATAGTTTTTTTTTTCAAGCGTACAACACAGGTTGTGGAATTCTACTATTTGAAAATTGATTCTTCGTGAATAGCGGAGCAACGAAGTAAAGCATTTTCATCGGGTCTTCAAGTCTCTTTAAGTGATAAATGAGGGGTAACTAGACTGTCCTGTCTCAGCCCTTGTCGATTAAACCTTAACGATTTTTCGGACGAGCCGAGTTTTGCCAGTCACATAACGGCGCAACGCGGACTTACCGAAGCTTCAACGTCCACTTTTAAACCGAGGCGCGTTCAAATTTCGTATATTTTGCGTACAGCCGCCAAGTATGAGAGCAGGAAGGCTGGATCGAGTCGACAAGCGGTGACAAGAGGATTGCTAATTTCACTTGAAAATGGTATTTCAGAAACGATATTTCTGAGCCAGTTCATAATAAAAAGATTATAACTTGTAAGAGTTGTGCTTTGTTTCGTTCTTGAGTGAGTCAGCTATCTGAAAGAACTTGTTCCATATTCGTTCCGATTCATTCGATACATTCCAAACTCCCTAACGACACCGCACTGAGTTTTACGCTTTCCATGTTACGCTACCCCCGATGCTATCATTGTCACGACGATTGTTTGCGGGAAGCTCAGTCGTCAGAAAAAGCCTTATTTTTTCCATCTTTTGGCTAGAATTCTAAAGGCCGGGACAAATGCTTAAAACAGCCAAAGCCGTGAGTAATCCGTCAAAGCAGGGTCTATAGTTTTGAAGTAAACAACTACTCGCAATTGGACCTCCTCTCATTATGATCGAATCGTGGAAATGACTATTTCCCAGTCAATCTGGCCATCTCCTTGACATCACACGTAGTGGATTCACTTTCCTCGTCATCGTTTATTAGAACGAGCACTAATAGCAAGCACCGCCCTCAATACTCTGCCCCCAATTATTATACTAGGTCGAGCACGCGGAGCTGCTGAGACGTCAGATACTTGACCTATTAATAATCCGTTATTAGGTCAAGTGGTACTAGCTACCACCAGTAACCACCGCCTTCTATACTCGACCTACGAATCAATCTTCTATAGGTCGAGTATTTATTGCCGTCACGGCCCTGAATACTTGACCTCCTATGGAGAAAGGAGGTATTTGGTGAGAGAGTATTTAATGAAGAATGGATGGTAAGGATGATGAAGGATGAGTGTTTTGTCACTGTGAAAAAATTTGGACGTTATTTGAGGCTTGCGATGGAGCATAGAACAAGATTCTTAGATTAGGAGGAGTGTGTTAGTTGTAGAAGTAAGTTCATTTATTTATAAAAATTTTGTTGCCATGGCCCACGGGCTTTTTTTGGTAATATATTCTATTCTATTCTATTAGTAATATCAGGTTGAGTAGGAGAGGTCGGGGTTGAACTGTACGTTTTTCGTTTTCGGCTAATAATTCAGTTTCTGTAGAATTTGAACAATTTTTGAAGATTGGAAATGGAGACTAGCTATGTTCTGTGATTTTTTGAGAATTTAATTTCAACTGGTTTTGGTGCCACGATTTTTTCTTTTTTTCAAAAAATCGTCTGGTTCAGCCCCACCGGTGGGGTTGGTTCGGACGGTTGGTGTTTTGAACCGGACATGTTAAGATGAGTTCTGAATATGACCGAATAATGGTACAACTAAGCGCTAATGAAGTTTTCACTTATTGGAGAAGAGTTGGACTATCCAAACATACCACTTAACCGAAAAACTTCGGAAATTCGAACTCAAAAGAAAGTGCTTGTTGAACTTGACTTTTTCCACCGGAAGCAGTTAATTTAGATAGCTTGGCTACAGCAGCTTTATCCTCATTTCAGAACTCCGGAAAATGGTAAATATTTTGATGACAGGGTGGGCAACCGGACCTCTAGTATAACGTCCGGTACAACCCCCCAGAACGTGTCCGGTTCAACCCCACAGAGACATTTAAAAAAAAAATGAACACCAAGATAAAACGCAAAGTAGTAGGAACCCCGCAATAGGCTAGTAAGATGAAGAAATGAACCTACATTGGACTAAACTATCACCAACTCGCAAAAAACAACTAACTTCTTCTCTAGTCCGATTTGTGCGATGAAACAAATCAAGTCGCCTGGTTGGGAATCGGTTTGCAACTGAGAGTTCAAATTTCGTCCCATGAGTCAGAAGATTGTTGCCAACCTCAGTTAAATATTTCACGATTTTATAACTTTGGGTCTGCCCACACTTGAAACTGTCCGGTTCCACCCGCGTACGGTTCAACCCCGACCTCCCCTACGATTAGCTGCTGGGACGTCAAATACTCAACACATCTATCCTCCTGTTCAGATCGATTACTAATAGCTGCCACTGCTATAAGTACTCGATCTGCTTAGATATTTATATGGTTGAGTACCATTAGTCGCTGGGGGTTTGGTTACTCTAGTACTCGACCTACTACTTTCTGGCTCCAAGTTCCATACGGTCAAGTACTTTTAGCGTCCCAAGACACAAGAGTGCTCAACCATTAAAGGAACAGAAAACTTGACTCAAACTTGACTCGGGGAGCTAGCTAACATATCAAGAATGTACCCTGAGTCGATATTGAGAGTAAGAAAAATTCTCGTTACGACCATTGCAGTTTCCGAGAATTCGACTTTTGAGCAAAAGGTTTGTAAAAGCAAAAGGTTTGTGTGCCGCGACTAGGAATCGAACCCCGGCCGTCTAGTCGGGGAGGTCGTTACTTTGTAGTCTACATGTAAAAAGGCGAACTTTTACAGTACATGAGTGCGTAATTACAGTGCATAAGGGGCAAGGGCCTACCAGCTAGCTTTGGGAACACTAAGGAGGGGGTTCGAGACAGTTCGAGATGACAAAGAAGGGGGGGCCTGTCGACAATAAGACCCTGTATATTTATCCAAGCCCCCCGGGTGATTCGATGGCCGAAAGTCGCGTAGTCAAGTTTACTGTTCCTTTAATAGCGGCTGAAATTTCGATTCCTGGACTTGTTACTCGACTGGTCGAGTTCTATTAGCTCCTGCGTGTTGGAGGACTCGACCGGTCGGGTACTTTTAGCATTTGAGGTTTCAGTTCCTGGTCCGGGAACGGGAACGGTAGACACTAGTTGCGTTTTTTGCCTTTTCTCCATAGGTCGGTTAACCGACCTATTTGCCACTATTGACCGTTTTTTCGTCTCGCCGGTCGGTTCGACTGAGCTCTAAAAAACGGCTTATAAGAAAACATGGCGTCATCCCGTCGCCGGCGCCTATCTCTCCAATGAGAATTTTGCATTTCGCGCCGTGCCAAGAGCGTAGGTCGGTTGGATGGACCTCCCGGTTAACCGACCGGCGAACGGAGACAAAAAAACGGCTTATAAGAACTTAGGTCGGTTAACCGAAGGAAGAAAACGACTTATAGTGGGAAGTCTTGTAGGTCGGTTAACTGGATGAAGGCAAAAAACGCAACTACTGCCTAGATGTAAAGTATACAACTATTATAACATACTGGAACATAAACAGTAAACAGCAGTGCGAGGGGTAGGCTCTCTATTTGTCAGCACTCCTTATATCAGAGCAAAAGAACACTAGGAAGTAGTGCCAAGACTTGAAAAAAGTGACAAACACTCGAATAGCAGCGACACCAGCACCACTAGCGATAGAAAACGTCCCTACTGAAACTCAATCTGTCGCGCACCAATAGTGGCCCCAGTTACTTCATATCCTGAACACAGCAAAAAAAAATATATAACCAACCTCCCCTGTTTCCTCGATGTGTGTACTGTGTTACAGTGTTAGCTTTACAAGAGATTTCTAAACCCGCAAGTTTGTTTCGCTTTAAATGCCACAAGCGTAGAGGGCGGCGCGAGAGGAGGGCGTTGTTCTCCAATTGCAAATCATGGAAAGCATAGGTTTTGGCGCTACTCCCTAGTGTTATTTTTCTCTACATTAATGCGAACAACGGAAATTATTAGCTAGCCAAGTAATATTTTCGATAACGTGACTAACCAATTTTGACTTATACTGGCGGTAGTGCGAAGCGCCAATGATGCTGACGAAGAAAGAGATTGCACCAAATGAAATGAGCCAAGCGTTACTGACCATGGTAAATATGTAGTTTTCTGAAAAAAAATAAACAAGACAGCTTCAAATCAGATTGAGTTCTCGCTCCTGCTCTGGATCGCGTCGGAATTCCGTTACCACAGTTTCCGTTACTTTTGTAACGTCGCACTGGTTCAGATATGGATTCAGCAGAGATACTTAGTAGTTTGTCAGCTAGAAACACAAAACTCAGTATTTTCTGACCGTCGAGCCGTGCTCCCGGCCGAAAACCAGCACTTAAAAAAAAAAAAAAAAACTGAACGCATCAGAAAGTATTGGAATACGTCAGTTGTGCAATTTTTAACTCCAAACAAGTAGGAAAAGATCGACACATTCTGTTCTTTGATCTGCTAGTCTCATTTATAAGGCACAAGGTTAGAAAGTGTCGTATCGATAACCATTACCTGAACTAACAATGCATCGTGCGGTATCAGTACCGATACCGCTTCCAGAATTTCAAGAGGAACAACGGCTGTTTGAGAAATAACACGGCATTAAAGGTGGCGGACATATAATTAAATTCTGTGTCATGCAAATGAAAGAAAAAGGTCGAAAACATGTGTATACCAATGTTAAGCCTTTATCTTTTCGTTTAGACGTCTCAAAACAAAACCAAAGGTTTCGCACCCCAAAGGGGAATATTTATTGAACTTCCTGATGCAGACTGGGTCTAACAGATTTTCAGTGAATGAATGAATGAATGAATGAATGAAGAATTTATGACGCACTGCCCGAGGGGGTAAGTGCAGTAAAAGTACAAAGAAATATAAAATAGTAACAAAACACTCAAAACTAATTTCCATAGAGGTTCACTAATTTAGAAAATTTATTTGCCAGACTCCCTTAACATGTAATAGCATCCTAATGGACCCTTAACCAGTTCCATCAGGTAATAGTTTAGACCATTAAGATTATCAGACAATTATGGTTAGTTCTTAAAGTTCTAGTTTTGACCGGATCCCGACCATTTCTTTAAAGTTCAAATTTAAGTTCAGCATTTCTTTCCTTGTTGTAGTATCCGGTCAGGGATGGGCAATTATCATCGTTAGAATACTAAAACGAGGAAAGAAATGGTGAACTTAAAATTTTCAAGTTTCCGACCCCTCAAAGAATACCAAACAGAGTTCACCATTTCTTTCCTCGTTTTAGTACTCTAACGATGCTAATTGCCTACAACGTACCCCTGAGAGAATACTAAAACGAGGAAAGAAATGGTGGACCTGAAATGTTTTAGTTGCCGACCCCTCACTGGACTCCGAGGATTTGAGTTGCCTACCGACAGGATACAAAAACGAGGAAAGAAATGGTGAACTTTAAATATGGAAGTTGCCGACCCCTCACAGGCAGAGAAAAGGCACGGTGCGTCTTGCCAGTTTTTCGAATCCTCGAGTTCTGGTTCATCTTTCCTCGTTTTAGTTTGCCTTTTCTGGTTTTAGTGTGCTTGCCTGGTTTTCTCGTGCACCCTCCCTTTCCTTTCCTTTTTTGCTTTTAGTCGATCCCCCTCCTCCTCTCCTAAGGGGCTATGCAGCCCCTGCATAGCCCCTGTTAAGAAACCCAGCTTCATACCCTACTCACCTTCGTCTGTAGAACAGAGGCCATCAGGGACCGATACTCCTGATATCCCAACCGCAACAAGAAATGCAGAAAAGAACGCTGAACTAAAGATCATACCAGCGTATGCATTGGTCCTGAAAGTATAAGCCACTATATAGTATATAGCCAACCATTATGCACTTCTTTGGACTATGAAAAAATAACGCTGAGCTTCCGATAACATGGCGCCTGCGCAGTGTGCACGAGAGAAAAAAGTAAAACAGAACAAGAGCTACGAGCTCATATGGCACTTGTTACGAGTAGGCGGTACAAGAAAGTACACGAGAACGTCACAAACTAAACCCGCCATCCAAAATGCGGTTCGGACTTAGAAATAGAATATGCAGTTTCACTCTGGTCTGATCATTTCTGGCATCGCCTCGGATCATCTGGGGCAAATGACTGTTGTAATTTCCAAGTATCATCCCAATAAACCCACTGGTTTGATCCCTAGACGTGCAACAGTTTCCAGTACCTCCCTCCAACTTCCCCTACCGCGGCCGAATCCGGCTCCGATTCGCGAACGGATCACCAGAAGCATCTTTACTCACCACCTACCAAGTTTCACTCGAATCTGGGCGTTTTTCGGTAGGTGCCGCCCCCCCCCACCGTGGTCGGATCCGGTTCAGACAATAAAATATGCCATCTAGGACACATGCTTACTCTACATTCCAAGTTGCATTTAAATCGCTGCACTCGTTTGACCCCTATGCGAGCCACAAGATTTACAGGACTCCCCCTAATGTGGCCGAATACGACTTGAAAACTTAAAATCCGAATCTCTGACATCTCCTCTTCCCGCCCAGCAGGTTCGACTGGAATCGGAGCGTAGCCTATCGAATCCCTCGACTGCAAGTGTTTCACGAATTTCCTGTGCCCGTCTCCAACCACCACACAAGTATCGGATCCTATTTCATTCATATCCCATCACCCGTTCAAAAGTTATGCACGACACTAGATTCCGGATTCCCTATCCCTCCACTCCCCTACGATGGTCGGATCGGGTAAACGACTATTCTCAAGTCAGTTTAATTTCCATCGTCCTAGTACGGTATATCAAGACGTACCGAACTCGCGGGATTGCCAGAAATCCGGGACCCCCAACTTTCGCACAGTGCCCGGATCCGGTCCGGTTATGTTATTGATGTATCTAGGACTTATCATTGTTCTTCCGACCAAATCTCATCCCGATCCCTCCACTCTATATGAGTTCCCAATTTTTCCGTCCCCCCTCCAACTCTCTCGAAAGTCACCGAATCCCGACCGGATTTGAAGTGGGACGTCGGAGGCACGAGGTCTCTCTAAATATTAAGTTTCATTAAGATCCGGTCATCCCTTAAAAAGTTATAAAACATTTATATTTTCCGGATTTCCCTCCCTCCACTCCCCCCAGATGGTCGGATCGAGAAAACCACTATTCTCAAGTCCGTCTGTTGGGGTCCCTGACATGCCTGCCAAGTTTCATCGTTCAAGCACATCAGGATGTAGCCTACCGACCTCGCGGGATCACTAGAAATTCGGACCCCCCCCCCCCCCGCAACTTTCCCACAGTGACCGGATCTGGCCCGGTTATGCCATTCACGTATTTGGGACCTGTGCTTGTTCTTCCCACCAAGTTTCATCCCGAACACTCGATTCTAAGCGTTTCTCGAGATTTCCGGTTCTCCGCTCAACTCCCCCCAGTGACATCGGATTCGGTCCGGATTTAAAATGAGGCGTCTGAGACACGAGATCTTTCTATATATCAAGTTTCATTAAGATCCGATCACCCGTTCGTAAGTTAAAAATACCTCACTTTTCGGACTCCCCCTCCCTCCACCCTCCCTACCAGATGATCGGATCAGGAAACGACTATTCTCAAGTCAATCTGCTCGGGTCCCTGACACGCCTGCCAAGTTTTATCGTCCTAGCACATTAGGATGTACCGAACTCACGTGATCACTAGAAATCCGAATCTATCCCCCCCTAACTCCCCCACAGTGACCAGATCCGGTTCGGCTGTGTCAATCACGTATCTAGGACTAGTGCTTATTCTTCCCACCAAGTTTCATCCCAATCCCTCCACTCCAAGCGTTTCCCAAGATTTCCGACTCTCCCCTCCAGCTCCCCCCAAGGTCACCGGATCCGGTCCAGATTTTAATCACGTCGTCTGGGGCACGAGGTCTTTCCAAATATCAAGTTTCATTAAGATCCGATCACCCGTTCAAAAGTTATAAATTCCGAAATATTCCGGATTCCCCCTCCCTCAACTCCCCCCACGATGCTCGGATCGGGGAAGTGGCTATTTCCAACTTAATCATTTAGGGTCCCTGATATGCCTGCCAAGTTTCATCGTCCTAGCTTATGTGGAAGTGCCCGAACTAGCAAAACCCGGACCGACAGACCGACCGACAGACCGACCGACGGACGGACAGAAATTGCGATCGCTATATGGCACTTGGCCGAAGGGCAAGTGCCAGAAAAAGGACTCGTCCGTCTTAACAAAAAATATCTCAAAAGAAACTACCTGCCAGTTCCTTGTTTTAATGCTTATTTGTTTTATTTATTTATTTGTGACCCGCTTTTTGGATAACAGCGGAGTATGAGTAAATACACAAAGGAAAATATGCGAAGACTCGACAATGTTTCTTTCCCAACGACACCGTTGAAGAATGATAATCCTCACGCGGGCATGCACGAAAACTTCGGAGCCGAAAAGAAGCTTGGTGCGCCAGAACGAGAACTCCCGGACAGTAAGGCACGACCGATTATTCCGGAGCCTAAAAGAAGGCATGCTAGAACATTAGCCCTGCCCTTCGATAATTTTCACGCAGGCATGCCCGAAAACTTCGGAGCCTAAAAGAAGGTACGCCAGAACTTGGGTCCATTTCGGGAACTCCCGGATCCTAAGGCACGACCGAAAATTCCAGGACCCACAGAACAGAAGGCGCGTTAGAACATTTGTCCTTAACTCCAGAGCCTAAAGGAAGGCACGTGAGAACATTGTTCCTGCCCCTGACTCTGAAGCCTGAAAAGGCCCTTTTGGTTTTCGTGCCTCTTTTTAGTGCTCGTGCCACGTATAGTATGTCGTGCCGTGCTTCTTTTGTTCGATCCCGGATCGACTAAAAAAAGGCACGGCAAGACATGGTGCAGGAGGCACGAGTAATAAAAAGAGATTAGCAAGTAGTAGAAGTAGACAAGTAACTGAGAGTTCGTAACTCCAGAGCCTAAAAGAAGGCACCTGTCAGGCTTCGAACATTGTTACTGCCCCTGGCTCTGAAGCCTGACAGGGCCCTTTTAGTTTTCGTGTCTCTTTTTAGTACTAGTGCGTCCTATACTATGTCCTGCCGTGCCTCTTTTTAGTCGATCCCCAGCCCTTCGATAATTTTCACGTAGGTATGCCCGAAAACTTCGGAGCCTAAAAGAAGGTAAGCCAGAGCATGGGTCCATTTAGTCCTAAGGCCCGACCGAAAATTCCGTAGCTTACAGAAGGCGCGTTAAAACAATGTCCTGCCTCCCTTTCTTCGATCCCAACAAATTCAGCTTACGTAGGCTATTTAGCGCAGTTAGCTATGATTCGCAGTCGGCTTGGGTCGAGGGTGTATTTAAATATATGCTCTTATGTTCGATCACTGTACTCCCGCATGAGCCTTGTCACATGCTTTGTTGCAAGCCTCCAGCAACACCCAAAATTTATCACACTGTCCCAGAGCTCATCTTTCATCTTCTTGACATCCATACAACATTTAGTAAACACTCTCCATACTTCTCTCTTCTCCATTCATTCACTTCCTCAACACTCACACCTGCTAACCACACTTTCATCATCACTACACCACACATGGGACAAAAGTAGGCCTACTGCGGGAATGGGAAGTGAGAGATTTGAAGAAAGGCATTACAAGCATTTTCCTGGAATGAAGGCTTTGGCAAAAGCGACTCCGACGGCTCCCGTTGACATTATCCAGACTCCAGCACCGATTCCAATACAAGCTACAAACGCGCAACCGAACAGAAGGTTGAGTATCTAAAAGGGTAAGTGTTAGTCTCTCTGGTGGAAAAAGGCATGAAAAACGGTGGTAACATACTTAATACCATCTTCTTTCTCGTGGGATCGTAAACAAGACCAAATTTTTGTCTGGAAACAGTCAGTCTGTCTTTTAGCACGAAGGGGTTGAGATATTTTATGAGGCCACCTTGTTTTTCTTACCCCTATTTTCACATTAATCATTTACAGAATGCTTCTCACATATTTCATGTTTGCCAGATTCTGTGCGAACTACTTTTCCTGTCACCACCAGCTTGTGAGGGCATGACCTCTGTAAATGGTAATCCGTCTCCTCGGAAGTTAGTTTACTGATTGAACTATTTGCACAATGAATGATATATCTACACAGCTGGTACACAGAGTACTGAATGACAATGATACAAGTGACGCACCGTCACACAACTCCTTCGGGAGTTGTTGTGCTAAAGAACGCCCACGATCAAAATGCCCACGGTTCAAAATGCCCACGATCAAAATATCCACGATTAAAATGCCCACGCCTCAAAATGCCCACGACTAAAAATGCCCGCGACTCAAAATGCCCACAATTCAGGTCGGACACCCGAACTCGAAATCGTCCGAAATGCCGGCGGCCAAAATGCCGACAGTTCAAAATGGTCACAGAGGAGGCTAATATCGTCTTGGTTCAAAATGCCGACGGCTGAAACTGTCCACTCCACAGGGGAGGCCAAATCATCCTGGGACAACCGACTACAAGATAATAAGAGACACAGGATTAACCACGGAAAAGGTTTTGAAAGGAATTATTTTATTGTTTCTTGATCAGTTCAGAATTATTTGCGTGAAAGTACAGAAGCAATGTCGTATAAAATTGTGCTAACACAGAAAGCAAAACCAGGCGATCCAAATCCTCCAGTTAACTTGCATCCTGAAGGTAAGAGTTATTCGTCAATTAAAAATTCCAAAGGGGTTCATTATCAGTCAGAGGCTTCCTCAAGAAAGCACAGCGCTTTTGAGGCATCTAACCACGAGGCAATACGCATGTTTCTTGTAAATATTTTTACCAGTTTTATAGTATAACTGAAATTATACCAGTTCAACATGCGATCATCGTCATTCTGATACTCGGGTCTACTTCTCCCGTTGCTCACTCACACCTGATTCAAGTTTACTACATACTGAACCCCTCAAATAATCCAATCGTGGGCATTCTGAACCGTGGGCATTTTGAGTTGTGGGCATTTTTAACCATGGGCATTTTGAGCCGTGGTCATTTTGAGTCGTTGGTATTTTTACTGGGCATTTTAAATCGTGGGCATTGTGATCGTGGGCATTTTGAGTGTTAACCAGTAAGTTAGCACATAAAGGAGGTTAACTCAACCGTTAGTGCGTCATTGTGCAGATCGAGAGGTTCCTGGTTCGCCTCTCGATGTCATCAGTTCTTTTGGTATTTATACATTTTGCGAAGTTTTAGAGCTGCTACGCGTCGATTTAAAGATTCGACAGATTTGTAAAAACACGTGCTATATGGGTATATGGATATGGGTATATCTGAACTTTGTTTTCTTCCCGGACGAAGAGTTCGCTCGGAATCTGGACAAAATCAGAAAATTTTTATAAGTAAAATTCTTTCTGAAGTTGACCATTTCCTCAAGAGGAATGACGGGCGAAGAGGGCACAATGTGTCTTTTCCCGATGACAAATTTATAGCCTGTGTAGTTGTATGGTAGTTATACAAAATGTTGCATGTATTGATAGATAGATAGATTTAATATTCAGCTTTCGCCATAAACAATACAAAAAGAAAAGAAAAATAAATGTAACAGGGCTAAACTGCCTAAACAACAGCATCCTAGCCATCACTCGAGCAGTGCTTGGTTTATCTTCAGGTTTGAGAAGAGTGGGTCAATTGTATGTTTAACTAGCACATCATCCGACTTGTGGAGTCTCAAAAATAGGCTTGACCTAGCCTTACGGTTTATCTCATCAAATGTTAGACATCGCCTTGAGACCATTTCACCAGAGACACTGCAAATTGTGGGCAGTCGGAAAAACCGCCGAAGCACTTTGTTGAATCCCACTTTGGCGGAGTTGAGGGACACAGATTTGCACTGAGAAACCAGCGCAACTGCGAAGAACTGATTGCAGTAACATTTAAACAGACGAATCTTTACTGCTTCACTACAGTCCCCGAACTTCCAGATCAGCAGATTAGCTCTTTTAAAGAGGCTTTCTAGCGACTTTTTCAGGTGTAAATCATCACACTGGGAGTCGGTAAGTATGTAGCTTAAGTAACGGAATTCAGGGACAAACTCTATTTCTCTACCAGACAAAAACACTGGTTGCAGACCAGCTCTGAATCCACGTGGGAGGAAGGCCATACAGAAGGTCTTTTTCGTATTAAAAAGGACATTGAATTCACTTCCATATTGCTCGCATACTTTGAGCAGCTGGTTAAGACCGTAAATTGTTGGTGCGAGGATTGCAAGGTCGTCGGCAAATAGTAGGTGGTTGTACTCTACCCACAAAGCAACCAACCTGTTTCTCCGCTAGTCTCCTAGATAGTTCGTCGGCGTATACAGAATATAATAGAGGTGAGAGAACTCCTCCCTGCCTTAAACCGTTCTTAAGGAGAAAAGCACTGCTTAGTTCCGTTCCCCACTTAACATGGAACTTTTGGGATTGGAACCAAAAAGCTAATAGCTTCACATAAACTGGGGGCACGCCTCTATCAAGCAAGCACTTCAAAAGTTTACGATGGTTTACTCTATCGAAGGCTTTCGCTGCGTCGATAAAGCATACGAACACTGGTGTCGAGAAGAAAAGAAAATATTGTACGACGAACTTTAGAACGTAAATAGCAAACTCAACTCCTGAGTTTTTCTTGAATCCAAACTACATTGATATGTAGTAGTACAGAATACTTCAATTTAATGTGCTTCACACACTGGGCTAATTTTCAGCAGTAGTATTCAGTAGCACCCGCCTTGCTCCAGTGGCATCCAGTCTTGCTATAGTAGCGTGTAGTAGCCTCAGTTGTACTGTATGCTACTTTTTCGTACAACTTCATACTACTATTTTGAGGTAATTTTTCATCGGGTTGGCCTCTCAGACATGTGCCATTAATGCAGTGAAACAAATAACACTAATGGTATCCACTAAAACTTACTGAAGTAATACTTATCAGGATTCCAAGCACAATTTTCGCGAATCCAGAGCCTTGGAACTTCTTTCGCGATTTTTTATTGATCATTGTTGTATTGGCCTGGAACTGCATTATAATCAAAGTACACTAAACGCTAAAATAATTTACGAAAAAGAAATAAGACATGATAATAATATGCTGATAAGGAGTGTACGGTACTTAAAAATACTGAACAAACACCGATCTCTTATCCTTTTACGATCGATCAGTTATTGATTAGGCTGTTGAGGCCTTTTCTAGGAATATTCTTTGTAGCGGCATCTATATTAAAAGCAAGTATCACTTGGCGATGCATCATGTAGTTAACATCCAAGACGTACTCCTACTAGATAACGCTTAAGCAGCACTGGCGTCGAAATTAGACAGGACAGGACGACCACACAAGACATACTTTCGCCATTTCCCGGGGACTCCCACAGTATTGTGCCCGTTGTTTTTTGTCCCAAGAACTCGCCTTCCGCATTCTCTCGAGTCCCCACAGAGGGGAAACACATCACAATCCTCAACTCAACAAGGGCTACGGACCAGTGACACTTAATGTGATGATAATGTGAAACGACCCACTGGTTTGGTCCCTACGTGTGAAACAAAATTTTCGGGAGAGCACTCCAAATCCCCTTTTCGTGTTCGGATGTAGTCCAGGTCCAGGAATGGAACATCTAGAGCATTTGCTCCCACCAGGTTCGCTCGAGGTTCATCTCATTCGAAGCGTTGCATTTTCGGCAAATGTCCAGTAGCCATTTCAACTCGCCCACCGAAGTCGCATCCGACCAGGAAGAAATAGCACACCTAGGTCTTATGACCATTTTACCCTCCAAACTTTATCCCATTGCTCCACTGGTTTGGTCTTAGGCATACCACAGAAATGCCGGTACCCCCTCTATCCTCCACCTTTCTTCACAACGTCCCCGACCATTTCCGCCCACCCAATTCGCTTCCGGCCAGTACCCCACACTGGCACGTCTGGGCCAAATGACCTTGTACCCATCCCTATCGCCTAGGCATGCCGCACAATTTCAGAGACCCCCTCCACCCGCCCACCTCCACCATGGGCAGATGCGCTCTAGACTAGACACATAAATGTTGCATCCAGGCCATTTTGCTTCTTTCACCCATCACGTTTCAATCGAATCAGAGCACTTCCAGATAATTTACCCCCCCCCACTTACCACCTGGACCAAATCTGGCATGGACTCGAAAAAACTGTATCCAGAAATAGAAAACCTTTGTTTCGTCCAAGTTTCATCCCATTCTCGCCTTCCGTTAAAATGAAAGTAAAATTTCTTCGGCATCTGCAACTCGGATCACCTGTTCGCAGGGGTGACCTCAGATTCTCATTCCCTCTACCTCGCAGGGATGATCGAATACTGGAAAGGAAGATTTCTTTGGGCATTCTTTCGGATCTTTTAATGGTCAGAATATCCTGGATTCCTCCTCCCTTCAGACCCACATGCAAGACCGAGTCCGGGAAAGCAAAGATATTTTAGCATTGGATATCGTATAGAATAGAACAGAATATATTACCAAAAAAACGTACTGTACCATGTACTTTGTTTCCGACCATCTGGGGAGGGGAATAGAGAGAGGAGGATTCGTTTTGCCGAATTATTGATTGTAATAAATAAACCTTAGCCTACTATTTTTGCTTTTCTACGAGAAACAGATTGGTGTATGACTCGAGTGGTATTCAGCTCGGGATCGACTCTAAGCAGGAAAGGAAAGGAAAGGCACGGTGCACGAGAAAAGCAGGCATAACCGGGAAAGGCAAACTAAAACGAGGAAAGATGTACCAGAACTCGAGGATTCGAAAAGCTGGTCAGCTGCAACGTGCCTTTCCTCTGTTTAGTATCCTGTGAGGGGTCGGCAACTTACATATTTAAAGTTCACCATTTTTTTTCCTCGTTTTAGTATTCTGTCAGGGGCATAACATAACACCCTTAATCCGGTGACGAGTCGGCAACCAACATATTTTAGGTCTACCATTTCTTTCTTCGTTTTAGTTATCTCTCAGGGGTTTAGGCATAGTTAGAGTACTAAAACGAGGAAAGAAACTAATGGTGAACTCTAAATTAGTTCTCTTTAAAGCACAACTCTTACTAGAAATAACCTTTTCCCTGTGAAATGGATCAGAAAAAAATATTTTCGAAAATACCATTACTTTCCATCAGAAATTAGCGATTTTCTTGTTAGCGCCTGTCGACTATGTCCAGCCTTCCTGATCTCCGACGCGTCGGCTGGGCGCAAAACATTTGAAAACTGATCACGCCGTGGTTAAAAAGTGTGAAAACTAAGCAAATAAAAGAAGTAATAAACAAAAGCGTCTCAGATCCTTATGTGTGAAAGAGTTGTCAGCAGACGTTGATGATCCCGGCAAATGTTTCGTTGTGTGACGGGCAAAACTCGGCAAGGCCAAAAAAGCGCTAAAATTTCGTAGGCACAAAACGAAACAATGGAGAAAGGTGGGGATTTTAGAAGCTTATAATTCTGTATGGGAGCTAGATATATTATACAAATCAGAATAAGCAAGAGGGGTCCTTTAAGGGGTTGGTAACTTACAAATTTAAAGTTCATCGTTTCTTTCCTCGTTTTAGTATTCGGTAGTACAACTTCAACATCCACTGTTTCTTTCCTACACTGTCAGAAGTTTCATAACAGATAGCGCATAACACTTTCAAGGATAACACCTTTTCACTTAGAAATAAAGTGTTATGACCGATTAAGTTTACACTATTTCGTGCCTAGATCTCCAACAACACCTTCAATTGTTAAAAAACCTAACGGGAACGAAAGAAACATAGCAGATAACATCCCAAAGTGTTATCTGTTGAAACCGGGCATCCTTCTGTTGTTGTTTTGTAACTTCTGACAGTGTAGTATTTTTACCAATTGAAGGTGTTGTTGGAGATCTAGGCACGAAATAGTGTAAACTTAATTGGTCATAACACTTTATTTCTAAGTGAAAAGGTGTTATTTTTGAAAGTCTTATGCGCGATCTGTTATGAAACTTCTGACAGTGTAGCTGTAATATCCTTTGAGGGATCAGCAGGTAACATATTTAAGTTCAGCATTTCCTTAAGAATACTTAACACCAGTTTTCACCATTTCTTTCATCGTTTTTGCACTCTAACGATGTTAATTTCCTACCCGTGACGGGATACTAAAAGGAGGAAAGAGAAGGTAATCATTAGGTTTTTGAGTTGCCGACTCCTCACCCGACTCTAAGGGTATGAACTGCCTATCCTGACACGACACTAATACGAGGAGAAGAAATGGTGAACTTAAATATGTTAGTTGACGTCCCCTCAAATAATACTAAACAGAGGAATGGGATCGACTAAAATCGGGAACGGAACGGAACGACACGGGGCAGAAGGAACGCGTACTAAAAACGGGAACACCGTAATAAAATATTCCGATTCATGCAGGGGGAACAAGTACTAAAATCGGGAATGCCCGTCCCCTGTTCTTTAGCAGGGATCCTGTCAATCCCGTTTTTTGTACTTGCTTCTGAAGAAAATGGAACCGAGTACTAAAAATGGAACCCGAGTACTCCTGCCTCGTGTCGTTCCGTTCCGTTCCCGATTTTAGTCGATCCCCAGAGGAATGGCATGGTGCAGCTTGCCAGTTTTTCGAACACTCGAGTTCTGGTGCATCTTTCCGATGAAAAATTTGTAGCCTGCGTAGTTGTATGATGGTTGTACGAAAAAGTTCATGTATTGATATGTAATAGTAAAGAATACTATCATTTAATGTGCCTCAGACTGGGCCAATCTTAAGCAGTAGTATCCATCCAGTAGAATCCTCTATTGCTATAATAACATCCAGTCTTGCTAGTAGTAGCATGCAGTAGAATGCAGTGACACGGTAGCCCTGACATAGAAGCATGTAGTAGCATCAGTTCGTACTGCATGCTACTTTTTCGTACAACTTCATGCTACTATGTTGAGGTTTCCTCGTTTTAGTTTGCCTTTCCTGGTTTTAGTATGCTCGCCTGCTTTTCTAGTGCACCATGCCTTTCCTTTCCTTTCCTGATTTTTGTCGATCCCAATTCTATAAACCTGAAACAATACTCTTACCAAACTTCCTTCTCTGTCTAGCGAATTCCTGTTATTGCGAATTACGAAATTCGTACGATTTTCAGCAAGGGGTCTTGTGTTTCTTGGCTATTGTGTCTAACCGTCATGAGTCTTGAGACCTGCCAGACATCCGTCCGTCAGTCGTGTATTTTGTGGTAGTCATTACCCCTGCCCAGGCCCTTTGAACTGCCCCTGAGCTCTGAGATTCGATTACATCAAACTTACAATAGACTGCTAATCTTGCTCTCTTTCTTTAAAACATACGGTAGTTGAATTTTCAATGTTACAAAAACGTTTGCAGTTGTCACGAATGTTACTACGACATGTTCGACGAAAAGCGAAAATGGGCAGCAGGGCTACAAAACAATGTTACAAAAACGCTTGCAGTTGTCACGAATGTTACTATTACATGTTCGACGATAAGCTAAAATGGGCAGCAGGGCGCCGGCTGCCACCCCCTCAACTTTTGGCTAGCGACGCCCCTGGTTGTAACCAGTACATAGGTAAACTTGCGTTTAAGTGTTGAACCTTCTTCCAGAATACACTAGTGGACCGGCTAGTGCGATTTATTGCTTTCTCTCGTACAAAAAACATACGTTTATGACTTCCCCGATAGCTCGGTTAAGCTCAACATTAGTTCCATCCCCAAAAACCGAGCACATTCCATATTATCAGCGCCCAACCTCCTCACCTTCAGAAGTTGGTGTTTATGTTTCGGGGCAAAACATTCGCTGTTTAAAATAGTAAAATACGAAACCCATTCCAGGAAAAGTAAAAGATTATGCCAACTTTTGGTAACTTGGGCATGGATAATCAACTAAGAATTTTAACTGGCGACATTTTGTTCTCTGGTCAGTGCTCTTCAGGCTTTATAACCAGGTCACATTCTGCCTAAGTTTTCAAAATAACATGCCAATTACAGTCGTGGGATTTTCGTTGGTCTATTTGTATCTAATCCTCTGGTCGCCAGCGCTGCTGGCTCCATCGACATCTGATTTTCCCAATTCTGTTGTGCGCTCTGTGCTGATTGCTGATAGTTACGGACCGCTCCTGACTCGGGCACAAATGCAGGATTCTGCTGCGCGGTGTATTGCATCGGGTAGTATGGCTGTGCGTAGTAGTGCTGCTGTGGTTGCTGCGTAGGGAACTGTTGTTGCTGCATTCCGAGAGGCATTCCGCCCATTTGGTTGCCATTAAACATTGCAGATTGGGCAGCCTACAAGAAAATGAATGTTGAAGTAGCAAATAGTTAGACATAACCGTATATGTAGATTTCGCAAGGAACGCTGCACTTTCGGGGGGGGGGGGCTTAAGAAGAATATAAACTGAGCTAGTTGCGCTACGGTTTTCCGAAGACGCAAAAGCCGAAACTTGTCACCATACGACACTTCCAAACCGCAGTAGCCGCATGACATTGACACAAATTCCAGAAAGTCAAGGTTTTATTTAGGTACGCTAAGAGCCAATGGCCATGGCAGATAAATGAAAAACAAACAAACCAGATACCCCTTATAAGCATCTATCCCTGTCGTCTAAAGCTATCCTGAGGAACCTCGCCATTCGTCATGGCGCTGGACATCCTTTCTTCACTCACTACCTTTCCATACACTCCAAAAGTTTCTGAAAAGCTCACTCCCACTTAAGTTCTACCGCGCATAGGACATGAGTAAGGACCAGAGCAAAATAACACTAGGGAGTAGCGCCAAGACCTATCCTTTCCATGCTTCGCAAACGGGCCATAGTTGTAGCACCGCCCGTTACGCTTGCGGAATTTAAAGCGAGACAAACTTGCTGATTAAGAAATTTCTGGTAAAGCGAAGACGCGGTCTGCTTTTTTTTTGCTGTGTTCACAATATGAAGTTATTGGAGCCATCACTAGTGCACGACCGATTGAGTTTCAGTAAGGACGTTCACTATCGCTAGTGGTGCTAGTGTCGCTGCTATTCGAGTGTGTGTCACTTTTGTAAAGTCTTGGCGCTACTCCCTAGTGTTATTTTGCTCTGGTAAGGACCCGACTCACGGCTTGGTATTCCCAATATACCTTTTCTCTCTCAGACTGCCTTCCTTACAATTAACAAAATCTCTGATTTCCTCCCTTTTCATATTGGCGATTAACTATTTATAATTAAATACATAACACAGCCTGTTTGAGCCAGGCTTTGGATGACACAGTTCGAAAAGCGTACGGAGAGACCTTAGCACGTGGACGCCTGTTCATCGCCATCTGTTATAAGTGCAATGTCACCTGTGTGACAACGGTATAATATCCCACGCCATCTGGCCGAACTGCCATTTCTGGCAAAACTATTCGTTCAGCCTAGGCAAGATGATGTGGTAGAAATTTTGTATTCGACGAAATTTCTGCAAAATGCGTAGGTTCGAATTCGGATTTTGCTATGGCTTGAAGAAGAGAGTGGTCAAGAACGGTTAATGTCGCCTAATAAAAAAAAAATCTATTGTAGTAATGCGTTAAGTAAAAGGTAAGGTAAGGAATCAGCATCAGCTATAGGGTACTGCATAACTGGTGCAACTGCTATAACACGCATAACTGGTGTTGATGATCTGCGATTCTCTGCCCACAGCCAGGAAATGCAATGGGTGGTTGGGGGCTAGCACAAGAAATCCGAAGAAAAACAGACGAAAATGTTTTTTTTAAAGGAAAGTACTGAAAAAGGGAAGCGAATATTGCTCTCTCGAAAATTATATTCGATGAGGGCTAGCCATCCTGGTGCTTTCGCACACCCTTCCTGTTACCTTCTCCAGATTTTTTCAGGTAGCCATTTGAAGCTGGGTGGACTTTGACTTGCCCCCCGCCCTAAACCAAACAGAAGGCACTATCGAGACTCGAACCAGCGACCCTTCCCTTACAAGTTCGGTGCGCTAACCATTCAGACACGGACGGAGTAATGCGTCACGCACCACTAAAGATCATTTCAGACATGCCTCCTTTAAAGGCGTTTCTCCGTGGCATGTTTGTGAAGAAGCAGAAGAGTGTGCGACGCACTCGACCAAGTTGTACACGCCGTTTTGTCAAAAAAAATCCGAAAAATATAATACTTTTCAAATAAAATTTCAACAAAGAAGGAAAAAGCACCAGGCTTACTTAGGCCCGTACCATTCTTAAATGATAGGACCCTTAGTTTTAAGTCTACCTACTTGAGAAAGTAGCTCATTTTATTAATCACACTTTGATTTACGGCTAAGTTCAAATTTCCCGCTAAATCTCGAACCACAAAATCGAAACTCACCTCGAGAGTTGTTTGTCAAATTCGAAACAAACTTTTAGATCGTGGAAACGGAGCTGTGGCCCACATGAACGATCGCGGATAAACACCTTGAGCGTGTTCCACCTTACTTACCGCAGTTACTAAGTACTATCAGTTACTATTTCGAGAAGGTTGGGACGGTCAGCGTAGTAATTTTCACGAGGTTGGTACGAAAATAGTAACTAATAGTTACTATTGTTAGAAGGGTGGAACAACCTCTTTATGTGACGGCATAATTCTTTGGTGAACAACAGAAGGCCGTCGTCAAGGACATGACTTAGTGTGGTAAAGGATTTTTCGCACTGTGCCTGCAAGGCCTTCGATTTCGTCAATAAGTTAAGTAGTAACAAGAACAAATAATCACAAGAAGTCTTTCCATCTCTGTAATACGACCAGGCGAAGTCGAATATTCTCATACACTACCCAATGCTAGCTGATTGGTTGTCTACCATTGTGACGTCAAGTCTGATTCGCTGCACACCCGGTTCTCCACACCTGCAGGCATCCTACAGTTTTTCACCTGATATATATGCGTAGCGGCGAAAAGGGAAGTTGACGGAAATCAACTCAAACCTCAAAGCAAGTAACCCTAGCTCCGCTCAGTTTTATCGGGGTAGGGGGTATCTATAGTCGCTGTATGGGACCAATTGCGGAAGTTCTATTGGATTATTTGTTTTTGGTAGTGATTAGAAACCATATCTTCTTCTATAAAACTGGAAAATCGTGTAAAAAGGTGGGCCAGCGTGAACAGTCAACGTTGGTCTTAGGGATCTCTTCAGCAACCTATGAAAAAAGGAAATAGCCTATCCCGATAAAAAAATGCGTAGCGTGTGCAGTTGTATATAAAATTTAGATATATAATATGTAGTATATAAAATTTGTGTGTAAAATGAAAAAACTTGAACTTGAAACTTGAACTATTAGCATACTATCATTTTTACTATCATACTATCATTTAATGGGCCTCAGACTGGGCTAATCTTAAGCAGTAGTATTCAATAGCATCCCGTCTTGCTCTAGTAGGATGCAGTGGAAACAGTTACTAGTGTATGCTATTAAAACTTACAACTCCATATAATTAATTCTGGAAAAATTTTCATCGAGATAAGGTAACGGGATTAGGTTGACTTACCACTTTTGAATTATACTTGCAGACATACTCAGCGCCAGCGACGCTGGAAAGAACAGAGATTGTGCCAAGTGAAACAAGCAGGCCGTTGGTGACCATGGTGAATATGTAGTTTCCTAAAAACAAAGGGCAATCATTATTGTTGGCGTTTTTAAAACAGGTTTTGTTCGTCGTCGGCTTATTTCGCCGCTTGGGCCAACCGAACCGCAGAACCTGTCTATCGAGTCTCTCTAAACAGTCAGAGAGGATCGAGGTCCACGACAGAAAGTTTTAGAGCCTGAGAGACAGGTCCTGCGGTCTGTTTCGCCCAAACGGCGTTCCATAGAACGTGTCCGGCAAAAAAAAAGTCAAAAATGAGTTCAGCATATCTCCTTACCCCTACGTCGAACCTCTAATCAACTTCAGATAAAACTTTAACTTTTAACAAATTCTCCGGCTCTGGCCGGATTCCGGGCGAAGAATTTGTCCGGCGAGAAAATAATTTTCATGTACGGATTCAGCATGCTTCTTGCCCCCTAAATCGAACATCTAATCAACTTCAAATACATATTTTGCTTTTAACAGATTTTCCGTCTTTACCTATGACTTCGTAAAAGTTGTCCGTCTGTCAGCACGACAACTCTCGAACGGGTAGACATATTTTCTTCAAGCTTGGTATGAAAATCCATTGGGGTCGAAGTACAGGTCTAAATTAATACATGAGTCATGTAGCCCCATATTGGTGGGGTGGGGGAGGGGTTTCAAATTAAGGGGCGAAGAAAAATGTTTTAAAAAGCCAATGAGATTGTTGATATAGGGATAAGGAGATATGCTGAATCCATATCTGAAACTTATTTTCCCACCGGAACAATTAGTTGGTCCGAAATCCGGCCCAAACCGGAAAATTCGTGAAAAGTAAAAGTTTGATTCGAAGGGGATTAAATGTTAGATTTCCGGGTAAGAAGATATGCTGAATCCGTATATGACAATCGTTTTCTACCCTGACAAGCAGTTCGCCTGGAATCCGGCCAAAACCGGAAAATTTGTTACATGTAAAAGGTTCATTTGAAGTTGACTAAATGTTATACGGGGTAAGAAGACATGCTGAATATATCTATGAAAATAATTTTCTACCCGGACATATAGTTTGCGGAATCCGGCCGAAACCGGAGAATTTGTTAAAAGTTAAAGTTTATCTGAAGTTAATTAGAGGTCCGATATAGGGGTAAGGAGATATGCTGAATTCGTTTTGAGCTTTATTTTTTTGCCGGACAAGTAGTTCACCCAGAATCCGGCCGAAACTGAATTTTTGGCAGAAGTAAGGCAGGAAGTTTCGATCAGTTTCGTCAGAGTAGATGTGATGTATAGGGGTAAACAAACATGCTGAACCATACCTGAACTTGGTTTTCTCAGATGACTAGCCATTGGCATTAATCTGTTTTAAAATTTTAATAGTAAAAATGCTCAAAGAGTCTGGCGAAGACCGGATATCTGCAAAACGCAATTGTCTGGATCAAATATTAAATTTTAGGGATCCCATCGAAACCTTTGGTCTTATTTTTCCGTAATCAGGGTGAGCCAGTTGTCCGGCCTGAAAATGATTTTCATATACGTGGTCAATATGTCTTCTTACTTAGTTAGCTGTTAAAAAATTATTATTCGCCCCCTTAATTTAAACCTCCTTCCCCATCCCTAAATGTAGGGCTACCTAGCCCATCTATGAACTCGACATGTGATGATAAGAAGTGCAACAACAAAATGTACTTACCTTCGTAGTAGAAAATTCCAGATACACAATATCGATAAGGATTGTTTCCATACACGAACAGTCCAGTTCCACCGCATCCTATCGGCGCGAGAGAAAGGATTGCTGAGGTTATACTCATTCCCAAGTATGCATCCGACCTGCAAATAAATTATTCTGGGATTACAGTAGCCAACCATACATGTGCATAAAGCTTAACCTATAAATTTGCACTTCTTCCCAGCGCATCATTGAAACAGTAAAAGAAAAAAAACACGGACAATGAGTTTCGGATAACATGGCCAATGTATAAGATAACAAGGCCAAAGGTTTCGATGAAATCTGGAGGGGAATATTTTGGAAATACTTAAAGGAAAAACTCCTTGAGGCATAGATGATCATGGGTTCTTGGAGAACATGGAAATATATGGGGACCCACCCGGACTGAAAAAGGACATGTGGTCTTGTCAGTTATCAAGTCTCATTCAGATCGGATAACTCGTTCGAAAGTTTTGTGTATCACAAATTCCGGATTCCCCTCGTTCTGCTACCCTGCATAGTCGGATCCGGTAAACAACATTAGACTAATGGACTAACGTGGAACACGGAAATATATAGTGACCCAGTCACCCAGCCCGGACTGAAACAGGACATGTGCTCTTCAGTTATGAAGTTTTATTCAGATAGGATAACTCATTCGAAAGTTATGCGTCAAAAGATTCCGGATTCCCCTCAATCCACTCCCCCTGCATGGTCGGATTCTGAAAACAGCGATAACCTAATGGACGAAAGCGTTGTCAAAAGATTTTCAAACACTAACCTAGCAAGTGAATTTACGGCCAATAACGTCACAGAGATCGTAGTTACCACGCTATCTACGCTACCGAACGTGGTAAGCAAATAGTTGATGTTAGTTACTATTTTGAGAAGGTTGGAACGGTCAGTTGGAACAAGACCAAAGATTTCGGTGGGATCCCAAAAATTTAATATTTGATCCAGACAACTAGGTCTTGTCTTCGCCAGATCCAGTCTTCGCCAGGCTAATCATCTGAGAAAACCAAGTTCAGATATACCTGTATAAGCCATATCTATTTTGACGATACTGATCGAAACTTCCTGCTTTACTTCTGCCAAATTTCCGGTTTCGGCCGAATTCCGAGCGAACTACTTGTCCAGCAAAAAAAAGAAAGTTCAGAAACAAATTCAGCATATCTCCTTATCCCTATACAGAACATCTGATCAACTTCAAATAAGACTTTAACTTAAAAAAAAAATCCGGTTTCAACCGGATTCTGGACGAACTATATGTCCGGGTAAAAAATGATTGTCATATACAGATTCAGCGCCTCTTCTTACCCTCAAATCTGTCATCTAATCAATTTCAAATAAAACTTTTGCTTTTAACAAAATTTCCGGTTCTGGCCGGATTCCGGGTGAACTACTTGTCCGGCGAGAAAATGGTTTCACCATCGTTTTCAGCATGTCTTCTTACCTCTATGTCGAACATCTAATCAACTTCAAATAAAACTTTTGCTTTTAACAAATTTTCCGGTTTTGGCCGGATTCCGGGCAAACTAATTGTCCGACGAGAAAATGGTTTTCACCATCGTGTTCAGCATGTCTTCTTACCTCGGAATCGAACATCTAATCAACTTGAAATAAAACTTTTATTTTTAACAAACTTTCCGGTTTTGGCCGGATTCCGGGCGAACTAATTGTTCAACGAGAAAATGGTTTTCACCATCGTGTTCAGCATGTCTTCTTACCCCATAATCGACTATCACATTAGCTGTTTCAAAATATTCTGTTTGCCCCTTAATTTAAACCCCCTCCCCCACCCCTAAATGTAGGGCTACAGAGCCCATCTACGAGCTCGACCTTACTCTTGATCCAAAGAATCCTCACACCAAGTTTCATCAAAATATCTCATTCCCTTCGAGAGTTATCGCGCTGACAGACGGACGGACAGACGGTCGTTGACAATTTTCTGGAAAAGGCTAAAGGAAGAGCGAACCCGCGGCTAGCCATCCTGTGCCAGTAGTTTTGCTAATGTATATATAGTGGTGTAAATACTTCTGGTGATGTTCCGTAGTGTGATTTTTTCACTTTTTTTTCTTTTTTTCCTTTTCATACTCCGTTCTAATTCCATGTGAATTTTCGGGTAATAAAATTACTTACTTACTTACTTACTTACTTACTTTTGTGATGTCACAGGTTCCCACACTTACGTTTTGGGATCCCAAAAAGTAGCAACTTTTCACGACGTTTGAACGAAAACAGTTACTAATAGTTACTATTGTTAGAAGGGTGGAACACGCTCAGTGGGAGAGAGCTTGAGAGACTTACAAGCATCTTCCTGAGCGGAGATCTTTAGCTGCAGCTACTCCGACGGCTCCAGCAGACATGACAAAAGCTCCAGCCCAGATTCCAGAAGAAACCATCGCAAGAGGGAAGTTCCAACTGCAGCTGAACAGAAGGTCTAAGATCTAAAAGAAATATATATGAAAATAGACTTGCCGCACGCTTGTTGGCGACAGTCGTCCTGCTTCGAATTTTGTGTTTTACTTTTCATTTGTTTTCGTTTTTTGTTGCGTGTCAAAAATCTATGGAAATGGCGGGGATAAAAAAAAAAACTTTTGGGGCAAAAAAGCAATGAGTCAGTATAATAATATTATAACTGCAGCAACCACCTCTATGGACTTCTCGAAAATATAACTCAAAGAGTGTTCCATTAGGATGGTAAGCCAATCGGGTGTGCACTTGAAATGAAAGAATGACAGAAATGAGAAAATGAAAGACAGAAATAAAAAACAAATACTAAACTTATTATTAAACACACAATAACACAATTTAATGCACAGTGAGTCATGAGAGGTCAGGAGAAAGGATTCAGGCAACCAATTTGGTTTAAAAGAAAAGAATACGGCAAAGTATTTTCGTCTCTTTAAACCAAATTTTCTACTTGTTACAGTAAGTATTGACCATCTTAGTCTACCGACCCTAACAATGGAAGGCTTCGCTTTGGGGAGAAAATATTTTGTCTTAATTAAGCGCTTTTGGCACCAAAGTTCTATCCGCAAAACTTCTATGTATTGTTATAACACAACGAAAACTTGTGATTTGAATACGTACAGGTGGCAAAACTTTTAAGCTCCAATTAATTTATCCGTTGCAAATCCACTCGTTATACAAAATTAATACTTAATCACGAGTTTTGCCACATGTAAGTGGCAAAATTGTTAAGCTCTAATCAATTTATCCGTTGCAAGTCCACTCGTTGTACAAAATTTCATAGGGGTATTTAGAGGCGAAATCCTTTTCTATTCTGTATTATTATTATTGTTCATTAGGTTTTACAAAAGCTAAAAAGCTACATGAGGATTTTGAGGAGGGAACCGTCTTCCGAAAAACAAGAGCTGGAAGCTCATATGGCACTTGCAAGGCTGGGTCAGAGGATGATAGTAGGAATTCGTCAATTCGTGGGTTTCTTTTGATCATTTGTAAGCAAAACCCTTGAGATAAGAATGATCATGGGTCCTTGGAAATCACGAGACTGTATCGTTTGGCAATGCATTTGGCTTTGCGCACTTTAAGGGCGCTAGAAAATCATCTGTAATCAAAACTCTTGAAGCAAAAAAGATGATCACCAGGAGCACGAAAATGTATATTTTACTCAAAAGTATTGTTTGTACTTTAAGGAATTCATTTGTAAGCAAAACCCTTGAGGCAAAAATGATCATGGGCTCATAGTGATAACGAAAATGTATATATTGCTTAAAAGTATTTTTTATACTTTGCGGTTAGCATTAGTACTTTAAGGGATGGTCGGATCTGGGAACTAACTATTTCTTAGCCAATCATGTCAAGTCTCTAATTTTCAAGCCAAGTTTCATCGTCCTAGCATGTCTGAAAGTATCTTAACTTGCGATCACCGGAATTCCGGACCCTCCCCCCTAACTCCCCCACAATACCCGAGTCTGGTCCGGTTCTGTCACTGATCTACATAGGGCTTGTGCTTGTTCTTCCCACCAAGTCTCATTCCGATCGCTCAGATCCAAGCATGTCACAAGGTTTCCGGACCCCCCTCCGACCCCCCCCCCAGCTTCATCGGATCCGGTCCGGACTTGAAATGGGACATCCGAGACATGTGGTCTTTCTACATATCAAGTTTCATTATGGTCCGATCACCCGTTCGGAAGTTATACATACCTCAAGAGTCCGGATTCCCCCTCCCTCCACTCCCCCCACGATGGTCGGATCGGGAAGCTGACTGTTTCCAGGTTAATCTGGTCGTGTCCCTGATTTGCCTGCCAAGTTTCATCGTCCTAGCCCACCTGGAAGTATCTTAACTCCGTATGACCGGAATTTCGGAACCTCCCTCCAACTCCCCCCCCCCGGTGCACGAATCCGGTCCGGTTCTGTCAATGATGTACCTAGGGGTTGTGCTTGTTCCTCCCACCAAGTTTCATCCCGATCGCTCCACTCTAAGCGTTTAACATGATTTCCGGTTCCCCCCTCCGCCCCCCCCCCCACATTCATCGGATTTGGTCCGGACTTGAGTTGGGACATGTGAGACATGGTGTCTTTCCATATATCAAGTTTCATTAAGATCCGATTACCCGTTCGAAAGTTATCCATGTCACTAAATTCCGGATTCCGGCTCCCCTCCCTCCCCCCACGATGGTCGGACCGGTCAAGTGACGATTTCCAAGTTAGTTTGGTCGGGCCGCTAATACGCCTGCCAAGTTTCATCGTCCTAGCACATCTGGAAGTACCCTAACTCGCGATCACCGGACTGACCGACCGACCGACAGACCGACCGACCGACCGACCGACAGACCGACCGACGGAAAAGTGATCGGTATATGGCACTTGGCCAGAAGGCAAGTGCCATAAAAAAACCCAGGTTCATTTCATCAATGTAAGGTCGAACGGCCGAAGCCATACATAGACAATAAAACAAAAGTTCAAAGAAATTCTGGCGATAGAAAGAAATAATTTTACAAATTTTGAGTATCGTCGGTTTGTCAGCGAAACGTCTATTTGGATATAAATATACAGAGCCGAGCGGCCTGTGAGGCGCAGGACCCATTTGCATTTATGAACCGTTCTGAGGATAGTCAAACCTTATATGGCTTCATGCACTGTCAGAATTTTCGGAACAGACAAGACAGGGATGCGCGGTATCCACAGACAGTGCGTAGCAGACAACACTCGGTATGTTAAAAATATATATGGTGACCCAGTCACCCAGCCCGGACTGAAACAGGACATGTGCTCTTGTCGCAGTTATTAAGTTTTATTCAGATAGGATACCTCATTCGAAAGTAATGCCTCACAAGATTCCAGAATGCCGGATGCGCAGTTTCCACAGACAGTGCGTAGCAGACAACACTTGGGATGTTAAAAAAATATATGGTGACCGGACAACACTTGGGATGTTATCTGTTGTGTTGGAAAACATTATACATAATATGTTAATCATAAGAAGCATTGCCAGGAAGAGCAAAAATAACAACCAAAAAAGCCCTTGGGATTTTGTTTAATTGAATAGATTTTGTTTTTTGTTTATATTAGTGCATTATGTTAGTTGTATGTCGTATGTTAATAAAAAGAACTTGAACTTGAATAATGACTTTTTTCTTTCTCGTCATGATGTCGGAAAATTCTGGCGATTTTTCGGCTCTTCCTGATGGCAACGCTTGTTGTGCATAACATTTTCAAACACAACAGATAACATCCTTCTGTTGTCTGTTACGCATTGTCTGTTGAAACCGCGCATCCTTGTGCTGTCTGTTATGAAACTTCTAACACTATAGACATCTCACCTTTTGTAGACAATGAACAAAACAAATTTAACTGAGTGCATCCACTGGAAACTTACTGAAGTAATAATTAGTAAGATCCCAAACACAATTTGTGCAGCTCCAGGGCCTTGGAACTTTATTCGCGATTTGTGAATTATCACTGTCGAATTAGCTTGGAACTGCATTGTACTCGTAATACTGAAAATGCACGGAATGTGAAAATAATCTATCAAGAAGTAACGAGAATTAATAGGCTGATGCCTTCGGTGCAGATAAGATTCTCCCTATATGACAATTTACGGCGATAAGAGCCGACCAAGCTGAAAAGATTTGTAGATATCGAGAAAATCCCTATATTTCTTTTTTCGATCAATCAAATATTTATTAGGCTTTTAAGCCTTCTCTTGGGTTCCGCATAGAGAGATTTCACCCTGCCCGAAGAAAACGAATATTTCTACACTGTCATCGTCGGGATCATAACAAAGAAAATTAACATTACGAGGTATAGGACTTTCAACTTTGAGACTAAATTACCGGCCTTGTATAGCTGCTGTGAGTCAGAGAGTTGTTGTAACTGTTGTATGGCTTCTTCTTGTTGGAATAATACAACTTTTGCAAATTAATGTTCTTTTTTATGAGAGTTTGAAGGCTTCAAAGTTTGTCAACAAAGACGGAGGCTCACGTCCTATTGGTCGGTTGCGACGCGCATTTCAAGGAACGCGTCATAGCTGACCAATAGGACGCGACTTCCTCTTTGCTTACAAACTTTGAAGCCTTCAAACTCTCATAAAAAAGAACATTAATTTGCAAAAGTTGTATTATTCCAACAAGAAGAAGCCAGATAACAATTACAACAACTCTCCGACTCACAGCAGCTATCCAAGGCCGGTAATTTAGTCTCAAAGTCAAAAGTCCTATGCGTCCTAATGTTAAATTTTTTTTTATTCTCGTCCGTTTTCTTCGGGTAGGGTGCATTCCCTCTATTATTATTATTTTCGACAATAGCGGTACCTATGGAACAACCACCACTACAGATACGGTCCCTAGGTAGCGCGGTTGACCGTAGCCTCCTACGGAAAATAGTGAAAATAGTGAGACATCAGCGCGATCTAGCAGGATCTACTGTGGTTTGATCTGATCCAGATCGGTTTAAGTTTAGGCTAGATGGTGTCTGCTGTTGTCTACGTCTACGGTCTGCGATTGTAGAAGCGGAAGGAAAACCGTGAGACAGCAACACGATCTACGGCGTTTTTCCGTGCTCCCACAAAGAGTTTGTGGGTCGATTGTGGCTCGAAAAGAGTGTTTCCGCGGCCTTTTGTGCGGCCCACAAGTGTGTTTCCGCGACCAACAAGATTTTCGTGGCTCGCTTTGTGGCTCAAAAACGACAGGTGATTGTCAATTTTGTGGCTAAATTTTGGCGTGAAATTCAAATTTAGCAGCAAAATAACGTCAAAACAATAAAATTAAAAACTTGTTCACGTATGTGGAAATAAAACTGAAGATCCTTTTTGCACTGAATGGTAAGGACGAAGGCCTGGAGTTCTATTTATTGAGATTTTTACATAATTTTATTTATATATTCCGACATTTGAATTTACCGCCCAAAAACAGACAAAACGGCGTTTCCGCGAGTTTCAACTTGTGGCTCGACTGTGTGGCACACAATCATGTTTCCACGAAAACACTCAAGGTCGGGCTTCACTACCCAGATTTTTCGCCCGGATTCTGGGTTCCGTTTTCTTCCATTCCGGTTTGGGTAGTGAAGAAAGGTCTTAAAAAGTCTGAAAGCACCCCGGACGCGTCCGGGAATCTGGTAGAAAAATCTACCAGATTCCCGGATTCTGGGTGAAAAGAAGCGGGAATTTGAAAGTAGTTTTCATTTAACTTGAAGAAATTATTGTGCTGAGGTAGTAAAATCTAAGAAAATGACAGAAGTGCTGAAAAATGCCCAAAAGTGGATTGTTGAAGAGACACTTGATTTGATTTATGTTTGGGACCGTCTTCACATAATCCAGACCCCAGATTCTGGGGCGTCTGGGTAGTGAAGCCCGACCTTCAGAAGTGTGTGGCCCACAGTTGTGTCACGGAAAAACGCCTCTAGCAGGATCTACTGGTATGTAATGTGGTTGATCTCATCCAGATCGGCGTAAGTTTCGGCTAGTTGGCGTTTGCTGTTGTCCGGTCTACGGCCGACTTCGAGAAGGAATACACTGTAAAAAGCTCTCCGCTTTCGGATAACTTAACCTGCAGTATTTTACATTCTAGCGTATTAATCCTCCATAGGGTTTTAACTCTCCGAATTCAGTGATGCACAATGACTTAAGTCCGATGTGGGAAAAACTTTTGACAGTGTAAGCAGAATACGTTCAGCAAGAAAACAAGAGCTACGAGATGGCACTTGTTACGAGTAGTGGTACGAGAAAGTAGAAGAGAACTTCAAAATAAACACCCCGCTATTCAAAAACGCGGTTCGGACCTACCATTAGGACATCTAGGTTCATTCGGTCTGAAAGCTCTAGATGACGTACTTAGAACCTATGCTTGTTCTTCCCACCAAGTTTCATCCCGATCCCTCCACTCTAAGCGATTTCAAAGATTTCCGGTTCGCCCCTCCAACTCCTCCGAATGTCACCGGATCTGGTCCGGATTTAAAATGGGACGTCTGAGGCACGAGACCTTTCTAAATATCAAGTTTCGGTTAAATCCGATAACCCGTTCAATAGCTGAGGTTGCCACTGCAGATTCCGGATTCCCCTTTGGTACACTCCCCATCGACGGTCGGATCGGGGAAACGACATTCTCAAGTCAATAGTGTGGGTACCTGACAAGCCTGCCAAGTTCATTGTCATTGCACATCAGGAAGTACCGAACTCGTGGGATTACTACAAGCTCGGATCCCCTCCAACTCCCCCACAGTGACCGGATCCATTCCGGTTATGCTATTCACTTGTTTTTCACACCAACTTTCATCCCGAACCCTCCACTCTAAGCGTTTCCCAAGATTTCCGGTTCCCCCGTCCGACTCCCTCCAATATCACCGGATCCGGTTCGGATTTAAAATGGGGCGTCTGAGACACGATGTCTTTCTATATATCAAGTTTCATCAAGATCCGATCACCCGTTCGCAAGTTAAAATACCTCACTTTTCGGATTCCCTCTCTCTCCACCCCACCCCCCAGATGGTCGGATCCGGGAAACGACTATTCTCAAGTCAACCTGGTCGGGTCCCATACACGCCTGCCAAGTTTCATCGTCTTAGCGCATCAGGAAGTACCGAACTCGCGGGGTCACTAGAAATTCGGATCCCCCCAACCCCCCCCCCCCTACTGTGAACGGATCCGGTCCGGTTATGTCAATCACGTATCTAGGGTTTGTGCTTGTTTTTTCCACCAACTTTCCTCCCTATCTCTCTACTCAAAGCGTTTCCCAAGATTTCCGGTTCCCCCTCCAGTTCTCCCAATGTCACCGGATCCGGTCCGGATTTAAACTGGGATGCCTGAGACACAAGTTCCTTCTATATATCAAGTTTCATTAAGATCCGATCACCCGTTCGTAAGTTAAAAATACCTCATTTTTCCGGATTCCCCTCCCTCCAGCCCCCCCCCGGATGGTCGGATCGGGGAAACGACTATTACCAAGTCAATCTGTTCGGGTCCCTGACACGCCTGCCAATTTTCATCGTCCTAGCAGATCAGGAAGCACCGAACTCGCCGGATCACTAGAAATCCGAATTCCCCCCCCCCAACTCCCCCAAAGTGAGCGGATCCAGTCCGGTTATGTCAATCCCGTATCTAGGACTTGTGCTTGTTCTTTCCACCAACTTTCATCCAGATCTCTCCGCTCGAAGCGATTTTCAAGATTTCCGGTTCCCCCCCAACTACCCCCCATGTCACCGGATCCGGTCTGGATTTAAAATGGGAGGTCTGAGACACAAGGTACTTCTATATACCAAGTTTCATTAAGATCCGATCACCCGTTCGTAAGTTAAAAATACCTTATTTTTCCAGATTCCCCTCCCTCCAGCCCCCCGGATGGTCGGATCGGGGAAACGACTATTATCAAGTCAATCTGTTCGGGTCCCTGACATGCCTGCCAATTTTCATCGTCCTAGCACATCAGGAAGCACCGAACTCGCGGGATCACTAGAAATCCGGACCCCCCCCCCCCCAACTCCCAGATAGTGATCGGATCCGGTCCGGCTATGTCAATGACTTATCTTATGACTTACCTTATCTAGGACTCATGCTCATTCTTCCCACCAACTTTCATCCCAATCCCTCCACTCCAAGCGTTTCCCAAGATCTCCGCCCCCCCCCTCCAGCTCCCCCCACAGTCACCGGATCCGGTTCAGATTTTAATCGGACCGTCTGGGGCACGAGCTCTTTCCAAATATCAAGTTTCATTAAGATCCGATCACCCGTTCGAAAGTTATAAATTCCAAAATATTCCGGATTCCCCCTCACTCCACTTCCCCCATGATGTTCGGATCGGGAAAGTGACTATTTCCAACTTAATCATTTCGGGTCCCTGATATGCCTGCCAAGTTTCATCGTCCTAGCTTATGTGGAAGTACCCGAACTAGCAAAACGCGGACCGACAGACCGACCGACCGACGGACGGACAGAAATTGCGATCGCTATATGGCACTTGGCCAAAGGGCAAGTACCATAAAAAGATATAACACCAACAGCACATAGTCTTGTGGCGCCTCTCACAACCCCTGCTTAAAAAAAATAAAAATTCTTTACCCCTGTGTAGGGTCATTTCCAGGCGTCTAAGGCTGCTTTATTTATTTGTTAATTTTAAAGCCGGACAGCATTCGAGTAGCAATTATAATCGTTTAATCATATTTAAATTGGTCTTACTTCGTGCAGTTCAGAAATGCGAGAAGTTCCAGCTCAATCGTTAGATGGCTCTATGCACGACCTTGCACGATATCATTGGCAATATCGGACAGTTTTAATGGCACTTGCCTTCACTTTTCCGTCGGTCTGTCTGTCGGTCGGTCCGCTGATCGCGAGTTAGGGTACTTGCAGATGTGCTAGGACGATGAAACTTGGCAGGCGTATCCGGGGCCCGACCAAACTAACTTGGAAATATTCATTTCCACGATCCGACCACCGTGGGTTGAGTGGATGGAGGGGGATTCCGGAATATTGACGTATTTACAATTTTTGAACGGGGAATCGGATCTTAATGAAACTTGATATTTGGAAAGACCTCGTGTCTCAGATATCACACTTCACGTCCGGAATGGATCCGGTGACTTTGGGTATGAGTTGGAGGGGGGAACCGGAAATTCTCTGACATGTTCAGAGTGAACGGATCGGGATGAAACTTGGTGGGAAGAACAAGCACAAGCCTAGATACATATTTGACAAGATCGGACCAGATCCGAACACTGTGGGGGGAGTTGGAGGGAGGTTCCGGAATTCCGGTGATCCCGACTTAACATGTTTGCACATGTGCTAGGACGATGAAACTTGGCAGGCATATTATGGACCCGACCGAACTAACTTGGAAATAGTCATTTCCCCGATCCAACCACCGTGGGGGAGTGGAGGAAGGGGGAATCCGGAATATTGACACATTTATAACTTCTGAACAGGGAATCGGATCTTAGTGAAACTTGATATATGGAAAGACCTCGTGTCTCAGATGTCACACTTCAAGTCCGAAATGGATCCGGTGACTTTGGGGGGAGTTGGGCGGGGAACCGGAAATTGTGTGACATACTCAGAGTGGACGGAGAATGAAACTTGGTGGGAAGAATAAGCACAAGCCCTAGATAAATTGTTGACAAGACCGGACCGGAACCGAGTACTGTGGGGGGAGTTGGAGGGAGGGTTCTGGAATTCCGGTGATCCCGACTTAAGATGCTTACACATGTGCTAGGGCGATGAAACTTGGCAGGCATATCAGGGACTTTACATTTTTAACTTAAGAACAGTCGTTTCTCCGATTTGACCATCGTGGGGGGAGTGGAGGGAGGGGGAATCCGGAATCTTGAGGTTGTCCAACTTTTGAACGGGTGATCGGATCTTAATGAAATTTGATATTCGGAAAGAACTCGTGTTTCAGATGTCCCATTTCAAGAGCGGACAGGATCCGATTGATGTGGGGAGTCGGGGGGGGGTAAATTTTGTGACATGCTTAGAATATAGCGATTGGAATGACACTTGGCGGGAAGAACAAGCGTAAGCCCTAGATACATCAGTGACAGAACCGGACCGGATCCGGTCAACTCTGGTGGAAGCTGGAAGGGGGTACAAAATTCCGGTGCTGGAGGGGGGTACAGAATTCCGGTGATCGCAATTTAAGCTGAATTTAAGGTACTTCAGGATGTGCTAGGACGATGAAACTTGGCTTGAACATTAGAGACTTGACAAGATTGGCTTAATAGTTGTCACTTCCCTGATCCGACCATCCCTTAAAGTACTCATCTTAACCGCAAAGTTCAAAATATACTTTTCAGCAAAACCTACATTTTCATGATCCCCACGAACCTATTTTTGCCTCAAGGGTTTTGCTTGAAAATGAACTTTTAGCACCCTTAAAGTGCGCATCATAACCGGAAAGTACAAAAAAAAAACACCAAACCATATATATTCATGATCCTAGAAGGCCCAGGATCAATTTTGACTCAAGGGTTTTGATTACAGATGAATTTCTAGTGCCCTTAAAGTGCACATCATCAAAGCCAGGTGCAAAAAAACTTTTTTACCAAACGATACATTCTCTTGATTTCCAAGGGTCCGTCGTCATTCTTATCTCAAGGGTTTTGCTTACAAATGATCACAACAAACCCACGAATTGGCGAATTCCTACTTTCAGACTTTTACCAAGCCTTGCAAGTGCCATATGAGCTTACAGCTCTTGTTTAATCGACTTTTGATTTGCAATCGGGACCTAGAATTGCTGTTCGTCTTCGTAGTAAAATAAATGTGATTTTGAAAACAAAACCATGCTGCTACTGCGAATGAAGGACTTGCTTAGCATCGATCAGGCAGTGGAGGGAGGGGGAATCCGGAATCTTGAGGTTGTCCAACTTTTGAACGGGTGATCGGATCTTAATGAAATTTGATATTCGGAAAGAACTCGTGTTTCAGATGTCCCATTTCAAGAGCGGACAGGATCCGATTGATGTGGGGAGTCGGGGGGGGGTAAATTTTGTGACATGCTTAGAATATAGCGATTGGAATGACACTTGGCGGGAAGAACAAGCGTAAGCCCTAGATACATCAGTGACAGAACCGGACCGGATCCGGTCAACTCTGGTGGAAGCTGGAAGGGGGTACAAAATTCCGGTGCTGGAGGGGGGTACAGAATTCCGGTGATCGCAATTTAAGCTGAATTTAAGGTACTTCAGGATGTGCTAGGACGATGAAACTTGGCTTGAACATTAGAGACTTGACAAGATTGGCTTAATAGTTGTCACTTCCCTGATCCGACCATCCCTTAAAGTACTCATCTTAACCGCAAAGTTCAAAATATACTTTTCAGCAAAACCTACATTTTCATGATCCCCACGAACCTATTTTTGCCTCAAGGGTTTTGCTTGAAAATGAACTTTTAGCACCCTTAAAGTGCGCATCATAACCGGAAAGTACAAAAAAAAAACACCAAACCATATATATTCATGATCCTAGAAGGCCCAGGATCAATTTTGACTCAAGGGTTTTGATTACAGATGAATTTCTAGTGCCCTTAAAGTGCACATCATCAAAGCCAGGTGCAAAAAAACTTTTTTACCAAACGATACATTCTCTTGATTTCCAAGGGTCCGTCGTCATTCTTATCTCAAGGGTTTTGCTTACAAATGATCACAACAAACCCACGAATTGGCGAATTCCTACTTTCAGACTTTTACCAAGCCTTGCAAGTGCCATATGAGCTTACAGCTCTTGTTTAATCGACTTTTGATTTGCAATCGGGACCTAGAATTGCTGTTCGTCTTCGTAGTAAAATAAATGTGATTTTGAAAACAAAACCATGCTGCTACTGCGAATGAAGGACTTGCTTAGCATCGATCAGGCAGTGGAGGGAGGGGGAATCCGGAATCTTGAGGTTGTCCAACTTTTGAACGGGTGATCGGATCTTAATGAAATTTGATATTCGGAAAGAACTCGTGTTTCAGATGTCCCATTTCAAGAGCGGACAGGATCCGATTGATGTGGGGAGTCGGGGGGGGGTAAATTTTGTGACATGCTTAGAATATAGCGATTGGAATGACACTTGGCGGGAAGAACAAGCGTAAGCCCTAGATACATCAGTGACAGAACCGGACCGGATCCGGTCAACTCTGGTGGAAGCTGGAAGGGGGTACAAAATTCCGGTGCTGGAGGGGGGTACAGAATTCCGGTGATCGCAATTTAAGCTGAATTTAAGGTACTTCAGGATGTGCTAGGACGATGAAACTTGGCTTGAACATTAGAGACTTGACAAGATTGGCTTAATAGTTGTCACTTCCCTGATCCGACCATCCCTTAAAGTACTCATCTTAACCGCAAAGTTCAAAATATACTTTTCAGCAAAACCTACATTTTCATGATCCCCACGAACCTATTTTTGCCTCAAGGGTTTTGCTTGAAAATGAACTTTTAGCACCCTTAAAGTGCGCATCATAACCGGAAAGTACAAAAAAAAAACACCAAACCATATATATTCATGATCCTAGAAGGCCCAGGATCAATTTTGACTCAAGGGTTTTGATTACAGATGAATTTCTAGTGCCCTTAAAGTGCACATCATCAAAGCCAGGTGCAAAAAAACTTTTTTACCAAACGATACATTCTCTTGATTTCCAAGGGTCCGTCGTCATTCTTATCTCAAGGGTTTTGCTTACAAATGATCACAACAAACCCACGAATTGGCGAATTCCTACTTTCAGACTTTTACCAAGCCTTGCAAGTGCCATATGAGCTTACAGCTCTTGTTTAATCGACTTTTGATTTGCAATCGGGACCTAGAATTGCTGTTCGTCTTCGTAGTAAAATAAATGTGATTTTGAAAACAAAACCATGCTGCTACTGCGAATGAAGGACTTGCTTAGCATCGATCAGGCATCGATTTGACAAAGCTGTGCGATTTCCTCCGCAAGATCGGACGACAAACAACGGGATGTCGGCGAAACCTACCCATGACAAAACGTCCACACGACATAACGTCCCCATGGCGAAACGCCCCCATTAAAAAACGCCCCCGTGGCTGAACGTCCCCATGGCGAAACGTCCCCGGCTATAGATTTTTGTTTATCTGAGGGATAGCGATGTGATTACTGATGCGTCATCAGTGCTGTGTCTCTACCTACCTAATCGTTCCATCCGTTCTCGTTTCCTTGCTTCCCATGCCATTTATATACACCATAACGGCACTACGCTTATTTTTTCATTGTACTTTTTTTATTCTCTTTGAGTCGAACAGGCTTTCCCTTGTCTCTGAGAAGCTTTTGGTCAAAAATGTCAATTGTCCATGTTGCTTCAAACGACCTAGAACTAGTTACGAGCCCAGTGCGAGGCATATTACCTACATATTTTAGTTGAAAACGATGCCTTTATCAAGCAACTGGTCCAATGTTTGATCTTTCCTGCCTCTAAGGAATGTTCCCAAGGTTTTGCCGTGGGGACGTTTTGCCATAAAACGTTACGTCATGGGGACGTTTTGTCATGGGGACGTTTTGTCATGGGGACGTTACGTCATGGGGACGTTTTGTCATGGGGAGTTTCGCCATGGGGACGTTTTGTCACGGGGACGTTTCGCCATGGGGACGTTTTGATTGGTGACTTTCAGCTACGGGGGCGTTTCGTCATGGGGACGTTATGCCGTGGGGACGTTATGCCGTGGGGACGATATGCCGTGGGGACATTTTGTCATGGGGACGTTTTGTCGTGGGGATGTTTAGTCCGGTGAGCTTTTCCACGGAGAGCCTCTCCAGCTGGATGAAGGAAGCTGGGATGGACGCCGACATTAAATTCTACGCCCGAAGCTCCCTCCTTCAACGTGAGGAGTACTTTTCAGACTTTGGACTTATTCGAAACATCTTTTAAGTGAACTTTTTGGGATCCCAAAACGTAAGTGAGGGATACCTATGACATCGCAAAAGTTGTCCGTCTGTCCGTCTGTCCGTCCGTCCGTCCGTCTGTCTGTCCGTCCGTCCGTCTGTAAGCACGATAACTCTCGAAGGGAGTGAGATATTTTGATGAAACTTGGTGTGAGGATTCTTTGGGTCAAGAGTAAGGCCGAGTTCGTAGATGGGCTTTTTAGCCTTACGTTTAGGGGTGGGGGTTCAAATTAAGGGACAAACAAAATATTTTTAAACAGCTAATGGGATAGTCGATTATGGGGTAAGAAGACATGCTGAACACGAATATGAAAACCATTTTCTCGCCGGACAAGTAGTTCGCCCGGAATCCGGCCAAAACCGGAAAGTTTGTTAAAAATAAAAGTTTTATTTGAAGTTGATTAGATGTTCAATTTAGGGGTAAGAAGGCATGTTGAACACGAATATGAAAACCATTTTCTCGCCGGACCAGTCGTTCACCCGGAATCCGGCCGAAACCGGAAAGTTTGTTAAAAGTAAAAGTTTTATTTGAAGTTGATTAGATGTCCGATTTAGGGGTAAGAAGAGACGCTGAATCCGCATATTACAATCATTTTTGGGATCCCAAAACGTAAGTGGAGGGATACCTATGACATCGCAAAAGTTGTCCGTCTGTCCGTCCGTCCGTCCGTCCGTCCGTCCGTCCGTCCGTCCGTCTGTCTGTCCGTCTGTCCGTCTGTCCGTCTGTCTGTCTGTAAGCACGATAACTCTCGAAGGCAGTGAGATATTTTGATGAAACTTGGTGTGGGGATTCTTTGGGTCAAGAGTAAGGTCGAGTTCGTAGATGGGCCCTGTAGCTTTACATTTAGGGGTGGGGGAGGGGGTTTAAATTAAGGGGCAAGCAAATTTTTTTTAAACAGCTAATGTGATAGTCGATTATGGGGTAAGAAGACACGCTGAACACGAATATGAAAACCATTTTCTCGCCGGACAAGTAGTTCGTCCGGAATCCGGCCAAAACCGGAAAGTTTGTTAAAAGTTGAAGTCTTATTTGAAGTTGATTAGATGGTCGATATAGGGGTAAGAAGGCATGCTGAACAAGAATATGAAAACCGTTTTCTCGCCGGACAAGTAGTTCGTCCGGAATCCGGCCAGAACCGGAAAGTTTGTTAAAAGTAGAAGTCTTATTTGAAGTGGACTAGATGTTCGATATAGGGGTAAGAAGGCATGCTGAACACGAATATCAAAGTTATTTTTCGCCAGACAAGTGGTTCGCCTGGAATCCGGCCGAAACCGGAAAGTTTGTTAAAAGTAAAAGTTTTATTTGAAGTTGATTAGATGTTCGATCTAGGGGTAAGAAGAGATGCTGAATCCGTATATGACCATCATTTTTTTTGCCAGACAAGTAGTTCGTCCGGAATCCGGCCAAAACCGGAAAGTTTGTTAAAAGTAGAAGTTTTATTTGAAGTTGATTAGATGTTCGTTTCAGGGGTAAGAACACATGCTGAATCCTTATATGAAAAGCATTTTCTACTCGGACAAGTGTTTATCGTTACATAAGCGATTACATTTGTTTTTACCATGATGTCTAAAATTCGTTTTCTTAATGATTAGTTGTTTCTCCTTAATCCTTTTCCAAAGTTCATCAGTAAAAATCTTCAAGAAGTCTAGCGGACACTGGAGAAGACAAAACCGATTTGTCTGGATCAAATATTCGGTTTTTGGGATCCCATCGGAACCTTTGGTCTTGTTTAGCCGGACTTGTAGGTCATCCGGAATCCGGCTGAAACCGGAAAATTTGTTATAAGTTAAATTTTTATTTGAAGTTGATTAGATGTTGGATCTAGGGGCATAGAGATACGCTGATTTCGTTTTTGAGCTTTATTTTTTCGCCGGACAAGTATTTCTGGAATTTCGCCGAAGCCAGAAATTTCGCAGAAGTAAGGCAGGATCGTTTCGATCGGCTTATAGGGGTAAACACACATGCTGAATCCATATCTGAACTAGGTTTTCTTAGATGATTAGCTGGTTGGCCTTAATCTGTTTCTAAATTTTAAGAGTAAAATTGTTCAAGGAGTCTGGCGAAGACTGGATCTGGTGAAGACAAACTGGATCAAATATTGATATTTTGGGATCCCATCGGAACCTTTGGTCTTGTTATTCTAGTCTGGCTAGTCTACGCCTTTTTTTGTTTATTCGATTCTAGTGTCGGTCAACAGTCTGTTGATTAAAATTTGCGTCAGTGTTTTAGCGGGATTCGAAAGAAAGGAAAAGAAATAGTAAAAACAAAGAAAAAGAAAAAGGAAAGAAACCAGTACATAGTGAAACTTGTGTTTAAGTGTGGAACCTTGTTCCAGAATACACCACCTCGACGTTAAGGTATGATTTGTTGCTGTTTCTCGTCCAGAAACACTTGGACGACATCCCCGATAGCTCGGTTATATAGGCTATATAAGTAATTAGGTACGCTCAACATTGTTTCCATCCACGAAAACCGAGCACTAATATCCATATTGTCAGCGCCGGAACTCCTCACCTTCCGAAATTGGTGCTTATGTCTTTGTATATCTGGGCACAACATTCACTGTTTAAAATGGGAAATAAGAAATCCGTCTCGGGAAAAGTAAAAGATTATGCCAATTTTTTTGCAACTTGGGCAGTTATTATCAACTAAGAATTTTAATTGGCGATATTTCGGTCCCCTGGTCAATGGTTCTCTTCAGACCCTGTAACCAAGTCACATCTTGCCTACGAGGATCAAGTTTTCCAACGCCAATTACAGTCGTGGGATTTTCACTGGTCTGTTTGTATCTGCTCCTCTGGTCTGCAGCGCTGCTGGCTGCCTCGTCACCTGATTTTCCGTATTTTGTTGTGCGCTCTGTGCTGACTGGCGATAGTTCAGGACTGCTCCTGGCTCTGGCACGAATGCAGCATTCTGCTGCGCGGGGTGCTGCATCGGGTAGTACGGCTGTGCGTAGTAGAGTTGCTGCGCACCATGCTGTGGTTGCTGCATGGGGAACTGTTGCTGCTGTACTGCGAGAGGCATCCCAATCATTTGGTGGCCAGGAAACATTGGAGGTTGGGCAGACTGCAAATAAATTTCGATGTAGCAAATAGCGACACATAACTGTGTACTGTATACTTGGTTTTCGTAAAATAGCCAAATATTGCGGATTTTTGTTTGTGCCGAATATCAACTGCGTTTAGGCCTACTGCGCTTCGCTTTTTGGGATCCCAAAACGTAAGTGAGGGATACCTAGGGCATCGCAAAAGTTGTCCGTCTGTCCGTCCGTCCGTCTGTCTGTCCGTCCGTCCGTCTGTAAGCACGATAACTCTCGAAGGGAGTGAGATAATTTGATGAAACTTGGTTTGAGGATTCTTTGGGTCAAGAGTAAGGTCGAGTTCGTAAGTGGGCTTGGTAGCCTTACGTTTAGGGGTGGGGGAGGGGGTTCAAATTATGGGACAAACAAAATATTTTTAAACAGCTAATGAGATAGTCGATTATGGTGTAAGAAGACATGCTGAAAACGAATATGAAAACCTTTCTGGCTGGACAAGTAGTTCGCCCGGAATCCGGCCAAAACCGGAAAGTTTGTTAAAAATAAAAGTTTTATTTGAAGTTGATTAGATGTTCGATTTAGGGGTAAGAAGGCATGCTGAACACGAATATGAAAACCATTTTCTCGCCGGACAAGTTGTTCGCCCGGAATCCGGCCGAAACCGGAAAGTTTGTTAAAAGTAAAAGTTTTATTTGAAGTTGATTAGATGTTCGATATAGGGGTAAGATGGCATGCTGAACATGAATATGAAAACGATTTTCTTGCCGGACAAGTAGTTCGCCCGGAATCAGGCCAAAACCGGAAAGTTTGTTAAAAGTAAAAGTTTTATTTGAAGTTGATTAGATGTCCAATTTAGGGGTATGGGTAAAAAGAGACGCTGAATCCGCAGATTACATTCATTTTTTAGCCGGACTTACACGTCATCCGGAATCCGGCTGAAACCGGAAAATTTCTTATAAGTTAAATTTTTATCTGAAGTTGATTAGATGTTGGATATAGGGTTAAGGAGATACGCTGATTTCGTTTTTGAGCTTTATTTTTCACCAGACAAGTAGTTCTGGAATTTTGCCGAAGCCAGAAATTTTGCAGAAGTAAGGCAGGATCGTTTCGATCTGCTTATAGGGGTAAACACACATGCTGAATCCATATCTGAACTTGGTTTTCTTAGATGATTAGCTGGTTGGCCTTAATCTGTTTCAAAATTTTAAGAGTAAAACTATTCAAGGAGTCTGGCGAAGACTGGATCTGGCGAGGGGTTGCTCACTCTAAAAAACTATGTACACCAAGTGGCGCGTGCCGTGGTGCCGAGCCGGTGCCGCGGTGCCTTGCCGGTGCCGTGCCGGTGCCGTGCCGGTGCCGCGGTGCCGAGCCGGTGCCGCGGTGCCGTGCCGGTGCCGTGCCGAGGTGTACACCGGTGGCGGGAGAGTGAGCAACCCCTCGGGATCTGGTGAAGACAAACTAGATCAAATATTGCATTTTTGGGATCCCATCGGAACCTTTGGTCTTGTTTTCCGTAGACACGAAAGCTGGAGCTTGTCAGCCCACAAAACATTTTGAAACGCAACGCTTATGAGCCACATCGCGTTGAAGCAAAACGCAGATATTTGACGGTTAAAGAAGAAATACAGCCTGCTTGAGCCAGGCTTCACAATTCGAGGAGGTTCGCGTAGAGACCCCAAAACGTAGACCCCTGTCCATCGCAGTTCAGACATGGCTACCAGAAAAACAATTATTAATTCCTTCAGCCCGAGCTAACCGCGAATCCCCTTTGGTGTTGGTAAACCGGTTAGTCAGTTGGAATATTTTTTCGGTGATGTTTCGGTCAAATGCGTTCGTTTCAAATTTAGGTTTTAGCTACGGCCAGAAGAAGATCCGTGTCAAGAACGGATTAATCGCCAAATAAAATAAAAAATCATCTTACTAATACGTTTTGCAGTACTAAAGATCATTTCAGCAGAGCAGTTCAAATTTCCCGAAAAATTTCGAGCTACAAAATTGAAACTCACCCCGAGGTGTTTATCGAATTCAAGACACAAAAACCTTGTTGGTCGTGGATACAGACGTGTATGAAGGGGTGTTTCCGGTCAGTAGGGAAAATAATTGACTTTAAAAATAATAATTGGTTTAAAAAGAAATAATTAAGTTTTAAGCAGGGAAAATATTATAATTTGGGTTTGACCTAGAATTTTTAAATAATGGGAATTAAAAAAAATAGTTATTTAGAGAACTTTGGTACTTGACGTAATATCAGAATAGGATTGTATTCAGTCATTTTTAAACGTTAGTAGTATAAAAGTGCCGGTTCTACTCCACCCTCCTCCCAATTTCAAAACCCCATTTTAACATCAATTTCTTGAACTTTAACATCCTTTTTTCCGAATTATCCCCTTTTTTATAGATATTTTGATTTTCTTATTTCCCAAATAAAGGTCCTAAGAAATAGGAAATGTTACCCTTTAATAAATATAAACTACTGCAATATACACTAAAATACTACTTCTTTTTAGATTTTTAATTTTTCAATTTTTCATTTTTATCCAAATATAATACAAATTCTGAACCACATTTCTGGTAAATGAACAAATACTCAGAGTTTTTGTTTACCCGTAAAATAGGTAGCAAAATCAGATTCTTCTTTAGACCAACTCGTTATCCATATAAACTACTACTGAGTAAACAGTTCTACATCAACATATTGGTCAGAGTTCTTATTCACCCTCATAATAGGCTGCAAAACAAGATTTTTCTTTAAAAGTAACTCATCAGCAATTGCATTATATCTCTGTGGTATAAACAAATCACAGGCTTTGTTATTATGATTAATAACCACAACCAACTTATCACCATATTTTGTCTTGGCCATTCTCATTTTAACGATAGCATATTTCAATCCTAGAATTAGTTCTTCCTTTCTGATTGTATCATTGTATTTATTCATTTTGATTGTTGACAAGACTTCTCTGATGGACTCCATTTATTAGCGGCTGATTTTATTTAATAAAAATCCAAACTCACAAACTCACATACATATTTTTATTAATAATATCAAGTGTAGCTTTTCTTTCATAATATATAACACAATAAACATTATATGGTACGGGTAGATCATCTTTTAATGTTAAACTTATTTCAATATCAGCAGTTGTTCCATTATAAATATTTGACTCGTGTTTGGAAACATCTAAACAGAATAGTGGATACACTGATTTAAATTCTTCTATACTAACAACACTACCAGTATCAAATGCTAATTGTTTATAACCCAAATGTATGAACCTATTGTAAAGATTCGAGTATTTACATTTCTCATCGCTAAAGTCGCACTTGAGTGGTTCTTCAGGATATTTATCCCCATTAATTCTAAGTTCGATGTCTGTTAAATTCATATGATCAAACACCATATTATTCTTTTTTTGGTTGTTATGCTTGTCATTTTTCTGTAACATCACAACGATTTTCGTAGGACTATTTCTCTCAGACACAACTTTCCAGGTGTGCTCCTTATTCTGACTAACATCACTTTTATAAGTATTACAAGCTTCCCACATCAAATTATACTTTTTATCCTTAGCCAAACCTTTTTCCAATTCACTCATCATTTCAATACTAGGAGCTATGATAGGGATTTTCCAGGATAAATACTCAATGACCACTTTAAAATTAGTATCCCCATTTCTTATAATCATATTATTATCATCATTTCTTCTTAAAAATATTTTGTGCGATGCACCTCTGAAAAACCGTTTGTTTCCTTTCAAGAATCCAAACAACTCTGATAATGGTAAATACATATTTACTAATTTACTGCTTTTAGTTCTGTTATATCTCTTTTCAAAACCCTTATTATAATTCGGATTAGATTCAGAACTGACATTTACATTTCCTGCTGCTGCTGCAGGTGCGGTAAATGAACATATTATAGGGTTGATATCTGTTCCTTGATTATAATCCTTATACCAGAAATGATTTCTGGCTGCGCTTCTAGAATAATCATCAGAATATTCAATCAACTTTGTAACGGTAGTTGTAATACCAACATGATTAATTTTTTCAACCGATTCATCATTTATTACATACTCAGCGGTACTGAATAAATTAAATCCATTATTAGTTAAAGTAGCAACATCGGTTGCAGCTAGGTTAGTTCCATCCTCTTTTACAATTCTTACACTAACATCAAGATAACTTTCACTAGGATAGAACCAGGAATCCAATTTCTTCGTTACGAATTCAAACTCTTGTTTATTGGAAACATTCACATCTGTTTCTCGAATTTCTTTAAATTCATATTTGACCACTGTCTCATCTACAAGCGGCTCATCAAAAATGTTCCATTGCGGACTGATAACTTTATTTACTGCCATTTATATAAGAAAGAAATTATTCGATAAAAATTATTTCAGAATCTTTAAACCACTTCCAGTTATTATCGCGTTGATCAAATCCTGACTTTTTTGATTTAAAAATCTTTTATTTGTACCCAGAAGATCCTTCATTGATTTCTTCTTTCCAATCACATCAATGAGTTCTTTCCTGTTTACATCAATCAGATCTTTCCCGTATTCTATTGCTCTATTTTTCAACAACTCGAATCTTGGTTTAATAATATTATTATACATTGACAATGCTCCATCTTTTATTTGTTTTGCTGACGTTTGAAATAACTGGGAATTGGCAATATTTTTGAATATACTACCGATTCCACTTCCGTACTGCTTTTTATAAAGTAAGCGCTTATTATTAATCAACATTTATAGGTAAATAATTTTATTTCACTAATCCTTTAAGCTTTTCTTAAATGCAGAACGTATCCAACGTTATCACCATTCAAATCGATAGGTCTTCCCAACTGATCAGTAATTGTCATTCTCAAAGAGTAAATAAAGTCTTTTGTGTTAATAGGAAGGTAGATTAATTGTCTAGGATTCTCAACAATTTGACAACCTGGTTCTGTATTCGGAACAAATGTCCAAATGACGTCTGATTTACTTTTGTTTACGATAGAACTGTTTACGAGAGAGCAGTGAATTTGAATTTTATCAACGCTTCTTGTTATATTCGGAAGTTTTGTACCTTCATTGATTTTCTTAGATATCTCACTATCCTTCTCAAAGCCTAAAATCTGACACAAGTCACTATTAAATCTAAACACATATTTTTCTTGTAATAGGATAACAAATCTCATAGATGCCGGATTGGATGAGATTACAATAGGACATTTATCTTTGGTAGTATCAAAATACTGACCCAAAAAATAATTCAAACAATCATCGTTATACATCCCATTAGGAATAGTAACATTCACCCATCCCCCCTCTTTCCTATACTGAAACGTATTATTCCCAAATTTATCACTTATATTATGCCACGAATACCACAAAGTACACTGATTCAAACCTATTTCGTAATCCGAATGACGATTCAGTTCAATCGGTTGACTAAATGTTATATCAATGATACTTTCATTACCTTCAATGTTTAACAACACCATTTATTAGAAATATTTTTTATATATTGAATTGTAATCTCTCTTCGTAAGAAATTTATTTCGCATTAACGAATCCAAAATATCAATAGCTTCATTCCTCACCTCATCAGATGTATTCCCGTTTACTCTACTACCTATTAAAGTGTATAATTTTGAAATCATTTCATTGCAGTTCATAAATATTCCAGTTCCTTGTTGTTTGACTAATCCCATATTATTTTGAATGGTTCTTAACCTATCCTTGTAAACTCTTATAAATTCAATAATTTGATTATGGCTAGAGTAACCTTTACTCTTTGTCCCACCATAACTTTTACTTATAGTTGTTAAATGATCCAGAGCCTCCTCTATATCCATAGAATTATTAATGTAATACATAGGCATTTTAAAATAAGGATCATTGCCATCCCAGGATTCTGCATGTTTTGAATTAATCTGATTTAAAAACTCTTGGGTAATACCTTTATTCATTTCAACGGATAATGAGCCTAAAGCGGGAGTTGGTTCTAAAGCAGGAGTTGGCGCTCTACTCGATTCCTTTGAACTCGATTCCTCTGAAGCAGTGATCTGGTATGGATGAGTTGCTTTAAATGCATTACCTAATCTTTGAAACCGTCTGCTTGAACTTTCATCATTCTTCTGTAATTTCGTCATGATCGCTTCAGTGTAATCTTTTTGTGTCTTCATGTTTTCTTTTTGTGCCATAACAACTGGAGCGTTAAATTCTGAAGCCATTTCCCGAAATCCTGCTTTCTCCATCTCATATTCTTGAACCTTTCTTCTCTGAATTTCTCTATTCTTCAGTTTTGTACCTTCATTGATTTTCTTAGATATCTCACTATCCTTCTCAAAGCCTAAAATCTGACACAAGTCACTATTAAATCTAAACACATATTTTTCTTGTAATAGGATAACAAATCTCATAGATGCCGGATTGGATGAGATTACAATAGGACATTTATCTTTGGTAGTATCAAAATACTGACCCAAAAAATAATTCAAACAATCATCGTTATACATCCCATTAGGAATAGTAACATTCACCCATCCCCCCTCTTTCCTATACTGAAACGTATTATTCCCAAATTTATCACTTATATTATGCCACGAATACCACAAAGTACACTGATTCAAACCTATTTCGTAATCCGAATGACGATTCAGTTCAATCGGTTGACTAAATGTTATATCAATGATACTTTCATTACCTTCAATGTTTAACAACACCATTTATTAGAAATATTTTTTATATATTGAATTGTAATCTCTCTTCGTAAGAAATTTATTTCGCATTAACGAATCCAAAATATCAATAGCTTCATTCCTCACCTCATCAGATGTATTCCCGTTTACTCTACTACCTATTAAAGTGTATAATTTTGAAATCATTTCATTGCAGTTCATAAATATTCCAGTTCCTTGTTGTTTGACTAATCCCATATTATTTTGAATGGTTCTTAACCTATCCTTGTAAACTCTTATAAATTCAATAATTTGATTATGGCTAGAGTAACCTTTACTCTTTGTCCCACCATAACTTTTACTTATAGTTGTTAAATGATCCAGAGCCTCCTCTATATCCATAGAATTATTAATGTAATACATAGGCATTTTAAAATAAGGATCATTGCCATCCCAGGATTCTGCATGTTTTGAATTAATCTGATTTAAAAACTCTTGGGTAATACCTTTATTCATTTCAACGGATAATGAGCCTAAAGCGGGAGTTGGTTCTAAAGCAGGAGTTGGCGCTCTACTCGATTCCTTTGAACTCGATTCCTCTGAAGCAGTGATCTGGTATGGATGAGTTGCTTTAAATGCATTACCTAATCTTTGAAACCGTCTGCTTGAACTTTCATCATTCTTCTGTAATTTCGTCATGATCGCTTCAGTGTAATCTTTTTGTGTCTTCATGTTTTCTTTTTGTGCCATAACAACTGGAGCGTTAAATTCTGAAGCCATTTCCCGAAATCCTGCTTTCTCCATCTCATATTCTTGAACCTTTCTTCTCTGAATTTCTCTATTCTTCACTATACCCGATAACATATCACTCAAGCGTCTTGAATCCATTTATATACAAGTAATTTTATTTCATAATAAATTTTGAAAGTTCTTTTTCATAAAACCCTCCTTGAATTAATTCCCCACTTTTGTCAGATATTTCATAAGTAATGGGGATGGTAGGTCGAATGGTTGCTATCTGGAATACTTCATTTGTGTAATTTGGTAAATATCCTTTATCAAAAATACTCTTTTCTTTTTTTATTCTGACTAAATCTCCTACTTTATAATGTCCTGTGATTGTGTAGTCATCAGCTGGAGGAAACAAAGCATTGTAAACCTTTTTCTGATTTACCTTTTTACTACCATCAATGGGTTTCATTTGTATCGAACGATGATAAGAGTTATTATAATTACTAACAAATAAAGGTAAAATATCAATCCATTTATTAGTGTTATTGTGAGTAAAATATTTCCATAACTTTTCTTTCAGTGTTCTATTGAATCGTTCAACAATTTGCGCTTTCAATTCACTTTCAGATGCAAACCAGTGTATCTCATTATTTTTCAAAAATGTTTGAACATTTCTCATTACAAATTCTTTACCTTTATCAGTTTGTAGTTTCTTAGGAATTCTTTCTTTAAATATATGACTGAATGCCTTGATAATTTCAGCACCCGTTTTATCTTTCAAAGGGGCACACCAAGCGTATTTACTAAAGCAATCAATGACAGTTAAGATGTAATTTGTTTTATCATTCACTTTTTTATATTTCTGCATGTCAACTAAATCAGCTTGCCATTGCTCATCCACATAGTGAACATAGACTCGTCTCCTTTCAAAGTTATGATAAGAAGGTTTGTGTAAGGTATATACATTCTCATTTTGCAACACATTTTTTATTTTATCTTTAGAAACGTTCACTCCATTTTCTTTTAATTTTCTATGAATATCATCCACACCTGAATAATTAGAATAATACGTATTTAAAATATCTTTTTCTGCGTCGAGGTTTTTTTTAAAAACAGATTTTTCCTTGATCCGCAAAAAACACAATTACCTTTTAGCATTGGAACATTATTTTTCTGTGACACTGCCTTAAACATTGCTTCAGTGTCAGTTTTCTTTTTACACTTCATACAATAAATATCCATTTATTAGAAAACAATTTTTATAAACGAAAAGCTACCAACTTCATTTTGCGCTGAATGTAGGAAATACAGTGAAATCCACAGTTTAATTCATTTAAATTTTGAACAGCAAGATTTTCATAAGCTATTTTTTTCTTTGAAGTTTTAAGATATTTAATTATTTCTTTTCCTGGGGGTATACCGAAAGAATCGAAAAATTCTACATAGGGTTGATCAGGCAGATTAAAATACGCTACCCAGTGAGTTCCAGGCATTCCAAGTTTATCATAGTTAATGACACCACATTCTAGGTTATTTATTTGTTTAGGTAACGTATCTATAGAGAAAACACCTCTAAAATATGGTATATCCCCTAATGAATCCATAATATCAAAATTGGTTAGAGGTCCTACTTTACTTTTGCTTCTTTTTTGATGTCCCCGTTTTTTGACTTCCTAGGTCTTCCCCGTACCCCATGACCAACCACTCTTTGTGTTCCAGGAAGTGTAAGCGCCCCACCTGTGTTGACATCATCGGTTATCTTCTTAGGCCTTCCCCGACCTACAACTTTTTGTGTTCCAGGAAGTGTAAGCGCCCCACCTGTGTTTGCTATGTTATCCACCAATTTCTTACCAGCGAATGTACCCAAAGCAGCAGCACCACTTGTTAAAGCTGCCTTACCAAGCGTAATTGCTAACGGTATTAGGAAAGGAAGTAATCCACCCTTTTGAATCGCTTCTTTCATCTGTTTATATGATACATCAATGTCACAACCCTTATTATTCATTTTACATGTTTCAATTTTATCAATTTGTCGTTTACTTAATAGTAACTTTACTGGTTCTCGTTCATTCTGTCTGCTATGACTAACACGTATCTGACATTTTTGTTTAGCACCAAAACATTTCTTCAGCTTTCCTTTCTGAAGCTTTGACAAATAAACTGTATACTCCATTGTTTCAACCATTTATTAGAAAATTAATTTATCATATAAATTTTATTTCTTTAGATTAGTTTAGTTTTCATAAAGTCTTCTGTTTGCGTAACAAAATCTTGATCAACAGGTTTTTGCTCTAAAAGCCTTTTTAAAATGTATACGATTGCTCTTTCAATACCAAAGATATGGGCTTCTTGGTCAAAATCATTTTTCCTAAGGTCAAGAACCTTTTTGTCAATACTTTTGCTAAGGTCAACAGCCTTTTTGTCAATGATTTTCCTAAGGTCACCAATCTTTGTTTCAATACTTTTGCTAAGAATTTGTTGGTTAATAAGCTTTTGATCATATTTTAAAAGGTCTGTTGTTAACCTATCTAAATTAACAGCATCCTTTTTGTTTCTAGGGTCTTGAACATTTGTGATTACTTTATCCCCAGCATCAATTTCTTTATCAGTAACTCGAATTGTTTGTTTTACAAATAACCCTTTATCTTTGATCCTTATCAATGCATTCTCAGGAGAATCATCTACCGCAGTTAATCTGTTGATATCTTCACTAAAATATTGATTGGCTTGCACTTGTCCTGCAGTCATTTGTTCTTTAAATTGATTCAAAATCACAGTCATAGATCTTAAGCTAATAGCATCTTTATCTGTTTTCGCATCACCTAAATTTATAATTCGTCTATCGTGTAGGTTAATGTTACCATTTTCGTCAGTAACTTTCGATTCGTTACCAACCTTTTTTCCAACACTACCAAATTTATTCATTTATTATAGAAATAAATTATGCGGTAAATTTTTCAAAGTTTTTCCTATACTTCAGGGTTTTATCTTTTGTTTTTAAATCTATGAAGAAAAACCCATAGCCCTTGGTTGCAGCCTCGAATTGTTTGAGAAATTTTTCATTGTCTATACTGGATACATGGCTTTGTCTAATTAATTTTACTTCTTTTGGATTAGAACACTGAAAGAATGCAAAGTAATTACACTGAAGTCTTACCACCTTTGGCGTTTTATGATAGCTCTGTGATAAATAAACAATTGAAGCATTTTTCTTTCTTCCTCTTATGAATAAATCTTCTATTTTCTTCTGATCTTTTTCAGTGACAAAATCGTCAAAGATAATCAAGTTCTGATACTGGGGGTCTAGGTCGTCAACATCGATAATATCATTAAGGTCATTACTTACGGTTAAAATATTCGTTTTACATTTTGATTCTAAAGTGTTTAAATTGTCTATAAGGTCTTTATATTTGTCTTCTTCAAGATCTTTTGCATACAAGTATATTCGGTTGAAACAGATGTATTCATAAATTAAATTCAAGAGTAAATTGGTTTTCCCTGTTCCTGAACTTCCACAAATTAATAATCTAAATGGCCACTGAGGTGCAAGTTCGTGTTTGTTCTGATAGTTATTCTTTTCGCTAAAATCATACACTTTTATTGGTGCCTTTTCATTCATTTATTTAGGAAGAATTTTTCATTATAAGATTTACTGAAGTAGGTACTTGAATTTTTTAACTAGGTACTTGAATTTATGAAGTAGGTACTTGAATTTTGAAGTAGGTACTTGAATTTTTTAACTAGGTACTTGAATTTTTTAACTAGGTACTTGAATTTTGAAGTAGGTACCTGAATTTGAAGTAGGTACTTGAGTTTAATGTTTATAACCTAAAGGTAAAGTTGTGTATTTATCGCTTGTTACTATCCTTTTATCATCCTTAGGATCTAACGCTTTCTTATTCTGTTCTTCTAGAAACATACGGTGCTTGTATGGTCTTAAGTTATACTGGGTTACAGATAGGTTTTCAATTTTACCAAACAGTACATCCTTATAGTTTTGAATCGTAATTTTATCTTTCACTATGTTCGTTTTTATTCCTTTTAGTTTTTTGCTAGCCTTTGAAGGGTCTTGGTTGTCCTTATCATAAGCATATACTTTTGATCGTAATCCAACAAATTCTGTCATAATTTGTCCTGCTAATTCATCTTTCATCATTCCTATCACTTTCTTATTTACACTAGGAAACCCATATGGATTATCTTTTGCATAATCAGATGTATCGAACCTCTCATTCAAATCTTGTTTGATATCTTCATAGAAATCCTCAGTTCTTATGTCATATATGAACGAATCTGTATCCATATAACATAAATCTATTTTATCCTCATATTTAGGTTTCATATAATCATAATGGAATTCATACATCAAGAGCTTGGAGAGTTCCAGTACAGCAAAACCGATATACATTGGTTTATCTAGTTTTATCTTTTCCTTCGACATTCTTGCCACAGAAAAGTTTTCACTGAAAATAATTTCAGATTTAAAGTTGGGTTTCTTTATTATTTTTTCTCTTGTTTTATCGTCAGTTATTATTTCCATATCAGCTCGTTTCCTTACGTTCTCCATGGTTTTTCCAAAGCAAGCGTTATTCATCAGCTTAAAAAAGTCCTTTTCAAAATCGTTAGTACCTTTAGTTCTCAGTGCTGTGTTGTGGTCTATGTATCCTTTTAAGTAAGCACTCTCAGTGAATCCTAGTATTCTATGTACTTTTTTCAGTATCAGACCTTTTTGTAAATAGAATTCTAGGTTTCTGTGATGAACTACGTAGTTATTTTTATCCAGTAAGGTCGTACATAGTTTTCCATTGAAATGTTCTGGTGCTAATGGCAGATCTTTTTGTAACTTGTGTAACTCTCTAGGATAATCTAAATCAACTTCATAAATTGCCCCCACATTTTCCAAATTCATTTCTGTTTGAACATGATTTTTTAATAGTTGATAATAATCTAAAGAATTAATGTCAGTGTTCTCTTTCATTTCATCAGGTACTGGAATGAATTTGAAATTATTCGCTGGTAATTTTTGTGACATCGCCCACCCATATAAATTATTCTTATCGAAATACATTAAATAGTTAGATGGTTTATTCTTATTATAACCGCTCATATATTTATTATTTGCCTTAGCATATCTTTTTATACATTGTGATACACCGCCTCTTATTCCCTTTTCAACGAATGTGTACATGTCTTCCTTCGAGAATAACGGTAGTTCTACTTTCGAATGCTTTAGGAAAGAATCCCATGTTAGTCCTGGAGCTGAGAAGTAATGAAGCGGATCCAAGTCATAATTATGTATACATACATTTCTGAAATTCTCTACAACATCTGATAGAATTAACACATCACTTTTTAGGTACAACTTGGTATAATCAAGTAATATTTCACAATTAAACTGCTCCCATATAGAGACCGCTCTCTTATAGTCACTTTTGCTAATACCTTTTCCCGTTAACCTAGAATAAAAGCTTTCTATGGGTGGTAACTTTGTACAATCCATTTTACTGAAACTGTCTACGAATTCATAAGGATACACCCCTTTTTTAATTATTTCTTTGAACTCTTCATCGTTTTTGAAACTATTCGATGTGTACTTGAAATTCTCCCTCAGATGATTACAGGTTACCTTACAACCGCATTTTGCTAAATTTGCTGATAGCTTGTCCAACGATGAAGCCATGAACCTGATTGAATCTATGAATCTTATTTCATATTTAATTTCCGTATCCTGTTTTGGAATACTTATTGATTTCGAAAACGAAATGAAACTTTCAGCACTTTCAAAAATTCCGCTATCTGGTACCAATTCTTTCACAAATAGATGGGAGTCATACTTGGATAAGTTGTGTAGGACTACAGGGATATGCTTGGGAATCCTGTATTTCATGTTACATTCAGCGTGTGTGAAACCTCTGTCTTTTCCGGTCATGTGGTCATGATCAAAGTGGGGATTTTCAGTAATTTCTGTGTTACAGATATGGCAAGTCTTGTTCTTTAGGGTCTTCCATTTTTCTGCAATTTCTACAGCTGTATAAGTGTGATTTCTCTGCCTGTTTTCATATTTGTTTGCAATTTCTGTGGATACTTTTGTAATGGTTTGAACAAAATGTTTTGCAGCATCTTCACCGAAATAATCGTAGTACTTGTTCTGGTTTGTATCAAAGGAGCAACATACCTGAAATCCGTACGCAAAAGGTTTCTGTTCAGCTACTTTTATTGTTTTCTTTCCGTTTACCTGGTTGTATTCTTCGTTATAAGACTCAAAGTCTGCTATTATACAATAAGGCACTTTCATCTGTTTTGCAATATTTTTAAATTGTATTTTTGAACCGTCAGGAGGCATTATGATATCAGGGTCTTCACAGTTCTTTTTCAGTTCATGTTTTTCAAAGTGTTCTTGATTCGAAAAATGTCTTCCACAAAACGTGCAGAGGTATATCTTTTTTTGTCTTGTAGATATTTCAGAACCAACTAGTCTGCTCAGATTCTTTACTAGCACATAATGATTATCAAAATATAATAAATGAATGATATGTTGTGCTGTTTTACCATTTATTGTACTTTTTAGTATGTGACTTCTGATTATTTTCTCTTTATCAATTTGAAATAAGCAAATCTTAATGTTGTATTTATTTTCAAATTTGTGGATGTCTTGTGTATCCATCGGGAAGTTTGTAACCCCTTTGAAATCAAATTCATTCTCATATTGTTTATATTTTGAAGTTCTTTCTGCATGATCTTTAGCTGGGTACAAATGTGCTAAGATTGACCAAACAAAGCATTTATTATCCTTATTTTCAATATTCAGGCATGCTTTTTTATTTTTTACGAAATCTGGCAGTATTTTAAACGTTCCTCCCATGTAAGTCTCAATTCGAGTCATCCTATAATCAATTCCTTCATACCGACTAAATTGTAGCCCTGATCGAGGGGTATTACTTAAAGAACTCAGTCTCTTGTTATTATCATCCAAATGACTATGCGTAAGTATGCTATTTTTATTTAAAATCCAAGAAGTACTGTTATAAAATACTACAACTTCTTCATCATTTTCCTGTCTATAGAATATAACCCTGGTCACAAATTGAACTCTATAATGATTTATTTCGTTCATTCTTCGGAGTAAATCATTAAAAACAAAAGCAATAAGAGTATGTTCATCTCTTCCATTGCTTTCAACTGAAACGTTTACGGTGTACAAATTTTCAGTTACCCTAGCAATAGTAGGTTGCTGTTCTTCTTCCGTTTCAAATAAATGATCAGGAATTATTTTTTCTTCTTTAATTTGTTTCTTATTTATGAAGAGAGTTGATAAATCGATTGTTTTGTGTCTATTTTTATCACCTCTTTCTGTTTGATCTCTTATGATATCTCTATTTTTATCAATAGTTTCTTTCTGCTTATTAATTATCCTACCATAGTAATCCGTAACACGTTTTGAAACTTCATCTCGGTTACCGCGAGTGGGTAGGCTTTTGTTTTTTAGAAACCTTTTTAATTCACTTGTATCCTTTTCGAGTATCCTTTTCTCCTCTTTTTTTATATTTCCAATAGCAATATTATTTTCTTTGATTTCATCTTCCAAAATCTTCCTTAATGCTGGCTCTGGTGTATAAATGGATGGTCTGTTTTTGTTCTGAATCCTTTCGTTTCTACGCCGAATATTAATTGTATCTTCCGCTATCAAAATATACTTATTAAGATGGTTTATTATATTATTTGTTATTTCATGTTTCTTAGCGCCATTTGTTTTGATTTTATTAATTTTCGCATAAGTCCGCAGCTCATTATATGTGTAATTCGGTAATCTTTGTATAGTCGATTTGTTGTTCAATATAACCTTTTTACAAAGCTGAATAACCTCTGCAACATTCATCATTTAATAGGGGAATATTTTTATTAATGAATTTCTCCTGACTGCGTTTTCTCAGCCGTAAAGAAAATCACTGGTTTCAATGTTTGTTTCATGGAGTAAGCGCTACCTCTTTGTCTCCGACTGAATGCACAGAGAGCACACTTTCCGAGACGGTGAATTTGTTTGCGTTCTCGGAGCATATGCCACCTAGATTTGTCTCCGACTGACCAAGAAGTGTTTTGCATTTCACGGAGTAAGCTACAGTTTCCTAGGTGGCGGGTGTGTTCCGAATCGTGAAGCAATCGAATAATTTTTGAAACAATTTTATTTTGCTCTAAATGGAAGAATTAGAAAAGATGATGTTTATTCATAGAAGGAGTTACAAGTATTACAATCATATAAGTAATAGCTTACTTTTATCCAAATTCCTCTTTTCAGCTGCAGGAATGTCTGCGTTTCTAGTACTGCCTTTAGCTTCCTTAAGTTTGGGTGCTGTTATCATTGAAATAATCGAAAAACATCTTAACATTGCAGAAAGAAAATCAGAGCATAAAACCGCTTATAATTTTTACACTGAATTGTCAGTGATGTTAAAATGCGGACAATTAACGGTTGAAGAGGTCATTCAACGCGAAGGGGAAATGCGTAAAACATTTAAATTCTTTCCTCGCGAAAAATACATAAGACAAGTTCGCTTAAACGGATATAAATATTGCAAGAACGCATAAATAGTTCAAAAGAATGGTTCTCAAGTTTGAAACACTCGCCTCTTTTCATACATCATCCACCATCTGTCAAACCAACATTCAGACATCATTTCGCAAACCACGCGGAATAATGCAATCCTTTGCGCCAGACGCAATGATTATGAATCAGACGTCCGCTTAGCAACCAAGATTGTGACGCATTAATCTAATTGAGTTCTGTACAGAACTCAAATAGATCACGGAGAGTTGAGTTCTGCGCAGAACTCAAATCTCCACCTCCAGCCAGCCGCTGACGAATCAGTTTCAACTCAGCTCTTGCGCGCTCAAGACATGTGCTAGGATTGGCGCAAATCTTATCTGCAAAGCTTGTTTGTTCATAACGCTGGAAACTTGTTTTTGAGGGATGTGCTACTCTACCAATAATTATAAGTTTTGGATTTTATAAATAAAATCAGCCGCTAATAAATGGAGTCTATGGGAGAAGTCTTGTCAACAATCAAAATGAATAAATACAATGATACAATCAGAAAGGAAGAACTAATTCTAGGATTGAAATATAGCATCGTTAAAATGAGAATGGCTAAGACAAAATATGGTGATAAGTTGGTTGTGGTTATTAATCATAATAACAAAGCCTGTGATTTGTTTATACCACAGAGATATAATGCAATTGCTGATGAGTTACTTTTAAAGAAAAATCTTGTTTTGCAGCCTATTATGAGGGTGAATAAGAACTCTGACCAATATGTTGATGTAGAACTGTTTACTCAGTAGTAGTTTATATGGATAACGAGTTGGTCTAAAGAAGAATCTGATTTTGCTACCTATTTTACGGGTAAACAAAAACTCTGAGTATTTGTTCATTTACCAGAAATGTGGTTCAGAATTTGTATTATATTTGGATAAAAATGAAAAATTGAAAAATTAAAAATCTAAAAAGAAGTAGTATTTTAGTGTATATTGCAGTAGTTTATATTTATTAAAGGGTAACATTTCCTATTTCTTAGGACCTTTATTTGGGAAATAAGAAAATCAAAATATCTATAAAAAAGGGGATAATTCGGAAAAAAGGATGTTAAAGTTCAAGAAATTGATGTTAAAATGGGGTTTTGAAATTGGGAGGAGGGTGGAGTAGAACCGGCACTTTTATACTACTAACGTTCAACCTAAATATTTCAGTTTAAACCTCATTATTTTATTAAACTAACTATTATATATTAAACTAACAATATACCAACTATTTTTTTTTAAACCTGATTATTTTCTTACAAACCTAAATATCTATTTTTAAACCAATTATTGTTTTTAAAACCAATTATTTTCCCTACTGACCCGAAACACAACGCATGAAGTGACGGCATCATTATTTGGTGAACGACAAAGGTCGTCGCGAAGGATGTGACTCAGACTCACGATAAAGGATGTTTCACACCGTACCTGTAAGCATCCATACCAAAAGAGTTGGTGACAGCGAGAGGGGAACCAAGAACCTCTCGATCCGCAGTCTGCCGCTCTAACGGTTGAGCTAACCTTCAATGTTGAGACTTACCAATTTTGCGATAAATGGTTTCAATAGGCGACTTTGAAATTTCACTTTTCGAATCTACCAAATTTCTGTGTTTTGGCGAATTTGGCCAGAATTGCTTGTCTGACGAGAAAATGAAGTTCAGAAATGGATTCATCTAGTGTTCTTACCCCCAATACGAATTTCTAATCGAATTAAAAATGAACTTTATTTTTACCAAAACCACTCCAGGTAAACTTCTTGTCCGGCGAGAAAATTAGTTTCAGATCTGGATTCAGCATGTTTCCTCGCCCAATATCGACTAGGCTACCTCATTGGGTTTTAAAACTTCCAGACAAATTTCCGGCTTCGGCCGGACTCCGGGCGAGCTATTTGTCCGGCAAGAAAATAAAGTTCATAAATGAATTCAGGATTTCTCCTTACCCCCACATCGAACCTCTAATCAACTTCAAATAAAACATTTAGTTTTAACAAATTTTTCGGTTTTGCCGGATTGGTGAACTACTTGACCGGCGAAAAAATATTTTCATATCCGGGTTCAGCTTGTCTCCTTACCCCTAAATCGACTATCTCATTAGCTTTAAAAAAATTGCCGCTTAATTTGAAACCCCCTCCTCCACCCCTAAATGTGGTACAGAGATAAAGATAAATCGTTTATTCATTAAGAATCTTACTCACGACGTGTACCGACTAACTGATTCCAACGTCAACATATAAATACACACTATACCAAAAGGAAATCTACAACTACAAACACTACAAACTTAACCTGTACTTTGACCCAAAGTACTTTGACCCCCTTTCTTCTCAGCCGGCTCGGTCATCTTCTTTCGCAGTCGCGATTACGAAGGATCATATCTGCCTTAATGAAATATTCATGGGCCATGGGATCCCCTACCTCTCACTTCGAAAACGAACAAAATATCTGAAGGCCTTCGAGAGTTATCGTGCTAACAGACGGACAACTTTTGTCATAGGTCACTTACGTTGGGGGATCCCAGAAAGGAATTGGCCTATTAAGGTAGCCCAGTAAGATACTTTGTGAGGTGAATGAATGAATGACTTACCGCTTTTGAATTATACTGGCAGACGTACGAAGCGCCAACGATGCTGACCATGAGAGAGATTGTGCCAAGTGAAATAAGCAGGGCGTTAACGGCCATAGTGAACACGTAGTTTCCTAAAACAAAACAAAAATACACAGTGAATTTCAGCAGCTGCTATTATTATTTTATTTCTTCCCGACGAAATCGGCGAGTAAATGATATAAAGAAAAGAGCAAAAATATGTATATAAATACATCGTTACAAACACTATACAACGTGAGACAAATGTGACACAACAATGTGAGAACAAAAAAAGAATCTTTCGACATAAATTGATCCTGCTCTGGAAAGTGTTGGGTTCTCGATCCTGCTGTCGAGTATTTGCACGACTCATGTCATATCAAGTCTGTCTCGAAACTATGAAGTCTCGTGTCGCCCTTTAGCGGCTATGCAGTTTCCAAAGTCAAGGTTGGGTCTCACGATGGCTTTATAAAGTCTAAGAAAGACTTTGGGGGATCTGCTCGTAATAGATCTCTTGAGTAAGCCAAGTCCTGCGTTAGATTAAGGGTACGACACTTCAGCTGTATTTTAATTGTGTCCTTCTGTTAAACTTTAGCCTAAGGATACAACACCTGAATTGAACTATATAGTGTTGTGCCCTTCAGTTGAACTGTAAGGGGATAACCCTTCAGTTGAACTTTAAGGAATCGTGCCTTTCAAAGGAACATTGCATAGTAGTGCCTTCGCTTGAACCATAAGGAGTCTAAACGTCGTGGGTACAGCCCTTCAGTCGAATCTTGGAAAATATTTTGATTGTCCTGTTCAGTTACGCTTATGTGATCACAGTAACACGAAAACTTTACATCGTGTTATGGAACTTCAGCATCTTGAATAGTGAATATAAAAATAAACGTTGCATATTGGCGTTTTTAATTCTTATTGCTACTGGAAACTTAAGTTATGATTTTAGTGATGAAACTACAGTATGTGTACTGTTTTCTTTGACTATTTCACATTTGTGCTTTCATAACTAAAAGAAGTACGTCAATCTTCATTCAAACTACACCGAAACTACATCCGAAAAAATGCAACTTTAGTGCTTTTTCAGTCTTTTGAAAGATTACCTAGCTCTTAATTCGCGTCAGCGGATCGCTTACCGTGGCCTTCTTACCTCCTGAGACCCGAGTCTAAACCAGCTGACAAATACACATGGAAACTTCCAATTTTGATCAGAAAAATGCGTAGATTTCGAAACTGGCCTCCAAAAAAATCCCCCTTCTACCCCCTCCCCCCTATTGAATGTCCACTGGGGAGGACATTCGGTCCCAATCCTTGAAAAAGTAACAATGCTTTCAGCAAAGGACAGTTATTTCAAATTTGTCAATTCAGTGCAAAACGATGAAAAGAGGTTCAAGCTCATGAATGAAACGACCTGAAACACTTTCTGTCTCCAAAACGGCCTAAAAAAACTTTGCGTTTGATTACTCCAGCCCCCCTCCCAGCCCGAATGTCGGCACTTGGCTTCATCTTTCAAATTCTCATACTCAGGCATGTGAATGCCTGTTCAAGCGGACTCGGGGAGTGGACCTCGGTTTAGGGTAGATACTCCTGCTCGCTTTTCGTCCTGCAATTGAGATCCTCCTGCTACCCTTTTCCAGCCTGAGTCGTTTCTCAGGACTCTGGGTATTTAGCTACGGGGGAGTGAAAGTGAATCAGTTGCTTCATCACCTCTGTAAACTTGTTGTGGACAGGCATACGCAGTTCAAGGATACCACTGGAAACGGCAGAATCGATGAAGCTGTTTACCAAATGAAGGCTACCGCCAATTTCTGGGATCTGGCTGTAAATTTGTCATACGAGGCCATTCTGTCACTCATGCCAACCCCACCCTGACCCCACCATGAAGCAATTGTTTCCGGCTACACTTCTTGGGCACTTAGTTTCGAGAAAGTCTGCTGGTTCTTATCCCAGTGTCTTTGGGTTCTTTTTTTGTCTTACCCATTTACAGTCGGACGCTAGCAGTACAGGTTCATTCTCGTACCACTATGTGACTGCGATTTTCTGATCCTCTCGAATATTTAGTACAGAAGCGTTATCTGCTTTAGGGGGGGGTAGTTATCATTCTAATCTGATTCTTCAAGTCGTTCCACAGTCGTTCAGCTTTTTTCCAATCAGAAAACCAAGAAAGTTGATCGACGTGAAAAAAGGTATCGAAGTAAATACTTGACCCTGGAAACAGCGTCTCAGTAAGACGAAGTATACTTCCAGCGCCAAATCCATGTGCTCTTACCTCGATACTGTAAGTAGTGTGCCCTTGAATAAATCTACAAGCCTAGCATCTACCCAGACGAGCTGGGAAGCACAAAGTTTTGTCTACCAAATTTCCAGTAGCTGAAGCCTACCCAGTTTTTACTTGGTTGGGACCGGTTGTCCACCCGGGTGGACACGAATGTTATAAAAGGCACAGAAGAGGTTGTAAGGCAACTGTCAATTTGTTTCTTAAGCCAATATATTTAATAGAACCTTCTTTCTTGTCCTGAATTTTTCCATTATTTTACCTCCTTGTTTTCTATTTTTTATATAATTTTTAAACTTCCCCACTTTGCTTTCTGCTCTGCCCCTGATTTTTGGCTATTTTTGGTTCTCTATTTCTCAGCACTGGTGTATCACAGACTCTTGAAAAAAAATCACAGATGGCATTCCAGTCAAGCGGAATCGAATGGTGGCATTAGTTTCGACGCAGCGCAGCTACAATACTGCTTAAAAGATTCATATATAAAATGTCCACCATTCTGGGCGATCTGGAATAGCTCCTCGGTTAAACGGGCCCCTCCCGCTTGTACCTGATTATTCGCCCAGTACCAATGAGGGTATTACGAGATGTACATAAAACAGTCAAAGGCGAAATATTGTAAATAACTGGACACAATCCTGATAAGAAGCCCAACGACAATCCCGACTTACCTTCGTAGTAGTACAGTCCGAATATGCAATACCGATAAGGATTGCCTCCGTACACCAGTAGTCCAGTTATACCACATCCTATCGGAGCGAGAGAAAGGATTGCTGAGGTTATGCTCATACCCAAGTATGCATTTGACCTGCAAATGTGTTAGTTTGCGATTACAATTGCCAACCATCCATGTGTATAAAGTTAATCGATAAATTTGCACTTCTCCTCAGCGTAGCACCCACGTGCTAATGAATAGTTGCGTTTCTGATCTGAATTCTGAATGAATTCTCTATTATCGTGTCAATTACCGTTTTTACTCTTCTGATTTGCCATCCGCTAATACTTATTTATACGGATTGAACATCCGCCCTTTGTTGACCAATCAGGAAGGAGAACGAGAATCGAAAATCGAGAAACGAGATATCGAAGCAACCTCTCGATTCCGCAGAATTTCGAAGCTTTCCCCGTTCAGGATTCTGACAAAAACGTAAGAAAAGGAGAATTGGATTCATCTGAATAGTCCAAGAACGCGAAATAGGAGAATTGGGAGAAGAATTGAGTTCAAATACGCAAATAACGAACAGTAAAAGAAAAATAGCACACTGAGTTTTGGCTGACAATGCCAATGCATAATATAACCGAGAATATAACAAGGCCAATGGTTTCGATGGGATACCGTAGGGGAGTATTTGGGGAATACTTTAAGGATGCAAGCAAAGTCCTTGCGGCATAAATGATTTTGGGCCCTTGGAGAACACGGAAATGTATCGTGACCCAGTCCGGACCTGAAACAGGACATCTGAAATATGTATTCTTGTCAGTTATCAAGTTTCATCAGATCAGATAACTCGCTCGAAAGATATTTGTGTCACGAGACTCTGAAAACTCCTCACTCCACTCCCCCTGAATAGTCGGATCCGTGAAACGAAAATAGCCTAACGAAGTAATGCATTTTCATATGATTTTAAAGCCTATTTTTAGTAGGCGAGCTTAAGACTTTAGCGTTTTCTCTGAACCTTAAAGTTTAACCGGAAACGGCTGAGATAGGACAATCTAGTTACTTACTCCCTTAAATTGGCTTGAAGACCCGCTGAAAATTAGTTACTTCGTTGTTCCGCTATTCACGAATAATCAGTTTTCAAATAGTGGAATTTCCGTGTGATTTGTGGTGACTCTATGCGCTTGTATTTTTGCTGTACGCCTTACGAGAAAGATTTATAATAAAAAAATTGTTCAGGCACTAAGCAATTTTCAACAATCTCACCACTGCCCACTGAAAAGCCGCATTTGGGTTGAGATTAAAATTTCCCACGTCATAGTAGAATTTGCGCTGTGCGGACGGCTGGAGATATTCTGAGCCTCATAACTAGAGCAGATAGTGGAAAATCAAAAAATCCCTTTGCATAATCCAAATAATTCAGTGTATCCAATTAAATGTCACACAAATCAGTTGGCTTTTCAGACGTTACAAATTTATAAACGTTAAACGTTACACATTTGTGCCTTAGCTGCGATCGGTGCCGAAAAACGTTGAAAAACTGACCAGTTTGAGAAAGGAGAAGTTGGAATACTTACAAGCATCTTCCTGAGCGGAGATCTTTAGCTGCATCTACTCCGACTGCTCCAGCAGACATGATGAAAACTCCAGCCCAGATTCCAGAAGAAATTATCGCCAGAGGGAAGTTCCAAGTGCAGCTGAACAGAAGGTCCAGTATCTAAAAGGGACACAGATGAAAATATCCTTGCTGCGCACCTGTTTGCATCAATCTTCCTACTTCGGATTTTTTTTTGTTTTACTCCCTTTGTTCGCTGCTTATCGAAAATTCCGTTGAAATTTCGGGTATAAAACCTTTTGGGACGAAAAGAACTGAATCATTATAAAAATAATAATATAATTGCAGTAAAAAAGTCGCCTCGAATCTACAGATTTATCGAAAAAGGTTTTACTAAAAAAAGTAATCCAAAAAGATTTTCGCTACTAAAGCGTTCCGTTAGTGCGGATGGTAGGGCAATCGGGTGTGCACTTACTGATCCTAGCACCCAATTTGATCTAAAAATAGAGAATACGGCGAAGTATTATAGTCTCTTTTTATACCAATGTGGTACTCGTTACCAGTAAGTATAGACCGTTTAGCCTATAGACGCTAACAATTGGAAGGCTTCACTTTGGAGAAAAATTTTAACTCCGCACTTTTCGGTACCTAAGTTTCTATCCGCAAAATTTCTATATGTATAGAAATTTTGATCACGATTTTGATTTTGATCTGCGTTGCAAAAATACATGTATTTTTGCAACGCAGCGAAAAATCGTGATCTTGAAATGTAAGTGGCAAAACTTTTGAACTCTAATTAAGTTGTCCGATGCAAATCCAATCCTTTTCATTCTATGTCACAAAGGCTAAGAGCTCCATGACGAATTTGAGGTGGGAACGGCTTTCCAACAAAAAATCCAGGTTCACTTCCAAATCGATTCACTAATGTAAGTCGAACGTCATACGGCCTAAGCCCCACAAAGACAATAAAGCTAAAGTTCAAGGAAAAGGCGACATAAAGTCTTAATAATACAGACTTTCCATATAAACATAATCTAACTAGAAATATGTTCGCTTTTAAACTCGGCGGGACTCGTGAGTGGTTCGCGGGACAGGGTGTCGACGCGGGCTTAAGCGCAGTTCTCGAGCTTTTCTAATTTCTTTCGGGACGAAGTGAACTTTGTATAGGCAACTTATCCACATCGGAATTGTATATTTCCCAACGACTGGAACTGTTCTACGTGTCCGTACGATTGCCTTCCAGTTTGCTGCTTTTCTTCTACAGAAAAGTTAGGTAGATGCTTAGGTAGATGGTTAAGTAGAAGGAAGAATGTCCGTAGATTATTCTAATTTATATATATTAGTTGCGTTTTTGCAGATACCATGGTATCTGTTACCACGGTAACTGGGTCTGCAATTATTCACTTTTGCAGTTACCGTGGTATCTGATACTACGGTTGCTCTGCAAAAACGACAGTTGCCGGATTAGCGCTTTTAGAAATCATCCGAAAAGAAATGGTGATATCCACTGACGTCTAGAGTAAAATAACTTCTTTCCCACCAACTTGACAAAAAACTAGACTCTTCTGTTAGTGATGATGAAAGTGAGACGGATTTTTCACATAACACGGTACCTTCCCAGATACCACGGTAACTGCAAAAAAGTCTTTTTTGATCGTGGTCTCAGATACCGCGGTAACTGCGAAAACAACTTTATTGTTGAATATGTACTTGAATCTATTACAGAGCCGAGCGGCCAGCGAGGCGCAGGACTCGTTTACATTATGAACTGTTCTAGAGACAATCAAACCTTATGAAGTTCCTCACACTGATGACGTAAAACTTGATGTCACGCTTGATTGGAAGGCAATCGTACATTTACGTAGAGCACTCCCAGTCGTACGAATATCTACGAATCCGATGTGGCGAATAAGCTGGTTCATTCCTTTTACCACCGCCTTTGACCTAGACTGACGTACTCCGGTCTACCCCTTGGCCAACCTGCCTCTAGACTAGAGCACGTATCAGCCTTGTCTACTAACCAAGTTTTGTCCCAAAACCGGATCCGGTCAGTATCCACAAATGGTAGAGTTACATCATGCTGTCTTACCCTTTAAGTTCTGTCTTCCGTTCAAGGGCAATAATTATAGTGCCACGAGATCCGGATGCCCACCCCTCTCGACAGCAGAGGCGCAATTCAGAGGGGGGAACGCTGCCCTAGATTTAAAACTCTTCCTCTTTGGTACTATTTTGACCGCTAAATAGGCTTCAAAAGGCAAAATGCAAAGTAATGACTTTACTTAAAGGTATTTTCATAAACTACTTTAAATTTAACACCAAAAGAATAATTAAATTTTGAGTCTGAGTAATAAGCCTAAAATTGCACAAAAGTTGATCTTTCGCACCCCACCTAAGGTTGACTGAAACGGCTGAACTGAGTGAAAGTTCCCTAGGTATGTTCACTGAGCTCAGGTTCCCTATGCACAAAATAAATTTCATCCTTCACTGTAAAAAAAAATCTTGCAGTATTTGCTACTGGGATTAATCTTGTCTGTATTGAGATAAGAGTATCCCTAATTCGGATTAATTTTATCCCAGTAGAGATAAGATTAATCCCAGTAGCAAATACTGCATCCTTATTCGGAGAAACTTTTTACAGTGTTCCTACGTTTTTGGACGCACAAGCGCTGGATAACATAGAACATACTCTGTTGTCCCGACACGGCATCTCACCTTTTGCAGTAAATGAAATAAAACAAACTAACTGAGTGCATCCACTAGAAACTTACTGAAGTAATAATTAGGAAGATCCCAAACACAATTTGTGCAGCTCCAGAGCCTTGGAACTTCATTCGCGATTTGTGAATCATCACTGTCGAATTAACTTGGAATTGCATTGCACTCCTGATATTCAAAATGCACGGAATGTGAAAATAATCTATCAAGAAGCAACGAGAATTTGTGTATGCCTATGCCTTCGGTGCAGATAAGATTATCCCAACATGACAATTTATGACGATAAAAGCCGACTAAGCTGAAAAGATTTGAAGATAGCGAGAAAATCCGTATCTTTCTTTTTACGATCAATCAGTCATTTATTAGGCCTTCTCTTGGGTTCCGTCCGACAATAGCGGTACCTGTATGTAACAAACACCACTACAGATTCGGTCCCTAGGTAGCGCTAGAAAATCGTGAGACGGCAGCACCATCTAGCATGATCTATCATTGTGTAATGTGGTTGATGCAATCCAAATCGGCGTAAGATTATGTTCGATGGCGTTTGCTGTTTCTTGTCCACGGTGAATGTTGCCGAGTTCAAGGAGTAAAGCCCCGTCTGCATTACCGTAAACCGACCGTTTTACGGTCGACCGTTTGACCGTTACGGCAGTGAAGACGGGTCTTTCTCTACGGACGGCCGTAGCCGTAAAACGGCGGTACTGACCCCTCCGTAACCGTAAAACGGACGTAGTGGAGACTGCTTTTTTGTCACAGTCCCATGTAACTGTTTCTCAACTGTTTATCAAGTCACATATAAACTGTTTTTTAAATTTCAACACAAGATTCGCCTATTTGGGACTAAAGTAGACCACATTTTTGCGGTTACGGACCTAATGAAGACCACATTTTCGCGGCTACGGACCGTCCGTAAAACGGTCGGTTTACGGCAATGTAGACGGGGCTTAAGCAAAATACGTGTAGTAAGAAGAAAAAGATATAACATCAAGAGCACATAGTCTTGTGTAGCCTCTCACCACCAACACTTTATTGAAAAATATTTCCTTCCGCCCTCTGTGTTGAGTCAATTCCAGGTTCCTAAAGTCGCTTTATTTGTTCATTTTAATGCCGGACAACCGACAACCCTGTCCCATGTACATAGAGAATAAATACGTTCGAGCAGCAATTGTAACAGCTTGATAATACACTTGATGACTATCTCTCCTTGCCGATGCAAAATCTCCAACCTCTCCGGGTACCTGGCGGAAGAAAGGCAGAAGTGGGGTCACAGCTGCTCCCAAACATCGCCATGATTGGTTGAGATAGGATGTGAGTACTGTTGTTGAGTTTGAGTCGTCACTGAGACGTTTACTCCTTCTTCCTGAGGATCAGTGGCGTGTTTTGGACTTAGTCATATTTCTCGGTCATATAGAGTTCCAGCTCAACCGTTAGATGACTCTATGCACGACATCATTAGTTGCGTTTTTGCGGATACCATGGTATCTGTTACCACGGTAACTGGATCTGCAATCAGTCGTTTTTGCAGTCACCGTGGTATCTGATATACGGTCCACTGCAAAAACAACTATTACCGAAATTGTACTTTTCAAAGTCATCCCAAAAGAAAAACTGATATCCAGTTGCATCACTAAGTGCTGAACTTCTTTCTCACCAATTTGACAAAATTTGATGAAAGTGAGATGACTTCCCAGATACCACGGTCGGACCGTGATATCTGAATATCTGTTACCACGGTAACTGGCCAGATACCACGACAACTGCAAAAACGCCTTTTGACCGTGATATCAGATACCACGATAACTGCAAAAACGACTTTAGACCGTATATCAGATACCATGGTATTAGCAAAAACGCAACTATTGGCTGTTTCGGGGAGTCTCTAACCGAGCTTTCATTTGAAGTGGGGTCCTAGAAGAATCGTCTGTCTTCCTAGTAAATTAAATGTGACTGTGACAACCAGACATGCTGCCACTGCGAATATTTTTTCAGCAGAGCACACTTAATAGTAGCAAGAAATTACCAAAATAAGCTGAAAAGAAAAACTTGCTTAGATCAGGCGCCCATTTGACATAGCTGTGCGAATTTCTCCGCTAGATCGGAGGAAAAACAACTGGTTATACTGTGGTTTTCCTATAAAGCGTAAAGGTTCCAGAAATAATCATTATTGTTCTTCTTTATCTGTTTTCCTCAAAATACGAGGAGTATAGCGCACAGCAAATATAAATAAATACAACTGAATGTATTATTCCCAGTCAAATAACCATCATGCAGTAAGAGTTTCCCCTTCAGTAGTAGGCGTGAAAATAATATTGCCGTAATTAAGAAGAAAAATAACATGAAAAATAATCTGCGAACGGAAATTTCCTATTAGAAAGCTGGAAAAGTGCGTGTGATATTCAACCCGATGTATTTATTCTATTTGATTTCGAGTCTGATTTACTCTTGCGGGTACGGAGTTCGCACCCCTTAAAGGGGGAAGGACCATCGGTTTTGTCACCGTCCCGGAACTGGAATTTCCGTCCGTTTCATCACCGCATCTTGGCACCTAATTACCAGAACCGACGTGTGACTCCGCTAATTTTAACATGTGCGGTTTGAGAATGAAATTTGCTACAAATGAGGTCAAGTGTCACCACATCGGCTCATCACTCCCATCCCTATGCATATGGGCATAGAAGGACCGCCCGCTAGTGAACTTGAGGGGTAACACAAAGTGAAGTGACTGACAAGTGATTCTGTAGACCGCATGCGACCTCGGAAAGAACAGGTCTTACCTTTGGTTTGCACTGCATTTCTTCTTCCATTCCTCGACATTTTTTTTTTAATCCGAGCAACAACAAAGTTAAAAAACAAAAAAGGAACATAACCTTAAAAACACACCTCCACTCAAGAAATGAGACTGGCCCTGGTGTGTGGGAAAGCTGAAATGGGATGTCGAAGGTATTTTATTCAGAAGTTGGTGAGCCTTGACCGAACTCATCAATACACAGCTTTTCCGCATATCTATCGCAGAAGCTCCTTTTTGGTTTCTCAAATATGACGCAGTTTTCTGTATACTCTAAACGACTAAGAAACACACCAGTGAACCTCGGGAGAACAAAAAACGTCACCCAAACAAACCCTCAAAATTGATTCAACTAATCAGCAACGTTTGTTGTCGCGATGTTTCTGGTTCTTCGCTGGGCACACGGCGGTTCTTCATCAGCACGAAGAGTTAGTCATCAAGAGCGTGTTCCACCCCTCTACCAATAGTAACTATTAGTTACTATTTCCGTTCCAGCCTCACGAAAGGTTACTACGCTGACCTTCCAACATTCTCAAAATAGTAACTAATAGTAACTATTTGCTTACCATGCTCGGGAGCGTAGTAACTACGGACCTCTGTAACGTGATTGGCTGGATTATCCCGTATAGTGACGTTTTACCAAAAATTTAAAAAAAGCGTTCCAGCCTTGACGCAAAATAGCCAAAACTCGTGACATCATGCGTAATAACTACGGTAAGTAGGATGGAACACGCTCCAAGAGTATTCCTCACACAAGCTATCAAGTCAGTAAGACGCCGATGTACCTGCACGCATTCGCTGGTGATTAACTGATCGAAAGATACATTTCTTGGTAAATACATCTGGCATCCTGAATGTTGCACCGGAATAAGGATGAAATCAAGGCAACAATGGGGATGACGACAGCCTAGAAAATTGGCAGGTAAACGACCACAAGGTTGTGTAATCTTCGAAGTAAAATCAAGAACAAATAAAGAGACAGAACTGCTGTCCCCTATCTCGGTCATACAAACATGCTGAGTCGAGTAAAATACGACCGACTCCAGATGCAAACGAGCGGATTCGCGCCACATCACGTTTCGTTACCTCTGTACAAATAGCTAGATCGCCGGTAAGTTGCTAAAGAGGAAATCTAGAAGTCAACGCTGGTTGGTCCTATGGACGCGCTCCAGAGCGGATCAGTGCGAAGAGTACGCCTCCTGCTCGCCTCTTTCGATATTTCTTGTGCGATAGGCAACGGTGAAGACGGAAGAGGAGTAAACGGGTATCAACATCAGCTCAAAGCTAGAATAAATACCTCCAGGTCCGCTCAGATTTGTCGGGGTTTTCATAGTCGCTGCATGCGGCTAAAGACAGAAGTTCTTACTGATTATTTGTTCTTGGTAAAATTGAAATATGAAACTGACCTTCCTTCTTGCTTCATCTGTCTAGTGTTTTCGTCACTGTCCATTCGTTCCATCCGACGAGTTGCTCCAGCACGAGGACTGACCAAGGCGAAGATGAGCCACGACGAGGGCCAATCCCACAAACTCGTTTCGTCGTTCGTCTCTGGAACATCAGAGTCAGACAGATATTTGCCCGCTGCGAGTTAACTCGCAAAGGAGAAGACAAGAAACACATATTTTCTTCAGACGCTTCAGAGACGGTACGGGACAACCAAATGCATGATTTCAGAAATGGATCGTTAAGCCTTTCTGGTGGCCTTGTAAGCCGACATTTTTCCCGAAGATTTCGCGATGAACGTTCCCACAGGAATGTGTTCGTTCGGTTCCCGCCAATGAATATTAATGACACTTTAGAGCAATCAAACCGCAAACCATATCATTTAATCCGATTACAATTTTCTTAGATCGGAGAACAATACAAACACACATTCGGCATGATCTTAACCCTTAGGTCGAAGCAATAAGCGAGATCACCGAGTACAGGGGATCCTACTACCGTTACATCAATCTTCTTAGTATCTTCACCAATGACAGAATAACAGAGGCAATCATTAGTGCTACAATGGTTCCGTGTCTAATCTCTTCTGTTAGAATAATCGATCAAATCGACTTGTAGATGCGCCCATGGGGTGTACAAAGGCGGCGCACTTTGTATATGCTGCAACCGAAAAGTCGAATGTCAATTTTGGGTACAGTCGACCGTATGACAGATTGTAGTTGTGAAAAAACGGGCCTTTGGGGGGACGGCCCATTTAAATTTCATGGGACCGGCTTGACTAACTGGACGTCTGGCGTTCTGACTCCTTGATGATTTATTTTGGAATTGGTAATAGTGAACATGAAGAACAGCTATGAACGATGAAGAACACTGAAACCGAAGGAGAACCCTTTCACATTGAGCTACGCAAGCCTTCCATGCGTTTGCGCAGACGCAACGCAAGCTTTGCGTTCAGAAAATCTGCGCAACGGAAGAATTCGAATTCATCGATTTTTTTTTAAGAAATCCGTTTATTCAGAGTCCATTTTTGCGTTTGCGCAACCCACCCCGGCTTTTTCTCTCTGCCGGAGTTGTCGAAATATTCATTTAGTTGAATTAGCGATGATAATAAATGAACCTGAACCTATTGTTTTTGGTTTCTTGCGATTGTGTGGTTCATCCTATTTTCGGCTCATTGTCGGAAGTCGACATGTCTGTCGATATTTTTCAGTGTTGAGGAGTAAAGGAGGAAGTTGATACTCCAGTTACGTCAGCGAAGAGCCGGTGATAACATACGTGAGAAATCTGAGGACTTGAAGCAATGGGCCACTTTATTAGAAAAAAAAAGAGAGAAAGAGCGTAACGGAAGAATAGGTTTCCCTAGGTTGGATAGCATCTTTTAGCAGTTGCTATAGCAGCTTCTGCTCCCCAATTTTAGCAGGCTATCTGACCTATAGGAAGATGTTGGATAGAGTACTGTGGGAGTGCCAAACACCCTGCTTACAGCCTACCGTGTCCGAACGTGACTGAGTTTGCGAGGTCTACGAGTTACCAACACTGAGTCCCTTGAACCTGATTTGACTCAAGTTTATTTGGATTTTGTTGTTCTTTTGTATTTGAGTTTACTCTGGTTGCCTCAAGGCCGTATCCAGGGGGGGGGGGGGGGGGGGGTTAGGGGTTCGAACCCCCCCCCCCCCGAACCCACAAAATTAATAAAAAAAAATTAGGCTTTAAAATCTGATCTATGTATTTTTTGTACTTTTTTGTACGACCCGCTGGCAAACCCCCCCCCGATGGGACCCCCCCCCCGAAATAAATTCCTGGATACGGGCCTGGGTTACCTATTCATTTATTTTCTGTACTTTTTCCATACTCCGTCTTTTTTGGCCTTGGCCAGTTGATGGGTTGTAAATAAATAATAATAATAATAATAAGCACGCCGTCAGACCTTCAGACCGCAACTTCTGGTCTGGTAAAAGCCGTCCACCAAATCCAAGGGGTTAACAACTCAAGTGTATTTGTACGTCAAACACCTTCCTCTGATCCTATCCTGTTGCAGTGAAGACTTTCGCGAATTGACCGTCGCGGTTTTTTGCCCTGTCTCTTTTTTTACAGGGCGCGGTTTTTGTTTGACGATGTCGACCATCAGTTTTTTTCGCGGTTTTGACCGGGATTACAGACGAGCTTCAAACAAATTATACAAAGAGGTGTTCAGCTGTATAGAAGGAAACACAGCTGTATAAGTGACCGGACAGTTTAAAAATCAATTCAAAGATGCATAGCAACCGCTGTAGATTGGCAACAGCTCAGTTAATCGAGTCAACGTCCTTCGATATTTTTCTGTTCAATCGTAACTGTTAGGCCTTTAAAGTTTAACCAAATAGGGCTGAGCTCCAACAGTCTAGTTACACTTCACTTATTTACTTGAATAGGCCTGAAAACCCGATAAAAATCCGTTACTTCGTTGATCCGCTATCCAATCCTTTCGGATTTGTGGCACCTCTATGGGTTTGTCCCTCTATGCTTCAAATATTGAGCAACTACGAAGGTAAGCCATTGCCGAAAAATAACACATACAACAAAAAGACATATCCGTCACACATGGAAATGCAGGCTTTTGATAAAATTCAAATTCTCCGCGCCTGGATGAATTTTGAGTTGTCGTGCGAGCAGCGCACATTCTGAGCGTTAGTAATAGCGCCCCGGGTGAAAAATACAAAATCCCTCAAAATAATTCAGTGTATTCAAATACCAGATGTAAAAATAAGCTGCCTTTTCAGTTAAACTTTAAGAATCGTGACTTCATTTCTGTCATGAATATGTTCTTCACGCAATCTTCTTCCCTCGTCCCATTTCCTACTTTTGCTGTAGGCGTTGAACACAATTTGCCATCTACCACAAATGACATTGGAATGGAGCAAATCTGATTACTGAAACAACAATAAGCCATGGCGCTCGTAATAGGCCGGTCATAGAGGAAATGCTCTGGGGATTCCCTGTTTGGATTGCCCTGGGGCGGCCAATTTCGACAAGTAGATATAACTCTATTGTTCCGTGTTAGTGATTTTGGAAATAGGTGAAAACACAGATGGTGATATTGGTTCGAGGCCTTTGTCGGTACTTGTAATGTGGTGACTGTTTTAGCCCACTGTAATTGAATAACTAGTAGGCCTTTGGCTAACTGTTCGCCTGGATAACTGTGGAATCTCTCTTGCTCGAAGTTAGACAGTAAGGCTGTAGGATAATAAGATTTTTGTCCTACTGAATCCCGGTCTAGCAAATTTCTAAATAAGTGACGGTACAAGTACGCCTTTACTAACTGTCCGTCTGGACGGCTGTATAATCTTTTTTGTGTTTTATTCCCAACACAGAACAGAAAAAAACAACTTTAATAGTAACGATCCTAGAATAACAAGATCTTTTATCATCAACTGAAACCCACTAGATCATGCTTCGAAAGAAGTGACGGTTCATGTAGGCCTTTCTAACTGTCGGTCTAGATGGCTGTTTCTTTTAGTTTTATCCGATTTTCAACTAATTACAGGTTTATTTCCAACATAGTGCGAAGAAAAGAAGTTGAACTGGAAGTGGCATCGGATAATAGGTCGTTTGTCTTCTAATGAAACTAGGTAGGACAAATTTCTAAATAAGTCACCGGCCTTCGCTAATTGGACGTCTGGATGACCACATCTTTCTTGTTTTGCCCGATTTTAACTCATTCTAAGTTTAAAGGATACAAAAGAGCGGAAGGTAGGAGCCAGGCGGAACATCACAATTCGTTACCTCTCCAAACAGCAGGTATATCGCAGTAGAGCTCCGGAGAATAAGTGTAAAGGGTAACAGCCTATTGGTTGTCTACCATTGCGACGTCACATGTGACAGGCTGCAGAGAGTTTTCCTCCGATATGCGCAGCGGCGAAGGAGGGAATGTCGGGTATCAACTCAAAGCTCAGCAAGTACCTCTAGCTCAGTTTTGTCAGTTTTCATGGTCGGTGGATGGGACCAAAGACGGAGGTTCTTTTGGCTTATTTGTTCATGTTTTTATTCAATGTTTATGGCACTTTTGTGGAGGGGGTGGGGAGGCTGGTATCACGATATACAAAGAGGAATTGGCGTTAAGCAGAAATAGACCATTTTTAAAGGTTCACTGAAGAGGATAAGTTTGTGGGAAAAGACTCTCCATGGGAAGCCCAGGTTTGCTTAGAGAGCAAGGTTCAAGGTTTTTTATTCTTAACTCTAAACTGATACATAAACATTAAAAATACGATACTCTGCACTCAGGGTTTGAACCGGAGAGAAGAAAAACATCGAATGGTTCAAACCCTTTCATAAAAATCAATAAAACAAAATCGACCAGACGCTCAGTAGAACGATCACGGCACGACACTGCCAACACGAAGCGAAATCAATCCAAGCCAAAACAACAACAAAAATGAGGGAAGGGTAACTAAAAACCAGCATCACCAGAGCGAAAAAAATAAAAATAAATAAATAAACATGAAATACAACTAATCTCTAACTATTAATTATTTATTCTTAAAATTATTAATGAGAATTTGAGAAAGCTGTTTTATTATATCTGAAGAGATTTTGCAGAATCAATTTTAGGAAATAAGTTTTGCACGAATTCAAGCAAAAGCATCAAAACAACTAAGAGGAAAATAACGAAAATAGGCTGACTGGTGATGGCGCTAGTTGTTGAGAAGAAGATCATGCAGTAGAATCAGGTTTCAGTTTTGCTTTAAGTCTCCAAAACAAATAAAGTGTGCTGTGGGCCTATATGTTTTCCAGCATGATTTTAACCGATGTTTAATACGCGAGTCCGAACTAAAGCTTTGAGCAATAAAGCATATTTGATGGCAGCTCATCGTCTAAAGTAACTACTGAGTTAACAGCCATCCTTCGGAATGTGGTCCAACTCATCAATAAACTGAGCTTAATATGGTAATAAATCTCAAAGACCGTTATTATTTCATAACTATTGTAAAGTTTTAGTAATCCTTGGTAGGTGTTAGAAGAAATTTTAATCATCGGGCCGGAGACCAATTAGAATTTTTGCTCGCAACTGGGCTTCGGCTTTTTCCCTCATAAACTTTGACTTTTTACGTCTATAAAGGATCTGCTTCTGGAAGTTTTCATTTTCAGCACGGTCTGTCGCAGTAGGGAACCGGCGAACGGACGGCCGAAAAAAAGTATATAAAAGTTTATACCTTGTCGATAAACTTAAAGCGAAGAAAAATATTGAGGTGGGCGTAAAGGGAGAATGGAACAATGGCGTTCTCCGTACCTTTGAATAAGCCGAGGTATGATTGTTCAGTCCCTCCCCCTCCTTTAGAGGTCATTGCTATAGATGGCTGGTTAGACCACATGGCTACTTCGGTTACCTGCGAGGTTACCGGAGGTTACCTGCCACCAAGAACAAACAAGCCAATAGAACCTCCGTCTTTGGTTCCATGCACCGACTATCACTATGATACCCGACAAAAGTGAGCAGAGCTAGAGTTACTTGCTGAGCTTCGAGTCGACCTGTCTACTTCCCTCTTGGCTGCTGCGCATTTCAGAGGACAAGACTGTAGCAGGAGCGCATGATCCGCTCTGCAGCGGGTCACATATGGTGTCAGAAAATAGGGGCTCTAATTCTCCGGAGCTCTACTGCGATGTAGCTGTTTGTGTAGTTAACGAACTGTGATGTTCCGCGTAGCTCCTACGCTCCACTCGTTAGCATCGGGCAAGGCATCATGAATCTATTTGACCCCACATGGTTGTATTACAGATATAGGAAGACGAATGTTCTTGTGCTTATTTGTTCTTGCTGCTACCTGCTACCGGGCTATATATGGACAGTAGCCTTCTATCCTGCTATGATCTAGTATATTTGTTTTGTTTTGTGTATTAAGCAAATGTATATTTATTGTTTCTTCTTTTCTCTTTTCCTTTTTTCGTCTTTCTTATACTCCTTTTTAGTCCTACAAATTGGAAATTAATTTCTCATCATCGTTGATTGCGCCAAACGGATACGTCAGCCGCATTCATTTGAGCGATATTTCGGCATTGATCACAGGTTCACTTTTTGAGCGTTGAGCCTAAAGAGGACCCTTGCCAAGAAGGGCCGAAATATCGCTCTAACAAATTCAGCTGGCGTATCCATTTACCGCAGTCGACTATGATGGTATTTGATATGATATGATGTTAAATCACCAAAAAACTTTCGGACCATGGCAATACACAAAATTAACACCAACCAAAAAATAAATGAGCAAAGACCACCTCAAAAACCTTTCACGAAACCCTCCCCTGCCATTCCCGCATGGATGTACTAGCACAACTCTTTATAGTTAAGGAAGTCTTAATATTTAAAATCCCCATAAACCAATCCCCGTCCCTTTTCTCTACTACAAAAATCTATTTTTGTGATTTAAAAAAAAACCCTGATAAATTTCCATACCGCTCATGATGGTTAAACTTAGGGAGAAGATTTTTTGCCTTTTTGGGATCCCAAAACGTTAGTGACGGATACCTATGACATCACAAAAGTTGTCTGTCTGTCCGTCCGTCCGTCCGCCCGTCTGTCTGTGAGCACGATAACTCTCGAAGGCAATGAGATATTTTGATGAAACTTGGTGTGAGGATTCTTTGGGTCAAGAGTAAGGTCGAGTCCGTAGATGGGCCTTGTAGCCCTACATTTAGGGGTGTGGGAGGGGGTTGAAATTAAGGGGCAAGCAAAATATTTTGAAACAGCTAATGTGATAGTCGATTATGGGGTAAGAAGGCATGCTGAACACGATAGTGAAGACCATTTTCTCGCCGGACAAGTAGTTCGCCTGGAATCCGGCCGAAACCGCAAAAATTTGTTAAAAGTAAAATTTGTATTTGAAGTTGATTAGATGACAGATTTAAGGGTAAGAAGAGACGCTGAATCTGTATAGGACAATCATTTTTCACCCGGAGATATAGTTCGTCCGAAATCCGGTTGAAACCGGATTTTTTTTATAAGTTAAAGTTGTATTTGAAGTTGATTAGATGTTCTTTATAGGGATAAGGAGATACGCTGAATTCGTTTCTGAACAATCTTTTTCGGGCTGGACAAGTAGTTCGCTCAGAATTCGGCCGAAACCGGAAATTTGGCAGAGGTAAAGCAGGAAGTTTCGATCACTATCGTCAAAAAAGATATGGCTTATACGGGTATATCTGAACTTGATTTTCTCACATGATTAGCCTGGCGAAGACTGAATCTGGCGAAGATAAGACGTAGTTGTCCGGGTCAAATATTACATTTTTGGGATCCCATCGAAACCTTTGGTCTCGTTTCTTTTCCATCTTGCGCATCTCCTCCTTCTTGAAAGTCGGTGCTAGTTTTTTTTTCTATAACTTTATACCGCATTTCTTTTTTCCCAATGTGTTGGCTGATATAGATTCATCATCATAGGGTAGCGTGCAAGTGTTACTCGCTTTGTTCAAATCGTATGAAATAAATAATGTTTTTCTTCGGTCCCCTGTCACGAAGACCATAACTTATGTTTATGGTATGAAAAATATCCCACTATTTACTCTGCCAAGCTTAAGACAGTTTGTGCCATTTGCAGACGAAGCTTCGTATCCTACACAATAGTGAACAATAGCTGAGCTACTTCGGAGCCTAATCACGGACAAGGACACATAATTTCATCTCAGACGTTAAATATCAGTGTTTTAAACCACAGGGTGCATTTGAACAGTGCATGGACCAGCGGGGCATCGTGTTGTAGCCTGGCGAGAGTCGCAACTCCGTTCCCCTACTGCGTTTTATCACACTGTAGCTCCCGTTACCCTTTTGATGCTATGTCACTGCGCCCCTGAGACCACTCGTTAGGAACCTGTCTCACGAGTAGAGGGCAGCAGGGGGGCGCCGTTTTGAAAACTGAAAAATCATTTTCGCCCATTATTGACAAGTGATAACATCGATCGTGACCTCTGGGCTGGTCAGATTTCGAATGCAGAAGCGATATTATCGAATCGCTACCATGAGGCAGTCAGTAGTATCACACTGTGCTAAAAAGGTATCACAATTGTTCTTGTGGCTAATGATGCTTAGTCTCACAACCTTTCTCGTCCATGTATACTGGACACTTGCTGTTCCTTCTACTACTGAGACAGGGAGGATGGTGAAGCAAGACCGGGCTCACAATAGGCTAAGATATGTATTTTACACATTTACTTATAGAGCAAAGGCACAGGAATTCGCTCTGGCTGGTTTTTCTTGCTGTTTAAATACAAGGACTTAAACATACTTTGAGATCACTGCCTTTTTTCATCTAAGGGCAGGAGTCAATGTCGACGTTCATCTAAAGGCAGGAGTCAAAAATCGGAACAGCCAATGTTGCCATACTCAGAAGAACTTCTGGACTTATGCCAGTTCAATGGTCTCCGTCTGCGGATAAGTTCTCGTCTCATTATCATCGCTAATCACACGAAGGTAGTACAAGAGATTCATGCGTCAGAACACTTTTTGAATTCAAGAAAATTCAGCGGCCATCGCATCGTAGAAACGTATCGATTTCTTGTCACTATAAGGCACCATACGCTAGTCTGTAGTTACTAAGGGTATTGAAGACTTTTTCGAAAGTAGCCTACAGCCCTTTTTGAAGCTTTGGAATGCATCAAAGAAACAATTTGACCAGGTAGAGATACGCCATTCATTCATTACAATCATCCCGCCTGATGACACATTGCAAGTACATTCCCACATTCTTGTTAATAATGAGTAATAATCAATAATTCACCACTCATCTGTCAAAAGATGAAGACGAACGAGGTGCCGAAACCGAGCATAATAGTATGTGTATATCCATGCCTGAAATTCTTAAGCAAATAGAGCCGTCATTACACAATTTGTCACATGTATCATTTGGGTGATGAAACGTGAGTCAACAAGATGGCCGCCCGCCACAGACTCGAGTGGGTGCTTAGCGGAGATCGGGACGCGTTTTGAGTGTTTTCTTTCGATTACTACCACAGTGGAGGATGTTGACGGACGAGTGTGGCGACAATGGGTTGACGCCACTGCCAACTTGGTTAACACCTGAAGTGTGGGCCAAATTTCGATGGTGTTCAACAAACGTGTTGGGGGGAAAACATAGTAAAATGAAAAAGCTTTTACAAGTGGAAATGGCCCATGATAAGTTGTTCGTATCTTAGGTGTTCACTAGGGACTTTCACTTCGTGTTTTACCTGTTTTGCTACCTGCTGTTTGCCTCGAATCCCCTATCTGCCAAATCGGCTCTTCTTCATATAATCGGATTGATAATAAATAGAGCTTTAACTTGAAGGCTTGAAGTTGTGCCAAGCTGTTACACGTAAAAATGGTCCATAATAAGTTATTGTTAAACACTTGTTTGAGGCCAGAAATCAAGAAATCAAGCAAGAAGAGTCCATCTAGAAAGAAATTTGAAAGAGGGTTTACATATTTACTACCACTACTTCCGAATGTGTTACAAGTGCCAAGAGTTCGGTCACTTGGCTGCAAGAACAACGTAAAATGTTCTAAGTGTGGTGGTAGCCACGAGTCCAGCCGTGAGAGCCCGTGCACCTCAACCTCTGTGAAGTGTGCGAATTGTGTGAGTGCCAAACTGTCCGAAAGTGACTCAGATTACGAGGTCTACGAGCTACCAAATGCGTAGTCCCTTGAAATTACGTCTTCCAGCTGATATGGCCCAAGCTTATTTGGAATTTGTTATTTTTGTGTACCTCAGTTTACTCTGTTTACCCATTCATTTATTTGTGTTCTTTTTACGACTACTTAGTTACTACGACTACTTCCGATACATCGTTTTGGCTTCGGCCAGCTAATGGGTTACAAATAAGTAATAATAACCTTGAGTTCATAGAGGCTGTGTCGGATTAACCCCTTTGGAGGTCCGTGGGCAATCGAGATCCCCCACCACCTTTACCAGAATACAACTCAGAAAAACTATCTTACTCCTACAAAGGTCTGCCTATATACCCCTTGGCGTTCTAGAGCGGTAGCCTATATACTTGACTGCAACTTCCTATGAGGATATTATTCAAATCCATTTGGATGCCTGTTAGCTTGTCCGGCACTGCCCGATGAGCCCAAACAAAGAGCGGGCTTACTAGAAGCAAAAGGTAAAGACTTGACGAATATTGGGGAGTCCAAGTCTGGGAAAACAGCGATTTCTCCATGACTAGCCAACAGATGTTGTCCCACCAATGGGACCATTCCAGTTTCAAAACAAGCAGTTGAGACATCAAGACATCCAATCTTCAACCGTGAGCCATGGAACTAGCTGCGATCAGGAAAATAAAGAAACACGATTCACGTGCGCCAGTCAACTAAGCATCGGCTCTCTATGACCGAAGTTCCATGGTTTTCGGGGCTACTTTTGAACAAGATATCCCCACTGACAAAGGGTCAACGCGACGAGCATGGATCCAACCAGGTGGTGCAGACTGCCGATCAAAAGGATGCCGTTGATGTTGTTATCCTCTCTACTCAACACATGTAATTAAAAACACTGCGTAAACGGCTATTCCAAACTCATCTTTCTCTCCTATCAAATCGTTGATAATCTCTTTAGCCCTGGGCTTATAGACAACCCTTCCATGTATTTCCCGAAATAAATTGGTTATCGATCCATATTCCATCTAGATCTTATCCTTCGAGACATCCCCTCCTCTCGATTTTGTTCCTATTTACAATCGAATTGCCTATCCCCGCGAGAACCACAGAGGATAAAATCACAGAGGAAACTGGGATAACTACATTCTATGGGGTTTCCGGGCCGTTGTTTCCGGAGGATTTAACAAGCATTGGTACTGTATAAAGGTGGGTGCCCACAGAACGCGAATCCGCTAGGCGAATTCGGCATCGCAAGCGGAAAAAATCCTAGTCGTCATGCCGCAAAGTTCGCTTCGAATCGTTTCAAGTTGAATTTTATCAACGTCGCGTCTCAACTCGTAAGCGGAAAAGGTTCGCGTTTTGTTTTAAAACACTTTTAGTTCCTTGAAGCACAACTTACTAGAAATGACCATTTCACGATAAAATGTTCACGAATATAGTTTTTCGAAACTACTAATATTTGCCCCGTGAAATTATCAATATTCTTGTTGGCGGTTGTTGGCTTTGTCTAAAGCGGAGGCTCGTATTTTCAAACTGTGCGCGACGTGGTTAACAAGACCAAAGGTTTAGATGGGATCCAAAAGTGTAACATTTGTCAGACTTCTTCGTCCACATTATCAGGTCTTACAGATTTCCAGTCTTCACTAGGTCCCGTAAACATGTTGTTTATCCCTAACCAGCTACTTAATCAGATCTGCTAGCTCATACCTATGTGTATCTAATTTGCAGTCCAGTCTAGATTACGACGGGAATACCGTGGCTAATCGGAAACTCGGAAGGATATTCTGATGCAACATGTTCTTTATCTGTGTATACCTCGGAATATACACCGTCTCCATCTTCAAGTTTTATCGAAGGATTCTGTTCTTTCCAAAATTGCCAGTTTTCATTAAAACGCGATGTTAGAATTCATTCAAAGGATAAACAAAGAAATATTTTTATATATAGACCAATGCAAATATTTGGGCAGACATTTCTAAAACTGACAAATCGACCTAGCTACTCGTAGGAAAACGGAGAAAAAAGGTCAGTTTTCTATGTCTTCTTATCACTGGATCGAAACCAGGGCTGCCACATTGAAAACATTTAGAGAGTGACCTTTGGTCCAAAACAGAGAGTGAATTGGGAGTGAAAATTTGTTTTCATGAAAAAACGTGAAATGGTAACTATTTGTTGGAACCGCCACTGCGAAAATTACAAACCTTAATTTTACTTTCATGGTAAAACTTGAAATAGTCACTTCTGATCAGAACCCCTGCTGCAAAAATGACAAATTTTTACTGAAATAGGACACACATTGAATTGAAATAGAGTGATTTTTGTGTCCTACGTAGGACAAGAGTGACAAAAACAAAACAGAGTGACAAACCACACTATCGTGCGACATGTGGCAACCCTGATCGAAACTCCAGACACCCGATGAAAACATAACAGAATCGTGTTCAGTGTTTAGAGTTTTAGTTTTCGTGTTCAGTAGTGTTTAGATGTGACGTATGAAATATGGGTCTCAGAGTTGAAGAATGAATGCAGCGATTACGGAATAGGTTAGTATTAGTATTACAGTTCCGGCAGGTCCTTTGACAAATCTTAAAAGGCTCGCAACATTTGAAAAAAAAAATCTGTAACGGTCTCACCGTTTGCCCCCCCCCCCCCCCCATCTTCAGCTTCTTATTAATACAAATCCACCCTCTCTTGAGAGTCAACCAGCATTCAAGATATTAATAAGGAAGATATTGTTACATACTACTATTTAAACTTTCAGATATTACGCTGCTAATTACTCACTGATGATTCACTATTCACACGGGGGGAACTTAAGAGTCCTGACGTCACCGAACTGCATCCAGGCGGTGAGCAAAGGGTTAGACACTTGCAAGTACTGACCTGAAGCAAGTAATGTATGTGCAGTTTCGTCAGTGTTTATGATACTTTCATGTAAGAGCAACACGAAATTCAGAGACCTGTTGGTTTTAAGTAGAAACATCGTTTTTAGGGGCGCTGTTTTGCGTCTAGGTAACCGTTATTTGTCATCTCTTGTAATCTTTTTTTCAGAATTATTGAGACCGGATATTGAGCTATTTTCAGCAAAACTTTGTTGCCAGGTTATCGTGTCCTTGTGCTGTGCGACTACGTTTTCTCAACGTAGACGGGTGCTTAGTTTATTGGTCGAATTAAGGAACGAACGTGTATTTTCCCAAAGAAAATTCGCCAATAGATTTGAATTCAGAGAACCCCCTTTTCGCCCAAAGATATTACGAACTATGTTTGAAAAGGGAGAGTTTCCTGGGTTTGTTCCTCAGATTCGATCCGGCATTTACTCTGTGCATTCTTTCTCTGTGTTTATTTCCACCAATTATTATACTCTATCGCAGGAAGAAAACGCTTATAAATATGCTTCAATGCCAACGGGTAGGGCCAGACAATCTGCCCTGGTCCGCTTCCGAGATTCCTCAATCACAATTCCAGTATTTATAAAAATATCGAAAGCCTCCCACCTGTACTGATCACGACCCATAGATTTAATGATGAGCAGCTTGACTGCTAATTATGTGCATGAAAAACTAATCAGTGACACATGCGTTCACGTGTGTTCCAACATCACTAATTCCCACACCATACTTTCCGTGTCAACCATTAATAAATACATCAACATTACATGACCGAAACAAATTCTAATGTCGGCAAATTAGTTTTCTACGTAAAAGCCACGCGGCACTTAAATTGAGCCAGATTTTAGCGGAAAATGAGTTTAAAACCTTCCTCCGTTACCGTGACCCAGTAGACTGGCGTTCTTTTATTCCACAGTGTCCTGCCACGTGCCAGAGCGCCACGGCGAACGTTGGTCGCCCGACACACCCGCAGAGATTAAACAGATGGGAAAGACACCCCTAATCAGATTTGAATGTTTAAAAGCTCAACTGCACGCTATCACGGTGGGAAATCTTATGGTAAGCCTTTAGCAGTCCTGAAGCTGGTCATGATCGCGTGGAAAAAGTGGATCAAACAGGAGGGGGTTTGACGCAAGCCTTAAATTACCCACCGGCTTTCACATCATCGATTATAGTGTCACTCTCATGAGAGGTAAACTCACTAGTTGCTGATAAGTAGTTTTGAACTCTTTTGTCACTGTAACTCAGGGCTGTATCCAGGGGGGTTAGGGGGTCCGACCCCCACCCCCGAAACCCACAAAAATAATCGTTTTTCATAGGCTTTAACCTCTGATGTATGTCCAGGGCCGTATCCAGGAATTTATTTCGGGGGGGGTTTTGCCCGCGGAATTTATTTCGGGGGGGGTTTTACCCACAAAAAGTACAAAAAAGGCATAGATCAGAGGTTAAAGCCCACAAAAAACTATCACTTTTGTGGGTTTCGGGGGGGGTTCGAACCCCCTAACCCCCCCCCTGGATACGGCCTTGTGTATGTCTTTCTAATTTTTTGTCCGACCCACGCCCACTCCCCAACATATATTCCTGGATACGGTCCTGCTTTAACTGTATGGCAATGTACTTCAGAGGACAAAAGTGTGCCTATCTTATCCAGAGGCGTTACTAGCTAAATTGTTTGAAGGGCAAGGTATTTACCGATTGGCTGGTAAGGACTGAAGAGACTTTTACCGCTCGGTAAAAATGACTATTGTGGCCACAACTGTCACTTTTTGGGATCCCAAAACGTGAGTGGAGGGATACCTATGACATCGCAAAAGTTGTCCGTCCGTCTGTCCGTCTGTCCGTCCGTCCGTCTGTCCGTCCGTCTGTGAGCACGATAACTCTCGAAGGGAATGAGATATTTTGATGAAACTTGGTGTGAGCATTCTTTGGGTCAAGAGTAAGGTCGAGTTCGTAGATGGGCCCTGTAGGTCTACATTTAGGGGTGGGGGAGGGGGTTCAAATTAAGGGGCAAGTAAAATATTTTTATACAGCTAATGTGATAGTCGATTATGGGGCAAGAAGACCCGCTGAACACGAATATGATAACCATTTCCTCACCGGACAAGTAGTTCGTCCGGAATCCGGCCAAACCGGAAAGTTTGTTAAAAGTAAAAGTTTTATTTGAAGTTGAATAGAAGGTCGGTTTAGGGGTATGAAGGCATGCTGAACATGAATATGAAAGCCATTTTCTCGCCGGACAAGTAGTTAGCCCGGAATCCGGCCAAAACCGGAAAGTTTGTTAAAAGTAAAAGTTTTATTTGAAGTTGAGTAGATGCTCGATTTTGGGGTAAGAAGGCATGCTGAACATGAATATGAAAACCATTTTCTCGCCGGACAATTAGTTTACCCGTAATCCGGCTAAAACCGGAAAGTTCGTTAAAAGTAAAAGTTTCATTTGAAGTTGATTAGATGTTCGAATTTGGGGTAAAAAGGCATGCTGAAGACGAATATGAAAACCGTTTTCTCGCCGGACAAGTAGTTCACCCGGAATCCGGCTGAATCATGAAAATGTGTAATAAGTTATATTTGTACTTGAAGTTGATTAGACGTTGGATGTCCGTCCGTCTGTCTGTACGTTCGTCCGTCTGTAAGCACGATAACTCGCGATGGGAGTGAGATATGTTGATGAAACTTGGTGTGAGGATTCTTTGCGAGAGTAAGGTCGAGTTCGTAGATGGGCTTTTATTAGTTTTATTTCAAGTTGAAACCGGAAAGTTTCTTAAAAGTATAAGTTTTATTTGAAGTTAATTAGATGTTCGATTTAGGGGTAAGAAGACATGCTGAACACGATGGTGAAAACCATTTTTTGACCGGACAAGTAGTTAGCCCGGAATCCGGCCGAAACCGGAAAATTTGTTCAAAGCAAAAGTTTTATTTGAAGTTGATTAGACGTTCGATTTAGGGGTAAGAAGACATGCTGAACACGATGGTGAAAACCATTTTCTCGACGGACTAGTAGTTAGCCCGGAATCCGGCCGAAACCGGAAAATTTGTTAAAAGCAAAAGTTTTATTTGACGTTGATTAGATGTTAAGTTTAGGGGTAAGAAGACATGCTGAACACGATGGTGAAAACCATTTTCTCGCCGGACAAGTAGTTCGCCCGGAATCTGGCTGAAACCGGAAAATTTGTTAAAAGTAAAATTTGTATTTGAAGTTGATTAGATGATAGATTCAAGGGTGAGAAGAGACGCTGAATATGTATATGACAATCGTTTTTTTACCCTGACATATACTTCGTCCGGAATCCGGTTGAAACCGGATTTTTTTTATAAGTTAAAGTTTTATTTGAAGTTGATTAGACGTTCTTTATAGGGATAAGGAGATGCGCTGAATTCGTTTCTGAACTATCTTTTTTTTTGGCTGGACAAGTAGTTCGCTCGGAATTCGGCCGAAAACGGAAATTCGGCAGAAGTAAAGCAGGTAGTTTCGATCAGTATCGTCAAAATAAATATGGCTTATACAGGTATATCTGAAATTAATTTTCTCAGATGATTAGCCTGGCGAAGACTGGACCTGGCGTAGACAAGACGTAGTCAGGACGTAGTTGTCTGAGTCAAATATTAAATTTTTGGGATCCCATCGAAATCTTTGATCTTGTTTTTCCTGACAGTCGATAAGAATGTTTACTGTGAACACAACTGTAATTTTTCTTTCTGCGAAATCTAAACATCAGCCAATATTATTCGCAAATATCAAAAGAACAAATTCACTCTGCAACATGAAGTCCGTCGATCTCATCCTTTCCTTTGATTGTTAAGTAGGTCTCAAAAGAAATAGACAATGCCAACTACTCAACTCCATTTCTTACTTCTTATTCGCGTACCAGTAAATGTGTGATTATAAGGCTGATGTCAATTTTGATCTTGTGTAGTGGGGGGCTTCCGAATCACACCACTTTAGTTGATCCCACGGTCGTATGAGTCCTGGTCTGAACTGGAACGAATAATTGGTACTTGAGATTGTGGGTTCTGGACCACATTAAAAGCTAGAATTTGTACGAGAAGCAGTTGAAATTTACTAGGGAAAAATTGGATTCTATCCAATTTATTGAGATGTCAAGGACCGCAATCGTATTAAGGCTACGCAACACGACAAAATGAATGAATAAAAGGCTTTTATTCCACCAAAATGACGAGACAAGAAAAGGAACAAGACCAAAGGTTTCGATGGGATCCCAAAAATTTAATATTTGATCCAGACAGTTGCGTCTTTCTGACCCGCTCTGGAGCGCGTCCAGAGAACTAATCGGCTTTAACCTCTACTTTTCCTCTTACGCGGCTTCATAGCGATATAGCTATTTGTAGAGGTAACGAAACGTGATGTGCCGCGAAGCTGGTATGCAGCGGGTAGGGTACGGAGATTACAAATTTTCATTCGATATGACTTCCGTCAGATAGTTGTGTCGCGTTTCATTTTAAGGACGATCAGACTCATTAAATATACGGTAGAACGGCAGACATGTGTGTTTGTTAGATTTTTAGATTATATGTGGGGTTTATTTGAAAAAATACTAATAACTACAAAACCCTCCAGAAGTTTACACTTGTTAAGAGGTTTAACAAACCCCCTTTAAATAAACCTACATAACACTATAGTAAAGAAAAAAGAACGAAAAAGAGGAAGATAAACCAAAAAAGTATGCGCCTACCCGGTTCCTGGTGAAACACCCATAAAAAAAATATACACTCCAAAATCCTGTCTCCAAAAACAAACGAAAAAAAAGTATATGAATATTTTTATATTTTAGGTTTAAACTTTAGAAAGTTAATCTTTGGGAATATTCTGTTTTTCTATTCTGATTTTCTTTCTTGCTCGAAGTTTGTTCAACCACAGATAGCCACGTGGTTACCAGTGGTAAGAAGGCTGGGAAAGTTCTTATCAACTTCTTGAGCACGCTTCCTTCCACACGTCCATTCCTTTCTTCCACACGTTAGTGCCCCAGTCTACACAAACAAAGCAAAAATATTTACTCTAGATGAAGTCAATTAAAGGGCCACGTGTCGACCCCGCCTGCCCTGTCGAGATAAGAAAACTAGTTTCGGTTTCCCCTCCATACGTCAACCAAGCCCTCGGAAACTCGAGAGAAAAATCGTCTAAGCTTGTCTGTCAGATCTTGTCCGTGTCTCAGGGGGAAGCGTTTGGAAGTCGGGGAAAGGTGAAACTCTTGCTTAGAATTCTACTTAAAATAATTCTACTTATAATTATACTTAGTGTATACAAAACTAATCCTACTACCCTTTCTGACTTCTTCAAACCTTTCTCACATTAGAACTTCTTTTTGGGATCCCAAAACGTAAGTGAGGATACCTATGACATCGCAAAAGTTGTCCGTCTGTCCGTCCATCCGTCTGTAAGCACGACCACTCTCGAAGGGATTGAGATATTTTGATGAAAATTGGTGGGAGAATCCTTTGGGTCAAAGTACGGTTCAAGTTCGAAGATGGGCTCTGTAGCCCTATATTTGAGGGTGGGGGAGGGGTTAAATATTTCTCAAAAGCTATTTAGATAGTTGAGTTAGGGGTAAGGAGACATGCTGAATCCGAATATGAAAGTTATTTTCTCACCGGACAAGTAGTTCACCCGGAATCCGGCAAAAAACGGACACAAAATTTGTCGACCAATTTTCGGCTACCCCTTTTCTTCCCACTAGTATAGCTATGCACGTGGATGACGCGCAGAGCGCCTAATCTGGTCGGAGAGAGCTAGTGTAATCGAAGGTCGAAGGGGTTGGTATATGTTGTTCAAGCTTAGTAGGGGCTGATATATGTTGTTCAAGCTTAGTATGAGGATTCATTGGCAAAGTACAGGTCAAGTTCGTAGATGGGTCCTTTAGTCCTATATTTAGAGGCAGAGGAGGGTTTCGAATTTAGGGTAAAAACATATCTGTTTTATGAGCTAATAAGATATTCATTGAACGGGTAAGGAGGTCCGCTGAATCCATATCTGAACTTAGTTTTCTTGCTGGACACGAATTCGGCCGAAACTGGAAATTTGATTGAAGCTCAAGGTTGTTTCTGAAGTCGATTAGAGATTCGGTATCGGGGCAAGGAGACATGCTGATTACATTTTTGAACTTTATTTTAACAGTAAAAATCTTAAAGGAATCTGACGAAGAATGAATGGCGAAGACAAGAACCAATTGTTAGGATCAAATATCTTTGGGATCCCATCGAAACTTTTGGTCTTGTTCAAGTGGCTGTGCAAGCATAAACGACATCATTCAAATTTGTTGATGATACATGATCTAGGTTTGAAGGATCCGATCCAGGTCAGCTCCAAAAAGCTAGATAAAATAAATGCCAGTTATAGTCATCTTGACCACCATCTGAGCTGAGGGGCCTAGGACTTCCTAAGTTATTTGCCCTGTTTAAAATTTTATTTCGTAGACAGTAATTTCATTTTTCTTCGTATCTGTAATCTGTTGTCTTATTTTGAGTGTTACGGATTATGTGCACTAAGATCATAAAATTTTTAAATTTGTATTGTAAATGCCTGAGCCTTCGTATTTTTTGACTTCACAAAAGTTATCCGTCTGTCCGTCCGTCTGTCAGCACGATAACTCTCGAAGGGGTAAAGATATATCTTCAAACTTGGTAGGAGGATCCATTGGGTCAAAGTACAGGTCAAGTTCGTAGATGAGTCCTGTAGCCCCATACTTAGGGGTGGGGAGGGGTTTCAAATTAAGGGATTTTTTTTTTGAGATAGTCGATATAGGGTTAAGGAGAAATGCTGAATCCATATCTGAACCTTTTTTTCTCGCCGGACAATTAGTTCGTCCGGAATCCGGCCAAAACCGGAAAATTTGTTGAAAGTAAAAGTTATATTTGAAGTTGATTAAATGCTCGATTGAAGGTAAAGAAGACATGCTGAATCCGTATATGACAATTGTTTTCTACCCAGACAATTAGTTCACTCGGAATCCGGCTGCTCAAAGCTAGAGCAAATGCCTCTAGCTCCGCTCAGTTTTGTCGGGGTATCCATAGTCGCTGCATAGGATCAAAGACGGAGGTTCTATCTGATTATTTGTTCTTGGTGATATCAAGGACGGAATAAAATGAGTAGCTGGCGAGTAGCGACTCACTCATTCATGACAATTATGTATTTGAGGAACCCATATTGTTAAATAGTTCTTTTTGTGTCCCAAGCTGAAGAATAAAGTGCCGTTTTTGTATATTTCTTGTCTAAACATGAGATTCCGAATCAGAAGGTTCTGAATCCGCAAGCTCGCGCGAAAAACGACGAAGGGCAGGAACCCTGGCCCAATGTACTTTCTTGATTCAAAACACGAATCCGAGACACGTTGTGCCGGTGTTTTAGACAAACACAAGATGCAAATACTTGCAGCGCCAAGTTCTTGCCACTCGCGATCGCTTGAAGCTATTACGCGGACGATCATCCAACTTCAGAATTAGCTAAGATAGCTATCACTTCCCGTCAAAATCGGCTCTAAGCTTTGTTTTCAAGCAGTGAAACCACCAGTAAACCCTGTTTATGACACGTTATGATTCACAGCAAGGATTCCCATATAAAAGGAAATATGAAATTCAGATACTCGCGTGCTCACAGCAGTCCTCGTGCCACCCTCCTCTGCCCCCCTGGGATGAAACAAGTTTTGACAACCTCTTTTATCGACAGCATTTTGTGGGGATAGGGCTACTGTTGTATTTTACCATTTCTGGTAAACATGTTTTGTTTACAGTTGATGTAGACAAATGATATGATGCTAATTTGATATTATGAAGTGGTATTCATCCTAAACGGCGATAATGAAATGAAACTAGTGGTAAGGTCGGTGGTATAAGAAAGCGATCCTCGATGTTGTTTATATTTTTTCACCGGCAAGAGTGGATTTTTTTTTTCATCAGAGAAGGTACATTTTTTTTTCATCGTCAAAGTAACACATGAACGTTGATAAAAACATCCGTTCCTCTTATAAATGTAAAATCAGTCTCCTTTTTCCTAGATTCGAACCGCGACTCGTGTCCCCGTACTTGGCGATGATTATTTATTCAATATTCAATGTGTGTCGTAAAATCAGTAATCGAGGACGTTTTTGTTAAAAGTTTTAAGTTACGGTATACAACAGTCGAATATGGACAAAAATGGAATTTTCAAGATTTGTTTTAAATGCTGATGTCTTTTAAGAAAGGCTCAAAAGAAAAACGAAAAGCACAAAACAAAACTTTAATCTCAGTTCCACGATACTTTAAACTTTACACCAAATTGTGTCACATTTGTTATAAGAATTCACAACCAGCCAATCCCGTACTTATGACTGTTTGAGGACAGATACTTTTTCGCATATCTGTACATTTTTAGAATGTTCTAGGTAAAATTCGGTCTCCGGGTTTAAGATTTGGTGAGAGATTATGGAAGTAGGCAATGTAGGTGTAACGGATCCTTTAACATCCTGTCCCAGCATCCTCGCATATCATGAGTTGAGTTTTTGCAGATACTATTGTATCTGATACCATAGTATATGGATCTGCATTATTTTTGTCCTTTTTGCAGTTACCATGGTATCTCATACCACGTTTGCTTTGCAAAAACGACAATTGCCGAACTCGGTTATTTGGAAGACAAACACAAAAACAAAATTCCACTCGCACCACAAGTGCCAAACTTCTTTCCCACCAATTTGACAAAAAGCTAGGCTCTTATATCGGTGATGATGGAAGTGAAATGACTTTTTCAGATGTCACGGTCAGTTACTACGGTCGGGACCATGGTAATGTATCTCAGATACCACGGTAACTGGCCAGATACTCAGTAACTGCAAACAAGGCTTTTGGTCATGGTATCAGATACCACGGTAACTGCAAAAACTACTTTCGACCGTGTTATCAGATACCATGGTATGTGTGAAAACGTAACTAATGGTCTTTCTCATTTTCCGAGTCACTTTTAGTGTTTGGTATATCTTTAGTTCCCTTTTTTAACTCCACAAAAGAATAATAGATACATTTTGTATCGTGTTCTAATACAATTTAATAAGATCCGATTAAAAATCCTACAGGATACAACATCATGTGGCGTCATTGACCAGTCCTGCCAAATCCTTCCATCTTCTAAGCAGATGATCTTGCTATTCTGAAGGATTAATTGACCACGCAATATTGACCGATCAATTGTTATAACTAGCCTTTCATACCAAACGCACCAAATCAGTCCCCATGTAATAACATGTTTATATATAGCCACGTGACACGCACTTTGTCCCGGGCAAACTTGCGATGAATCTGAATAAACAAGGTCCCTTAGACATTATGGAATGAATATGACCCCTGTGTGGACACAGATTACAGGAAGTGGTCGAAAGGATGACAGTTGCTGATTTTGATGGACGGGACCAGTAATCTTGGACTGGACAAAACAAAGGTAGTGTTGGGACGTATAGCGCATTTATACATAGGCCGACTGGTAAAATATTTTTTTTTTTTTTACTTCTGTACCAATTTGATGCTTAACTTGACTTGTTCTTCCAAGTATTTTTATTGTTTTCAATGTCGATCAGTATAAAAAAAAAGAAAAACATTCAAAGTACTATTGCAAGGAAAGACAGAGATGAATTTGCCTTCATCACTGTTCCTATGGGCGGCTTGTTTCTGACTATTGTAGTATACCATGCTTTGCAAACTATTCAAAAAGCCCCTCTGTAGTTTAGTGGTAGAGCACTCGCCTAGAAAGCGGAAGGTCCTGGGTTCAAATCCCGGCTGAGGAGCATTTTTGTCTTTCAGTCCACTGCTTATGAAAGTATTGTATGACGAAAATTGAGTCACGAAACAACACCACGAAAAACTAAACAACAGACTCAAAAACCCAAACCGAGAGGTGCCCCTCCACCGTAAGGTATCTCTACTGTAGTGTTAAAACAATAAAAACAAAAAAACTCGAATTCCTTCAACTGATTTGTCTACCTAATTCTTCAAAAAAATTCCTAGAAGAACTAGAAGAATTTTAACGGCTACTAAACACTATTGGAAGACAACATGAAACTGGGACATTAAACTACTTTTGTTTCTCTTATTTATTTTTCTCTCTTCTTAGAACAGATCTTCTTCTTGGCAAAAAAATATGCTCGTTTCCAGAGACCTTTCCTGAGGCCGGCATTCCCTTTATGTTTCTTAGTGCTGTTCCTTTCTATTTTTTTTTTCTTTTATGGCCCACTTCTTGGGCACAGCGGGCGGAGTGATATAAAAAAAGTAAAAGGCATGAATGAAAACTTTTAAGAACATAACGGACAAAAATCAAGAAACATTTTTACATTCTTATGTACACTTACAACATGTTGACACCTCGGTTGACACAAAAATTCGCATAGCCTATACGGATTTGACCAAACGGATTTTGAATTGAAAAACTGTACAAGAATGTCGTCTGTTTCATCGTACTAACTGATTGACGGAAGATACAGCGATAAAGGTGACGGGCAAGTTGTGATTCAACACGTTGATCAGTGTAACTGTGAAGTATCACAGAACTCGAATCTGCAGCAGTAAAAGAAGCTAGACAGCCCCCTGAACAGGGTCTGACAGCTCCAGGGCAGTACATTTAAAATAAGCAAGCATCCCTCACAAATTCAATCAGGTTAATAATAGGTAAGAAACCTTGTTAAACTGAACAAACGAATATCACATTATCTTTCTGATCACAATGTTCTGTCTGGTAATAACAATGGTTCTACCAAATCGTTTACTACTTGTTTTGATCATAGTTCATCATCGTTGAGGAGGGGTTGCTTTACACCCCTTTGTTTTCTCAGACCCGATCAACCGGCACTCGATTAATCTTTGGTCCACGCCTGTTCATTAACTCCATGTCTTTGTGGCCTACAAAAATATGCAGGTTTTAGATTGTTAATAGTGACCTTAAATGACCCGGGTTTTTGGCCGTACCGCATTTCATAAAACCAAAATCGTGATATTTTCCTCAATTGCCTTTCGGCAGGAGCCGAACCTTAAAGGACATGTCTTACCTCTAATACTACACTGTCAGAAGTTTCATAACAGGTAACACAAGTATGCGCAGTTTCAATTGACAACACTCAACTGACAACACTTGGGATGTAATCTGTTGTGATTTTGAAAACTTTGTGCATGAAATGTCATTCATAACAAGCATTGCCAGGAAGAGCAGAAAAAACGCAAAAGAAAAGCATTTGCTGAATTCTCCAGTTTCATGACGACAAACAAAAAAGTCAGCAGATATGTTTTCGGCATCTTTCGGATCTTCGGCAGTGCTTGTTAATCAGGTCCGTATCCAGGAATTTGTTCCGGGGGGGGGTGCCCCCGGGTCGGACCAAAAAGCACAAAAAGGACATAACATCTGATCTCTATCTGATATATATCATAATCTCTGATATACCTCCGATATATTATATCAGAGGTAAAGCCCATACAAAAAAATATTACTTTTGTGTGTTTCGGGGGGAGGGTTGGGTTGAACCCCTAACCCCCCTGGATACGGCCCTGCTTGTTATGCATAACATTTCATGCAAAACGTTGTAGAAATCACAACAGATTATATCCCAAGTGTTGACTGTTGAAACTGCGCATCCCTTGTGTTACCTGTTACGAGACTTCTGACAGTGTAATGCCACCTACTTCTGTAATCGCTCCATTCATTTTTAGATCCGGAGAACCTTATTTATACGGCAAATAACGCAAATAATCCACCACCCCTTACCCCCCTCTTAGAAAACATAAAAAGGGCAGATGCTAGTGGCTTGTGACGTCTTCATTCCACCAGGCTGAACACCCAAGATCCTGACATGCCCAACCAATATGAATGTGTACCCAGATTCGTATCTTAAGGACTGTCAACTCAAGTGTCATAGTGACAAAAGAGACATGTGGTGTCATTGTGAACTACTGTGCATCCTGAGGGGTGCGTAACTTCTATCCACAGGTCTAAATCTGTAAAAATAAAATAGACCGAATTTTTTTTCGATCTACTAATAATCACGCTGTGTGGAAGGTTATCTGACACCTATCTAACCAGTTTCGGTTCTTGTTTAAGGTGATCTCGAGTGAAATCAAAGCGCGCAGCAGTCAGGACAGAAAAATACAGCGAAGTCCGTAGCCCCTAGTCGGTACCATGCCGGGACACAACTGTCTCTATTCAATTAGATAAGAATCTCGGTTCTCCGCAACAGTTGCATCCTGAATGTCCACTTATTCGGCTGCCTACCGATATCCGTTCACAATCTTCAAACAACTCGCTCTAGTTTTATAATTCAAGTGTAGGTAGATCTTGTAGCTTAGAAGGCGTCGTATCAACGGAGGGGAATCCTACTGGATAGAGACCAAAGAAAAATAGGTAGCCTACCACCCGGAGCTCAGATACACAATTATCACGCAAGTTTCATCACAAAATATTATTAATCTGAAGTTGTATTTGTCAATTAAAATCAAACAAATTAAGTGTGTGTCAATAAAATTGATAAACTGTCATTAGTTATGTGTAATAAAATTTGTGGTAAAAATTGTTGGTTGGTAAATCGTAAGCGTATTAGTAGATAATTTGCAAGAAAAGGGCCGAAACTTTGCCTGCTTAAATACCTCCTCGGGATTTAATTACTGCACTGTCCTCTGTATACTTATTTTCTTTAATTCTTCCTTGGTTTTACTTCTTCGGTTGTAGGCTATTCCACTTTTCCCTTCATGGAAACGGGAACAAAAAATAATATATGTACCTCAAAGACATAAATACTAGTAGTGCATAAAGTTGGTAATAATTATACATTTTTCTCCTTAGTGGCATTTCCGTTTCGTCTAGTTCGTGACAAAAGAAAAATCCGATAACCAAGTAGGTCTCCCATTAATTATTTCAACTTCGGTGAAGAAAAAATGGGAAGAGTTGCACGATGTTCATGATAGAGTTTGATGAAAATATTAACAATGCACTAGTTCAGGTTTATTTAGAATTCAGATGGAACTCAACTTTCTTGCATGATCCTAAAACACAGGGCGTAGTTCTTGCGGCACGAGTGGAGGCCGGATAGCCCCACGCATGTTCTAGAACAGATCACCCTTCCATTTTGACCTTAATTGTTAGGTTCGCGAAAGGTAGAGGAATACTTGAGATGGATCACATCTGCCAATTCTACATTGATTTTCACAGAAAAGGAACAAAATCTATGTTAAGATGATGACATTTATTACAATTTTCCGTCAAAGTCAATGTGTTAGACGGGTACATGCAGGGCCGTATCGAGGGGGGTGTTAGGGGGTTTACCCCACCCCAGAAACATGCAAAAATACTCTTTTTATAGGCTTTAACCTCTAATCTGTGTCTTTTTGTACTTTTTGGTCCGACCCGCGGGCAACCCCCCCACCTCCGAAATAAATTCCTGGATACGGACCTGGGCCCCTTGGGACGCAGGCTCGGTTCTCGGCTGTGCCTAACGTTTTGATTGGTGGTATCAAGAACAAATACTCTGATAGAACCTCCTCTCCCTATCTCTGTAATACGACCATGCGGAGTCACCTTCTCTCCCGATCTCTGTAATACGGCCATGTGGAGTCGAACATTTCCCCATACCCTGCCCGATGCAAACGAGCGGAGGTTAGGAGGTACGCAGCACATAGCGTTTTGTTACCTCTACAAATAGCTATATCGCTGTTAAGCCGCGTAGAAGAAACTTTCAAAGTGAAATCCGGTTCTCTGGACGCGCTCCAGAGTAGGTCAGCGTGCCTCCTGCAATTCTTCCGATGCTATGAGCAACGACGAAGACGGAAGTAGACGGGTATCAACTCAAGCAAGCTAAAGCAAGTACCGCTAGCTCCGCTCAGTTTTGTCGGGGTATCCATAGTCACTGCACGGGACCAAAGACACGGGAACAAAGACTTCTATCAGGTGGTATACGGTATCGCCCTTGGTCGTATCAAGAATAAATGATTTTTTTATTATATTTTATTATTAACAACATTTTATTTTATTAATAATATATATTTTATAAATAATTTATTTGTGTAATTTATTTATACTTATTAATTTATTATCCTCTTATTTATTCTTGGTGGTATTTGGTTACCATTACCCAGCTTCAAATGGGCATCTAGAACAAGACCAAAGGTTCCGATGGGATCCCAAAAATTTCAATATTTATGATCCAGACAATAAGGTTTTGTCTTTGCCAGATCCAGTCTTCGCCGGGCCAAACAGCTACTCATTAAAAAATCCAAGCTCAGATATGGATTCAGCATGTGCGTTTACCTCTATAAGCCGATCGAAACGATCCTAGCTACTTTTGTGAATTTTGCGGTTTTGGCGAAATTCAAGAACTACTTGTCCGGCGATAAGCTAAAGCTCAAAAACGGATTCAGCGTATCTCCTTACCCTTATATCCAACATCTAACCAACTTCAAATAAAAATTTAACTTCTAACAAATTTTCCGGTTTCAGCCGGATTCCGGACGAACTATATGTCCGGCTAAATAGTGATTGTCATATACGGATTCTGGATCTCTTCTTACCCCTAAATCTATCATCTAATCAACTTCAAATAAAACTTTTACTTTTAACAAATTTTCCGGTTTTGGCCGGATTCCAGGCAAACTACTTGTCTGGCGATAAAATGGTTTTCGCATTCTTGTTCAGCATGCCTTCTTACCCCTACATCAAACATCTGATCAACTTCAGATAAAACTTTAACTTCTAACAAACTTTCCGGTTTTGGCCGGATTCCGGGCGAACTGCTTGTCCGGCGAGAAAATGGTTTTCATATTCGTGTTCAGCATGGCTTCTTACCCCAAAATCAAACATCTAATCAACCTCAAATAAAATTTTTACTTTTAACAAACTTTCCGGTTTTGGCCGGATTCCGGACGAACTACTTGTCCGGCGAGAAAACGGTTTTCATATTCGTGTTCAGCGTGTCTTCTTACCCCATAATCGGCTATCACATTAGCTGTTTAAAAAAATTTTGCATGCCCCTTAATTTAAACCCCCTCCCCCACCCCTAAATGTAAAGCTACAGGGCCCATCTACGAACTCGACCTTACTCTTGACCCAAAGAATCCCCACACCAAGTTTCATCAAAATATCTCACTGCCTTCGAGAGTTATCGTGCTTACAGACAGACGGACAGACGGACAGACGGACGGACGGACAGACGGACAACTTTTGCGATGTCATAGGTATCCCTCCACTTGCGTTTTGGGATCCCAAAAACCTTGGAAGGTGACAGGAAGGGTGTGCGAAAGCACCAGGGTGGCTTGCTCCCAATCGGCCATTGTACTTCCTGGTAAGACAGAATCGGAGATATCGGCACCGTCAGTAAGGCCCGTCAAGGCTGTTGCTGCTACCCTTTTACATTTATTGATCTCAGGGCAAGAAGAGAGAAATAGTCTAGCCTAGTGTCAAGAAAGAATAGGTACACAATATTATACTGATCTTTCGATACCGTGGTGAATGGAAACAAAGACAAAGAAGGAGCAAAGAATTGGCTTGGCAGAACACAAATATTTTATCTAGATGGTGGGTGGAAAACGGCCAAGAGCAAAATAGTTTTTGGCAAGCGGACAAAGAAACTCTCGGGAGATGACATCTGAAGACCCAGGGTACAATCCACTACCTGAGAGTTTTCATTCATACGTCAATGTCACCTATATCAAATCCATTTAAATGAAGATTTGAAGTTTTAATTTGTATGCGGCAGCCACAGTTGGCTATATTTTGAAATAAATAAATAAATCATCAGAAAAGTTTTGTTCTCAACCATCCTTGGATGACACTATTTAATAAAAAAAAAAGGCAGAGCAACTTTTATCCTTAAAAAATCAACTAGTCTTTATTTTTTCTTTTCTTTCTTTCCGAAATACGCATGGGTCTTGGACCAGTTGAAATATTTCAACGCATATCCGGTAGGCTACTGCACAGTTTGCGTTCCTTGTTGCACAGTTTGCGTCGCATGTCGCAAAACGCAAAATTTTGCGCGAAATCGCAGCAGTGTGACCACGGGGTATGTCGCAACTGACGGATGATATAAAGGGAGAATAATATGCAGGAATTCATTAGAGCCATAACGAACTGACCAGCAATCACAGTTCTCCCCGTTTTGACAGAGGCACGCGCCCAAATTTGCATGCGCATATTATCTGATCAATCTAATCCTAAATTTGGCTTGCGGGTCAATCAGTTCGGGCGTTCTGCCGGTCCACCAGTAATCCCATTCCTGAATTTGTAATTTATGAAGTCCATGTCTACACTGGTAGAAATAATGAGGGACTGACAACTCAGCATGACGAGGAAGCAGCTACCCTCTGCTCAAAGAGGACGAAGAAGAATAATCAATCACTGACCAAAAAAGAGAAAAATCACGGTTTCGAGGACGGTAGACCTTCCAGTGTGAGAATGGATTACGGACGGTATGTCCAGATGGGCACCGGATTTTCAAGGTGGATGTATCAGTCGCCGACGACAGGCTAAAGGCACGTGAACACACAGTCCGGTTACAGCCGGATGCGAATGCTCTAGCCTATTTGACTAAGACCGAAACACGCCGGTGATCCTAGCGAAGAACGAGAAACGTCAGCCAAACGAATCCTCAAAACTGACTCAAGTCAATCAACAATGTTTACTGTTGTGACGTTTTTAGCTCTTCGCTGGGCACTCGGCGATTCTTCGTTGGCATGAAGAGTTAGTCATACAGAATGTTTTCTTCTTCGCCCAGAATTTTAAGACATCGCATGCACGTTTCGGCATATTGATGTGGATTTTCGCAGGCGTATTTTGGGAAGCGAAATCTGGTATGCGTAAAAGACAACACTTCGGATGTTGTAATGGAGTTGTTTCGAATTCATAATAACGCAAAGTCGAGGATCGCTCTTTATATTTATCTACTATGCTGCCCCCTGCTCGCAACTCACAAGCACGGATAGATCTACCGCTTCCTGACCTAGCCAGTTTAAACTGCGCGGGTATGCCAAAGCAGCTGGACATTCGGGTAGACTGCTTGTGTTTACCATCTGCTGATAATGCCGGAGAACAACAGAAGGGCTTGTGTAATGAAACCTTGTCACCTGAGCCAAGAACTAACGTAATCTGACTGCTCAAGCCGCAGAATTGGCAACATCTACCTGGGGACCCTGGGTACGCATCTTGGCAAGAGTCCCGGTTAGTATCAGTACGCCCTACCAAGAACTTATAACACTGATGTGTAGTAAGTAGAACATCCGTCTCTCTTCCTACCAACGATTCATCCATGTTCTGGCTACGAGATTAATTTCGACTCAAATGTTCCGGGTCGTCAATATAAAACATTAACTATTAATAACAGATATAGCCTACGACTGGAATGACGAATAAAGTTAGGCACAGACTAAGACAAATAAGTTTCGGTTGTGTCTTTTCTGGGAACACGTCGTTCCCAAGGTTTGAACCAGCCTACCGCAGAGTGACATAGTCCCATATGGTTTCTTGGAAGACATTCAGAACAGTAGAGGTATGCGTATGTGAACGCTTGTTGACTTCGGACTTTGCCATTTTCATGCACTTGCTGTGTCTAAAGCTAACTACCAGTTAGCCAAAGTAGGTAAGAAGGGCAGCTGAAAACACCTGTACAGGTATTTTGGATCTTCAGTCTACCATTTAGCCCAAAATTGCAGTGTTCACATTAAAGTAACTGTTCACATAAGCATACATCTACTGTACTAGAAAATGTCAAAAAGGGCCTACATGGTCCCATGCCAGTCGCTGAACTGCTCTGTTTTTCGGCGTCATGCATCACGTCGGGCGAACCGAGCTGGTTTTCCTCTTCTTCATTTAGATCGCTCACCTGATAAACCAGTACCACATCCCTCAGTGAACTACAGCGATTTGATTGATCACTGCAGCTCCCGCTTATGAGATGAGGCTGGTTCTACTGGCACTTCGTCATCAGATCGGCAAAATAATTAGTTTCAGTCTCGAGATCCTTCCGATACCTTGAAGGATCGCTGGAGAATCGTACCAATATCCATCATAGGCCCCGCATCTCAGCAACTGTGCCAGTACCCATATCAGCAGTTAATTCTGACCAATCGTTACGAAGTACGCCTACAAATGAGGAGATGTATGAAGAGCAGATGAAAAATTTCCTTTTCAAATATGGGAATCACAGTGTGGAGGGAGGAAGAATCATAGTTTTTTTTTGTCAAGGTTCAAATTGCCCTCTATGTGCTCAGCCCTGAAGTGTCAACAGAAAACTGTACATGTAATTACTACATTTCATTATTAATTTTGGCTGTTGTAATCAAGTATAGCTTACTGCAATCATGCATAGTCTTCTACTGCACTTATGCCCCACGGCAATGCTTATATTCTTGTACAAAGAGATGTTGTGAGCCAGGGGTTGCCCACTATAGCTTTTAGTGTACAGCAAATGCTAAGTGCCCGGCCGGAGCCGGCACCGGTTGCTATGTGGCAGAACATCAAAGTAAGCATGTTTAGAAGCGACTGAAAGATGAATCGCCTAATTTATGGCTGGCATCGGTGTCGGCACGACTGATTTCGGTCGGTGTCGGAAAAAGGTGCAGTTCTGAGAGCTTACAGTTGCTGTGCTTTCAAGCCTTCAACCCGAAAGCCCAAATTTATTTTTTTAAGTTTCCCGATCATACCTCTAGCTCCTGCACTTAACTTTAAGAGTTGGCTCGTCATAGGGGTAAGAAATATCACACAAACAGCTTGAAAATACACCCATACGATCAAATAGATTGCGTTTTCTTTAGGTATAGCACGACTTTTGTATTTCATGTTCAGGCGATTTTAGCTTTGTAATAAAGTATATTTCAAGCGGCGCAGTGGCTCGGCCTACAAAATTATCTATCTTTCTTGTTCTGAAGTTTACAGCCTTAGATGCACAGCCTAATTCATCAGAGGCAGAAAACTGAATATGATAATAATGCAGCTGAGTATCTAATAAAGTATCGTACCAGGTTTGGCGAGGACAGGACAATGCAACGTCTTCAACGGAAAGAACTACCCTTCCTTAGCCTCCACAAGACCCTCCTCCTCAATCTGCGAAAGTTCGAGTTTTTATGACGGGTTATACAGATTGGAACGACGGTTATTGTCCCTCCTCGTATGTGCAGTAAGGAAGTTCGCAACTTTGGGAGGTACTGCTAAAATTCTTGCAGAGTTTTAGTTAAACGTCGATGATGCTGAACATCGTTTGTGAACTAAGAACGTATCTCTGAACTGGAACATGGAGGATTGATAAGAGTTTTGGACACATCCAAATAGACAAGAGCAGGATTTCTGTGTTATTCCGACATGCCCCACTAACATATGAGAAGGCGGATGTTGTTCAATTGTTTATTAACATAGCACATGAAGTCACCACATACAACGAGCCGTTAAATATAGTAACACAGAGCTATTTACAGTAAACACTCTGCAAGGATGACCGTGATTGTCAGAGAGACTATGAAGACGACAATCCACGATCCTTTATAAATACTTTTGGCACCAGTCGATATCATCAGCATAAACAAAAGAACATTCGATAGTCAATACAAGCACATGGAGCACCATTGAATGTCTCTATTTTTAGTTCCTGTTTGTAACCAGGCTAAACAAAATTGTGCACATAAGACAGCGGAATTATGACTACCCTTACTTCGTCTTGACACCAGCACATTTATCATCTAGTACAATTATTGCACTATAAGCTCTTTCTGTCGGTATCTTCCATTCCATGAGGAGATCGAATGAAGTTTTCGGGAAACGTTCCAACTTCCACGTTAATTAAGGGACATTAGACCCTCAACAAATGATATGTCCAGACAAAACAGTGTCTATGACTCACTAAAATGTTTGCGCAGCGATTCTGTACGAAACCTTCACAACGTAAAACTAATATCACATGGCACGTTAAATTTACAATATTAAGCACTGATTCGCAACAAAAATCATAAACGGAAAGTAGGTATTCATGGTCACCATACCAAACCTTCATTCATCTGGTGGTCCGAGAAGTTTCCAGAACCTAAAAAGGAGGAAGACGTTAAATTAGGTCATATATACTATGCTATTTTTTATGAGATGTTATGTAATATGTTAATATGTTTATCTGTGAATTAAACTGTGCTGTCACTTACAGTTTGGTGAGGAATTAGATAGGTTGAAGAATTTCCAGGCAATATGGATGGACGAGGAAAGTATCCACACCAGTCTGTGAAACAAATTCCTTTGGAACAATGCATTAATCAAGTCATTCCTTCCTGTAACACAAGTTTCACCCTCATATTGACGGGGGGGGGGGGGGGGCAATGAAAGCTAATATGAACAGTAAGATCTGATGGAACTCCTTTACATTTGTGTAGCCTTCATTGTTGCCTAAAACGTCGTTTCTGTATAGAGAGGAGGGACAAGTAGCGGAAATATGGCTATGAGGGAGGACCTTGAATCTTCCACCAGAAACTTTTTTGTTTGGTACGCTGTCTTTATGGCATCTTGCCGTCCTTTTGTATAGATGAGCTATAGATAAACTGAACTGAACTGAATCAACTGTACGACAATCATCATTAGATGATCAACAGGATGGAAAACCCTTATTTCACTCTATTGTGTGATTTAAGGTAACTTAAATCGTGGTTGGAAAATGCTAAAATACGACTCACCAGGGGGAATGAAGTCCGGACTTTGTCGATGACCCATCATATCATTTTGTTGCATAAAGCTAGGTTGGTCACTCATATTTGAGTAGTCGTTCAGATGGCCAGGGCCACCAGGTCCCATGTGAGGGTGGCCAGGTTCCAGTGGAGGGGGAAGGCCTGCAATGAAAAAGCCTGTTTCTTATGTGCTGTCTTCTTGAATACAGTAGAATTCAAATGGAAATAATTTTAAAATACGAGCTTTGACTGCAGTCTTCACTGCAAAGCTTGTTCACCATGTACACGTGTGTCTAATTTTTCCTTTGTGTCTCGTTATGTTTTAGTCCGCATCTTTTACATATTATTTTCTATTCCGATGGGGTTTTTTTCGGAGAGGAATGGCATGCACAGTATTTCAAATATTTTGCGTCGAACCTCCGCCTCGGAGTGCGGGAAGTCTCGCTCGACGGAGTCGACAAGAGTCAACCAGAAAATCGCCAATTTTGTTTATACAAATATGGGTACTGGTGTTTTCGAAAAACAATATCTCCACCATTTTGAGGTGAAAAAATAATTTCTAGGAACGGTGGTACTTTGAGTGTTTCTGCTTTTCCAGTACGACCAATATTACTAAGAACGTTCCTCAGTCTTACGCCACTCATACACGAATCCTTAATTTTGGGGACAGTGCTCCAATAAAAGTCTGTTATCTATAAACGTAAAACCCAATAGCCTACAGGTTTCCATTTCCATGCGTTTGCTCCGAGGCACTGTACTCATTCGTTGGGATATATATTCTAATGTTCGAACACTATGCCCAAAAACTTAAGATTTGTGTATGACTGTCCAGCGTCGAGCAAAAATCGGTGATCGAGTTCCGTAAATACTGTCCGGGTGCTTATTTATACCCTGTATACCGTCTGTTTTGAATGGCACCTTAGGGCCAATGTGCAGGACGTTGCAGAGACGTTCATTCGGGTCGGGAATTTGAAAGTCGGAGCAAGATAAATTGCGAGGAGGGAGATACGGACGTTCTAATACGCAGTAGTATTATAAGTTCTTGGTATTAGGCTACTGACGACATCGGCTTAAAACCTGGCAAAACTAGCAGGTGACATTAATTTTCAGCAAGTTCAATGCCACGGTGAAAAATCATATTCTGCGAAATTAGCAACTAAACAATAGGGAGTAACCACATGTCGGCTTCGATGGATATCGGGTTACTGTGTAACTTAACCACAAGTTAAGCGTGAAGTGGACAAGCGAAGGACAAGCCAAAGTAATGTCAAACAAGTTGGGACGTGATGTGTTTCGTCCTGTTTGGATCAACAATGAAAAATATTTCAAGAATGTTTACAGTAAAAGTATCCAAGAAAAACGGACATAAGAAGAATGGTCATAGAAGAAACATCGAACACCCAATACACTTTTTTTTCATTACCAATGCCCAATGGCCTACAATCATTAAGAAACTCAAGAAATAAAAATACTGGATGTAACATAATCAGACGCTGAAGAAACTCCTTCGCATCGCATGTTTCAGTAATGGCAGTAACTTTTGGCTTACGCGCAATCGGCGCGTAAGGAAAACTGCGCCCCTAGTGTTTTACAGTACGCAGGTATACGCAAAATTTTAATTTACGTAAAATCTACTGGACTTTTAACGAGCCCAGTCACACTCATTTCACAGGACATATAGAGCTGTGGTATGCTACAAAAACATTTTACGGACAAAACCGTCTAACAAGATGTCCGGAAGGTGACAACCTGGTTAACGACAGCTAGATAATGAGGAACCAGTATCACCACTTCCAAGTACTCAATTATTCCAAATGAAAAGTAAACAGTGACGGAAACAGATAGATGAGGACAGGGGTTGACAGGCTTTGCTCTGGGAATTCCGAGTGGACTTCCTGGGCCGCTGAGCTGTAGTGGCAATCATGGACTATTTATCAACCCTGTCGCCATATTATCTACAGACTTTTTGCCAGATCAGTCCTTCCCGTTTCCTGGCATATCAAAGAGCCAATACGGCGTTTGTGCTGTTTGATGGAATAAGTGGGATCGACTAAAAAGAGGCACGGCATGGCGCAGGAGGCACGATTAATAAAAAAGAGACTGGCCAAGTAGTAGAAGACAGAAGTAGACAAGTAAGTAAGAGTTCGCTACACCAGAGCCTAAAAGAAGGCACGTCAAAACGTTGTTCCTGCTTCTCACTCTGAAGCCCGAAAGGGCCCTTTTCGTTTTCATGCCTCTTTTTAGCTATTGTGCCTCCTACACTATGTCGTGCCGTGCCGTGCTTCTTTTTAGTCGCCCGGAATAAGTACTAGAAAAGGTAAAAGAAAAAGTGAATGTGATTATAGTGGCGTTTTTGATCGCCGATGAAATTTCCCCCGTAGACGAAGGAAGTTTGCCGATTCGTGCTTATTTACTGTTTTCGATAGCCGATAGCCGTTGGAGGCAACGTCCATCACCTATCGGCGAGTCCTAGACGGATAGGCGATGGACAGGAATTTAGGCGATAGACGTTAGCCGTTGAGCACAAAAACAGAAATTAGAAGAAACAGCTACGGCTATCGGCTTCCGGCGAACGTCAATAACGCCGAAAAGTCAAACGGCTACGCTATCGCCGAACTAATCGGCGATCAAAAACGCCACTTATGTGTCCTGTTTATAATTATCCTTGTGTGCTGCTAAGTAATGTATACGTCGTTTTACGCTGATAAATTCTGTTCTATTATTTCATCCTTATGACAGATCAGACAGTTTCACAACGACTGAACAATATTTGCTAAGAAAAAGCCGGTTATCCTGTTTATAAATAGACACAGAGTTATATATAATGATGAATTCATTTTGGTGGCAATAAATGGAACTGGACGAGTTAAAATTTCATGGTGCATGGTCATCACCTATTTTATGGCTTTCGTTTATTTATCGATCCTGGAAAACTTGAGCATTGTGAATTTTATGGCCGAACTTATAATTTATTTTTACTGATTTATTAATTTTGGGGCGTCAAATGAAACTAGAAAATTTGTAACTTCCAATGTCTCTCATCATCACGTATTCGTAGGTTTCATGAATGAATCGTATATTTTAAATTTCCATTCATACTCTGTACATTAGAACTAAATAAATGCAATGCCACATTTTTTGTTATTGTACTTAAACAAGTTGTACGGCAAACAGGCATCACTTGCGACTTTGTGGTAGTGGTTTACGCAGTAAAATGAATTACCACCCTGGATACCTCGATTACTGCTGCTGAAACTAGGCTACTGTAGCGTCTTGCACATCTGCAGGTTCAAATAAAATTAATAATTGGTTTTAGAATGGTATACTGTATTAGGGGTAGCAAAGGGATAGAATGTCAAGAACCCCCAGTCGTTTCGGAAGACACGGAGCAGAGGGCTTATCAAATCCATTTTGCCAACATCATCCCAAGTTAATTATTTGTCATTGTTTTGCCATCATTATGTTTTCTAGTGCCCCGTGTACACAATGTATCTCAGTGACCGAATGACTTTTACCACTTTTGGTGATAATAAATAAATAAAAATAAAATGAACTGCTATGGAAACTTACGGTAAAAGAGAAAAGGCATTTCCGAAAGCAAAATCAAAATGTTGACACTTCAGTCATTCATCTTTATGTGACAGATACTCTGTCATACTCGCTGCATTCTTCCGAGATATCCGCCGCAAAGGTGTAGAATGTCAAGAATCCCAAGTCACTTCTGGAGACAGGGCAAAGAGGGCTAATCCTAAGTAATCTGATCTCACCAAGAGGCCGCTAAGGGCCGAGCGAGGTGACATTAAGATGGCTTTACTGCATGCCAACCATACCCCTTACCGCGTCGGACCCCTTTACGACACGATCGGATAACCACAGAAATGTCGAAGATAGAAGAATTATTTGCTTGAACAGCGGGCATCGATTGTCCCCATATGTCCACTATACTGACAATGACCAGAGGTGTTATTTATGGGGATGTTCCACCACTGGGCCTACGCGCATGTTTGAAACCTTGTAGTTTGTTTGAGTTGACCCCGGGATGATTAATGATTAGTTTTGTGTATTTGTTGGTGTTCTTCCTGCGTCTCAATGTATTGTTGCGTCACCGAACCGTAGATTACGATCCCCCCTTTGGAAATTTGTAGCCTGTGTTCATCAGTATAGTTGTGTGTACCGATATGTAGTAGAACGAAATACATTCATTTTACTTTGCTTCAGACTATAGGGTAATCTTAAACAGTATTAGCCAGTAGCATCCAGTCTTGATGTGTTAGCATGAAGTTGCATAAGTTACTACTCCATGCTACTAGAGCTTGCAACTTCATGAAAATAATTTTAGACAAATTGCTAATCGGGCAGATGTGGTTAGGTCGTTCCCTTCGGACAGGCGAAAACGTTGCCGGGTGATAAGTTAAAACCAGTCTGATTGTGTTTCCACATTGACATATTCTCTATCTTTACGACCCTAGTATCGATTCCCTTCTAGTCCCCTAGGTAGACGTTTGTCCCAGACCTACTGCCGCTCGTATTCTCTCGTATGTTCATACAATGTCCCTAAAAAATAAACCCTCTCTGGACCTACATGTTCATAAAATCATCAGCTGGAAAGAATATAACTGCACCATCTTACGCATTTTGACCAGAAGAAGTCGTTGCAGTCTCGAAACCCTTATAAGGCGGAAGAGAAATATTTTTGTTTTAATTTCCTTGGTACTTTAAGGTCAGCATGAACATGGAGTTAAGTTGGTTCAGGTAATCATTTACCGATTTTGTCTGAGAATATTGACGGATTATTGTGTTCTTCTTTAAGGTGAACAATAATGTGTCTTCAATCTGGTTCAGGTAATCATACTGACAAATCACATGATGTGGTAGACGTAAATCTAACTTATTCTACAGGAGGTGACCCGAGGGGGACCTAACAAATGTTGAACACAATTTCTCCCCCTGTATTCCCAGTTGTGCCGTTTCCATAAATGGCAGATTGCGGCATTGCTGTTCTTCGGGATTCGAAACATGAGCCTCTTCACCTGTCTCCTTTAGTAACAGTTGTGCTACGCATTTGAGACACATAATCGTGTCTCGATGCGTAATCGATAGCTGTCAGACAAGCGGAAAATGTTCCGTAGAGTCCGGATTAGAAAGACATGCCAGCCATGGGGGGGCACGCGCTCCGGAATAGTATGGCTTTATGACCGCCTCATAAAAGCAGAAATTAGTGGCCATGCTATCGTTGCTGAGGGTGGTTGGGTGTTGCTTCTCTGCATTCTGATGACCAGGAAGTTGTATTAAGCACTGGACAAGGAAAGGAAATAAGAAACAACGTAGCCTATATAAAAAACAATCAGAATAAAAAAAAGACGTGCGCTCAGACGGGGAGTGCAAAAAATGAAAGAAATTAGGCTATCAAAAATACCGCATACTTGCAATAAATCATTAGGTCGGGAATAACGTATATACAAAACAATCAGAATAAAAAAAAGATAACAAATTGGGCTTCCACAAGTGCACAGGCGCTCAGACGGGGAGTGCAAAAAATGAAAGAAATTAGGCTATCAAAAATACCGCATACTTGCAATAAATCATTAGGTCGGGGTCGCGGTGCCAAGTGAGCTGAAGTCTCGGATCCCTATTCTCGCGCTGTTCAACTCTTTACAGGAAAATATCTTGTTAGAAGAAAAGTTTTACACTAACAAATGATAACAATAGCTAGATTTATGAACCCGATGCAAATTTTTCGAAAATTAGTTATATGAATGAATAACAAGACATACAACGTTTTCGTACAACCACACACGACACATACGTCCAACCCTCCACAGGAAAAGACTCTGTTAGAAAAAAAAATAGGTTTGAATTTAGTGAATGACTCAAATTTTGGAGATTCGAAAGATACTGCTAACATTAAAAATTGCAAAACCCGGGAGGTATATTTTAATAACAGTAGCTTTATGAATGAATGAATACTTTTATTTACCCACTTCTATAGAAATAGGAATAGTGGAGTACATATAAAAAAAAGAACACAACTTAAATTACAATACAGTTTTACACTTCGAACAGATTACACTTCAAACAAACGGACAAGACCGTGATGCGGAGAAAACGCCGCGACCGACAGATTCCTATGCAGCTCGTCAAGTTTAACAGTTATGTCTGTTACTGAAAATTTATTATGAGTTGGGTTACACACACATTTAAAGTATAGCATAACTATGTAATGTTTCTCTAGTATTTTTCTTCGAAGGCAGGTGCGCTTTGGGATTAAAATTTCGGAAATGTTCTTAGCTCGTAGGATCCTACCGCTAGCTCGTACGTGGGACCTTAGAAATCCTATCCCCGCGAGAACCCCACGTAAGTTTGATCAACTGCTAATGTTCGAACACGACTTGTGTCACTCTATTTGTTCGAAGCCGCCACACAATGCTTGTTCAGTTGACAAAAGAGCAAACATCTCAAATTCCATGCCAGTTGGCCCCCTCAAGAACTGATCTGAGGATTCAGTTACCCTAATCCCCGCCCCCCACGCAGAGCTAGATCGCTTTGACGAGACCAGAGGATTAGCTTTGTACCCAAGTGTCAAATCGCCTTACACACGCATGCATGGATGGGAATGCTTTTTTATTTACTGTAAACCGTATTATCATTTGATAATATGGTTGGTGTGAGAGGCCGCCCACCAGTGTAACGGTTGGTGGAAAATAAGCTAATTTTGAAACTTTTGTTCGCTAAGCACAAAAGAAAGTCTGAACACTTGAATAGTTGAAGGAGCAAAAAATAAGGAATGCCAAAGCGATTCATGCCCGGGTCGCCTTTGAAAGGAGTACAGTCCCGGCATACCATGCCCCAAGCAACTTCTCCAGATTAAGAGGAAAAAAAAACATCACAAAGGCTGGGTGGCCCTAGTGCAAAAGAGATATGCTCCTTTGACCACTTGGCCAGCGCTGGGTCTACTTCAGTTTTGTTTTTCGCTTCCGAAACATCCAAATGGGGATAACAAATTAAGAACTTAATAGCTGCTAAGAGCCGAGAGTTCCAGCTTTTAAAACTAACAATGAAATCAGATACATTTAATTTCGTTTGCCGTTTGTTTTTGAATATTCCTTTTCTTTTGTTGGGATACTTGCAAAGACCGTGAAAGTGATGCAAAACTGTTGCGATACTTCAGATGCTATAATTTTTCCGTTCAAGGAGCGACTGAGCAAAAAGAGCAAAAGATTCAAACAAAATTTACTACGTTTGGCTTTAATTTGACCTTATTAAACATAAACTGTCTTTAGCGTTCATTATATATGCATAGATATTTGCTGGGTTTGAATTTCGTCATGCTCTTCGGCAATGTTCAAAGTTAGGCGACATGCGAAATAACATACTTCTGCTGCGTACAACTACTGTTAGATCTCGCGTTAGAATCCCAGGGCATGACAAGTTCCCACCCTCCACGAGGGGGGATGAAACAAAAGTGGAACTCGGCGATGGGTTCCTATGGTAGGCTACTTGATGAATTTTAATTTTTGTCAAAGATTGTTTGTCAAAGATTGGATGGTACAATGTACCATTGTGGTGAACCCCATAAAAAAGAACTGTGTGTGCAGAGTCTCCGCTTGTATATCGATAGCCAAAGATCTTAAATGTCAAATATTAGTAAAGCTTGTTCGGCAACGTCGTCCAGATCTGTAGGTGGAAAACAATGCTTGATAAGGGGAAGTGTAAAATTACATGAAAGTAGTCTACAAAACTGTGATGAGTTGTGATCAGGACCGTATCCAGGGGGGCTAGGGGGTTCAAACCTCCCCCGAAACATGCGGGGTCCGACACGCGGGCAACCCCTCCCCCCGAAATAAATTCCTGGATACGGACCTGGTTGTGATGCATGTGTATTGTATAATTGTATATGTAGATGGTACAAAACGGCAATAAATGAGACTCAGAATGTAGCCTACTTGAGCCGCATGTGCGAAAGCGAGATGCATTTGATGTGTGATTGTCGCGAGCCAGAGGACTTACTGGTGAAGATATTCGGAAGTGCAAATATAGGGAATTATGAAGAGTGGATGAGAAACATCCTTGGAAGTACGTGCTTCCAGGATATGGAAAGACTCGCAAGGTTCCTGAACTAAGTTATTTAGTTCAGTCGATCTTTTCCAACATGGTCTCAGGCCAGGCTTTATCTGCTAATAAATTACTACTAAAGCTAGATCCTAAATAAGTTTTGTTTCTGAAATTCGAACTAGTCCCTCGTTAAAGTATGATGATGCTGAAATGAAAATGAACGAAACAAAGCTCCATGGGGACAATCTGTGTTATTTCTAAATAGGAAAATAAATAAATAGTTGTTTCTAAGTGGAATGTTATTTTCAGATTGCGCCTGATCGAACAATTTTTGCAGTAGACTTGAAGCAGTATTGGATAGCATTAAACGACATAAGAAACAAAGACAAATATTCCGTTTCCACATCCTGCGTCTATAAGTGTTTATTGCGGATTCCGGATGAGGGGTGTAGTTTTACAGAGGAAGGATTTCTGATCTCTTCTTGGCGTGACTGGCATCGAGAACGACTACAAATCTAATATAAACTTTTGAGTTTTTCTATGAGGGGATCTTGGGGAAGCATTAAATGGACAAAGAACTGAGAGAACTTGAGACTGAGAAATGATAAGCTAAATGACAACTTTTCAATCCAAATCTGAATCATTACTATCAACCCTACCCAGGCCCATATCCAGGAATTTATTTCGGGGCGGGGGGGTTGAAAGCGAAATTTATTTCGGGAGGAAGTTTTGCCCACGGGTCGGACCAAAAAGTACAAAAAATACATAGATCAGAGGTTAAAACCTACAAAAAACTATTACTTTTGTGGGTTTCAGGGGGGGGGGGGGTCGAACCCCCTAACCCCCCCTGGATACGGCCTTGACCTTACCTAATATTTTCTGATTTGTGCGCTCATGTATGGTATTGAGCTATGTGTTTCTGGCTAGTCGTTTAGTAAGTGTATCGTACCTTCTTCTCTCTTTTCTTATTATCATCTACCGTACTCAGTTGATCCGCAGCCCATGTGCTGCTAGTGATCGGTGACAAAACAAATTCATTCATCCATTCACAGATATATTTCAAATTTGATAAAATATCAGGCAAGGGTTTGTATTTGAAAGGTCGCTTTCAAGTTTCAAGATGATATTTTTTAGTTTTTTGGCTATTAGGGTAACAAAGTAAGGGATACCCTTGAGAATGTAAATCTGTCCGTCCATCCATCCGACCATCTTTAATGCATATTTGCACAACAACCCTCAAACGCAATGAAATATATTGCAAGGTCAACTTCGTACGAGCTAGAAGTTTAGGACGGGGGGGGGGGGCTCAACCTAGACATGCAAGGTAAAATCAGAAAGCTTAAAAAAATCCAAGAATATTTTGCAATAAAAATTGATGAAATGACAGGCTGACACGTAAAACAAGATGCAGAGTCAGCATGCTCATATGGCAACCTGTCTTGAATTGTTATACCCCCTGCTCTCACCTTGTCTACCTCAGTTCATAACAAGCTGAGAGCTATGAGATGAAAGGACAGTAGAGTTGAGAGGGAGCCGCCTAATGAACTGGTTTTCTATTTTAATCTTCTTACTTTATTTTCTAGAATCATCTTCTATTAGCCAAATATGAAAACCAATTTCTTTTTCCTCTAAACTGGCTTTAATTCGATCTTTACTTTCTATAGGGGGGTTACTCCTCTCCTAGGATTCATCATTAAATGAATAGTTCTTGAATCTCAAGTACCTTCTATTTTACTAGTCTTTACTTTAATTCTTTCAGCATGTTTTTCACTCTTCTTTTATTTTAAGATTATTATATTTCCTCTTCTTGTGTTTTGTCCCGATTCGAGTGTCCCTTTCCAAAAAACGTTCACCATTTTTAAGAGTGCCGGAAGGGTGCAATAACAAGTATCGTCTGATCAAGCTCTAATCGACAATCGTAAGCTATTAGTCGGACTGAGAAGCTGAAAAACTATAACCGTTTGGGATCATCAACGCAGTCTTTGGCCTTGTTATGTTCGTCTCCAGCGCGGAGGCGACATGGAATGAATGAGTGAAATGAATATGTATAAACAGATTTTCGCCAGCTAGCAATAGAAGAGCTTGAGGCAACTAGCAGGACTCTACCTACATATGGCATCTGTAGCCTAAAGATATTCGAGGTATGGAATTTCCTCCCCGACTCGGTAAAGCTGGTAAATAATCTAAGTTCTTTCAAAAACACCGCTAAGAAGTTTCTCTGATATTTTTCAGAAGACTTCAATTTCTTCAATAGATAAAAAAAATATTATTATTATCGGCTAATACGTGTACGTATGCAAAATAACACGTAGCACATGTTTTGGCTTTTCTATGTTATTATGTAAACCATGAATGCTCCACCACCTCGCCAAAATTGATGTTCTCGATTAATCTCGATGCAAGCGCTTCCTTCATACTGTCTTATGCTGATCGCAAATAATAATAAAAAAAAGTCTATCTATAAAAAGCCTATATAAAAAAGTATCAGATGGTGCAAAGATCTGCAGCATACTGACTGCAATATCTATGATTTGTACTATATTCACACCCTCGCATGCACGGGCTGGTAGTATGAATAGAATGATAATTTCATTCCTAGATCCTCTGTATTCAACTTACCAGGTCCTCCATTGAATCCAAGTGGTGTTCCTGGGGGTGGCCCTTGATTTCCGGCTCCCGGAAAATAATCCGGAAACGGTCCGTGATGGTGCGGGTGGTGGGGATGAGGGTAGGGTCCAAAATCACCAGGGAACTTCGGGTCAAAGTAAGGGCTAAATCCGGGACCTCCACTGCCGTCGTCGAGGCCTGGGCTGACCGGGAATCCTCTTAGTTTCCTAGAGGCTCCAAAGAATGGTCTTAGTCCCATCGACGTCAGCTGTTTTAGTCGTCGCTCCTTAGATCGTTTGTTTTGGAACCACACCTATAAATGAGAGGTATAAGCTTTTCTCACTGGAGTTTCAAAGTAACCGCGCCTAACACGTAACCTTTTGACCAAAAGGGACACCATGACGGACTAAATTATGAAAGTTCAATCTAGCGCGATAATTAGAGCATTTTTTCTCAAGTTCTCACGAATACCAGCTGATTCACTGGACAAATTGGCATATGCGGAGAGCTTACCATGTGTGTAGAACGAAATTCTTTCAGGCTCAAGGTAATTAATTGCAGAGTCTCAAACCCCTTTGCTCATTCTCTGTCACTCTTTCACTAGATTCGGCGATGCCGTGACTCCTACATTCCTCCCATGAGCAATATGAATCATGAGTAACTAATTAGCAATGATATATTTGTGAGTTTCAGACAACATCTTGTAAACAATTGATCCTTGCGAATATTTTGATGTATTCTTTAATTTTTATTTTTTGTCTTGATCAAAATGCCTTACCTAAATCAATGACTAATTTGTAAGTTTTAAATAGCCTACCTCTTATACACAATTTATGTTTGCGAATATTTAGGATGTCTTCTTTCATTTTGATTTTTTGTCGTGATCAAAATCTGTTACCTGATGCGGAAAAACAAACTAAAAATTCTAGCTTAACATCTAACATCAGCCCCTATGACTGGCAGAACTGTTTTACAGAAGAGGGTGGGTTCGTGTGAAAAAAAGCTGGAGACTGGACTGGGATTATAAGAAGCCAATATTTGAATGCGGTCTGTAATATTACTAGCTTTATTTTATCAAGCTGGTGGCCAGTTTTCCGTTAATCATCTAACGTCTGCCCCTGCGACTGGTAGAAGTATTTCAGCTAACACGACAAACTCCTGGTTCAGTGGGACGCGACAGACACGTTGCACATCTGCGTCAGTTGTTTCACGCTGTTCAAACTGTCGTGTTGTCACGTACTTCAAACATGGCAGCCGTTTGTCATATTTTTTTTTCTGAATTTTCCACGCGGTAGCGAAAAAACTTTTCAAGGTTTGTTGTGGCTATTGTTGCGTCTCGTTTGAGAATTACATTGGCGATAAACCGATTTGAAAACGGCAGCGTGCGATTAAATCTTTGCGTGAAAAGTAGTAAAACAGGACGATTAAACAGCGAAACGACAAAAGCAACGGCTAAGATCGTACGTTCTAGTCATTTAGTACCAAACAGAGACTAAGAATAGCAACCATGGTTCTTTCACATGCGCCACGGTCCAAGGGGTTTCAATAACAGGAAAACTTTCTGCCATCCCTATATTTAAAAATGGAAGAGTTGGAACGTAGAAAATTCCCTTTGACACACAAATTTAATGAATCATCATTAACTAATTAGCAATACAATATAATGTTAGTTTCGAATATCAGCATGCCATAGGTCCAGGCCGTATCCAGGGGGGGGGGGGGGGGGGTTAGGGGGTTCGACCCCCCCCAAAATCCACAAAAGTAATACTTTTGTGTAGGCTTTGACTTCTGATCTATTTATTTTTTGTACTTTTTGGTCCGACCCGTGAGCACCCCCCCCCCCGAAATAAATTCCGCGGGAAACTCCCCCCCCCCCGAAATAAATTCCTGGATACGGGCCTGCCATAGGTTCACCCTTTCGAATATTTTCAATGTCCCCTTTCATTTTTATCGCGGTTCTTGCTCGAAGTTGGTAACTATGAATGATGGTAACCCACATTAACTGCTTACTGTCAAGCAGAAGTTGAAGACGTCACCAAGAGTGATTCGTATTTTGTATTTTGTGCGAAAAGCACTCGAGCTGAGAGTTCTGTTTCTTAGTTGGTTATCTAGTCGTAGTTTCCTATATGAGTTGTTTGTTTATCCTGTACATGACTTTTGGGTTTTTAAATACAGATATATAAGTTAACAGTTTCGACGCCGACTTTAAGATGCCTTTTTGATTCCCTGTAGTCCAGCGCATAAGTAATTATTTGTGACCCGCCATTTTTATAGCGGAGTATATAAAAGGAATAAATACCTACAAAACAAAAATTTTTCAGCCTTCAGCCAGGAACAGGATAAAATATCACGCGATGGTTGGGACCAGTTGTCCGCGATGTTTGGTGGGGATGATGAAATTCCAAACCGTAATGCTTGAATCCGAGGGGCTACCCACTCACCGACATCTACTGTACACCCTTTCTCGGCACCGACCGAAACCGGCGGTACCAGCACCGGTGATTCCCGCTTCTAAACATGCTTATCGGTAAGAGCGGCTCTAAGTCTGGCATCATGGTTAAATCCCTTTTTTTGAAAAGGAAAGAAGTGTGATAAGAGGAAAGGTTATTTATTTCATTTTATTTATTTTCCCAAGGGTATTTTTTTTCTTCTTTTTTTTTCTGGGGGGGGGGAGGAAGAAATTAAGGAATGATCTAGCGCATTCATGGTGGTTAGAATTGCGGCCACAATCAGGATTCGTTTGTCTTAAAAGTGGCCGTTAATGGTAAATTGTTTGTTTAATTTATATGTTTTGGATGAAATTTAAAAAAAATGTCTATGTCTATGTCTATGATTTTATTGATCTAAATTACGTGGCAACCGGTGCCCGTTGTTGTAAACCGGTGCCGACACCTACCAGGCACCTCGGCACTTGCTTCGTACACCAACATCGATAGTGGGCAGCCCCTCCCTTGGATCTTGAACATGGAATTTCTCCTTAATGTGTGGTTAAGACACATTTGGCAAATAAATAAGGTGATTTACATATTTAAGACAACAGTACGAAAGAAAATGGTAGCGCCATCATTTAGGTCAACGGAGTTAAAACAGAGGATTCCACCTCAGATCGAGAAAGATTGTTCCATCACGACGTTTAGTCTCACGATAGTTACGGAAGCGTGTCCTGACACTCTATATGAGTCGTCCAGACAAAAAGCGTAGACCCTAAATTTGTAGAATAGCCACGACCGCCTGCCTTTACAAACGGGTGGCAAAAATACGGCTCTCACAAAAAGACTCTCTGTCAAACCTCTTTTCAGCCCAGGACAATGCCTACCCAGGGGTCCAAACCATGAACCGCGACCTCAAGCCGTGTGCAATTGTTCCCTCGCGGACCCTTTTTGTAGCAGCCCCTAAGGGGCTTTTGTTGGGCACCGCAACAGGGCGTCACTATGTCGCTCTGCATTGTTTCCAATGCAAGTCAGAAAGCTACAACAGTTACCAGGTGCGTATGAAGTTGGCAAAGAGCGAAAACAAAAGCTGGACTGAAATTTTGATGATTAATTGGCTTGAAAGGTTTTTGTTCCATGATGAACTGTGACTATCGATACAAACTTGGAGCACAAAAGGACGAGCTCCTATTCATATGGGCGGCTAATACAATCAAATATTATTCACAGACCCCTTTTCGTATTTGTAACGGAGCCAAAAGGACAATCAACAATCGACAACAACGATTTAGAAACAATCGGTCGCAAAACGGTGCCTTCGGGTTGAACGACTGAGGAAAAAAGATTCGAAGAACAGTCCGTAAAGTAAAACAAGACCTGGGCTGTTTGATTTTTCCTTTACATTTCATAATGTTGGATCCCTTTTCATGCGGCTACTTCTAGAGAAATCTATAGACTAAATCATTCGTCCCATAATTATACAGACAAGTTGCAAAAAATGACGAAAGGACAGAAAAATATATTTTGCTTACAGTTTAACTAAAAAGCCAACTTAGTTTTGTATCATTTAACTGAATGCACTGCATTATTAAAAGGATATTTTATTTTTCACTATTTGCTCTGGAATGACGTTCAGAAAATCTACGGCCGTCCTCATAACGCAAAATTCTACTATAACGCGGAAAATTTGAATCTCAAATCGACTATTCCTGAATAGCGGAGCAACGAAGTAACGCATTTCCAACGGGTCTTCAAGACTCTTTAAGTGAACGAGTGATGTGTAACTAGATTGTCGTATCTCTGCCCTTATCGGTTAAACTTTAAAGATGTTTAGAGAAACTTTGGGATACGCTGAGATGAGGAGAAGGTGACATAAGGCGGAAATTCAGCAGATCAGATACCTATGCAACAAAATCTGAAGCGCTGCCTTACTGACACGAAATCTGAAACATTTTATTGTCTTTCGGCAAAACTTGTTTTTAGCAATGAAAGCGAATTGCGCGATAATGGCGAGATTCGAAAATAACCCATTCCACTTTGCTATGATAAATATTTTATTGGGTTAAACGTCCAGAGTTTGTCATAGGATTACTCGCGTTTGGCATAGGCTAATTCGAATCATGACTATGCCCGCAATGTTTGGCATAGCCTTTCCAAAAATCAGGGATTCACGCTAGGGGTCAAATCTCATATTTGTTTTGACCACATCACCATATGATTTCTGAGAACTGTTCGAGACTTGTTGAAAAATGCTTATTTTCAACAAGCAGCTGGTATAAAGGAGCAGGCCACTTCTAAACTATCAAAGTCCTCCCACAAAGCCAATCTTGTCGTCACAAAAAGAAGTTTACACAATCCCAGCTCCTGATTATGGGGAGAGATTGGCATCCTGATGATCGATGGTTAGCGAACATGCCACCATTTACCGTCGGACTGTCGTAATTGCAAGGGATGTCCCATCTTGGAATCCTGATATGCTACTACCTCGCATGCAGTGCTACTGGTCTTACAGGCAAAAACTCCGCTTAGACGCACGCAAAACACCGTTTTCCGTTTTCAAATGACACTGCAAGAGCTGCGTTTTGGTCTGAAGTGTACCTAGTTCTGCCCCTTTGTGGTTGCGTTTTTTCTGCCTTTCTATAATTCGATTTTTTGAGAATCTCTTTCCCCGCCTTTTCGTACTCGTTTCTGGGGTCTGAGCTAAGTTTCTTCAGTTGTTAGCGGATTTCTTGTCGTGGCAGTAATCAGAGGGTTCTGAGGTTCGTGGACAGTCTAAACCGCGGATTGCGTGACCACGGTTTTGCAGTAGTCGCCTCTGTCACTCAGCTTATCGTCTACATCGACTCGCATAACATTTCATGGTCAAATGTCTCCACATTAATCAGCAATATCTTCGGATTCAACGTAAGGAGAATTTTAGGTTTCAATCTTTTCAAGTATCACATGCTTTTTCAGCAGCGTAACTCTAAAATAAGTTGACGTGGTGACTAGCTTTATCAAAATACACGAAAAAGTGGTTAAGGGGAAAAATAGGATATTCGTAGGGAATATCAGTCAAAAGAATAACTCCAGAAGAAAATAACGTCATGACGAGTTTCATCACATATATATGGGAAAGTGGTTAAGTGAAAAACAACAACAGGATATTCATTAGGAATACGCACCAAGGAGCGTTTTTCCGTATTTTTGGTAGAAGTCAACGGGCCTGGACTAGAGCTGAAAACAGCCAAAGCCGTGGGTAATTTGTCACAGAAGAGCCTGGTTTTACAGTATTCAGCTATTTCAGAATGGTGGAACATAAACAATAATTAATGTGAGGTGCCCTCAACACTGAAAAACTAAGGCTCCGATCGCCGAAATTTTGAAATTCTAAATTAAGAAAAAGAAGAATTGCGCTTCTAAATTAAGAAAAAGAAGAATTGCGCTATAACATGACTCCTGACCTCAGCTTAAAGTTTAACTGAAAAGCCAACTTATTTTTGTATCATTTAGTTGAATAAACTGAATTATTTGGATTCTGCAAAGGGATTTTTTTGTTTTCCACTATCTGCTCTAGTTCTGACGTTCAAAATATCTGCGTCCGTCTCCACAGCGAAAATTCTACTATGACGCGGGAGATTTTTATCTAAACACAAACAAGGCTTTTCAGTGGGCATTGGCGATATTGGTGAAGATTGCTTAGTGCCTGAACAAAAAAAAGTCATAAATCTTTCTTGTAAGGCATACAACAAATTAGAGCTACCACAAATCACACGGAAATTCCACTATTTGAAAATCGACTATTCCTGAATAGCGGAACAACCAAGTAACGCATTTTCAGCGGGTCTTCAAGCCAATTTAAGTGAACAAGTGATTAGATTGACCTATCCCAGTCCTTTTCAGTTAAACTTTAAAGGAAGAAGAAAGTGCACTGGACTCGAACAGGGCAGAATAACTGTGCGAGAACAGGGATCGTGCCCTCAACTCTAAGGGAAGAAGAAGTACATTAGAACAAGCCTGCTGTCCGTCAAAGAAGATGTTTCTCAGGTATCTCGCAAAACAGAACCCAATATAAACCCATTTTCGCTTTGTACTGTCTAGCCTGTCACAGACATTTTTTTGTACCGTTGTTGACATTGCGTCTGGGTCCAGGGGTTTAACAATAAAGTTTAGCGGCAAATAAATTTGAGGGTTATCTGGTTCAATTGACAACAAGCAAGTGTTTTATTGACGGTTTATAGGAAAGTAGCTGCGTTATAGGGATACTTATGTTTCGCGGGTGTGGTTGGCACGACACTATCACGGGTCTAATAGCGGGTTATCTTAACTCAGCTGACGGGTCATACCTGGGTAGCAAATCAAGGAAGAAAATAAGAGCAATGTGGTGTTATTACGAATCAATATCGCAAACGTTTATTTCTTCTTATGACTTTATCCGGATTTGTCGTTAATCCAATTTTACGAAGTATCTGTTCAAATTTGTTTAGACGGTATGGCCCATCTTAAATCTGTAAATTGGTCGATTGTGATCGGTTGGTTGATTTTTGGTTGTTTGTATTTGGCCTAAATGTGGTGCCGTTCAAATCGTTCCGCCCATATTTTTACTGCTTGTGTCTTATTCTTGTTACTATTAATTACTTGCAAATTGATTTACCGTAAAAATATACTCCTGATAAGCGACACGCTCAAGCTTACCGCTTTTATTGCATGGAAAATAAAATACTTTAATTCAATTTCGCTCAACTTTTTCAGCATATCTTTTCAAACTACTCTTGATTTAAAATTCAAACAATACGAACAAAAAAAACCGTCTCTCTGTCGCTGATTTAAAATTCAACAACTCTCAAACAAGCTACCAGAATTTGTGTTCCCTCTATGTATTTAGCTGGAACCCCTGCTACTTTTTCAGTTCTTATGTCAGCATTTAACATGATATCCATCCGTAAACCACTGTCCCTTGCCGAGAACAACTCAGTATGGTGTCGCTGTTATAGTCGATTATAATTGCGGAAATTCGAAGCCGTAATATTTTATTCAGCTTTATTTTCTTGCTGGTGACAGCATTGATCCATACTGATTTTATTGACTCCAAGCAATGTTGATGGGTTGTATTGTTTTTTTGTTGTTTTTGTCTTGTGTACAGCAATAACAAGAATACTACCAAGAATGGACAAAGCTCTGTCAGCGTTGCCAAGTCAGTCGTTTGAATCACCCGTTTGAATAAAATCACCAAAATAAGAAACGCCGAAGCCGCGTGGACAATTTTGGAAAATTGTGCAGACTTTTCTGGGAAATTCGGCGATCTTTGTCGCATTTTTTTCGAAAATCATCCAAATTGAGTCACTTGGTGATACAAACAGAAAGAAATCACCAAATTTGGTGATACATCACTTTCCGTGGCAACCCTGCCTCGCGCCGAGCAAAAAGCAGCCATCGTCTTCAGTAAATATCGAGCAGGAATCTATACCCGAGAGGTTTTATACCGTCTGTTTGGCACAGTGCATTGAGCTAGTGCTTAATTTTGTACTGTAAGAAGTTCAACACCGGCAGGAGTATTAGTTGTTTACGCGGGGTTGTCCACTCTGGATTTTAGTGTACAGCAAGTGCCCGGTGCCGCGATGCCCGGTCGGTGCCGGCACCGGTTGTCACGTCTTAGAACATAAAAATAAGCATTTTTAGAGGCGTTTGAAAGACGAAGCGCCTAATTTCTTGTCGGCAGTGCAGGCACCGCCTATTTCGGTTGGTGCCGGCTGGTGCCAGGTAAGGGCGTACAGCAGGTGCCGGGGAGTGGGTAACCCCTCTGTAGTTTAGCTACTAGAATATTAACATTCGGTATTTATTATCAATCATAGAACACAAGTTGGAGCACGGCTGTTAGAATAAACTTATATTTTATCTCATATTTGAATGCACTGACATATTCTACATTTATTATTTTATTTTGTAAAGACGGACAAATTATTATCGGTGGCATCGGGACCCGAATTTTTACTGACTGAGGGACGAACAAAGAACAAGCATGCCTCAACACCATTCGGAATATCTGCTTCTATCACACCAATTACTAAACGGATGATTTTCCGGTTGAGATACATATTTTTAACCACCCGCATTCCACATTGAAAGATATATCACCAGGAAACCACCATGTTTTCTTAATTGGCCTAAAAAATTCGGAATCTTCTACCCAACGTCGCTAGTAATTAACGGTTATCCCCAATAAATGCGCCCTCTCCAACCGTTAGCTAATGTGCGGGGTGAGTGGGCATCGAGGATTGACAGTTTCAGGGCCCCAACTAGATAATCACTATAATGAAACTTATAATTTCGACCCCAAACAGAATCCCAGCCCCTCCGACTGTATCATTTCACAATTAGCTAACACTTAACCGTTATTACAGAACGCTCTCAATGATTATTTATCGGTCCAGGCAATGTGCGTGCAGTAGAAATAGCGCTGTCTATATGGTTACACATGTCAAGGTCCTGATGGAAAAATTATTATGGTTTGACAAGATTTCCTGTCACCATAGGTCCTTGGACACAAGTAGGCGGGTAAAATTTCGACCCTAGTTCCATAAATAGTCATTATTTTAGGGCCCTAATCATAACTTGGTGACAGTCGGATCAAACCGTATATTCTTTCAAAAAGCCTACTAAGCAAATTGCTGTCTAGGTAAGTAAGAGATTTGAATGAATGAATGAATATTTCTGTTTCCACTTATATAGAATATAAATAGTGTAGTGAATAAACAAAAAGAAAAAAAGTGGACTGAAAAGGATAGAACTGGATACGAATGGATATTTACCCTTAAGAAAAATGGACAAGAGCGTGGTGCTAAGAAAACTCGGCATGTTTGGATTTTATTCATCCTATAATTACCCTATTATGATCAACTAAAGTTACCCAGTGAATACTGCCAGACAAACACACATGCACGGTACGATCAGATGGCTTTTACATCCATGTCGAGGACACGAAAATTCAATTAAATATACATTTACTATGAAATAGATATTCCAGAGTGTGCGTCCCTATTGACGCACCTGCTTTTGTCCACCTTATAATGATGATACTCTTAATTAACCAATTTGTACAAGCACAAAGTTTTTGTATTAGCCGTGAGAGGTTCTGCAGAAATCCGGACGTTTTCCTACATCGGACTTTCGTAACTGTACTTCACGAATTCGGAGAGTTGTATTCCGAGTTCGGAGAGTTAAAGTCCGATGAAGGATAAAAAGGCTAATATGCAAAATACTGCAGATAGAGTTGAAAGCGAGAGAGGTTTTTTACAGTGTAGACTAGTGACGAAACTAACCTGTATAACTCTCATCGGCAGACCCGTCTCTTTAGCCAGCTGCTCTCGAATATGTCTTGTTGGTTTCGGCGTCTGAGAGAATGCCGTTTTCAATACTTCCAACTGCTTCGCTTTTATGGTCGTTCGTGGTCCGCGTCGTTTCGATCCGCCACCGCTATCATCACCGGAGGGAGATTTGGCATCTCCTCCGTTCACCCGAGATTCGCCGTCGATGTCGCCATCCAGCGATCCTGAAATTTGATCGATTGAACTTTGTTGCCCGTTAAAGTATGAAAACGTAAAGTACGGAGTACTATAAATAAAATAAAAGGAGACATGCGAAAAGGCCAAACTATAAAAAGCAACGTGAACTAGTTCACCGACATCATTGTGGAATAAAGACTGCAGAAATTCGTAAACATATATCAGAGTTATGGGCAGTCATATAACGGTAGAATCTGTAGACTGAAATATCATTTTTGAAGCAGAATTGAAAACCTGTATTTTTTTTTCAACTAACCAGCGCCTATGCAGCCATCCTTTCGATCTTCTTATACATCCATGCCATCAATATGCTCATTTGTTTCAAGGTTATACCTCCTGAAGCCCAGGTTTCGTTCGACTTGCGAGAAGCCTCGACGCGACGGTCCTAAAGCAAGGGCTGTAGACGACCAGAAAGAAGCAGTGTATGTTAACCTAAAATTTGGAATTTTGAGGGTGGCCTGGATACGTCTTGGCTGGCTCCAGTAGACCCCTCCACACTTTCGACAGCGAGAATCAACCAGTCGTGTCGAACTCCATTGTCCTTTTATTCAACTTTACGTTTTTAGTCTTTCTTTTTACTGCATTAGTTTGAAAATTTGTAGAGTATTATCAGTCTTGGTTTTCAGAAAAAAAAATAGACTGGATACAGTCAGTCTGAGATTAGACACGACAAGCAGTCCAACAAAGTGACAAAATAGAACAAAGTCAACTCAACTGGGTTAAGAAACGGACCGACCTCACGTACTACACAAAGTGGGTGTCTTTCGTCAAATTCGCTACGGAAACGTGAGCTAGTACAAAAGACAAACTGCTGGAGTGAGATAGATCCCTGAATTCTACGGCTGCGTGAGGAAGTAACGCTGAAAATCCTGTTGTTTCGTCAATTCACTTTCCCTCTGTTGTGTCAGCGGTCGTGGTCTGGCTCGAAGGTCTTGACAGTTAAGTCAAGCGAGACGAGACAGACAGCAGAAGATAAGTTACAACCCGTAGTTGTATTTAGGCGAATCTTGACTATCCAGTATGGATTTCAGTGGTTAGCCAGACAGAATTTGGGGTGTCAATGAATGTGGTGGAAAAACAAGTTTGTCCACACACGTAAAACATGCAACCATGCTTTTTATAGGAGCCAACAACAAGCAAACATTGCAGTAGATCTACAATCAGTAAATTCAGTTCATAACTTATCTCAGACTTGTTGCCCTGGTTAATTTCCTCTGCATAAATGCCTAATGTCTGGCGTCTGCTTTTTCCCGCCCTCTTGTCAATGACCTAAATGTGGCATCTAGTCTTCCATTTTTTTCTAAAATCGTAAATTCGTTTACGGAATTGTATAATTTCTTATTTTCTTCTTATCACAGAAAATTGTTTTATTATTTATCATTTACAACTAGTGAATCTAAGATTTATTTTCCCGGTCAAATTCTTCTGCACAAATGCTATTATGTTTGGCGTCCGACGTTTCCCCTCCTCTTGTTAATGGCATGAGTGTGGCATCTGGTCTTCCATTTTTTCTAAAATTTTTACTTCGTTATTTTATAATTTCTACTTTCTACTTATTATTGAACATTATTCTGCAATTTCGTATTTCAATTTTCCTGGGTAATTTTGCTTTTATATTGATAAACTTATTGATGTTAATAAGTAGGACTATCTAATAATTCTATAATAACTTTTAATAATTCAGAAGAATATTCTCCACCCTCACCATGGAACTGAAATGCTGCCGCGTACACTTTCAGTTCCAAACCGACGAATAATAAGACAAACCATCAAAGGTACATGTTGATGAAGAACAAAATCAATGCTTACCATCAGACTCATTCCCGTCTTTACTAGGGCTGAATCAATAGAAACTACAGAGCTTTTCAGTTCTCCTAATGTCATAGTTGGTGTTGCTGCAGGCGACACGCCCCTCATAATGGGACCTGAAATACCAGGTGACAAGGAACGAATACTGCCTGCGGCGTCAGCAGGTGGCTTGTCCATGGACATTGGCATCGAATCTTCGTCTTCATCGTCTGAAGCAGATGGCAGAAGGTGATCTGGAAGAGGGGGCTGTTTAGTGACTCAAATAAACAGAACAAATAAATATATTTTATTCAATTGCAGTGATCCTATTTTCCACAACCTCCCAATTTGGAGGCATCTATTGAGTCCAAATTACTGTTGCATGGTTGCGTTGTTTCTCTGGTATTTGCGTATTATTTAAGGTGAAAATTAATTTAATGTTAATGAATAAATACAAATATTGCTAAATTAAGGCTGTTACGCCTGTTACAAGAAGAAGAAACAACCATTGCACAATCTAAAATTCTAACACGTTGGAATAGAGGTCCTGGACACATTAACACCAGCCAAGAATTCAGCACAGATTTAATGAAAACTGCCAGTTTTTATCTCGCGGTGTATTCGCCATTTGCGTGCGATTTTTTTTTTTTAGTTCAGTTCAATTTTATTTCTTCAACAAGTTCTAGCCCTATCAATATGTGACAACAGGTCACCTGTGCAAGACGGACAACAAATTACCAAGACCTATTTATCAAAACCGATCAATATCACTGATTTGTTCTATGTGTGTTATTCTTGTTTTTTTTCTCCTTTCTTCATTCCCTTTGCAATACTACACTACACTCACAAAAATAACCGTTCCCGTACGGAAAACTTCCGTCTGGGACGCGAGAAATCGAGTGATTTTCCAGATCCCAATTTACAGAACTTTTTTTCGCGCTGGCGGAATGATTACCGCTTTCCAACAGAAAGTTTTCCGTTCACGACAAATTTTTCCAGCGCGGTGGATTTCAGAAGTTTTCTGTATATGAACGATCTATTTCTTGAGGTTTCTTCGTTGGTAAACATAATTTTTTCTGTTTCGCGAGTGACCGAAGTTTTTCTGTTTCGTTACGGTATCAGCCAAGATTTTTACAGAAGTTTTCCGTAAGTACACGAGATACTTCAGTAAACGGTTGTACCGCCAAATCATTCGATTATCGATCGATGTAGACGGTTGTACCGGCCGGTGTCTATTCGCCCCCCCTGCCCTGTGTGTTTTATTTAGTCAGTCAGTAGTCAGTATCGTTCGGTCTGGACTTCTGGTGTTGTTCTTGATTCAGTCCAACAAAGATATTGAACAATATTATTAATGAGTATATTGCATTGGCGACGAGGATGACGGAGATTGCACTGCTAATGAGTGGTGAAGAATATTGCTGAGGACTACTGCTAATGAGCAATAGTGAAATCGAAGAAAAAGAAGCGACGCGGGAATAAAAAAAATTAGTGAAATCAAGCAAGAAGAAGAGGCAACAATGGCGAATAGAGTGACTGGCGTATTGAACGAGTATGTTCAAGGAACAGACTTTGCCGAGTATGCGGCAGTATGCGGAAGTATGTGCGACATAACAAAGGGGAGAGATGCGGCAATTGCCCTGATCGCATCATTCTAAATATTGGCTGTGCCTTATCCAAAGTCCGCATTCCACAGCTTGCTGTTTCTGCAAAAGTAAGTAGAAATAAGTTATTTGCCCCATGTATAAAGGTTTACCTTCGAAAGTACCTTCGGGCCATATACCGATCGCAAAAAGTCTATCTGTCATTCCGTCCCACGAGTTCCTAGTTCGGGCTCTTCCAGGCAAGCTGGGACGATGAAATTTGGTACGCATATCAAGGTCCGGCTCTGGACAAGACTGAAATAGGTTCGGTCGCGATCCCACACACAGGTGGGGGATCGGAATCTTCTTAACAGCACATCTACCAGAAGAAGTTGGTGGATCTCAACCAAACTTGGCGGGAAGTAAGACCTAGAGTCCTAGTTATGCTTTTTGAGGTCCGAACCCGATCCGACCACTCTAGGGGGGGGAGGGGGGTCCCCGAATTATTGTTAACAGCACATCTAACAGAAGGAGTCGGCGGATCACAACCACACTTGGTGAGAAGTAAGAGCTAGGGTCCTAGTTATGCCCTTTGAGGGCTTTATGGCCGGGGGAGGAGCAAACAATGGCCTAATCCCGAGGGGTCATCGGCATGAACAAGTGCCATATGAGCTTTTATCTCTTTTTTTTTAGTTCCTGTGTACATACGTAGCCTACTTGCGAGGCCAACCCCCTTTTCGGCAGTAAAAGTGTATTTTCGCTACAATATGGTACTTGTAAGAAGCAGGGCACGGAGAAGTGAGGCGCTAATCCCCAATTTCAGATGTGTATAGAAATCAATTCAGATACCATGAAACTATGTCGGACGTATTTTTGTGCCATAGCGAAGATAGTGGCTTTCCACTGGTTCGCCACTCTTTCATAGTTTGTTTCCGGTTACCCGTTAAGGAGTGCTTAGTGTGCTCTTTGCCTACGAGCAATCGAGTAAAATCGTCATAATGTTCAATAAGTCATTATTCAAAGCAAAGGTTGGGATAAGGATCTGCATAAATCTTCTAATCTTGTGTCTGTAGATTCGTGGAAGCATTACGTCAAAACCTGAAAGTGTGTCTTCGGCACATAGCTTGCTAGCTCGTCTGTCCTCTTTAGTCAGCTAAAAAAGAAAATAAATAATAAAAAAAATATAAAAATCCTTTCTTTTCTAGGCACGTTGTTGGTCTGGCTGATTACGCTGTGCCATCAAAGGGAGTCAACATTACGAAGGCGACCGAGAGGGTTCAACGCCTATTCTCCGGCCTTTGAGTTTTCCCGTTCAAATCGTTCTTTGAGTTTCAGCTGGACTGACCAGCGAAGTGTTTTGCTTATGAAGTGTTCCCGTGAAAGGGTGTGAAGTCATTTTGTCACGATCTCATTTTAATAATTGCGAGAAATAAATTAATGATTTTAATGAAATCGATAGCCTTCACGAAAACAGAAAACTTCTGTTTACGGTCGTTACGGAAAGCTTTCTGTACATGAACAGAAGTAACCCTGGGATGCCTGTTGCCCACATTTTTCTGAACTGAAGTGGAATATTATCGTTTTGACAGAATCAAATATTCTAGTCGTGTACAGAAAAGTTTCCGTCCCAGTACTAGATTCTGAATCATGGGGAAACAGATATTCCGATTGTGTACAGAAATGTTTCCGTCCGAAAACGGAAAAGTTTCCGTCCCTGTACTGGAACCATTCATTTTCTGAACAGAATACTACTGCAGCGGGACAGGAATGTTATGTTCGGAAAACAGTAAACTTTCTGCTAGTGAACGGAGAGGTGGTTACTGAAGTTTTCCGTCCCTGACCAAAGTTGCTTTTGCTCGCTGTTTCGAAAACTATTTGGCCGTGAACAGAAACATCCCTGGGATGCCTGTTGCCGACATTTTTCTGTTCCCGAACGGTTTTCTAGTCGAAAATTTTTCTGAGTGTAGTCTTCTTGTAGCTCAGTGGGTTAGTAGTAAAAGTATAGTTTTATTGAAAATCAACATTTCTTAATCAATAGCACAACGTTAGCGAAGCTTGCGAGGATATACTATCTTATTTTTTTCTTTTCAATTCTTTTATTTTTACTGCGAATTAATTCCTAGTGAATTTTCGATTTAACTAAATTACTTACTTACTATAGTGTATGTGCTACATTAGAAAAATTGATCATCATTCATTCAATACAAAGTGGTGAACTGCCTGTTACAAAAAGATACGCGTGCATCCTACTTTAGCCCCAAAGCCAGTGGGCACTGCAGCCTGACAGTCCATGTTCTAGGGTACCCAGGGAAGACAAGGTCTGATGGTTCACGGTTTAAAACGCGTGAGATAGGTGCATGTTCTCAAGTGCGGTTTTTGCAAGAATGGGGGCGGTCTTTGATGCATGCCTCAGTGACAGGCGGTCTGTGATGGGTAGACTCGAAAACGTCGGTTATATGGACGGTCTAACGGAACAGATGAACCCGACCCAGCAGGAGGGCTAGTACTCCAAATGATTGGTGTTAGTTTTTATGCGTAAAAGGATCATGATGGAGGGATTATCCCTTCAACGATATACAGGCGGTCGTAGCTTGATACTCAAAAGTTTGACGATCGAAGTTAGTTTGCTTTAACCAGAAAGGAAAGTAAAAGAGTAGGTAGGTACAATGGTGCGATTTAAAGCAAATTTGCCAAATCCTATCTCTCTACGTTAGGTACGCTACTGCAAATTCCTACTTGATCTCTCGCCTTGACATAGTGACGGTAAAGTAGTTCGTAATTTTGTGACGTGGGTTATAAGTAATCATTGCCAGCTTACCAATCTGTAGAATCTATAGGTTTTTCTTAAGGACAAGATTATATTTTGTTCAACCCCTTTTCCACTGCTATACTGAGTTGTTATTTGGTGCTTCTTACGTATAAGTGCACAAAATCAAACAAGTTCATTGGAGTTTGTCGCAACCGTTTCAGACTTGATAATTGCGTGCGCAAATTTCAACTACCAAAAATAACAGTACTGTGCAACCGTTTCAGACATGTGAACATTCGGTGGAAACTGGAAAAACCGACACTTATGTCATTTCTAATATTATTATATGATTAGTTTTTATTTGGGTAATTTTTTTTTCTTTCTACTGCTCTCTTTTAATAGGTTGAAAACTGATCAAATAAAATAGTACGACTGTCAATTTACCGATCGGTTGCAGTTAGGACCAATACAAATTTAGTTAAAGATACTAAACAAGGGCTGTGGTGAAGGTTTCATTTTTTTCTGTGGTATTATTCTTTAACTCGCAAACCAAAAATCAAACAAGCTCACGAACTCTTATTAGAAATTATCTTTTCCGATAAAAATTAGGAAAAGCCAAGCAAGAGAATTCGAAACACAAGATTTCTGAAAGAGTTATCAGCGGACGATGAACCGTTCGGCGAAGTTTGTGCTGCACGTCGGGCAAACTCGGTTCGGCCGAAGAAGCACTAAAAATGTCGTAGATACAAAACAAAGAGAGGGATTCTTGACGAGTGGATTCCATACAGGAGTTAGTGATAATATAAAAGGCAGAAGAAGCACGAGGGGTCCTTTAGCAATTTCGTTTAAGCATTTCAAATGTAGTCTACAAATATTCCGTGCACAAATCATAACCTCGAGCTGCAGCTAAGAACAGACGAATGAAAGCGCATTTGGATCTTTACTATTTTTCAAATAGCCTCCTACAAAAGATTGCTGATGATTATAAAGCCCGGACCCTAAGTTTATCTTGGAAGCGAAAACATGAAGACACCTGGTAGATTGCCACTTGTAAGCAAGAATCAGCCCTGATATGCATCTTAACGCTCATTTTAACGACCGCTATAAATCTAGGGAAGGAATACCGGTAGCCAGGTATTTACGCTCCACAAACCTCAACACTATGGTTATTCGGTACATATGAACACTTGGACGCGGGTGCCTTAGGTCGTAAGAGGGTAATAAAATGAAAATATTAAAATGTCGACCGCTACGAAAATTATTCATGAAGGCATAAAATTCACGATTCTTTGCACGGTTTCTTTTATTTCTTTTCGAACTTCGGCGAAACTGAAAGAGGTTGGAGGAAGAATTTACTTCAGGTCTTGTAGTTGAACAGATAAAACACGTGACCACAGGCTCGTGTTTCTAGTTTGAGCCTGAATAGGATCCTTGCCAAGAAGGGCGGAAATATCGCTATAATAAAATCAACTAACGTATCCGTTTAACGCAGTCAGCTATGATTCGCAGTTTTGGGCTAAAGATTTTGACACATGTACCCAGACCTAAATAAAGAAACTCCCTCTTTGTTTCTGCCTCTGATGGCCCAAGTAGTATGAGACATAGAACTGAACTTCAGCTGAAACTTCAGGATCCAATTTTTGTTTCACATGATCACAATTCCGCTTTACTACATGTGCTTCTCATGCATTCGTTTATATGCCTTACATCAAGAGCTACACAGACATTTTTGTTTGCAGCCAACTCATTGAAAAGCCAACTCATTTGTGTGTCATTTAATTGGATACACTGAATTATTTGGATTCTGCAAAGGGATTTTTTGATTTTCCACTATCTGCTCTAGTTATGAGACTCAGAATATCTCCAGCCGTCCCGACAGCGTAAATTCTACTATGACGCGGGAAATTTTAATCTCAACACAAATGCGGCTTTTCAGTGGGCAGTGGTGGGATTGGTGAAGATTGCTTAGTGCCTGAACAAAAAAAAATGATAAATCTTTCTCGTAAGGCATACAGCAAAAATACAAGCGCACAGAGGCACCACAAATTACACGGAAATTCCACTATTTGAAAATTGGTTCTTCGTGAATAGCGGAACAACGAAGTAACTCATTTTCAGCGGGTCTTCAAGCCAATTTAAGTGAATGAGTGATGGGTAACTAGATTGTCCTATTCTAGCCCTTTTCGGTTAAACTTTAAGAAAACTATATCACGGTCTTATTATATGAGCAGACAGGTTCGGATTTCCATGGCCTAGGGCACAGCAGTCGGGGTGGGGGTTGGGGGGTGGATAATACAAAAGAAAGAACAAAAAAATATGAAAAAAATTATAATTATTTTTTAACTGGCATATAAAATGCTGTTAACGGTATGCATGTACGGTAACGGTACAAATCATAAATCAACTTTTTGATGGGGGAATTATTTGCTTTGGCCTAGAGCTTAGAAATGTGTAAATCCGGCCATAGGGGGCAAAACATATTACAGTCTGTGAACTATTTAGTCTAGTAGCCTAATGAACTGGTTAACAACCATTTTGTCAGAAGAAATGTTGTTTGGCTTTATACACGATTCGATTCGACAAATAATTCTTCTTAACATGGACTACCCGAAAGGCTCGACAATAGGTCCGACACAGTTTGATAAACCTAAGGGTGATTTGATAGACTGTACGGTGACCATCACCAAGAATAATGGCTAGAAAGGGCATAGTGGTGATGTGGACCCCCGCCAACAAAGATGAATAGGGGAGACCCCCTCCGGAATCGGTAAGCCGCAAAGTCGGTTCTTTTGAACCCAAGACTTTGAACCTCGATCAATTGCTGAGTTACGGTGATTCAACGCATAGAGAATCGGCTTATCCACGGTCGATTCTGAGCGATTTGCTGTAGCGTAAAGACTGAAGTCGTCACAGCCCACCTTCAAAGAAAAGAAGAAACTGGTTCACCTAAGCGTGCAATGACAACGGATTGACAAATCCCCAGATTCGAAATTAATTTCCTCGTGAAAGGTAGAAAAAGGAGGAAATTGAAGTGTCAACATCAATTCGGTCATTGTAGGTCTGATGGTTGTCAGCAGCGTGAACAGATCCATTCCCGAACAAATCAGTGTTCGCTTTCGACTTTTTAAGTTAAAAGAAAAACAAAATCTCCCTGAATGTTCGCACGCATGATGTAGGCTACACGTTAGTGAAAATCCATACATGAATCTGTAACATCTGTGTTACTAAAGTCTATGAGCTCGAGCTGAACAAATTAGAGGTCTCCGTATGTGTATTGCGTATGTGTATGTGGTTAATGGTTGATAAACGGAAATGGAAACGTATATAACCAAGCAATTCAACTCCGCTTCCCGGCATTCTGAAATCCACGAACCCAGAACTTATCGTGAAAGTTTCGCAATATGTACAGAAAGCAGTTTCGTACTAATTTAGTTACATTAGTTTAGACTGTGGAAATTTACAATGAATATACAACATTGAATTAAAAGTGGTGTACAAAAGACTTGAGGTACCTGTCGGTTGAATGTGTTGAGACGAAGTTGCTGCTTTGTGTCTGGTGTTCGGTCGAGTTGGGTTTGGTATATGTCAGTATGTATATTAGTAATATTTCAAGGCTTACCTGCAACTCCTTTTCCACCTATGTAATCATCTTTGCAGACGAATCGCATTTCATCCAACACATATAGTTCTTCACCCGTTGAAAGCTTCCGACGGCAGACGCCACAGACAAAGCAGTTGACGTGGAAAACCTTGTCTCTTGCTTTCCGGACAAATTCAGTCGGTGCAATTCCGAGTCCACAACCGGCACATTGAGTTCCGAATCGCCTGAAAGGTAGAGCTAATTAGATTTTCTTCTATGTCCTACCAATCTCTGTCAACTGTACTCTACGTTCTTTCAGAATTGACTACCCTTCAAACTATCATCCTTAGATCAAAACTATCTATACGGATTTTCTATGTTTACCTACGTCAATGTTTAACCTGCGAACGGCGTTTCCAAACCGAGACTTAGACACACAGAATATTTTTAAAACATGGTAGCGGTTGAATCACGAATCTTGTGCTGTCTATATTATTTACCGATCACTTCCTTACTATTTAGTTGAACTTTCTTTCGCAAAATCTTAACTTTTAATTTTTCTATCGACTTGGTTGCTTTTATCTGTGAATTCCTTGCGAAATGACCAGTGTGTAAAGGTGACACCTTTTTTTTTGTCTCAGCGTCGATCTACTTTTTGATTAGTATCATGATTCATTTAGTGTAACTCAGCTTTATTAGTCTTCTCCCTTCTTGCTTACTTGTTTGAGCTGTTGCAGCTTCACGAGTTTATACGCATAGTCTCTAACTTACAAGTCACGTTATTTTAGTTTTAGTAAGAAGTCAATGATTGAACGAATGGACCTTTCTGAAACCGTATTGGGTCGTCTTGACGGCGTTTACTGAACAGCTAAACTCATTTCTTGCCGAAAACACCAGCGCATTTCTACGTTTAAGGAATGACAGGTACAACAAACAACTCGAATCCACCTCTACCATGATTATCTTCGGATTAGTCTTACTGCTCTACAAGCCGACGGAAAGTCACAACAGCTGCATTTTCCCAACCGTGGATTACGATTTTACGGACATCCTTTGTTACCGCGATCCGATTTAACCTCCTAGAACCCCTGAGTGTCAGTGATACGCTTTTGAAACAGCGTTCCCGGATCAACTCAGGAGTGTATAAACAAACCGAAGTGTTTTTCTATCCCCTTATAATCCGATAAGCAGAAAGACATTGTGACACCGCGAACCCTTCGTGTTTTAACCCATAAGGTCAGCGTCGGTGACCCTATAAAGTGACAACCGTGTCAGAAACAGATGGCGACGGAACGCGCACATTCTTTTGCCCTAAGAGAAAACACTGTCTAACACTGTCTTTAGTAAATACTGTGTTTAGTAAGTAAGTTCATTCCAACCATGGACAGACGAAGTAATCTTATAAGTAAGTAAGTAATTTATATCTAACCCGCGTTTCAAACGAGGCGTGTGTAAAATAAAATAAAGAAATTTGTTTTATTAGAGTATTATTCACTCTGTGAGAGGCCTGTGCAAATTTTGGGAACATTTCACGACTTTCTTTTGAAAAGGGAGCGGCCCCGACACTTGAGGATTTCACCTTCATTTTTGTCGAGAACGCTAGTAAGGAGCTTGGAGAGCAGTGGCGGAGCACAATATTTTATTCATATTCTTAACAAACAAACGATGTGCTAATCCATTTGGCTACCCCGTCCAACCTGGCCTTAAGCAAGAGTGACAAGAACCCTGGGAGATCATCTCCACAACTCTACCAGCGTGACGAAGGGGAGAGCCCTATGAGAGGTGGGGTCTAGCCGACAGTCCAGAAGAAAGGCTCGTTTCCAGTCAGTGACTTAACAATTTTATACAAAACTGCTTTTCCCTCTTCCGCCGGCCTTATGTGGCAGCATGTTGAGGTTCCTTTCGATTTAAAAGCTGGGTCCACTGTTCGCTTAACATTTTCCAAGCTTCCCGAACGTTTAAAGATTACAATTTTGAATAACGCTGGGTATAATGTCGCACGGGACTGCAACATAGATATTTTTGTTATGCCAGTAATTTCATTCCGGACATTTCTGAAAACTGGAATAACCGTCCTACTTATTACAAGGGGTTAGGACAAGCAATGTAAGAAGTTTCAGTGATTCAAAATTTGTTCTTGCTACACAGTCAAAAGTTTGATAACAGACAACACATGACAAATCTTCTGATAAATCCTTTAAGAGCTATACTTCGCGAAAGGGTAACATTTAAAAGTGTCATAACAAATATATTTTCATAGTGTTTAACACAACTATGCTCAAACATATGTTATCTGTTATCAAACTTCTGACTCAAATCATTTTCCAACTAGCGCTGAAGTTGAGACTACTTCTTCCACAGCCACACTTCGGGCCACCTGATCGTTATACCCAGGACCCGACATGGGGGTCAGGTCGTTACAACACGCTGAGCAGCAGTCGGGAAAATAAAAAGTGTCAACCTAATGATTTACTTTACGACTTCACAGCAACCCCATTCAACGAATCATCAAGTGCTGCATAACCCCTCATTAGCTTCTCCAGTCGTCCATGAAGGTAGGCGGCAAAGCTAGAAGAGGCTGACCGACAGAGGTCTTCATGGAATGCGACGCTTGGAAGTGTCAAGTTACAACGTTGGATATCGTATAACGCAGCGTCGGTTTGGAAAAAGCTGGCCCGTCTTGGATTTCACTGTGACATGCGTCAAAATGGACACAAGCTAATACTGGAAGAATTGACTTGAGGATCCCAAATGATCGGTGACAGAACAAAGAAAAAATGTCCATTTCATAGTGAGAAAAAGAAGGAGGTGCTGTAATAAATACCTTTTTTTTGCTTCTTTTCGTTCTTGATTAGGATAAAATTGTCCAAAAAACTCAAGATTGGAATAAGTGGCTTGAATCCCAAATTACGAGGGCAATATAAAATAAAAAAATAAAAAAATAAGAAAATTGGTTGATTCTACTTCAGAGAAAGAAGAACGAAATGGCAGAAGAAGAACTGTTTTGTCAAGATCTTTTTGTCGATTTGTTCAAACAAAATGCGGCTGACTTGAATCCCAAAGTCACGTGAAATAAAGAACTAAGAAAACTGTTTGATAATATTTCAGATATAAAGAAGAAGATAATTGCCGAATCAGAAATAATGCAAGGAAACTTTTTCAAATCCTTTTCGCCTTTTCAAACAAAATTAAAAATGCTGGGAGACAGAGCCGTATCCGGGGGGGGGGAGGGGTTTCACCCCCTCACCCCACAAAATAATCGTTTCTTATAGGCTTTCACGTCTAGGCTATGTCTTTTTTTGTGCTTTGTGGTCCGACCCGCGGGCACCCCCCCCTCCCAAAATAAGTTCCTGGACACGGACCTGCTGGGAGAACTGACTTGGGCATCCCGAATTTGTTATACGTCCATATTTTACGAACTCTGAAAATTCAGATGAGCAAAAAAATATATCTCCCAAGAAATACAGTGGAAAATTCCTACCGCTTCAGAAAAACAGACGAGACATGACCATTTCGAAACATCACGCCATAATATGCTTCCAGTCGAACGGGGAAAATCACATATAAATGACGAAATGCAGCAAACTTTCCCAGGGGAAAGGCCGTTTTAAAAATCCCAGCCATCCGTCATGCAGGAGACAGAAAACTTTGGCCCGAATCAGTCAGCACACGCACGCAAAAGTGACACATCGCTATCGAAACTTCGGAATAGAAAAGTCCGTTTTCTATTGCTTAGAAATTTGGCAGTCGACGAGCCAAAAAAACGACAAAATTTCTTACTTTTGTTTCCATAAAAGAGATAAGTGAAGTGATGAACAGCCTGTCATATCTTTTATCTGAAGGAGGAGAGATAATGGAATACAACGGCAAGGGAAGTCTTGTACGGCGAAACCCATTTTCGGGGGCATATTGCGAATCATTCGACAGCAATACATTTCTCTTTATTTCTTGAGAGCAAACAGTTCTGTATCAACTTTACCCAACAAACAAACTATTTTCCATTGCAAAAGTACGACTTGTCTCTAATGAATATCAAACTGTGTATTCACAGCTCAGCTTGATCGTTTTCTATTACTGATCATTTATTTCATTTTATCGTATGTAGAGAAGGATTGTATTTTTTTCCAGTACTGCACCGAGGGGTTGCTCTCTCCCAAAAAGCGAGGAGTTGTCCACTCTCGATCTTAGCAAGTGCCCGGTGCCCGGCCGGTGCCGGATCACGTGTTAGAACATTCAAATCAATACGTTTAGAAGCTTCTGAAAGATGAAGCGCCTAATTGCAGGCCGGCACCGCTGGTTTCGGCCGGTGCCGGGAAATAGTGTACAGCAGGTGGCGGGGAGTGGTAATCCCCTCGCGAAATAGTTGAGGCCTACAGTGACCACAAAGAGAGCAAACCCTCGTCCTTCACAAACTCTCTACGGTTAAGACAATTCGTAGACAACTATTTGTTTACCATATTTTTTTCGTCTGGTTTCCCTGTTAAGATCTATTTTGAGCTAGTCCAGATGAGGTGTTGCAATATTTTGGTGTACAACAAGTATCGTTCAGTGGGTAACCCCTTGTGCCAAGTGCCAAGCTTCCGAAGGAAAATAGTCCAGATGAGGTGTTGCAATATTTTGGTGTACAACAAGTATCGTTCAGTGGGTAACCCTTTGTGCCAAGTGCCAAGCTTCCGAATAGCACTACTTCGATTGGAGTGATCTCGACACTGGAAATGTTAGAATGCTTCCATTTTATGCCTTTAAACAAATTCAGTATTTATTATTCGCTGTATCGTATTTATTTAGTTATTGTGGTGGGAGATGGAATATGATTATTTGCTCGGTCAACCGCCTTTAGGAAACGTATTCATCATCCAAGAGGAATACAACACATTTTCAAACGATTATTTCTGTGATTCGGAATTATCTCCCTTTTCTAGTAAAAGAGAAATCCCGCGGCTCAGGCCGCGGCATTTTGACAACCGCTTATATGACTTCTAGACACTGCGCAAATTGTCCAAGTTACTAATCAGTTACTTAATTTTTCCTCTTAAACATCAATAGTCAGCTACAGAACCGTCGATACTAACTTTTCTTCAGAATGTTTTCGAAAACACCAACAGCATCCTTTTACCGTCGGCTCGAAGCGAGCAATGTGTCGAATGAAATATCGCATGTTCCTCCATCAACGTAATTTTGACATCAAGTAAGAAAAGAGTCCGACGGCTGCTTCGCGTGATAGAAAGTAAAAATGCCAAAAAAAAGAGAATAAAACACAGTTGCTGTGCCGAGTATGTTACGAGACATAGTAAAATTATTGACTGTGTGTGTCTGTATTGAATATATTATGTTTTCTTGTATTGGCCAGCTTGTATAAACACTGATTGTGTCTATTATATTGTATTTTATAATTTTTTATCTTGTAATGGCCAGCTTGTAAAACGTTCCGTTGCCTGTATGATTGCAACCTGAAGGAGCCCAACGTTTTCCGCTCGCGTTTCCGTCGCACCAATGGGAAGATGCCACTGCAACCACAGGGGCAGCCGCACAGCTCAGTGATGATTGTAGTGGCTTTATCGACGCCGTGTGCGGCACCGATGGCTCAGGAGGGTTTAAGGTAAGGTCTTGTATAGTCAAAAATAGTTATCTGCTGTGGCCGCTTTCGGTTTCAAAATAGATTACTGAATGACTGATTGTGCATCTTGAGGCAATTGAAGCACACAAATTCATTTCACCTGAATTCAGTGTTTCTTTTGAGGATTGTAGGCAAGTTAAAAAGCGTTGCAAACTTTACTTGATGTTCCAGAAATAATGAGCAGGCCTAGCACTGACTCGACCATGTGATGGTTCTACTATCCTTCTACTAACTATGGAATAATAAATTGCTTCCGCGTCAGCATCATATCCCGACCATACACAAATAAGAAACGATACGTCTCTTCATTCAGGATAAGGAAATAACCAAACTGACTACTGGAGAATAAACAATTTGCTGGATTTAGCTGACAATTTATTGTCTCAGGAGCCAATTTAAAAAATTAACTTTACATATGTTGTAACATTTTTTAATAGTGACCAATTCAGTGAAGATGATTTCGGAAGGGTAAGAGAAAAGAAAATGAGCAAAATTACCTAAAAAAGTCGTCTCGACAATATAGCTTTCCATTTCTTGAAAAACATCTTTCGGCAAGAGAGGCCCGACACTCGCAACACCTAACACACTCGGCATGCCAAGTTCTATCTAGCACAGTTAAGAGAAACCGGTCCATAATAGGTCGCTCACAACCCGCACACGTCATAATCATCGTGATACACTATGAAAGGTCCCACAAGTTCACCTACAAGCACAGCACGATCAGCGACCGTGTCAACAAAACGATTTTGGATGCGATACTAACTCCGTCATCCAGAACCTCTTCACCATGGCGTTCCTAACGTAAAGGGGCGGGGACGAGTCTCTCAGCCAATGGAACGAAAGCCTCGAGTAAATCCCTACTGGTGGCAAAAGCGTAGGAGGAGGAGCTAGTCAGCGAAACATCTTAAGAACCACCAGCCTCTCGAATAGGACCAAGTCTTAAGTGTTTAGAACTGGTCGTAATTCATCGTTTTGTGAGCTTTTTAAATGGCGAGTCGTGACCACCGTTGCATATGATTAGGATGTTTTTGTGCCATTAAGACAACCTGCTGCACCTCAAGGCAACAACGGGGTGATCTGTGTGAATCGAGAGCACGACATGCTTGTCACCGTCTAAGTCGTTACCGACACGATTACATGGTTTGTTTGTGACCACAGAAATTGCCTAGAGTTGCTGATTCCGCTAAACATTGTTGGTCCACAGACGAAATCTGAGAAGGATTCGTCCTTCTCTGGCATATCCACAGTTAAAGAACACCTCGCACTACATTATGATATGATCGAGGATATGATATTTATTTATTCAACTTTATTTCAGCTTTCGCCATATACTATACTACAAATTAATGATATTTATTACTCTAAAAGCCCAAAGACCATGGCAATACAAAGAAAAACAGACAAAATAATTAGAACAATCACTTAAACCTACACAAAAATTTATCTGTGGGTCATAGACAACTTGATGAATCTACCCACTTTCCATATAGTGACAAAACATTCACTCTTCAACATTTGCTCCATCCATTCCTGATCACACTCATTTATTCAAAATATTCTGTCTTTAACTTAGTCACTTCCCTACATTTACACATAATATGTCGTACACACTCATTCATATCTCCACACATCGGGCAGAAGTAAGAACCAATTCTTCCAACCGGCCTACCCGTGTACCTCCTCCTATCCCCCAGAGGTAAAATATCAGCCCACATACTCACTACTAATTTCACTTCCTCTCTATCTAAACCCGCTTTAAAATAAACACATTCCCCCCATGTCACTTTCGCCTCTGTATCGAACGGTCTCTGTCAACCTGCCATGCCACCTCTGAATTCCTGGTCCCTGCCTGGTCCCTAAGTATATTTTTTACTTCTTTAGCTACTGTCTCTAACTCCAACTCATTACCCATACCCTCATTCCACTTATCACCAAACTGGTAAGCCCATGGCTCCTTACTTATGTCTCTAAGGGGCTCCAGATACGCCGCTTTCAACATTCGTGGAAGACTAATTATCTTTTCCCAAAAACCAACCATTCTCACTAAACGCCTGTTTCTGCTAAGATGTTGGGATATAGTTGACAACTTTAAAACTTACCTATGCTACAGCAATAACGCAAGGCTTCGGCTGTTTTTAGCCTCTTTCCATGTCCCTTGCCTTGGATGTCTTGGCAAAATTTCCATAACCAGTTTTCGGACCAATAAGATCAAAAGAAAGAATGGTCGGGAGCCTGATACGTCACGTAAAGAAAAAAACATGGCAAGCGGGGCACTAATAGACGAGACAGGATACACTTATTAAGTGCAGAATCTCGGGAACGAGAATGGATGGAAATACTACAAAAGTACAATGCATTACTGTAATAAGTGTGACATTTCCTTCAAGAAAACATGTCCATGTCCGTTGAGTCAACGGAAAATACTACCTTTAGCCTCTAAATAATAGAGGCTCATCTTTACAAACAGAAACAGAAACGTATCTAAAGACACTTCAAAGAATAGTTTCACAAAATCTGAACTATTCTTTGATCCTCATCTTTACAAACAGAAACAAAAACGTATCTAAAGACACTTCAAAGAATAGTTTCACAAAAATCTGATCCTTATCTGTTTCCAACATATACAAAAAACAAAAGCATATTAAAGGTGTAATTTAAATAAGTCCAATTAAAACAACAAACGACCAATGTTTGAGGCTTCTCCTCTTTTTGCGAAGTATCCCAAAAGAAGAAAACGACAATCTAAAAATGACTAGAGATCACAGGAAAAGGATTTGATTTCATTCTTAAAGCACAACTCTTACTAGAAATGATCTTTACCCTACCTTATGGATCAGAAAAAAACGTTTTCCAAAATACCATTACTTTCCACCTGAAATTAGCGATTTTCTTGTTAGCGCTTGTCGACTATGTACAGCCTTCCTGCTCTCCGACGCGGCGGCTGGGCGCAAAACATTTGAAAACTGAACGGACCGTGGTTAAAAAGTGGGAAAACTAAGCAAATAAAAGAAGTAATAAACAGAAGCTTCTCAGATCCACATGTGTGAAGGAGTTGTCAGCGGACCTTGAAGATTTCGGCAAACGTTTCGTTGTGTGACGGGCAAAACTCGGCAAGGCCAAAAAAGCGCTAAATTTCGTAGGCACAAAACGAAACAGCGGAGAAAGTTGGGGATTTTAGAAGCTTATAATTCTGTATGAGAGCTAAGTATATTGTAAAAAGCAGAATAAGCAAGAGGGGTCCTTTAACGTCAAAAGAAACCTGAAACGCTTGGCACTTGAATGATTTTAAGTTCGTAATATCGTTTCCATTTCGTACATCGCGGATAAATTTTACTTTGTTCTAATGTTTTTATTTTGTCCACTGATAAAGCATCGTAGCTGACGTATTCGTGTTTAGATATTGCTTGGATATACTTGCTCATTTCACTGTTTTACTGACAAAAATGTGATCTTTAAAGAACAGCTAATAACCAACCATCTGCTGAACATTCAGCTTCTAGGCAGGCCCGGACATACAGATCCAGGGTCCCTAGGGGTTGTCCGCGGACCCTTCTTGCTACTTAACGCACAAAAAATTATTTTATTTTAATAATTTATTTAACGACCGATGGCTTTAGAAAACAAACAAACAGACCTAGAAAGGAAATACAGGTGCCAACTTTTTTACGCATTATAATTACCACTTCGGCCCCCAACCCCTAGTTGGCCCCGTCAGAAGTTCGTCACATTGCTTTCCCGAGCGTGACAGTTCGCAACTGAAACCTCACACTAAACTTCATCTGCAATGCATGCAAAGACCTTTTTCGAAATTTGCGGAAGGTCTACTCGATCGTCCGAAAGAAAACTGTGGGGCGGCGAAGCACTCTTACATTAAAGTCTATCCAAGTCGGATCACGTTGTTTCTGACGAGTACGTAAAACGTATCCGGAATATGCGATATTGGAGCTATAAAAAGACAAAGACAAGATAGATACTATCACACAAAATGTTGAAAACGAGATATTCGTTTTTTTTTACTACCACCACACGGACCGAGTAACCCACAACTCTCGCCACCTCGACTCAAGCAGACATGGCTTCCACTACCAAAACAAACCACCAACTACCACCACAACTGAACCACGTAACACCAGAAAAAAAGCAACATACCACTATTAACACAACAGCCCAACTTTCTAGGACCAAGCCACAGAAGCTGAAGTGCTTACTATCGCTCTCAATATAGGTGAAGCCCCACCAACACCACCAATCTCTAAACTCCGTTGACGGCGTTCCACAACTAGGATTTCGCATATCTTTCCTATTCGGTGAACCTTTTTAGCTTCAGCGACTCTTATAGCGTATCCCTGTCAGTAACACATTCACCTGTTTCTACGTTCGAGACTAAAAGCGCTTGAACGCGCATTCAGCCCAGTAAGTTCTGATCGACGCTGAACACACAAATCCCGAAACCATCTGAAACTTTTTCAGCAGCTGTTTTTCTTTTTCTTTTTTCTACCTTCTTTTCGTACAGACCTTAAAAATAAGAAAGAAAGCTAAACAACAAAATTATCTCATCTGTTTCCCCCTTTAGGCTTTTTCGATTACGTATGCAACTTTGTTACAATTTTTCAAAGTCCTTCAGCAGTCGCAGCGGCCCACCGAGCCTTAAAAGAGTGACAGATTTGTGTGTATCCTTCCCCTTGAAAGCGAGTTAACCATCTGTTACAAAAGCACCGAAGTTCCCCATAAGTTACCCTTTGACGATACCCCCGAACAGGGCCCCCCTGTGAAGATCCCTTTGGAAGTGAGTACATTGTTCCCATTAATCGCCGGATAATTGAGTTTATCAAGATGCGCAGGAGTCAAGTCTCGAGGACCCTGATAAGTTTGAAACAAATTGTTGAAACAAAAATTGACAGCTGGCCAAAGAGGGAGCAGTGAGCTTTCTAGATATAGGCGACTATCTTTCCACACATTGTTAAAAAAGTATCAGTTTAAATGATGACCAAGCATTCAATTCTGTCGCGAAAAACGAGGAAGGGCGTGCCCCCTGTTCTTATTTTCTTCTTCTTCTTCCTCAAGACATGAGCCCTGGTCTGGTGTATTTATTCTTCTTCTTCCTTGGCGAATTTCGACGTTCGGAGCCTTGTTTTGCAAAGTCGACGTCACTGACGAAAACGGCTCCGCCTAATTAGACTTACTGTCAACGAACAAGTCTTCTATTTATTGGACTTTGAAAATTTTAATCAAAGTTAAAACTCAGTCGAAGAACAAGGCCCGACTTTTTGGACTTGACCATATTTCCAAAAAATAATTTTTCGATCTTGTCATTACGGTGTCAGCGGACTCGGGTGGGGCCCCAGCATCTTGTAATTTTATGTACATGCTAACATTAAAGGACACCTGAACGATCCTACCATACTTCCATGAACCCCTCAGATCGTCCTTCACAGTACCGGTACAGAGAAGACGAATTTTTTCGCTCCGTGATTTCGGCGCTATCCACTCTTGAAGTTCCAAGTCTCCCTATGGCGATTCGTTACGACCTCCCAAGACAAATTTAGCGCCAATATTTAAACTGTCATTGTCGCATGGATAAACATACGTTGATAACGCATGGATGGATAAACAGCGCATGGATGGATAAAGGCATGGACTGTTATGGCGTGGACTGTTACAACATGAACTGTTACGCATGGACTGTTACAACTGTTACGGCGAGTGTTACGATCAAGACAAGTCGGAAAAAAGGCTGAAAATTATAGCACGGTGAAACTTCATCCGATTTTAGTCCGGTTTTCGAGAGATAAATGGTAAGCAGTATGTAAAAGTGGCAATTTAGGGTGTTAGACTTCATTCAGATGACCTTTAAACTGTGTAAACAAATATAGTTTGTACTTCTCTATTTCATTTCTAAGCCTCCGTGTCTACTCTGTAAAGTCAAAGTACGTAAATAAAAAAAATAAAAAAAGTAAAGTTTGGTTTTGCTAGATCGTCAAAAAAGGGGTTCCGACTTTGTTAACCGCCTAGGGGCCCTGGATCTATGTGTGAGGGACTGGCTCTATAGCTGCCCGTCTACAAATGTCCCTATTTTGGGTCTGTTTTTAAAATTCTCATCCTCAATGCTAACCATGTCTACGTCACCTCCAGTAAGAAGCTTTTCAAAGGACTTGCTGATGATCATCCAGAATTGCCGGCTTTCAGTCGTCCTTTTCTGCCGTGATTTTTCTTTTCATTAGGGGGGGGGGGGGATTGGTCTCACTTTGCGTTAGCGGTTTTACACGCTGGTCGAGAGCCAGCGTCGAGTCCTTTTATCATTCAAGTAATTTCGCATCATCATTCAAGTAATTTCAACGTCCCATTTCTTGTTATTGTTAAGTTAAAAGCATTACAAAATGGGCAATCTGGGCCCAATTGCCCCTGAACCAAGTGGGAGTCGGGTTTGGGACCCCAAAAAAGCAAAAAGAGTCCCAAATTCTCACTAGCCTACCAAGTTTCAACGTGATGCCTGTTAATTCCTGTCACGGGTTTCGAACTTTACTCTTGGGCAATTCGGCCCAGTTGCCCATGAACGGGGTGGGTGGGTGAGCTGCAACTTTGGAAGTAATTTCCCAACCCTAGGATCTACAAGTATAAGGAATTTCATCGTCCTATGGCCAGCTCTGGTCAAGCTATGAACATTATTCACTGGGCAATCTGGACCTGCCCCTGAACCGGGTGGGTGTGATGGGTGAGACCCTCTAAGGGCACGGCTCTACTAGAGCCCAATAGGCCTACTCACAAGTGTTTTAAGTTTGAACTTGGTAGTTGTACTGGTTCACGAGTTATGAGCTCCACAAAAAAAAACGGTGAAAACCAACAACCGGAAACCGGAAGCTGCTACAGCGCTCGCAAGAGTGGATTGTTCCAAGGAACACTCCATTAAAACCCTGCAACCGAATACTGCAGCACCACCCTCGAAAAGTTTGCGAACGTCATATCGATCGAGCGCGCCTGGAGTATTCTCCAAAGACGTCTCGCTGTCATCTTAGAAAGCAGAGAGTTTCCAACAAGAAGAGATGAAACCATGGCAACCGAAAGACTGGAAATGAGATTGGGGAGCGGGAAATCCTCATGGCCAATGGTGTTTCATCCTGATACGATCTGTCAAGTTGTTATCGTGTGTAATAAAAGAGCTTTGATCCGGCAAGAGAAAACTTCAGAGGATAAAAAGTCGCAGAGATAGAAAACAATCTAAGGACCGTGCCTGAACAGGGAAAGACTGCACTCGGGCGTTCACCTAAAAGGAAAGGCTACACTCGGGCGCGGTAAGGAAAGCTGTAGAAAAGACAAATTACGAAGTCGGCTTATCAAAGAACATATCAAGGCGGGAATAACTCGACACTTCGATGTACACCAGGAGGCACGGAGGCGGGACCGGAGGCACAGGCCCCTTTTATACCTCGCGAAGCCAGTGATTCCATCCTCGGAAAATACGCGCAAATACAGCCGGGAATCTTTTAATTACGTGTTAGCTTGAAGGTCTCCATCCTTCTTCGTTTATTAAACAAATGGTAGGCTAATAGCAGATGAAAACGGAGAGCTTGGGCCAATCAAGGGTCACTGCCGGATTTCAACGGGTCGAAATCCCAATATATGTTTTGTTAAATTTGTCGATCTTCTGATTTTGATAATCGTTGCATATCTGGAACTTCCACGAAACATTCTGATCCTGCTTTCTTTGCTTCTACAGATCGTGTCTCCGTGTCTCTGGCGCCTTGATCTTAATTTTATCTTTAAATTAACACCTCACAGATTAAGAGATAGTATATGTTATCTATGCATCAAATACTTATTAAGTTATGACAGGTTTCACCTATATTACTGCTTCACTCTAAGTTCTACATCGTTAAGTCCATCCTCATTTCCCAGATTTAGAAATAAGATTTAGATCAGTTTGATCCATTTCACAATTTTGTGATAGAACCGGTACCTACTGCGACGTTTGCTTAAAGTTTAACTGAAAAGCCAACTTATTTTTGTGTCATTTAGTTGAATACACTGAATTATTTGGATTCTGCAAAGGGATTTTTTTGTTTTCCACTATCTGCTCTAGTTATGACGTTCAGAATATCTGCGGCCGTCCCCACAGCGAAAATTCTACTATGACGTGGGAAATTTTTATCTAAACACAAACAAGGCTTTTCAGTGGGCAGTGGCGATATTGGTGAAGATTGCTTAGTGCCTGAACAAAAAAAAGTCATAAATCTTTCTTGTAAGGCATACAACTAATTAGAGGTACCACAAATCACACGGAAATTCCACTATTTGAAAATCGATTATTCCTGAATAGCGAAACAACCAAGTAACGCATTTTCAGCGGGTCTTCAAGCCAATTCAAGTGAATAAGTGATGGGTAACTAGATTGTCCTGTCACAGTCCTTTTCGGTTAAACTTTAACGAAAGTCTTCGCTACTCTTGGTCTTGATCATCGCAGTCAACACGTTTTCAACCATATGTAATCAGAAAACTGCAAACGCTCAAGGAAGATCGAGACAAACTCGAAAGACAATTGGGCGGCCCTGAGGTTGGCGGCGGAGCACACATCAAGATTTTTTGTGCAGTTTTTTTGCTCATTGTTATTGCCTTCAGACTGCACATAGGAAGACTTCCGCACCTTATCGGATACTGAGAAACACCAACGCCATCCGACTGCGCGCTGTCTTTTTTCACAAAATAATTAACGCTATGATTGACACTCGAATGACTCATCTGCACATTAAAGCCACCAGGCAACAAAACGATGCACATCAGAAGAAATTTCTCCGGTCTCTGAAAGGTCTTTAGAATATTCCGGTCTTTTAAAACTTTCTTTAGATTCTTTACTCTTTTTTTAAGATCAAAGTTAGCATCGAATAAACTCGATGTAAGCTGGAGAAACGGAATGACCAGAGCTCTTGCCCAAGACACCCAGTCTGCCACAAACCCTTGATTCTTGAATAGACTATGTTGTGCCCAGAGTCTGGAATAGCCTACACCAAACGCAGGTCACCGTATGCCAAACACTGGGCACCCTACCCAAACACAATAATGAGACGGTTTTAGTGAAATTCATAAAACAAGCATTCAGAATTATTTTTCAATGAGCTAGGACAGGGTTGGCCCTTGACACAGGGTAACTGGCATTTTACGTAGGCTATTTCAAATCGTGGGTATACCCGGTGATTTTGCAAAGCCTATCCAAAAACCAGGGATTTGTGGTAGACTGACGAAGCCAGTAAGACATTCAGACACAGTTTTGCCACCACTAATAATGAATTTCACAAGACGTGCCTACCACCAGCCGTCAGCCCATTAGATCATTTAGGACGTCTGAGTGCATCAGCATGCAAAACATGGTTTATAGACTTTATTTGACAGATACCTAAACCAGCACCGCTGTAGGCATTATCCCATCAGCAAGCTTCTTACAACTCAGCAACAAATCAGTTTAGTTTAATATTATTCCCTTTAAATCGTTGTGGGTTAAGCGATCACAGCGGTGATCCGGCTATAGCACGCGCATCAGGGGGTAAAGAAATTCAGAGGCCCTCTGTTTTGATTGTCCATCCATCGACCACCATTCCGTTTGCGGAAACATTATGATTTCAACAAAGTCGAAACTCCGATGTTTATTCATTTGCGAATTATTCAAAATGGGATCAGTTTCCGAAAAGGTTATGGCTGTCGGAGGACTCGGATGAAGGCTACCTGACAGCAGGAGATTCACCGATGCGAGAAGAACCAGGTGGCGGGTCTTGGCTGGGTTACTCTGAGGGTACCAGCAACTTCTCGCCAAGAAACGGTGTATATAATATATTGATAAGTTTCATCGGCAGGTAATGTAAGACAGGCAGCTACAGGGAACCCGGTTTCGAAGAGCGCTTCAAAATGCGCTGTTTCTATTTTCTGCTAAAAACTACTCCATACTGTATTTCATGATACCTGCAACCTCTTTTAAAGTTGAACTGAAAATCCAACTTATTTTTTTTATCTTTCAACTGAGCAAACTGAATTGTTTAGATTGTGTTAAGCGATTTTTTTTGTTCACTATAATCCATAGTAGTGACGTTCAGAACCTCTACGGCCGTCCCCACAACGGAAAGTTCTAGTATGACGCGGAAAATTCGAATCTCAACACAAACGCGGCTTTTCAATGGCCGCAGTGGTGATGTTGGTGAACACTGTGGCTCAAACATGAATGGACGAATGCCAAGCAATTCATGGTCAGTTGTCCCCAGTCGATTTCATTTGCCATTTTATTTTTATTTTTCGTGAACCGTTTCCATTCAAGCAAACAACACAGTAACAGGCGCATAGAGGTACCATAAATCCGACAGGAAAAGCCCACTGTATGAAAATCGATTATTCGTGAATAGCGGGGCAACGAAGTAACGCATTTTCATCGGGTCTTGAAGCCTATTTACGTGAATAAGTGACGGGTAACTAGACTGTCTTATCACAGCCCTTTTCGGTTAAACTTTGAATAAGCTCCAGCTCGCCACTTTGTACGAAAGAACTGCCGGTGACACTGTTTTAGGTCCAGCAAGTACAAGCCTGACAAGTAATCCGGCCGGTTGTTGACAACCAACAAGGCCAGGTTGCCCGCATAGCTGCGCCTGGGCAGCAGCAATCGGCCATTCAGAAGCAACAGCAGGGCCAGGTTGACCAGCAACAGCATGGCCAGGTCACCCAGCATCATCAACCGGCCAAAGCATCACCGGCAGGTAATGTAAAACAGGTATTGTCGGCGAACAACCCTCCTGTCCCTTCTGATGTTTATTTTTTCCACAAGTTCATTTTCCAGCTTGAGCCTGAAGAGGACCCTGGCCAAGAAGGACCGAAGCTGACACATCCGTTTTGCACTGTCAAATATGAACAACCCTGTTGGGAAGAGGGCCTCAAAATAAGCTGTTTCTGCTTATGACCAACTCATCTCTGTATTTATACTGATCCTGCTTTCTTCGCTTCTATAGATCATGTCTCGGTGTCTCTGGCGCCTTTGATCTTAATTTTATCTTCAAATAAACACATCAGAGATAAAAGACAGTATATATTATCTATGCATTAAATACTTATTAGTTATGAGTTATGACAGGTTTCACCTATATTACTGCTTCACTCTAAGTTCTAAATCGTTCCATCCATTCTCATTTCCTGTACAAGGTAAGAAAGGCGACGGTAACGCAACAGATTCGAATAGCCTAAATATCATAACTATTTTGAATTTTCTGATTCGAATGTAAAAGCGCCAATCAAAAAAACAATTTGTTTCAAGTCAGCTCTGCTTTTTACTTTTCAAAATTCGTATTCCTGCTCTGATCGTCGAAGTTAAGGCAACCAATCGTGATCTGGAGAACGGTAAGCACACATTTACCAAGGTAGGTTATTCGTCAAGGGATGAAAAAGTTCCTGTAGTAACAATGTCAGAGGTTGGACAGACGATGATGGTATTCAGTACCTACTGGTAGAAGGTCGGAGCACCCCCATAATGTAACTGGGCAGGCTACTTGACCTCATATATTGCCTGAAGTTGTTTTCACTGATCTTGACTGTTCATTTATGCTTTTTCGGCTGCTGCAGCCGGTTTTCTGCTTACGGTTTGTGTCATTCATAACTCGTGAACCATGACAGGTATCAAGTTAAAACTTGGTGTACTTGTTTGTGTTGTTGCTAAGGTCTTCCCTGTTACTCTAAACCTAAACCCAACGAGACTTAGAGCGTGTCCCACCCTTCTAACAATAGTAACTACTAGTTACTATTTTTGTTCCAACCTCGTCAAAAGTTACTACGCTGACCGTTCCAGCCTTTTAAAATAGTAACAATTTGACTACCATGCTCGGGAGCGTATTAACTACGGATCTCTGTAACGTGATTGGTCCGATCAGCCCGCGGTATGATATTTGACCGAAAAAAGCGTTCCAGCCGTGACGCAAAGAAGCCAATAATCGTGACGTCCGCGTGCGTAGTAACTACGGTAAGTAGGTTGGAACACGCTCTTAAGGTACGTCTACACACCGTCCGATTTTGGCAGCCGGATGCAAATTTTCGCCTTCGCTCCAAAATTCTGACGAATCGAATGCAGGTTTCCCTATAGTGACGCGAATCTCGCACGCCTATTTTCGAACGCGATAATCTCATCGACTGTCTGTGCACGTAGCTTTAACCTGTTCACACTAAGTGATAAGATACCTAAAATCTGTCCTGTACCTACAACGCATTTGAGATAAAGCGTGTTCCACCCTACTTACCGTAGTTAGTACGCATGACGTCACGAATCCTGGGTTCTTTGGGTCAAGGCTGGGACACTTTTTCTATTTTCGGCGAAAAATCGTGCCAACAGCATGCCACGGGCTAATCGGACCAATCACGACGCAGAGATCATAGTTACCGCACTTACCACGATCCCGAGCGTGGTAAGCAAATAGTTACCATTAGTTACTATTCCGAGAAGGTTGGAACTGTCAGCGTCTGGTCAGCGTAGTGCCTTTTCACGGGGTTGGAACGAAAATAGTAACTAATAGTTACTAATGTTAGAAGGGTGGAACACGCTAATGGTAACAGTTTAGTTCCGGAGTTGGTGAAAGTTTTTAATGAGACGCAACCGTTTATTTTGTTTGTTCGTGTATCCTTAGCATGACGATGAAAAAGATATTAGTTTAATTTTATTTTCCAGTTTAACTATATGTAACTATATTTAAAGTTTAACCGAAAAGGACTGGGATAGGATAGTCTAGTTACCCATCACTTATTCACTTAAATTGGCTTGAAGACCCGCTGAGAATGCGTTATTTGGTTGTTCCGCTATTCAGGAATAATCAATTTTCAAATAGTGGAATTTCCGTGTGATTTGTGGTACCTCTAATTTGTTGTATGCCTTACAAGAAAGATTTATGACTTTTTTTGTTCAGGCACTAAGCAATCTTCACCAATATCGCCACTGCCCACTGAAAAGCCTTGTTTGTGTTTAGATAAAAAATTTCCCGCGTCATAGTAGAATTTTCGCTGTGGGGACGGCCGCAGATATTCTGAACGCCATAACTAGAGCAGATAGTGGAAAACAAAAAAATTCCTTTGCAGAGTCCAAATAATCCAGTGTATTCAACTAAATGACACAAAAATAGGTTGGCTTTTCAGTTAAACTTTAAAGAAAAATACACATTTAATATAACATTCCTGCCAGAAAAGCACACAAAGCTGTGCTTGGCTAGGGCAGACCACTAACCTTCACTAATTAAAAACAAACAGAATCGATAGATTCACTGGATATATCAAGAATGAAAAAAGAGGAGAGAAGAAAAAATATAGGTTTCAACTTTAAAGTTTAACTGAAAAGGCAGCTTATTTTTACATCTGATATCTGAATATACACTGAAATATCTTGACTCATCTACGGGATTTTGCATTTTTCCTCCTGGGCTCTAGTTACAACGTTCACAGTGTGCGCTGCTTGCACGACAACCCAAAATTCACCCAGACGCGGAGAATTTGAATTTCAACTGAAGACTGCATTTCAGGGGTTAAAGATGCTAAGCTCGGAAACGTCACGCCTCTAGAAAGTAGGAAGATGATAAGTCAGCTGATTTTTCGACGGCAATGGCTTACTTTTGTAGTTGCTAATATGTCAAGCGTTGAGGTACAAGCCCAAAGAGGTACCATAAATCCGAAAGAATAAGTTCATTCCATGAAATCTGTTATCTGCGGATAACGGACAAACGAAGTAACGCATTTTTATCGGGTTACCAAGCCTATCTAAGTGAATAAGTGATATAAAACTAGATCGTCGGATCTCAGCCCCATTCTATTAAAAGAGAAGATAAAGCTAACGGAAACAAAACGCGGAGAGAAAAACATGGACAATAATCGCAAATTGGTTCTTCAACACGATAGCCGACTAAAAAAAAAAACACGTTAGATTCACCTTCCTAATTATCCAACCAGTCGCTCTTCATTACAGCCCATGAGTAAAAAAGAAAATGAACAGATTGCAACAGGCATGTCTGCGTACTTTTCGTTGCGGGTTCATCTATTTGCTTTTCGCGGTAAATCATTCCGTGACAAGGCATACTTAGCGAAAGACAAAGAAGCAGTTCCAGAAAATAAGAAGTTTTTGTTATCATGCTATAAACATCACCATCATTTACTACACGCTATTATAAGTTACTTGTCTTATCCCTCATTCGTCTTCAATACCACCTGCTGCTGGGCCGCGAAATGACCGCAGTCCATCGGTCTCGCAGCGGGTAGCAGCCCAAGATGTAAACCCTTCTAAAAGGGATCAGAGGAAAGTATAACTTATTTCGAACCTCGTGAGTTATTTACACGTTAGCGATAGATCTTTGCAAGCCTTTAGTGTCAGACAATGCCGCCCAGAACTACCCCCAAAAACGCCTGGCGGAAATGATGTGAAGCTAAAGGAGGGTTTCTGCGAGCTGGAAAGCAAAGTCGGAATAACTTTCTAATGGTTTTCACGCTGCTTCGGAAAGTTGACGAATTTCCTGCCCGGTTTTCGCGCTTTGGAAACCGAAGCAGCTTTCTCGGGAAGTGATCCAAGAAAGTTAGTGGAAAGATCCGCGGGAATTTGAATGCTTTGGCGGAATAAACTGAAGTTTGGAAAAAACACGACATGCGTCATTAAGGATGACTTCGATGGAGTATATGAGAATCGAAGGAATTTCCAATTAACTATACGATATGATCCGACACGATATTTAAGCCTAAGGGCAATGGCAATACAAAGAAGAACAAATGATAACTTCAATTTCTGTGTTTCATCTACAGCTTGGTGAATCAAGACAATTTCTTTATTGAAATATAAGCTCACTATTCAACATTTGCATAATCCATTCTTGTCTCTAATCATTTAATTCTCTACATTCACAAACAAGATGCCGAACACATTCATTCATATCTCCACACATCGCGTAAGGATCGTATTCTCCCAATCGCCCTACCAATACACCTCCCCTATCCCCATAGGTAAGCTATCCGCCCGCATACAAATTAATAACCATATTCAATTATTCTAAAATGTCTGTAATTCAGCATTTCCCCGGCGATTTCAGCTTTCCATGCGTTTTCGCGATCACTGGCATTTCGCAAGTTTTACCCATCTTTTCATAACACGATGCGCTGCGCTCTCTGGAAAGTGATCATATTTTGTTCGACAGCATCCTGTTTGCAACGGAACAAGGAATCAAGCTGGAAGCTTTTGCAACGTCGAGACAACTCCCATCAAAGTCGCCAGTTCAACCAACACTCGGAAAGACCGTGAGTGAAGAAAGACCCACCTAGGCCAGCAAAGAAAGATCTTGAAGTATAAATCACACAAAAGGGACAACAAAAAATTCTTGGCAGCATTTATTTTTATCACTAATTTGTTATTAGGTGTTTTTATCATTTCTGCAAAACAACTAGCCAGATTTCCAAGAGGAAAAGGTGTGTCCGCTAAGCTATCGTTTGCCGTCTGACCAACTGAATAGTTCACGAGCAAGCGGAATTGACAGACTCGCTGTTGTAAAAAGTTGATTCATTTTTCTGTAAGCCGCGAATAATGCCGGCTCGTATTGGGATTTTTTTGTAAAGAAAAGATACACTAGTGTTTTCGATCATCATTCCTGTAGGTTGCAATAGTTTTCTCGCATAATTTTCGGTACATCAGTTCACTCTTTTTACCAACGTTCGGAATCGACCCGTAAACAAGTACAGGAAGTTCGGGCTTCTGAACACCTCAAAACTTTTTTGGCATCAATTTTGAGGTTCTCACAAAATCTGTGAAAACAAAAATAATTACCCATAAGAAAACAGGATAACCGTAACTACCAGTGGGCACTAAGAGAGGCTTTCTTATTTATAATTTTTACTTTTACCAAGAAAGAACATCTTGTACCACTTAGACACAACACGCGCAAAAAAGGCCCCAAATTAATTCCCCTCCCCCCCCCAAGTTACCACACAGGAGCATAAATTTGAGCCCGCTTTTACTTAAAACAAGTAAATTTTTCTGAAAAACAGTCGGAAATGCCTTCCCCCCAAATATTTTGGCTAATAACGACTGTGCTCAGACTAACACCTGTGGCCGCTTTTCATGAGTTTTGTTATAGTATTTGTTACTTTGTACAATAACCGAAAAGCTAGTCCTTATAAGTTTTTTTTTCTTTTATGACGAAAACGGTAAGTATATTTTATTTCGTATGACAAAAAGGCCGAACTGGCGGTACGCTGTGATAGTTACCTTTCGATCGATAGAATTATATTCTCTATTCTCATTCAAAATAAAAATACTCTGTTTCTGCTTAATATCAGGAATTTTTCCATTTCCCGAAAGTACCATGCAAACTAAAAAAAAACGCACATACATTCATTTCATTCACGATGTTTCTTTCATATATCTAACCTCATTGCTTAACATCTGGATGCGACTGAACAACGCCGGAAATCTTATATTACATCCATGAGCATATCTAACCCTCACATATAATCAGAAATGTAATATCTGCGAGTTTCAACTATCAGGATCTTCATTTTTGCGAATATTCTCAATATTTTCTTTCATTTCTATTTGCGTTCTTTCTCGGACTTGGTAGCTTTGTAGGACAAGAACGTTCCAATACTAAAATCTTGGCTGGTACTGGAGCAGTCATACACAAATCAACAATTTTTGGGAATGGTGCCCCAGCGTCTGCGTATGCCCATACGTGTGGGCATGGTTCTCATACGTTGGGGCACCATCCCTATATATCAAGGGCATGGTAGGCCTACCCCCATACAAATCTGTGGAATTGAGAATCTGCAACAGAAATCTACTTTTGTTTTAAACATATTTTTGGTGGTATCATACTCATACCCTTGCTCCAGAACATGATGCCCCAACGTATTAGCACCATGTCCAGACGTTGGGGCACCATGCCCAAAAATTTAGGATTTGTGTATGACTGTATTGGAGATGGCCTCCGAGAGAGGGTGTCAGTCAAGCGGAAGCTGAAGATTGGATTAGGGCTAGTAGGTCCAGGTTTTGATACGGACTTAGTTTAACCGAAAAGGGCTAGGATAGGACAATCTAGTTACCCATCACTTATTCACTTAAATTGGCTTGAAGACCCGGTGAAAATTAGTTACTTCGTTGTTCTGCTATTAGCGAATAACCGATTTTCAAATAGTGGAATTTTCGTGTGATTTGTGGTGCCTCTATGCGCTTGTAGTTTTGCTGTATGCCTTACGAGACAGATTTATTAATTTTTCTTGTTCAGGCACTAAGCAATCTTCACCAATCTCACCACTGCCCACTGAAAAGCCGCATTTGTGTTGAGATTAAAATTTCCCGCGTTATAGTAGAATTTCCGCTGTGGGGACGGCTGGAGAGATTCTGAGCCTCATAACTAGAGCAGATAGTGGAAAATCAGAAAATTCCTTTGCAGAATCGAAATAATTCAGTGTATCCAATTAAATGACACACAAATGAGTTGGCTTTTCAGTTAAACTTTAAAAAGAAAACCACGAAACCACCGAAAGAATTCCTAATATTCGAAGAGAGAGATCGTAATGCGGAGTGCAGTAAGCGGAAAGGACATTCAAGAGCACGGTAAAATTTCCCAGCGCATGCAAGGACGCAGTGTGTATTGTTTGGCAATTTTGATAGTTTCTCTTGCTTCTTTTACAGCGTTGAATTTCAGCCGTCATCTTTATGTGAGCTGGATATAATATACGGCAGAGATAACTTGAACCGAAAAAACAATAGACTGAACAAACCCTGAAGCTCAACTTCCAAATACAAATTGTAGCATAAAGACTAGCTTTAGAACGAACCACAAAGAATGCAAATAAATTAGACCTTTTGTCGTTGCGAGTGAGAATTACCATCGTATAGACACATTACCGTCAGGTAATTCCTTTGTCCGTAATTCTAACGATAGTTCTACCGCCTCATTGGTGGGTGGAAAGCGTACCCGGTATTCTCATTGGTCAAGAATCCTATTCCCTTGCATGGCTGCTGGGTACAAGGCATTAAGCCTTTATAATGGGATTAGAACGGAGCGACAGGTGTGTAAAACGTCCAAGTTGAGAAATTATTGAGCAAAACAACAGACCACAACAGAAGCGCTGGCAGTTGCTTCACTCGAAAACACGACTCTCATTAAACAAAGGCAAAATAAACTGCAGTAATAAGTGACAGTAAAAAAAAGTTTATGGGAGTTAACCACGTTATTCGAGTCCTGTTGGCAGCGTTGAATCATGCCTGGGCAGTTCATTTTCTCCGCTGAGCCAGTAGGCTAATTCTAAAATAACTCAGGTCTGTGTACCAGCAACAGATGCTTCTCTCTTCAAACCCTGATACGGATCCCCAAACGTTCGTTAGAAATCACATGAGTCTTGTACAACCACTGACTGGCACATAGCTCCCTGATATCTTCAAGAATACCATATTTGCTTATTCTCTAAGTTCAACCCAGGCTAACACCAGTTCACGTCGGGTAGTCAAATCACCCACCAGTAGGCTACCAACGCAAGTAACCCATTGGTAGACGGCTCTGATACCTCAGCCTTCAAAGGGCTCTTCCCGTCGCCAGATCTGAGGTTTCATATTGTTAATTCCTGAAGGGTTTTTATCTCCCTTCCTGTTGACAAAGTATAATAATAATAACAATTGTATTGCTTTAAAAGCCCGAGGGCCGTAGCGAATAAAACCATGGTAAAACATAGAACAGACAACTTTCTTTTTACCCCGTTTTGTCCTGAGGTGAAAAATTAATTACTTACTCAATTACTACAACAAAATCGGGTAGTCAAGGGGTTGAGATGTGCTTCGTCGGTTAAAAGAGCAAGTAAGAAATTCTATACCCCGCCAATGCTCTAGTGTGATTTCTCAACGGGTGTTTGGCAGGACTGTCAGATAAATGGCTATGACAATTTGAGCTGTCAAAAGAGCCGGCGGTTTACTGGGGGGTTGCAAAATGTTACGAGTTTCACTAACTCACACTATGCCCAGAACCAAGAATTTTCAGGACCGAGACAGTCTGTGAATGGTGCTACAAACAAGACAGGTATATTGCACCAAAAGCGAGTAGGACACAGCAAAACTTCAAGTTCTTTTTAGTATTAGGCTACCTACAACAACACACAACATCATTGTGTAACTAACATATCTGCAAACACTATCTCAGAATCTCCCATAAAAGAAAGAAAACATAAATCTACAAATAAAGGTTTCTATAGATTGCCGGTTTCTTAATATTTGCAAACCACCTCTGATCATTTTACCCTTCCCCCTCTTCATTGGCATCCCTTTCATTCCTTCCGAATTCCCAGTATCTAAGCAGTCTCAGTTCTTCACTTTCGCAAATCAAGTATACCGAGTTCTCACTGATCAATCAATACAGAACCGAAGTAACTCCCGGACCGACCCCTCAAACTGCATCTGTATTTGCGCTCCTTCTCTCTATTTTATTTTATTCTGCAAAAGAAGGAGTTACAAAAGATGAGAAAGTGCTATTTTAAGTGTTCGAAGCACCTGCTGTATTTGTCAAAGTTATGCCATAGCCACATGCTAACGGAGCAGTTCCAAGCTAAAGATGCCAGCGTTGCAATTTGGGAAATTTCCTAGTCTCTGCCGAAAATCTTGGACGACTGGGCCCAGCCAGCACATGTCGTTCTTCGCTGTTTTCTGACTGAAGATTAAGAACTGTACCCTATTTTGTATGTGTTTCTGTTGTGTTTTATTGCTTTTCTTTAACATACTCCGCTTTTGAAAATGGCGGGTCATAAATATATTACTCACTTATTAACTTAACATCAGCCCTACAACTTATCAACAACTTCTACTCTTGCCCTTCCCTTCACCGCATGAAAATGTTGCTTTTAAGAACTTTCTTGGATATGAAAATATATAATGTGCAACTTGCTGTGGAGCAAGTTAACCCACTAATTCTGCATCACCTGAAACCTGAGACTGTGGGCTATCCAAAACTTCAAATCCACAAACTTCGCCAAGCAAAAAGGCGCAACCTAACTAAACAGTTTTCGTGTTTCAAATTTGAAGTTCTTTGTTAACAGTGGCGTTTTCGCTCGCCATTTGCCTTTCAACGTTGATCTTTTGAAGTTCCATGCTTATATAAGCGTTTTTTCGTGGAGGTTTGCCATGGCCTTTTATTATTTAAAAAACACTATCTCTAACGCCCCTCGAAGTTCACCGTTCACCTGGGCATTTGATGAAAAATGCCGGCGACATCGGTTGCCGTTAGTCCAAAAAATCTTACAAGATTACAGTCCAAAGCAAAGGCGTTTAAAGTTTAACCGAAAAGGGCTGGGATAGGACAATCTAGTTATCCATCACTTATTCACTTTAATTGTCTTGAAGACCCGCTGAAAATGCGTTACTGCGTTGTTCCGCTGTTCACGAATAATTAATTTTCAAATAGTGGAATATCCTTGTGATTAATGGTACTGAATTTCTGTTGTATGCTTACGAGAAATATTTACGATTTTTTGTTTGTTCAGGCACTAAGCCATCTTCACCAGTCTCACCACTGCCCACTGAAAAGCTGCGTTTGTGTTGAGATTAAAATTTCCCGTGCATAGTAGAGTTTACGTCGTGGGGACGACCGCAGATATTCTGATCGTCATAACAAGAGCAGATAGTGGAATATAAAAAAAATTCCTTTGCAGAATCCAAATAATTCAGTGTATTCAATCAGATGACACAAAATTAAATCGGCTTTTCAGTTAAACTTTAAAAACACACCATAAGACAAAAGGCAAACGAAAGTCAAGGCGAACGGCAAACAAAAACGCCACTGTGTAGACTGATTTTTCTGTCGTTTTTTCTACTGTCGCCTTACGCATGTAATGGGTAATGAATACAATTATTATTGTTATTTGCATACCCAAGCGTGTAGCACCCTCATCACAGCCAAACTGAAATGCCGCTTCGAATTTCGGAAGGAATTGCAGCCGACCCAACGGCTATCCTTTAGTTCTAAAACCTCGTGACGTCGTTGCTGGAGCAACAAGTCTCTCGAGACGGCTCAAAAGTCAGTCCAGCACACCAAATAGACCTAAAGGCGTAGGCTTTAAAGGCTCCCAGAAATCATGCATTTATATTGCCTCATTAGTAATCTCTGCGCCACGCTACGTTCGATCATGGAAGATAAGGGAGAAAAATGGAAAAGAGAGCACGGTCTTCACCTGCCTTGTAAATTCAGAATCTGATCGTCAAGATCCATCAATTCCGAAACCGACGCTTGCGTAAGCCCCCCCCCCCCCAAAAAAAAAATGCTGGAACCCAGCAAAGTATCTGCAACAAGAGCAAAGGGGGCCCCAACGGGGAATATTTATTGGACTTTCTTATGCAAAAAAGCGAGGGCTTGCCCACTCTCGGTTTTAGCGTACAGCAAGTGCCCGGTGCCCAGCCGGTGCCGGAACCGACCGACGTCAGTCGGCACAGGTTGCCACGTATTAGAACCTTAAAATAAGCATGTTTAGAAGCGAAATCACTCAACTTATGGCCGGCACCGGTGCCGGCAACGTGAATTTCGATCGGTGCCGGCCGGTGCCAAGATAGGGTGTACAGCAGGTGACGGGGTGTGGGTAACCCCTCGCAAACAATCGGGTCTTGAAGATTTCCAGTGTTCGCCAAAAAATGCGGCAAAACGAAACAGCGAGTAAGTTGTTTTCAAGCGGAACCAGCCTGTTTTAAGGCCATTTTCAACGTACTTTCACTTATGTGTTGAACTCTATCCTTTCGCCTTCGTCTGTGATGGTTCACAAGTAAAGCATAATACAAGAAAACGTACCATCATCATTATCTTTCGGAAAATGCAGTACGGTTCGGAGCTTCCGGCTCACCCTTAGCGTACATTAGCCTATTCGCCGATGCAAAAAAACTGTTAATCATATATCTCACTTGCGGCATTTCATTCCACCCTTTTCCCATTTCATATTCCAGATCCGTCTTAACGATATCGACAAAATCGAATGCTAGGGTTTCCAACGATGTAAACATACCCATTATACCTTACTTGTCTACGCCAAAGATCCGTCATAGGGAATAATTGTAGGTTTCAGTACACATGGGTCTATCCCAGGTGTCAATCTTAGCAAGAAGTCACAAGCTATAACTCGGGATCCGTGCATAGGAATTGTAGTTATACAGTCAGGTAGCTTGTGGGTTGGAGGGGCGTTCTCAAAAGTTTCCATATCTGTTACAACCACTCATTATCGACAGTAAAAGTGAATTTTTCGAATTCCTACAAAAAGGCGGGTACAACTAGGTACAAGGGTTCAAACTGATGCTTGAATTCGAGGGAATAGAAGCATAAAAGAGAATGCATTTGTGTTTCGGAGACGACTAGATCGTTCGTAAGAGATCACTTGATGTTCAAGTCAGCAGTCCGTCAGCACTAAGGAAATAAAACTTTACAGCTACACCAGTGGCTTATATTCGATAGGTGGCTTAAATTCGACAAATTCGACCCCTGCACCTTCTTACGATAATAAATAGAAACATAGAATCCTTAAAGAAAACTTCGCAGTGTTGGCTTTTTATTTATTTACTTATTATTACATTTGGCGTTATGCTTTAAGCCTCTCGCCGTTCCAGTATTTTATGACAGTTTAAAACTAGGCCATGTTTTTAACAAAATTGGGGGGGTTACAATGGACAGTATGAAATTCGGGTTTCCGGGTTTAAGAATCAATGGAGCAATTACGGAAGTAGGTTGCACTGGCATTAAAGGTGCACACAGGAGATGAGAAAAGTGTATTAGAGACAACCCGAAAGAAGTGAACACATGTGCAGTTTTGTCATTATGCCTTGAACCATGTGACCATGTAATGTATGTATATATTTCTTATCCATCTACAAAAGCATGAGACGGAGTAAGGAAAATAAATAATACTTTGTTCACTGGTCCACCGTAACACCACTAGCAGCGTTCTGAGGCGCAATTTCGGTTGCGGCGAAAAGCAGAATAAAAAGAACAGGAATTAAATGTGTACCGAATTTCATCTAGCGTTCACAGACTTCAGGTCCCACCAGTACTAACCCGTGCAAGTGTCATATGAGCTACTAGTTCTTCTTTGAGTAAACTGGAACTGCAATATTTTTGAAAAAAAAATTTCGTCTGCCAATTTCAGATTTTTAGCACAGTTAGTTATTCTTCTTTTCGGGTGGCCTGCGGCATTTTGGCGAGAGAGAATCGTAAGCTAGTGCCGGTTGAAAACGACCCGGTATTTATGATGATCACCCCCCCCCCCCCATTTGAAAGCGAAACCCTTACTTAAAACCAATAATACAATCCTAGAAGTTCGAAACCCGATAGTAAACAACCCGGTACGTATGATAATCATCCCCCACCCCCTTCCAAAGCGAACAAATGAATCGGGCCTTCCTAAAAGACTCAGATGTTCGCTAGCACTCCTGCATCATAGGCTATTGCCGAGTTCGAAACCCGATTGCAAACAACCCGATACTTATGATAATCACCCCCCCCCCCCACGCTCCCAATGCGAACAAACAAATTGACCCTTCCTAAAAATCCATGATACCATTCCCGCCCGGGAAAAACAAGGGATTATTTGAGATCCATTCCAAAAGCAGGATCGTAAAGAAAATCCCAGCTTCAGAGGAGTTATCTCCCCTTAGGGGACTACACCAGGGGAAGCTGGAAGCCTAGTGATAGACGTAGACATGTGACTAAAACAGACAGGCGGGAGATGAAGGTAGCCTAATCTTGACAGTACAGGGAGGTAACGCACGTGCGGGGTGGGGGGGCAACCAATAAAGGGATAAATGGAAAGTGTCAAAACCAGAGACTGTTCACAGATGAGAATGAATAGATTCGTTAGTACGAGCCTGAAGGCAGCGCATGCAACTCCTAGATGGAAGGGTTGAGGGTTTATCAAAACCCAACGGTAGTGAAAATCTTACGGTAAGTACTCCCACTACTAAAATTACTGAACATGACCGAATCCTGTTCAAATACGAGAATTAATAAATTTCTTAGAACCAGCTTGGGAGTTCAACACAGACAACTCTCAAAGAAGGAAGGGTTTCCCAAACGCCAATGGTGATGGAAATCATACCGTAACTACAGTAGTCGACTACTTGAAATACTGAACACGACCAAGGTTTTAACTACTAGCCTAGAATTTACCCACACAGCTCTTTTCTAACCCGTCATGCAATCCAAAGGATACACTTGGAGTTTCAGACATATAAACAAGAGCTAGAAGCTCACATGGCACTAGCAAGGTTGGGTCGTGGGTTTATGCGCATAATCAGCAACGAGCGCATCAAGAGGATCCAATCCAAACCTTCAAACCACAGCAATCCAGAGGATACACTTGGAGTTTCAGATATATGGACAAGAGCTAGAAGCTCATATGGCACTAGCAAAGTTGGGTCGTGGGTTTATGTGCATAATCAGCAACGAGCGCGTCGAGAGGATCCAATCCAAACCTTCAAACCGCATGTTTAAGGTGTGGGTATACAGGTGACCTTGTTATATCTCAGCCGTTTTCGGCTAAACTTTAAGGGAGCTAGGAATTTATTGTATTTAAAACAGTTGAGGCAAAAATGATCTTGGGCCCTTGAAGATCACGAGCATGTATCGTTCGGACAAAGTATTTTTTGCACTTTGCTATTACTATACACACTCTACTAAGGCTAGAAATTAAACTGTAGGCAAAACTTTTGAGGCACCAATGATCATGGGCCCATGGAGAACACGAAAATGTATCGTTTGGTGAAAGTTGGCAAAATTTCATCGTCCTAGCCCATTTGGAAGTACCCTAACTCGCAATGGCCGGAAGGCATATGACACTTGAGCCGAAGGTTGCAAGTGCCATAAAAACATAGGAACAAAACTAAGTGCAAACAATCAACTGAGAAGAGACCCGGACACGGAACGAGAATAGTAACACCGAACGAGAATTCCTTTCAGGGGTGGTTACTGGGGGTTTCCTGACAATTTGAAGACGACCTTATCTGCAGATTAAAGGGATCTGATAAGCTGCTATTCCTCACAAAGCTACCCACTCTTGTCAATGGGGGAACATGAAATGGAAACTTGCGCACATTCAACAGTTGCCCTTCTTATTTCTGCTTTATTGGTGGTGAGTGAAGTGTCCAAAACTTCACCAAATACACAATGTGCAGTAGAGCAGCTGCTTTGTCAAGGTGCTGCCGCAAACGACTTTTCAGTTTTTTATGTATAAGACTTTCAAACATGTCACACTTAAAAAAAAAACACAACCTAGTTTACAAACAAACGAAATGATCAAAAAAGCCTATTTCGACTCATTCTCACCAACAATAGGATAAGCCTATTTTTCACTGCGGAAACCCGAGTAAGTGTCAAAAACATTTGCTGTTTCCCATGCAACTTCGGTCGCGTATCACATGCTTCTCCTCAAACTTTTGATTAATGAATTTCAAGTTGACTAATTAGAGTCAACAAGAGAGGGAATGTAAGAGTAATTTCCCTGAAAAGATCATCAAGGGGTCAAGCTTGAGCAGCTCGGAACGATTCTGCAGAGGGGTAAACGGAAATGCTTGATGAGCTCTAACCTGACACTGATGGCTTGCTTGAGGGTTGTCGGTAAAGAGCACCTTATTGTTGAGTACATCGTTGAGGATGTGGATATTCCGCGATTTTCGTCGGTTCAGGGGGTTCCTCAAGCAGGCTATGGAGCATCGTGAGCGTTTTTGGGAGTGAGGAGCGCAGATATAGTGGTTTATTTATGGTGTTTATAATATTATGATTAAAATATGTGGGTGGTGTTTGTTTACGATAGTTGTTTTCTTCTCACCATGGTTCCTCGGGTTTTATGGGAAAATAAGCTCATTAATTCGGTATCTCACTTCTTGGTGAAAAAGTCCTTCTGTACAGTTAAACTGAAAGCCAACTTACTTTCGTTTCTGAACTTTCTGAAATATTTCGACTAGGTTTATAACATCGTGATTAGAATTTATCAATGTTGTTTTTTATTATATCTTTTTTTTTACATGCCAGGGTAACGCTGAGAGGTACGCCTCAGAGGCGTATCAGAGACCCGATGATTGACTTGAAAAAAAAAATTTGCTCGATCCGGTAGTCTTGGGGGAGTGGAGGGAGGGGGAATCCGGAATACTGAGTCATGGAACGGGTGATCAGGATTCGAGTGAATTTAATAATTGAACTTTGGGGAGCAAAATGCATGCATTCATTTATTTATGAAACTAGCAGAGGTTTTAACCGAGTTAAATAAGACGGAGGCAAATATGGCAGAAACGGTCGCTATGAATGATTATTGTGAACATTATGGTACCCATTCTTTCTGCAAAATCAGCCAAAATCATTCACAACTAAGATAGCCTAAATTAGCCCATTATGATAACGAGTCAGTCAACCCCATCCGCTCATAAAATTATCAGTGGGTCAGACTGCATGCCAGTTGCTTCACGGACATATCCTTTTTTTGCTTACTGTTGATAAAACAGAAATAATAATTAAAAACAAATTACTGAAAGCTAAAATATTTTGCTGCATTTTCTTCATCTACAAGCTAAATATCCTTATGTTTGCCTGATTTTCATGATAAGATAAAATTTTGAGTTGAGGGTTCTTCCAGATCGCGCCGCAAGATAACAAACACCACGCTCGTACCGAGTCGGGGTTTGATGTCGCGGCTTGGATGGGGATGACCGCAAATGCTATTATACTTCCGATGTAACCCCTTTAAAGGACCATTCGTACCCGTAACGCCAATGTAATCTACTTCAGTGAAACCCGCAACCAAAACCTCACTGATCTTTCACTTGCCACGATTCACTATTTTCGATGCGTATTATGCTTCCGACGAGTGTTAGCGTATCATGCTATTGATGCGTACATTTGTATCTAAATTTTGAAGAGTTTTTGCTAGAAGTAAATGGGCCTGGGAAAGGTTTAACACGCTCGTACCGAGTCGGGGTTTGAAATCGCGACTTGGATGGGGATGACCTGGACACTGCTAATGCTATTATACTTCCGATTTAACCCCTCTAAAGGACCATTCGTACCCATAATGCCAATGTAACCTACTTCCGTAAAACCCGCAACCAACACCTCACTGATCTTTGCACTTGCCACGATTCACTATTTTCCATGCGCATTATGCTTCCGACGAGTGTTAGCGTATGATGCTATTGATGCGTAAATTTGTATTTAAATTTTGCAGAGTATTTGCTTCAAGTAAATGGACCTGGGAAAGGCTTAAAACAGCCAAGCCGTGTACAATTTGTTAAAAACAGTGCCTAGTTTTACAGTATTCAAACAGTTTTGAATACTGGAACAGAAAAGTAAATAGTGCAAGGTGTGCTTTAAAGGTAAATATCACTGCGATTTTCCAAAAATCCTAACCTTTTGCAACGAACCATGAATCGTGCTTGTCGCAAAAATCCGCTTTGTGGCGTCGGATGCGAGTCTGGGTATTTTTTTTTGTAAAACAAACTTTGGTTAAAAACAACGATAGAACAGCGACAAGAATTGGACTCTTTCAGAAATATTCATTTCGTTATCTATGGAGGGGGGGACTTCTAGTATATAAAAGGATTATCAGACTCGTATTGAAGTTAAGAGCGCCCCCTTCGCATCAGCTACTCACAGTGCAGTGGTGTTGTTACCATGCTGTTCTAAGGATAGCTTAACCTAGTCGTCTAGTAAAATTTCATCTAAACAGGTGTGTCCTCCACAACTAATCTGTGCTTACAAAGCTGATCGTTCTCCAGTAATTCTTCCCTCCAGTTAATCAGCGTCGCTCCGATACATAATCGCACCAATGCCAAATAAATATTTTTCAAACCAATTTGTAGATCTTTGTGTTCTTTTAAGACAAGATTTAAAAGTTTTACAATGCTTCTTGCATGAACGGTCGGTAAAAGTTATTTTATTCTGATCGTTCTTATTTTTTCTGGACACTTATTTAGGACACTTACAAGATTACTCTTCATTTTGTATAGTTGTGACGTAAATAGTTTTGTCCTTTAGTTTTTTCTGTCAGTAAAACGATGCATATTCTTTTGTGTTATTGCCTAGTAGTCGAGCTTGTCTCCCCATCTGGGCAAGTCGATTTATCCGATCGACAGATATTTTTCTCTGGAAACTAAACTGAAACTGACATTTCGGTAATTCACCCACACCCTTTTTTATTTATTTTTCTTCTGTCATTTTTTTTTCTTTCCTTGGTCTATGGGGGTTTCGATTTTTATGTAATGCCCAAAAATCTCCTCATTCGGGCATATGAAGATAATTTTCTTTACTTTCAATGTGGAAATAAAACTTGAAACTGAAACAGAAGATGCTAATACGGAAGCAGGAACGAGAGCCGTTTATTGGATGCAAGCACATTTGCATTTCATTACGGCATGAGGTCCAGTCAAGGCGGCTAAAGCTGTGACAAGTTTGAAGAGATTTGGTGCACGCGTCTTTTCTGGAGTCAGGTCCCAGCATGGGCTCAAATGAGGGTCTTATGATCAAAGGCGCCGCTACGTAGCTCCAAGGTAAGTGGTGATCATAAAGATGACTGGACTAATCTGGCCATGGCTTTTTATGGATCTGCAGGAGAAAAGTAAAGGCTCAACTGTAAAATAAAGCAGCAACGAATGCCCCTAATATCTTACAAGGAGCGCTTCGTCTCTGGTCTACCGACGTCACTAGGTGAAAGGCGAAAATTTTGGGAACGACCCCCTTATCATAGATGGTAGACGCTTAGCGGCGCTCCGACTTTCGAGAGACATCTTAGTTCAGTTAGTTTTGTGTGATTTACATGCCGCTGTAATCCAGAAGGATGATTTTATTGAGTGCGAAAGCATAACAGGCGTTTCTTTTCTTCTTTTTGTTCATTTATGTGTGTTGTGATTTATAGATTGTTACGAAACAGTAAATTAGCTATATGTTATGAAGGTTTTATATTAAACCAATCTCTCTCTACCGCCAGGTCTTTCGTGGAATGAGCGGTCCAGGCACTCTGATGATTTGCCCTCTCACGAGAACCCCACTTGGGAGCTTCAAGAGCAGTGGCGGAACACAGTAGTTCTTTCATATTTTCGTCAACCAGCTCACGATGTGTTCATCGCTTTGGCCACCCTGTATCATTCATCCACAAATCCTCAATTTTCTGCAAATACGGCAAGGAAGAACGACAAAACTCAATATTTTATTTTGTTTATTTACAGTTATGCCCGTGTATAACAAAGGCGAAGTTTTCTGTCTTTGAACCAATTATGAAATTAAAAGAAGTAAGTGAATAGCTTCTGTCATCATCCAGCCGCAGTAAATTTATAAGTAAATTCAATAACTTTAGAATAAGTAAATTCAGTATTTGTTTCGTGTTTTGTTGTGTGTTTCTTGTTGTGCATTTATTTTTAATTGTTTGTTCTTGTATATAAAGTGTTTATACAACAACACAATGTTCATTTCCCTTTGTGTATTTACACCGTACAGATGTCTAATTACTATGGTACACGAAACAAAATCATTTAAAGTGATATCCATGAACAACAAAATATGTTTCTTCCAATGGACACGGGAAGTTGACTGGCAGAGCAGGCTGGACATCGACACCGGAAATCCACAAGTTCTAGATGGCTTTCGAAACCGCCGATTAAAAATTGACTATTACAAACACAGAGATGTATGATCCTATCGAGGGCACTGGGGCCCACTCAATCACGGAACAAGTTGATGTCTCGCGTGCCGAATGACACGCTTGGGACAACGCAGATGTTTAAACGATACGCAACTCAGTATAGCCCCGGGGAGTACAGTCCTTTTACCCCCTCCCCAGTGAAAACCTGCTGTGATTGAACAGCTCAGTCTGTCACCAATGTAGGTATGATGACAAATGGACCTGATGGGGTTGTAAGTTTACATTTGTGTATTGATTAGGACCAAGATCGACACCATATGAAAAGACATAAAAAAAAATGAAAGAAATAAACTTTGTGGAAGTTGTGTGCAGGTTTTTTTTTTCATTTCACCAAAGTGGTACATCTCACAGACACTAAATTTTTACAAGTCTAATGTTGTCTCCGAAACATGCTTTTTTGGTTAACTGACGAATCATTCAAATATCGTTTGTCTTGCTGTCACAAAAAAATAACAAGACCAAATGTATTTATGGGATCCCAAAAGGGACTGTTTGCTAGACTTTCTAACACAGACGAGATCCCGTAATATCCCGTAAACATGTAATATCACCGTAAACGGATTCAATAAATCTGGATCAAAGTATCCCTGAAATAAACATCAGCGGACTCATTTGTTTGCTAGCGCAATCAAAGGGATTCGTAGTCACTTTTGGGTAAGCCTTCCATTGTCGTTGTAGACGAACGCGAGGCAACACCAGAAAAACGGAATCTAAAAGCTTATATGACACTTGTAAGATCATTTAGCATCTTTGTCAGATAAGGTTTACAGTTGTCAAGGTCCAAGTTTCATCGTCCTAGCTTCTGTGGAAGTGCCCAAACTAGCAAAACCAGGACAGACCGACTGACTTTACGATCGCAGTATAGCACTTAAGTATGTTCAAGTGTCATACAAACAAAACATGAACGATATTGAACGAAGGATTAGGATCCGATTCCCAGCAAACTGTTCACGGTTCCAACAATCTTTTCAAGCTGAAACTAACACGATTTAATAATCCTCCACGAAGATCTTCCACTATATCATCAAAGCTGCAATTCTTCCCCCGTTAGACTCAACACTTATAACACCACGACTACAACCCCATAATTGAATACGCCAGCACACCCAGTACATCTCAGTACTGATCTCCCACGTTTGTACATCTACATATCCATCACGCTGTACATGTACCACTTGGTCGTCAATTACAAGAAGGCGGAGCTATGGGCATCGATTTAAGACACTCGGGGTGAAGGGTCAGCAAGGTAGGTTGTGGGAAGCGGACCGAGGTGTTAATGAGAAAATTCTTCGGCTCCCGTCCTAACACCACCCAAACCAGTTTCTGCCAAGCATTTAACAGACAATTAGTACTAATGCATCCTGTTGCCCATGTGCTGCTGTCATATCCTTTCAAATGCATACGTTAATTTGATGAGTTAGGATAAATAGAAAAGAAAGGGTCCAAGATGTATTATTCGTACTTGTTCACAACGGCCTTCCGCTAGCACGATATCTTGGTGAACTTCTTCCCCGTTTAAAGTTTCCTCCGTTGCCACCAGATGACGCGCGGAAATGTTGATGGTGCTCTGCAAGGTAGATTTTGGACAGAACGAGCTGGTCCTCTTGAAGCGAAACAAAGCAAAACTGACTCACATAATGAAATAGGTTAGTCGATGTGACAACACTGGCTAAAAAGCGTCATAAAACTTAACACTAGACTTATGTTAAATGTTATGAGAAATGAGCAGAAAATATGTCGTGACCGAGAAAGAACAATACCAGACAGTGAACAAAATCAACCCTTTAAGTTTAACTGAAAAGCCAACTTATTTTTGTGTCATTTAACTAAATACACTGAATTAGTTGGATTCTGCAAAGGGATTTTTTCTTTTCCACTATTCGCTCCAGTTATGACGTTCAGAATTTCTACGGACGTCCCCACAACGAAAATTCTACTATGACGCGGGAAATTTTAATCTCAACACAAACGCGGCTTTTCTGTGGGCAGTGGTAAGATTGGTGAAGATTACTTAATGCCTGAACAAACAAAAAGTCATAAATCTTTATCGGCATACAGCAAAAATACAAGCGCACAGATATTTAAATAAAATAAAAGATATTTATGATAGATATTTATGGAAAAAAAAAGATATTTATGGAAAAAATAAACCGAATTGAAATTGTAATTGTAATTGTAAATTGTAAGATGTACCACAAATCACACGGAAATTCCACTATTTGAAAATCGATTATTCGTGGATAGCGGAATAGCGAAGTAACGCATTTTCAGCGGGTCTTCAAGTCAATTTATGTGAATAAGTGATGGGTAACTAGATTGTCCTATCCCAGCCCTTTTCGGTTAAACTTTAACAAAAGAGGAGAAAAATCGCTCTATCAAAGGACATGTAGCAGAAAAAATATGTAGACCCCCCCCCCCCGCCTACACCCGACGGTCTGCTTCACCATTTCAAGCCGAAATCTTTATGCTTAGTAGGCAATAAGGGAAGGGAACATACGACAAATGTCATAAAAGTCACCTGGACATGAGTTAACATTCCAGATTCCGGTTGTGTGTTTTCTTAGCTTGATTTCCTTCCTAAATATTTGCAATTCAATCCCTTTGGACTTTCCTTTTGCTTCAACTGTATTAATCTAGTTTGGTTTTTGTTTAGTTAAAAATAAAACAAACTTGCTTGGTTACCGTTTAGTTCGACAACAACAAAAAATCTACCCGATTTTCCTAAGATATTGCACAAAAAACTCCCTATGTTCCGGATCTGAAGAGAGCTAATAATGGCCTCAATCAAGCTATGCCACTTCAGTTACCAGACGGTCAAAGCTGATTGGCTTCATCCATCAAAAGAAAAGTTGGAGCTCGTCGACCTGCCTCGGAGCCTGCTTATCTTTTCTGTTTCCATACCGGTGATGCTCTGTAAAAAAGCGACAATGCCTTTACATGTGACAGTTCACCAACTCAACGACAGGAACCGGTAGGATTTATCCACCTCTTTCTGTCCATATCGGGGAACCCCTTCGGAAAATTAGCGTTGGAAAAGTACAACAGGCTTATCTTAAACTCTCGGTTCAGAATTGGAAAGGATTTGTTCTATTTTTCTGGAATCGCCCCTCTTGTCGGTTCTAATCCTTTATCCAATTACTCTTTTTCTTCATTATTTTGTTTAATTTCCAGTCTGGACTGGAGAGTATTTATTTATTTATTCGGCGGAGTGGGCCAGGAAATCTAGCCGAAACTCAGGCCAAAAATGGCGATTGTCTCAATCCCCCAAGAACTGGAGAGTAGCCTACTACTATTTTTATTATCTATTGGAGACGGAAATTGTCTTTCATCTAACATTCCCGTGACATTCGTGCTTTACTCTATGCCGGGAGTCAATGTTTATTTATGCTTGTAAGTGCTGTAAATAATATTATAACCTGGAATTAAAGCAGAGAACTTAAAGCGACAGAAACAGTTTGGCTCTATCCGCAAAAGGAAGAAAGCGAAAACTTGTCTTCTGGCCTACTGTTGCTATTGCTAGACAACGTTTGTTATTCCCTGTACAGACTCGATATTAGGGTAACGCTTAGAAAAGTTGGACAAAACGAAGGAACACATCGGAAATATTCATAAGGACGGACTGTTCAAAGGAAATCACAAAATGTCATTGCTAACTGCTTTAGAAATTCAACAATTCAGGAATATTTTCAGGATTTCACAATTCCCAAGAAGTGGCACCATATTGACATTGTTTCTGAAAGTTCGGTGGAAGTAAAAGTTGTCATATTGTAATTCTTACTACTGCGGTGATGATGATGAGATTGTAGTTCATTTGATGTGTGGTGTGTGGAATTCAATGAATGGAGAAAAGAGGTAATTGGCGAGAGAAAATATAATGAAAGAGTGGATGGTAAGGATGATGAAGGATGAATGTTTTCTTACTGTGAAAAAAACTTGGGCGTTAACTGAGAGGCTTGCGATGGAGTATAGAGCAAGATCTTTAGATTATGAGCTGTAATTGTTAATCCTACAAGTTAGTGTACTTGTATAATTTTTGTTGCCATGGCTGCCATGGCCCTCGGACTTTTTTGGTAATATATTCTGATCAATGCTATTTAGCTGCTCATAATCGCTCATAACACAACTGTCAAAATAATGTTGAAATACTACTATCGTTATTAATAAAAATGATGTATTATCTCCTTTCTGTCTAAAATTGAGCATTACTTCAGACAATATAACTCCTATGCTCCAATCATGGCTCTTTCGCTACGGTGCACAAAATCAAGCGAGGCAATTTTCCAGTTGATGCTACAGCCTTTAAGGCATGTAAACACATATCCAGAGTCCCGTAGTGTTTGCGGTGGCACGGCACACAACGGCATGACACTCAAAGGTCTAACTAGCTTCAGGCACCACACTGTTCCTTTAATTTGAGCGGTTGTGCGGTAACGTTGACACTGAATAATCATATACTTTACTTGTGTTTTATAATATTGTGGCATTCATTTCCACTTCATGCTGTTTTCAGAGCAATGTTCACATGGTTAACTGTCATCCGAGCGATCTACAGTTAATTCCGCGTGAACTTCGCATAAAAACAGCGGGCTCTTGCAATATTTTACAATAGTCGACCGAAACAGTTCCAGGAGCAGAGTGCTTACTGAAGCATTCGAAGCGACTATCGACTATTTCAATGTAGAGCCAAATGCAATCGGTCTGTTCAGAATAATGTATTAGTTCAAAATAATGTATATACGTTAATAACGACAATACTGACTGTAAACTAAATTGAACAAGAGCTACGAACTCATATGGCACTTGTTACGAGCAGGTGGTGCAAGAAAGTAGACGAGAATCTCACAAAATACCCCCTTCAGCCCCCTTAGGTTCGGACCCAGAAATAGGATATCTAGTTTCACTTGAGTCTAAGTATTTCCGGCATTGCGTCGGATCATCTAGGTCATATTACTTTTCTACTTCTTAAGTTTAGATCGACCCGCTTGATCCCTAAACGTTCCACACCATTTCCGGTACCCCCCCAACTCCCCCTGCCACGGCCGAATCTGGTTCGGACACATAAATTAATCATCAAAAGCATATTTTCTTACCGCCTATCAAGTTTCACTCGAATCTGAGCAATCCCCCCCCCCCACCGTGCTCGGATTCGGTCCGGACCCTAAATGGGACCCTAGGTATGTCATCTACGGCATAAGGCCTCTCTACTTTCCAAGTTCGTTAAAGTCGCTCCACTCGTTTGACCCCTATGTGAGCCACAGAATGTCCGGGACTCCCCCTCCAACTCCCCCTCCCCCACTGTGATACGACACGGGTAAATTAAGTTCCCATCTCAGACATCTCCTCTTCTCGTCCAACAAGTTTGAACTGACCCGGAGCATATCTGCAACTTTCCGGTTCCCGCTTCGTCCTTCTCCTACTGTGGCCAGATCCAGACCGGACGCCAAATAACGAAACTAAGACGCATAAAATTGGTCCTGTCCAACTTGCATCCCATTCCTTCGGTTTTTGTGCTCGTCAATAAGTTTCAGGAACCCCCTCCACCTCCCCAACCATGACTGCGTGTAGTGTTCTGTAGTAAATTCTATCCCGATCCCTTTACTCTAAGCGTTTCATGAGACTTCCTGTGCCCCCTTCTAACTCCCCCCACGAGTATCTGATCCGTGGAACATCTGAGACGATAGGTCTTTCCACTTGCCAAGTTTCATTCAAATCCCTTCACCAGTTATGCAAGGTTGGGGAAACGACTATTCTCAAGTCAGTCCGTTCGGGTCAACGATATGCCTTCTAAATTTTATCGTCTTAGTACCGAACTCGCGGGATCACCGAATTCCGACCCCCCCCCCCCAAATCCCTCCACAGCGCCCGAATCAAGTCCGGTTATGTCAACGCTCTACGACTTGTGCTTGTTCTTTCCACCAAGTTTCGTCCCGATCCCTTCACTCTGAAGCGTTTCCCGAAATTTCCGGTTCCCCCCTCCAGCTCCCCCCAAGGTCACCGGATCCGGTCCGGATTTTAAGTTGGTCGTCTAAGGAATTTCATTAAGATCCGATCAACCGTAAGTTATAAATACCTCAAGATTCCGGATTCCCCCTCCCTCTACTCCCCTCAGGATGCTCGGATCGGATCATTTGGGGTCCCTGATATGCCTGCCAAGTTTCATCGTCTTAGCTTATGTGGAAGTATCCGAACTAGGAAAACCTGGACCGACCGACGGACGGACAGAAATCGCGATCGCTATATGGCACTTGGCCGAGGGGCAAGTCCCAAAAAACAGAAAACTATAAACAAGATTTTCAACATTTAGAATTGAGTTTACATGTGTCGATCTAACTGCCATATGCAGAGAGGGGTTCATTAAGTACTGTACTGACCATGCGATGAAAATTGATAGTACCAATGTCACACTCTTTTCGTCAATTCCAAAAGCCACTTTTTTCAATAGCCTTAATCCTATTGGTTTTAAATGTTGCCTCAACCTCGTTTTCGCCTGGAAACACCAAAACTTCTTTATTCACCGAAATGTTTATTGGTGGCTTACAAGTAAGCTTGTGTTTTTGTTTGCAGACCAGCTTCCAGTCCCCTCCTCTCTCCCACTGGGAATTCCTTCACTAAAGGTCTCAAACAAAATTAATCTATTTCCTACAGTTTCAAAAAGACCCACTATCAGAAACTCTACTGTATCAAATACTGGAACTCGGACAGCAGTGAAAAAAGAAAAAAAAGAAAAATGTATCCAAACTTTGACCACGACTGTGAAATACTTTAGACTTAATATACTTTAATATTTTTTTAATATTCTAACCTATTTTTCTGTGAACATTTTGTTTTGCTTTTTATTGCTTGTTGGTCAACTATTGCTATTGTGGTAATTTCTGCTTGTGTATTTAGTAAATTATCTATTTTTTCTCTGTTTGTTCTTTATATCTACTCCGTCTTCTTGCCGTGTACTGGGTAAAAAAAAATCATCATTAACATCATAACTGGAACATACCTCTACCGTACTCAGTGGATCGAAGCCTATTAAGGCATCGTTTCCTCTTTTGCTTTTTCGAGCATGTCTTCTGAGAGGAATAATGGCGTTCCTGATTATAGGACTTGGTTCATATTGGGGGCAAAATTCGCTACTTCAAGGCTACATAAGAAGCCATAATCTTCATAAAATTGTTCTTTATAGAGAGTTCAAAATTATATGCTTCAAACGCTAATGCGCCTGGTTTTCAGGGAACTGGTTTCCTGCTAAATTGCTCGGTGATTATCCCCGCCAGTCTTTATTAGGCAAGGTAAAAATGTGGACATTAAACTGCAATAGTTCTGATTCATTGCCTTGTTTTATGTTCCTTCCTTGTGAGACACTCCCCAGTTGTAACTGGTAATTTTTCAATGTTGGCCCAACCCTAGCTGTGCTTTATATGGATAATCTAGGGAACACCGCTGATTATAGCATTCTATAGGTCCTATGAGAGGCCGAGAAGAGACGATATGGTGCAGAATCAAGGATTCAGGGACAATTACAGATAAAACTATCAAGAACAAGACCAAAGGTTTCGATGGGATCCCAAAATTTTAATATTTGCTCCAGGCAATCCGGTCTTGTAGATTTTCAGTCTTCAACGGACTTCTTACACAATTTTCCTTTTTATATTTAGAAACAGATTAAGGCCAATGGAAATAATTGGAGAAGACCAAGTTCGTATTTGACAGTACAAAACGGATACGCCAGCTGTATTTCACCAAGTTCAGATATTTTCAGATATCCATTTTGCGCTGTCAAATGTTCAAATATGGGTTCAGCATATGGTTTACCCTATAGCCTACGTCGTGTCTCCTTCCTTCCTTACTTCTGCCGAGCTTCCGGTTTCGGCCGGATTCCGGACAATACTGGTCTGGCAAACAAAACTAAAGCTCAAAAACGAATTCAGCATGTATCCTTGCCCCCATATAGAACCTCTAATCAACTTCAGACTGAACTTTAACTTTAACAAATTATCCGGTTTCAGCCGGATTCCGAGCGATCTATACGTCCGGTGAGAAAATGATTGTCATATAAGAATTCGGCATGTCTTCTTACCCGCAAATCAAACATCTTATCAAATTTAAATAAGATTTTTACTTTAAATAAATTCTCCGGTTTTAGCCGGATTCCAGCCAAACTAATTGTCCGGCGAGAAAAGAATTTTCAAATTCGGACTCGGCACGTCTCCTTACCCCTAAACTGAACCTCTAATCAACTTCTGAGAAAAGTTTTACTTTTCACAAATTTTCCGGTTTTCGCCGGATTCAGGGTTAACTATTTATCCGGCGAAAAAATAAATTCCGTATTCGGATTTAGCATGTCTCCTTACCCCTAATTAGACTATTTCATTAGCTTTTAAAAAAGAAATTTTGGTCCCCTTAATTTTAAGCCCCTCTCCCACCCAAATATAGGGCTACATAGCCCATCTGTTCTTTGCCACCTGTACTTTGAGCTAAAGAGTCCTCATGCCAGGTTTCATCAAACTATCTCAACCCCTTGTAGAGTTATCGTGCTAACAGACGGACAGACGGACGGACAACTTTACGAAGTCATGTATCCCTCCACTTACGTTTTGGGATCCCAAAAAAACAATCCTGCGTTTACCTGCAGAGAAAGCCGAAGGGTTGCCACGCCAGACACTAATTAATCACTCTTGCTTTCCGAAATTACAGAAATGGCAGCTAATTCTTCTTGACAAATTGTTTGGAAATCTTTTTTTTTTTTTTTTGCAATTTTGACAGTATTTTCTGAGAAGTTCCATAAAATTCTGGGCTGTACAAGCTGCATTAAATTACACTGGATACTGATGACCAAAATACTGAACTACTACATTTCAACTTCTTTTTATACTGAAAACAAAAAACGTAAGCTATGACTTATTTTTAAACTACAAAAGAAAGGTACTCAGCTATCTAATGAACGACTGCTTTTCTTTTCGACTTCTGTGTTTACATCACGACTATTTTATGAGCAGACAAACCAAAAAGTGAAGTAGGACTCTTCTTTTTGGACTGAATGCAACAAACTACAACTTTTCTTAGGTCATAGAAAACAAATAACTTGGATTATCGAAGAAACGAAATCGAACTTTTTAGACTTCTTGTGTAACAGTAAATACGGTAAAATAGTACGATTACCAATTTCAAGAATTTTTTTTCGATTTCTAAGATACAATCACAAACATCCCCAAATAGAAAGTGAAACACCCTTGGGGCGCTGACCATTCTACATGAATTTCTTCGTCAAATAAGCACCTTCTTCGAATGAGCCACAGCGACTCGCGAGTATTTTCTATCAGAATGTTAGGATAAGTTCCCCGACAGGACTATCCCGATCAATCTGCAATATATGCAAGTTGGAGACCTCCTTTTCATACTTATCTGTGAGAACACACAAAAGGATGTTCCTTCTTTCAATATTCGTCTTCTTCTATGAATGAACCACGGCGAATCTACGAGTTTTCATATCAGAATTTCAGGATAGGTTTCAGAAGAATCGATAGGCGCTGTCGTAGTGATTGGGTGTTCCGGGTGAATGATCGTTTTCACTGGAGCCTTTTGCAAGATGTATTGTGAACCTTCTTTTACTATGTAACCACGAGATCTGCACATTCATTTCGATCAGGTAAATTTTTTAATATGTAACCACGAGATCTCCATATTCATTTCGTTCAGGTTAAGTACAGAGTATCTAACCCTTCGCTCACCGCCTATCAGTCTTTTGTCCAGTATCGCGATTCAGGACCTTAGACACTTAAGCACAAGATCAAGCCCGTCACAAGCTTAGCAAATGGGGGGCGCAATATTTGCTGTGCATGTGTTTTCCTTGTTCTGTTAATGTATATGCTTCATGATTAGATCTTTAGTAATAAATAAATGAAATGAAATTCTGGTGAAACGTGATTTCGGTCACCGACGGACAACAAAAGAGGACCGTGCACGACATTCTCGTACATAACCGGGCTGTCACGAATACGGAAAAAAAACGGCTCCCTCAGATTGTTTCAGTTTCAGTTTTCTTTATTAACAAAATAAAATAATACACTGTAAACTAACTACACCCTAAGAGAGCACTGCCCGTAACGGAACCGGCTCCCTGAATTGAAATTGAATTCAATCAACCACATATGGCCACAGTCATGGGTGTCAACCCTCGTCGCCTACTTAAGTTTTGACTTTTATTTTTACTTCTAAGTTGTTCCCATTTTCATTGACTCAGGGGATATATTTAACCGTAGGATCCCCAGACCTTAGTTTATGTATGGTATTGCAATTCAGGGCATCTCAGCACAAGATTAAACTCTGTTAATCAAGTGATTTTGGTGACCGACGGATCTTTAAACAACTGTCCAACATTAACAAAAGGAAATGATGTTCTCATATGTGACCGAACTGTCACAACATTCAGAAACACTAAGTGCTCCCAACTACCTACACAGCTGCGAAATGGGAAAAAAAGCAAAGCAGTGAAACATGCCTAACCATCCACCCATGACCAGATACTACAACCAAAGGGTAAGGGAAGACCAACGTGAATAAATACATGCAAAACTCGACGATTATTCAGTCCACATGCGACTTCCAATATTATCACTGAATAATGTGCTAAATCGTCCGGAAGGTGGAGCATTAACCCTTCCAACAGCCGAACAATATGCATCCGCCAAGAACTCCATAAATAAGACATTTTTTACGGAAAACAACCCTTTCTGACCCATCATTGCTTATTCACGTGTCAAATGACACTCGTGCTGGGGGCGTCGGAGTGTGAAAATTTGCAGTTCCGTGGAATGTAATAACATTTGGAGATGGGATTCTGTTCACTGAGTCGGTCAGAGTAGTAAAGGGGGGTTCAGAGAGCATGCAAATACTAATTCCGGTCGGGATGGGAATAGGAAAACTCCGCTGGTTGGAGACAGCCATCCCGTCCTGCACGGGAACTTGTGGGCCTGTGATAAAATCCATCACCTTCACGGATCTTGGAATGGCGACATCATAATTTTTTTTAGAGGCCTCAACATACGCTGTTTCTTACTTTCTGCTTAAATCCACTTCTCTCTGTATGTATCATGATCGCAAAAATCTTTGCCTTCAACGTTAAGTGTAATAATAAGGAAAACAACGAGTATTCATTCCCTCAGGTACAACTCGCAAGTGACTTGCTCCTATGCTCAATACATGGACGTGGTTCGTCAACGCCGGGAATCTTAGTTTCCTCTAATGAACATGATCACTCGCCACTGAATAATTAGCAATGTAATATCTATAAATGATAATATCAAAATTGAACAAGTTCATCCCTGAAAATATTTTCAATGTCTGCTTTCATTTTTATCAATGTTTTTGCTCGACATTGGTTGCTATGTCGGACAAGAATGTGTCATGCATGAAAAGTTGGCGGTCACCCACAAGAGTCACGCGGCAGCTGAAGATTGAATTCATTTTATTTTCATTCATTCATTAATTAGTGTACTATCTCTGTACTATCTGTATACTATACAACACATATATGTGAACCAGAGACACGATCCCCAGAAGCTATGTTGTTCGGGGATCCACCATCCACTAGTCTAAATTAAGGACTACTATGTCTAGTCCTGGCATCGATACGGTCTTAAAAACATAAGTGAGGAATGGCTGAAATCACTTCCCCATTAACTTTCAATCGGTTTAAAATGTTTTCTTCTTTGTTGAATCATCTTTGGCATACAAATTCTGCAGATAATATTCACAGATTGGTTTTGTCTTGCAGCATTTACAGCTGGAAGAGCGGCTTGGAAATTTAGGAAGACGGATAATTCAGAAATCAAAGTGAAAAGTTCCATGCGTCAACGGACGCGTGGGAACAAAAACCTTTGTCTTTAGGCCTACTTTAACAGGCAATTCGTTCTGTGAATGACGGACTGAACACGAATTTAGTTTGATCACAAAATGATGACCAAACCTAATGAACTATCTCAAAATAATATTTGGTTGTAAAATAATATTTTGGTAAAGCGGAAAGAAAGCTTCATCAGCTTCTTTGCCTTAACAAAACATTTACGAAATCGTAATAATTTGGTGATAATAATACTTTGGCAAAGCCTTCAAACAACAGCCTGGCAGTCTAACCATATCGCACTGAATTCCGGACGAGCTCCTTCTTTAATGTCAGCGGGTTTAACTTTTTCTGACGCAAAACACAACCCATTCGACGCTACATTTCCCTTCGTTACGAACCAAACGGAGAGACGGATTAACGTAAAAAACTCGAACTCTATGCAAACGAGGTGCTCATGCCTCTTTTTAAGGGGTTGATGGATTTATTTCGTGCTCACGGGGACTTGGACTATTTGTCACTTGAGGTTGGGACAAAAACTTTGTTTCCGCACAAGGAATTTCGCGCTTTTGTTGACAATATAATTTATCGGAAGGGTTTTGTGCTGCTGACAAGATCGATCATAGCACAGCAACGAGGGGCATTTGTGATAGGCGACAGACGTCCTGGCACTTCAAATACCTTTATTACGAAATTGCAGAGAAATTCCGAAGTCGAAAAGCATTCAACGACTGTTTGTTCTGCCGACACTAGTGCGTGATCAGTGTTTACGATCCTAGTTAAAAGTTTGATAGTTGCAAGATGTTAGAACCATTCTGATGCCTACTTGCAACGTTCATCTTTAATTATGTAATGATATGCCAGTGATTTTCAAGTTGACCTTTATTTTCGTCAAATCGGTTCTAGTTTTAAGAGATCAATTCTCTGATTCAGAGAAAAAAATCAGTAAATTTAAAAGCACCTTTTACTGTTATTTCAAATACCTTTATTACCATATTACTGGTGATGTAATTCAATGCAATTGATTTATAGCCCGTTAAAAAAAACAATGGAGGGCGCGTAGCCCTGGTGATGGAGTGCAACAAAAGAGCAAAATAGACAACATGTAGTAAAAGTTACACTGAACAGAACATAGACAAAACTACAAATCAACGGCGGTTGAGTTCACTAGCGAAAGATTTGAAATCTTCCACACTTTTGTCAATAACCTCTGCATGCAGCAACAGTTGAAATTTCTGTGCCAAAAAGTACTAGTCTATGGGGACAAATTCGGCATATATTTGGAAAATCAAAAACAGATCCAATATTTTCTTTATTGTTTAGAAAATAAATTGCCAGAAAGGGGACAAAGCAAGAAGATGGGATTTTTGTAAGGATTTTTGTTTTGTTGTAAATAATAAAACCTTGAACCTTGAAATGGGGCACAGTTAGACTGTTGTGGAGATGGAACCGAATAAGATGTGTGAAATTAGAAGCAAGGGAAACATGAGGAATCCGTGCCTTTTTATTAAGGTTTTCAGTAACATGCTTGATGGTTGGTTTTAAAGCTTTTTTCCGATGGGCATACAAAGGTAAACCGGAATCTCGGAAAAGGGAATGGATATTTCAGAAAGTTCAGTCGTTCGTCGGAATTAATCTCAAGACTGAAACCGACAGCTACATCAAAACTTAAACCGATCTCGTGATGTTCACGTTGTAATTTGACAACGTTTTTACACAGCCCAAAAAAGGACGAATTGATTTCAAAAATAAGATCAGCGTATCTAAACAGAGACACATCTACACCACAGTATATACAGATGCACTCAAAAAAGTTCTGAGCAGAAAGGATTCAGTTGTTAAAAAGAGCATGAGAAGATTTTCGACGTTAATTACAATATATTAGATAAATCTTCCGGATTTCTACCTATAGCAAGCGCCAAGTTCTACTCTAGCAGCTGGCAGTTAAGTAGGTCAGTTCAGATTATTTCGCCTTTATATTGCAGTAAAAAAACAGACTAGAATACTCCAAGGTCTTTCAGCAGGATATCTGAAGTTAGGTTCCAACTCGGAGCGAACTGTCTACCCTTTCGACATAATATATGGGCCCATACACATACCTAGCTAGATGTCAGGGCACATCGCAGGATGCAGTTTCACTGGACAGCTTTTTTTTGGGGGGTTATTACTTTTGTCCCAACGACGATGGTTTGTTCTCATGCTGCACGAGTCTCTTCATAGCGATAGAGTAGGACGATCAGTTACTCATTTTTGCTTAGAGTCAACTCATCTCACTATCTCGTAATACCGAAAACCTTGTTTTACCATCTTAAGTGCCATAATCACTGGACAAAAACGCACATACATTCACTTCCTTCGAGTTGTTACTCAAAAGTGGCTAGCCCCTTTGTTCACTACCTGGACGCGGTTCGGCGACACCGGGATTCTTAATTTCTTTGGACAAGCAATCATCTCTGAATGAATAACAATGTAATATCTGCGAGTTTTAAATATCAGAAAGTGATAATTTTCTTACCAATATTTTCAATGTCTGCTTTAATTTTGATTTATGTTCTTACGTGAAAATGGTTGCTATGTAGGAAACGACTGTTTCCTGCCTGAATTTTGACTGGTTTTGATGGTTACTCACAAGAGAGGGTAGGTTTGTGCCAAGCAGATGGCCAAGACGAGTAAACTGTCAGAAGTTCCATAACAGATAACACAAGGATACGCAATTTCAACAGACAACACTTGGGATTAATCTGTTGTGATTTTGAAAACGTTATGCATTCAATGTTATGCATAACAAGCTTTGGCAGCAAGAGCCGAAAAATTGCCGAAAAAGCATCTGCTGACTTTTTGGTTTGTCGTCATGATATCGGAGAAGTCAGCAGATGCTTTTTCGGCACTTTTGCGGCTCTTCCTGGCCATGCTTGTTATGCAAAACATTTAATGCATAACGTTTTCATAATCACAGAAGATTACATCCCAAGTGTTGTCTGTCGAGACCGCGCATCCTTGTGTTATCTGTTGTGAAACTTTTGACAACGTATGTCCAGGTTTTAATACGACTTTAAGCAAATTACACGTAACAAATACGGAATCTGCATAGCGACATCGAATCCATCTAGCGGATATCTGTGATTTTAGAATAGGAAACTCTCTATCTCTCTTATGACTACTTACTACCTCTATCCCTCTGGCATTTAATTCACGCAAATAAATTCATTCCTTGAGGTGAAAAGGAATGGTTCGTGCCTCTAGCACTTGTTAATAATATTAGTTTACTCTTACCTGGTGTGTTACGATGTCCTTCCATAAGATCGTACTTGCACATGTCGATTCTTCTTTTTCACACTACTCCTTAACTTACACTGCCGTTACACGATAACAAATGTTTGTTTGAACTTTGTTTTCACAAACGGTTAAAATTATACTTAAACTAAATGACAGCAGAACGGGAGAGTTCAAAATCAACATTGCTGTAATAGACCACAAGTCCTCGCATAAGTCCCACTATCTTGAGCGGCTTGAGCCTGAAGAGAACCCTTGCCATTCAGGGCCGAAATATAGCTCCAATAAATTTCAGCTGACTTATCCGTTTTGCACTGTCAAATATCCCAATATGAGATCATTTTTTTTTTCAAGAATAGAAGATGGGAAAGATCGAGCCCCGGGAAAAATATTGGGAAAAAACTATAATATGTGTCGAGTATACACAAGTCGTATATTTTCAGAGGAAGATACAAGTGAGTCAATAGATACACAACAAATATCAAACAAAGCAGTGCCACTTGTCTCGCCCAACCTTTGGATTTGACCTTCTAATCTGCTGCCTGAAAACGTTACCCAGAGTATGTTTGGACCAAGGAAGCCTCCCCCCCTCATTAGTTCAAGCAAACGTATACCAATATTATCCCACACAAACAAACCATAACAAGAACATATAAGCCTACGGAGATTTTCTTGGTATTTAACGATCTGTCTGAGGCTTGTACCTGCAAACATGGATAGCAGTATGTTAATTTATCAACCAACTTATTTATTACTTAATGGTCGTAAGCTTTATAATGATAATGTATAACCGATGATATTCAATGACGTTATCCAATTAGTCTCTAAAACCGACTACAAAAACCTCGACAAAAACTTAAGGAAACAGAAATTTTAATCATTTCTTAATAAATAAATATTTAATTTGCCCTTTTCGTGCACGCGACCTCTGGTTCCAAAGCAGACAGTAGCTGATTTGTAAAATTATTTTTTAAATAATTAATAAATCAATCAGCAAAGTATTTTTATATTCCCAACCTTAGCCTGCGGACCTACCCAGCTAACAACACAAATGGCACTGCTTCATACTAACTAAGTTTAAAAGTAATCAGATACAACCAATGAAAAAGGCTACAAATCTTAACCGATTTTTGAAATCGTAGCTTAACAATAAAAGTTAAAACAAACAGCTTATGGCGTCACGAATAATAAAATAAAAATAAACGATAACAACGAATTACAACTATTGACAACGTATGAGATCAGAGTCAAGTCACTGCATATGGTTAAAATAATCACAAGCTTAAGCAGTAATTTATATTTCCCAATTTTGTTTTATATATCTTCTTGTTTATCATACAAAAATTCGGTGACTTTCCATTGACGAAATCATTATTTTGAGAAAATTTTGTTGGAAGCCTCCAACCCCCTAGGCAACAACTTTATAACCTACTTAAAATTATTATATCATGGTATTTTTTCTGCCATAACACATCTAGCTGACAATATGTAGATTAGTAAAAGTATCACAACTTGGAAAGCCTGAATACTCTAAACCCTCCGTGTCAGGACATCTAAGGCCCTTCACCTACCCTCAAATAAACTACCATTTGGTTCTAATCACATTCTAGTTAGTTTTTAGAAACCAGGTCCGCAAACACGTCATCTATTAGGAACTGTAAAACAACTTCCATTGACCGTTAGATGGCTTTCAAGATACAAACGCCGTCGAGCCGAGGCAAGTGACAACGAAAATAAATAAAGAAAACCTTAACGAAAAATACGAATGAAATTTAGAATAAATCAGGGTAGAACCCGGACATCCATGACGCAGGTAAAAAAAAAAAACATTAAAGATTCAAAAAACCATTAAAGATTCATTATACGCCCTTTCAACTTCCCGAAACTCTCCTTTTTACAGTTCTAACTAGAAGGCTTTTCGACAAATCAGACGGACACCTCGATAGAAACTACCTCTTGGTTTCAACCAAAGACATTAGCAGTGGAAAGACAGGAAAACCACAAGCCCCATGAATCGCTTGTAACGAACCGCTCTGTTGATATCTCGACCGATCGTTCTTTAAATCATCATCAAACCAGACGTGCACGTGTTGTTGTTTTCAATTTTTTTGCTAATTTTTCGGCGTTTGTTCTATTTTTCTCCTCTTTTCAGTTATTTCTCCAATTTCCTTCCAAATCCTTGGAGCTTTTCCCCCCAGGAATCCTAAGCGCAGCCTTCTTCTTCTTCCTCTTGTTTGTTTGCACTCACATTCAGCGCTTGAAGTTGGACAGACCAAACGCTAGGTAGCGGGCTGCTCGATTTTCCACGACTCGGTTTCCGCGAAGTTTCCTGTATTTCGTACCGTCTTTGGTTCCAACGATTTTCTGTTTGATTTTTAAATCACGCCCGAAGATTCCCTCGCCATCTATCAGAAAATACAGAATACAATCCCGTAAAGCCGTTAGATGGCCGTCAAGATATACAATGTATTCAAGCTGAAACGAATGCTAACGAGATTCATGAGGATAAAGAAAAAAAAGCCTCACTAAAAACTATGGATAAAAAAAATCCCCTCCAGATAGAAGTGCCTCTGCCGACCCGCCAACGTATCTTGACCAGCACTGCCTAACAAGTCACATAAGTCAAAAAGGCATTAAAATAAGATAATTTGTAGATTTAAGTGTCAAAAATGCACTAAAATAACAGAATACAGAGATTAAAGTGTAGGGAGAGACAGCTTGGGTTCCACTAGGTCGGTTAACTCTGTCTGAGCCTCCCTGCAGGGTATCTTTAAAGTATCCTCAGCAGTCAGTAATGTCCCAAAACCATGATTAAAAAAAAAAGCTAAACAAGCTTTTTAAAAAGCTTAAGCATGTGTAGTCCAGTACCAGGACACCCACGTCTATCCCGCTGTTGATTCAACTATTTTCTTCTCCTTCGTTTTATTAACCCGTGTTACTGTTTCATATTTTGTCTATTTAGTTTAACCCAGAGCAAAATAACACTAAGCAAAATAACACTAGAGTTAGTTTGCTCTGGTTTAACCCAACCTTGTATTAATCTTATTTGTCTAGCATGATTAATATTCAAGTGTAAAGTTCTTTGGCAATGGAATAAAGCAACAAAAATATCTACTTGACGTAAAAAGCCATAAAACCCGAAATACCATGCGTAGCTCCAAAAATCCCTGAAACACATAATCTATTAGCAACAAGCAGGATTGCTCTCCATTTTCTGAAAGTACCCCCCCCCCAAAAAAAAAAAAGGAAAAGAAAAAAGGAGCTTGACAAATTGAACGTTGTCATTTACGAAACGCAAAAAATACAGTAAATTACAAAATAGCGTTTAAAACAAGGTGCGGAGTTTCTTCTGGCACAAGCAAGTAATCTGGCAACAAACCTCGACTACACTTTAAAAGAGTTAAAACGTTTATTAACAGCTAACAAGAGCTGGAAGCTCATATGGCACTTGCAAGGCTGGGTCAGAGAATGAAAGTAGGAATTCGTCAATTTGTGGGTTTGTTCTGATCATTTGTAATCAAAACTCTTGAAGTAAAAAACATGACGAACTCATCGGGAGCACGAAAATGTATATTTTGCTCAAAAGTATTGTTTGTACTTTAAGGAAATCACTCGTGAGGGATCATAGGGATCACGAAAATGTGTATTTTGCTAAAAAGTATTTTTTGTACGTTGTGGTTGCGATTAGTACTTTATAAGGAATTATTAAGGAATTCAGTTGTAAGCAAAACCCTTGAGGCAAAAATGATCATGGGCTCATAGGGATCACGAACATGTATATTTTGCTTTAAAATATTTTTTTGTACTTTGCGGTTAGCATTAGTACTTTAAGGGATGGTCGGATCAGGGAACTGACTATTTCTAAGCCAATCATGCCAAGCCCCTAATTTACAAGCCAAGTTTTATCGTCATAGCACGTCTGGAAGTACCTTAACTTGCGATCATCGGAATTCCGGACCCCCTCCCTCTAACTCCCCCACAGTGCCCGAATCTTGTCCGGTTGTGTCACTTACGTACATAGGGCTTGTGCTTGTTCTTTCCACCAAGTTTCATTCCGATCGCTTCACTCCAAGCGTGTCACAAGTTTTCCGGTTCCCCCCTCCGACCCCCCCCCCCCCCCACCTTCATCGGATCTGGTCCGGACTTGAAACTGGGCATTCGAGACATGTGATCTTTCTACGTATCAAGTTTCATTATGATCCGATCACCCGTTCGGAAGTTATATATACCTCAAGATTCCGGATTCCCCCTCCCGTCACTCCCCCCACGATGGTCGGATCGGGAAGTTGACTATTTCCAGGTTAATCTGGTCGAGTCCCTGATTTGCCTGCCAAATTTCATTGTCCTAGCACACCTGGAAGTAACTTAACACCGTATCACCGGAATTCCGGACCCCCCCTCCAACTCCCCCCACAGTGCACGAATCCGGTCCGGGTCTGTCAATGACGTACCTAGGGTATGTGCTTGTTCCTCCCACCAAGTTTCATCCCGATCGCTCCAGTCTAAGCGTGTCACATGATTTCCGGTTCCCCCTCCGACTCCCACCCCCACATTAATCGGATTCGATCCAGACCTGAATTGGGACATCTGAGAAATGACGTCTTTCCAAATATCAAGTTTCATTAAGATCCAATCACCCGTTTGAAAGTTATGCATGCCCCTAAATTCCGGATTCCGGCTCCCCTCCCTCCCCCCATGATGGTCGGATCGGGGAAGTGACTATTTCTAAATTAGTTTGATCGGGTCCCTGATATGCCTGCCAAGTTTCATCGTCCTAGCACATCTGGAAGTACCCTAACTCGCGATCACCGGACTGACCGACCGACACACCGACCGACGGAAAAGTGATCGGTATATGGCACTTGGCCGGAAGGCAAGTGCCATAAAAAAGGATGAGGCTAAATGAGGTGCAGGCCTGTAGGCTAAGCTATCGCATCCAGAATCGTATTCGCTTTTTAGATGGAATATGAGCAGCTTCCTATAAAGATCCAATTACGAAAATGTTAATTTTTTTAAGAATAAAAGCAAAATAACGCTCTGACTATAATGAAACTTAGCCGGATCTGAAACTGTAAATGTACTTAGAAACAAAGTGCGGAGTTCCTTATTAAAATCCTGATTGATATGAAAGCAACTGCAACTACAGTCATATACGCTTATTAAATGGTGTACGGGCTGGCTTCTTTGAAAACTGAAGCTGACTGAAAACAATTAAAGGCAAAAATATGTTCAGATTTTCTCAAAAATTTTGCCAGACTGCGAGTACGAAGGCACTTAGCCACAAAATAACCTGTTCCAGCCTTTTAGCCTATGTGAAAGCTCGGTCCAACTTAGGCTAGAAATATTTGGAGGGAATGGAAGTTGGCAGAATGAGCGTTAACAGTTGGCAAGAATCCTCAGGGTAGCCCTAGCCCATAGAGAAAGGTGCCAGTAAAAGGTCATCTTTCTATTTATTCTCGACTATTTGTGTAAATTTTGTATATATATGCCACGGCCGTTGGCTCTTCGAACTAATAAATAAAATCGATTCTAGATACTACACCACATCCTATTCCGCCTTATCCAGTTTATCCTACCACTGATTTATTTTTCTTCAACTCTTATGTGTCTTAGTGCCCGAACAACCATCTGTATGACGAAATTCGATTACTCGGATGTCCGGAAGAAACTCACACCTACTCACTTGTCAATCCTAAATTAACGAATCAACAATACCTTAAGCAGCCTGTCCAGCAGAGAGATGGCACTCGCATCGTCGTCAGGGGTCACTTACTTCAAAGAAGAAATGAAGCTAGAGCTAGTGCTCGTTGTCAGACGTCGGCTGGGCCGGGAAAAAATGGCAGCTAGGGGATTCCCCTTTTGAGACTCCGATTCCTCACCGGTTTGAGTGTTGCGATCGACAAATAGCTTTCGGAACCTGTAAAAATTGTTTGTTTAGTAGCTGTTGTGTGGAGGGAGAGAGCACTCACATCGAAACTTAAAACAAGTTACAAATTAAAAAAAAAATAAAACAAGTTAAACATTCGGAGACAGACGGCTTCTGATTGGCAGTACAGTAGAGGTATGCTTTTTTGAACAGATACTTAACTTTGAACAGTGCAGTTTTTGCTAAATAAAACAATACGAAAACATTATTATGTTCTCGGAAGTTCCAAGGAACACCAGCATTTTAATTTTATCGCAGCAAATGGATGAACTGGAACTGTGTTTAGGAAGTAATTTTTATGTGACCCACCATCTGAAAGCGGAGTATATAAAAGAAAAGAAATAAAATATACAAAAATACAATTTATCACATCTTCGGCCAGGAAATAGTGTAAAACGTCATATACTGGTTGTGCCCAGTTGTTAACTAACAGTCAAAGAAGCATACTTCTACTGTAGGTGCAACAGAAGCTGGCTTATCTGTTCTTGCTTCTTCGCAAGTTCGTCGCAGTGTACTGTGGTTCATATTTTTGGGTACGAGGTGCTTCCCAGCCAGGTTTCTAAGTGGTTGACCATACAAAGGTTGGAACAGAGTTGGTAACTTATGTTCTCTATGACACATTGCAACTCGGATGAATTTACCGATCTTATGATTTCCTGTCCTATTTTTACTTCCCATCTTAGGTGATGGAGCCCAAAGAGAAAGCAGAGAGGTAGAACTTTTCTAGCTGATGTAGCGTTCACACGGACAAGAATCCCGTCGGGTTGAAAGGCAGTTAATGTGGTCAGATCTTCACAAGACCAAAAACAAATAATCTGATAGAGCCTCCGTTTTTGGTCCATGCAGCGACTCTGGACACCCTGACAAAACCGAGCCGAGCTAGAGGTACTTGCTCTAGCTTTGAGTTGATACCCGTCTACTTCCGTCTTCGCCGCTGCTCATAGCAGAGGCATAAGTGCAGGAGGCGCGCTGACCCGCTCTGGATCGCGTCCAGAGAACAACCTGCTTTTACTTTTAAAGTTTCTTCTACGCGGCTTATATTCGTCTCCGAATGGTCGTATTACACAGATAAGGAAACGGGGGTTCTTGCTTATTTGTTCTTGACAAGACGCAGTGGCGAAACTAGGGGAGGGCGTGGGGGGGTAGCTACCCCCCACGAAAAATCTTGTCGGTAAATCGGTAGCGTTTGTCGATGCGAAGCACCGACAAACGCTTTTATCATATCGTTTCTGATACCAATAAAGCTGTCGGTAAAACAGGAAACTTCTTGTTGAGAAATAGGCAACGTTTGTCGGTACGGTACGCTTTAGCATTCCGTTTCTGATACCGACAAAAGCTCTGTCGGTAAAACAGGACACTTACTGTCGGGAAATAGGCAGCGTTTGGCGGTACGGCACCCTTTATCATACCGTTTCTGATACCGACAAAAGCTCTGTCGGTAAAACAGGAAACTTCGTGTTGGGAAATAGGCAGCGTTTGTCGGTACGGCACCCTTTAGCATTCCGTTTCTGATACCGAAACTTGTTGTACGAAAATCGGCAGCGTCTGCCGGTGCACAGATTCCGTTTTCAGTATTAACAAGAGCTCTCTAGGTAAACCAAGAAACTTCTTGTTTGGAAATCGGCGGCATTTGTCGGTGCGGAGACGGTGCGCGGATTCCGTTTTCAGTACCGGCAAGAGCTCTTTTGTCGCTGCGGAGACGATACCGTCAAAAGCCTTGTCGGGAAGTCAATCCGATGATCTGATCGAGCTCCTGATTATCGGCTGTTTTTCATTTTTCGATACGGTGACCGGGAAAAGTCTTGTCGGTAAAATGGGAAACATTTTTTTCTTTCTATTTACATCTTGAATGGATAAAATCGTGTCGTTAATTTCAGTAATTGTGAACTGTTCGTCAGTGCAAAGACTTTTTGATGTGATGACGGAATATTGTCGTCGGTAAATCCGAAAATGTTTTGGGGTAAAAGTACTAAACATACACTTCTTCGTTCCTTTATGCTCCTTGACGGTAAATCAACCACACCGGCAGAACTGTTTGCTTGGTTTGTTCTTGAGTGATTTCTCTGTTCCCACCCATAAACTGCCCTTTTGGGTTGATCTGGCTGTACATGGTACAATCAATTCGGGAAATAGTCCACTTTATTCAGGGACTTCTGAGTTTCAAATTCCCCTCAATGATACCCCCACCAACTCGGCCCACCAAGGGTGGATCAGGCCAGGATATCTGAATAACACAACTTGGTTACATGGGCGCAGTATCGACAAGTTTATCTCAATCGCTCAACCCATTTGGTCCCCAAGTGTTTAAGAAAATGTCCAGGACCCACCTCTAATCCCCCCACACAGAATTACCATATTTGGCATTTGCGTCTACCATCCGTCAAGCATCACTCGAATCGGAGCATTTCCGAAAAAATTTCCAGTGTGCCTACCGATCCGGTACCCACCTTCACCCCAAGGACGTCAGATCCGATTTCGGCCTCAAACTACAGGTCTAGGTCCCATTTTTCACCTTCCGAGCCTTATCCCAATCACTCTATCCCTTCGGCCCCACTGGTATTAGAATATTTCCGAGACCACCTTGCAACACTGTTCTCGGACGCGGATAAATTGAACATCTTGGGCAAGTTTCAGTCGAATCCGAGCACTTTCTGGGGCCCATGAACCCGTTTGGTTTTTGAGGAGTATCACAAAGTTACCGTGTCGCCTAGCTTCCACTCGCAGTTGTCAGATTTCATTCGGAGAAAGAAGCAGCAAATTTAGGGCATCTGCTCCAATCAGCCGTCAAGTTTCCATAAAATTGGATTGCCCGTTCACTTCACCTTTACTGTGATCCAACGCATCCTCATGCCAAATTTCAATAAATATCTCAACCCCTTTGAAAGTTATCATGGTAACAGACGGACAGACAAGACAGACGGAACCCCAAGAAGCCGCTTAGTTTACAAGAGTAAACCTTCAGGCAGTGAAGTGGTCTGTTGCAATGTCTGTAACTTTTCTGGTTTGCAAGACTACTGACTGCATAGTATGTTCCTGGTTCCATTTGATAACCATTGGTGCCAGGAAGCGAATGGCAAATTCATCAACTTTCAATACAAAACAATCTCAACGGATATATTACAACTTATTATTACAGTGGTTTTAAGATTTGTCCACGGGAAGAGTGCGCCGTTGCCGCGCAGCGGCAGCTGCGCTTTTTGTCGGTAAATTGCCAAATCTTGTCGGTAAAATCTGGGCTTGCCCCTCCACGAAAATGGGCTAGTTTCACCACTGACAAGACGTGGTAAATAGGGAAAATGAATCAGCACGGAGTGAAGATTTACGATTGCTGCAAAGTCATTACTGCAAACAATAACGACTTTAAGCCTACGACTACACCAGTCTCAAGTCGAGGGGGAACTCTACGGACAATCAGAGATTCACTTCAGATAACATGTAGGGGGAAGCATCCCAGGGAGATGAATTGTTGTTATAAAGCGCCTTCGTTTCTTCCTGATAGCATTTTTCATGAGACATTAACATCTAAGGGGATTTTTAGTGGGTAAAGACAGGATTTTCTATCTTCATAAAACCTACACTAAACCGAAACTACCATAGTGACTGGGGTGGGAGTGAGAAAATAGAAACTCCGTTCGATAAATGTGTAACAGTCTGCAAGTAGCCTAGAGGCGTTCTTTGTGGCGTAGGCTATCCCAAACATTTCTGAATGTTTGTCACGGAAACTCGAGTGTGTGCCAGTAGTGCCACACACTCGGCCACAAGTTGAAACTCGCGAAAACGCCGTTTTGTCTGTTTTTTGGCGGCAATTTCAAATACCTGAAAATAAAAATAAAATCCAGACAAAATCTTTATAAATAGACACCAGGCTTACTCCTTTACCCTTCTATAATAGACGAATCATCAGTTTTGTGTCTATATCATGGCAAAAGGGCTACTTTTATTATTCGGACCACAATGGACCTTACTCGCTCCGAAGTGCGAATTAGGGTAATTATAATTTGCCAGTAAATTTGAATTTCCCGCCAAATTCAAGAATCAAAAGTTGCGTTTTCTCAGATGTAGTTTCAGTATAGTTTCACTGTACTTTGGCGTACTTTTGTTTTAGTTATGGAAGTACAGTTTGTAGAATGGACAAACGAAATGGTACACATGTGTACCGTTGGAAGGACATTATGGAAGGACAGTATGCATACTGTCCTTCCATACCTAAAACAAAGGTACGTCAAACTACACCCGAAAAACACAACCAAAACCGACAATGACCTCGAGAGTTATTTGTCGAACCTGAACGACAGTGTAAGCCGCAAAATCCCGGTTGATCGAGGAAATAGGCGGCGTTCGATTCGACTCGGGGAAGTCAAGACCAGAGTTGACTTTTTTCTCTGCTGCCGTTTTATTTAGTAAGAAGTCGACCGAGCAAGAATCATTTGAAACTTCCGCCTTCTTTCTTGGTTAACTTGAGACAACTGACAATTTCAATATCTCCCCGTCGTTTAGAGTCAACTTTTCGTCAACCTTCACGTCGACGTTGATAAATCGAACGCTCCCAGTTAACCGAGAATCGCAAATAAAACGGATCTCAGTTAACTTGAAAAGTGAATCGAACGCGGCTTAGGCTTGTGGGCCCACACCACAGCTTATGTATCTAGGGCCCACACAAACAAACGCGGAACAGTCTTTCCGCGCCACAGTCTCTTTCTGGGATCGCGGAAAAACGCCTTAAGTTATCCTTCAACAAAACGAGAGCAAGATCTACCTAAATGCATTCAGTTCCCAGCTCATCAAAATCAGGTATAACTTCAGGTACAGTAAGTGAGGTCCCAGATTTGGACTTAGAGCTTGCGGAATGACGCATAGAGAATTTTTTGAAGCCAACAAATCTAAAAGCAAAAAGAAAACGATTAAAAGTGTGCAAAAGAAAAGTTAAATAGCTTACTGTAAAAACTGTAGGCTACACATGAAATAATGAAAATAAAGTTAAAACTGAATATTTGATTTGTTTTTATTTAAGTAGATGGGAGTTCTAGAAGGGAGTTGAAGAACAGATATAATTTTGAATTTAAAAAAAAATAGTTGAGTTTACCAGAAAGAGCGGGTGACGCCACGAGGTTACAAACGTCACCGACAGGGGGATTCGTGGCTCAAAAAGTAAGAATGAGTATATAAATAAGAAAAGATGCTACGCAGGTTTAAAACAAAAAAAGAGCTTACTCATGCTGAACGACACAGATCTAGGTACAGTAGAGGCATGCTTATGTGAACGTTTGTTGACTTGGGGACTTTGCCATTTTCATACACTTGCTGTGTCTAAAGTTAACTACCAGTTAGCCAAACTAGGAAAGAAGGGCAGCTGAAAACACCTGTACACTGTCAGAAGTTTCATAACAGATAGCGAATAACACTTTCAAGAATAACACCTTTTCACTTAGAAATAAAGTGTCAGGCCTACAACCAATTAAGTTTACACTATTTCGTGCCTAGATCTCCAACAACACTTTCAATTGGTAAAAATACTAACCGGTAACAAAATAAACATAACAGATAACATCCCAAAGTGTTATCTGTTGAAACCGGGCATCTTTCTGTTGTCGTTATGTAACTTCTGACAGTGTAGTATTTTTACCAATTGAAGGTGTTGCTGGAGATCTAGGCACGAAATAGTGTAAACTTAACTGGTCATAACACTTTATTTCTAAGTGAAAAGGTGTTATTCTTGAAAGTGTTATGCACGATCTGTTATGAAACTTCTGACAGTGTACAGGTATTTTGGATCTACAATCTACCATTTAGCCCAAAACTGCAGTTTTCACATTGAAGTAACTGTTCACATAAGCATACCTCTACTGTAGTTACCCTAAACGCCAGGCGGGACAATTTCTGAAGTCACGCACAGCATTGGTCATTGTTCTGGTGACATTTCTCATCTTCCTGAGGTTCACTGGTGTGTTTTGAAATTAGTCATATATAGAGTAGGTTAGCCTATATAACAACAAGAACATTCAAAACCAAAAATGAGTCAGAACTAAAGAATCTGATTTCATCTTTATCTGTTTATGTCAAAAGAAAGCTGAAACACTTGGGCTATTAAATGATACTAACTTTGTATTCCAATTTGGCTGTTTTCAAAACAAAATTTTGGGACGCGTCCTACACAAATTGTACACAAATCAAAAATATAGAGCAACAGATCAGAGTGCAGGCGATTGGCATAGTGCAGATAGTGCCAGCAGTAACCAAGCAGCACTGGAATGATGGAAATAAATAGGCAAAAAGCAACAAGGGAAATAAGCTACTGAAACACAGAATACAGGTGCCATCTCTTCCGCCAATGTGAAACAAAGCGTCAAAGCTTGCTAATTGCAAAATGTATTAAAACATACCAGTCGGACATTAGATAGGGGCGCAGATGGCATTCAAGTAACCCAATTTTCACTTGACATTACAAAACACATCACTCAACTCGTCAAAACAAACAAACTAATTAAATAACCACCCAACTATAACCGTTCCAAGTCAACCCGTGTCACTCGTTCAAAAACCCCGCGTGACTGATTATTATGAAGAGATTGTCTGAGGGATAGAGAGGTTTCACTTTCACCCTACCCAAAACGGATATTTCTACACCGTCATCGTCGGGATCATAACAAAGAAAATGAACATTACGAGGTATAGGACTTTCGACTTCTTTGGTAACCATTCTGAGCCAGTGAATTGCTGTATTCGTTAACTGGCTTTCTAGTTGATATAATCAAATATTTTCAAAAAAGTTTTCTTTTTTCATGAAAGTTTGAAGGCTTCAAAGTTTGTAAATAAAGACGGCGTCTCGCGTCCTATTGGTTAGTTATGACGCGAACTTGAAAAAACGCGTCATAACTGACCAATAGGACGAGAATCCGACTTTATTTACAAACTTTGACATCTTCACTTCAAACTCTCATCAAAAAGAACATTTGTTTACCAAAGTTACATTATTCCAACAACAGGCTGGTAATTTAGTCTCAAAGTCGAAAGTCCTATGCTTCCTAATGTTAATTTTTTTTTTTTTTTTTACGATCAAGTCCGTTTTCGTCGGGTATGGTGCAATCTCTCTATACCGCAGAGATGAAAAATCAAACAGATCAAGGGAACTGTCGCGACAAAACAGCCGACGCGAAAAACGTGGAAGGCACGCTCCTGTCAGCTGAGTGGCTCTTGACAAGTTAACCCATACTGCGCAGAAATAAACCCATGCAACTCTCCCCTTCTTCATGCAGGAACGCAAACGGAGGAGGCAGTAATATGCAAAATGCAATATGCAACAGTATGCAATATGCAATATAATATGCAACAGGTTTGCCGATTCATCTTCTCTCCGAGGATCACAAAGTAAATCGGACACCACACGAATGAGATGGGTGCCCATTTCCCAAAACGTGTAATGTCAATTTATACTGTTAGACCCAGGTACAGTAGAGGTGTGCTTAAGATTCCTTATTTTTCAGCAAAACTAAAACCACTACCAACACTTTTGGCAAACACTTAGCAACTACAGAGCAAAATAACACTAGGGAGTAGAGCCAAAACTTGAAAAAAGTGACATACACTCGAATAGTGGCGGCACCAGCACCACTAGTGACAGAGAACGTCCCTACTGAAATTCATGGAATTTTACCGTACAGAAACGGCGTAAGCCGTTTCTTGAGAAGCGAAAGTCCGCTGTGTCATCTTTGCAAGAGTGAGGTAGTGGACGGTATGAAGCATGCGTTCCTGGAGTGTCAGTTTAATGGTGAAATTTTTGAAAATATTTTTGAAATTTTTTAGAGGGAGGAGGTAAAAGTCGAAAGTCTAGAAGAAAAGAAAATGGTTCTGAAACTGTGTTTTGAAAATGGAGCTGAAAAAGGGAAAGGACAAGCTATGGTCTTTTTGATGACTTCAGTTTGCGTCCACGTGTGGAAAATGAGGAAAAAAGGTAAAAGTATCAATGTCCCGAGGTTCTACAGTTGGATCCACAGTCTGGTTGGAGTAAATTCGCAGAGTGAGTTATGGAATAGATCCATGGATGTGGAATGGTTGAAGGATGCGTTAAAAATCCCATGATTGAAGTGTGGGTGATTAGTGGGTTTTATTTGTTAAAAAAAAAAAAAAAAAAAAAAAAATAATTTAGTTTGTTTTTTTTGTTTTTGTTTTGAGCAGTCAATGTTTCAACCTAAAGGTTTTTAAGGTTTTAAGTGATATTTAGAATCTCCTTGCTAATTTTTTGTTGTAAAGAAAGGAGATTTTAAACCTGGAGTTTGGTGCTTGGTTTTGGTTGTTTTTTGTAGGTGAGTGAAGGAATAAGTTTTGAAGTTTTTGTGAAGTAATTTTTTTGCCTAGGTCTAGGTCTAGCATAGGTCTAGGCGCTACTCCCTAGCAGAGCAAAATAACACTAGAGAGTAGCGCCAAGACTTGAAAAAAGTGACACACACTCGAATAGCAGCGACACTAGCACCACTAGTGATAGTGAACGTCCCTACTGAAACTTATTCAGCCGTATACGAGCGCTGGCTCCGATAACTTCGTATTCTGAACATAGCAAAAAAATGATACAACCTTCATTGTTTCCTTCGTGTGTGCAGACCACACCCTTTGCTTTACTAGAATTTTCTAAGCCCACAAGTGTGTCTCACTTAAAATGCCGCAAGCGTACTTGGCGGAGCTACGAATATGGCCCGTTTTTAGAGCATGGAAAGCATAGGTCTTGGCGCTACTCCCTAGTGTTATTTTGCTCTGCTCCCTAGTGTTATTTTGCTCTGAGAAACTAACACGAAACTCGGCAGTTGACCTTTGCGAAGGAAAAAAACCAACACCACAATCAATCAACGGGGATCTTCATTCTATTCAAGGTATTTCCAGTCAATAACGGAAGAGCAATTAAAATAGTAACTTTGCTCAAGCCAACACTCGAAACTTTGTGCACTTTTTATTTTAAAAGTATTTCAAAGTATGCCTTGTTTGTACTATATTTTTTTTTTTTCGCGCATACTTACCACCGCTGCTGTCGGAACAAGGTCATTAGCACCCTGCGCTACGTACCTGTCGCTGGTCACATTTATTTTAATTCAAAGCTCCAATGAGAGCGACCCCACTGTCAGAAGTTTCAAAGCAGATAACACAAGGATGCGCAGGTTCAACAGATAACACTTGGTATGTTATGCATTAAAAGTTATGCAAAACAAGCATTGCCAGAAAAAGCCGAAAAACAGAAGACAAAGCATCTGCTGACTTTTCCAATATCATGACGACAAACAAGAAAGTCAGAAGATGTTTTTTTCGGTGGTGTTTCGGCTCTTCTTGTCTGTCTAACGTTTTAATGCGTAATCTTCGAAAAACATAACAGTTAACATCCTAAGTGTTATCTGTTGAAACCGCGGATCCTTGTGTTATCTGTTTTGAAACTTCTGACAGTAAAGCGAAAACTTTGGTGCTTTGTGACGGCGAATTCACTTCATTTTACACCGTGGCATCCTTAGCGAATATAATCAGAAAAGGAAAACTAGCTTTGAATTTGGTTTTCATCTATTCCGAGTTTTATATGATATTCTCTAAGACCCAAAAATTTGTTAGCTTTTACAAATTTTGAATAGTTTGCCTGATCTGAGCGTGCTATTACCCACTTGTACAATAGCGATAACTTGTTGGCTCTATGGTTCTTATTGTCTCTTGATAGTTGTGTATACGATGGTAACGGACGATAGTACAAACAAGAGCAAAGGTTCGATCGATCCCAAAAACTTGATATGTGATCCAGACAATTGCGTCTTGTAGATATCCGGTCTTCGCCAGACTCACTGAACATTTTACTAATAAAATTTAGAGACATATTAATGCCAACGGCTAGTCATCTGAGAAAACCAAGTTCAGGTATTGATTCAGCATGTGTGTTTACCCCTATACGTCATATCTACTTTGACGGAATTGATCGAAACTTCCTGCCTTTCTTCAGCCAAATTTCCGGTTTCGGCCGGATTTCGGGTGAACTATTGTCCGTTAAAAAACTAAACCTCAAAAATATTTCAGCATTGCTCCTTACCGCTATATCGAACCTCTAATCAACTTCAGATAAACTTTAACTTTTAACAAATTTACAGGTTTTGGCCGGATTCCGGGCGAACTATTTGTCCGGCGAGAAAATATTTTCATATACGGATTCAGCATGCCTCCTTACCACTACATCCAACCTCTAACCAATTTCAGATAAAACTTTTTTAAATTTTCCGGTATCGGCCGGAATCCGGGCGAACTATATATCCGGGTAGAATATGACTGTCATATATTGATTTAGCATGTCTTCTTACCCCTAAATCGAACATTTAATCAACTTCAAATAAAACTTTTACTTTTAACAAATACTCCGGTTTTGGCCGGATTCAGGGTGAACTACTTGTCCGGGTAGAAAACTATTGTCATACACTGATTCAGCACGGATTCACCGCTAAATCGAACTTTCAATCGACTTCAAATAAAACTTCTAATTTTAACAAATTTTCCGGTTACATCAACCATCTCATTAACTAAAAAAAAAATCATCCCTTAATTTGCTACCCCTCCTCCACCCCTAAATACAGGGCTCATCTAAAACTTGACGTGTACTTTGACCCAATGGATCCTTATACCAAGTTTGAAAGACGGACAAACAGACGGACACCTTTTACGAAGTCATAGGTATCCCTCCACTTAAAATTTTGGGACCCCAAAAAGCACGTCAAGTACTTTTTGTGAAAAGACTGAAAATTCCGAATCCGCAAGAGTGCATAGATCTCTCTAACTTTTTCTTTAGCGTTCGACGTCTTGGTCTCTAAATTTCAAGTTAGATTAGTAGTGGTGCTGCTATTGCAGTTCTATGAATCAAATTCTGAAGTTACACCGTTTCTAAATGGGCAGTGAATTTGTTTTCTAATGAAACAAGAGGCGTAACACTTGTTTCAGCAATTTATTTGTTTGTTTATATGTATTTATTCGGATGTCTTACTTTTATTTACTATCAATTTCTAGTCCCAGTGGTATCTATTTGTTATTGGTTTGGTAGGGATAAAACCCTACCGGTCCATATGAGTGTAGCTAGGGGGCAAATGAGCTGCTGTTTCCCGAATTCTCGGAAATGGCTCTTACCTTCTGAAAGAAAAATCGTCGCCTGGAGAGCCCATAACGGTAAGCCCATTTAAACTCAAGGATTCCTACACCACACACACAGAAAGCGAATAACTTACCAGTAGACGCGATCTGAACCGATTCATAAACTCAATCACAGAGCATGTTTCTGAAAAATCTGTTTCGGGATTACTTACAGTTTTCTTATTCCGGACTCCTCTCGCCGCTTCCAAGGAGCGTCATCCGGTTCGTAGGGAAGCGGACCCTGGACTGGAAGATCTTCCTCGTTTTCATCCTCCTGTTCTGTCTGCTGCTCCTCGACATTTCTAAGAAATATTTCTGGTAAGAAGTTTAAGCTATTTTTTGCGTTATTTTTTTCAGCACAGCCGTCGTTGACCATGATATTTGAAAACCTTTCCGGCTGTTCAACTGTTTCCACTCACTGGGAGATGGTACAAAAAGGAGCCAAAATTTGCGTCTTCATAATCTCTGTATTCTCGTCCCTTCCACAAAACTTCGTGTTGTTCTAATTCTGACCCATTCGATCCTAGTTTCAAGAATTGAGTTAGTTTTCTTGAACTAAAGGACAAAATCAGTGAATCAAGAAAGCGCCCTATCCTGTATGTCACTGGCATGTCTGGTGCTTTTGTTCAGCTTGCTTTATTTTAATCTGATTAAAATTGTACCATCATCTTAGCTGCAATTTTGCAGATACCATGGTATCTGATACCCCGGTAAGTGGATCTGCATTTTGTCGTTTTTGCAGTTACCATGGTATCTGATACTACGGTTGCTTTGCAAAAACGACAATTGCAGAATTAGTGCTTTTACAAGTCACCCTAAAAGAAATATTTATATCCTCTGACATCACTAGTGCTAAACTTCTCATCAATTTGACAAAAACCTAGGCACTTGTGTTGGTGATGGTGAAAACGGGAAGACTTTTTCAGATACCACGGTCAGTTACTACGGTCGGGACCGTGGTATCTCAATATTAAATACCACGGTAACTGGCTAAATACTCAGTAACCGCAAGAACGACCGTGGTTTCAGACACCATGGTATCTTCAAAAACGTCTCACCCTTGGAGTGAAATCCCCTACAGCACTGCAAAACATACTCCTAAGACGTATTCTTGCCGTTCCCCGAGGACTCCTCGGGGAATCGAGGGGAACGGCGGTATCTGATACCCCGGTAAGTGGATCTGCATTTTGTCGTTTTTGCAGTTACCATGGTATCTGATACTACGGTTGCTTTGCAAAAACGACAATTGCCGAATTAGTGCTTTTACAAGTCACCCTAAAAGAAATATTTATATCCACTGACGTCACTAGTGCTAAACTTCTCATCAATTTGACAAAAACCTAGGCACTTGTGTTGGTGATGGTGAAAACGGGAAGACTTTTTTAGATACCACGGTCAGTTACTACGGTCGGGACCGTGGTATCTCAATATTAAATACCACGGTAACTGGCTAAATACTCAGTAACCGCAAGAACGACCGTGGTTTCAGACACCATGGTATCTTCAAAAACGTCTCACCCTTGGCGTGAAATCCCCTACAGCACTGCAAAATCTGCATTCTTGCCGTTCCCCGAGGACTCCTCGGGAATCGAGGGGAACGGCGAGAATAGAGGGAACCACTCGCGGATTCCGCGTGGGAAAACAGTGATAACACGGGGAATGCCTCCAAAATGGATTTTGTTCGAAAATAAATTATGCGATTGACTAAATAAGTCTGGATCCACTTTATTTTTGGTTTTGTTTATTCTGATTGTTACACCAGCATAAATCGATTCCCCTCCGAATCTGAAAGGGAGTCCTTTTTGATGATGCTGATGATAATCGGAGATTCCCCGCTCGTGGGGACTCGCGAGAATACGGGAGTGAATCCCTGGGACAAACAAAAACGCAAGGACTCCTCAAAAGGAGTCCTCGGGGAACAGCGAGAATCCACCTCTAGTAGTGATGCACAAACAATACTTACGTCACAACAATCTCCTCTTCTGGTTTGGGCTTCCATTTGCCGAGTTCATCTTCAAGCTCTTGGACTTGGACTTTCAAGTCATTCCTTTCTTGCAGAAGATCTTTCAACTCGGCAACAGTAAAGCGAGGTCTGCTGGGATCGTCGAGGTCATAGACGACCTTGTTCCGCAGATCAGGTACAAACATGGACTGAAAATACAGGAGTTTACATTACAATATTCCTTCAGCCCAAGCTGACTGCGAATCATATTTGACAGTGCGAAACAGATATGTCGGCTAAATTTTAAAATTTAGCTGACGTATCCGTTTTGCACTGTCAAAAAAAAGTAACTTTACAATATCCACGCAGAGTTACAGCCTTACAGTAGTACTCCATACAGTCCGCGAGCATATTAAGCGTGGTAACTACGATCTATGTGACATGATTGGTCCGATCAGCGCGCTGCAGGATATTTTGCCGAAAATAGTAAAATTCAAACAGTCAACTCCGTAGACAAAAAAAAACCTTCATGCACACCAGGGCCGTATCCAGGGGGGTGTAGGGGGTTCCCCCCCCCAAAAAAACATACAAAAATAATCGTTTTTTTATAGGCTTTATCCTCAGATCTACGTATTTTTTTACTTTTGGGTCCGACCCGCGGGCAGCCCCCCTGGATACGGACCTGGTGCACACACATCCTGATAAGACTTCACATCCGGAAATACATTTCGAAGAGATTTTTCACATCCGAAAATACAAATTCGTCTCACTATGAGCATGTTCCACCTGCACTCTCAAAGTAGTAACTATAGGTTACTGATTTCGTTCAAACCTCGTGAAAAGCTACTACGCTGACCGTTCCAACCTTCTTGAAATAGTGACTAATAGTAACTATTTGCTTACCACGCTCGGGAGAATTAGGCCAAAAGGGTTCCGAAGGGTCGGAGCCCAAAGACCCAGATGTTATTTGGATTGGATTCGTATGGAGTTGTACGAAAAAGTAGCATGCAGTAGTAACTGTTGCCACCACATGCTACTGGCAAACTGGATGCTACTACAGCAAGACTGGATGCTATCGGATATTACTACTTAAGATTAACCCAGTCTGAGGCACGCTAAATCAAAATATTCCATACTACTACATATCAATACATGCAACTTTTTCGTAAACTACACAGTCAAAGATTTTTTCATCGAAATAGTGACTAATGGTGACCGAAGGGTCGGAGCCCAAAGACCCAGATGTTATTTGGATTGGATTCGTACGGAGTTGTACGAAAAAGTAGCATGCAGTAGTAACTGTTGCCACCAAATGCTACTAGCAAACTGGATGCTACTACAGCAAGATTGGATGCTACCAGATACTACTAATTAAGATTAACCCAGTCGGAGGCATGTTGAATCGAAGTATTCCATACTACTACATATCAATACATGCAACTTTTTCGTAAAACTACAATCAAGTGTGTATATTCTTCTTTTCCTTCCCTTCTTTTCTTTTTTTTTGTTTGTTTGTACAGATGGACACTGATTTGAGTAAACCAATGATTTTCAAAATACAAAATACGGATATTTTCTTCCCCCCCCCCCCGGTACCCCCCCTGCGAAAACCCCCCCGAATCCTTAGACACTCACACATATTAAGACAGGGATTTACTGAGCAACAAAACGAACAACCATGTGACAGTTTTACCATTGACAAGCACGAGTACGGTGAACAGCTGGTAGAATATTTCTGGGACTATCTTGAAAGTGCTATCACAAAACGAGCTCAACCTTTCCCTTGACCCAAAGGATCCTCCCATCGAGTCTCATACAAATATTCATTCCCTTCGAGAGTTATCCTGCTCACAGACGGATAGCAGGACCAGAGGCGTTACTAGCCAAAATGTTTGGGGGGGGGACGAGGTATTTACCGACTGGCTGGTCATTTTTACCGACTGGTTTTGCAGATAAAAACGACTGTGTTGACGAAAAATCGGCTAATTTTAAGAAAAATCGACAATTTTTACGAAAAACCGACTGTTTTTAAGAAAAATCGACTGTTTCCAAGAAAAAAATCGACTGTTTTTAAGAAAAATAGCGGCGCTTCGCGCCGACTCGGCTATTTTTTACCGACTGGCCGACAACATTGGGGGGGGGCGTCCCCCCCCCCCCCCCCCTAGTAGTGACGGCCCTGAGCAGGACAACTTTTGCGGTGTCATAGGTATCCCTCCGCTTATTGCCCATCTTCGAGTTTCTGGTATGAATCAGGGATAACTAAAGAGCAATCAGGCAAGGGGAGCTTCCCATTGCACCAATGGGTGGCATCGTAACTGCAGCTTCCTCGCCAAGAAGGGTGAGGCATTGAGAAAGGATTTGTTGGGGGGACAGAGTGGAACTGGCTTTGATTTGATCATTCACATTTAACACCTCACTGACAACAGCTTCAGTTGAATGCGGGTGTTTGGTGACTTCAGCAATTAGTCTGTCACCATCAACCTTCCCCTTCACCTTACACTCCCTTTGTTTATCATTGTTCTGATACCCACTGTACTTCAGACATTCTTGTAGGGTCAAGTTTGCGAAAGAAGTTTGTTCTACTCTTACTCTATACCTACCCGTTACTCTACTCTTGCATACCCGTCTTTTTTTATGCGGGGGGGGTTTGGTACCGGGGGGTTTTGGTACCGGGGGGGTTTTGGTCGGGGGGGGGGTTGGTACCGGGGGGGTTTTGGTCGGGGGGGTTTTGGTAACAGGGGGGTTTTAGCCGGGGGGGGTTTGGCGGGGGGGGTTTTGTCCGGGGGGGGGGTTTAGCCGGGGGGGTTTTAGCCGGAACCCATTAATGTTGTGATGTTTCCTTTTTCTTTCGTATGACGCTAATCCCTAATGACTTGGATTTTCCGAAGTGACCACCTGAACACGTTTGCCTCGAGCTATCGAGGCTCTTTTTTAATGGATTGCATTTCGTTGCCGGATCGGGAAATGAATTACATGTCAGACGTGAGCGAGCGCTTGAACTGTTCAGGTGGACACTTTTGAATAACCTAAGTAAAAGTAAGTTTTTGTACTCAACATCCCAGAGAAATTACCCGTCATATAATATACTTAAAGTTTAACCGAAAAGGGCTGGGATAGGACAATCTAGTTACCCATCACATATTCACTTAAATTGGCTTGAAGACCCGCTGAAAATGCGTTACTTCGTTGTTACGCTATTCACTAATAATCGATTTTCAAATAGTGGAATTTCCGTGTGATTTGTGGCACCTCTATGCGCTTGTATTTTTGCTGTATGCCTTACGAGAAAGATTTATGATTTCTTTTTTGTTCAGGCATTAAGCAATCTTCACCAATCTCACCACTGCCCACAGAAAAGCCGCGTGTGTGTTGAGATTGAAATTTCCCACGTCATAGTAGAATTCTCGTTGTGGGGACGGCAGTAGAAGTTCTGAACGTCATAAGTGGACCAGATAGTGGAAAATAGAAAAATCCCTTTGCAGAATCCAAATGATTATGTGTGTTCAGTTATATGACACAAAAAATAAGTTGGCTTTTCAGTTAAACTTTAAGGTTTTTCTAAATGCTGAGTTGAAAAGGTGTATATATAGGAACTGTGGACCATTCCAGGAGATCTACTGGCGTGTTTTGTAGTCGGAAAGTGAAATCGACCCAAATTAATTCAATTAACAAAACAAGATAGCGACGTTAAAATTCGTCATGCTAATTAAAGATTCATGTTAAAATACAAATTCACAAAGCAGGGACAGAAGGATGGGAAATTGATGAGGTTGTGCAATTTATAAGGGGCAAACTATGCCCAATCTTATATGGCAGCGAGGCTGAAGTAAGAACAGGATAGAATACTATCCGGCGCATACTTAACAGCCGAGTAGCAGATGGTATGGTTTTCAATCAAGAACAGGGAAAGTGTATATATTAGGAGATAATACAGGGATAAAAGCTTAGAATTAGGCCCGAGTAGTGACCAGACTTGCTGTTGAAAAAAAGGAAACCTTTTCGCACCGCACATGAGATGCGGCAAGGGTGGGTCCTTGCAACTGGCTGCGCTGCCTGTCTCTGGGGTCTTACGGTCGGGGATATGGTACAGGAGAAGTAGGCTATTGCTATGTTACGATGAATGGGTTCTTCCAGTAGTTTGTAACCAAGCTTTCTACAAAGCTGGTTTCTACAGGCCGACAAGGATTTAAAGCAGAGCTAGTTCAGAAGGAACTGGACTGGGTTTTAGGGGATTTTGACATTTATTAGTAAACGTGGCGTGTACACAGCGAAAACCAGAGGTAAAATATAGGGAGATTACCGGTGTAAGATACCGGTAAAATAAGTAAATTACGTAAAAAAGTAAAATTGGTGAAAATATGGGAAATAAGAACATTACGGTAAAATACCCTATTTTACCATGACCAACTTTACCGTTTACAATACTAACCCTGAAACTCTCACTTCAGAGGAACAGTACGCTTTTTTACCTGCGGTTGTTGCATATCTTCTGCTTCCTTTGCAGCAAGCGTCAGCTGCTTCTTCAGCGCTGAGATTACCCGCGACTGATCTTGAATCTGAGCCTGAAGCTCCGCCCTATCATCCAGTAAGCTTCGAACCTAAAACGAAACAAATCAGAGTCTCATTTTAAATCACACTTGAAGGCTTATCAGTTTTTTGTTGTTTTTTTCTCACAAACCATCGCCATCGCCCAGCCGTACTATCGTTTCCATCTCCCTGTAACGGGCGTTCCCGTTGATTCCCTCCATCACTTCGCCCAGTCGTTAAATGGGTCGCAGTGATACATAGTAGTGAGACCCAATCAAAGAAACAGTCTGCCCAGTTTTCAGTTTTATTTTAAAAAGAAAAGTCCAAATTGCCCAAATGGGGAGACAAGCTCGACTATTGGGCAATAACAACAAGAGCTGTAAGCTCATATGGCACTTGCATGGGTTGAGATGTATTATTTGATCAAAAGTAATTTTCGACTGTGCGGTTCACATGCGCACTTTAAGGGAGCTAGAGAAAAAGTATTTTATCGTTGAACTTGGCTGTGATGATGCGCACTTTAAAGGCACTAGAAATTCATCTGTAAGCAAGACCCTTGAGGCAAAAACGATAGCAGGCTCTTAGGGATCATTGATATATACGTATGATCAAAAGTATTTTTTTTTCCCACTAATGCGGGTAAATGCGCACTTTAAGGGTGCAAGAAATATTTTTTTTTTTGCAAAACCCTTGTTCCAACTGATCATGGGTTGAGATGTATCGTTTGATAAAAAGTACTTTTCGACCTTGCGGTTAAGATGCACACATTAAGGGAGCTAGAACTTCATTTGTAAGCAAAACCCTTGAGGCAAAAATGATCATGAGCTCATTTGGATGATGGAAATGCATATTTTGCTTAAAAGTATTTTTCTTAATTTGCGGTCATGATTGGTACTTTAAGGAATGGTCGGATTTGAAAAGTGGCGATTTCTAAGCCAATCTTGTCGAATTTCTAATATTCCAGCCAAATTTCATCGTCCTAGCACATCTGGAAGTACGTTAACTCGCGATCACCGGAATTCCGGACCCGTCCCTCAAACTCCCCCCACAGTCGCCGGAGCCAATCCGGTTGAGTTTTGGACTTGTTTGTTATTCCCACAAAGTTCCATCCCGATCTCTCCAGTCCAATCCGGTCACGTATTCCCCCCCCCCCCAATTGTTGTCGGACCCGGTCCGGACATGAAAAAGATCACCACATGCACGCCCTCTGTTCAGTTATTAAATTTCAGTCGAATCCGATCACCGGTTCCAAAGTTACGCATGGCTAAATATTCCGGATTCCCCCTCCCTCCGATCCCCCCACGACTATCGGATCGAGTGAATTTTTATTTACAAGTCAGTTTGATCGGGTCCCTGATACGCCTCCCAAGTTTCGTCGTGAAAATCCCAAAAACCGTCATCACCAGAATTCCGGGAAACTCCCCTCCACCTCCCCCCCCCCAAGTGTCCGGGTCCAGTCCAAACGTGTAAACGATTTATCTGGAGCAGATTCTTGTTCTTCCCAGCAAGTTTTACTCCGATCCCTCCATTATAACCGTTTCTCGAGATTTTCGGTCTTCCCCCATTCCAACTCCCCCATAGCTGTCGAATCCGGTTCGGACTTCAAATGGAACATCAGAGATATGTCATTCATTCAGGTATTAAGTTTCGTCTCAATCCGATCACCCGTTCGAAAGTTACACAACACTCAATTTTCCATATTCCCCCGCACTGCACCACATATACAAACCCATTTGACCCTCGAATGCACTAGCTCTTTCAAATGTTAACAGAGTGATCCGATGCAAAGAGTGACGTCACGCCGCGCGCAGACCTACTAGTGTGTAGAAAGGGGTAGGGGTTTTACAAAAACTACTAAATTCTCAGGATTCCCCGCCCTCTACTCCGTCCACGGTGGTCGGATCGGGGAAGTGACTATTTGCAAGTTAGTTTGGTCGGGTCCCTGATATGCCTGCCAAGTTTCATCGTCCTAGCACTTCTGGAAGTACCCTAACTCGAGAACAGTGGACCGCCCGACCGACCGACCGACCGACAGACCGAAAAGTGATCGGTATATGGCACTTGAGCGAAGCTACAAGCCATAAAAAATAATACTCCTCGAGGTGATAAACAAAACACAAAAATATGAATCAGTACTTCAACAATAAAAAGAAACAAGACCAAAGGTTTCAATGGGATCCCAAAAATTTAATATTTGAACCAGACAACTACGTCTTGTCTACGCCAGATCCAGTCTTCGCCAGGCTAATCATCTGAGAAAATTAAGTTCAGATATACCTGTATAAGCCATATTTATTTTGACGATACTGATCGAAACTTCCTGCTTTACTTTTGCCAAATTTCCGGTTTCGACCGAATTCCGAGCGAACTACTTGTCCAGCCAAAAAAAGATAGTTCAGAAACGAATTCAGCGCATCTCCTTATTCCTATAAAGAATATCTAATTAACTTCAAATAAAACTTCAACTTACAAAATCGGCGAGAAAATGGTTTTCACCATCGTGTTCAGCATGTCTTCTTACCCCTAAATCGAACATCTAACCTACTTCAAATAAAACTTATGTTTTTAACAAATTTTCCGGTTTCGGCCGGATTCCAGGCTAACTACTAGTCCGTCGAGAAAATGGTTTTCAACATCGTGTTCAGCATGTCTTCTTACCCCTAAATCGAACATCTAACCTACTTCAAATCAAACTTATGCTTTTAACAAATTTTCCGGTTTCGGCCGGATTCCGGGCTAACTACTAGTCCGTCGAGAAAATGGTTTTCACCATCGTGTTCAGCATGTCTTCCTACCCCTAAATCGAACATCTAACCTACTTCAAATAAAACTTATGCTTTTAACAAATTTTCCGGTTTTGGCCGGATTCGGGGCGAACTATTTGTCCGGAGAGAAAACGGTTTTCACCATCGTGTTCAGCATGTCTTCTTACCCCTAAATCGAACATCTATTCAACTTCAAATCAAACTTTTACTTTTAACAAACTTTCCGGTTTTGGCCGGATTCTTGGCGAACTACTTGTCCGGTGACAAAATGGTTTTCAACATCGTGTTCAGCATGTATTCTTACCCCATAATCGACTATCACATTGGCTGTTTCAAAATATTTTGTTTGCCCCTTAATTTAAACCCCCACACCTAAATGTAGGGCTACAGAGCCCATCTACGAACTCGACCTTACTCTTGACCCAAAGAATCCTCACACCAAGTTTCATCAAAATATCTCATTCCCTTCGAGAGTTATCGTGCTGACAGACGGACGGACGGACGGACAGACGGACAACTTTTGCGATGTCATAGGTATCCGTCACTAACGTTTTGGGATCCCAAAAAGTGGAATCTTTAGTCGATGGCTTAAGTCGTTATCTGGGACGCAGTGATACATGGTAGTGAGAACCAATCAAAGAAACAGTTTTACCTGCAGCCTGAATAGGCCCCTCCCCGATGAAAATTTTCGTGAATTAGTCGTATGGAGTTGTAGAAAAAAGTAGAATGCAGTAGTAACTGTTGCCACGGCATGCTACTACTGGCAAACTGGATGCTACTAAAGCAAGACTGGATGCTATCGGATACTACTACTTAAGATTAATCCAGTCGGAGGCATGTTAAATCAAAGTATTCCATACTACTACATATCAATACATGCAACTTTCTCGTACAACTACCATACAACTACACAGACAAAGAATTTTTCATCGGGTTGTCAAGAATGGCCGAAACATTTAATGGTCTCAGTCGCTCAAACCACTAAAGGTCGCGTCAGACTGAAAAAAGCTCTTACACACTAAAAAAAAAAACGATGAACGTGTTCGGCTCGGAACATGAAAGCTTTCCGCACCTCGTAGATGGCAGTTTTATCTTCCAGAAGGATATGGTTTCGCATAAACTTTTGATGGAAATTACGCAATAAGACACACGTCCATCTTTCGAAATCTCACCCTACGCTTTTCAGGACGGGGATACGCCACGGCCACGTCTCCCTGTTCATATGTCTCCCTGTACTCCCCTAGTACATTGTGAAATAAAACGCAAAGCCGCTGCGTTTCACTGTTTCCAAGCAAGTATAGAATTATAGTTCTGCGTACGTCAGAGTTATAAACTACATATGCTTTGCGAAAATTTGGTCAGTAGACCAGTGGAAAATGATTAGAGCTCGAGTCCAATAGGGCCAGATATTCCGAAAAAGTAATTCCGAATAGTTATTCAAATTCCCCCGAAAATAAAAAGATCTCTCCTATATATTCGGTTTGATGCTATTTTCCTAAGATTTTCCAACGCCACTTTATTGAAAAGTGATTATTAAGTTTTAGCCGTGTTAATAATTGCGTGACGATCCGATGCTAGCGAGTAATTATATGAGCTATTCAGGAAATAAACGTTATCATATTATTATACCTGCGCAGCAGTCTGTTTCTGCCTCTTCCGGATTTCTTTCAGTGTGTCAGTCAGTCTTTCGTTATGTGACTTGAGAGCATCCAGCTCAGTGCTCTTATTTGTAATTTCCCTCTCTTTTCCTCGCAGCTGCTCACGTTGCTTATCCGTCAACTCTCGCAGCCGATTGGACTGGGTAATGACGCTTTCCAACTCGTCCACAAGAGGCGCTAAAAGCAAGAGATTCCATATTACTTCAAAATACACCCGTAAGTTGTAAACTGCTACTATAATCGATTTTCGACATATTATAATGGCCCTTATGTTTCTTTATCAAAACCACCCCTACCCCGTCACCGGGTGAGTATGTTAAAGTTTAACCGAAAAGGGCTGGGATAGGACAATCTAGTTACCCACCACTTATTCACTAAAATTGGCTTGAAGACCCGCTGAAAATGCGTTACTTCGTTGTTTCACTATTCACGAATAATCGATTTTCAAATAGTGGAATTTGTGGTACCTCTATGCGCTTGTATTTTTGCTGTATGCCTTACGAGAAAGATTTATAATGTTTTTTTGGTTCAGGCATTAAGCAATCTTCACCAATCTCACCACTGCCCACAGAAAAGCCCCGTTTGTGTTGAGATTAAAATTTCCCGCGTCATAGGCTAGTAGAATTTTCGTTGTGGGGACGGCCGTAGAAATTCTTAACGTCATAACTGGAGCAGATAGTGGAAAATAGAAATATCACTTTGCAGAATCCAAATAATTCAGTGTATTAAGTTGAATGACACAAACATAAGTTGGCTTTTCAGTTAAACTTTAATGGTGTTGTAAAGTCATTAAAGTTCTGGGCAGTTTACATAAATGGATTATTGAAATCTGGAATGTAAAATATTGTATGAAGGAAGGAGCGCACAACAGATTCAGACGAAGTCTTGAGAAAGACTCCTGAACCTTTTAAAGTAGCCTATTGACGTAAAATTTATTGGAATTGTATATTGGAATTGTATATTTATTGGAATTGTGTATGATTGCCAGTTTTCTCTCAGACCGGAGCCAGGTTGTTAAACTTGATGGTTCCGTTTCCGCAGTCGAAACAATAACTTGCGGTACCCCCCAAGGAACTAAGTTGGGTCCTCTCATTTTTCTTTGTTCTGTTAATAATGTTGCTAAAGATTTCCTTCATAGATACAAATTTGCAGATGATCTTTCCCTTCTCGTTATTTCTAAGCTTTCTTTCGCACTTCCGAACAGTTCAAATCCGGTACAAGACTCCATCAATTCCCTTAAAACTCAACTGTCAAGTAAGAAAATGCAAATTAATGATAATAAATCTTCGGTTATGCGGTTTAGCAGACTGAAAAGAGAAACTGTTGAATATCCATCATCATTCAAGCAGTGTAAATCCGTTAAATTGCTTGGGGTAATAATCGATGACGATCTGAAGTGGAATTCTCACGTTGATAATATAATCCGTAAAACTAACTTTTTGATTAAATCCCTTTCTACCCTTAAATCTTTCGGTTTGGACACTAAATGCCTCCTCTGTTATTTTAAAACTTATATCCGTCCTCATTTAGAATACGCTTCACCGGTTTGGCACTCTTCTCTTTCTGCAGAGCTCGGATCGCCTGGAAAATGTCCAAAAGAGAGCATTGAGAACCATTCTGGGTGATTATAATATTTCGTATGAAGAGGCATTGACTAAACTAGATATTCCTAAATTAAGTGACGGAGAAATAATCTATCAAAAAATTTTGGAACAAAATTAATGTGTTGTCCTCAGACAGTCCATCTATTCCCCCCTCCCCTCCCGTCGTCTGTGCGTCGGTCTGAGAGGAACACTGGCAATAAATTTTCTCCATATCCGGCTAATTCCTCTTCCCAGTTTTTACATAGTTTCGTTCCGTCTTTTATTTCAGGTAAAATTTTGTACCTAAGTGTATTAGTAATTGTTCCGCTTTTGTGTTTTGTAAATATTGTTTTTTTTCCTAACTCTAGCTTTATTTCTTAGCTATTTGGAAATAAATGCGATTGATTGATTGATTGATTGATATTACCGGAAGGACTCGAGTATTGCAAGACAACTAAACACGTATACGTAAACCCAGTGGCACGAGCGTCTACGAGCTGAAGCTCTAATAACGTCAACCTTCAAACAACAACAACCCGGATAAGTTAACTTGGTTATTTCTTAAATAATAAAGATAAGTAAGATTTGGGGCACTGATATGATTGATGATTTTAAAAGAATAACTATGTTGTCAAGTTGTCATTCTGAGTGTCAAAACTGAATTAGTATATTTACTTTCTCTGTCAGGGTGTATATGTTTGGTCTGATCAGAGACCTATAAATTTCCTTACAGGGGGCCTGTCATTTCCTACGCTTCTATGTTGATATGCTGATCGAACCATCCAGTTTCCAAAAATCCCCGCTTGAGTCGATCGGCATTCTTGTTTGCCTCACTGGACGGGCACGCCAAAGAGACTCCTCCCTCAAGGCACCAGCAGCCAATCCCAAATTTTGTCTATCTGGTCTTGAACGTTATTGGACCGTGGGTATTTCTCGAACTATAACCCGTGCGCTCAAGATAGCATCAGAAATCTCTTATTGAAAGGCCCCCTGTAAAGAAAATTTATGGGTCCCTGGTCTGATTCAAATAAAGGGCGTTCAAATTACCTGTTCTACCCTCGCTACCCTTACAACAGGCAAGTTTACAACACTTACTTGTTGGTGACGTTTTATTTTCTTCTCGTTCTTTAAGTGAAGTCGAGAGCCTCCGATTCTCTTCTTGAAGGCGGCCAATGACGTTCGTCAGCTCTTTGCATTCCTGTCGCCAAGTCTCTTCAAGCATTTCCAATTCCTGAAATCAGACGAAACTAGCAAGAATAGAAAACTTGTCTCTAAAAAATTCAAAGAAAGAATACCAGGAGAGCTAAAGAAGGGTGGAGGGAGACTTTAATGAGGCGATGTGTCTGAGTAGGCAAAAGATGTCCTGGATAAAGCCAAGAACAAATAATCAGATAGAACCTCCGTCTTTGGTCCCATGCAGCAACTATGGTTACCCCGACAAAACTGAGCGGAGCTAGAGGTACTTTCTCAGCTTTGAGTTGATACCTGTCTACTTCCTTGCTCGTCGCAGAGCAGTAAGTGCAGGAGGCACGCTGACCCGCTCTGGAGCGCGTCCAAACAACCAACCAGCTTTGACTTTGAAAGTTCTTCTACGCTGCTTCACAGCGATATGGCTATTGGTGGAGGTAACGGATGTAATACCCTACACCAAATGTACAGTTAACCCAATACAACACTCGTAATTTGAGTGAAGTGTAGAAATCAACCAATCAGAATTCAGGGTGTCAGGGTGAGGGTAGCCTACCCAAAGATAACCCTCACTTGGCACAGGCCTAGGCTATAGTGTTGGGTAGTATTCAGCATTGATAATAATATAACAATATCTCTGACCCGATATTGAGACGTAAATATCGACATAAAAACGACAATTGTACATTTTCAGATTTCAAACATAATATACATAAATATATTTACATACCCTAACCAGCAGTATAAAGAGAGTGTACCTTTTCGAATTTCTGCCTTTCATTTGCCTTTTCTACTTTCTCGCTTTCCATGTTATAAACGGTTGACTTCAAATCGTTGATCATGGACGAATCACGGTCACTCTTCGTTGAATGCCGCTCGAGCTGCTCAAGAATCCCAATAACCTAAAACACAAATTTCGTTGAAAAGGAAGATGTTGCTAAATATCTGCAGAGCCCGGGCCCCACTACGGACACACCTGTTCGTAATTCGTTTTTTAGACGTTTTTAAAGGACACCTGAATGAAGAGTACCAAATATCATCCCTATCTGTATGACTTCCGTTAACAGTGCCTGCAGAAAACCCAATCCAAATACGAAATAGTTGCATCTGTCCCCATTTTGCATCTGTCCTTATTTCAGTACCGAACAATTTTAGAAATGAACAGATGTCTCCAATCAACCCTTCTTCTGGAATATTTGTTAACCAGTTAAGCCCTAAAGTATATCTAGAAGAAATTCCAATACGATCAGGCCAGCGCTGTACAATATTTGAATGAACTGCGCTTTTTGTCTTGGAGTCTGCGTGTGCAAACCTCCAGAAACGAACATCCCTATTTTGGAAACGTCACGCTCAGGAGAAGAATGCTCTCCGTGGCCATGTCTGTAAATGCATTCTCCATGGTGTGTTCAAGTATGGTTTCATTGTTCAGGTGTCCTTTAAGACCGGTTTTAGCGGATTTAAGACGTTCCTCTCTAAGCCCGTTCATAAAATCCGGTGATGGAATAACCCATCCCCCGTTTTTAATTTGTTATGAACAACCGACGATAGATGAGCGTCCTAAACGTCTTCAAAACCGGTCTTAAAAACGTCTAAAAAACCGGTCTTAAAAACGTCTAAAAAGCGAATTACGAACAGGTGTGTCCGTAGTGGGGCCCGGGCACAACTCGTGTAAAGCCACGCTAGACCGCTAACCTAAAACAGAAATGAGGGAAATGTCCAGAGTGAGAAAGTTACTAAATCGCAAGCAGGCCTAGGAGCGACTCAAAGGACATCTCACACTATATAGTGTTTGTTGCTCCGATGTTCTGAAATGCACAGTAAAAAGTTTCTCTGAGTAAGGATTAAAGTTAACTTCAGTATTTGATACTGGGATTAACCTTATCTCTACTGGGATAAGATTAATCCGAATTAGAAATAATCTTATCTCAGTAGAGACAATATTAATCCCAGTAGCAAATACTGCAAGATTTTTTTTTTTACAGTGTAGTTGACCAGTTTACAACTAAGCTATGTTTACAGATAATTACACATAATTTCGGCAGCTTTTAGCATCTTTCCATGTCCCTTGCCTGGGATGACAAACTTGGCGAAGTTTGAATAACCGGTCTCCGGACGAATAAGCTCCTCGGAAACAACGATACGTCACGGAAAGAGACCAAACGTGGCAAGCGTGGTAATCAGTGGATTGCTAATAGAGGAGATAGGATATACTTATGAAGTGAAGAATCTCGGAAACGAGAATGGATGGAAATACTCCTGAAGTAGAATGAATCCACCCTATCACAATTACGACTTGTCCTTTAAGCCTAAAATACAACGAGGATATAGGATTTTTCACATCAAAATATGGGAGAAAAACTCCTTATTGGCTAGAAATTTTGTGCAGCTGTTTTCTACTTTTGCTTTGAGTAAGTAACAAATGATGAGTCAGGTGAAATTATTAAAGGTTAACTTCCGACATTGGGGTTGATATCGGAAAATAACACCGAGACGGCCACTGAAAATAACCTATCCGAGCCAAAGGCGGGTTAGTCTAAGTTATGAAAAATATCTATCGAGCGTAGCAAGGTTGATATTTTTAAATGGACATCTTGGTTTCTATTCCGATATAACGAGATGGAGGCGTCTTAACTGTTTTAACTTTTTCAAACAGAACCATTTAGTCCACCCAGGGCCAGGACTAGAGACCAGGATGAGTCAACAGAAAATAAAGAACTAAGAACGTCCTAGGCTACTGATTGACTGGTAACCGCTTAGAATTTTTGCCTCAATCTACGATATGACAGGATGATTTACAGGAGTAAACTCTCGCCCAGCCCTGCCTGCCAGAACATAAAAAAGCAAAGCTACAGTGAAAGACTTGCATGGGCCACCATTTGACATGTCTCCGCCGGGTTCTTACTCCCAAGAGCCCACTCCCGGTACACAAGACGGAAATGCACTGTGATGGAATTAGTTATCCTGTGTGATGGGCTAAAGAGCGACATGTTTTGATAGAGGATTAATGCAGCAGACGGCTGGTTTTGTTTTCAAGAATTGTAGGTTCCTTTCTTCCAGATACAGCCTGAAGAGAACCCTTGCCAAGAATGGCTAAATGAAATACTACTGCTTATCTGTTTTGAGGCATTTTATTTTTATATCATTCCCATTCAACTTGGGTTGAAGGAGTGTTTAATCAGTTGGTATAATGACACGCCCCCCCCCCCCCCGCAAAAATAGGGCTAGTCACGCCTGTAATGTAGGCCTAATACCCTCCTACCTTAGGCATAAGGTTTGCAACTGGGTCTGGTCCATATTTCTGGATCAAGGATTCAAACTCCTTCCCGATATCTGCAGCTAGATCGTAGACTTCCACAACAGTCAGGGAGACATCAGAATCATCACTTTCACTGGCAGGGACTGGCTCCATTCTGTATGAAGGAGGTACAACTGGATACGGCATTCAGCCGATTTCTGGAATGAAAAAAGTCACGACAAAGCCTTTATTTATGTTCATTTTTCAGACTGCCAGTGACAAACAAATATCTGAGAAACCAAAGAATGAAATAAATGTTTTTGTTTCTTTTAAATGCTTGGTTTATGATTACAATCAAGGCGAGATTCGCCAGCCAGTCTACCACAGATGCCTGACCTTTTCGATGAGCTATGGCACATGTGGGGTGTACCCAGTATCTGGTAACTTATGTCAAACATTACGGGGGGGAGTACTTAGAAGTAAAGGAAGAATGGGTTTATTTGGGGTGTAAACTGCGAGCAAAAGGAGGGGTATTTGGAAAGCATGTGGAACAGGCGGAGATAAAGGGGAAAAGATGTGTTAATCTAGTTCTAAGAAGTCATTTGAAAGATATTAATAACATTAAGATTCATAAAGAGGTATTTAATACGAAGGTACTGCCGGTTATGCATTACGCCTCCGAAGTGTGGGGGTTCCATAAGGCAGGTAAGTTGGAGCAGATACAGTTGAATTATTTTAAAAGATCATTAGGACTGAGTAGTACGACAAATAGTTTAGTAGTTAGGGGGGACATAGGCTTAGGAAGTTTAAGATGTAGGCGTTTAGTGAGTATGGTTAGTTTTTGGGAAAAGATAATTAGTCTTCCTCGTGTTAGAATGTTGAAAGCGGCGTATCTGGAGTCCCTTAGAGATATAAGTAAGGAGTCATGGGCTTACCAAGTGAAGAAAATTTTAGATTAGTGTGGTGTTGGTGATAAGTGGAATGAGGGTATGGGTCATGAGTTGGAGTTAGGGACAGTAGCTAAAGAAGTAAAAAATATACTTAGGGACCAGGAAATCCAGAGGTGGCAGGTTGACAGAGATAGTTCCAAATCTCTGAGGTTTTATACAGAGGCGAAAGAGACATGGGGTGAATGTGTTTATTTTAAAGCGGGTTTAGATAGGGAGGAACTGAAATTAATAATTAGTATGCGTGCTGATATTTTACCTCTGGGGGATAGGAGGAGGTACACGGGTAAGCCGATTGGGAGGATTGGTCCTTATTTCTGCCCCATGTGTGGAGATATGAATGAGTGCGTGCGACATATTATGTGTGAATGTAGGGAACTGAATGATTTAAGAAGAGAAATATTTGGAGTAAATGAGTGTGATCAGGAATGGATGGAGCGAATGCTGAAGACTGAATGTTTTGTCACTATAAGGAAAGTGGGCAGATTCCTCAAGTTGGCTATGAATCACAGAGAATTTTTCTTGTAGATTTAAGTGTTTGTTATAGTTATGTTGTAGGTTATGTATTTTTCTTTTGTATTGCCATGGCCCTTGGGCTTTTAGTGTAATAAATATCATATCATATCACATTATCATCGCTTTAAACATGTCAAACGTTGCTTTCAACCAGCTTTCAACATCTCGTCGCTACATTTAGGCCAAATGTTGTGGTAGCCTAATCTAACAAAATTAAAGGCCACCTTGAACCAAATAGACTTTCTGCTAAGACAACTTGTATAACTAAAACTCAGCCCTGCTCACAGCAAATTACACAAGGCTATTAGAAAAATCAACTGTTTCCAAGAAAAAATCGACTGTTTTTACTAAAAACAGCATTTTTAATGAAACAACATTTTAACTGGCAAAAAAAATTGGGGGCAGTCAACCTCAAACCCTTGATTTTGGATACCCTAAGCCAAACGTCAGATAAATCTAGCTTTTTGCATAGCCTATGCATGCCTATGCCTAATGCTGGATACCCTATGCCAAACTCTGGATATCTGTTGGTACCCCAACCAGTAGCGTATATTCCGGTTTGTTTCCGGAGGGTCGACAGCTCAGTGAAAATATGCGGCCGAATGCCATCCTTTCTGTTGTTTCTGTTGTTTTTTCGGCGATTTTTTCATTTTTGACCGTTTTTAAACTAAAAACACCTCTAGCCAGACCAAGATTCGACTCCAAATGAAGATTTTTTTTTTAAACGAGTTGCAAACAACACCTTTTAATCTTGTAATCATTCACATTACGACTCAAAAACTGTTTCTGAGATCTATTACTGAACCGTGCTGTAAATAATTTCGATTGATCTTCTCAATTACGTTTTTACCGTAAAAAACTCCTTTTCCGATAATTTCGGGTGTGGATCGCCCCTGTCCCCCGTGTTTTGCACACGTTTTTGCCACTAAAAATCCCTTTTTCAAGAATTTCGGGGGGGGGATCGCCCCTGTCGCCCACCCTAATATACGCTACTGACCCCAAGGCCCAACCCTAACGTACCTCACTATCAGAGGCGTCACTACTAGGGGGGGACCCCCCCCCCCCATGTTGTCGGCCAGTCGGTAAAAAAGAGCCAAATCAGCGCGAAGCACTGCAATTTTTAGTAAAAAACAGTCGATTTTTTCTTAGAAATAGTCGTTTTTTCTTAAAAACAATCGACTATTCTTAAACAGTTGTTTTTTCTCAATCATAGTCATTTTTATCAGCAAAAGCAGTTGGTAAAAATGACGCCACTTGGTAGATACCTTGTCCCTGCCTTGTCCCCCCCAAACATTTTGGCTAGTAGCACCTCTGCTCACTACAGATCTGGTCACAACAAAAGTCAAAACATTGAGAATTCGTGTATGACTGACCCTAGGCCTAGCCTTTCAAGTTGCCTATAATAATGAAGGACCTACATTTCTTGATAAATTTCCCAGGCTTCCAATAGCAAACTGAATTCTTATCTCTGATATAGGCAATTTAGCTGCAATTTAGGAACCTGAGTTGTGTGAGAGTTTTGTTTTGTGGTTTCAGATCCAGAAATGTGAACAAGTGTCAACCCTCGGCTGCTCGAAAAATTTACGGTCGCGAAATTTCGTAGCTCTCTCTCCGATCTCTTTTTCATTTGCTACTTGATAGCTTCGTATTCTTACTCTGCGCAGTGTTTCGATGAGTCACGGATTGTAATATTTGGTGTACTGCAGACATGCTCGGCATGCTCCTCATCATCCAAATCATCAAGCCATTGGGAGCGACGACGGCGTCGTTCCCTTTCGGCCTCTCTTCTTGGCTCGGTGGCCTGCGTCGTCTGTACTTTCTTTCATCGTTGGGCGTATCTCTGCCTGGGTCAAACGGGAACTAGCTGACTTCCCTCTCCTGTAGGATCTTGATCATCTGGTGGAAGAGTTCTTTCTCCTCCGACTTCCGAAGGGGTGCTAGGTTGATGGCGCTTAAAGACGGATGTATCTTCAGTTTCCGGCACGAGGCCCTCATTCTGGCTGTTTGGTTGTCTCCTTTGCAGTCGAATAGCACGTGTTGCACGTCTTCTTCCACCTGGTGACATGTTCTGCAGTTTGGTGTGCTGTGGAGTCCCCATTCGAACAACGTTTTGTTTAGAAGGAGGGTCTCAGTCTTCAGCCTGTAGTAGGTGACGCACTGATGACGTGTTTTAAAGGGTGTCGGGAGTAACCGCATTTTCTTCGAGGATATACGGTTTCGCATGATGTCTCTCATCGTAAGCAGTTGGGATTGGGATGGGGTGTCCGCTGCTTTACTAGCCAAGGCGTCCGCTTCTTCGTTGTACTGGATTCCCTTGTGGCTCGGGATATGCTGAAACTTGCAGCTGATGTTTTGACCTTCAAGAAGTTGAAGGAGTTTTCTTATGTTCTTGAGGTCTGTGTCTTCACTTGCAGAGTTTATTTTGTGTAGTAGTTGTAGTGCTGATCGAGAGTCCGACAGAATCACCACTTCTCTCGACTCCGGAGGCATTTGGGTCACCACTTCCAGAGATTTTTCGATTGCCGCTAACTCCGCTGTAAGGATGGATGTGCCATCCGGGAGGCAGATGGTAATGTTCAACTTGTACTCGGGAATACATGCTGCTGCTCCTGCCTTCTTGCCTTTCACTGAGCCATCTGTGTATATTTGTAGGTGGTTGGCGAAGCGGGTCAACATCTCGTACTTGAATATTTGGTTTATTGTATCCCTAGCATAGTGGGATTTGTCCAATGGGATCAGCTGGTCTTGCACTATGGGTTGGGCCATTGTCCATGGCGGAGATTCTGGGAATGGCTGTGCTTCTGCCTTCGTTGCCTTCCATCCTGGGACTTCCGCGACGAATTTTGACCATGATGATTTTGTGGTGCTCTGTAGGGCTGTATTGCCTCCCATTGGCAGATACAGATCCAAAAAATATGTAGGCTTCGGGCAATAGCGGAGACGGTAGGGAGAGGCAGCTCGAGGGCAAAGATCGTGTAAGTAGGATGGTCTTAAGCCCCGTCTGCATTACCGTAAACCGACCGTTTTACGGCCGACCGTTTGACCGTTACGGCAGTGAAGACGGGTCTTTCTCTACGGACGGCCGTAGCCGTAAAACGGCGGTACTGACCCCTCCGTAGCCGTAAAACGGACGTAGTGAAGACTGCTTTTTTGTCAAAGTCCCATATAACTGTTTTTCAACTGTTTTTCAAGTCACATATAAACTGTTTTTTAAATTTTAACCCAAGATTCACCTATTTGGGACTAATGTAGACCATATTTTTGCGGTTACGGACCTAAAGATAGGTGCCCACAGAACGCGAATTTTTTCCGCGTACGAATTTTGACCTTTCGCGCCGCTCGACGAATTCGCTCGACGGAATCCGGACCGGACCTAGCCTAGCCAATTTGAGAAATTGCCTTGTTCAGAAAACCTTGCAAAACCAAGTGACCAGAGCCACCCCCGCGTGTTATTCTGTGATCTTTTAACCATTGCTGACGACCCTGCTCATCCCTGGCCACTGATAGAAGATGAATGACCCACCTAGAACCCAGCAACAGCCATCGCCCTGCGCGAACGGTAAAAGGGGCCCTACCGCGACACCCATCACGGACCGTGACGGAGTACCACCGGAGACAGCGTTGCCACCCGAACAAAGTAAGTGCGAAACAGGACCCCAAGCCCAACCATCCCTCAAAAGCTCAACCGCGGAAGAATCGGAATCAAACAGCTCGATGTATTCAGTCAGAAGCCCAAGAAGCCAACCTTCAAGCCCCTCCTACTTTCTCCCAAAAGGTGCCACATCTGAAAACCTGTCGGCCGCTGCCGACAATGATGGTTTCCAACGTGTATTAAAGAGGAGGAGACAGAAAACGAACTCACCCAAAGCGATGCCTGGAGGAGCCCCAAACAATGAGACACCAAGAGCCTACCCAACCATCATGTGTGTCAGATACACGCCCAAGGATAAAGACGGCATATTTAAAGTCAAAGATATTGAAAAAATCAGGATGTCCCTTTTCCGATCTATCAAAACTCTGTTTCAAGTGGTTGTCCTAAGAACAGGAGAACTTGATGTTTACTTCCAGGAGAGTGCCATCCTTCAAGAAGCTCTCAGCGTACCGAATGTAGCTGGACTTGATGTGAAAGCATCACAGTGTATAAGAAAAACTGAAGTGAAGCTGGTGATGTACAACGTCCCAACCGAACTCGATATCAACGAAGTGGAAGAGGGCCTGATGGACGGGCAAGGAAACCCAATTGAAACAACTGAAATCGTTCGGCTAAGCCGTAAAATTGACAACACCACCTCCACAAGTAAGTCTGTCCTGATCACATTGAAGGGACAACGAAGCCCCAACAACTTGTTCTTATTCGGTATACAAAAGCCATTCAAACCATACCAAGAACGACCAAAGCAATGCACGAAATGCCTCAGGTTTGGCCACACAGCAAAATGGTGCAAAGACACCGATGAGGTGTGCAAAAAATGTTTGAACGCAGTCCATCAGGATGGACACTGCGATGCCAACCCAAAATGCATCAACTGTGGTGGAGAACACCTGTCGCTTGACAGAAACTACTGCCCAAAATATAAGGAGAGATTGGAAATATTGAAGTGCGTCGAAGCGACCAGCCTGCCTTTCTCCCTCATCTCTGCTCAGCTCAAAAACATTTCAACACCGAAGGCAACTGCTAAACCGGGCCAAACACAAGAACCTGCTCAGCAAAATCAGTCAACTCCGACCCCCACCCCTACTGCCCAAACTGCAACAAGAATCCAAACTATCCCAGCTGCTGCACCCCTCCAGTGGAGAGGATGGGCTAAACCATCACAGACACCTACTAGACCTACCTCAACAGATCTTGCCAGCAAACAGTCACCATCCACAACGAAGAGACCACAAACCCTTCCAGGGATACAACCATTTAGTTTCATCAACTCCATTGCACCCTCAGCACCAGCCACAGACCAAGGGATCAGGGCCCTTACTAAATTCTGCATCATCAAAGAAAAAGTGCACCTCTCAAACCTGACAGCCAAAGAGAAAACGACACTAATCACTGCAGCAGCAAAAAAATACTTCGACCCTATTCTCCTCGAAGAAGTCAACAACGACCTGGCCCAGCTACTGCTAGCGAACCACATCCTGCAATCCGATGCAAACTGGAACTAAGCTACAAACTTCCAGCTCAGCAAAGAAGAAAAATTTGACGATCCTGCAATGGAACTCCAATACATTAACCAACAGAAAAATTGAAGAAATTGTTCACTGCTCAAAGACAATAACACCAGATATCATCTGCATCCAAGAAACAAATTTTGATGGAAGAAAGAAGTTCAAGTTCCCGGGATTCACGATATTCAGGAAAGACAGGTCAACTGGTAGAAGAGGAGGAGGTGTGTGCACCCTAATCAGGAACAGTATAAGATGCATTGGAGTTCCCTTACCAGAATTTTCGAATGAAGTGGATGCAGTGGGAATAAAAGTATGGCAAGAAGAACAGAACAATTAATGTTGTTAACATTTACAACCCTAATGGCCATAATGATGCCCAGGACCTCCTCCACAACGTGACGAACATGGCGGAGAACAACACTACCATTGTCATCGGCGACTTCAACGCCCACAGCCCAACGTGGGGCTCCAGCAAAACAAACAAAGCTGGCAAACTCCTTGAAAAGACAATCCAACAACATCCAACGCTAGCGCTGATCACACCACCGAACCTATCTACCCACTATGATGTGAAAACAAACAAGTTCTCAACTATCGACCTACAACTTGCATCAACCACCATCTCGAACAAAATCACCGTGAGAAGACATGACAAACTCCTGTCCGACCATTTCGGTATAGTCATAGAAGTAGGCACTCCAGTGGTTGAAGAGACAAGAGAGCCGAGATTCAGCAACAAGAAGGCAAATTGGGCTGCATACACGGACCAGCTGGAGCTCACCGACTTTTCACCATCCCTCAAAGAACAAGACCCAAACAAATGCGCAGACTTCATCACTGATGCCCTCCTACATACAGCGACTGCGAACATTCCCAAAACTACAAATAAAGCATTTGTGGGTATGAAGGCAAGAAAAACATCAAAGCCCTGGTGGAGCACCCAGTGCACCGAAGCAGTTGAAAGAAAGCGACAGGCCAACAAGTCATTCGCTAAGAACCCCAGCCCTACAACTTTCATAGAAAAGAAGCGAGCTGAAGCTCAAGTGAAAGCCATAGTTTTCCAAGCAAAAACCAAGACTGGTGCAAACAAAGTACGAACTTTCTCGCACGAGACACCAGAGGGAAAAGTACACCAGTTCATAAGCAGCATGGCAGGAGGGAAAGCCGTAACACAACACAACTACCCAATCACCGTGAAGAACGTGCTGCTCGAAGGAAATAAGGAAAAGGCTGAGGCGTTTGCCGACATGTATGAAGAAAAACTAAAGTTAACCACCGATGCCAACACTGCTGAAAGCCAAACAACCAACCATGCACATGAAGCCACGCACGCAACAAGAGAAGGTTACAACGAGCTTTTACACCCTTTCACATCAAGTGAACTATTAAGGGCAGTACAGGAATGCAACGAAAATGCTGCTCCGGACGTGGAAGAAATACACCTGACATGGATAACCAACGCTGGTGGGAACTTCATGAAAGCCCTCCTAGATTGTTACAACAAATGCTTCGCCAAATCCACTTTCCCTGACAGATGGAAACAATCAATCTGCACCCCTGTTCCCAAACCAAACAAGCCTAAGGACCAACTTGGATCTCACCGCCCTATTATGATAGCCCCCACTTTAGGGAAAATTCTAGAAAGAATGTTAAACAACAGGCTAGTATGGTACTGCGAAAAACACAAGCTGATCCCAAAGGAACAAACTGGATTTCGCAAATATCACTCCAGCATTGACACACTGTACCGTGTAGTAAGTGACGTGAGAATTGCAATGCAACAAAGCCTCATAGTGTTGGCCGCCCTCGTCGACTTTGAGTCGGCATATGACAATGTCCGAATAAACAAACTATGCTACAAACTTACGGCTATTGGTTTCCCAAAGCAAATTGTTGAATTCATCAGGAGCTTTCTTGAGGGAAGAAGATTTACAGTCAAAATAAACAGCGAATCCTCTACAAGCAGATCCACAGAAAAAGGCCTGCCACAGGGGGCTGTGCTTAGCTGCCTCCTGTTTGCCCTATACATGTCCGACATGAAAGTTAGTGGCGAGCAGGCCGAGTTTGCAGACGACTACACGCTCTGGGCGAAAGGAAGAACAATGGAAGAAGCCCAAAGCAAACTACAGAGAGCAGTCAATGAAATCGGAGCATTCGCACGCGAAGCTGAAATCCCGATAGCAGCATCCAAGACCGTCATCATGGCCTTTCACAGACGAAGAAAACTAGAACCACCATCCTTACTACTGGAAGGAACCAGCCTACCAGTCGCAACATCAGCAAGGCTACTCGGGATCGTGTTGGACCAGAAACTAACCTTTAAACAGCACATTGAAGAAACCACGAAAACATTCTTCAGAAGATTCACGATGATGCAACGGCTAGCCGGAACCAAATGGGGCTGCTCGGACAAACTACTTATGCTATTTTACAAACAGTACATCAGATCGAAACTGGATTATGGCATTATCGTCTATGGCTCGTGCAGCCAGCAGCTGATGGGACAACTGGAAACGCTCCAAAACACGGCACTACGACTTGCGTTGGGTGTCAGGAAAACCACCAAAAAGTCATTCCTATACACCGAAGCTGGAGTCCCTCCGATGAAAATACGAAGAAAAACCCTACTCGTCCGCTACTTCACAAAAATCGAGTACACCCCACATCACGTTATGCACGAACTGTTGTGGAAGCGAAATGACTGCAGTATTCTCCGGGAACTCGACGAGTATAGACTTGCCCGAAGTGACACAGTGCAAATAGAGAAACACCTATTGACCGAAAAAGTAGCACCAACCCCACCATGGAAGGAGAACTACCCAATCATCAACACCAAGTTCCTAGACACCCAGAAGTCACAGACCAGCACCCACCAAGCAAAGCTCCAGTTCGAAAAGCTCGAGGAAAAACTCTACGCAGGTCATCAACAAATTTTCGTAGACGGATCACTGACGAAGGACGGCTGTGGCTGCGGGGTGTACTTCAAGGACACGAACTTGATGGCCATGGAAAAGCTCCCAAATCAGTTCTGCATACTATCAGCCGAGATAAACGCCATCGCCCTAGCGTTGGAGACTGTAATAAAGTTCAGCCCACTACATAGAAATATCGTCATATTCTCCGATTCATTATCTACGCTTTCCCTCTTGAAACGAAGAGACTACTGCTGCATAGACATCGACTTGCACAAACTTAAGAACCTCATCACGACAATCCACGAAGCAGGAACAACCATAACACTACAATACGTCCCCAGCCACATGGGCATCGACGGAAACGAAAAAGCTGACGAAGCAGCAAAAAAAGCTACCAGCCTAAACACAACACCAAGAAGGCCCATGAATATGAGAGACACTATCCGAACAAGGACGAAAGCCATTCAGCAACCAGGAAAAGACCCCAAACACTCCCCCTTCGTGGACAAGAAATACAGCAAGATGTACCACCGAATAAGAGCCAACGCTTGCAACTTTAACCACGCAGCATACCACTTCAAATCAAAATTACCAGATGGATCATTGGCGAACTCCCCACTATGCAGATTCTGCCACAAGGAAGACGAAACACTAGACCACCTAATATTTGGATGTGGAAGCAGAACCGTCAGGAACCATCAAGAACCCGTCAAGAGTGCTTTCTACAGCACCAAACTTAACCCCTCAACAACCACCCTCACCAAAGCATCCCTCACTGAAGATGAAGAGCGCCACATTTTCTCCGCAATCATCAAATTCCTGACCACCCTTGATATCAGTGAAGCGGTTTAACGACGAGAAGAGGACGTAACGAACCCAATAGAAACCGACAATCAGGCGGCAACACTGGTTGAACGACTGAACAAGAAGAAAAGGCCGAAGTGGAGCATTTGCTGTCCGAAGCGGTCCGCACTACTGAAGAAGAAGATGAAGGGTGACTGATGGTTAACTGGCGGAACAGACGAAGTGGGCTCAAATAGATTCTCTTTGCACCAAAATGTGAAAAAAGAGAAAATAAGGAAAAACACAAACACACCATTACTAAACCAGATTCTGCAACAGAAGCTCTTGAAATCTGAATTTTAGTTTCAGAACTCAGTTCCAGTCACCTCAGAAAATCTACACCTCTAAAAGAAGTCTTCATCCTCGTCCTATTTTAATGAAAAAAAAAAATAACGACTTTACATCATTAAAAAAGCTTTCTCGTCTACAAATTTGTCACAGCACTATTAACACACAGTACTGTGTCAGCCAGGTGTCACATCTGCTTGAAATTTCTTTCTGCATTCACAACATTTCTGGGAGGTGATTCACTATTCTGTTTCTGAGACTACCCTTACAGTGTTTAGAATGAAGTATTAATTCACAACATTTCTGACTCAAAGCTGTTTGCTACAGTGTTTGCAGCATCTTTTTCCAATGTGGTGGTGTTTCCATATGAGGAGTGTCTCTTAGCTCTTCTAGTTCTGTATTCTTCCAAAACAGTTGGTCATCGTTCTATGCCACTTCTGCAATCATGATTGTTTCAGTCAAGCACTTGCTGTCATTTCCCTCTTCTGCGCTTGTTGCCTTTTGCTACCAGACAGATCAGACTCAATCACAAAGTTTGTTTTGCTGTTGGTGTCAGCAGCTACACAATGGTCATGGAGCCTGAAAGGACAGGGCTTCATCATATTCAAGTTGAAGCCTTACTTACAGCTGAGCGGCTTTTGACAAACTTCTATTTTCTTATAAATATGTTCATGAATGTATCTCTGAGGTTTTTCCATTTGCTCTTGCACCTCACAGAACTGAAAAAAAAAAATCATTAGCTGCTGCAACAAACCATTCTCTTTTAATATTTTGAATACAGTTGTTGGTGCTAAAATAAGCTTGGTGAAAATTTGTTTGAGGGAATACTCCCTTCTTGGCAAGGGCACTCTTCATGCTGTAGTACGAAATAATTAAACTGCTTTCATCAGCACAACAAACTACGTTCTCAGTCAGCTCGGGCTGAAAGAATGGTTATCTTAGAACAGTAGCCTACCTTTAAGTCTGCATTAAGTAGCCTACCTAGAACGTTTAGTTGGGTGATCTTATCTGTAATTACCACTCCTACACAGGAACAAGCCTTTGTCAAATTCTGCAGCAATTTTACTGGATAATAAGTTATATAATAAAATATATGTAATATATTGGGCTACTGAGAAACTAGCCTATATATGTATAGGCTGTAGAGATCAGGTCAGATATAGGATATACACTAAATATCTTTGATAAACAAAGAAAAAGCTGAACTATCAGATAATGTAGGCTGCAAGTACAGGGGAGGTACCCACTATCGAATGTATATAACCTCCAAACTGGCCTAAAAAATATTCGATAATAACCTCTTGGCAGTCTTAGCTAATACCTAACTGTCAGAACTGAAATTCCTTTTAACAATTTTGAGGCCAGTTTCGAGGTTGTATACTTTCGAGGTTGGTACCTTTTCTGTACCTGCGTAACATAAAGATGAATCCTCCTCTTGGAGAGAAACTGATCTTCTTCAGAATGGAGAGTCCAAATGAGGTCGGAAAAAAAAGAGGGCAAAGAAAATTGGTTCAGGGAAGTTTGATACAGATAACCGAATGACACCCGAACAGCCACCAAAGCTCACTTGGTCTTGGAACTTTAGCAGTCTACCGCAGCACTTGATTTTGGGGATCCTATTCAAATTCTCTGATAATGTATCTTGAACCATGGATTTGTGGTAGATTGGTTTACAGTACTGTCTATACAGTAAACAATTTGAAAAGGCTACTCACCATCCACATTCATCTCCTCTCAGAAATGCTCTTCCCACCATTTTGGATGAGATTTGGGCCTTGTGCTGCTTCTGTTTATGGTTATTATGGATGGATAACTCCCCAGAAGAGCAACCAATCTGTCTACATTATTACTTTTTCTAGTTTGGCTAAGTTTATTGTTGATTTCCTGAACTTCGTCTGCGCGAAACTGAGGCGGCGCGAAAAAAATTCGACTTGAAGTTGAAACGGCGCGACGCGAATTTTTTGCCTAGCGAAGCGAATTTTTTCCGCTCGCGACGCCAAATTCGCCCAGGCGAACGCGAATTCGCGTTCTGTGGGCACCTATCTTTAATGAAGACCACATTTTTGCGGCTACGGACCGTCCGTAAAACGGTCGGTTTACGGTAATGCAGACGGGGCTTTATTATCTTTGCTCGAGGGGGACTCACTCCTATGCTGCCTATGCCCTGAAGAATCATACAAATAGTCATAAGTGGGTCCTCCACTGGCAATCGTAAGCTGTCGGAAGCGATCGTAACGCGTCGTAAGCAGCCATTTTGGCGGTTTTCAGCCAATGAGAGCACGCCGGGTGCGGACGAGCACGGTTACGACGGACTTACGATTGCCAGTGGAGGACCCACTATACTCTTTCAGATCGACAGAAGGACAGCCGTATGTTTTGAGCTTGAGGCAGTTATTTACCAAATCGTAAATTTCTCCCGCAAACGACCTGTTTTCAGTTGTATCTTTGTTCGTGAGGGTTGATGCCATCACACTTCTCACTCCATCTCATACCCCCAAAAAAAAAAATATTTACCAAAAATTTGTATTTTATAAATGATTATCCGATAGCTGAACGGCCGGGAGCTACTCAATAATAATCATTAATAAGTATAGCTTTAATTTTAGTTTTTAATGTTATGAGTGACAGACTCTGATTAAAACAAGATTCATATTTATTCCTATATTTAGTAATAATATTTTAAGGGGAAAATCTTGATCGCTCGGAAATAATTAAAGGCATAGGAAGCTTGCTTGAAGGACAACGAGTATTTTACGGTCGGACTGAAGGAGGGCCTAGAAAAAATGATTAAAAGCAAACTGGTAGCAAATCCTTTAGATAACGGACACGGAAAAGTATACAATGAAAAACTAGGATTTGTCTAACAGGAATGATATTAAAATAACTGTTAAGGTATGAGTTATCTGAAGCCTCTGAAGGGGGAATAAGCGATTAGGCTTCCGATTCATACCGAGTCGCGCATTAACCCCGTGGAAAGGTCAGCCAGCAGTCAGTGTATTCTCGCCGTTCCTTGGGGAACGGCGAGCATAGATGGAGTCACTCTGCGCGGTGAAATAGCAGTTGATTCGGCAGCTCGTCTGTCAGTCGGTCTGTCGGTCCGGGTTTTGCTAGTTCGGGCACTTCCACATAAGCTAGGACGATGAAACATGGCAGGCATATCAGAGAACCCAAATGGTTAAGTTGGAAATAGTCACTTTCCCGATCCGAACGTCGTGGGGGGAGTGGAGGCAGGGGGAATCCGGAATATTTAGGAATTAATAACTTTGAACGGGTGATCTGATCTTAATGAAACTTGATATTTGGACAGACATCGTGCCCTAGACGACCCGATTAAAATCTGGACCGGATCCGGTGACTTTGGGGGGAGATGGAGGGGGCAGCCGAAAATCTTGGGAAACGTGTAGAGTGGAGGGTTTGGGATGAAAGTTGGTGGGAAGAACAAGCACAAGTCCTAGATACGTGACTGACATAACCGGACCGGATCCGGTCACTGTGGGGGAGTTGGGGGGTCCAAATTTCTACTGATCCCGCGAGTTCGGTACTTCCTGGTGTGCTAGGACGATGAAACTTGGCAGGCGTGTCAAGGACCCGAACAGATTGACTTAAAATAGTCGTGTCCCGATCCGATGACGAGGGGGAATCTGGAAAAGTGAGGTATTTTGAACTTGCGAACGGGTGACCGGATCTTAGTGAAACTTGATATATAGAAAGACCTTGCGTCTCAGATGCCCCATTTTAAATCCGACCGGATTCGGTGACACTGGGGGGAGTTCGGGGGACCGGAAATCTTGGGAAATGCTTAGAGTGGAGGCTTCGGGATGAAACTTGGTGGGAAAAACAAGCACAAGTTCTAGATACGTGAATGGCATAACTGGGTCGGATCCGGTCACTGTGGGAGAGTGGGGGGGGGGTCCGAATTTCTAGTGATCCCGCGAGTTCGGTACTTCCTGATGTGGTAGGACGATGAAACTTGGCAAGAATATCAGGGACCCCAACAGATTGACTTGAGAATAGTCGTTTCCCCGACCCGATCATCTGGTGGGAGTCGAGGGAGGGGAATCCAAAAAATTGAGTTTTTTTTCTTTTTAACGGATGACCGGATCTTAATGAAACTTGATATTTAGATAGACCTCGTGTCTCAAGTGTCTCATTTCAAATCTGGACCGGATCCGGTGACTTTCGGGGGAGTTGGAGGGGGAACCGGAAATATTGGGAAACGCATAATGAATGGAGAGATCGGGATGAAACTTGGTCGGAACAACAATTATAAGTCCTAGATACGTCATTAACATAACCTGACCGGATCCGGGCACTGTGCGGGAGTTGGGGGTCCGGATTTCTGGCAATCCCGCGAGGTCGGTAATTCCTGATGTACTAGGACGATGAAACTTGGCAGGCATATCAGGGCATATCAGCATAACAGACTGACTTGTGAATAGTCGTTTCCCCGATCCGACCATCGTGGGGGGAGTGGAGAGATGGGGAATCCAGAATCTAGTGGCATGCACAACTTTTGAACGGGTGATCGGATTTGAATGAAACTTGTCACGTGGGAAAAAAATATCGTATCTGAAGTTCCGTGTCAAGTCCGGGTTGAATCCGATACTTGTGAGGGGGCACCGGAAAACTCGTGAAACACTTTTAGTTGAGAGATTGAGAGGCTACGCTCCGAGTCCAGTCGAACTTGATGGACGAGAAGAGGAGATGTCACAGATGCAACTTTTATGTTTTCAAGTCGTATTCGGCCACAGAAGGGGAGTCCCGGAAATTTTGTGGCTCGCATACGGGTCAAACGAGTGCAGCAAATTAAATGAGACTTGGAATGTAGAGTAGGCATATGCCCTAGATTACATATTTTACTGTCCGAACCGGATATGACCACGGTGGGGGGGGGGACAGAACCTACCGAAAAACGCTTAGATTCGAGTGAAACTTGATAGGTGGTGAGAGAAGATGCTTCAGATCCCGAATGGAAGGAGCTGGCGCTCCTGTTAGCGGATCCAGGTGTGGAAAGTAAATCCCGAATGGAAGGAGCTGGCGCTCCTGTTAGCGGATCCAGGTGTGGAAAGTAAATCCCGAATGGAAGGAGCTGGCGCTCCTGTTAGCGGATCCAGGTGTGGAAAGTAAATCCCGAATGGAAGGAGCTGGCGCTCCTGTTAGCGGATCCAGGTGTGGAAAGTAAATCCCGAATGGAAGGAGCTGGCGCTCCTGTTAGCGGATCCAGGTGTGGAAAGTAAATCCCGAATGGAACGATTCACGATTCCGAGCCAGATTCAGCCGCGGTAGGGGCAGTTGGAGGGAGGCACCGGAAACCGTGTGGCACGTCTAGGGATCAAACAAGTGGGTTTATTGGGCTGAAACTTGGGAGTTACAACAGCTGTTTGCCCCAGATGATCCGAGGCGATGCCAGAAACTAGACTGGTCGAATACTGGTCGAGTACCCCTGTTTTGGGAAGCTAAAAGTACTTGACCGTATGGAACTTGGAGTTAGAAAGTAACAGGTCAAGTACTTAATACCGTAGGAGCTATCTATCCTCAACCTTAACAAATAAATTCATAAAGTTCTAAGGTCGAATAACCAACCCCCCAGCGACTAATAGTACTTGAACATATTATGCAGCTAAGCTAATGCAGCAGCTAATCGTACTCGACCTAAAATTACTAATATCAGGCCAAGCGTTCAGGGCGGTGACGGTACTCGATATATAGTAGGATGATTGGTAGGTAAAAAAAAAAGTAAAGGTAAAGGTGTCAGCTATCAGCCTTTACAGGCCAAGCCGGCGGTGCTGATCTCCGATTCTCGGCCCTCAGCCAGGAAGTGCAATGGGGGGTTGGGGGCCAGCCATCCTGTGCTTTTGCACACCCTTCCTGTCACCTTCCCTGGATTTCTCCAGGTACCCATTTGAAGCTGGGTGAACTTTGGCTTGTCTTACAGAGTTACGCCACTAACCCCCGCTCGAAACCAAACAGTAGGCACGATCGAGACTCGAACAAGGGACCCTTCCCTTGGGAGTTTGACGCGCTAACCATTCGGCCACGGACGGACGGATGATTGGTAGGTCGAGTACTTGATGCCCTACCAGTTATTCGTACTCAACCTTTTATAATAATGGGAGGTCCGGTATAGAAGATGGTGGTAGCTATTAGCCCTTGACCTAATGAAGGGGGCATTAATAGGCCAAGTGTTTGACGTCTCAGCAACTATTCGTGCTCGACCTAGTATAACAATTGAAGGTACATCAGAGCTGCAGCTGAAATCGCACTCGTCGTTCAAGGAGCAGGACTCGGATTCGCCTTGTCTCGAAATCTGGCAGAGTCACGAGTCCAAGTAAACATCTTGGCCCGGCAATTTTAAAATAAAACAAAACCAATAAAAGAGATTGGCCAATGGATGGTTATGCCGCACCATTTCAGCAGGATTAAATCAAGTAATACCTTGCGGGACTAAGTAATAAAACTATGAGCCACAGGTAACAAGGGTGTAAAAGCTTCTGAAAAATCACATTTGTGAAAATGAGTTCGGATTACAAAATTGTATAAACATTGCAGTGGCAAACGCAAATTCTGTAAGAAAGTAAGTACTGAAACTTGAAATAATTAGACGCGCTCATGACAGTTTAGATACACTACGTCAGAGGTACAAAACCAAAAACCTAATTTTCTGCTTTGTTTCGTTATTTCAGTGCGTGTCCTATTCCTTTCACATTCCTTACTCGAAACAAGAGCTACGAGCACATATTATGTCACTTGTTATGAGTAGGTGCTAGTAGCGTTGGTAATGAATAGGTGCTATAGTAGGGAGAACGTCACAAAATATCCCCCCTCTAGCCCCCTCCCCCTCGAAAAATACGGTGGACACAGTAATGGGATATATGGGATCTTTCAACTTCAGTCATCAACTTTCCGGTACCCCCCCCCCCCGGTCCAACTCGCGTGGTGAAAAGTCAAATCTTCCCAGTACCCCAATACGAGTCATCTAGGGTAAATACCCCCTACAACTCACAGTGCAGTGCAGAATCCGATGCGAGCACATAAATACGTTATTAAGAGCGTCTGGTCTTACCACCTATCAATTTCGAATCGAATATGTGCATTTCCAGGAAGTTTCCGCGACCCCTCCAATCTCCCTCCCCCACTCCCCCCGTCGAGGTCAAATTTTTCTGGACCCCATTATGGGTCATCTTCTAGAGCATAGGACCTTTGAACATTCTAATTTTCATCCCAGTCGCTCCACTCGTCTGATCCTTAGGCATGCCACAGTATTTACGGAACCCCCCTCAAACTTCACCCACCGTGATGATTTTAGTCTCCTGTTTTATGATGTTTTGGCCCCTTGATTATACTCTTGAAATTTCGACAGCGAAACACTGTTCGTGGTTTGGCGGGAAAACAATTTTGAAAGCCAAAGAAGCTTTCCTTCTCTAACTTAGGCTATTTTATCTTTGCAATGTTTATTGAAGATGTAAGAAAAGAGTTCTATGACATCGTTTCATCAAAGGTATGCTATGTTATTGCACAGGCCTATATGTCAATGTTGTCATTAAAACAATGTTGCAGAATATATATTTTTGTCTAAGTCATTGACATTGTCAAGACTTGATTGATTAAATCACATCTACACCAGATCTGTAACGGTCTATACAGCTAGTAGGCTATACAGCTGTATACAGCCACAGGCAGGCCCCCGGGATGGTTCAAAGTGTGTCAGTTAGTGTGTCTGAAACCTCAAATTCCATAGCCTAAAACAGGCCTAAAACCCCACCATAAGAAGGTGCAATTCCACCAAATAGAGAATATTAAAAAAGGAACAGCAGGCAAAGTTTTTGGAAACATAACTTACAATCAGAGCATCTTTTTGGTATCTTTAAAGTTTAACCAAATAGGGCTGAAATCTGATAGTCTAGGTACACATCACTTATTCACTTAAATAGGCCTGAAAACCCGATAAAAATGTTTTATTTGTCTGCTATCCACAGATAAGCGATTTCATCGAATGAACTTATTCTTTCGGATTTGTGGTATGTCTATGTGCCTGTCCCTCTATGCTTGAAATATTTACCTACCACAAAGGTAAGTTGTTGCCTAAAAATAAAAGGAAATTGGCAGAATCTTTTAAAGACTTGTCTTAACATCATTTTCCTACTTTACTCGGCCATTATTTTTGCAGGCTTAGTGTCTTTCACCCTGGAAGTGCAGGCTTCTTTTGAAATTCAAATTCCCCGCATTTGGATGAATTTTGGGTTGTCATGCAAGCAGCACACATTCTGAACGTTATTAGTGAAGTCTCAGGTGAAAAAATACAAAATCCATTTGATGAGTCAAAATATGTTAGTGTATTCAAATATCAGACGTAAAAATAAGCTGCCTTTTCATTTAAATTAAAGTAAGGGCTATCTATGATATCATAGATCTGTGTGGTGGTTTGTGTGTTGGTGAATATCATAACTCAGAGACTGAGGTATTGTGCCAGAAGGTCGTAAATAACATTGCTTCCGCCATTCAGAAATGTCCTCCAGAATGTCCAGAATAAAGTAGATTTGTTCTGAATTTACAGAAAAAATAGTGTTCACACCAAAGGAGGCGCTTGATACTGGAGTACTGAAATCATCTCAATGCTTTTGCCAAGAACAGTTTAAAAAGTCAAATTCTTTTCTGCGAAAATACAGATTTTCTCACAAAACCTAATAATGTTTAAATTGTGCCACAGTCAAAAATTTTGAAAATCAGCCAATTGTTTGTCAAAATACAGAGATTTTGGTACAAAACCAGATTGTGTTTGAACTGTGCACTGCAGAGTGAAATTCATGGTCTGGCAATTGCATTGTGTCATTCTTGCAAGTTCGAACAACTTCAAAGAATATGGCTGTCATACTGACAGCTCAAAACAAATGACTTGTCTCATAACATGCAACTAGAAAATCTCTTTATAGCCATGCAACTAAAACAGGTAATAAGTAACATAAGTAAGTAATTTATTTATGACCCACCATTTTCAATAGCAGGGTGGAAAAAAAGAAATGAAAGAAATAAAACACATACAACATAATCAGTACATAATTAGTGGGCGGAACTCACGGTGTGGGGTAAAACTATACTATGTAAGCTTTCACTGTCTCTTTTCTCCCCCAAACATTGAAACAGAACATAATCAAGCCTACCTAACCTATACTGTGAATACCGGCACAGCTGTAAAGCTCAGAACATACAACTGAGAGTATGATTTTCTCAAAACATAAATCTGTCATTCTGGCAAGCTCAAAACAAAACAGATACCGGTATCTGAGAATGAGAATATGATAATGTTAAGCGTGAGGAAGTAAGCAGACAATAGCCTAATCAGAAAACTGTTTGCTACTTGTATAAACGGTAGGGGAGACCGGGGCGCCTTCGGTCACGGGGTGCCTCCGGTCACCCCCAATAACTCTTTTTGTGTTTGCGCATTTTAATGTTAGGTGGCACTGGGGAGGTTGTTTACCCAAGGCACATGTTCGAAGAAAATTTCCCTCAGTTAGCTTCAGCCAGTTTTGCTAGAGTGAGTTTTCGACCCTTTTTTTGGCGGAAAGTAAGTTTTTCTACTTCTATCTGGATCTAGCCTTCACCTTCTGTTTGGCATGGATTTCGATGATTAAATTTGTATACATATAGAAATGATAGAACTAGAGGATAGTGGTATTTCTAAGTAGACATCTTTATCTGTTTTCGAGTCAGAAAATAAGTTTGACAAAATGGCGGCTGGGGCACCTTCTGTCAGTCCATGACGGGGCACGTTCGGTCACTGACCGGAGGCGCCCCAACCTGATGATATGTAACCTTATTTGCTGCTGTGATGGCTAAGAAAGCAAAGAAAGATGAGAAAGATGCAAAAGCAAAAGCTAGAGAGCTGAAAAAAAAATCTGAAGAAGCTAACAAGTCAAAAGAAAAGCAAAGGTCAAAAGAGGAAGCAGCAAACGTCTTTGTAGTCGACTGATGAAGAATCTATTGTCTCAGTTCATCTGGATGATGACACGGATGATAGTCTACATATCGGTGATGACGTGCTAACTGAGCCACTTGGACTGGGGACCCTTAGTACTGGAGACTATGTATTGGGTGGAGTTCCAGGGCAAGAGCAGTTCATTGCACTATGTTGGGCTTGTTAAAGAAAAAGAGAACAATGAAGTATTTCTCAGTTTTCTTTGCAGAAAGGACAATGAGTCTACCAAGTTTTTATTCCCGCAAGTAGCGGATGAAAGTTATGTTAATTTGGCTGATGTAAAAATTAATTTGCCCATTCCATCCAGAAGTGGGGGTACGGCACATGTAGCAGAGATGATCGAGTTCAGCGACGTCGATTTTCACTATTCCCAAGTCTCCACTGAAAAGTGATTTCGAAACTTTACTTCCCAATAATAATAAATGAAGTACTTTCATAACTTTTGCTTATTTTCATAACCAATAAACGAAGTAATGAGTATGCTTTGTATATTTAGCCATCTAAGGACAGTATAACAAAGGTAATTCTTATAATTTCAAGGCTGACCAAAGGTGCCCCAAGCCCGACCGAAGGTGCCCCGGGTTGGGGGCACCTCCGGTCAGAATGGGGCTTCAGCGAGATCACTTCAGCGGGATCACACACTCGAGTTCTAAGAAAACTACAAAATAAACTTGGTAGATCAAACGTTGCTCTTCCCTGCGTTCAGCAAGATTTTTCAAAATAACGAACGTAAAATTTGTGGTGGCTGGTAATCGAAAAAGTGGACGGAGGCGCCCCGGTCTCCCCTAAGCAGTTTTTGCAGAATTATCTTAGGCAAATCAGAAGTACCTTGAAGGGTAATGCATCTCAGAGATAAGGAAATTTAGGAACCTTGAGAAGCCAAGAACCTATTATCAGTGTCTTGAACTTGCGTGCAATAACAAAATTTCTTCTAACAAAACTACTGAAAGATTCTTTGTGTACCTCCCAGCATCATGCAGAATTACTCAACATTACAAGCAGCCTAAAAAAAACTTGTAGGGATCTGGGAAACAACCCCCAGGAAGAGGAAGAAGGCACTACCGACTCCTACTTCATGTAAAATGCACATTACTGCAAAATTCTGCATTCACCTGAAAAGCTGAGATAGCTTGGACTAAAAGACTGAAGAAGGTAGCTTTGAACTAGGACTGAATGAATTTATTGTTTGTCATTGCTAATCGATCAACCGATCAAAAATGTGGTCTAACTATTTACTATTGACAATGATTCTAAGAACAAGCTCCTTGTCTCATCTTCCGCCCTTTTTTAACTTCATTGGCAGTGCCTTTCCAGGCCTAATGCCCCATCAGTAATTGAAGGTATGATTTTGTTACAGAAAGTCCTGATTCTTGCAAATGCTGATGTCGATAGCATCTGTGCGTCGAAAATATTACAGCATCTTCTGCATAGTGACTGTACGACATATTCTCTCGTTCCCGTCCATGGACATGATAGCTTGGAGAAGGTCTTCTCAGAACATGGATCAATGGTAAGCACTTCGCGTCGAGTTTTAGCTATGCAGAGGTCCGTTTTGAAGCCACTCCCCGAAGTAATCGCCTACTGATCCACTTCCCAGCTGGCACTGAAATTAGCAGTGGTGGGTTTGGTTTGATGAGGGGGAGGGTAGTGGTGCCAATTTCAGTCCCTAGGTAGGTATTGTAAAATAGTAAAGGTATGGATAGCTGTTGAAGACGACTGACCACGACTGTGGACTTACCAGAAAATGCTGTCCCAACTCCTTCAGTCGGCGAGGGCCACCTTATGTATGCAGGCTGCAGACGTTGGAATACTTGTTATTGCATGTTATAAGCTGGCCTTTTTCTGCCAGTATCTCTGATTAGCGAGGCAGACCCAAAGCAAGGCAGTTCCTGGATTTTTTTTACTACTTGCAATAATTGGTCTATTTTCTCCAGCTCTCAAGTGTTTACGTTTTCCTGCCGCACGCTCTCGCTTTGTCCGATCGTAGATAGGCACGTTGGCGGCGTTTTTATACGGCCAGGACATACAGAAAAGTGCCAACTGTGATGTGCCAACATCCAGCCTCCCTCCCCGTAGTGCTGTTTGAGCGAGTTTAATTCTTTTTTTTTTCAGTACAAGCACATTGTCATGATAAACTGCGGAGGAACGATAGATCTTATAGAAACATTGCAACCTGAAGACGATGTAGAATTTTTCGTAGCTGACAGTCATCTACCCACAGATGTGAACAATGTGTATAACACCGGACAGGTTAGTTTCCTTCATTGCCTACCCAACAGAGACTGTACCAAACTAGAGCTAAGAGCTCATATGGTACATGCTACGAGTAAGGGGTATAGAAAAGTAAGTTACGACGGCGCAAAATACCCTCTTCTTATTCCCCCACCGTCGGTCCGCACTTAGAAATGGAACATCTGCGGCATCTGCTCATACCACCGATCTAGCCTCACTCCAACCTGGGCATGTCCGGGAATGTTTGACGTCTCCACCTATGTCAGGGGTTACGGAGACCCCCCCCCCCGTATCTAAATAGTATGTAAGAAATTCGAAACATTTTTGAACTTGACATGTTATCAAATATTTAATTCCCGTACACTCAAATGTTCCGTGGGTTTAATGTTCCGCCTTATGAAAATATGTGAGAGAAACCTTATTCGTCTTCAGACCTATTGTTCTTAAAGGACTTATCTTGCTTATTCTCCGTTTTAGTTTATCCCTATCTCCTTATAGAATTATAAGCATCTGAAATCCTCGTCCTCGCCTTTCGCCATTGCTTCGTATTTTACCTTCGATTTTTTTGCGCTTTTCCCGCCTAGCCGAGTTTTGCTAGGCAAGCAACGCAAACTTCGCCGAAAACTTTCGACAACTCTTTCACGCATAAGGACCTGATAAGCTTCAAAGTGTTGGTTTTCATTTTGGAAGACATGATAGGCCATCAGTTCTATCTTCTGTCTTCTGTTTTCCCACTTTTTAACCACGGTGCATTCAGTTTTCAAATGTTTTGCGTCCAGCTGCCGCGTAGAAGAGCAGGAAGGCTGGATGGAGTCGACAAGCTCTAACAAGAAAATCGCTAATTACATGTGGAAAGTAATGACGTTTCCGAAAAACGATATTGCTGAGCTATTTCACCATGGAAAGATCATTTCTAGTAAGAGTTGTGCTTTAAGATGGAGCAAGAATGAGACGTTTTTTTCCTCAGGTTAAACTCTTGCTAAAGCAACGGCCTTCCGACAATATCCCAGAATTCGACGACATTTTCCAAAATGATGAATCCGAAGAAGAACAGGACGAGGGCAATGAGAGTGGCGATGACATTTTTGCCGACGAGGATGACCGCCCTCGGAAGAAAAGCAGATTTGACGAGACGGCGATTATCAGAAGAAGAGAAAGGCGGCTGTGGGAAGATAAAAGAAATAAGATCTTGGATGACTATGCGCAGTCGACGTATTATGGAGAATCGGTAAGAAGACGATACTAAATGGCGTAAAGGGGGGAGGGCTGGTATTTCCTTTTCCCAATGCGATAAGGGGTGACCATCTTACGAATATTGAAAGGATGTTTTTGGAGTGAAGGTCGGGGCGAAGGAATGGCTGTTAGTGGTGTCGCAGCGCTACCTCTGAAAAGTTTGTTACAAACAAAAAAACATTACTCACAATGTACTGCATAAAAACAACTGGACATTCTATGAAAGCAATGATGGTCGCGGGACTCTCGGCTATTGGATGGCTCCGTCACAGATATTTTGGTTCAAAAGTCAGTTGTGGTTTTATTAAGTCTGGAAAGGTTTTGTTGTTTTTTAATATCCTTAAAGGACACCTGAACGATCCTACCATACTTCCATGAACCCCTCAGATCGTCCTTCACAGTACCGGTACAGAGAAGAAGAATTTTTTCGCTCCGTGATTTCGGCGCTATCCACTCTTGAAGTTCTAAGTCTCCCTATGGCGATTCGTTACGACCTCCCAAGACAAATTTAGCGCCAATATTTAAACCGTCATTATCGCATGGATAAACGTACGTTGATAACGCATGGATGGATAAACAGCGCATGGATGGGTAAACGCATGGACTGTTACGGCGTCGACTGTTACAACATGAACTGTTACGCATGGACTGTTACAACTGTTACGGCGAGCGTTACGATCAAGACAAATCAGAAAAAAGGCTGAAAATTATAGCACGGTGAAACTTCATCCGATTTTAGTCCGGTTTTCGAGAGATAAATGGTAAGCAGTATGTAAAAGTGGCAATTTAGGGTGTTAGACTTCATTCAGATGACCTTTAAAGAGCCGTTCTTCTAGGTTATCCCATTCATGTTCTCTTATATAAAAAAAAGAAGAAGAAGAAGAAAGTGTGCTTTATAATAGCTAGCAAGGACACGACATAAGAAGGGATTAAACGGCTCATCTGTCCCCCCCAGTTTGTAAAAATGTAAATTCTGCCGGTCGTTTAACTAGGGAAGGCTAAGAGCACTGTTAGCATCTTCGTATTGTGTTTCATATTTCCCAGAATGATCCGCGCTTTTCTCATTCGGATCCTTTAAGGCAATCTGAGACCTCTGCAGTTCGAGACGGAGTGCCAGGCCGGTAGATCGTAAACCTTATCAAATCAGAAGCCTTGGACTGAAAGGGGAGGACTGTTTTTTGGACAATATTTACAACCTTGCCTCCCTCGCACAGTCATACACATATCCTCGTTTTTTGGGCGTGGGGCCCCAACGTCTGGGCATATCCTAACGTATGGGCATGGTGCTCATACGTTGGGGCACCATGCCCTGCAGGAAGGGAATGGTAACCCGTGAAAATCTGTTGAATTGAGAATTTGAAATGGAAATTAGCTTTTCAAACAGATTTTTACGGGGGTACCATGCCCGTGCTGCAGTGCATGGTGACCCAACGTATGAGCACCATGCCCATACGTTGGGGCATGCCCAGACTTAGAGACACCATGCCCAAAAATTGAGGACTTGTGGATGACTGCCCTCGCACCGGGAAAAACCGAATCTGGATCCTCGAGTTCAGGTCCTGCTCAAGGTTGCATTATTCGATACTTCAAGCTTTCCACCAATTTCTTTGTTTTGTTTTATTTTAAAGGAACATTAAACTTGACTACGCAACTTTCGGCCATTGAATCGCCCGGGGTCGAATTCTCGGAAACTGCCCGGAAACTGCAATGGTCGTAACGAGAATTTTTCTTACTCTCAATATCGAATCAGGGTACATTCTTGATAGATAGATAGATAGATAGATAGTTTATTGCTATAAGCAGCCCGAGGGCCATGGCAAAGATTCAACATACAAAAGAAAAAAGAGAAAACAAACACTGACATATAATAATACTCGAACATAATTTCCGTTTAAATTGTTTTACTTATTCCAAAAATCTACTTCTATGTTCCATCGCTAGCCTCAAAAATCGCCCCATTTTCTTTATACCGGCAAAACACTCGTCCTTAAAAATTCGTTTTAACCACTCTTCGTCAAATACGCATACATCATACTCTTCTTTTCTCCAGTCACTCAGCTCAATACAATCGCAAAGCATGTGAATCACACTCTCATCCACGCACCCACATATGTTGCTAGCTCCCCGAGTCAAATTTGGGTCAAGTTTTCTGTTCCTTTAACTACTTCCACGTTGTCTGCCAAATTAACTTTTCATATTTGATGTCATGTTCAGGTTTGAGAAATTTATTTTCTAGGTCGCTTTTATGATGTTTGAGCTTGCTTGGAAGCTTTCGAAGGATTCCAATGAGCTGTTGTGGTGAGTTTGTTACAGTTACAATTACAATTCGGCTTATTTATCCATAAATATCTTATATAAACAAAAAATAGTGCTGGACATGTAATTGTTTGTGTCTTAGCTCAGCAAAAAGCAAACAATACAAGCAAACTTTCGCATACAAACCATTCACGGCTCGCGTAGTCCGTGTGCTGATATCCTGATATCCCTCTCGATATCTATTTATTTATTTATTTACTGTTTCCAAAAGACGGTCAGCTAGAAACTTGTCGCTTTTACAAATAGTAGCAAATAATAATCATGACGATACTGACAAAGTGATATGTAAATGACTCTAAACAAAAACAATTACAACAAAAGATACTCTAGAACGGGGCTACGACGCCTGATTTCGATTTTTTTTTTGCAAATGAAGTTTTAAATGTATTAATATCGTCTGTTTTTAAGGTTTCCATCACGGGACCATTCCATGGTCTCCAGGCACGGCTATGAGTTTTTGCCAATTCTCTTGTTTGGGCATGGTTGGTAAAACTGTTTATATGGATGGAAACTGGTCCTTTGTTGATCTGTAAAAGTGAATGCTGTCGGTCTGTGCTTTTGTTTAAGCGAAACGAGTTAGTAATGTCTGCCCTGTCTACGTCTGAACTGACGGTTTAATAACCCTGGCCTACGACGTCTATATTGATAACGTAAATGTTTTAAGTATAGTACGAGTTCTTCGTTGTGTTCTCTCAACCCTGGCTCTGTCTTTTTTCACACTGACGAACAGTATTCAAGTATGGGGCGGACGGATGGCAAATCATCCGACGCTTCCCATGCTTTGCCCTAGGCTTGTCTAGGTACCCGTTTTACAGCTGGACTTATTTCATTTCATTTCATTTATTTCTGACCGCCAAAGCTGGCGAGTATAAAAAAGAAATAATAATACAACAAGGCCAAAAAATACATTAAACGTGGCCCAACACTTGCACAATCAAATACTCAACAAATTTGAAGAAAACAAATACAAAAGAACATACCATACTGACAGGCACAATCTATTTCAAACCTTGACCCAGGTTATGCTTTAGGCTATCGAGCTTAATCATGAACTTAGCGTGTTTCTGCTTCAGGATTTCAACCGGATTTTTCATATTATAATCTTTCATCATCAAAGAAGAAGATTCAAATTTCGAAAAACGACATAAGAATTTTCCAAATTTAAAAAAAGTTGTTTTCAGGGAAGTTAAATTACCTTTAGAAAAATATGGCAAAAAAGGAGCTCCCAGTAAAACATGTGGTAAAACTACACTATTAAAAATCTTTGCCAGTCGCTTCTTAGACAGATAATCTCTTAGGCAAACAATACTACCAAAACTTCTCGCAATTCTTTTTTCCAGTTCAGCTATTATCAAAGAGCGAGTTAGTACCATTGACGAACTAATAGGCAAACCTAAGTATTTTAGAGAAAAAACTGGTTCAAAATAAAATCATCAATCTTAATAAAAATAGAATGCACTAAATCAGAAAAATTTATACCCAAAACAAGAAGCTGGCATTTATGCGGAGATAAAAGCAATCCGTGGGTTTTAAAAACTTGACAAACATAATCAACATTAATTTGAAGGGATTTCAAGGACCGGCTTATTAAAAGAATATCATCAGCATAAGCAACCCATGACAGAAAAGATCTAGAATTAAAAAGGAAAGAAATAGGGATATTACCTAAACATGCAGCTAAAGTAATATTGAAAATCGTCGGTGACAGAATTCCACCTTGCCTCAGACCCCTATTTAAAACAACATTAAAATCAGAAAATTCTCCTTTCCATGCAACTCGGATACGAGATGAAGAAAACCAGTTCCGCAAAACCAAAACAATTGAAGGGGGAACACCATAGATAGTTTATAGTTAGTCCTGTTAGTCTCACAAAACCGCACTGTTGGTTACGTTGATTGTCGGAGCGCTTCGGTGGGGGTTCGAAGTAGGGGCTCAAGTCTTAGTTAGAACGTTAGCTTTTTAACGACCCAATGAACCACTGAGTGGTTAACTTAGTGGCCAGCCGAAATCCATCTTTTGCTGACTAATTAATAATAATAATAGTTTGTTTTTAACCCACCACAACAAACACGAAAAATTGGAGCAATGAACTAGAAACAAAAAGAAACCAAAAAGAGAGAAAAACAACTTAACTACGAGAAAAGCATTCGAGAAGACCATGAAAAGGCCCAAGGTTCGAAATTGCAGACTTGGATGTTTCTAAATTTGAAGAGTAAAAATGTTCAAGGAGTCTGGCGAATACAAAATCTAATTTTCTGGATCAAATATTGAATTTTTGGGATCGCATTGAAACCTTTGGTCTTGTTATCTTTCCACGTTTGCCGTTTGCGTCATTCGTTGGTAAGACCATGAAAAGGCTCAAGGTTCGAAATTGCAGACTCGGACAGCGAGTCTTCTTCAACGATCTGCGAACTAACTGTTTTGCGTCTGCGAACTAACTGTTTTGCCCTCAGAATGAGCAACAAAAAATGGCAAAACACATCAGAAACAAGGGTAGTGAAATCAGGGGCGCCATTTGCGAGGCCAGGGATTGGCCCAGAGCAAAATAACACTAGGGAGTAGCGTCAAGACCTATGCTTTCCATGCATCGCAAACGGGCCTTACTCGTAGTGCCGCCCACTCGCTTCCGGCATTCAAAGCGAGACAGACCTGCGGGTTTAAAAAATTCTAGTAAAAGCTAAGATAGGGTGTGTATACACTGAGGAAGTAGGGTAGATTGTATCTTTTTTGCTGTGTTCGGAACATGGAGTTATCGGAGCCGGTGGTGGTGAATGGCTGATTGAGTTTTATTAGGGACATTATTTATCAGTAGTTTGTTAGTGTCGCTACTATTCGAGTTTGTGTCACTATTTACAAGTCATGGTGCTACTTTCTAGTGTTGTTTGCTCTGGGCTAGCAGCTGCCCACCCCTAAGTTCCCAAGGGGGCCCGCAGCCACCCATGACAAACGTTTGACAGATCATGAACAAGTTGAGGAGGGGTAAATCTGAAACAGTAACACATTGCATGTTCAATATTCCTTCAGCCCAAGCTGACTGCGAATCATATTTGACAGTGCAAAAACGGAAACGTCAGCTAAAGTTTATTCGAGCTATATTTCGACCCTTCTTGGCAAGGGTCCTCTTCAGGCTCAAAACCGCTCAAACTGGAAAAACGAACTTGTGGAAAAACAAACTAAAGATTCTAGCTTAGCGTTAAGCGTTAAGCTAGCCTAGCGTTGAGCCTGAAGAGGACCCTTGCCAAGAAGGGCCGAAATATAGCTCAAATAAAATTTAGCTGACGTTTCCGTTTTTGCACTGTCAAATATTGCATGTTCGTATTCTATGAGAAACTCTTTGGATAAAAATGAAAATTTTACTTCTGTACTTCTGGTCTTGCCTGCGTAAGATTTGCTTTTGAAAATAACCCAAGGGACCCCAGAACGACGCCGTTGTCCACCCAGAGGTTTCTGCTAAAGTTAAATCGTAATATCAATTACCAGCTAGAACAAAGGTAATTCAGTGGAGAGAGCGCCGTAGGGCGATAAGTTGTAGTAAACCGCTGCAATAAAGATTTTTTTTTTTTCTCTCAACTTTCTCAGGCGCTAAATGCAGTCTGTGGATTATCCTGTAGCGAGAGATTACTATTAAAGGAAACTTTTCGTGTTGGAGACTAATGGAAGTCGAACTTTACTTTGTGGAGTTTCGGGATTGTTCGTTTGATCAAGGACTCATGTGCCGGAATATTGGAACTAAAAAGCAATTAAGACTTCACGAGCATTGGGAAGAAAATGAAATAGCATGGATGGACCAGAACAAATAAAGCTCGAAATAAAGTGAAGATGTGCTTATTTGAACGTCGCCTAATTTGAAACGGTCATAGAAGAAAACACTGAAAAATATTCCTTCATCCCAAGCTGACTGCGAATCACATTTGACACTGCAAAACGGATATGTCAGCTACATTTTATTAAAGCTATTTTTCGGCCCTCCTTGAGAAGTGTAAAACACTGAAACCCATTGTTGGGAAGACCTTAACTGCCACGCCAATTCCTCTGTTGTAACGTTACACAACGTTTATTGTACAACTATTTACAGATGTATAGGTCACGAAGTCAGGAATGAATGAAGTCACGAACCCTTGAATAAATAATAATTCTTTTACTTTCTGATTTTACTTTAAACTGAATACTTCAAGTTTATAATTTCATTTAATATCTTATTTATAACTAGTATAATAATCCAAATTTACCTTAAAATTCCAACAAATCCACTTTACAAATTATAAGCCATGTATCTGGTTGAAGGCTGTTCATCCACTGAACTGGTAGCGCTTCTAACCAGATGTATTACTGTTTAACTTTATTCATTACTAATAGATGGCGTTGGAATCGTACAAAGCGCAAGGTATTCAAAGAGGTGAAGTGAAATAGGACGATTCCCAACACCCATACCAGGCAACTTTCACTGCAGAATACTTGCTGAAAACGTTTATTTCATGCAGAGTTTACCAAGAGCGTGTTCCACCCTACATATCGTAGTTACTACGCTAGTCACCGTAGTTACTACGCTAGGCTGGAACGCTTTTTTCTTTTTTCGGTCAAATATTAGGCCGGGGGCTTATCGGACCAATCACGTTATAGAGATGCGTAGTTACTACGCCTACTACGCTCCCGAGCGTGGTAAGCAAATAGTTACTATTAGTTACTATTTTGAGAAGGTTCGAACGGTCAGCGTAGTAACTTTTCGTGAGGCTCGAACGGAAATGGTAACTAATAGTTACTATTGGTAGAGGGGTGGAACACGCTCCAAATGTCAGCTGGATTTTGAAATATTTGCTCTTAATTTCCTTCTGTTTTCTTCTTTCGAATTTGCATCTGTTGCTCGGTGGCGCGTAGTTTTACCGAGAAGATGGCGCTCAGACTAAATAGCGTACCCTAATGGAAGAAGAAGCATATTTAATATGAAAAAAATAGTATTGCAACTTTCAGCAAAAAGCTGAAACAGTTAGCTGTCCGATATTCGCAACGTCACTGTTGTTGCTTATTGGGACAAAAAAAAATCCCTCATTAAAGAAAAAATAATTCAGTGTGTCCAAATTTTCAGTTAAACTTTAACGACCGCAGCAGGTGGATGGAGACGAAGCAAGGTATTAAAAGTAACTAACGATAGACTATAGGCCTTCAGCTCTACGTCTTCTAAGAACTTATGTCTTTAGGTGGTCGATTGTCGGAATAACCGAACAGTCGTTGATGCGAAAGATTGACACTTCAACTTTCACTCTGGCTGTCGGAAAGTTACAGAATCACGTGTCTCGCCTGTCAAAGCATGGAGAGCGCGCAAACTCAGTTGCAAAGAATTGTAGAAAAATTTTCTTCGAAAAAGAGTAAGTGTGATGTTTTTTATGCTATATTTTATTTTATTTATTTATTTTATGCTATTATTGTCGGTCCTGGCCGAGTAGTTAGCACGCCAAATTCCTAAGCGAAGGGTCGCTGGTTTGAGTATCGCTTGTGCCTACCGTTTGGTTTGGGGCGGGGTTTTTTGGCGTAACCCTGTAAGACAAGCCAAAGTCCACCCAGCTTCAAAAAGACACCTGGAGAAATCTGGGAAAGGTGACAGGAAGGGTGTGCTATAGCACCAGGATGGCTAGCTCCCAACCGCCTATTGCACTTCCTGGCTATGAGGGCAGCGAATCGGAGATCAGCACCACCAGTTAAGCCTGTTTAGGCTGATGCTGATACCTTTACTTTTTTTTTTACTATTTGTTATATTTTTGAACCGTAAAAAAGTGAAGGACACATTTTTAACCAGCGAAGAACACACAAAGAAAAGAGAAGTATATTGGAACAGTCTCTAAAGACGAAAAGTCAGCTACGATGTTTGACAGCGATATTTCGGCCCTTCTTGGCAAGGGTCCTGGTCAGGCTGTTGCTGTACTGGAAGAAACGAACCTGCAACAAATAAATGAACCCATGAATATCCCATTTTGGGAAGTTACTTCTTAGAGATTGTTGTAGGGAAAACTAGTGATGAGATTTCATTTTTGACACGGATGCTGTTTTTGCTGCTCGATTGGGGTGACGGCATGGGAGGTGTGGGGGAGGAGGAAAAGCAAAGTGGAACATGACACTACAAAAAAAAGTATTTTTTTTTAGACAATTACATTCAAGCTTTCTTAAATTGTTCGGTGCAAATGACATATGTGGAATGTATATATAGTACTCCGTGAGAAGTTTCGTAACACAACGATGCGTGCTTTCAGTAGCTTACACTTAGGATGTCAGGTTTTTATGTTTTTAAACGTTACTTTAAAATGTTGTGCACAACAAGCACAGCAATAATATGATGTACCTTAACAGATTGTATTCGACATGCTAGCATTGGATCTTCATTCACGCAAATTGCACAATTATATAAATACACAATTATATAAATAGACGTTTTATCTATACGTACAACTTATGAATATCGTTGAACTTAACTAGAATATAAAATATTGGGTGAGATAGGGTACACAAGATTTCAGATATCAAGTCGAGTTTCTGGGAAGTTTTACTATAAGTCTCTGGGAAGCAGCGTCCATTTGTCTTTGTCGCGTATTCGGCCTTCTACTTGCTAGGTTCTCAGAATCAGGTGAATGGCACGATGCGCGTGTGATGCTAGACATATGCTCCGAAACGCTATTGTCAACTGATGCCGTCTTTCAGCAAGGGTTGGCAACTCAAGCTTGACCAGGCCATCCTCGTATGAAACATAACGCGGGCCGAGCATAATCTTAACAGCCCTTTTCTGGATGGCTTCGAATCTTTCACCATGTGCGTTTGTGAGTCATGGGGGCATTGCCAGTATTTCCTGACTTTTCCGATATCCTGATGACAAACAGAAAAGTCAACATGTTTTTTTTTTGGCGGTGTTTTTGCTCTTTTTGTGTAACGTTTTAATGTGTAACTTTTGAAAACATAACTGCTAACATCATACGTGTTATATGTTGAAACTGCGCATCCTTGTGTTATCTACTTCTGAGAGTGTAGTTACGGCCGGCATTCTCACTTCAAGCAGTTTATTTACAAGGGGCCCCGAAATTTCACCTGTCTTGGGGCCTCCTTTGCTTTGATCCGGCGGTGAGTAGCAAACAAACAAAAAGCACGCTTTTGCATGAAAACTGGTTAATGCTACGTTAACATACTGTGTAAATCCGAGCGTATTTTACGCAGGTATTTGGGCTTGAAAAGATCTCTAGCAATACGGGCGTATTTGAGAAATCGTTTTGTATACAGATACGTCCGTATTGCTAGAAATGTTTCCAAGCTCAAATACATGCGTAAAATACGCTCGGATTTTACGCAGTGTGTAAACCTACCATAAGGTTCGCGTAGCGCAGTTGTCGATCTCCTCATACTCTGCCCTCGGCCGGGAGTGCAGTGCGCGGCTGGGGGCAAATCATCTGACGCGTCCCTTTTCCTAGATCTCCCTAGGTACCCGTTTGAATCTGGGTGGACTTTTGGGGAAACGGGGAAACGACACTAACCCTCGCCCTAAACCAAACGGTCGGCACCATCGAGACTCGAACCAGCGACCCTTCGCTTGGGAATTCGGCAAGGACGGGCTGGCGGTGAGTAAAAAGGCAATAAGAAACTGCTGACACATTTGTCTTTCTTGCAGCTTGTCATTGGCTCTATACCGACATTGGACACTGTCAGAGAGTATATACCACACGAGATATACAGCCTGCAAATTCAAGATTTGGACGTTAAAAGGACAAAAGCGGTTTGCCGAGTTTCTTGCAGATCTCGGGTAAGCATGATTATACTTAATCGCTGGTTTCGGGGGAGGGGGCGGGGAACCAAAAAAAGAGAATTGACCTACCGTTTTCTTTTTTATGGCACTTGCAGCTTCGCTCAAGTGCCATATACCGATCACTTTTCCGTCGGTCGGTCGGTCGGTCGGTCGGTCCGGTGATCGCGAGTTAGGTTACTTGCAGATGTGCTGGGACGATGAAACTTGGCAGGCATATCAGGGACCCGACCAAACTAACTTGCAAATAGTCACTTCCCCGATCCGACCACCGTGGAGGGAGTAGAGGGCGGGGGAATCCTGAAAATTTAGTAGTTTTTGTAAAACCCCTACCCCTTTCTACACACTAGTAGGTCTGCGCGCGGCGTGATGTCACTCGTTGCATCGGATCACTCTGTTAACATTGGAAAGAGCTAGTGCATTCGAGGGTCAAAGGGGTTTGTATATGTGGTGCAGTGCGGGGGAATATGGAAAATTGAGTGTTGTGTAACTTTCGAACGGGTGATCGGATTGGGACGAAACTTAATACCTGAATGAATGACATATCTCTGATGTTCCATTTGAAGTCCGAACCGGATTCGACAGCTATGGGGGAGTTGGGGTGGGGGAAGACCGGAAATCTCGAAAAACGGTTATAATGGAGGGATCGGAGTAAAACTTGCTGGGAAGAACAAGAATCTGCTCCAGATAAATGGTTTACACGTTTGGACTGGACCCGGAAACTTGCTGGGAAGAAAAAGAATCTGCTCCAGATAAATCGTTTACACGTTTGGACTGGACCCGGACACTTGGGGGGGGGGGAGGTGGAGGGGAGTTTCCCGGAATTCTGGTGATGACAGTTTCCCCGATCAAACTGACTTGTAAATAAAAATTCACTCGATCCGATAGTCGTGGGGGGATCGGAGGGAGGGGGAATCCGGAATATTTAGCCATGCGTAACTTTGGAACGGGTGATCGGATTCGAGTGAAATTTAATAACTGAACAGAGGGCGTGCATGTGGTGATCTTTTTCATGTCCGGACCGGATTCGACAACAATTGGGGGGGGGGGAATACGTGACCGGATTGGACTGGAGAGATCGGGATGGAACTTTGTTGGAATAACAAACAAGTCCAAATCTGAACCGGATTGGCTCCGGCGACTGTGGGGGGAGTTTGAGGGGCGGGTCCGGAATTCCGGTGATCGCGAGTTAAGGTACTTCCAGATGTGCTAGGACGATGAAATTTGGCTGGAATATTAGAAATTCGACAAGATTTTCTTAGAAATCGCCACTTTTCAAATCCGACCATTCCTTAAAGTACCAATCATGACCGCAAATTAAGAAAAATACTTTTAAGCAAAATATGCATTTCCATCATCCCCATGAGCTCATGATCATTTTTGCCTCAAGAGTTTTGCTTACAAATGAAGTTCTAGCTCCCTTAAAGTGTGCATCTTAACCGCAAGGTCGAAAAGTACTTTTTATCAAACGATACATCTCGACCCATGATCAGTTGTCCCACAAGGGTTTTGCAAAAAAAAATAATTTCTTGCACCCTTAAAGTGCGCATTTTACCCGCATTAGTGGAAAAAAAAAATACTTTTGATCACACTGTCAGAAGTTTCATAACAGATAGCGCATAACACTTTCAAGAATAACACCTTTTCAATTAGAAATAAAGTGTATGACCAATTAAGTTTACACTTTTTCGTGCTTTTTCGTTCGTGCCTAGATCTCTAACAACACCTTCAATTGGTAAAAATACTAACGGGAACGAAATAAACATAAACAGATAACGTCCCAAAGTGTTATCTGTTGAAACCGGGCATCCCAAAGTGTTATCTGTTGAAACCGGGCATCCTTCTGTTGTCGTTATGTAACTTCTGACAGTGTAGTATTTTTACCGATTGAAGGTGTTGTTGGAGACCTAGGTACGAAATAGTGTAAACTTAACTGGTCCTAACACTTTATTTCTAAGTGAAAAGGTGTTATTCTTGAAAGTGTTATGCGCAATCTGTTATGAAACTTCTGACAGTGCATACGTATATATCAATGATCCCTAAGAGCCTGCTATCGTTTTTGCCTCAAGGGTCTTCAGATGAATTTCTAGTGCCTTTAAAGTGCGCATCATTACAGCCAAGTTCAATGATAAAATACTTTTTCTCTAGCTCCCTTAAAGTGCGCATCTGAACCGCACAGTCGAAAATTACTTTTGATCAAATAATACATCTCAACCCTTGCAAGTGCCATATGAGCTTACAGCTCTTGTTCCTTTTTGTATGGTCAAGCAAATGGTCAGAGAAAAGTAAAAAGTCAGTTTTGTCGCGGTTTTGCTTCCTTCGGATGTCACAAAAGTCAGATATATTCTTCTAATTTGTTGGTGGCAGCCCTGAAATACGAACAAGGATGTATATTCCTTCTGCCCAAGCTGACTGCGAATCATATTTGACAACGCAAAACGGATGCGTCAGCTACATTTTATTAGAGCTATGTTTCGCCCCTTCTTGGCAAGGGTCCTCTTCATGAAAACTCCATGAAGTTCATTTTCCATCTTGAACAGTTCGAACCTGAAGAGGACCCTTGCCAAGAAGGGCCTAAATGTAGCTCTAATAAAATATAACTGACGTATCCGCTTTGCGTTGTCAAAGATGAACAACGATGGTTTGGGCTTTCATCTCTACTTTGAGTTACATATCTATAAGTTTAATGTGTAACCCGCCAGATGCAAATAGCGACAGTGGAGTAAAAAACAAGAGCTGGAAGCTCATATGGCACTTGCAAGGCTGGGTCAGAGGATGAAAGTAGGAATTCGTCAATTCGTGGGTTTCTTTTGATCATTTGTAAGCAAAACCCTTGAGATAAGAATGATCATGGGTCCTTGGAAATCACGAGACTGTATCGTTTGGCAATGCATTTGGCTGTGCGCACTTTAAGGGCGCTAGAAAATCAATCTGTAATCAAAACTCTTGAAGCAAAAAAGATGATCACCAGCAGCACGAAAATGTATATTTTACTCAAAATTACTGTTTGTACTTTAAGGAATTCAGTTGTAAGCAAAACCCTTGAGGCAAAAATGATCATGGGCTCATAGGGATAACGAAAATGTATATATTGCTTAAAAGTATTTTTTGTACTTTGCGGTTAGCATTAGTACTTTAAGGGATGGTCGGATCTGGGAACTAACTATTTCTTAGCCAATCATGTCAAGTCTCTAATTTTCATGCTAAGTTTCATCGTCCTAGCATGTCTTGAAGTACCTTAACTTGCGATCACCGGAATTCCGGACCCCCCTAACTCCCCCGCAATATCCGAATCCGGTCCGGTTTTGTCACTGATCTACATAGGGCTTGTGCTTGTTCTTCCCACCAAGTTTCATTCCGATCGCTCCACTCCAAGCATGTCACAAGGTTTCCGGACCCCCCTCCGACCCCCCCCCCAGCTTCATCGGATCCGGTCCGGACTTGAAATGGGACATCCGAGACATGTGGTCTTTCTACATATTAAGTTTCATTATGATCCGATCACCCGTTCGGAAGTTATACATACCTCAAGAGTCCGGATTCCCCCTCCCTCCACCCCCCACCCCCCCCACGATGGTCGGATCGGGAAGCTGACTGTTTCCAGGTAAATCTGGTCGTGTCCCTGATTTGCCTGCCAAGTTTCATCGTCCTAGCCCACCAGGAAGTATCTTAACTCCGTATGACCGGAATTCCGGAACTTCCCTCCAACTCCCCCCCCCCCAGTGCACGAATCCGGTCCGGTTCTGTCAATGATGGACCTAGAGCTTGTTCCTCCCACCAAGTTTCATCCTGATCGCTCCACTCTAAGCGTTTAACATGATTTCCGGTTCCCCCCTCCGATCCCCCCCCACATTCATCGGATTCGGTCCGGACTTGACTTGGACCTGTGAGACATGATGTCTTTCCAAATAACAAGTTTCATTAAGATCCGATTACCCGTTCGAAAGTTATGCTTGTCACTAAATTCCGGATTCCGGCTCCCCTCCCTCCCCCCACGATGGTCGGATCGGGCAAGTGACGATTTCCAGGTTAGTTTGGTCGGGCCCCTAATGCGCCTGCCAAGTTTCATCGTCCTAGCACATCTGGAAGTACCCTAACTCGCGATCACCGGACTGACCGACCGACCGACAGACCGACCGACGGAAAAGTGATCGGTATATGGCACTTGGCCGGAATGCAAGTGCCATAAAAAGGAGTAAAGTAAAAACAGTTGAAGGAAGAATCAGCAAATAAGAACACAAATCTAGACTGAATATCTAACCAGGCCCAACAAAAAATTGTAGAAAATCATGCACACTGTCAAAAATCTCATAACAGATGACAACAAGGATGCGCGGTTTCAGCAGATAACAGGGATGTTATCTGTTATGATTTTGCAAATGTTAAGCATTAAATCTTATATGTAACAAGCATTGCCAGGAAAAAGTGAAAAACCGCTGAAAAAGCAGCTGTTGACTTTTCCGATGCGTAACGTTTTAATGCGTAACATTTGAATTACATAACAGCTAACATCCGAACTGTTATTTGTTGAAACCGCACATCCCTGCGTCATGTGCTATGAAGCTTCTGACAGTATAGTAGGGTGGGGTAGACCACGAGTGATCAAATTCAGACATGATGGCGGATAGTTACTGACAGATAATGAAATCACCACTCTTCGTCTCAGCTTTCTCGTTGTGCGAAACTATTATCCAGTCGCCTTGTTGCCGACTTTGTTAACAATATTAGCTAAAGGAGACCTCTCAGTATTTATTGTTTGTGTTCTAACATTCAAAAATAGTTGAATACTGTAGAACTAGGCTCAGTTTTTAACAAATTATCCACGACTTTGGCTGTTTTAAGCCTTTTTCCATGACCATTGACTTCTAGAAAAAACACGGACAAATTCAGATAACCGGTTTTACGCATCGATAGCATGGTACGCAAACCCTCGGAGGGAGCACGATACGCATGGAAAATAGCGAAACGTGGCAAGTGTGAAAATCAGTGAGGTCAGAGACCCATAAATTTCCTGTAAGGACTCGCCATGCAGGGGGCTTGTCAATAAGAGATTTCTGATGTGCTCTTGACCGAGCGTCAGATAGTTCGAGAAATACCCACAGGGATAATTGCCTTGATGGAGGAGTCTCTTTGGTCTCACGTCCAAGGAGGCCCGGGGTTGGCTCTATCTGAGCAAGAACGCCGATTCGACTCAAGTGGAATTTTTGGAAACTAGGTGAGGCTCGGGCAACAGAGAAGCATAGGAGATGACAAGCCCCCTGAATGGCGATTACAGGAAATTTATGGGTCCCTGCGGGGAGGTGTGTTCGCAGTGTTGGAATGAAACATATGAAATTCGAGTCTCCATGATTAAGAATTAATGTTTCAGTTACGGAAGAAGGTTACATTAGCATTAATGGCACGACAGATCCTTTAACTTTAATTTTTCCCTTTTTGTTTTTCAGGCTGCCCCTCTCCCAGTGTAAGCAGAAATACTCTTCCATGTGCGCCGAAATTCGAAGTGACCTGCGATCTTCTTTTGATTCCAAAAAGGCTAAATACGACCTGAGTGACGTCATTGACGGAACATTCCACACTAACTACGGCTGGAAAAGTCGGTACTCAGCTATGGACGTTTTCTACGCCTGCCTAGCGCGGTTGGAGTCGGTGGATAAGGACAAGACAGAGATGGATCGGTTTCACGACGCGTTAGATTGCCTTTCTACGTAAGTTGGAACCCTTGTTCTTAATCTGATGACAGCTCTTTCTAGAAATAGCTTTTTCACGATAAAGAGCTCAGAAATATTGTTTTTTTTAAATTGCTATGTGAGATTTTTTTTGTTAGGGCTTTATGACTCTACGAGTTGCGTTTTATTTGAAGTTCATAGTACAGCGGATGCGGATGGCGAACTGTATAAGTAGCCGTTTTATTCCTATATTAGGGACCTGACCAAACTAACTTGGAAATAGTCACTTGCCCGATCCGACCATCGTGGGGGGAGGGAGGGGAGCCGGAATCCGGAATTCAGTGGCATGCATAACTTTCGAACGAGTGATCAGATCTTAATGAAACTTGATATTTGGAAAGATGTCATGCTTCAGATGTCCCATATCAAGTCCGGACCGAATCCGATGTATGTTGGGGGGAACCGGAAATCATGTTAAACGCTTAGAGTGGAGCGATCGGGATGAAACTTGGTGGGAGGAACAAGCACAACCTCTAGGTACATCATTGATAGAACCGGACCGGATTCGTGCACTGTGGGGGGAGTTGGAGGGGGTTCCGGAATTCCGGTGATACGGAGTTAAGTTACTTCCAGGTGGGCTAGGACAATGAAACTCGGCAGGTAAATCAGTGACGCGACCAGATTAACCTCGAAATAGTCAGCTTCCCGATCCGACCATCGTGGGGGGAGTGGAGGGAGGGGGAATCCGGAATCTTCAGGTATGTGTAACTTCTTAACGGGTGATCGGATCATAACGAAACTTAATGTGTAGAAAGACAACATGTCTCGGATGTCCCATTTCAAGTCCGGACCAGATCCAATGAAGCTGGGGGGGGGTCGGAGGGGGGTCCGGAAACCTTGTGACATGCTTGGAGTGGAGCGATCGGAATGAAACTTGATGGGAAGAACAAGCACAAGCCCTATGTAGATCAGTGACAGAACCGGACCGGATTCGGGCATTGTGGGGGAGTTAGAGGGGGGGTCCGGAATTCCGGTGATCGCAAGTTAAGGTACTTCCAGACAAGCTAGGACGATGAAACTTGGCTTGACAATTAAAGACTTGGCATGATTGGCTTAGAAATAGTTAGTTCCCAGATCCGACCATCCCTTAAAGTACTAATGCTAACCGCAAAGTACAAAAAGTACTTTTAAGCAAAATATACATTTTCGTGATCCCTATGAGCCCATGATCATTTTTGCCTCAAGGGTTTTGCTTACAACTAAATTCCTTAAAGTACAAACAATACTTTTGAGCAAAATATACATTTTCGTGCTCCTGATGATCATCTTTTTTGCTTCAAGAGTTTTGATTACAGATGATTTTCTATAGCGCCCTTGAAGTGCGCACAGCCAAGTGCATTGCCAAACGATACAGTCTCGTGATTTCCAAGGACCCATGATCATTCTTATCTCAAGGGTTTTGCTTGCAAATGATCACAACAAACCCACGAATTGACGAATTCCTACTTTCATCCTCTGACCCAGCCTTGCAAGTTCCATATCAGCTTCCAGCTCTTCTTCTCACAAGCAAGCTTCTTGTAAACAGTCGCCGAGAGAATTTTACGCATCGAAAATAGCGAAGCAAGGCAAGCCTGAAAATCAGTGAGATATCGTCAGGAGGGTTAGAATATAAAGTATTAAATTCGGTTCTCCTGGTTTAGGAAGGCATGGAATGATTACGAAACTAGATTGCATTGGCATTATAGGTACGGTGGGTCCTTTAAATAGTGGAAAAACCAAGCAAAAGAAAAGAAACCCCAAACAGAAGATAGACTTGATGTTCTACCATGTCTTTAAAATGAAAAACAACACTTCGAAGCTCCTCATGTCCATGAAAGAATTGTCGGCGGACCTCAAAGTTTTGCGTTGCGTGACTGGCAAACTTCGGCTCGGCTGAAAAAGTTGAAGGTACAAAACGAAACGGTGGCGAAAAGCAGGGATTTCAAAAGCATATGTTTCCATACGTGACCATGGGATGATATAAAAGGCAGAATAAGCAAGAGGGGTCCTTTAAAGCTTAACCGAAAAGGGCAGAGATACAACAGTCTAGTTACCCGTCACTTATTCACTTTACTAGGCTTGAAGACCCGTTGAAAATGGGTTACTTGGTTGCTCCGCTATTCATATAATCGATCTTATCGAATTAACTTTTTCTTTCGGATTTGTGGTACCTCTATGTGCCTGTATCTCTATGCTTGGAAGTATTTAACAACTACAACGGAAAACGATTGCCGGAAAATAAAGGTCGGGCTTCGCTACCCAGATTTTTCGCCCGGATTCTGGGTTCCGTTTTCTTCGATACCGGTATGGGTAGTGAAGACAGGTCTGAAACGGTCTGAAAGCACCCCGGACGCGCCGGGGAATCTGGTAGAAAAATCTACCAGATTCCAGGATTCTGGGTGAAAAGAAGCGGGAATTTGAAAGTAGTTTTCATTTGACTTGGAGAAATTATTTTGCTGAGGTGGTAAATCTAAGAAAATGACAGAAGTGCTGAAAAAGGCCCAAAAGTGGACTGTTGAAGAGACATTTGATTTGATTCCTGTTTGGGACCGTCTTCACATAATCCGGACCCCAGATTCTGGGGCGTCTGGGTAGTTAATCCCGACCTTTAATCTTTTTTTGATCACACGCAGTAGCGGGCCTGTTTAGAAGTCACCTTGCTATCTGGAACCGATTAATGAACATTTCCTGACCTTCGCTTCATTACTCATTGAAATGCACGATTTTTTTTTGAATTCAAATTCTCCGCGTCTGGGTGAACTTTGTCTTGTCGGGCCAGCAATGCATATTCTGAACATCACTACTAGAGCCTAGCGGGGATAAACAAAAATGCAGAATAAGCAAGAGGGGTCGCGACCTTTTAAGCTGATAAATCTGCTGAACCATGCTTCTTTGACCGTTAGTTAACTTTGAAGAATGTGGTTTTGGTCTAGATATTGATATGAAAACCCAGAACATCCATTCGGGTATTTCTTAGGAGCCCTTAATTAGCTACTTTGGCAAGTGGGCGTAAATGACACTTTTCAAGGTTAACTAACGTTCAAAGAAGTATGTCTCTACTGCATGTTTTCCTACAAAACACGATTTTTTGCCAAAGGAACAACGAAAATGCAGAATAAGCAAGAGGGGTATGCTTCTTTGACCGTTACTTAACTTTGAACAATGTGGTTTGGTCTAAATGTTGATATGAAGACCCGCAACATCCATTCTGGTATCTCATAGGCGCCCTTAATTAGCTACTTTGGCTGACTTCTGACACAGCAAGTGGGCGGAAATGACACTTTCCAAGGTTAACTAACGTTCAAAGAAGTATATCTCTACTGCCGAGGGGTTGCCCACTCGCCGGCACCTGCTGTACACCCTTTCCCGGCACCGGCCGGCACCTACCGAAATCGTGTGTGTCGGCCATAAATTAGGCGATTCGTTTTTCAAAGGCTTCTAAAAATGCTTATTTTGATGTTTCAACACGTGGCAACCGGTGCTAGCTGGTGCCTGGTGTTAACCGGGGCCGGCACCAACCGGGCACCGCGGCACCGGGTACTTGCTGTACACTATAATCGAGAGTGGGCAACCCCTCGTCTACTGCATGTTTCCCTATAAAACACGTTTTTCGCCAATAGCTTGGTTTACCTCTAGAAGATACCTTATATGCCCTTTTGTAATTCGGGAATTCTGTTTTTAGAGCGAAGACCGAGCTACTAGAGGATGGTATCGAGTCTGCAAAAGCCCTTCTCGTAGCTACCTACCGACAAGTTCAAACGTTATTGGACATGAGCCAAGTCTTGGTGGCGGGGCCTTTCCTATACGCTGTCCTTATGGAGGTAAAGTTTATTATTTTTCGATTCAGTTCAGTTCAAGACTTTTCAAGATGCCATATACTAATGCTACAACAAAGAAAATAAGTAAACAACGTAATTACAGAGCCACATAAGTTAGCCACATCCTTCTTTCTAGGGGAATATCGAGATATATTTTTTTTTAATCCGATTGATTTTATATGTGGATTGTGGACGGGCTTCAATGTTTTTTTCCGCTATGGCACGATGGGCGTTTCTGGAATTATATCATTTGACCCTGTTTTGACCCGACGACGTTTTATCGGAAAGTTGGACATTCAGCTTTTAGGGAACCTTCGTTTTGCGGAAATATGGAATTGGTATATACATCTTCACCCCAAGCTGATTGCGAATCGTATTTGACAATGCAAAACGGATACGTCATCTACATTTTAATAGAGCTATATTTCGGCCCTTCTTGGCAAGGGTCCTCTTCAGGCTCAAGCTGGAAAATGAATTTCCGTTTCCGTTTTGCATTGTCAAATAGGTTTAGATTAAATTTAAAATATTTTTTTTTTCAGGTTTCTGTATCACACACTGTGATTTTTAATTAAATTTGGGATTCAGAATATATTTCAGGTTTATGGATCACGGTTATTTCAAATGTAATTAAAAAACGGTGCATTTAAATCCAGGATATAAAGATAAGCTGCCTTTTCAAACGCAGTTCTAGTAACTGAAGTAAAATAAAGTCAAATTAAAGTCACAAACTGTAATTTTTTGGATCTTTATTCTGTTTTGCTTATTTGCTTTTGCAAGCGCAAACTTTGAAATTACGGCGTCCGAAGTATTGGAAAAGTATGCATTATTTTAAGCCTGTCCGAATTAAGTAACTTAAAGGAACAGAAAACTTGACTCAAACTTGACTCGGGGAGCTAGCTAACATATCAAGAATGTACCCTGAGTCGATATTGAGAGTAAGAAAAATTCTCGTTACGACCATCGCACTTTCCGAGAATTCGACTTTGAGCAAAAGGTTTGCAAAAGCAAAAGGTTTGTGTGCCGCGACTAGGAATCGAACCCCGGCCGCCTTGTCGGGGAGGTCGTTTCTCTGTGGTCTACATGTAAAAAGGCGAACTTTTACAGTACATAAGTGCATAATTACAGTGCATAAGGGGCAAGGGCCTGCCAGCTAGCTTTTCGAACACTAAGGAGGGGGTTCGAGACGGTTCGAGATAACAAAGAAGGTGGGGCCTGTCGTCAATAAGACCCTGTATATTTATCTAAGCCCCCCCGGCGATTCGATGGCCGAAAGTTGCGTAGTCAAGTTTACTGTTCCTTTAAAGAAGAAATTAAAATATCTGATTTCATTCTGTATGTCAGAAGAATGCTGAAATGTTTATTTTTGTTTCAGTAATGCATTTATTTTTGTATTAATTGAACTACCTGTAGCATCTTTGTCCTCCATTCTGGTCTTTTGATTTTAGTTTTGTGAAAAAAAAATGCAACCGCTCATAGGAATTTGAATCTCCGCCCCAGCCTTTGATTTGGTACTCGGAGCAAAAGGACGACGAGGATGGGATTCGAACCCACGCGTGCAGAGCACATTGGATTAGCAGTCCAACGCCTTAACCACTCGGCCACCTCGTCATGTCCTTGACTGTGGGATTTGGTAGAGATCCAAAATTTGTGGAACGCAAAAACTTTCTACCTATTTCACTAAGTTTTATTTTATTTGTTGATTGAATAGGGGGATAAGCTGAGCGCTTGTCACTAAATACAAAACATATGAACGAGTTATATGTAACATTGTATTTGGACAAAAAACTGTATTTTAAGGTACACACAAAACAACATTTAAATAAACACAGATGCATCTAGACTAAACCATGCAAAAGCAAGGTAATTCTTGAACAGAGTTAGTGTACAATTTTTTATTAATTTTGTATAAAATTTATATTTATTTTGTGTACAATTCTTTTTAATCCTTCTTCCCTGTTGACTATTTCAAACCTCGTTTCAAATCCGATGTGGAAGACGTTCTCGGACGTTCTTCTGACATGATTAATAATGAAATTCGAGGGTTATTTAGCCTACTTTGTTTTTTTAAGGGGGGATTTGCCGAAGGATGCTCTGAGCTTGAAGTCGGCATCCAAACTGGACTTCTTAATCCTAATCCATGTCAGGACGAAAGGGGACGCTCCGTGCTAGTGTATATGTCTGTCTACAGAAAAAGTCTTGGACGATCAGGGGCTGCCAACTCCCAAAAACTGGGGTACAGTGTACCCGACTGTGTTCGACTCGGCGACAGTTGGCAGCCCTCGGCCTTGGAGACATCCTATTATAATCTAAATTGTGTGTGGATCTCCCGAGCTCCTATCGGAATCATAAGCTAGTTCAAAAGTCCGAGTCCAAGATGTCAATCGTGAGGGGTTCCCCAATCTGAGTTTGAAAGTGCCTAACTTATGGCCGGTGGTCGGTACGAAAAATGTCGTTTTTAATTTGTTCGCATTAGCGTTCCGATATGTTCATAGTAGCGTACCGAACCGATATGTTGAAACTGACTTTCCGCCTCGGTTCGTCGTTTCAGGAACGACGGTTGGAACGGCGAACTGAACGACGAAAACAAACGCGGCTAATGTTTTCGACTTTTTTTCTAAATTTTCAGTTTTATTTTTTCTTTATTTTGTTTGTATGGCACTATTGTTGGCAAGGGTGTTGGGTGCCCGTGCCGGAAGGTACCATTCTATTTAATAGTCGGTGTTCCAAACTCACAAAGTTTAATAAAGGTGCATTATGAATGAATGAATGCATTTATTACCCATCAATTAAAAAACAGATGGAGCACAACAAAAGACAAGGCACAAAAGAAGGAACGGAAATCACTAATTCCTCTGACAACAACAAAAAGGAACGAACACAACAACCAACAGCATAAACCAAATACTGTTGCAGAATCATAGCCCAGGGGTGGGACTCAACTGACAAATTATAACGAGCAATCTGCGCTACGATTGCTTCTTCCGGATTCGTAACGCCGTACCGACGCGAAACATGTCTGTTACTTGTCCATGGTGGTAAACGCAACAGAAACTTTGCATATTTGTAGTAGACTGAGCGCAATTTCAGTATATCTGTAGCCAGTAGCGTATATTAGGGGGGGGTGACAGGGGCGGTCGCCCCCCCCCCCGAAATTCTTGAAAAAGGGATTTTTAGTGGGAAAAACGTGTGCGAAACACGGGCGACAGGGGTGATCCTCACTCGAAATTCTCGGAAAAGGAGTTTTTTACGGTAAAAACGTACGCTAAAATACAAATTGAGAAGATCAATCGAAATTATTTACAGCACGGTTCAGTAATAGATCTCAAAAACAGTTTTTGAGTCGTAATGTGAATGATTACAACATTAAAAGGTGTTGTTTGCACCTCGTTTTTAACAAAATCGTCATTTGGATCGAATTTTGGTCTGGCTAGAGGTGTTTTTAGTGTTAAAAACGGTCAAAAAATGAAAAAATCGCCGAAAATTTTTCGGCCTTCCGGCCGGAAAGGGGGTGGCATTTGGTCGCATATTTTCACTGAGCTGTCGCCCCTCCCGAAACAAATCGGAATATACGCTACTGTCTGTAGCCGTAAAAATACGCCAAAATGGGCTAAGGTACAAATAATGGGGCAAAACCATAGCATTGTACAAACGGGCCAACAGACGACGGTCAAATCGAGGGTCAAATTTCCGCTTATTTGCCACTATCCGGCTATACGTAAACGAAGCCCTCTTCTGGAAGTGAGAAAGTAGTAACCGCCGCGTCTCAAGTATTGACCGTCCAATAGGAAGGCCCAGATATACAATACTATCCGCGAGCTCAACAATAGAAGCACCAAGTGTGATGCTTCGACCAGTATCGGCTTTCGAGTTAAACAGTAGTACTTCAGACTTTTCAGCGTCAAACTGAAGTCCACTGTGAGCATATTCTTGTTGTAGTTGGACAAAATTATCTTCTCGCAACATATAAAAGTGTGTAAAAAAAATTACATTTTTTCATCAAGAGAAGAGGTACAGTAAGTACAAAAACTTGAAAAGTAACTAGCCTACAGCGACTATAGGAGAGTGGGTCTGATGAAAGAAGTATAAACTCGTAGCAGGTGGCAATGTGGTGTTTTCAGTTTTAGATTTTGTAATCCCGCATTGGCACGCATGTCCTGTCAGTGTGTTTCCCATTTTAGATCTGGGGTTATTGTAACACCAAGAAACTTATTTTTCTCTGCCTTCATTGTTGCTGGTAGCCTATTTCGTCTTTAAAAACAGATTTCAGTCTTAGGAAATAAATTGTTAAGACCGCTCTTTTCGTGAAGTAAACTTGCATGTCGCTACCCTGTGCCTCATCCGCCACCATGATTAGCTCGGCGTTACTCATTTTGGAACGAAGACAGGTTTCAATCGAGATTTCAATGATACTCAAATCGTCTACATATTTCCAACTTTTTTCCTCTTCTAGTGCAATATCATTTATCATCACCAGAAATGGGAGAGGATCCAAAAGAGTTTCCTGTGGCACTCACCAAAAAATATTTTTCTTCCAGAAAAACACTCGTAGGCTATAGCCTACTTAGTTTTTTTTTTTTTTTTTAGGGCAATAAGAGGATTCTTATCCTTATTCAGATTGTATTCACCATAATATAAATGCATAGCAATTATAACGTTGGTACGTCGACACTACAATACAAAACGAACAAGAAATTGTGAATGATATTCAGGGCTTGTCGTGATAAAAACTTAATAAAAATACGGCACAAATGGTTTAAAAAAGCTCAGCTGAATGGGCGTTGGCTCGTCAAATTCTTGCATAGAATTATATTTACTAGTACATCTTGTCTTCACTTCATATGTAAAATTCGGTTTAAAATTTGGTACAATGTTGCTGTTTAGCTCGGATTCGAGGCACGGAAGATTAAAAGGAGACGTTTAGTAGACGTTTACGGCTACGGCTACTTGTGATCACATGTTTCTGTGTCCTTCTCACATGCGTTTCCGTTTCAGGGAGGACCAGAGGCACAGTATTTCTCACAACCTCACAACTTAACGCTGCTTGCGCACTTCGTATTAAGCGCATACGTTGCGACATCTAGGAGTAAGAAAGCTAATTTCTTACCTCTCGTACTAAGTGCTCCCTATCGGACAGAAGAAGAATTATGTCTGGTGGTAGGAATTCCACCGGCTAGTCAAGAGTCTCCCAAAAAGTAAGTTTAATTTTTTGAGATTTTATGTACCGAGAGACAAGGCAATCATTTACCCTAGGCTATGAATTTGTTTATTGTTGTTTTTTATTGAAATATAATTGGGTCACTCGCACACAACTAACAAACAAACAAAATAATCATTGGAATGCAGCATGTAGATGCTTACGCATCAAAAATTGAATTATTCACAGCCCCTGTCCCACATATATTATAAGTATGCGAAGCCCCTGCTTCATTTGTCAAAGTTATGCCAAAGCCACTTGCTGTAACTGAGCAGTTCCGAGTTCAAGATGCCAGCCTCCAGCCACTTTTGGAAGTTTCGTCGTCTCTGCCTAAAATCATGGACAACTAGGCCCAGCCAGCGAATTCCGAGTTCAAGATGCCAGCTTCCAGCCACTTTTGGAAGTTTCGTCGTCTCTGCCTAAAATCATGGACAACTAGGCCCAGCCAGCGAATGATGTTCTTCGGTGTTTTCTGACCAAAGCTTAAAAAAATGTATTTAGTATGTGTTTTTGTTGGGTTTTATTTCTTTTCTGTTTACGTACTCCGCTTTTTAAATTGGCGGGTCATAAATAAATTACTTACTTACTTGCAATATATAGTGTAAGAATTCGATAAGAATTGAGAAAGTGGATTTGGATATCTAGGAAGACAAAAGTAAACAGGAAATGTTTACCGATTCTGTTTTTCACCTCTAGCCCTTTTTAGGTTCCGCGTAGTCATACGCCCACAAACTTATTTTCCTTTCTACTGTAGTAACAGAGGGCTAAGACAAGGTGTCATCTAGTGCACAAAATAATTCAGCCAAGACTCTTTCTTATGATACCAGGTGCCACCCTGTGTAATACACTCATAAATTTTCATTCGTTTCCGAAGGGCTAAAAGTGCGAATACACGATAAGGATTTCCCGGCCGGATTTCCTGCACTTTCATCATCAAGTTGGAAATTTTTCAACTTTTCCATATGGAAGTGATGATGGTGCCGAACATCAGGGCAGGAATTCCAGTCCGGGAGCTCCCGATCCTGATCGTGTGTTCGCACTATAAAATGAAACGGGTTTTAACGAGAGAGAGAGAGAGGCGGGTTTAATGAAAACAACCGGCAGTGAGACACTAGTTGCGTTTTTGCTGATACCATGGTATCTGATATACGGTCTAAAGTCGTTTTTGCAGTTATCGTGGTATCTGATACCACGGTCAAAAGGCGTTTCTGCAGTTGTCGTGGTGTCTGGCCAGTTACCGTGGTATCTGGTCGTGGTATCTGTAAGACGCATCTCACTTTCATCAAATTTTGTCAAATTGGTGAGAAAGAAGTTCAGCACTTAGATATGTAACTGGATATCAGTTTTTTTTATTTTGGGATGACTTCGAAAAGTGCAAGCTTGGCAATAGTTGCGTTTTTGCGGATACCATGGTATCTGTTACCACGGTAACTGGATCTGCAATTAGTCGTTTTTGCAGTCACCGTTGTATCTGATATACGGTCCACTGCAAAAACGACTATTACCGAAATTTCACTTTTCGAAGTCATCCCAAAAGAAAAACTGATATCCAGTTACATCACTCGTGCTGAACTTTTTCTCGCTAATTTGACAAAATTCGATGAAAGTGAGATGACTTTCCAGATACAACGACCAGATACCACGGTCGGACCGTGATATCTGAATATCTGTTACCACGGTTACTGGCCAGATACCACGACAACGGCAAAAACGCCTTTTGACCGTGGTATCAGATACCACGATAACTGCAAAAACGACTTCAGACCGTATATCAGATACCATGGTATCCGCAAAAACGCAACTAATAGTGCGTTTTTGCAGTGGACCGTATATCAGACTCCACGGTAACTGCAAAAACGACTAATTGCAGATCCAGTCCCCGTGGTAACAGATACCATGGTATCCGCAAAAGCGCAACTAATGAAAGGGTTGTACAAAAAGGAATATACATAGGCACTAAATAATTGTTCTAGCCATGAACGGCAGTGCCGAGCGGCGGGAAGGCTCCGTGTTACACTTCACTAGTTCGAAGCCTGCCCGCTGGCGAGTTTCGTACTGGTGGATTTCTTCGGATCGTTTTGGGAGCAGGGCGCGGAACCGGGCTGACCTTGCTAGACTTCGGCCAAACTTCATACAGGCCAGAAGTCTTCTGCCGTCGAGTCGTTCCAGTTTTAGTTCCAGTAGTACCTGCCGAGGGGTTGCCCACTCCTCGGCACCTGCTGTGCACCCCCGACTCGGCACCGGCCGGCACCGGCCGGCACTGGCTTTTTGAACCTGCTCAGAACAAAATGATTTCACTAAGAAGGTTTCGTTCACCATGAGAATTCAGGATTTTAGTTTTGAAAAATAGCGACTGCAGCTTTTTGGGATCCCAAAACGTAAGTGGCGGGATACCTATGACATCGCAAAAGTTGTCCGTCTGTCTGTAAGCACGATAACTCTCGAAGAGATAGAGATATTTTGATGAAACTTGGCGGGAGGATTGGTTGAGTCAAAGTACAGGTCAAGTTCGAAGATGGGCTCTGTATCCCTATATTTGAGGGTGGGGGAGGGGTTTCAAATTAAGGGGCAAAACAAATATTTTTTTAAAGCTATTTAGATAGTTGATTTAGGGGTAAGGAGACACGCAGAATCCGAATATGAAAGTTATTTTCTCGCCGGACAAGTAGTTTGTCCGTAATCCGGCCAAAACCAGAAATTTTTTTAAAAGCAAAACTTTTATTTGAAGTTGATTACACTGTCAAGTAAAAAGTAACGTTTTTAGCGTAACATTAACTTTTTTTTCCTAGATCGTGCATTAGAAAACGCTTATATTACACAAAAATGATATCTAGAGCCTTCAATATGTATTAGAAACGCTTAATTACTCCGCTTTTATACAACTGGTCGATTTTTTTTTGTCGGAAACATGTTCCCGTTATGTCGCAAACGTTGCGTTTTTTGGAGCTTCCCAGGATGAAAATCTGGATGACATACAATGCAATCAGGGTCATAAACAAACCAAAGGTTTCACTTTTTAGAATTGCTTATCAGTTTTTTTTGGTAATTATGATGTCAGTTTTACCCCCACACGCTTCAAGTAACGTCCAATGTTAAAACGTTACTGCGAAGATTTTTTATTTATTTTCATTCCGAGGTTAACGTGCTAAAAAATTAATGGAACAGATGTGTTCAATTGCTGGCGTGTGTGACCTGATCTGTACATGATCAAAGTAAGAAAGTCATTTATCGTTTGAAACGTTGTCCCCGTAACGGCAAATTAGCTTTAACGGACGCGCTATAACGTTAGAATATTTATTGGACACCAAGTGAATAACAAAGCTAGAGTAAGGACCAGCGATATCTAGTGCTTTGGACACAATAGTAGAATCTTTTACATTTGCCATTTTTGTTTACCTGGTTTAGTTTTCTGTTTTTAGCATCGCGTAACCGTTACTTCGCATACGTTACCTTTTTTTTTAATAAAACACATTTGCTGTAACGTCCCAGGTACAACCGTTATATAGTCCTTATATAAAAAATCAAATCTTCGTTCTGACTGTCTTGTGTTAGAAAAGCAAGTAATATGATCCGATCCGCTGCACGAGTCTGTCAAATAATTTGTTTGTTGGCAAATTACTGACGCCAAAAATCTCTTTTAACGTTTCTCTCGTAACTTTACATTGGTATAACATTTATAGTGGTGTCTTAGGCTCAAACGTTAATTATTTTCGAAACGTAGGGTACACTTACTTAAAGATTAACCGACCAGGGCTAGAATATGACAACAGTTGCGTTTTTGTCTCTGGTTCCTGTTCCGTGTTCTGTGTTCACAGTTGTCTGCTTTGGACAAAAAACGGTATTTTTGCTTACGTTGTTCCGCGTTTCGTGTTTTGTCGCTGTTCTGACGAGAACGCAATTTTAGGTTCCTGTGAAAATAAGATACTTTATTCTTAAAAGCCTCAAAAGCCTAGGCAGGAAATCTGTTAAATTACAAATTAAATTCCAGAACGACCATACTTTAGGGTCCACTTATCCTTTGAACTTCTGGAATTCCTTCTTTTCTATATGCGAATCTCTCTGCGATTTTCTGTCTGAACAGTGAAAAAAAATGCTAGGAGAGTAAGTTGCTAAACAGACAAGGGAACAAAAAACACGGAACAGCGTACAAAAACGGGAAAATGAGAAACAGCGTGTTCCGTGTTTTGACAAAAATGGGAAAAATATAAAACAGAGAGAAAACAGCTCACAGAACAGAGACAAAAAACGCAACTAATCTAGTTACCCATCACTTGTTCACTTAAATAATCTTGAAAACCCGATGAAAAAGCGTTAGTTTGTTTTTCTGATATTTCCAAAGAATCTCTTATCCCGCTATGACTCTTTCCGTTTTCGTGATAGCTCTATGGTACATGGAACATTTAGTAACGACACCAGCAAGAGCAAGCATACAAACAAACCAATAAATAAACCAAGAATGAGTGCTTCTGCAGTGCCACAACAAACTAGATATGGCAGATCGTTGTGTCTGCTAGTGAGATGTCTTTGTGTAGTGATAGTGGCTGCCTGCTTTGCAAGGATCACAGGAAGTGTTTGATCCTTCACCATCAACAGTTGTTGCAGCAGATGGAACACCTTTAGCAATGTCTTGGCACCTTTATTACAGGGTTGGTGGGAGATCCAGTGTTCAGTTAAAATTACTGGTCTCTCTCAACTTTGTGGTTACGGACCAAAATTCGACAGACCTTACCTACCTTTTACTTACCTGAGGTAAATCCTTCCTTAGGGGCTTAGGGTCACAAGACCAGTTATCGGACAGACTTCCTTTTTTTTCGAACTAAAATACCCTAGGACTCGCAATTTCTAATTTACAAACTTGGAATTTACCCAGTTAAAAGTGCACATTATCGGCTTTTTCAATATATACAAATGCCTGTTCAATATCGAACAGGCAGGCCAACTGCCGGATGGTGCTGAACAACTTTAAGTAAGTAACTTATGAAAGAATGCGACGAATACGAATTTTCTAAATCCCAAGGAGCATTACAATGCCTACCTGGGCATAACTTCGGACACAATGTTTTAAGCAACTTTAGTTTCTGACATTCGAGCAAATCTTTGCACTGAGAATCTCCATCACTAGTCCGACTGTAAATATGCGTCGCCAAGACTTCCGACTTGCACCCTCGTCTGAAAATTTGTTCAACTTGTCCGAAATCAGAGATTCTGAAGCATAAAATAAATTGTTTCCGCACTTGCATCATTCTGTGGCCGTTAAAGTTTAACCGAAAAGGGCTAGATAGGACAATCTAGTTACCCATCACTTATTCACTTAAATTGGCTTGAAGACCGACTGAAAATGAGTTACTTCGTTGTTCCGCTATTCAGCAATAATCGATTTTCAAATAGTGGAATTTCCGTGTGATTTGTGGTGCCTCTATGCGCTTGTATTTTTATTGTTTGCCCTACGAGAAAGATTTATAATTTTTTTTTTGTTCAGGCACTAAGCAATCGTCACCAATCTCACCAATGCCCACTGAAAAGCTGCATTTGTGTTGAGATTAAAATTTCCCGTCATAGTAGAATTTACGCTGTGGGGACGGCCGGAGATATTCTGAGCCTCATAACTAGAGCAGATAGTGGAAAATCAAAAAATACCTTTGCAGAATCCAAATAATTCAGTATATCCAATTAAATGACACACAAATAAGTTGGCTTTTCAGTTAAACTTTAAACTAAAGATTTTTGCACACCATCGGGATCGGAAGAAGAAGACGAATCTAATGGCGTAGGTGCCATTACTGTAACTCAGTTGGTTCAGGAGTAGTGACTGAATAATGTGTTACTAGTAGGTTTGTCCGAAAAAAAAACTTGTCCGATAACTGCGGTCTCGTGACCCTAGTCCTTACACCCAGCTTACACCTTGGAATCAGTAACCTTCTATCTACATGTCTATCTAAGCATGGCCCATTTAACGCAATTGAACAGGACTGTATAGCCTTTTCAAAACCATTCAGACCCCATACTATAAATTTTCTGGTCTATTTCCCAAGATTAGGAAAGTAGAATTGCAAGTGTTTTTCAGTAATCCCTAGAATTTGCCTGTACAATGCATGTGTAACGGTTGAGGCATGCTTATTTGAATACCTCTCTCAATTTTTGCACACCTTGGCCCTGTTTCTTGCTTATAAAACAGTCAAATAGAAAGATTAAGTATCAAACTTGGTATCAGTAAACAGAAAATTGTTGCAGCAACTTTCCTGTCACAAAATTAAACTGAAAAAGTTGTTTTTACTTACATTATTTTTTACGCTTTATCTTTCATTCCCTGGTTCAAATGGACCAGCAGTAAGGTAAACAGAACAAAAAATGGAAAGAGTTGCCTGCCAGTTTGAGTGCCTTAATTATCTGTGAAGGAAAAACTCCAATAAAGTATGTATATGCTTGTTAGCCTACCTATTGACAAAAAATATGTTGAGTTTCAGACTGTTAGGTGTTGTTTTGTGAAAGCTTGGAACCTTGAAAGAAGAAACAGAGCCAAGCCTTGGATGAAACCTTTATATTTCTGCAAGCTGACATTCAAATAAGCAAACCTCTATTGTACAATGTTTCATCCTACATTCTGTTTTGCTTTGCAACCTACCACTTGGTACTTATACTAGCATTTTGGTAGCTTTGTTACGTTGGGTGTAGAATTGATATTTTATTTGCATCGCTGGTGTCTCTCAACCTTGTGGTTAAGGACCAATATTTAGCGGACCTTACCTGAACAACATTCTAAATAGCGCCTTGTCCCACATTCTGTTTCAGCTCAGATGTTTGCCTTCCATCCACTCAGTCCCAACCCTGACAACCATCAAGAGGCTCAAAATTGTATCAGTCCACAAACTGTTTGTCCAGACAAGTAGGCTATTTATTAGGCCAAATCGCTGAATTAAGGCAGCTGGTCAGAATAAAGGCGAGTCTGGCCGCTCACAGAGACTTACGTCTCTGTAAATCGCTGAATTAAGGCAGCTGGTCAGAATAAAGTCGAGTCTGGCCGCTCACAGAAGCCTACGTCTCTGTAGGATGTAGGTCCTACAGAGGCAAGCTAACATGTTTTAATTTACACCAAAAACATATAATGAACCACTGCAGTGGTTCATTATATGTTTCAGTAGGCTATATATAATGTTCAGGTTTCAATATGTTACTAGTTATGATAGCGTTTTGGGCGACACGTTTGGGGCTTGCATTTCTATATTTCCGTTGCGGTAAAACGTTTCCGTTCCGTTACGCTTCAGTAATTCTATAATAATGTCCAATGGTAACGTCAACGTTCTGTACGAAAAAAAAAAACGTTTCCGTTACGCTACAAACGCGCCGATCCGTTACGCTACAGCAACGCTTTAATAACGTCTAATGGTAACGTCAACGTTTTTATTCGAAAAAACAATGTAAACGTTACCGTTACGTTACAAAGGTTTTGCACCGTTACAGAACAGTAACACTTGAATAACGTTTAACAATAGCGGGTAACGTTTTGGAATCGCCAGTCAAAATTGAAACGTTACCGTTACTGCCGGTTGAAACTAGCCGTTAAAAAAGTTAACCAAATACGTTACTGAACGTTTCGTTGAAAACGTTACTTTTTACTTGACAGTGTAGATGATAGAGTTAAGGGTAAGAAAAGACGCTGAATCTGTGTATGACAATCATTTTTTACCCAGACATATAGTTCGTCCGGAATCCGGTTGAAACCGGATTTTTTCAGAAGTTAAAGTTTAATTTGAAGTTGATTAGATGTTCTTTATAAGGATAAGGAGATACGCTGAATTCGTTTCTGAACTATATTTTTTTTTTCCTGGGCAAGTAGTTCGCTCGGAATTCGGCCGAAACCGGAAATTTGGCTGAAGTAAAACAGGAAGTTTCGATCAGTATGGTCAAAATAGATATGGCTTATACAGGTATATCTGAACTTGGTTTTCTCAGATGATTAGCCTGGCGAAGACTGGATCTGGCGAAGACAAGACCTAATTGTCTGGATCAAATATTAAATTTTTGGGATCCCATCGAAACCTTTGGTCTTGTTGTTTCAGAAGAAACAGAAGAAACACGAACCTTAAAATGGGACCTAGTATTGACAACTTTAAGGACGACTCAGACGGCGTTCGTAAAGTTTTTCGCAAAGTATGCTCCGGAAAGTTTGTCGCCGCTCAGACGGGAATTTGACTTAGATGACATTACGAGAATTTTTTATGGTGATTTGTTCTAGAAAGAAAAAGATTTTAATTATTAGAGATTATTTGTATCATATATGAACCATAGGTAGATATTTATTAACACTAAAAGCCATAATTGACCATGGTTAATATCCAGATAGAAAAAAAACTCCAATAAATAAATTAGAATAATCCAACAACAAAAATAATATAAATAAATAAGTCAGTTCTAAACAATTTAATTCAATAAGTAATTCTTTCTCCCAATTCACCTGACAAAATCAACAAGAACAAAATTAATTTAAAAAAAATGTTCCTAATTATTATTCTTGCAAAAAACAAGTTTCAAGTTATTCGACCTTATTATTATTATTATCATACAAACGACAAGAGTCATCATCTCATCATTTTTCCGTTTCCTAATCCCCATTTTCAAATTTATTTTCATAACTTGTTTTCGATCTCTTCTCCTATCGGTCAACCTTCCGAACTTTACGAAAAAAGTTAACTAAAGTTGAACTTCTTGGCTGCCTCCGTAAAGTACTTTACGCGGGTTAGCGGAGCAACTTTACGAACGACTTTACGCACTTTACGAACGCCGTCTGAGCCGTCCTTTAGCCTGTTTAATTTGAAGGACTAAGTATTGTAAGGTACTGAAACAAGGGTCATTTCATCTGTTAAGGTTACAGTATAGGTATGCTTATGCGAACGGTTTTTGGGATCCCAAAACGTAAGTGAGGGATACCTATGACATCGCAAAAGTTGTCTGTCTGTCCGTCCGTCCGTCTGTCCCTCTGTAAGCACGATAACTCTCGAAGGGAATGAGATATTTTGATGAAACTTGGGGTGAGGATTCCTTGGGTCAAGAGTAAGGTCGAGTTCACAGACGGGCTTTGTAGCCCTACATTTAGGGGTAGGGGAGGAGGTTTAAATTAAGGGGCAAATAAAATTTTGAAACATTTAATGTGATATTCGATTATGGGGTAAGAAGACATGCTGAACATGGTGGTGAAAACCATTTTCTCGCCGGACAAGTAGTTCGTCCGGAATCCGGCCAAAACCGGAAAGTTTGTTAAAAGTAAAGGTTTTATTTGAAGTTGATTAGATGTTCGATTTAGGGGTAAGAAGACATTCTGAACACGACGATGAAAACTATTTCCTCACCGTACAAGTAGTTCGCTCGGAATCCGGTCAAAACCGGAAAGTTTGTTAAAAGTAAAAGTTTTATTTGAAGTTGACTAGATGTTCGATTTAGGGGTAAGAAGACATGCTGAACACAACGGTGAAAATCATTTTCTCGCTGGACAAGTTGTCCGCCCGGAATCCGGCCAAAACCGGAAAATTTGTTAAAAGCAAAAGTTTTATTTGAAGTTGATTAGATGACAGTTGAAGGGTAAGAAGAGACGCTGAATCTGTATATGACAATCAATCTTTTTCCGGATATATAGTTCGTCCAGCATCCGGTTGAAATCGGATTTTTTTGTTTAAGAAAGTTTTATTTGAAGTTGATTAGATGTTCTTTATAGGGATAAGGAGATACACTGAATTCGTTCCTGAACTTTTTTTTTTTTTTTGCTGGACAAGTAGTTCACTCAGAATTTGGCCAAAACCGGAAGTTTGGCCGAGCAGGAAGTTTCGATCAGTATCGTCAAAATAGATAGATAGATAGATAGATTTAATTGCGCTAAAAAGCCACAAGGGCCATGGCAAATTATATGGCTTATACAGGTATATCTGAACTTGGTTTTCTCAAATGATTAGCCTGGCGAAGGGTGGTTCCCAAAATCACCACGATCTTTTTGCCCACTCTCACAATGCCCACGCCAGAATGCCCACGATCAAAATGCCCACCAGACGGCACCAGCCGGCACCAGCCGGCACCGCCGGCACCGGGCACCTGCTGTGCACCCAAAAACTGAGTGGGCAACCCCTCGGTACCTGCTCGTACCCACGATAGCCACTTCCGATGATCAGTCTGCAGGCTCTCTTTTGGATTTTCTCAATGGCCTGTGACTGCTGGTTGTCGAGGGATGAAATGAGAAATTAAAGGATTGAGGTTTGAAAATTTCTGAAAATTAGAAAGGGTTAGATGTGAATATTTTATTTGTACGGTCAAAGACCAGTATTTTATGCTGGTGAAATAAGAAATACGATAATGTGACCACAGGCCCCATAATTTTCCCCCAACTTTGTGTAAGCGCTTAACTACAGTGATCCACGTTGGGTGATAAAATTGTGAAGATTGTAGGGTAATGGTGGGTGGTAGATGGCTGAGACTATCCCAAACTTTTCCCACCTAAATGGCCTTTTACTTACGTAGACTCTTGCCTACACCTCCTCCATTGGTTCAAGTATATTTCTTAGGTTTGGACGTTTCTCGAACGTACTTCGCCTGGTTCAATGCGATCCTTTTCAAGGCTAGTTTATCTAGAATTTCGATTTCTTCGATCACGTGGGCTGAAATCAGTAAACGAACGAAATGTCCTGCGAGTATTGGACGATTTTGGGTCAGATTCTGAGCCAAGCGATCCAATTGACTGACTAAGATGGAACTTGTGACCCTAGCCGCGATGTGGATCAAGCTCTAGGGCATGATGTACCTGACGATAAACCCTATACTCATGATCAGTATGATCAGATTCTGAAACAGTATAATGCTTCAAAGTCCACTATGGGGAATGTGGCGTTTCGGGGATAGCCTACACTTCGAAATATACCCGGGTGAACTTACTCCACTCCCTGTCGCTTTCGAACACTTTGGCCTTGGAGAATTAGTGGTCATGCGACTAGTTGAAAATGTCCCAAGGTCCGTCAACAACAAATCTCTATGGACAACTTCTTCAGATCAACAGGAAATCACTTATTTCTGTGTTGAATCAGAGCGGTCTGCGGGGCACTAGACTAGAACCATCCGTGCTAAACGAGTTAGAACTGGTATGGACACAGAGAAAGCTGTGACCAGAGACAGACGCGAGTACAGACATAGTACTAGTCAGATGGCTAGATAATGCTGTTGTCAACTTTGCTTCTTCCTTTACTTGCTGTTCAACTGACGCAGCCCAGCGCTGGGGCACCAGTACAACGAAACCAATGCCTGTTCAGAGACCTGCGATTGTGGCATATTACAATAGTACCATGGGAGTAGTGGACAAACTTGATTTCCTAATCGATCTCTACAGGATTGAACACAGGCCAAAGAAGCGCAGTATAGTATAGAAGTTTTCCATAATGGTGTCCCACACATTGAATTATCATCCCATACATTAATCACGTATGGAGATTCATGATGTTTCGGTTTAGTGAATTTTGATTATTTTTGTTGTTATTGCTGTGTTACCTAGACGTCTTTACCTAGACGGGTTATAAGTAAAATTTAACTTAATTTAATTGAATGTTCGTTAGAAAGAGAAGTACCAAATGTGCGACACTCGACACACAAGTTGACTCGCGTAAACGACGTTTTGTTTATTTCTGGGCTCTACATCCAATGCCTGAAAATCAAAGTAAAACTTGAGTGAAAAAAACATTAGGCAGGCGCAGGGCTACCCCCTTAGGCTACTATTCTGTACTAAAAGTATCCTCAGGTTTTTTTTGTGTAGGCTATCTGCTTAACTAAATATCTTTTTTCTCTTTTTTTAATTGTATGTGCCGCTAAATTTGAATTTCCCGCCAAATTTCCAGCAACAAGTCGAAAATCACTTCGAGAGTTATTTGTCAGATTTGAGCCGTAGTTCTGCCACAACAACCGGGGGCCACATGAATGATCGCGGTCAGACCATCTACGTATTTGCAATACTAGCCTACCAGAAAATCCTAGCATTACACATTTTCTAGCAATCAACCGGACGTGCTCCACTAACATTCCTCGTTAGTGAAATGTGGGAGTCCAATTTGCTAGAAAAGGAAATTGGATTTTTTCCCTGGACCGACTCTGTCTGCGCCACTCCTGCGGCAAAAAGGTGTCTAATCCAGGAGCGGTTTTTGTTAGATTGTTTTTCTGAGATCGTAAATGCTGACTGGGAACTTTCTATAGTGCATATTTCTTTCCATTTCTGGGAGCAGGAGCGAACGTCTTGAGGGGTTACCCACTTTCCGGTACCTGCTGTACACCCTTTCCGACGCCAACCGAAATCAGCGGTGCCCGCACCGGTGCCGTCCATAAATTAGGCGATTCATCTTTCAAATGCTTCTAAACATGCTTATTCTAGCACGGGCCGATCGACGCCGGCTGGTGTCAGCCGGTACCGGCACCGGGAATTTTCTGTACACCCAAATCGATAATTTGCAACCCCTCTGAACTTCTGCCTAGGCAAGCTATGCAGCTGCCTAGTTCCAAACCTTGGAAAGTGCCGAAGTGTTAAATGTAAAAATTATAATAAGATCACTGGTAGTTGAACATCGGACCAGCAAGATCCGCAAATCTTATGGACTACTCATATCATATCTGCCAAGACTAGTTATAATCCACACATCAAAGCAAGGATTTTCAATTGGCTGGCTATTTCAACCATCGTTTTTGCTTTCCCAATTTATTACCGGACATAGCCATCTAAACTTATTTATATAGGATAGGTAAGGTTCCATCCTCGCTTTGCGATTGTGGGGTAATTGAAACATTTTGGCATTGTTTATTTGACTGTCCTATATTTATTCCTCAGCGTTTTCAAATGATAGGCAGACTGACTGAACATCAAGTACAATTTCCGTTTTGTCTGAGCTTAGTGAGTGATAGTAAGATCATTAGAGAGATAGTACTTAAAGTTTAACCGAAAAGGACTGGGATAGGACAATCTAGATGCCCATCACTTATTCACTTAAATTGGCTTGAAGACCCGCTGAAATTACGTTACTTGGTTGTTCCGCTATTCAGGAATAATCGATTTTCAAATAGTGGAATTTCCGTGTGATTTGTGGTACCTCTAATTTGTTGTATGCCTTACAAGAAAGATTTATGACTTTTTTTTTTGTTCAGACACTAAGCAATCTTCACCAATATCGCCACTGCCCACTGAAAAGCCTTGTTTGAGTTTAGATAAAAATTTCCCGCGTCATAGTAGAATTTTCGCTGTGGGGACAGCCGCAGATATTCTGAACGTCATAACTAGAGCAGATAGTGGAAAACAAAAAAATCCCTTTGCAGAATCCAAATAATTCAGTGTATTCAACTAAATGGCACAGAAATAATTTGGCTTTTCAGTTAAGCTTTAAGTTTGTTACGAATACGAAGCGTTTTGACGTTGTTTAGTTCAAAGGCTGATAGAAATTCACCATTGGATTATTTTTATTTTTTTTTACCTTTTTCTTCTTTAAACGTGATATTTTGTTTTGTTGCGAATGTGTAGTTAGAGGCGTATTCTAGTTTTAGTTTGTAGTTGTAGTTGTGAAATGCGTGTATCGGTTTAATTACAAATAAAGTACCTACATAGGCAGATATGGCATTGATGATCCGTATAGGGCCGTCCAGAATCGACTCTCGATATGCCCTTTCTCTTAGCAAGAACAATTCCTCGTGTGTTGCGATTGTGCTAGTGTCTTCTTCTTTTTAGTTATCTTTTTTTGGTTTAATTATTTTCTTCTTATTTATGTTTCTCTTTTTTCCTTTTTTTCCTTTGTTTCTTCTTTTTTGTATACTCCGCTTTTTTTTACTATGCCAAGTGTAGTGGGCCAATAAAATACATTAATTCTTCATTCACTTGCCCGTGAGGCTGCTTTCCTATTTTCGAAAATAAGTGAAAAAATAAAAGTTACGTTTTTTTGCTAAATTACCAAAGTAATTTCACGTGCTGGCTCATGTTGAGGCGAGAAGATATTCCAATGAATAGGGATAGAGAGAATTTTGTTACCAAATTACCGACCATTCAGGGATCCCAGCAAAAAAAAATACGGGATTGAAACACGGTATTGATCGCCATTCCTTTTGCCAAATTTCCGTCTAATACGCTTATTTTCTTTTTGTTCTAGCTTATTCGGAAAAGCCTTTGCAGCGGCAGCCATCCGGAGTAAATCCCGAATAAGCTTCGACTTTTTCGACACCTCGAGTAAGTGCCTCTTTTCTTTTTTAAAGGTTTTAGAAAGCTCGCTCTCTCTGGTGTGAAGGCATTTTCGAATGCTAAGCCTCCCATTAGCCCATAAGTTGACTGTGACGGAGTTGAGTCTTGTGAGCCAATCGGACTGGGGCGTTTTGGCATCAGTCACACAAGATCTACTTTTCCGACTTTGTTTCCGACGTAGTTTCTCTTTGGTAGATAGATAACGTTATTTTATTTTAAAAGAAAACGGTGGCTAAAACCTTGTCGCTAAAGCTTGATTCAATTCGTAGCGTCTGATTGGTTCAAAATATCGTTGATTATTACAGTTATGCACTTAACGGATGAGAAGAAAATAATATATACAGTCATAAGGCATTGTACGAAAAATCTGGTCACTTGAACTATGAAAAGAGTACACCACTTCAAGAGTACACCATGCTAACCACAAATGGACAAAGGTTGACTCTCGAGTCTACAATCCAAGAGCGAGACCTTGGCCTCGTTGTCGATAACAACATGAAGTTCAGCAACCATTGCCAGAAAGCAGCAGCTAGCTCAAATCAGATGCTGGGCATTATCAAGCGAAGTTAAGTAATTACCAAGTTGTATAAGGCTATGGTTAGACCAAGAGTGGAATTCGGGATGATAGTCGCAAGTCCTTTCTTCAAGAAGGATAAGGAAATCCTGGAAAAAGTGCAAAGAAGAGCGACAAAGATCATCAGCACAGTTAAACACCTTCCATACGAGGAACGGCTAAAGCGCCTGAAACTCCCGACACTAGTCTACCGAAGAAAACGAGGAGACGTAATCCAGGCGTTAAAGCTACTGAGCAACGACACTCTTCCCCAACTCTTCAAACACGACGAATCAAGGAGAACCCGTGGACACTCAAGACGTCTGGAGAAGCCATTCTCGAAAACAAGAACCCGGAGTCATTTCTTCCGGAACCGGGTCATCTCACTTTGGAACGAGCTGTCAGAAGAGTCTGTTACATCCATGACCGTAGATGCCTTCAAACGGTCTGTGGACAGGGAATGGGAAACAAAACCCTGGAAGCTGTACTCGGATGCGCCGGAATCCAGTACCAAGAACTAGAAGAAACCAATTACCAGAATCAACACCCATAGGAGCATCTCATCAGGATTATATCTTAGATTGCTCCGAAGTGCAATTTAAGGTAATTTAAGGTAAAAGATACTGGTACTGGTAGATACTGGACCTGGTGGATTGTGAATACTCGGTCAAGTGATCTTTCCTTGGAATGAAATCACTTTTCCTCGGTTCTTGGTATCTTTTATTTTATTTTTTATTTTTTATTGTTGGTTTCGCTGGACGTGTCAACGGGTGGTGTTGGGGACCGGGTGCTGACACGGGAGAACACGCATATTTCCGTTACTATGAATGACATCTAGTGAATCACAAATGTTGTATTTAGTTAAAGAAGTCTTTCCATCCCGTACATTACGAATTTGTCTTCTCAGCCGGGCTCTGGACATTTTGTTATTTAATTTATTATTAAAAAGAACCTGAACCTGAAAATGACTCAAAACGGAAAAGTCCAGCTACAGCCTAAAGAGGACTCTTGTCAGTGTTGCCACTTTTCTTTGACGGAACCTGTGACATTTGGCCGCCAAAAAATGTGACATTCTGGGTTTATATGATTCATTTACGTGCTAATGTTCGTAGTTTCTTACATTGTTGTTGTGTTACATAATTGTATTGCGTTTTTTCTCTTCATTTTTGTCTTGTTTACTCCGTCTAGGTCCTCTCGGGCCAATTTTGATGGGCGGTAAAATTCGGTCCTTTCTTCAAATTTCAGTAACAAAAAAAAAATAATCGTGGATTCCGAGGTCTCCAGTTTACTTTTATAACAGGAGGTAATATTCGTAAAACTAATGAATCCTTTTTCTCGGTAAAGAGTTTGAAATTGGCCAAAATGAATTTGCGAAATTTCTGCCAGAAGTGCGATTTCTTGTGACAAATTTTTCACAGCTGTGAGTGTGGAGAGAAGTCGAAAACTGTGACAAATCGCAGAATTCTGCGACCAGTGGCAACACTGACTCTTGCTAAGAAGGGCTGAAATGTCGCTGAAGAATAACCTGTCTGACTTTTTGGGATCCCAAAACGTTAGTGACGGATACCTATGACATCGCAAAAGTTGTCCGTCTGTCTGTAAGCACGATAACTCTCGAAGGGATTGAGATATTTTGATGAAACTTGGTGGGAGGATTGGTTGGGTCAAAGTACAGGTCAAGTTCGAAGATGGGCTCTGTAGCCCTATATTTGAGGGTGGGGGAGGGGTTTCAAATTAAGGGGCAAAAAAAATATTTTTTGAAAGCTTTTTAGATAGTTGATTTAGGGGTAAGGAGACACGCTGAATCCGAATATGAAAGGTATTTTCTCGCCGGACTAGTAGTTCGCCCGGAATCTTGCGAAAACCGGAAAATTTGTTAAAAGCAAAATTTGTATTTGAAGTTGATTAGATGTTCGATTTAGGGGTAAGAAGACATGCTGAACACGATGGTGAAAACCATTTTCTCGCCGGACAAGTAGCTAGCCCGGAATCCGGCCGAAATCGGAAAATTTGTTAAAAGCAAAAGTTTTACTTGAAGTTGATTAGATGTTCGATTTAGGGGTAAGAAGACATGCTGAACACGATGGTGAAAACGATTTTCTTGCCGGACAAGTAGTTCGCCCGGAATCCGGCCGAAAGCGGAAAGTTTGTTAAAAGTAAAATTTGTATTTGAAGTTGATTAGATGACAGATCTGAGGGTAAGAAGAGACGGTGAATCTGTATATGACAATCATTTTTTACCCGGACATATAGCTCGTCCGGAATCCTTTTGAAACCGGATTTTTTTATAAGTTAAAGTTTTATTTGAAGTTGATTAGATGTTCTTTATAGGGATAAGGAGATGCGCTGAATTCGTTTCTGAACTATCTTTTCTTGGCTGGACAAGTAGTTCGCTCGGAATTCGGCGGAAGTAAAGCAGGAAGTAAAGCGGAAGTAAAGCAGGAAGTTTCGATCAGTATCGTCAAAAAACTTGATTTTCTCAGATGATTAGCCTGGCGAAGACTGGATCTGGTTTTAAAAGCTAATGAGATAGTCGATTTAGGGGTAGGCAGACCTGCTGAGTCCGTATATGACAATCATTTTCTACCTGGACATATCCTTCGACCGGAATCCGGCTGAAACCAGAAATTTGACAGTAGTATAGTCTAAGGCAGGAAGTTTTGATCAAATTCGTCAACGCCATTGACCTTAATCTGTTTCTAAGTTTTAATATCAAAAATGTTCATGTAGTCTGGCGAAGACTGGATATCTACAAGACCCAATTGTCTGGATCAAATATTAAGTTTTTGGGATCCCATCGAAATCTTTGATCTTGTTCGTTCTGAGTCATTTTTTTTAAATGTGTCCAGTCATCTCTGGCTGAAGGAGTGTTTACAATTAAACTATACGATTATTTTGTGTTTGTTAATGTGCTTTTAAGATAGAGTTCCAAAGAGTTCAAATATAGGTTAGATAGTGTACATGAATGATTGAACGTATTGACCAGTGCCAATGAAATGAAGACTAGTCGAGTATAATAAAAGAAACTGAAGAAGGAAAAATAAAAACACAAATTACATGAACTGTTTACACTCAAACAGGGACGGTAGCTAATCGGACATCCATCATTCCTGGCGGCACAGACGGGTGATCCAGGGGTGGTTGCAGGAACGAATGGTGCGAGCACGGAGATCTTCCACCACCGTGACAGGTTCATTAACTTTAAATAGGTGGTCCGCGTCCATAAGGCGTATTCTCGCCGTTCTCCGAGGACTCCACTTGCGGAGTCCCCGCATTTTTGTTTGCCCCGGGGACTCACTCCCTTTATTCTCGCGAGTCCACAAGGACTGGAGTGCTCCGATTATCATCACCATAATCAAAAAGAACTCCCATTCAGATTCGGAGGGGAATCAGTTTTTTTTTCTTGTGCAATGTAAAATTAATTAAAAACAATCAGAATAAAAAAAAAAAAAATAAACTCGATCCAGATTAATTTCATTAATTGCATATTTTTTTTTCGAACAAAATCCATTTTAGAAGCATTCCCCGTGTTCTCGCTGTTTTCTTTACGCGGAGTCCGCGTGGAGTGACTCCCTCTATTCTCGCCGTTCACTTCGATTCTCCGAGGGGTCCTCGGGGAACGGCGAGAATACGCCTATAGTGGCAGTTTTAGCAAAAATGTAAGATAGCGAAAGAACAGTGCACGGATGTTGGTATAAATTTTGGTGTCTGTCTACATCAACCAGGTCCCGGTGGCATCGTTCTTGTTGTACGTCCCTTTTGGGAGCTAGCGACTCGTCGTTTCCCTTCTTTGAAATACGGCAAGAGGATCAGCTTGAGCTTGGTTGATAAATGTTTTCCGGTGGCGAATGGGAAATAATCGCCGTAAAATTCCTTTTTAATGGAAAGTGGTTCTATCTCCAGGATTCTTGTCAAAGCGAGATTTGGGAGTGTGACAGTAAAATACGGTTTGGCCAGGGGAGGGGGGGCACAGGTATGAAATCTACTAAAATCTAGCCTGAATTCAGGCAACTTTCGAGAAAAGACCCATCCACCCCTGACCATAGGAAACAAAGTCTCTTTCCGAGTTTTAGGACCACCCACCCTATTTACCATGGGAAAAATCCAGAATACGGTCTCCCTGAAAGGACCCACCCAGATTGAATCTCCAGATTTCAAACCAAACCACCCATCCCGACCCGGCTAGGAGTCAGTAGATTGCAAACCAACCCCCCCCCCCCCCCCCCACCGATTCCCCCGTTGTTTGGCCAATATTGGATCCTGTGTCCAGTTAGTTCCGTTTTATATTTAAACACAACAAATGTATAGCCTACCCTACCCTTCAAGGTCATATCCAGGGGGAGTAGGGGGTCCCCCCACCCCGAAACAAACGAAAATAATCGTTTTTTGTAGGCTTTAACCGCTGATCTATGTCTTTTTTTTTACTTTTTATGGCACTTGCAGCTTCGCTCAAGTGCCATATACCGATCACCTTTCGGTCGGTCGGTCTGTCTGTCCACTCATCTCGAGTTAGGGCACTTCCAGATGGGCTAGGACGATGAAACTTGGCAGGCATATCAGGGACCCGACCAAACTAACTTGCAAATAGTCACTTCCCCGATCCGACCACCGTGGAGGGAGTAGAGGTCGAGGGAATCCTGAGAATTTAGTAGTTTTTGTAAAACCCCTGCCCCTTTCTTCATACTAGTAGCTCTGCGCGTAGGGTGACGTCACTCTTTGCATCGGATCACTCCGTTAACATCGGAAAGAGCTAGTGCATTCGAGGGTCAAAGGGGTTTGTATATGTGGTTCAGTGCGGGGGAATATGGAAAATTGAGTGTTGTGTAACTTTCGAACGGGTGATCGGATTGGGATGAAACTTAATACCTGAATGAATGACATATCTTTGATGTCCCATTTGAAGTCCGAACCGGATTCTACGGCTATGGGGGAGTTGGGGGGGGGAAGACCGGAAATCTCGAGAAACGGTTATAATGGAGGGATCGGAGTAAAACTTGCTGGGAAGAACAAGAATCTGCTCCAGATAAATCGTTTACACATTTGGACTGGACCCGGACACTTGGGGGGGGGGAGGTGGACGGGAGTTTCCCGGAATTCTGGTGATGACGATTTCTGGGATTTTCACGACGAAACTTGGGAGGCGTATCAGGAACCCGATCAAACTGACTTGTAAATAAAAATTCACTCGATCCGATAGTCGTGGGGGGATCGGAGGAAGGGGGAATCCGGAATATTTAGCCATGCGTAACTTTGGAACGGGTGATTGGATTCGAGTGAAATTTAATAACTGAACAGAGGGCATGTCTGTGGTGATCTTTTTCATGTCCGGACCGGATCCGACAACAATTGGGGGGGGGGAGAATACGTGACCGGATTGGACTGGAGAGATCGGGATGGAACTTTGTGGGAATAACAAACAAGTCCAAAACCGATCGAACCGGATTGGCTCCGGCGACTGTGGGGGGAGTTTGAGGGGCGGGTCCGGAATTCCGGTGAGTGCGAGTTAAGGTACTTCCAGATGTGCTAGGACGATGTAATTTGGCTGGAATATTAGAAATTCGACAAGATTGGCTTAGAAATCGCCACTTTTCAAATCCGACCATTCCTTAAAGTACCAATCATGACCGCAAATTAAGAAAAATACTTTTAAGCAAAATATACATTTCCATGATCCCCATGAGCCCATTATCATTTTTGCCTCAAGGGTTTTGCTTACAAATGAAGTTCTATCTCCCTTAAAGTGTGCATCTTAACCGCAAGGTCGAAAAGTACTTTTTATCAAACGATACATCTCAACCCACCATCATTTGTGCCACAAGGGTCTTGCAAGTGCCATATGAGCTTACAGCTCTTGTTGGTCCAACCCTGCCCGTAGGGAAAGGACTGCCCGGAATCCGTGAAGAGACACGGATTTCCAGGTTTTTTCACGGATTTCCGTGAATCTCGCCGGAATTCCAGAGGACAATTCGATTTTCCGTGCCTCCTCCCGGAATTCCGAGAAGCTTTTCCCGGAATTCCATCACTGCAATTTTCCGTGCACCTGGAATTCCGGCAGTAATTTGCGTTCACGGATTTCCGTTACAAGCAACAAGTTTCGGTCCCTTCTCCTGGATTCCGCGAAGCTAATGCCGGAATTCCGTATTTGCAATTTTCCGTCCACCTGGAATTCCGGCAGTAATTTGCGTTCACGGATTTCCGTGACAAGAAACATATTTCGGTCCGTTCTCCTGGAATTCCGCGAAGCTAACGCCGGAATTCCGTAACTGCAATTTTCCGTCCACCTGGAATTCCTATATCAATCGCCTTTCCGGATTTCCGTGACACAAAGCGAATTTCTGGGACTTCTCTTGGAATTCCACGAAGCTTATGACGGAATTCCATCACTGCCATCTGAGGGATTGCGCTCCGATACTTCTCTAGCATTCTTGATACATTTCTGTAAATCTAGATACTTTTATATTCAAAGATTATTAACCGCAAAAACGGCAAACAGAAAACAGTATGAAAACTCAATTTAATCTAGGTAAATGCCGTTTGGCAGTGTACCCATTAGCGCCTAGCTATTTGTAAAGCAGGGTAGGTAGGATTTTTTGATACGATCGTTTTCGATCGGAAACAGTTGGTTCGGTTTTCCAAAGTCCTGAAACAAGACCTGACTTTTAACAATGATATAGGGAAGTTGATTTTTTTTTTTTTTTTTGTAAAACGATCAAAATAGTTTTGACTGAAACGGCGAACCTGAAATCCCAATCGTAAACGATTAGAAACAACTGTTTCAATCGTAATTTTACAACTGTTCACGATGTATTTATAATAAATAAATAAAAGCCGTGGAAATGCTTGAAGTTGAGAGCTGTCATCCGTGTTTTTGCTATTTTCACTTTTCTTTGAAGCGCAAAATATTTCAAAAGCAGCTTTCGTAGTCGAAGCCCCCTCTATAGTGCTAAACCTTCTTCTGGTAATTTTTTGAGAGTGCTACCGTTTAATCGATAATTTTGGAAAGCAAATATTTGCCTCTATATAATGATACAACGCAAATGTCGATCGAAAGTCGACAGAAAGGTCCAAATGTCGACAGAAAGGTCCAGAAAGTTCCCCTTGGCAATTGGCACCGAAGTTGCAGTTCAGGGACAACAGGGACTAGGCTAGGGGTGGGGACTGGGGCCGTGGGGACAGTGTTGCCACTGGTCGCAGAATTCTGCGATTTGTCACAGGTTTTCGAGTTTTCCCCAGATTCACAGCTGTGACACCATTTGTCACAGAAAATCGTACTTTTGCTAAAAATGTCGCAGAATTCTGTGACAAAACTTGTTGAATTCTTTGATTGTTGAAACTGGCAACACCTTACTTTAAATACACCTGTTAAGTCTGTGCGGATCTCGGTGTGGATGGATGCTTATTTATGTCAGTGTTTGACACTTATCGCAGGACTCTTGATAGGGGAGACGGAACCGGCAACACAGCACAGTACACTCCACTCTGCAACTTTTATGTTTTATAAATACTTAACAGTTTAGTAGTATAGAAAGGGGGGAGCTGGCTCAAAAGTCCCCCCCAGTTCAAACCCCCATTTTAACACCAATTTCTTAAATTTTAACATGATTTTTTCCAAATAATCCCCCTTTTTATAGATATTTTTATTTTCTTATTTCCCAAATAAAGGTCCCAAGAAATAGGAAATATTACCCTCTACTACATATAAACTACTACTTTTTTATTTTTACATTTTTACTGAGTAAACAGTTCTACATCAACATATTGGTCAGAGTTCTTATTCACTCTCATAATAGGCTGCAAAACCAGATTTTTCTTTAAAAGTAACTCATCAGCAATTGCATTATATCTCTGTGGTATAAACAAATCACAGGCTTTGTTATTATGATTAATAACCACAACCAACTTATCACCATATTTTGTCTTAGCCATTCTCATTTTAACGATAGCATATTTCAATCCTAGAACTAGTTCTTCCTTCCTGATTGTCTCATTGTATTTATTCATTCTAATTGTTGACAAGACTTCTTTTAGCGACTCCATTTATTAGCGGCTGATTTTATTTAATAAAAATCCAAACTCACAAACTCACATACATATTTTTATTAATAATATCAAGTGTAGCTTTTCTTTCATAATATATAACACAGTAAACATTATATGGTACGGGTGTATCATCTTTTAATGTTAAACTTATTTCAATATCAGCAGTTGTTCCATTATAAATATTTGACTCGTGTTTGGAAACATCGAAACAGAATAGTGGATACACTGATTTAAATTCTTCTATACTAACAACACTACCAGTATCAAATGCTAATTGTTTATAACCCAAATGTATGAACCTATTGTAAAGATTCGAGTATTTACATTTCTCATCGCTAAAGTCGCACTTGAGTGGTTCTTCAGGATATTTATCCCCATTAATTCTAAGTTCGATGTCTGTTAAATCCATATGATCAAATACCATATTATTCTGTTTTTGGTTGTTATGCTTGTCATTTTTCTGTAACATCACAACAATTTTGGTTGGACTATTTCTCTCAGACACAACTTTCCAGGTGTGCTCCTTATTCTGACTAACATCACTTTTATAAGTATTACAAGCTTCCCACATCAAATTATACTTTTTATCCTTAGCCAAACCTTTTTCCAATTCACTCATCATTTCAATACTAGGAGCTATGATAGGGATTTTCCAGGATAAATACTCAATGACCACTTTAAAATTAGTATCCCCATTTCTTACAATCATATTATTATCGTCATTTCTTCTTAGACAAATTCTATGCGATGCACCTCTAAAAAATCGTTTGTTTCCTTTCAAGAATCCAAACAACTCTGACAATGGTAAATACATATTTACTATTTTGCTGTCTTTAGTTCTATTATATCTCTTTTCAAACCCCTTATTATAATTTGGATTAGATTTAGTACTGACAACCACAGTTCCTGCTAGTGCTCCACCTGCAGGTACGGTAAATGAACTACTTATAGGGTTGATATCGGTTCCCTGATTATAATCCTTATACCAGAAATGATTTCTAGCTGCACTTCTAGAATAATCATCAGAATATTCAATCAACTTTGTAACGGTAGTTGTAATACCAACATGATTAATTTTTTCAACCGATTCGTCATTTATTACATACTCAGCGGTACTGAATAAATTAAATCCATTATTAGTTAAAGTAGCAACATCGGTTGCAGCTAGGTTAGTTCCATCCTCTTTTACAATTCTTACACTAACATCAAGATAACTTTCACTTGGATAGAACCAGGAATCTAATTTCTTCGTTACGAATTCAAACTCTTGTTTATTGGAAACATTCACATCTGTTTCTCGAATTTCTTTAAATTCATATTTGACCACTGTATCATCTACAAGCGGCTCATCAAAAATGTTCCATTGCGGACTGATAACTTTATTTACTGCCATTTATATAAGAAAGAAATTATTCGATAAAAATTATTTCAGAATCTTTAAACCACTTCCAGTTATTATCGCGTTGATCAAGTCCTGACTTTTTTGATTTAAAAATCTCTTATTTGTACCTATAAGATCCTTCATCGATTTCTTCTTTCCAATCACATCAATGAGTTCTTTCCTGTTTACATCAATCAGATCTTTTCCGTATTCTATTGCTCTGTTTTTCAACAACTCGAATCTCGGTTTAATAATATTATTATACATTGATAATGCTCCATCTTTTATTTGTTTTGCTGACGTTTGAAATAACTGGGAATTGGCAATATTTTTGAATATACTACCGATTCCACTTCCGTACTGCTTTTTATAAAGTAAGCGCTTATTATTAATCAACATTTATAGGTAAATAATTTTATTTCACTAATCCTTTAAGCTTTTCTTAAATGCAGAACGTATCCAACGTTATCACCGTTCAAATCGATAGGTCTTCCCAACTGATCAGTAATTGTCATTCTCAAGGAGTAAATAAAGTCTTTTGTGTTAATAGGAAGGTAGATTAGTTGTCTAGGATTCTCAACAATTTGACAACCAGGTTCTGTATTCGGAACAAATGTCCAAATGACGTCTGATTTACTTTTGTTTACGATAGAACTGTTTACAAGAGAGCAGTGAATTTGAATTTTATCAACGCTTCTTGTTATATTCGGAAGTTTTGTACCTTCATTGATTTTCTTAGATATCTCACTATCCTTCTCAAAGCCTAAAATCTGACACAAGTCACTATTAAATCTAAACACATATTTTTCTTGTAATAGGATGACAAATCTCATAGATGCTGGATTGGATGAGATTACAATTGGACATTTATCTTTGGGAGTATCAAAATACTGACACAAAAAATAATTCAAACAATCATCGTTATACATCCCATTAGGAATAGTAACATTCACCCATCCCCCCTCTTCATCTTTCCTATACTGAAATGTATTATTTCCAAATTTGTCACTTATATTATGCCACGAATACCACAAAGTACACTGATTCAAACCTATTTCATAATCCGAATGACGATTCAATTCAATTGGTTGACTAAATGTTATATCAATGATACTTTCATTACCTTCAATGTTTAACAACACCATTTATTAGAAATATTTTTTATATATTGAATTGTAATCTCTCTTCTTAAGAAATTTATTTCGCATTAACGAATCCAAAATATCAATAGCTTCATTCCTCACCTCATCAGATGTATTTCCATTTACTCTACTACCTATTAAAGTGTACAATTTTGAAATCATTTCATCACAATTCATAAATATTCCAGTTCCTTGTTGAACTAAATGGTAATTAGTTTGAATGCTGGTTAACCTCTCCTTGTAGACTCTTATAAATTCAATGATTTGATCATAGCTAGAGTAACCTTTACTTTTTTTCCCGCCATAACTTTGACTTAGAGATGTCAAACGTTCTAGAGCCTCATCTATAACCGTAGGATGATTAATGTAATACGTAGGCATTTTAAAATAAGTATCAGTGCCTTTCCCGGATTCTTTAAGTTTTGAATTAATTTGATTTAGCAACGTTGGATTAATATCTTTATTCATATCAATGGATGGTGGTCCTAAAGCGGGAGAAGGTTCTAAAGCAGGAGTTGGCGCTCTACTCGATTCCTTTGAAGCAGTGATCTGGTGTGGATGAGTTGTTTTAAATGTATCAACTAATTTTTGAAACTGTACGCTTGATTTTCCATCAATCGCCCCTAATTTCTTCATGATGGCGTCAGTATTATCATTTTGTGTCTTCATGTTTTCTTTTTGTGCCATCATGTTTTCTCTTTGTGCCGTAACAACTGGAGCGTTAAATTCTGAAGCCATTTCCCGAAAGCCTGCTTTTTCCATCTCATATTCTTCAACCTTTCTTCTCTGAATTTCTCTGTTCTTCACTATACCCGATAACATATCACTCAAGCGTCTTGAATCCATTTATATACAAGTAATTTTATTTCATAATAAATTTTGAAAGTTCTTTTTCATAAAACCCTCCTTGAATTAATTCCCCACTTTTGTCAGATATTTCATAAGTGATTGGGGTGGTGGGTCTAATGGTTGCTATCTGGAATACTTCATTCGTATAATTAGGTAAATATCCTTTATCAAAAATACTCTTTTCTTTTTTTATTCTGACTTAATCTCCTACTTTATAATGTCCTGTGATTGTGTAGTCATCAGCTGGAGGAAACAAAGCATTGTAAACCTTTTTCTGATTTACCTTTTTACTAGCATCAATGGGTTTCATTTGTATTGAACGATGATAAGAGTTATTATAATTACTAACAAATAAAGGTAAAATATCAATCCATTTAGTAGTGTTATTGTGAGTAAAATATTTCCATAACTTTTCTTTCAGTGTTCTATTGAATCGTTCAACAATTTGCGCTTTCAATTCACTTTCAGATGCAAACCAGTGTATGTCATTATTTTTCAAAAATGTTTGAACATTTCTCATTACAAATTCTTTACCTTTATCAGTTTGTAGTTTCTTAGGAATTCTTTCTTTAAATATATGACTGAATGCCTTGATAATTTCAGCACCCGTTTTATCTTTCAAAGGGGCACACCAAGCGTATTTACTAAAGCAATCAATTACAGTTAAGATGTAATTTGTTTTATCATTCGCTTTTTTATATTTCTGCATGTCAACTAAATCAGCTTGCCATTGCTCATCCACATAGTGAACATAGACTCGTCTCCTTTCAAAGTTATGATAAGAAGGTTTGTGTAAGGTATATACATTCTCATTTTGCAACACATTTTTTATTTTATCTTTAGAAACGTTCACTCCATTTTCTTTTAATTTTCTATGAATATCATCCACACCTGAATAATTAGAATAATACGTATTTAAAATATCTTTTTCTGCGTCGAGGTTTTTTTTAAAAACAGGTTTTTCCTTGATCCGCAAAAAACACAATTACCTTTTAGCATTGGAACATTATTTTTCTGTGACACTGCCTTAAACATTGCTTCAGTGTCAGTTTTCTTTTTACACTTCATACAATAAATATCCATTTATTAGAAAACAATTTTTATAAACGAAAAGCTACCAACTTCATTTTGCGCTGAATGTAGGAAATACAGTGAAATCCACAGTTTAATTCATTTAAATTTTGAACAGCAAGATTTTCATAAGCTATTTTTTTCTTTGAAGTTTTAAGATATTTAATTATTTCTTTTCCTGGGGGTATACCGAAAGAATCGAAAAATTCGACATAGGGTTGATTAGGTAGATTACAATACGCTACCCAGTGAGTTCCAGGCATTCCGAGTTTATCATAATTAATGACACCACATTCTAGGTTATTTATTTGTTTAGGTAACGTATCTATAGAGAAAACACCTCTAAAATATGGTATATCCCCTAATGCGTCCATAATATCAAAATTGGTTAGAGGTCCTACTTTACTTTTGCTTCTTTTTTGACTTCCCCGTTTTTTGACTTCCTAGGTCTTCCACGTCCTACAACTTTTTGTGTTCCAGGAAGTGTAAGTGCACCACCTGTGTTCTTTACGGATGCATCCTCCTTTTCCTTCTTAGGCCTTCCACGACCCACAACTTTTTGTGTTCCAGGAAGTGTAAGCGCCCCACCTGTGTTTGCTAGGTTATCCACTAATTTCTTACCAGCGAATGTACCCAAAGCAGCAGCTCCGCTTGTTAAAGCTGCCTTACCAAGCGTAATTGCTAACGGTATTAGGAAAGGAAGTAATCCACCCTTTTGAATCGCTTCTTTCATCTGTTTATATGATACATCAATGTCACAACCCTTGTTATTCATTTTACATGTTTCAATTTTATCAATTTGTCGTTTACTTAAAAGTAACTTTACTGGTTCTCGTTCATTCTGTCTGCTATGACTAACACGTATCTGACATTTTTGTTTAGCACCAAAACATTTCTTCAGCTTTCCTTTCTGAAGCTTTGATAAATAAACTATATACTCCATTGTTTCAACCATTTATTAGAAAATTAATTTATCATATAAATTTTATTTCTTTAGTTTAGTTTTCATAAAGTCTTCTGTTTTCGTAACAAAATCTTGATCAACAGGTTTTTGCTCTAAAAGCCTTTTTAAAATGTATACGATTGCTCTTTCAATACCATTGATATGGACTTCTTGGTCAAAATCATTTTTCCTAAGGTCAAAAACCTTTTTGTCCATACTTTTACTAAGGTCAAGAGTCTTTTTGTCAATGATTTTCCTAAGGTCACCAACCTTTGTTTCAATACTTTTGCTAAGGGTTTGTTGGACAAGAAGCTTTTCGTCATATTTTAAAAGGTTTGTTGTTAACGTATCTAAATTAACAGCATCCTTTTTGTTTCTAGGGTCTTGAACATTTGTGATTACTTTATCCCCAGCATCAATTTCTTTATCAGTAACTTGAATTGTCTGTTTTACAAATAATCCTTTATCTTTGATCCTTATCAGTGCATTATCAGGAGAATCATCTACCGCAGTTAATCTGTTGATATCTTCGCTAAAATATTGATTGGTTTGCACTTGTCCCGCAGTCATTTGTTCTTTAAATTGATTCAAAATCACAGTCATAGATCTTAAGCTAATAGCATCCTTATCTGTTTTCGCATCACCTAAATTTATAATTCGTCTATCGTGTAGGTTAATGTTACCATTTTCGTCAGTAACTTTCGATTCGTTAGCAACCTTTTTTCCATTACTACCAAATTTATTCATTTATTATAGAAATAAATTATCCGGTAAATTTTTCAAAGTTTTTCCTGTACTTCAGGGTTTTATCTTTTGTTTTTAAATCTATGAAGAAAAACCCATAGCCCTTGGTTGCAGCCTCGAATTGTTTGAGAAATTTTTCATTGTCTATACTGGATACATGGCTTTGTCTAATTAATTTTACTTCTTTTGGATTAGAACACTGAAAAAATGCAAAATAATTACACTGAAGTCTTACCACCTTTGGTGTTTTATGATAGCTCTGAGACAAGTAAACAATTGAAGCATTTTTCTTTCTTCCTCTTATGAATAAATCTTCTATTTTCTTCTGGTCTTTTTCAGTTACAAAATCATCAAAGATAATCAAGTTCTGATACTGGGGGTCTAGGTCGTCAACATCGATAATATCATTAAGGTCATTACTTACGGTTAAAATATTCGTTTTACATTCGGATTCTAAAGTGTTTAAATTGTCTATAAGGTCTTTATATTTGTCTTCTTCAAGATCTTTTGCATACAAGTATATTCGGTTGAAACAGATGTATTCATAAATTAAATTCAAAAGTAAATTGGTTTTTCCTGTTCCTGAACTTCCACAAATTAATAATCTAAATGGCCACTGAGGTGCAAGTTCGTGTTTGTTCTGATAGTTATTCTTTTCGCTAAAATCATACACTTTTATTGGTGCCTTTTCATTCATTTATTTAGAAAGAATTTTTCATTATAAGATTTACTGAAGTAGGTACTTGAATTTTTTAAGTAGGTACTTGAATTTTGAAGTAGGTACTTGAATTTTGAAGTAGGTACTTGAATTTTTTTTAACTAGGTACTTGAATTTGAAGTAGGTACTTGAATTTGAAGTAGGTACTTGAGTTTAATGTTTATAACCTAAAGGTAAAGTTGTGTATTTATCGCTTGTTACTATCCTTTTATCATCCTTAGGATCTAACGCTTTCTTATTCTGTTCTTCTAGAAACATATGGTGCTTGTATGGTCTTAAGTTATACTGGGTTACAGATAGGTTTTCAATTTTACCAAACAGTACATCCTTATAGTTTTGAATCGTAATTTTATCTTTCACTATGTTCGTTTTTATTCCTTTTAGTTTTTTGCTAGCCTTTGAAGGGTCTTGGTTGTCCTTATCATAAGCATATACTTTTGATCGTAATCCAACAAATTCTGTCATAATTTGTCCTGCTAATTCATCTTTCATCATTCCTATCACTTTCTTATTTACACTAGGAAACCCATATGGATTATCTTTCGCATAATCAGATGTATCGAACCTCTCGTTCAAATCTTGTTTGATATCTTCATAGAAATCCTCAGTTCTTATGTCATATATGAACGAATCTGTATCCATATAACATAAATCTATTTTATCCTCATATTTAGGTTTCATATAATCATAATGGAATTCATACATCAAGAGCTTGGAGAGTTCCAGTACAGCAAAACCGATATACATTGGTTTATCTAGTTTTATCTTTTCCTTCGACATTCTTGCCACAGAAAAGTTTTCACTGAAAATAATTTCAGATTTAAAGTTGGGTTTCTTTATTATTTTTTCTCTTGTTTTATCATCAGTTTTTATTTCCATATCAGCTCGTTTCCTTACGTTCTCCATGGTTTTACCAAAGCAAGCGTTATTCATCAGCTTAAAAAAGTCCTTTTCAAAATCATTTGTACCTTTAGTTCTTAGTGCCGTGTTGTGGTCTATGTATCCCTGTAAGTAAGCACTTTCAGTGAATCCTAGTATTCTATGTACTTTTTTCAGTATCAGACCTTTTTGTAAATAGAATTCTAGGTTCCTGTGATGAACAACGTAGTTCTTTTTATCCAGTAAGGTCGTACATAGTTTTCCATTGAAATGTTCTGGTGCTAATGGAAGATCTTTATGTAACTTGTGTAACTCTCTAGGATAATCTAAATCAACTTCATAAATTGCCCCCACATTTTCCAAATTCATTTCTGTTTGAACATGATTTTTTAATAGTTGATAATAATCTAAAGAATTAATTTCAGTGTTCTCTTTCATTTCATCAGGTACTGGAATGAATTGGAAGTCATTCGCTGGTAATTTTTGTGACATCGCCCACCCATATAAATTATTCTTATCGAAATACATTAAATAGTTAGATGGTTTATTCTTATTATAACCGCTCATATATTTATTATTTGCTTTAGCATACCTTTTTATACATTGAGATACACCGCCTCTTATTCCCTTTTCAACGAATGTATACATGTCTTCCTTTGAGAATAACGGTAGTTCTACTTTCGAATGCTTTAGGAAAGAATCCCATGTTAGTCCTGGAGCTGAGAAGTAATGTAGTGGATCCAAATCATAATTATGTATACATACATTTCTGAAATTCTCTACAACATCTGATAGAATTAACACATCACTTTTTAGGTACAACTTGGTATAGTCAAGTAATGTTTCACAATTAAACTGCTCCCATATAGAGACCGCTCTCTTATAGTCACTTTTGCTAATACCTTTTCCCGTTAACCTAGAATAAAAGCTTTCTATGGGTGGTAAATTTGTACAATCCATTTTACTGAAACTGTCTACGAATTCATAAGGATACACCCCTTTCTTGATTATTTCTTTGAACTCTTCGTCGTTTTTGAAACTATTCGATGTGTACTTGAAATTCTCCCTCAGATGATTACAGGATTCTTTGCAATCACATTTTGCTAAATTTGCTGATAGCTTGTCCAACGATGAAGCCATGAACCTGATTGAATCTATGAATCTGATTTCGTATTTTATTTCTGTATCCTGTTTAGGAATACTTATCGATTTCGAGAATGATATAAAACTTTCTGCTGATTCAAATATTCCGTTATCAGGTATCAACTCTTTCACAAATAGATGGGAATCATACTTTGATAAGTTATGTAGGACTACAGGGATATGCTTGGGAATTCTGTATTTCATGTTACATTCAGCGTGTGTGAAACCTCTGTCTTTTCCGGTCATGTGGTCATGATCAAAGTGGGGATTTTCAGTGATTTCTGTGTTACAGATATGGCAAGTCTTGTTCTTTAGGGTCTTCCATTTTTCTTTAATTTCATCATCAGTATAAGTGTGATTTCTTTGTCTGTTTTCATACTTGTATGCAATTTCTGTGGACACCTCTTTAATTGTTTTCACAAAATGCTGAGCAGCGTCTTCCCCGAAATAGCAATAATATTTATTTTGCTTCGTATCAAACGAGCAACAGACTTGAAAACCGTATGCAAATGGTTTCTGTTCAGCTACTTTTATTGTTTTCTTTCCTTTTACCTGATTGTATTCTTCGTTATAGGACTCAAAGTCAGCTATTATACAATAAGGTACTTTCATCTGTTTTGCAATATTTTTATAGTGTATACTTGAGCCTTCAGGAGGCATTATGATATCGGGGTCTTCACAATTATTTTTAAGTTCGTGTTTTTCAAATTGTTCTTCCTTTTTAAAATGCCTTCCACAAAAAGTGCAGAGATATGTCTTTGTTTTCTTTTTAGAGATTTGAGTACCGACTAATTTGCTCAGATCTTTCACAAGTACATAGTGATTATCGAAATATAATAAATGAATGATATGTTTTGCTGTTTTCCCATTAATTGTACTTTTAATATATGACTTCTGATTATTTTCTCTTTATCAATTTGGAATAAGCAAATCTTAATGTTGTATTTATTTTCAAATTTGTGGATGTCTTGTGTATCCATCGGGAAGTTGGTAACCCCTTTGAAATCAAATTCATTCTCATACTGTTTATATTTCGAAGTTCTCTCAGCGTTGTCCTTAGCTGGGTATAAATGTGCTAAGATACACCAAAGAAAGCATTTTTTATCTTTATTTTTTATATTTATGCACGCTTTTTTATTTTTTACGAAATCTGGCAGTATCTTAAACGTTCCTCCCATATAAGATTCGATTCGAGTCATCCTATAATCAATTCCTTCATACCGACTAAATTGTAGCCCCGACCGAGGGGTATTACTTAAAGAACTCAGTCTCTTGTTATTATCATCTAAATGACTATGAGTAAGTATGCTATTTTTATTTAAAATCCAAGAAGTACTGTTATAAAATACTACAACTTCTTCATCATTTTCCTGTCTATAGAATATAACCCTGGTCACAAATTGAACTCTGTAATGATTTATTTCGTTCATTCTTCGGAGTAAATCATTAAAAACAAAAGCAATAAGATTATGTTCATCTCTTCCATTGCTTTCAATTGAAACGTTTACGGTGTACAAATTTTCAGTTACCCTAGCAATAGTAGGTTGTTGTTCTTCTTCCGGTTCAAATAAATGATCAGGAATTATTTTTTCTTCTTTAATTTGTTTCTTATTTATGAAGAGAGTTGATAAATCGATTGCTTTGTGTCTATTTTTATCACCTCTTTCTGTTTGATCTCTTATGATATCTCTATTTTTATCAATAGTTTCTTTCTGCTTATTAATTATCCTACCATAGTAATCCGTAACACGTTTTGAAACTTCATCTCGGTTACCGCGAGTGGGTAGGCTTTTGTTTTTTAGAAACCTTTTTAATTCACTTGTATCCTTTTCGAGTATCCTTTTCTCCTCTTTTTTTATATTTCCAATAGCAATATTATTGTCTTTGATTTCATCTTCCAAAATCTTCCTTAATGTTGGCTCTGGTGTATAAATGGATGGTCTGTTTTTGTTCTGAATCCTTTCGTTTCTACGCCGAATATTAATTGTATCTTCCGCGAGCAAAATATTCCTATTAAGTTGCTTTATAATCTTATCCGTTATTTCATGTTTCTTTGTTCCATTTGTTTTGATTTTATTAATTTTCGCATAAGTCCGCAGCTCATTATATGTGTAATTCGGTAATCTTTGTATAGTCGATTTGTTATTCGATATAACCTTTTTACAAAGCTGAATAACCTCTGCAACATTCATCATTTAATAGGGGAATATTTTTATTAATGAATTTCTCCTGACTGCGTTTTCTCAGCCGTAAAGAAAATCACTGGTTTCAATGTTTGTTTCATGGAGTAAGCGCTACCTCTTTGTCTCCGACTGAATGCACAGAGAGCACACTTTCCGAGACGGTGAATTTGTTTGCGTTCTCGGAGCATATGCCACCTAGATTTGTCTCCGACTGACCAAGAAGTGTTTTGCATTTCACGGAGTAAGCTACAGTTTCCTAGGTGGCGGGTGTGTTCCGAATCGTGAAGCAATCGAATAATTTTTGAAACAATTTTATTTTGCTCTAAATGGAAGAATTAGAAAAGATGATGTTTATTCATAGAAGGAGTTACAAGTATTACAATCATATAAGTAATAGCTTACTTTTATCCAAATTCCTCTTTTCAGCTGCAGGAATGTCTGCGTTTCTAGTACTGCCTTTAGCTTCCTTAAGTTTGGGTGCTGTTATCATTGAAATAATCGAAAAACATCTTAACATTGCAGAAAGAAAATCAGAGCATAAAACCGCTTATAATTTTTACACTGAATTGTCAGTGATGTTAAAATGCGGACAATTAACGGTTGAAGAGGTCATTCAACGCGAAGGGGAAATGCGTAAAACATTTAAATTCTTTCCTCGCGAAAAATACATAAAACAAGTTTGCTTAAATGGATATAAATATTGTAAAAATAATTCCATAATAAATCAAGAGAAATTACCCAAAGTGTAGTATATTGCTTTCATAAGATTGAAAACTCTATCCTCATATTCATATACGCATTAATTACCTGCGTCATTCATAACCAGTACCTGAGTAACCCCTCACCACCCAGTACACCTTTGTCCAAGTGAGTAACCCCTCACCACCCAGTACACCTTTGTCCAAGTGAGTAACCCCTCACCACCCAGTACACCTTTGTCCAAGTGAGTAACCCCTCACCACCCAGTACACCTTCTCTTCCTGGAACTGTGGTACACCAGTGTCCAACCCCTCACCCAGACCCTTGGGGTGGTGGATGAATTCAGACAAACATTGATTCGTGACGCAAAGCATAATTTTCTCTGGTATTCTCTTCATAAAACGTTCAATGTGCTCCGACTCTCAGATCCAGTTTCTACGCGCAATAATTTCCTGCATCATTCATAACCAGTACCCACCATTAATTTCGTAGCCTAATTGTCTCCAGTTTTCTCATCTTAAAACTTTCAACAAAAAATTATAACTAGCTCCGACAGTGTAACGGTCTAGCGTCTAGCTAACGTAATTGACCCTGCTATTCTGTGTCATCGGATCGAATCCCACTGCTAGCAATTTCTGTTAGTAGGGGGTGATGGCGGGGGAAAAACTCCTCAAGTCGGAGCCGTCTCCAGACAAGTAATACAACCACAACTACAACAACAACAACCAAAAACTCGGGGTGCAACTCCATCGCACCTCTTAACTTTCCGTATTACTTGTCTGGAGGCGAGAGGTTTTGCAACTATTTCCGATGAGTCATATCACATCAGAAAACATAAGCTTGGCCAGTCGAATGAGGACCCCGTGGTCTAATCGGTTAGCGCACTGGCCCGTTCTAACTTGACATTCCACAGACCTCGCAAGATCGAATCCTACTGACGGCAGTTTGTAGCGATTCAAAAAACTCCTCGGAGTTTCCCTGTTCAGGGGCCCCCCAGACTAATAGCCATTACAATATTTTGCTTTGCGTGTGCTTAACGCAACTATTCTTCAAAGTCTGGGGGTGTGGGGTTTTGCAAAAATATTTTATGAAGTTCAAAATCGGTAATCATCACATCATCACGCAAACTCAGTACTGCGTCTCTATCTATCGCATTTATGTGATAAAGGTGGTTGGCTTCTATTACCAGATGTTTCAAGCGATTGGGATTTTTATTAAATAAAATCAGCCGCTAATAAATGGAGTCGCTAAAAGAAGTCTTGTCTACAATTAGAATGAATAAATTCAATGATACTATCAGGAAGGAAGAACTAGTTCTAGGATTGAAATATGCTATCGTTAAAATGAGAATGGCTAAGACAAAATATGGTGATAAGTTGGTTGTGGTTATTAATCATAATAACAAAGCCTGTGATTTGTTTATACCACAGAGATATAATGCAATTGCTGATGAGTTACTTTTAAAGAAAAATCTGGTTTTGCAGCCTATTATGAGAGTGAATAAGAACTCTGACCAATATGTTGATGTAGAACTGTTTACTCAGTAAAAATGTAAAAATAAAAAAGTAGTAGTTTATATGTAGTAGAGGGTAATATTTCCTATTTCTTGGGACCTTTATTTGGGAAATAAGAAAATAAAAATATCTATAAAAAGGGGGATTATTTGGAAAAAATCATGTTAAAATTTAAGAAATTGGTGTTAAAATGGGGGTTTGAACTGGGGGGGACTTTTGAGCCAGCTCCCCCCTTTCTATACTACTCTGAAACATACCAAACATTAAAGTAAAAAAGCACATGGAACTGAAAACAAAATGTTTCGTCATTATTCGTCTTTATAGTGGGCTACAGTAGAAGTACGTATCGGTACCGTGCAGGTTACATATTTGTAATCAGGTGAATTTCAGCATAACACTGAGAAATATAAAAATCTCTGCTTGGACAGAGTAGTTCGATGCGTAGAACTGACTCTGATAAGAAATTCACCGAGTGATGTACCGAATCTATTTCGAAATTCAGCGAGCTGAAATGAACCGAAATGAACCGCGGCCGCACTCTGCTTGCTCTGCGACGGAAAGTCGTAACTACTAACTATACCGAAGTAAAATTTTCAAAAGCGATGTTTCGGCCCTTCTTGGCAAGGATCCACACAGAGCTCAAGGTACAAAGCCAACCTATTTTATCTATGTAATGTTATTAATTACTCTAGTCAAGTAATTACATAGCAACTTTTCTGACAGTACTTAAATCGGTTACCTTTTTATAGCAAAGTCTACCTAATTTTGTATATTCTTTTCAATCAGTGAAAAAAAATGAGTTCCTGTTTAAGACACGCTATCCTAAAGCTGAGTGTGCACGTATTTTAAGTGCGAATAGTAAAGAGGAATTATTTTGCAACTACTTCGCCCATCTATGCATGAACCACAGGAGCTTAGAGAAGTGTCAAGCCAGGACTGAAGAGGATTTATTTGTTTCCCGAGCATGGCAACTAGAAGTACATTTTGGAAGCAAATATTTCTTTTTTGTAATAATGGAAATTAATTCTTTGATTTTTACTCCTCTTTTCAGCTGAATAAGAAAGAGATGAAGTATACAAAACCTGAAACGGAAACGAAATTTGCTGCATTTTTAGCTGCAAAAAAGATCCACCCTAAAAATTAACCGCTCAAACCCCAAAAAATCGACGATTTTTCTGCTCAAAGGACCGACTTTCGTTTGTCACAGATTGTCACAGATTTTGGCGGCCAAATGTCACAGGTTCCGCCTGAGAAAAGTGGCAACACTGCGTGGGGAGCGGGAGCCGAGGAGATACTTTTCCGGGCCAAAAACGTCGGAATTCCGGGACGATTTTTCCGTGAAACTGATACACGTTTCCAGCACGGAAGCGACGGAATTCCCGGGTCAGATTCCAGAGGCTTCCCGGAATACGCGACAATTTTCCGTGAAATTGAGACACATTTCCGTGCCGGAATTCCGGGTCAAATTCCAGAAGGCTTCCCGGAATCCGCGACAATTTTCCGTGCCGGAAAATCAAATCCGGGGAAGGATTCCGGGGAGTGCACCCTGGAATTCCGTGAAATACGTCGGAAAATCCAGGCAAACTGCCACGGAATTCCGCGGTTTCCGTGCCGGAAAGGTGTCTCAATTTCACGGAAAAGTTCCGGAATCCGGGCACTCCTTTCCCTACGGGTGCGGGCAACCCTCGTCAGACCTTAGCTACAAGAAGCGAATTTGCAATAAAAATGAATGAATTTAACTATCCCGTTTGGGGATTTACTTCTTTAGAAATGCTTTAGGTGAAAGCTAGTGCTGAAATTTCATTTTGGGCACGGGTGCTTTTTTGCTGCTCTATCCGGGTTGTTGACATGGGAGAAGTTTTCCGCATTTTGATTAAGTTAGGTTTTGTTGTTAAGAAGGGGTTTGAGGTTCGGATTTTCTTTGACAATAATTCGCTAATTCGCTCGTAGTGGGTGACAGCATCCATTCGTGTGTTGCAAAAAAAAACAAAATTCAAAAAGGAAAAGAGACGACAGAAGAAGTTTGAGTCGATTTGAATATTTTCTGTAGGACTTTTTTTTGTCCTTAAATGCTAATGATGTTAGCGGTTTTCACTTCATAGAAAATTCAAAAATTTGAGTTTGAACTTGAGATGTTGTAGTTGTACCGCAAGTCCCCTCCGGTGGGCCGCTGGGCGAAACATCTTCCCATTCAGATTGGATTTAAAAAACAAAATTTGAAAAGGAAAAATGTAAGTTAGGCAAATAAAAAGAAAGAACTACAAACAGAAGTAAGTTTGAGTCGATTTGAATATTTCTGTAGGACTTTATTTTGATTTTGTCCTTAAATACTAATATGATGTTGGCGGATTTCACTTCATAGAAAACTAAAAAATTTGAGCTTGGACTTGAGATGTAGTTGTACCGCAAGTCCCCTCCCCCTCCGGTGGGCCGCTAGGCGAAACATCTTTCCAATCAGATTGGATTTAAAAAAAAAAAAAATTCGAAAAAGCAAAATATAAATTAGGCAAAGAAAAAGAAAGAACTACAAACAGAAGTAAGTTTGAGTCGATTTGAATATTTTCTGTAGTGGTCGTGCTATTCGTCTTGACGCCGCTCGTGGTAGGCTCGCTGCTAAAAAAAAAAAAAAAAATATCGTTCCTCTCCGTTTCCTCCCGATTTTGAGTGGACAAACACGAAGAATCTACTTCGGGTATATTTTGGTCCTAAGGGTCCTGTTACTTGGTGACACATCTCGACTGTTCTTCATCATTGATTTCTTTTGCAGCTTAGTTCCGGTTTTTCGAATTCTAGTTTCTGTTAATTAGTTTTACAGTTTTACGTCATTGCCAGCGTATCGTGTTGTTTTGTCCTTAAACTGTCGCAGACAAAGGTTTTGTTTATTAGCTGCGGGGGGATTTCCCGTTTGCATTTTCCCTTAGCCTTTTTATATTCGTTTCTCGAACGGCCTGTTTCACGTTCCTACTCAAGATTCCGCGCCCACAACAGGCCACAGCCCTTGTTCTTTGGGATCCTAAACGGAAGCGAGGGATATCTGAGGCATCGTAAATCCGTTAGGGTAACTCACGAATAGTTTGGATATTTTGGTGACTGTGGAACGAGGACTGGTCAGATCAACAGTGAAGTCAAGTTCGTAAATGGGCTTTGAGGGGTGGAGAGAGGTCTGAAATTTTAGGAAGGAAAAGCTGTCGAACAGTTATAATCTTTGTTACCCTACATCGCACTGTGGTAATTTGTGAACATATTTGGCTATCGTTCCGGAGGTGGAACCCAACCTCCTGCAGGAAACGTCTGTCTGACTTTTGACTTCTTATAAAAACAAGACCAAAGGTTCCGATGGGATCCCAAAACTTCGATATTTGATCCAGACAATTAGGTTTTGTCTTCGTCAGATCCGGTCTTCGCCAGACTCCATGAACATTTATAGTCTTAAAATTCAGAGACATATTAAGGCCAAACAGCGAATCATTAAGAAAACCAAGTTCTGATATGGATTCAGCTTGTGTGTTTACCCCTATAAGTCGATTGAAACGATCCTGGCTTACTTCTGCGAATTTTCCGGTTTCTGGCGGAATTACTTGTCCGACGAAAAACTAAAGCTCAAAAACGAATTCAGCGTATCTAGTTACCCTTAAAATAAAAATTTAACTTATCACAAATTTTCCGGTTTCAACCGGATTTCGGACGAACTATATGTCAGGCAAAAAAATTATTGTCATATACGGATTCAGCATCTCGTCTTACCCCTAAATCGGACATCTAATCAACTTCAAATAAAACTTTTACTTTTAACAAACTTTCCGGTTTTGGCCGGATTCCGGGCGAAATTCTTGTCTGGCGAAAAAACGGTTTTCATATTCGTGTTTAGCATGCCTTCTTACCCCTATATCGAACGTCTAATCAACTTCAAATAAGACTTCCACTTTTAACAAACTTTCCGGTTTTGGCCGGATTCCGGTCGAACTACTTGTCCGGGAAGAAAATGGTTTTCATATTCGTGTTCAGCATGCCTTTTTACCTCTAAATCAAACATCTAATCGACTTCAAACAAAACTTTTACTTTTAACAAACTTTCCGGTTTTGGCCGGATTCCGGACGAACTTCTTGTCCGGCGAGAAAATGGTTTTCATATTCATGTTCAGCGTGTCTTCTTACCCCATAATCGACTATCTGATTAGCTGTTTAAAAAAAATTTGCTTGCCCCTTAATTTGAACCCCCTCCCCCACCCCTAAATGTAGGGCTACAGTGCCCATCTACGAACTCGACCTTACTCTTGACCCAAAGAATGCTCACACCAAGTTTCATCAAAATATCTCATTCCCTTCGAGAGTTATCGTGCTCACAGACGGACAGACGGACAGACGGACGGACGGACGGACAACTTTTGCGATGTCATAGGTATCCCTCCACTTACGTTTTGGGATTCCAACAAGACCGAAAGTTTCGATGGGATCTCAAAAGTGAATATTTACTGGACTACTTGATCCAGACAATTGGGTCTCGTAGATTTCCGATCTTCGCCAAATGTTACTATTTATCCGTAATCAACCGCTTGAAAATATACAAAAATGATAGTCTTGGGTTTTTTTTATAGCTTTTTTACAACAGCGGCAAAACAACTAATCAGATGAGAACAACAAGTGCAGATATGGGTTCAGCATGCATGTTGTTTATCCCTAAATCTCATCTCTAATCGACTTTAGAAAAGCCATTTACTTTGACAAAATTGCTCATCTTAGCTGTATTCCGAGCAAACTGCATGCAGAGCAAAAGAGGTGGTGACATTGAAAGGCGAACCCAGAACATCTCCATCCAAATCTTCGAGTTTTCGTAAATTTTGGCAGAATTGAATGTCCGACGAGAAAATAAAGTTCAGACATGGATTTATCTAGTGTTCTTACTCCCGATACGAACGTCTAATCGAATTAGTAATGAACTTTAAAATTTAAAAATTTCTGTCAAATTTCCGGTTCGGCCGAATTCTGGGTAAACTTCTTGTCGGACGAGAAAATTAGTATCAGATCTGGATTCAGCATTTCTCCTCACCCTGTTTCGGCCATCTTAATTGGTTTTAAAGCTTCCTTTCAGATTTCCGGTTTCGGCCCGATTCCGGGCGAACTAATTGCCCGGAAAGAAAATAAATTTCAAAATTGAATTCAGCATGCCTGAAATGTCTGAATTCACCCCTACCTCGAATCTCTGATCGACTTATGATAAAACTTTTACTTGTAACAAATTTTTCGGTTTTGGCCGTATTCCGGGTGAACTACTTGTCCGGCAAGAAAATAAATTTCATATCCGGATTCAGTATGTTTCCTTATCCCTAAATCCACTATCTCGTTAGCTTAATTTGAAACCCTCATCCCTAAATATAGAGGTACAGAGCCCATCTACGAACTTGGCCTGTAGTTTGTCCAAAAGAATCTTCATACCAAGTTTGAACAAAATATCTCAACCCCTTCGAGAGTTATCGTGCTAACAGACGGACGGACAGACAGACAGGCGGACGGACCACTTTTACGAAGTCATAGGTATCCCTCCACTTATGTTTTGGGATCCCAAAAACGGATATTATTCCTTCATCGCAAGCTGACCGCGAATCGTATTTATACAGACCTTGAGTGTCAGTGTCATCTTTAGGCTCAAGCTAGAATAAGACCAAAGGTTTCGATGGAGTCCAAAAGGGGAATATTTGTCGGACTTATTCCTTACCTCCTCCTTACCCTTTAATACTATATAAAATATGGTTATGCCCCTTGGTCTGAAAACCACTCCCCGCCCCTAAATATAGGGCTATGCATGCAGAGACTGTCTACGAACTTGACCTTTTCTTTGACCCAACGAATCCCACACCAAATCTGAGCAAAATATCTCAACCCCTTCGAGAGTTATCGTGCTAACAGACAGACGGACGGACGGAAAAACTTTACGAACTCATATGATGTTTATTGCAAAAAAGCCCGAGGGCCATGGCAACACAAATACTCAGCGGAAAAAAACAAACAAAACAAAAACTAACAAACAAACCAAATTTTAAACCCCATTACATAAATAATTTTTAAGTCGGGTCTTCACCTTCCGGAATCTGGGTTCCCAGATTTTCCGAGATTTTTTTTTTTAATTTCTTCTGCGATACTTAAAAATTCCCGAAATCTGGAAGTTCAAAAGCCCCTTTTTCCGGATTATTTTGATGTACTTTCGGACCGGTTCATATTCCAGATGCAATTTACAGAAGAAGTCAAATAATAATCTGGAAGCCCAGATTCCGGAAGTTCCGGGCGGTGAAGACCGGACTTTACTGGACAATCCCTATATGAAATTCTCACGATGCCTCATTGCCAGCTTCAGGAATCTTCCCAAACTCTTAGTCACCGCAAAACACTCACTCATCAACATTCTCACCATCCATTCGTCATCATACACTTACAAACCAAAAATCTCATGCCTCAACTCATACAACTCGCAACACGTACTACATCTTCATTCAAATCTCCACACATAGTTATCCCGTCGCTGACCTTTTTGGATCTTAAAAACATGAGCTGACATCTATTTGGTACAGTCAAATATGCCGTGATATCCAAGGGAAATTGCCACAATATCATAATCTAAATAATAGGCAACAAAAGAGTAAACAAAATTTTTCGTAAAGTGTTGGCATGGTTTGACGTTAGATTTCTCTTTCAGTTGCGATTCTGAAGACCGACGACCGAAGTAAGTTCTTTGATTCCCTGATATCTGTCTTCTCGTAGGTGTATTTTGTCGTTTTAAATTGACTTTTCACATTCTAGCCTAGTTTAGATCGGAGTTTTATAGTACGGACCTTATGTAATAACATTCGATGGCGGTTCTTTTCTAAAAACTTTGTTCCTTGTTTTCTAAGACCTACATGAGTTGCGTTTTTGCAGATACCCTGATCATCCCACAAGAAGTACTAATATCCAGTCACACCACAAGTTCCAAACTTCATCGCCACCAATTTGACAAGAACGTGGGCTCTTTTGTGATGATTTCAGATACCACGGTCAGTGCTACGGTCGTTACTACATATATGACGTTAACTGGCCAGATACTCAGTTACTGCAAAAACGACATTTGACCGTGGCATCAGATCCAATGGGATCTGTAAAAATGGCCTTGAATAGGTTACATCTTTGTCGTGGCGAAGGGGGGTATACCATGGTGTGATAATTCACGGTTAGAAGGTTGAAGTTTGATTTCGCGTGTGTGTTCTTTACGCAGGGACTGATTCAGCTCTGGTTCAGGTTGTGTATCCCATTTAAGGCGCCCACCGGAAAATCTTTGCCGCGCTACAAAGCTAGACTGTCGCCGTCCTGCGCGAACATATCCGCGCACGACAAGAATTTTTCAGGGGTCTTGTACCTTACTTATTTCTTCTGAATAGTTGCGTTTTTGCAGATACCGTGGTATCTGATACCACGGTCAAAAGTCGTTTTTGCAGTTATCGTGGTATGTGATACCACGGTCAAAAGGCGTTTTTGTAGTTATCGTAGTATCTGGCCAGTTACCGTGGTATCTGGTATTCAGATACCACGGTCCGACCGTGGTAACTGATTGTTGTATCTGAAAAAGTCATCTCACTTCCATCAGTGGTTGTCAGATTCGTGGGGAAGAAGTTTGGCACTTAGTGATGTGACTGGATATCAGTTTTTTTTTTTTTTTTATAACTCCCAAAAGCGCAATTTTGGCAATTTTCGTTTTTGCAGGGCAACCGTATATCAGATACCACGGTAACTGCTAAAACGGCTAATTGCAGATCCAGTTACCGTGGTAACAGATACCATGGTATCTGCAAAAACGCAACTAATGTGTCAGGGCACAAGCTGTGCAGTTCTCCCTGGCAATAGCAGCTGAGGGACGAACTCGTTTTGTGAAGCTTGGTCCTTCAAAACCTGGCAGGTTGCATATGTATTATTTTGAATCTAGAATTAAAAATAACACAAGAGAAATTCAAAAAAAAATATTGCTTCGGGTCAGAATAGTACTTTTCACTGCGTGGAATCGAACGCGACGTGTCCTTGGCAAATAGTTCGGCAGTGCTTCATTTGAGGCGGCCAAGTCGTTACTGAGGCGGCAAAATTCGAAACAGCATCGTAGCGTGGCCAGTCGAGGCGTTATTTCTGTTAAATGAGCTCGGCCGCGCTCGGATGCACGCAGTGAAAAGCTGCTGTTATACCGAAGCTGTCATTTAAAAATGTATCTTTCTTAGATTATTTTAATGTCTGGATTCGGGTGAATATGTATGCAGTCTGTCAGGTGCTGATACATACTTTAAAAGCATCGAGAGTTGAAGCCAGCAGAGATCTAACCTGCTTCCGTGACTGTGGAAACCTCCGAATATGGACAGTAGGCGAATGGTGTAGCTTCAGATAGCTTCAATCAATCAATCAATCAATATATTTAATTCATGACATTATACGTCACATAAATAAAACAACTGGACAATAATTATAGCCTATATACACATGAACCAACTCATAATGTAAAGCTAAGAAACGCTTCTGCATCTCCTCTCGAAAGCCACTCCGAAATAAAAATACAAGTTGTGTCCTATCCAACAATAAAAACAAGAGCTGGAAGCTCATATGGCACTTGCAAGGCTAGGTCAGTGGATGAAAGTAGGAATTCGTGGGTTTCTTTTGATCATTTGTAAGCAAAACCCTTGATATAAGAATGATCATGGGTCCTTGGAAATCACGAGACTGTATCGTTTGGCAATGCATTTGGCTGTGCGCACTTTAAGGGCGCTAGAAAATCATCTGTAATCAAAACTCTTGAAGCAAAAAAGATGATCACCAGGAGCACGAAAATGTATATTTTACTCAGAAGTATTGTTTGTACTTTAAGGAATTCAGTTGTAAGCAAAACCCTTGAGGCAAAAATGATCATGGGCTCATAGGGATAACGAAAATGTATCTATTGCTTAAAAGTATTTTTTGTACTTTGCGGTTAGCATTAGTACTTTAAGGGATGGCCGGATCTGGGAACTAACTATTTCTTAGCCAATCATGTCAAGTCTCTAATTTTCAAGGCACGTTTCATCGTCCTAGCATGTCTGGAAGTACCTTAACTTGCGATCACCGGAATTCCGGACCCCCCCTCCCCTAACTCCCCCACAATACTCGAATCCGGTCCGGTTCTGTCACTGATCTACATAGGGCTTGTGCTTGTTCTTCCCACCAAGTTTCATTCCGATCGCTCCACTCCAAGCATGTCACAAGGTTTCCGGACCCCCCCCCCCCTCCGACCCCCCCCCCCCCAGCTTCATCGGGTCCGATCTGGACTTGAAATGGGACATCCGAGACATGTCGTCTTTCTACATACCAAGTTTCATTATGATCCGATCACCCGTTCGGAAGTTATACATGCCTCAAGAGTCCGGATTCCCCCTCCCTCCTCTCCCCCCACGATGATCGGATCAGGAAGCTGACTGTTTCCAGGTTAATCTGGTCGTGTCCCTGATTTGCCTTGTCAAGTTTCATCGTCCTAGCCCACCTGGAAGTATCTTAACTCCGTATGACCGGAATTCCGGAACTTCCCTCCAACTCCCCCCCCCCCCCCCAGTGCACGAATCCGGTCCGGTTCTGTCAATGATGTACCTAGGGGTTGTGCTTGTTCCTACCACCAAGTTTCATCCCGATCGCTCCACTCTAAGCGTTTAACATGAATTCCGGTTCCCCCCTCCGACCCCCCCCACATTCATCGGATTCGGTCCGGACTTGAGATGGGACATGTGAGACATGGTGTCTTTCCAAATATCAAGTTTCATTAAGATCCAATTACCCGTTCGAAAGTTATGCATGTCACTAAATTCCGGATTCCGGCTCCCCTCCCTCCCCCCACGATGGTCGGATCGGGCAAGTGACGATTTCCAAGTTAGTTTGGTCGGGCCCCTAATACGCCTGCCAAGTTTCATCGTCCTAGCACATCTGGAAGTACCCTAACTCGCGATCACCGGACTGACCGACCGACCGACAGACCGACCGACGGAAAAGTGATCGGTATATGGCACTTGGCCGGAAGGCAAGTGCCATAACAAGGCTCTTGGGCAGGTCCGTATCCAGGATTTTTTTTTGGGGGGGGGTGCCCGCGGGTCGGACCAAAAAGTACAAAAAAGACATAGATCAGAGGTTAGTGCTTATAAAAACTAATATTTTTGCATGTCTCGGGGGGTGAACCCCCTACCCCCCCCCCTCCTGGATACGACCCTGCTCTTGGGCAACTAGACCAACTCGGCATTCAAAAGCCCAACGCCCTAAACTTCCAGTCTTTGGCGACAGATTGCTTGAAACAGCAGGGCGAAGACAATTTCATGACTGCTAGGCCTCTCAAGATCGTGTAATATTTAAGAGAACTAACGTCTTATGCCCTTGCTCGTGATTATACTATCGTTTGGGTTTGATGGATAACGTGGCCATGGACTTGAACATGTGATATAGGATATTCAAAGAAATTGAGAACTCTGTAGGAGAATGAACTTCTAGGCTTAGCCGTTGCTCAATGGATTCCCCTCAGCCCGTGCCTGATTGGAGACAAACTATATACAGCAGTTCTCTATCGTAAACATTTATTGTGGCCTATCAGAATGCTGATCGATCGCCCACCTGGTCGCTACTTTTGAGTAATGAACCCTTTCCGGATTTCCTTGCCTCTCTTGAATGTCTTTTGGGAGAGCGCTTCAACCGGGAAAGCAAGCTTGATTGTCCTCTGAGGCAAATTCAGTACGCTTCGCTTCCTATTGAAGGAATAGGCCTACTGATACCGGGCAAACTACGATGTGATTTTAGTCCGTTCCTTGGCGTTGGTTATACGTGATTCTCGCGCTGAAACCCTTGCCTGTTATGAGGGTATAAGGGCTTTGGCCCGCAAATTGCAATTCGAGCCCGTTATATATTTCTCCTCTAATTTATCTCATAAAAATCTGAGTACTTTCTCCACCGTCTTTGCCAACAATGCTTAAAGTTTAACTGAAAAGCCAACTTATTTGTGTGTCATTTAATTGGATACACTGAATTATTTGGATTCTGCAAAGGGATTTTTTGATTTTCCAATATCTGCTCTAGTTATGAGGCTCAGAATATCTCCGGCCGTCCCCACAGCGTAAATTCTACTATGACGCGGGAAATTTTAATCTCAACACAAATGCGGCTTTTCCATGGGCAGTGGTGAGATTGGTGACGATTGCTTAGTGCCTGAACCAAAAACAAAAGATAAATCTTTCTCGTAAGGCGTACAATAAAAATACAAGCGCATAGAGGCACCACAAATCAAACGGAAATTCCACTAATTCAAAATCGATTATTCGTGAATAGCGAAACAACGAAGTATCTCATTTTCCGCGGGTCTTCAAGCCAATTTAAGTGAATAAGTTATGGGTAGCTAGATTGTCCTATCCTAGCCCTTTTCGGTTAAACTTTAAGGCACGTATACATCACAAATGCCCGTTTTTCATTTGATGGCCTATATATCATAACTCTCTAAAAAGTGCGCAAGCGCTCAGACGCGGAAGTGTGAATGGATGAAATGAATTAAGTCTGATTTCTCCCTTCGTGTAACACGTACTACGTAACTATGACGCACACAATTGAGCTCATGCAGTCTTCGAACACAATTTTGTCCATCTTTGTACTTTCTGTTTTGCTCGAAATAGGAGTACTGTAAGTTTGTTTCATGTGCTGAAGGCATAACTTAAATCAGTCGTGAAACGCACTTGGTTTCTTCTGTCTTGCTCGGACACAGTAATATCAAAGTCATAAAGTTTCTCTGTTTCACACCCTTGCGCAGAAATAGTTATTTATTTCAAAAGAAGAAAAATATTGTTAGACTCGTGGCGTGACTCGGTCTTGGGAACATTTGTTAAAGCAGCCCACTTGTCTGATGAATGAATGAATGATAAGTTTACTAACCCACTGAACTACAAGAGGACAAGTAGAGTTTAAAAAAGAAAGTAAAGAAAAGAAAACACTAAAAATAATGGACACAATAAAATATCTTCTAAACTTTTCCAGATGTCGAAAGCTTCAACAGAGACGCCGAAGCTGCGCTGGTCATGTTCTTTCAGTCTCTGGTCCACGCCCCGAGTGCGTGGGCTGAGTCGGTGTAGAATTTGTGGCCGAATGAATCGCCGGGCACGACAGACTGTATGCAGGGTGTTGCCTGCTGCCGTCTTTCACTTTTGGTGGATCCTAGGCCATCCCTAGGCCATCAAAAACGAAAAAACGCCAGCACATTAGCAGTATTAGCACACACGAGTCTTGGTCGAGCAGAGACTATGGTCACATCTGAGCATAATTTCGATAAACCAAGACGGTGCAACGTAGCTCGTCACATCTTGATCGTAACGAACAAGGTAATACGGCTAGCAACCGTAGCCTGATTTCTCAACAGTTTACAACGGCTGCGTGGCCTCCTGTCCCCCCCCTCCCCCCCCAGCACCGGCCTAAGGGTAAAGACGGCACTGGTTGTTGCCTGCTGCCGCAATTTGCACATTCTGTCTCTCGACTGCTCGCCCCGATGGACTTCACTCTGGTCTCGAGAACAGCTCAGATTAGACGAAGGGATTTAAAAGTCGAACAGACTCCTTCGTAAAGCTACTGCGCTGAATAGGATCTCTGAACCAACGTCGAGGTCGTAAACGTTGTTATCAATACTCCAGGTAACAAATAAAGTCCTGAATCTTTCAGGGGTCAGGATGTCCCTGCTTTTATGATGCCCTATACCTACGTTAGAGGTAGGCTAGGCCGAACGTTGGGATATACTCCACCATTCAGCAAAACATATCTGGAAATCTGGCATTCTGAAACGGAAAACCTAAAAGTATCCACGTGTGTGTGGCTTCCCTCATTTCCTCCATAATTTCCGTTTTGTCCTCTGGTTAACGCGGAGATATGGAACACGGATATTCGTTGCACTCTGGCTTTCGGTATGATTAGTTTCCGTATGATAAAAAATTTAGCGGCGCCATTGTTTGAGGCCGCTCGTCCTTATTACAACTTTATTAGCCCTCGCGCTCGTATGAAATGACGGGCTGCTTCCGCCCGCTTGAACGAATTAAGGAAAATTTATATTGTCCGTATCTGCACATTCAAGCACGTATCTAGGCTACTCGTCTGGCAGGTTGCACATGTGCTCCCTCGAATCAAGAAAATAGAATAACATAACTAAGAGAAATTATGCCCGTATCTACACGTTAAAAGCACATGTCTACATCCAAGATCTCACTCGAATCGAGAAAAAAATTATCCCCGTATCCGTTATAGCGCGTGTCTACATCAAGAAGAATTGAAGGAAAAAAATAATTAAGAAATTAAAAATTAACGTAGAGATAGAGGAAAGTGTAGGTGACGCTAAATAGATAGGCAGGTCATGTAAAAAAAAAAAATTAAGTTGATAAGATTGTTGGCGTCACCGAGGGCAAGTGGAAGCGTAGTCACCTGGCCAATTCGTATAAACAAGAGAAATTAGTCCCGTATCTACACGTTAAAGCACGTGTCTACACCAGGATCGACTCCTGAGATGTTGCAAATGTTCTCACTTGAATCAAGAAATAAATAACATAACCAAGAGAAATTTAAAAGTATTTTTCTCTCAATTATTATTTCTCTCTGTGGTAGGTCTATGCAGAGTCTGGGGACATTTTACGACTTTTGAAGAATGATCGGCCAAGCCACTCGGATCTTTTTACTGTCAAGAACCACACTCGGGAACTCGAGAGTAGGGGTGGAGCACAGTTTTTTGGAGCTCAGAAACCTTCACCGCCGTAATTCCTTTGGCTAACCTCTATCCCTGGTCAGTGGCAAGAGCGATAAGGATTCCAAGGAGAACGTGACGAAAGGGAAAGTCCTTGAAACCAATTCTTGCGCTTCGGAGGGGGGCTCTGTTTTTTTTGTTTTTTTTCGGAGGGCCTTCGCCGAAATATCTAGCATAGGTTGGTAGCAAATAATACAATATGCGCGGCTGGAACTAATTAAAATGCAAAATCTACACAATCAGAACACTTATTTAGATTTTTCACTACCCTTGCTTTGTTTCTTGCATATAAAACAGTCAAGTGGAAAGGAAAAATAACAAACTTAATATAAGCTAACAACCAACTGTTTTCTTCCGGAACTTACAGTTTGTTGCAAATTTATTATTTTCTTTTAGTTTGACTTTTAAATAGGCCATGCTTCTTCTACCATTGTTATGTGACCTTGATGCCATCTACTGGGTGAAATTACGCGCAGCTTAGCAGAAGGTACAAAATTTGAAAGAAGAAACAGAAGGAAATCCAGAGCAAGTATTTCTAGAAGCAGATAACATATGATAAAATTGGGCGTGAAATAAACTATTCATCGTATTTTGCGGTGAAAGTTGCCTGGTATGGGTTTTTGCATTTTCTTCGACGAATGTGGTACCAAGTTCGGGAATAATCTGCGTTGTCAACCACGTTTTCAGCAACTATTTCTAGCCCCATTTTTCCTACCAAAACCTCGATTACATCGAGCTAAACCCCAAAAATTCCCGGTTCTTGGCTACATCAGTGGAAGAACAGAACACTATAGAAACAGCTCTGTACGATACGTGTTGTACGAGGCAGATACTTGTACCTTGAAACAAAAATTATCATTCACTATTAGGCGACTTTCAGAGAAGCATACATTTACTCTACCTCTTTCTATACTTTGCAGTTGAATTCTAAGCCACTTAGCCCTGCAGTGGGTATGACCCTGTCATATTTGCTATGAACTACCGAAAGCCTTTCATTCAAATTCACTCCCTTCCTCTTTACACGGGATTCATTACCGAAAACCTGAACAGTTAGTATTGGAAAGCCAATCCCCGTTCCTTTCTAAAGAGACCGAACCTCAGTCTCTAAGTGCCTTCCAGGATGCATTGAATACACGTGATCTCTGTAATTTGAATTCCTCCGCGCAAGGATGTGTTTATATTACTGCGCAACTTTCCTGCCAGCTCACGAGTCTCTGCATTGAATGTCGCGGGAAAGTTGGAACTCAGTATTGTTTCCAAGAGTTCACGAAGAGATTTCACGAAGCTGAGGAGCGCAGAAGGTAAGATTTTACAACCTCTCATTTGTCCGGCGAAAAGACGATCAGGACTTCCCGGCCGGATTTTCTTCATCAAGATGAGAAAATCTCAACTTTTCCGTATGGAATTGGTGATTGTGCCGAGAATCCGGCCGGCGAGCACCCGAAATTCATCATCTTTCCAAGGCATTACACTTTGCCAAAATCCGAGCGGACTTTCAAATCCTAAAATTTCAAATGCGCTTTCGAGTCTTGTGAGTTTTCAGGATTTGAAGACTGTTTTAGCGCAGAAACGGGTATAAAATATGCTCGAATCAGTTGGTGAGGTTTACGAGTTTGTTTACGCCCCGAACCCAAAAAGGTCACAATCACGTTAAAAATATTGTTTTTACAGGAGAATTTGGCCAAAAAAAGATGATCTAAAAAAAAAAACTCGCATGTGGCGCTTACTATAAATTGTCTTGGGTACAGTCGATAGAACCTGCTGCCTGGGTGTCGCTCTCTCCTACTGAAATGACGGGCCTTCTCGAATTCCTGTTAGGCTATTACGACAGACTTTTTAAAAATCGGTGTTAGCGTTTCTTGAAATAAAATTGTCACCGGTCTCATTCTTTAGTCTTACCGCCCGGACATTGTCCAATCGTATGTTTTGGTTGTCCCCCCATCCCCAGGCACTCCTGGAATAGTGCAGAAAACAATTACACTGAGCCGTTAACGAGGTGAATCGGCAAGATTGAAAACAATGGGAAGAAGAATTTAAGACTAGGTGGCCCAAACGAATTTTCTCCCTAATGGTAAGTAGAAGGTATAAACGCTCGGATTTACGCGAAGTATGCATTTGCTCTACCCTCGCTGTTTTCTTTCCTTTTACATATACTGTACTTGTGTTTTATCTTATTGTCTCTTTCGTTTCGCGCAAAAATTAACTAACAGTATAAGCAAGGGACCATGATAGTTTTCCTTCCGCTTTTGTGCGTGTTGGATAATTTATTTCTTGTAATGCGGCGTATGGAATGTTATTATTTCTGTTCAGGTCCCCATAACTGCCCATGCTCTAGTAGAGAACTTGCTCTTGGACATAAAAAAGGCTCCACTTTTTCCCGCATTGCAGCTGGTCGTTGGAGCAGAGCTTGCACATTGGACTATTACACAATCGATGAACGAATAATTTTATTTAAAAGTAAGCAATATTTACATTCATATACGATGTTTGGTGGAACTAAACGGATAAGGCAGCTGAGATTTTGTTTTTTGAGATTTTATTTCCTCTTCAGTGTCAGCGGCCCAACCGAGCAGCAAAAAAAATTAATGAATTCTTAGCAGGAGCCTTCACCTTGAGCAATTCTTAAAGTTTAACTGAAAAGCCAACTTGTTTTTATATCCTGAATTTATTTCGTCTCTCCTAAGGGAGTTTTATTTTTTCATCTTGGGCTCTAGTTAGTGACGCTCAAAATCTGTGCTGCTTGCACAACTAGTCGAAATTCATCCAGCCGTGGCGAATTTGAATGTCAGCAAAGGCGTGGGTTTCAATAGCCAGCAGAGGGAGCATGATCAAGACGAGAGATGAGGGCGCCTGAGGACTGAAAGTAAGAAAACTACACTGTCGTATCTCAGCCCTTTCGGTAAAGTTTAAGAATTTATGGTTGTCAGAAACTTTATTTAACTTGTAGCAGCTTCAAATTTCTAGCTAGAGTCTGAAGGGGACTTTTACCAAGCAAGTCCGAAAGGACTCGAGTTTCGGAGTCCCATTTGATGGGGAGGCGCCCTAGAGGTGAAAGTTGCTGTAAGAAGTAAACTGAAAGGCTCCTTCGGTAGGATTGAATCCGCGACCTTCGGCTTTAATTGCCAGCGCTCTAACCACTGGGCCAACGCGGGACTTCTGAACATCGTTCGCAAACCGCTCAGAGTTGCAACATCGAAAACATTTAGAGAGTGACTTTTGGCTCAAAACATAGAGAGAAGTGGGAGTGAAATTTTATTTTCATGAAAAAAAGTGAAATGGTCACTTTTGGTCTAAATCGCCTCTGCAAAAATGACGCATCTTAGTTTTATTACAATGAAAGAATTTAATATAGTCACTTCTGGTTGGAATCCCTGCTGCCAAAAATACACATTTGGACGTTTTCGGAAATATAGTGATACATTATGTCATACAGACAAGAGTGACAAAAACAAAAAAAATGACCATTCACACTATCGTGCGACATGCTGCCAGCCTGAAACAGCTTCATTTGCCAGAATGAAGCGGGCTTAATCGTTGGTCCAGCGGTTAGAGTATCGGCGATTAACGCCAAAGGTCGCGGATTGCACCAAAGGAGCATCTCAGTTCACTACTTGTAACCGTCATTCATCCATTTGAAAGGTAGAAATAACTCCAGACAATGCAGCAACTATCTGCTACTTCCAAGACAATTATAAGAAATGCTTTAGCAATTTCCCATATGAATCTCGCTTTGAGTGGTTTCCATCTCCTAAGAGAGTGGAATTATTTCCCTTCTTCACAGAAAAAAAGAACTGAATTGGTTGATCACAAACCTCTTGAGACAGCCAATTTTCTAACCGGTCAGCGTTTCCAACATCCCAGTGAGATCGGATATCCACCAGCAGGCCTATTAATCCGGTATTTCCGGACCTAATTTCATCGTTTATTGGAAGTTCGGAGGGAATATCGAAAATCCTTCGTCATTTTCCGGTTATTGCACCTGTCTGAGAAAGCTGGCACGACTCGTGGCGCCTCTAGTGGAAAACGCGGCGTTAAATGTTACGGGTTCCAAATGGAAAGTTTTTTTCGCGAAATCCGATTAGGGAGCTGTAAGGAAGTTTTGATTAAAGCCGGAATGGAATAGGAAATTAGATGCAGTGGGCGGTGGAGATACGAAATCCCTACAACGCGAGAATAGCGGCGCTATAACTCATTAGAGATAGAAATCAATAGAAGTCAGGAAACCGATTACTGTTATGGTCGGCAGAGCAAATATAATAATTATCAATTTATTTTTAACCCACAAATCGTAAGACGAAAATATTGGACTACCGAAGAAAATAAAGAGACATAAACAGGGTGAACATAACACTTACAAACAAGACCAAAGGTGTCGATGGGATCCCAAAAATCTACTATATGATGTTGATAGATCAATACTCTTTACTTGTAACATTTAGAAACAGATCAAAGTTTAAAGTTTCAAGCCCCCCGCGAAGCCCTTCTAGCAACCGATTCTTACTTACAAGTCCATCTCCCCGTGATAGACATGGTACCATATCGTTCTTATCATGAAGTACACTGGCAAAAAATAAAAGGTATATCAACTAGCAAAAGTTGGCAACCCCTCACCACCAAAGATTCTAGCAACCGATTACTTACTTTCCAACTGTTATATAGCCCGCAACCACCTACTCTTTTCCATTTTACCAACTCCTTCGACCTTGATCGCACTAGCTCTCTGTCTCTTACGTCAGCTGCGCATAGCTATACTAATCCCGCGCAGAGCTATGTACTAATTTGAGAAAAGGGGTAACGAGGGTCGACAAATTTTTTGTCCGATTTTCGCCGGATTCCGGGTGAACTACTTGTCCGATGAGAAAATAACTTTCATATTCGGATTCAGCATGTCTCCTTACCCCTAAATCGACTATCTCAATAGATTTCAAAAATATTTTTTTTGCCCCTTAATTTGAAACCCCTCCCCCACCCTTAAATATAGGGCTACAGAGCCCATCTTCGAACTTGACTTGTACTTTGACCCAAAGGATCCTCCCACCAAGCTTCATCAAAATATCTCAATCCCTTCGACAGTTATCGTGCGCACAGACGGACAACTTTTGCGATGTCATAGGTATTCCTCACTTACGTTTTGGGATCCCAAAAAGTATAATCAAGCGTCATAGAGACGAATAAGCCCATGAGAGAGAGGGCGACAGACTCCACGCAAGCCGTTTCGTCTAACATTAGCTTTAAATAAATACCCCCTGGATAAATAGCCCCTGGCAAAATTAAATAAATAAAATGCGGATATGAGAGAATACCTATACAGCAACAACCGGCTGAACCACTCAAGGAGAAGAAAGCGTCTTGCATCAAATTAATGTGGCACACAAGACGTACTCGAGGTCTTATTGATTTGCCATTAACGTGGTTTCGCATCCCAACACGTGTAGCTAGCTTAAGCCGTAGTTGTGTTTCCTTCTGGGTGTTTCCTTCTGGGTTCATTAACGTGGTTTCGCATCCCAACACGTGTAGGTAGCTTAAGCCGTAGTTGTGTTTCCTTCTGGGATTTCCGGAACTGTCCAATGATTCCCTAGAGACGCAACAACAACAAAAAATAATAACATTTGCAGGGTCTCTTGTTGATACGACAAATACTAAGATTGGGATTATTCCTCATTGGTAAAGTAAAAGTCTTTGGTGGGTTTCAAATAGGGTTGCCAAGCCTGACACTTTTGGTGCTTTTTGACACTTCTTGCCTCTGGGTGAAACCATGACACTTTTTCTCTGTAAATGACACCTTTTCATTCAAATGAAACTTTTTAGGGCAGAAAAGCATCTTTTAATTTACAGTGCTAAAGTTACGGATTACCGCCCCCCAAAACATGTACTTTACTTTGATTTAGTCCTTACACAGCTTACATAGAAAGAGTTTGAATCTTTACAAAGCTCATTTCCGGTTAAACTTTGTTACAAAACTGTAATTTAACAACTAAGAAACGTTCTAACTAACGCCGAGAATTCAGCCTCGAAGTAGAAGGTACCATACCCTGACCATACCTTGTAATGTTATATTCTTCGCCCTTTTTCTTGAGCTCGACTCACTTTCATGAGTCGAGCTCTTGGCAACCCTGGCTTCAAAGCACACGTTGCAGTAGATACAGATTAGAGTGGTGTTTTTGATCGCCGATGAAATTTCCCCGGTAGACGAAGGAAGTTTGCCGATTCGTGCTTATTTACTGTTTTCGATAGCCGATAGCCGTTGGAGTTGAGGCAACGTCCATCGCCTATCGGCGAGTCCTAGGCCGATAGGCGATGGACAGGAATTAAGGCGATAGACGTTTGCCGTTGAGCACAAAAACAGAAATTAGAAGAAACAGTTACGGCTATCGGCTTCCGGCGAACGTCAAAAACGCCAAAAAGTCAAACGGCTACGCTATCGCCGAACTAATCGGCGATCAAAAACGCCACTTATGTTCCAATATGCAGACGTACTTGACTCCTTCGAAACTGTGCTTTGTTTTTCGAAAGATTACGGGCACATCCCGGCTTTTTTTTTAGCTGCCTGCATCTCTCCTGTGAGAAACACGGAGAAAACTTGTAAAACTGTATTTTTGACCACTGACCTCTTCGGAAGCGATAAGCGGTTGCCTAGTACTAATACGAAGAACAAATAAGGACCAGAACCTACGTCTTCCTATCTCTGTAATGCTCGGGCCACATTCAGTCACACCTGTACATAATTTGGTTCGTTAATTTGGTTATTACCCACTCTTACGTTTCATCCTGGTCATACCTGGAACGAAGAAATTCAAGATATATTACCACCATCATCACTCATATGTAAACAAAATTAGCTAAAGTCAGAGACTGTGGTCTGTGATTGGTCCAAAGTTACGTTTCAAAATGGCGGAGACGGATTTTTTCCGTTCTCTTAACATCGTCTAATTTACGTTTTCATCGTCTTTTCTTCCCAATTTCGACCGTAAGACGGCTTATTACCGGCGTTACTACCAGGTGTGACTATAGTGGGGCCCGGGCATAACGACCCTGCGGCGTCAAATAGATTCCCTATACCCTGCCCAATGCAAACGAGCGTAGGGTAGGAGCTACGCTGAACATCACAGTTCGGTACCTCTACAAACAGCTATATCGCAGTAGAGCCCCGGAGAAGAAATTTCGAAAGTAAAAGCCGATTGGTTGTTTATCAGTATGACTCGCTGCGCTACAGAGCGGGGCTTGCTGCAGTTTTTCCTCTGATATGCGCAGTGGTGAAGAGGGAAGTAGACGGGCATCAACTCAAAGCTCAGCTCACTTTTGTCGGGGTTTCCATAGTCGCTGCACGGGATCAAAGACGGAGGTTCAGTTGGCTTAGTTGTTCTTGCTAATATTCACCTTTAAATATCCTTTACTTCCTACCCGAACTGAACATCTGACCGACTCTGACTTCTGATTCCATGTCAAGATTTTTCGATTGAACTCTCACTCCAAATTCCCAGCTATTGCAAACCACAAATGTTGAGAAAAGCGAATTGCAAAACCCCGAACGTAGAAGCCCCAGAATTCACCGAACGTAAATTTTGTGGTAAAACCTTAAAGGCACATGCATGCCCTATCACGGAATTAAAACTCGAACGACTACTAAATACACTACTAGAATAAACTCACAGCGTTTGTCAATGGTCCCCTAGTCACGATATCACATCAAAGGATCCGTCGTGTCTACCAAGCCAATGCAACCTATTTCCGTAATTACATTAATTAATTCTTCAGCCCGGAGATCCAAATTTCATATCGATATTTCGTCTATCGATATCTCACTAATCTTGCCAGGTTTCACTATTTTCCATGCGCATTATGCTCCAGACGAGTGTTCGCGTGTCATGTTATTGATGCGTAAAATGGATTATCTGAATATTCCCGAATTTTTACTGGACGTCAGTGGGCTTGGGAAAAGGCTTAAAACAGCCAAAGCCGTGGATATTTTGTTAAAAGAAGAGTTTGGTTTTACAATTCAAATGGTTTTGAATATAGGAATATAAACAGTAAGTAGCGCGTGGTGATGTGGGGATGTCCAGGAGTCCGATACTCCCCCTCAATTTAAGATGAAGTTCTTAAATTGAGGGGGAGTATCGGAGTTTTACTGATCTCCTTTCACTCCTTATCTTCGTGGTATTCAGTTGAGTTTCTACTGAGACTTCGCGGTCCTAGGATTTCGGAAATGGCTCGTCTACTGAATGTCCGCAGCCAACAAAATTGAAATGAGGGCGCGGTAAAGTGCGGCTTCTCCTTTTTGGACTGTCAATACGATAATACCCATTCTCTTTTCTTACCTCTGCTGTTCTTTTCTATAAGTGAAACATCTCTACTGGTGACTTTCGGGATCGTCATCTGTGAGATGTTGAGGATCATGTACAATATCCTCCAAAGATTTCATATCCTCCACACCGTTTTGTTGGTTGCCGACCACTTCTCCATTGTCGACTACGAGTGTCTCTACTGTCAGCATATCTTTACATGTTATCCTAGTTTAAAGTATGACAAGTCTTTGCTGACAGCATGCTTTTCTATAAATGAAAAACGTCTCCATATTTCAGGTCTTGGGTGCCACTTAAATGCAATAGAGAAGATGAAGAGTCGGAAATCTGTCATAAAAGCGGCGGCACTTGCCAACAGGATTGCTCGAATTCACGGACACTTACTGGATTTTGATGACATCGTCGGTTGCACGAGAGCTCTCTTCTAGAAAATTTGACGCAGAAAATTGACGGAAAAGTCACCACTCCTAAAGCTAGTTATATAGCTGCAGCCGTTGCCGAGAACAGTTGTTAATTTGTTTAGCAATCCAGTTTACGATCTCAGTCACTGAGCCAGTTTCTTCGTAAAAAACTTAGTCGAATGCCAAGGGAAAGCAATGCCTTCTTTGAAAAGTAGAAAGATCTGATAATTTGGAAAGTTTGACTCGGTGAAAGTTTGACACGACCTTTGAAGTAATTTGCTTGAAAAGTTACTCAAGGACAGCGTGGAAACACTTCCAAGAACTAGAAAGGTCAACGTTCGTGAAAATGTGAAACAACGATGGTTGATGAGTGGAACTTTGCCTGGCAAGACCCGGCCACACGCCGACCGAAACGGCCAACTTTCTGGCCGAAACCCACCACAGTCTTCGGTAACAATTTTACCAAAATGGCGACTGAAGAAGCAGCAATGCTCAATGCCGAAGTCCCTGGGGACAAGAACCAGGACTATTACGAGGTACCTGACGATATACTGATCGAAGGCTGGGATGGAGGCTTCAATTACACATCCCATCTCTATATCATCAACCAGCCTGGACAGGCGTTTGCTCTTATATTCATAATGACAACAGCGATTACTTTGAACATCTGTGTGATATGGAACATACGCAAGTGTTCGCTGAAGCTGCGCACTGTGCACTTTCTGCTCGTGCAGCATCTGTGCATTGCTGATCTCTTTGGAGCTGCTTTCATACTGCCTGTGCCTTTATTAACAACGCTGAGGGCAACGTGGGATGCACCGAATGAGTTGTGCAGGTTCTCAAGTGCTGTCAATGCCGCGCTGTGGCTACAGCATATTTTCATGTTCGTCATGCTCAAGGTAAGCAGTCTATTCCTTTACCACGAGCAGGCAGTGTTAGGAAGTATGTCAAGTACATACTAATCAAGTACAAAGTCGAACTTAACTTAGGTACAACTTCCCTGGAGTACTTAAAATTTATTACTAAAGTTTAACTGAAAAGCCGATTTAATTTTGTGTCATCTGATTGAATACACTGAATTATTTGGATTCTGCAAAGGGATTTTTTTCATATTTCACTATCTGCTCTAGTTATGACGTTCGGAATATCTGCGCTATCTCTGGGGAATATCTGCCCCACAACGTAAATTCTACTATGACGCGGGAAATTTTAATCTCAACACAAACGCAGCTTTTCAGTGGGCAGTGGTGAGACTGGTGAAGATGGCTTAGTGCCTGAACAAAAAAAAAGATCATAAATCTTTCTCGTAAGCATACAACAAAGACGGAGGCTCGCGTCCTATTGGTCGGTTATGACGCGAATTTCAAAGAACGCGTCATAGCTGACCAATAGGACGCGAGACTCCCTTTTGCTTGCAAACTTTGAAGCCCTCAAACTCTCATAAAAATAACACTAATTTGCTGAAGTTGTATTATTCCAACAAGAAGGAGCCAGATTAAGATTCCAACAACTCGCTGGCTCACAGCAGCTATCCAAGGCCGGTAATTTAGTCTTGAAGTCGAAAGTCCTATACTTCCTAATGTTAAATTTTTTCGTTATTCTCCCGCCGTTTTCGTCAGGTATGGTGCAATCTCTCTATACATACAGATTCAAATATATATTCAACGATAGGAATAAAATCACATTTTTTTGTGTTCAAAGGAAATAGTTGTGACGTCACGCTTGTGTGGATTTCCGCAATGATTTAAGTGAGACCAAAAATGTACTTCCGGTTTCTTTGTCACGATAAAAGTCCCTTGTGTAACGTTACATCTACGTAATATAATCGCAAATATTTGTGCACAATACTGAGCGCAAACAATAATTTTAGTAAAATATAGTCAGATTAAAGCCACACATTGTAATTTGTTTTAATCGTTAGCTCTTAGTTTTTTTTTAGCACCCTTTAACGGCCAGGCTACGGCGTTCAAAGTATTGCAAGAGTTTGCATTACTCTCGTGAGCGTCATCCCACAGAAGAAAAGAATGTCAAACGATAAACTTCAGATCACAAGGAATTAATTTCATTTCATTATTTATGTCAAAAGAAAGCTGTTACTAAGTTCTTGATTTATTATTTCCGTTTGACTGTTCTAGAGCTGAAAAACAAAAGCAATGTTGCCGAAAATTTTGAGAAATATTCAAAGAAACCTACCTCCACTGACATCCACTTTAGACGACCGTCGAGGGTGGGTTTGTGTGGCTTTTCATTGGTTGAGTGCTGAACGCCTCCGAGCTTTCTGCGTAGTTGAAAATGGACTTCTACGGGAAGGAGGGTTTTGCGAACTGGAAAGCAAAGCACGAACTTCCGGATCGTTTTCACGCCAACTTCGTTTTCGCGCTCTCTGGAACGGAGCAGCTTTCCAGAAAGTGTTTCCAGAAGACTAGTGGAAAGCTCTGTGGAAAGTCGAAAGTTTGGGCAAATAAATTAAATACGCATGGCAAGTGAGTTTGTCTGAGCGGAATATGCAGGTTTCTGAGCCAAACTAACTGGCTGGATTCCTCAAGCAGGAATTCCAGAGTTGAATTTCTGGATCTTAACTTTAAATGGGTTTCCCCAGTAAATAAACCTCAAAGCTAACAACAACACGTCAAGACGAATTTCATTTCGTTTCATTACGAGCGTGTTCCACCCTATTTACTGTAGTTACTACGCTAGTTACCGTAGTTACTACGCTAGGCTGGAACGATTTTTTTATTTTTCGTTCAAATATCAGGCCGCGGGCTGATCGGACCAATCACGTTACAGAGATGCGTAGTTACTACGCTAACTACGCTAACTACGCTCCCGAGCGTGGTAAGCAAATAGTTACTATTAGTTACTATTTTGAGAAGGTTGGAACGGTCAGCGTAGTAACGTTTCGTGAGGCTGGAACGGAAATAGTAACTAATAGTTACTATTGGTAGAGGGGTGGAACACGCTCTACATTTGCTTGGCACATACATACAATCAAGATACAATCCCATGGTATCTACAAAGACGCAACTATTAACGTTTAACCGAATAGGGCTGAGATCCGACAGTCTAGTTGCACTTCACTTATTTACTTAAATGGGCCCGAAAACCCGATAAAAATGCGTTACTTCCTTTGTCCACTTTCCACAGATAGTCAATTCACCGAATTAACTTATTCTTTGGGATTCGTGGTACATCTAGTGTGCTTGTCCCTCTATGCTTGGACTATTCAGCAACTACAAAGGTAAGCTATTGCCGAAAAATAACAATCTTATAACGAAAGCCACATCTTACCATCACTTTCCTACTTTTTTCATCCGTGAATTTCCTAGGTTAGCGTCCATAACACATGGAAACGCAGGCTTTTGTTGAAATTCAAATTCTCCGCGTCTGGGTGAATTTTGGGTTGTCGTTCAAGCAGCGCACATTCTGAATGTCATGACTTGAGTCCCGGGTGAAAAAATACAAAATCCCTTAGCTGAGTCAAAATAATTCAGTGTATACACTGAATTATTTTGACCTACACACATAGCCTACACAAATATCAGATGTAAAAATAAGCTGCCTTTTCAGTTAAACTTTAACTGTCAATGGGTTTTCTCAGTAAATTGAAATCGAAAGTGATTCCTTCAGTTCTCGACGTGACTCGCTCGCTGGAAAATTATCCTGTTGTGAAAGCCACGGACGTTAAATCGACCAAAACATGTTTTTTTTTTCTATGCTACCGTCGTCACTCGAATAATATTAAAAAATCCGTGGAGGAACGGGTGTCATGGTTCGGATCCTGAGAAAATAGCCATTCAAAAACCTTAAGGAAACCCCATTCAATCTTTCGCTGTCACGCTTTCTATTTCCCAATCGTTTCATTTCAAGTAGAAACGGCTTGATCATGTTTTTCGAGAAACATCCCCTGGGAGGCGATCGATCGAAAAAGACTGACGTCAGAGCTTCTTATCCAGAGAGATTTACTGCTAGGAAACCAGTTTCTCAGTCTCCTATTTATAAAGGGTCTCGAAATTTCCTTCAGAAGCATTCTGTCTGCATGAAAAAGAAAGCTGTAGGATCCATGTAGAATAGATGTGGAAATGCCTCTTCAACAAGTCTTCAGTGTACCCTGTTTCTGCTTAAAGCACAGCTCGCACTACTTACTAGTTGCTTTTTTGCAGATACCATATCTGTTACCACGGTAACTGGATCTGCAATTAGTCGTTTTTGCAGTTACCGTGGTATCTGATATACGGTCCACTGCGAAAACGACTATTGCCGAAATTGCGCTTTTCGAAGACATCCCAAAAGAACAAGACCAAAGGTTCCTATGGGATCCCAAAAATTCAATATTCGATCCAGACAATCAGGTTTTGTCTTCGCCAGATCCAATCTTCGCCAGGCCAAACAGCATATCATTAAGAAAACCAAGTTCAGATATGGATTCAGCATGTGTGTTTACCCCTATAAGCCGATCAAAACGATCCTACCTTACTTCTGGGAATTTTGCGGTTTTGGTGAATTCAAGAAATACTTGTCTGGCGAAAAACTAAACATCAAAAACGAATTCAGCGTATCTGCTTACCCCTATATCCAACATCTAATCAACTTTAAATAAAAATTTAACTTCTTCTAACAAATTTTCCGGTTTCAGCCGGATTCCGGACGAACTACATGTCCGGCTAAAAAATGATTGTCATATACGGATTCAGCATCTCTTCTTACCCCTAAATCTATCATCTAATTAACTTCAAATAAAACTTTCACTTTTAACAAATTTTCCGGTTTTGGCCGGATTCCGAGCGAACTACTCGTCCGGCGAGAAAATGGTTTTCGTATTTTTGTTCAGCATGCCTTCTTACCTCTACATCGAACATCTAATCAACTTCAGATAAAACTTTTACTTTTAACAAACTTTCCGGTTTTGGCCGGATTCCGGGCGAACTATTTGTCCGGCGAGAAAATGGTTTTCATATTCGTGTTCAGCATGCCTTCTTACCCCTCGATCGAACATCTAATCAACTTCAAATAAAACTTTTACTTTTAACAAACTTTCCGGTTTTGGCCGGATTCCGGACGAACTACCTATCCGGCGAGAAAATGGTTTTCATATTCGTGTTCAGCGTGTCTTCTTACCCTATAATCGACTATCACATTAGCTGTTTAAAAATATTTTGCTTGTCCCTTAATTTGAACCCCCTCCCCCACCACTAAATCTAGGGCTACAGAGCCCATCTACGAACTCGACCTTACTCTTGACCCAAAGAATGCTTACACCAAGTTTCATCAAAATATATCATTCCCTTCGAGAGTTATCGTGCTTACAGACGGACGGACGGACGGACAGACGGACGGACGGACGGACAGACGGACGGACGGACAACTATTGCGATGTCATAGGTATCCCTCTCACCAATTTGACAAAATTTGATGAAAGTGAGATGACTTTTCAGATACCACGACCAGATACCACTGTCTTTTTCGAAACAAAATCTGTTTTGGAAGCATTCCCCGTGTTCTCGCTGTTTTCTGGACGCGGAGTCCGCGAGGAGTGACACCCTCTATTCTAGCCGTTCCCATCCATCCCCCGAGGAGTCCTCGGGGAGCGGCGACAATACGCCTTTAGCCTCGTTGTTGTTGCAATAGTGCTGCTGCATCGCTGCTGCAGCACGGACTTGGTCGGTGAGCAAGTCCGCGATTATCGAGAAGCGCGGCCGTCTTCCTCGGAAGCACTGCAATGCAAAAACGCCAATTAAAGCAGAAGCGGCCGAGAAGTGAACGTGCAACAAAAACGAGGCTCTGGAGAGGGTCACGGGGCAAATATGGCTATTTCTGAATCATTTTGTGAAGAGTTCAACCGGATAATTTGGTCTAGATTCCACATCTGGGTTCACATCATTATTGGTATTTATCAGTTCGAGCTTTATGACTTGATGTAGACTGCAAAATTGCGTTCAGGTCATTATTTAAATCCGTTGAGCACTTTATCTCTCTTGCCCCAGGGCTAATCCTGGTCCCTGCTCTCGTCAGCAAACAGATTAAATGAAATGAATGTCCACTGGAATGAAAGGAAATAATTAAGCATCTTCGTGGGAATCTCGTTGAATAAACAACAGGGGATTTCGCTGCGTAAATACGAGGTTGAAAAGGATAGCTTTCTCTGGAAATTGCTTTAGGAACATGGGCCTTGGAAAATGAGATAACGTGACGAAATGAAAGCTGTGACGAGCCCTAAAGGATATTTACGTTCCGGTTGTATTTTTTACTGTCTGCTATAATGACTATCGGACCAGGGACCCATAAATTTCCTGTAATGACTCGCCATTCAGGGGGCTTGTCATTTCCTATGCTTCTATGTTGCTATGTTGCCCGAGCCTTACCTAGTTTCCAAAAATTCCACTTGGGTCGAATCGGCGTTCTCGCTCAGATAGAGCCAATCCCGGGCCTCCTTGGACGTGACACCAAAGAGACTCCTCCCTCAAAGCAATATTTTAACCCCGTGGGTATTTCTCGAACTATCTGTCGCTCGGTCAAGAGCGCATCAGAAATCCCTTATTGACAAGCCCCCTGAATGGCGAGTCACTACAGGAAATTTATTGGTCCCTGATCGGTGTCCGGTCAATTCGTCACAGGACAATTCGTCATAGGACAATTTGTCGCAGACAATTCGTCACAGGAAAATTTGTCACAAGGACATTTCGTCACAAGGACAATTCGTCACAAGGACAATTCGTCATACGGACAATTCGTCATTAGGACAATTAGTCATACGGACCTTTCGTCACAAAGAGCCTGATTTCAAGTTTGGATTTCGATATATTTTAAGGTATATTATTAGCCCTGCTCCGGCAGCAGAAACAAAATGAATTTCCAAAATGTTTGGATGAGCTGCTCCACCACGTTTGATGAATGCTGAATTCCATCCTTCAACATTACTGTTAGTACCAGGAAGGTCTTCTACGACCCGCTCAAAGACATTCGAGACAGGGGTGGGAAAGACAGCATTTCTGCTTGCCCTGGTGTCCTGTGATGTTCTTCCTATTTAAGTGTCTTCAAAGTAGTCGAGGATTGGATATACTTCAGATGGACAGATTTGAACATAGCTGTCGAACGCTGCTGGGATATCCGACATTGGGAGAAAAGCCAACGCTCTCATTATTCTCGTGGTGAGAGCAAACTCGCTATAAGACGTATACTTCTCGAGAACATCGCTGTTTGCTTGAATTTGTGTTTTGTATCTGAGAATCCTTCATAATAGAGTTTTTCACAATCTCTCTCAGTCTTTGTGAGTTCCATATGTAACTAATAACACCTTGACTCTCCTCGAGAATATATACCAGGAAGACTGAGGATTAAATATCGGAGATTAGTGCAGGGATTAAAAATAACGATTCAAATCTGGATTCAAACAACCTCTTGTGAAGTTCTAATAGCAATTTTTTTTTATATATGATGAACTGTCCTAGTGACGAATTGTCCCAGTGACAAATTGTCATGTGACGAATTGTCCCTGTGACAAATTGTCCGTGTGACGAATTGTCTGTGACGAATTGTCGTGTGACGAATTGTCTTGTGACCAATTGTCCTAGAATCCCCTGATCGGACTAACAACTACGATAAAGGCGCGACCAGTCACAGAAAAGGAGTCGGCGACGGAGCAACCCTTGTCAAGAGTAAACAGAGGGCAAGTTAAAGCCAATAAATCAGCTGGCAATTTTTTTTCATATTTCTTTCACTGCAAGAGGTAAGCAAGCTCCTCGAAACCGTCTTCATAATCATCAGCGATCAGGGAAAAAGTTACAAATATGTAACGCTGAACCCCTCCGGTGACCCCCTCCCCCGAGTTTCCATACCCCCTGGCTAAAAACCGGTACCAAACCCCCTTGTCCCTCCCCCCGAATGCAAATCTGTAGGAAATAAGAAAATTTTCTGAAAACTGCAGTTTTGACTGCAAGCCCTCAAATTTTAACTGAAAAGCCAACTTATTTTTGTATCATTTAACTGAGCGCACTGCATTATTTGGTTTGTGTCAAGGGATTTTTTTTTCACTATTAGTGGCGTTTTTGATTGCCGATGAGTTCGGCGATAGCGTAGCCGTTTGACTTTTTGGCGTTTTTGACGTTCGCCGGAAGCCGATAGCCGATGGCCGATAGCCGTTGTTCTGTTTTTGTGCTCAACGGCTAACGTCTATCGCCTAAATTCCTGTACATCGCCTATCGGCCTCGGACTCGCCGATAGGCGATAGCCGTTGCCTCCAACGGCTACCGGCTATCGGCTATCGAAAACAGTAAATAAGCACGAATCGGCAAACTTCCTTCGTCTACCGGGGAAATTTCATCGGCAATCAAAAACGCCACTATTTGCTCTAGTATGATGTGCAGAATATGCACCCGCCGTCCTCACAACGCAAGATTCTACTATGACGTGGAAAATTTGAATCTCAATACAAACCCGGCTTTTGAATGGCGAGTTATCAGCTCGGTAGCTAACTGCGTGAACACTTAAGTCCGATCTTCACCTCCCGGAACTTCTGGAATCTGGGCTTCCAGATTATTCTTTGACTTCTTCTGTAAATTGCATCTGGAAGATGAAACGGTCCAAAAGTACATCAAAATAATCCGGAAAAAAGGGGCTTTTGAACTTCCAGATTTTGGGAATTTTTAAATATCGCAGAAGAAATTCAGAAAAGATCACGGAGAATCTGGGAACCCAGATTCCGGAAGGTGAAGACCCGACTTTATTTTTCGTAAATCGTTTCGTTTCCGAGAGGGTGCTGCCGTTTTTCTTAGCTGGGACCCGAGAGTATTACTAAATATAGGAGAAGTGTGCTTTCTTAAACATTTTTTCTGAATTATAGACAGCCTTAGTTTTGTTTTTCGCCTCTTAAAATAGTCTAATGGAAAAGTTAAATTAAGAATTTAATATCAGCTAAGAGCCAAATGTGTCAACTTTCTTTGACATAAACAGTGAAATCTTATGTTTGAAAGTTCTTTCTCTTCTGTTGGGAAACTTCGGACTGTCGAGAGAGTAACGCAATCCTGTTGCAATTCATTGAACGATGTTAACCTGGCAGGAAAAAGGTGCCAGACTCAGCCAAAAAGAGCAAAATATAAAAAATAAATAGAAGTGTGTGGGTTTAGCTTGAAGTTGTTTTAGTTGAACTACTGAGATCTCGGCACCCTTACCATTTCAGTAAAACTAATGGTGTTCAGGGTGCAAAGATCAAATTTGGGTCCCCCATCCCAGGTTTATCACTCAGGCTCAACATTTGTTTACTCTTTTGAGGGTAACTTTAAAGTAGTTTTCGAATATACCGCAAAGTAGCGTCATTGCTTTACATTTTGCTTTTTGAAAACTATTTCATATAGGGACACAAAAATAGTACCAAGATGGAAGAAGTTTCCTCCGAAATCTGGGACATGACCCCCCCCCCCAATAGTGCTTCTGACCTCTATTGTAGCAGAGAAACAATAATACAATACAGCTCTAGAAACCTTGAAAAGCTCTTGTATACTACAGTGGAGGTGTGCTTGTTTGAACGTGTGTTGGTTTTGAACTTTGCCATTTTCCTGCACCTGCTATGACTGAAGTTAACTACCAGTTAGCCAAAGTAGGTAATTAAGGACCTCTGAAACCAGAGGCGTTACTAACCAAAACGTTTGGGGGGGGGGCGTATTTACTGACTGCCTGGTAATTTTTACCGACTGTTTTTGCAGGAAAAAACAACTGTTTTCAAGAAAAAACGACAGTTTTGAAAAAAATTGACTGATTTCATGGAAAAAAATCAACTGTTTTGACTTTTTTTTTACCGACTGGCCGACAACATTGGGGGCATCCCCTCTCTCCCCCCGTCGTGACGCCCCTGTCAGAAACACCTGAATTAGTATTTTGGATCTTTGTTCTACCATTTAGCCCTAAACTGAACTGTTTACATTTAAGTAACTGTTCAAATTAGCATACCTCTACTGTAAATAGTTCAACATTATGTGCCGCAGGACAGTTCCTCGGGAACTGCGGTTATTTTGCCGCATCGGATCCGATAACATCCTGGACTTGTTTCCGGCTGCAGTTAGCCTCATTCCGAGTTTCGTGACCATGAAACGTGTTGGTAATTTGGCATGGGCATGCAATAAGGATTAATACCCCTCCGTGCTGACGGACAATGGGAAAAAAATTTTTGTTGCGAACGAAACTGGGACAATCTCATTCCTGACCTACATTATCGTAAATACAAAAAGTCCAAGGTTTTCCTTGGGATCCCAAGCGGAATACATTTTTTTTAGACCGTCTCGGGCCTGCCAATATGATAGGCTGTTAGCAGCCTTATTAATTTCACTTTTCGTTAGTAAATCAGGGTCCCTGTTTTGCTAGAAAAAAAACGGGCCTGGATGTTGTGAGGTTTCCTTTTTCTTTCGTATGACGCTAACCCCTAATGACTTGGACTGACCAAGGTGACCACCTGAACACGTTCGCCTCGAAAGGCTCTGTTTGAATGGATTACGTTTCGTTGCCCGGATCGGGGAAATGAATTAGATTTCAGACTTTCACTGGACAAAGGCAAATCTGTGGGCTAAAAGCAGAGCCTAGTTTTAAAGCACTATATACTGTTTATGTTCCAATCATCAAAACTATCTGAATACTGTAAAACTAAGCTCTGCTCAAATTGTCCACGACAGGCTGTTTTTAAGCCTTTTCCCAGACCCATTGACTTTTAGCAAAAAGTCGGCAAAATTCAGATAACAGGTTTTACGCATCATAGCATGATACGCAAATACTCGTCGGGATGATAAGGGGCATGGAAAATAGTGAATCGCGACAAGTGAAAAGGTTACTGTGGTGTTCTTTAGCGGGTTTAGTATTTAATATGTGAAATTTGGGTCTCCAGGATTAAGAACTAATGACTGCAATTCGGAAGTAGGTTTTGTTGTGGTTTTATAGGTACGTCGGGTCCTTTAAACTTTAAATTAAAGTATTCAACTATTTCAGTATACTGGAACATAAACATGATAAAATTAAAAAGAGAGATGCTTTAACTACTTGGCGGAAAACTACTAACTACTACCCGGAAAATATTATCAAATTGATAAATCTAGAAGGTAAATCTAGGATCTAGAAGTCCTTCGAGGAATCTCGATGGGCGGTCCTCCTGAAACGAAAACTACGAAAGAAACTTATCTATACTGTCAGCTCGTGTCGTGTGGTCGTATAGGCTACCATCAAAACCACAGACTTTTCCTTAGACATGCAAATTCTGTTTTCCACAATCTCTAAGCAACGAAGCGATGTGGGGAAGCAAAATATGATTTCATTTGCTAGATGTCTCTCACAAATACCATTGGAGAATATTTCTGAGATGCACAGCTACTGGAAATGACAGAACCAAGAAAGTAAAAAATGAAGATAGATGAAGAGATGGAATGAAGTGGAAGTAAAAAATCAATAAAATGTGAGATGGATGCGGGTGACAGCGAAATAGTGAAAAGAAAATGGCCGAAATAGAAAATTTGTGCGGATAGAAAATTTAGTCGTTCAAGGCAACAAAAGAAAGGTGAAAGACTGGAACCATCTAGAAGAGGAGACCGCCTTGTCGAAATCCACGGCATCGGGGGGTGCAGAAAAAAACCGTTCAGTTTCAAATCTTGTTGAGCTTTAAATCAGAAAACCAATTTGACGATTTGACTTGACCATTTGAACGGCAATCCAAAAAGAAAACCTTTAAAACTCAAGCATTGTAGACACATCGTGGACCTTATTCGCCCCTTTGGCATGCTGTAAAAAAAAAAAAAAAAAAAATCTCGTCCCTAACCCTTTAAAAAATGTTTTCTTGGGCGCGATTTCGCGACTTATCTTTTTATGCAAGCGATACGAGTATGTCCAGAAGTAGAGGAAGTCCGCGCCGGTTTTAACGTACTTGCCCCCTTCCACATACAGGATACCTTGCTATTTGCGTCACCCCAGTGAACGAAATATGTGCATGCAATTCCCACCATTTCTTTACAGCCTCAGCACTTACCAGATGTGTGAAACTGGGCCTTGATTGAAAGCTCGAATCATTCTCTGCAACGTAATATGTTTTCTGTTTTCGTTGAACAAAATCGCAGCGTTGCCAAATGTCTTTCTTCTAAACACCTGCTGATGTTCCACACGTGATCCTTGTGATATAGTCTTTGTTTACACAAGTTTACTAGGGGTGGCGCAAATAGCAAGGTATCCTGTATACGTCGTTTGCTAACTTTCACATACCTACATCTTTTAATACTTACAATGGCCCACTCCTTACTGGGTGTCGCCAATTATCTTTAACTGATTTTTAACCTCCTGGAACCAGCTTAGCCTACTACCAGGGACCCATACATTTCCTGTAATGACTTGCCATTCAGGGGGCTTGTCATTTCCTATGCTTCTATGTTGCTATGTTGCCCGAGCCTCACCTAGTTTTAAAAAATTCCGCTTGGGTCGAATCGGCGTTCTTGCTTGCCTCCTTGGACGTGAGGCCAAAGAGACTCCTCCCTCAAGGCGGAAGCTTTCGCTAGGAAACTATCTGACGCTCGGTCAAGAGCGCATCAGAAATCTCTTATTGGCAAGCCCCCTGAATGGCGAGTCATTACAGGAAATTTATGGGACCCTGCTACTATCAAGATTACGTGCAATCTTCACAACCCCAATGCGAAGTGCCAATAAACGTTGTCTGATTGGTTTGTGTAGTCAATACATCTGATTGAACCAATGACAAACGACGTAAAAGGCGGAGCATAATTGCGAAAAGAACCTGCATGAGAAGATTAGATTTGTCTAGAGAGCGAAAGCATGAAAACAGTTCTGAAAAAAAAAACTGGTGATAGCGCTTGGTTTTGAGAAAGAAAATGATGGAACGGGAACAGATCTCAGTTCTGCTTCAATGTTGACTGTTGTGGCGAAACTGTGAAGGTAATCAGCCACAGGATAGACGCCGGACACCCATATTTACTATTCTTGTTCCAGGTCGATCGAGTTCTGGCCAGCTTTCTTCCAATTGGTCGCTACCCCATCGTGTCCGTTCCTGCCGTAAACGTAATCATCTGCGGCGCTTGGCTTGTCAGCGCGTCAATAGCATCGGCTGTGTCAAGTGCAGTGGGCTCCCGGTTTGAACCTAGTGTCCTCTTGTGTGTTCCCAAACTACCTCGTGAATTCGGGATAACAATTTGCACACTATACTGCTCTGCGTTTGCCACCATGGTAGTAGGCTATGTCATAGTTATCCTTATGCTGAAGAGGAAAGAAAATGAGAGACAGCAGAATGTGGAATTCCGGAGCGAAGAGGGCGGAGTTGTGGTTGTGCGCGAGTCGGGCGGCGGATCTCCGGGGCGGGGCTTAATACGCTCCACCCTCGCATCAATGTTTGTTACAGCCGCGCATCTCTTATTATACGTTCCTACCCTTTTGGTACTCGGGCTGCCAGGTGCAATAGAGCATCCGGTGCCCGTGTTTTTGTGTGCGCTTGTCGTTTACTCAGAGTTTCTCGTTCATCCGCTCGTTCTGCTTTGTTCGTCGACAAAATTGCGAAACGAAGTATATCGCTCGTTATTTAGTGGAATTAAGAAAAAGCTTTTGAATCTCTAAAGACGTTAATTATTCGTGCGGAATTAAGAAACTTTTTAAGTACGTTAATTACTCGTGCGCGAACATACATATCATACCGTTGCTTGTTGCGTCGTAAGTAGCTGAAATACATTCGATTGGTAATAAAAGATGATCTCGTTTAAAGCAAGACCAGAAGTTAACGGTTACATAGGTGCAATCCTGTCACATGGGGGTGTGAACTGTTCAGACGAATTTGCCTCCAGCTGAACCAGTGTTTCTGTAGCCCGGAGTTGCGTTTTATTTGAAGTTCATAGTACAGCGGACTGTTCGTTGTCGTTTTATTCGCCAGCGGGCCGTACGCTGGGAAGGCGCGGGGTGCCCGAAGTCGTTTTATTTGCCAGCGGACCGCCCGCTGAGTGCCAGCTGGGGGTACAGCGTAAAAACTAGGGGGGTACGCTGGGGGTACATGGTACAGTTCAGCGTACCTTCTGACATAGTCCGCCAGGAATAAAACAGCCATTTACAGTTCGCCATCCGCTCCCGCTGTACCATGAACTTCAAATAAAACGCAACTCGGTTCTATCTGGCAACTGTAGAGATTGCGAACTATATTTAACAAGCCCCTCTGAAGCTCAGTGGTAGAGCGTTGATAATTAAAGCCGTAGGTCGTTGGTTCGAATCCCGTGAATCCCAGTGAACCGATGAGGTTATTTAACCGTGGATGTTACTACTCGATTGTCTCGATGTTGATACTCGGACCGGTAGTTTATGTTCGACTTGAGTACATTACAAGGTAGCGTTTGAACGGCGGGAAATATTCAATCTTCGAAGGCGTATCGGGATCGTTGTCTTTCGTTTAGGAAGGCCGGTTCCTTTTCTTCGACACTTACTTTATTTAGTCCTTGATTACAGATTGTTTCCAATAGGGTCCTGAAACGGGCTTCACATCAAATTCCTATTTTGTTTACTGCGTAGTGGCAAACCTCAAATATCAAACACGAAACGTTTAAAGTTCAAGTAACCACATCACTAACAATAAAAGGTTAAACCTAGTCCAGATAATATGAGTCTCGAAAAGTGGCAAGATGATATCGGTTAACCACGGAACTGATATGGCTGTTTTCCCAAGATCTTGAATTATTCCAACTGTTAAGAAAGCTAATATTGATATTTAATATTCTAACATACTATTCGTAACACGAAGGAGCATTTTTGTCTTTCAGTTCTCTACTCATACTTACCTTAAAGCACACTTCGCACTATTTACTTAATGTTCCAATACCCAAAACTACAAGTTAACCACTGTAAAACTAACGCAAAAATAACGCAAACGGCTTTTGGTGTTACAACCATTTTTCAGGCCAATTGACTTATAGCAAAAACACGGCAAATTCTGATAACCGGTTTTACGCATTAACAATATCAAGAACAAATAATTAGTAAGAACTTCTGTCTTTAGTCGCATGCAGCGACTATGAAAACCCCGACACATCTGAGCGGACGTGGAGACGACAGCGTTGACTTCTAGATTTACTCTAGCTTTGAGCTGATGTTGATGATACCCGTTTACTCCTCTAACCTCTTCCATATTCACCGTTGCCCATCGCACAAGAAATAATCTCCGCGCGCTGAACCGCTCTGGAGCGCATCCATAGAACCAATCAGCGTTGACTTCTAGATTTCCTCTTTAACAACTTACCAGCGATCTAGCTATTTGTAGAGGTGACGAAACGTGATGTGGCGCGAAGCCGCTCGTTTGCATCGGCAGTCGGTCGTATTTTACTCGACTCAGCATGTTTGTATGACCGAGATAGGGAGACAGCAGTTCTGTCTCGTTGTTTGTTCTTGATAATGTGATGCCAGACTCGGTGGGATACACATGGAAAATAGTGAAACGCGGGAAGTGCGAAAATCGGTGAGGTGTCGTTAGCGGGTTAGAATGTAACACATGAAATTTGATACTTGAGTCTCCGGATTTTTCGACACTTTTGTATAGTTCGAATCCTTAGTGAATCTGACCTTGGTCCCCGAGTCAACCGCAAACAAAGAGCAATGCAACTCTGATAGCTCTTTCATTTCTATAAAGTCGCTGAGTTTCCGAGCGAAGAATACAAGTTTTCCTTCGCTTTCATGACCTTCAAACGAGGAAGTTCTGCTGCGACATGGATTACGTGACATTTGCCTACGTGGCACGACAGAGCCAACTTAAGTGTGTACACTAAAGAGAGTAACAATCGTAAATTAATATTTTGCTGGTGAGCTATAGAAAATGGGTTCCACAGAAACAAGAACTGAGAATAAAGCTGAAAAAAAGGTGTTTAAAAGAATGAAGTTTTCCTTTGTTTTCATGACCTTCAAACGAAGAAGTTCTGCTGCGACATCGATTACGTGACATTTGCCTACGTATCATGAGAGAGCCAACTTGAGTGTGTACACTAAAGAGAGTAACCAACATAGATTAATCTTTTGCTGGTGAGTTACAGAAAATGAGTTCCACAGAAACAAGAACTGAGAATAAAGTTGAAAAGAGGTGTTTAAAAGAACGAAGTTTTCCTTTGTTTTCATGACCTTCAAGCGTGACACATGCTTAAATAGCATGAGAGATTAAACTTGAGTCTGCATGCCAGTTCAGCGAAAAGTTCAGTCCCGCAATCGTCGTTAAGATTTTTTGCGAGCTAAGGAAAATGAGCTCTGTAGAAACAAGAATTCTAAGGACGAAAAAGAAGAAGTGTTTTTTTTTCCTTGCGAAAATACCCCAGCCGTTTCGGTATTAGTTCATGGCGCATGGGGTTTCTGCAGAAACTCCTTAAAAAAAGAACTGAAGTAATAACTATCGTTTCTAGGGCTATTTCCACTTCAAACTGATTTGTTTGTCACGGCTGAAGTGCCTTGCATCAGTACCATCTTCAGACAGCTATTGAAATGAGGGCTTTGTATCACTGTTGTAGCGTAATTCCGAGCGGTCTAACCTAACTTCTTCCAAGTTTCTTCAGATACTAACTTACAAAACGAAATAAATGAAACGATTTCCTAATCAGTACACTGGAGCGACGCGGCTGAGGGGTTTGACACTCCAAAAATCACCAAATAAGTTTCTTATTTTCTAATTAGCCCATATTTCTTTCGGGGCCCCGTCTTTGCTCTTCCCGATGAAAAAATTTCAAGAATTAGTCGTATGGAGTTGTACAAATAAGTAGCATGCAGTAGTAACTGTTGCCACTGAATGCTACTACTGGCAAACTGGATGCTACTACAGTAAGATTGGATGCTATCGGATACTACTACTTAAGATTAACCCAGTCGGAGGCATGTTAAATCAAAGTATTCCACATAGCTACCTATCATTAAATGAAACTTTTCAATACAACTACACAGTCAAAGAATTTTTCATCGGGTGTAACTCTTGCCAATACACTTGATGACTATCCCTCCTTGCCGATGCAAAATCTCCGGCCTCTCCGGAGAAAGGCAGAAGTGGTATCACAGCTGCTCCCAAAGATCGCCATGATTGGTTGAGACAGGATGTGAGTTGTTGAGTTTGAGCCGTCACGGACACATTTACTCCTTCTTCCTGAGGATCACTGGCGTGTTTTGGACTTAGTCATATAGAGCTCCTGGATAATCTTTTCGCAGTGACGTATCGTTCAAGGTAAATAGTATAGCAAAGTGTGGCAACTGGATATTAAACTATGGAATCTACGCGGTCGAAATTTTGGCCAATTACCTGCATGAAGGGTTCACGACGTCGACTATGAGATGATCATAGTTTGCACCAAAACATTTTCCGAAAGCTTGATATCACAAACAGGTCCAGATCCAGGAATTTATTTCGGGGAGGGGGAGTTGCCCGCGGGTTTACCAAAAGCCATAGACCAGAGGTTAAAGCCTATACAAAAAAAATGTATTTTTCGGGGGGGGGGGTCGAACCCCCTAACCCCCCTGGAAACGGCCCTGATCACAACCTCGTTTAACAGCCTGTCGGTTGCAACTGAATTCGCCCTATTCCAGTTCAGCACTCCAACCGTACTAGTTTCTGAAAGTCTCATGATCAAAACTTGAAATGGATCCATAAGGTAATGAGAGGAACGTAATAGCTTTCACTTTCTACTCTAAAGATAGTACAAAATTTCCATCGCACGGGATGCAGATTGCATATTTTCAGTGAACAAACTTGTAGATCTGTAAATAAACTGAATTGAATTGAACTAGTCCACTTGGAAGCGCGGAACAGGAATACAGCGGATTGCAATAGCGTTCATCCGACACCAGTTTGAAATTGCTGGCCTTCGAACCTGTCACGAGAGATTCCACATGGTGCGCCCGCCCGGGATCTCACTCCTTGTCTATCAGTTCTGTTTATACTTGACCTTTCATCTCTGTTCCCTCGTGCGTAGTTTGTTTACTGCTACTAATAACCTTAACTACTAATTGCAAGCTTCGAAAAATCGGAAATACTCCCGCGAGGCAGAACAAATCGATAATCAGCCAATCAGCAACCGATAAATAGTGGAATAATCATCTAGCATCATATAAACACTATTATAAGTGTTTTCTTTTTTGTTACCATTTTTGCCATGGCCTCAGGCTTTTTGTGCATTAAATTCTAATTCTAATTCTATTACCTAACTAAACGCGAATTCACAGATAACAATAGTTGTGAGATGGCGGCACTGTAAAAAAAAAATCCTGCAGCATTTGCTACTGGGATTAATCTTGTCTCTACTGAGATAATCTTTTCTCAAATTCGGATTAATCGTATCCCACTAGAGATAAGATTAATCCCAGCAGCAAATACTGCGGTTAACTTTAATCCTTCCTCGGAGAAACTTTTTACAGTGGGTAAAGATCACGCAGATAATCCAACGGCTAATCCCGGGCCTCGGAGCTACCTGAGTTCTGGAAAAGATGACCTTACCTTAGACCTTAGTTCCTCCAGAGCGATCGGTGGCGCATAGGGCCTCGACAAAGCCTCTCCATTCGTCCCGCACTGATGCCGCAGCGGTGACGTCTTCCCATTCAGGTACACTGTAAAAAGTTTCTCCGAATAAGGATGCAGTATTTGCTACTGGGATTAATCTTATATCTACTGGGATAAGAAAAATCCGAATTAGGGGTAGTCTTATCTAAAAAAAAAAGACAAGATTAATTCCAGTAGCAAATACTGCATGATTTTTTTTTTTTACAGTGTACTAGCGAGTTACCAGCCGTCCTCAGATCATATTTTCGCCTCAATGTGTTTTTGGGCGGCTTCGCGCTTTCTTCTCCCGTCTGGCTTCCCGCCATAGGTTGTTCGAGAAAGGCGGCTCTCTTCCATACGAAGGACGTTTCCCAGGTATGTCCACCGCCTTCTTTCAGCAACTCAATGACAGAAGGCTGAGCTTTTTTTCTGCGTATTTCTGCGATAGTGATTTTTGTTGCCAGCTTATATTCTTTTGAGGCTCATATTTTCAAATGCGAGGATCCGTTTTTTCAAGCTGGGTGTTTATTTTCCAGCATTCATTAGCGTAAAGGAGTACTGAAAGTACATTGCTGTCGAAGAGTTGTAGCATCAGTCGCATTGAGTATTTGTTGCTTCTCCAGATAGGCTTCAATCTGTACAAGGCACCTGTTGCTTGCCCAATTCTACATTTCACCTCGGTCGGGATCTCTCCATCACAATCAATCCAGCTACCCAGGTACTGGAACTTACTCCAGATCCTTGTTTTTGCAATGCGGAAAAGATGACAGTGGGGCAAAATACGAACACTGCAGGGAGATTTTTATACTAAATCTCAGCCGATTATCAGAGACTCGTGTAGGCAAATGTGACGTCATGCAAAAAGTTGGGAAATTCGACTAAACATTTATTGCTCAATATGTATTTTGACCTGTACGCATGGAACCCTGCGCATTTATATTTGTAAACCGTCCTAGGACAATCGGTTAGGTTTTGGAATGAAAAATATTAAACTCTCATGTAACAAAATGTGAAGTCACGTTCCTCGGATGATCGGCTGAGATTTAGACGACACCCCAAGGGAGGCTTAGTATTCACGTCACGTTACATGCGCCGGTCTAGTCACGGACAGTCCATCAATCAATGTCGTATGAAACAACAGAATATAAGAAGAAACCCACCAGAATCGGGATCCCGACTTCCTCATTTTTCGCCGCGGCTCCTTCGGGCCGAGGGGTTGCCCACTCTCAAAATCGGTGTACACCGGGTGGCGCGCGTGGCGGAAGGGTGGCGCGCGCGGCGGAAGAGTGGCGCGCGTGGCGGATGGGTGGAGCATGGGTTGCGCAACATGGTGTACACCAAGTGGCGGAAAGTGGGCAGTCCCTCGCTTCAGGCCCAGTATGGAATATGAAGTCCCAAGACTCAAGGTAACTTACTTTCTTGACTTATGTCTCCTAACGGGCGCTGCTCGGCGTAGGGAGTGACGTCTGCCTCCTCCATCCGCTTCGTCCATGCGTTTGGGCTTCGCTCGATCTGATGTTTGCCATCGTCAAGAACTCGGACAGCTGTTGGACCAACGTTTCTTCAGTCGGCCGCGAGGTCGCTTCCAACCGGCTTTGATAGGGTCGAAGTCGTAGATCGTCTTTGCGGGTAAATGTGGGGGCATCCGAAGCAGGTGCCCGAACCATCGTAAGGTTCGCTCGGCTGCTTGAGTCAAAAACCGAGACTGCTTAGTGAGCTACAGCAGCAGCTCAAGGTAAGAGGGTAAAAAAAACCTTAGCTAGAAACTGGAATTGCTTTGTCTACCAAAGTGAATATCTTCCAGCCCACCGTGCTCGTTCTTTTATTTCTCTGCAAAATACTCCGTCAAACGATAAGAAAGACCCAAGAATTATGAAGCTCGTAAAGGAAGTTTCTAGCAAAAAAGAATCCCGAGTTTTCGCTGTCATGGAAATAAAATGAATAAAAGGGAAATGCACCAGTTCTCTCCACCGAACCTTGAATTAGCTTGGCATAAAAGAAGAAAAGCTCAGCATGGTATGATACGAGGATGCCAAGACACTGAAGCTTTGAATAGCTGGTAATGTCTCAAGTCTAAACCAAGAACAAATAAGCCAACAGAACCTCCGTCTTTGGTCCTTTTCAGCGACCCGCCAGTCTAAACCAAGAACAAATAAGCCAACAGAACCTCCGTCTTTGGTCCTTTTCAGCGACCCGCCAAATTCCACTGAACTAGAAGTACTTGCTGAGACTCTTAACCGCTGCGCATGTCAGTGGAAAAAGTGCAGCAGGCGTGCTTACCCGCTCTGCAGCGCGTCACACGCGACGTCACACGCGACGTCACAAGGGTAAACAACCAATCGGCTTTTACTCTCGAAATTTCTTCTCCGGGGCTTCTATGGCTGTTTGTAGGGGTGACGGATTGACCCTCCGCTCGTTTGCATCAGGTAAGATATAGGGAATCTACTCGACTCCGCATAGTCGTATTACCGAGATAGGGAGATGGAGGTCCAGAGCTTATTTCTTCTTGGTCTGGCGGTGGTAGTATAGCAGGCGAGCGTGCATAGAGAGCTTGTAGTAAGTTTTTGTCCGAAATATTTGATTAGCATACCTGTTTCCTCACAGGTTCATGAAGACTGCGTTGAAAAGCCGCGTTTCGCGTCAAATCCGAGCGTCTTGGCTCTCTGGATCTGCGCTGAAAAAGGTCCGACATGGCGTGTGCGGCAAAATGCAAAGCAAAAGATGCACTGTGTGTGAAGCAAGGGTTACCGCACGTTTCCGTCAGGGCTTCCGCGGCAATCTTCTGCTCATCGGCTGCAACCACCTACATCGAGATATTTACAAAAAATTTCCTTAGAGCTACTCAGGGATGCTCCGACATACACCTACTATCGAGGCGATCTTAAATCCATCATCCGAAATTTTTGGGCTTCCTTTTTTTGCACAATCAGGCTTTTTTGGCATTGCACAGGATTTGTGTTCCAAGACCGAATTTTTTTTTTGACAAACACAGCTTTTTTCGAAAGACCCATTGTTTTCCGCAAAAAACGTGGTATTTCGCTATATTTTTTCTAAGCTGCTTTCGGAGTAAGTGAGTTTAAAATGGTGGGACTGGACGGATTAAGGAAATGCTGAAGGGAAACTGGAACTTTGAGCAGGCTCCTCAGCAGAAAATGTTTCAGACAACACATCTTCTTGTATGTAAAGGTCACGCAAACTGAGATCGTATTCTCAAGGCCCAGATATCGTTGTCAGTGTAAGGCAGGTAGGGGGGTGGGGTCCGAAATCGTATATGACAGCTTCCGAAGTCATTCGCTAAAATGTCAAATCAGTGACTATCGTATTCTGAAGCGGAAAGAATCAAGGCCAAGAAACCCGAGATAATATTCTCATGGCCCAGATATTGTTATTAACAGACAGCAGGCTCCCTATGTAGGCGGCTGTGGGGGCAAGAATCGACTACGCAAACGTTAAGTCATTCCCTGAAAATGTAAAGCCAGAGGCTATTGAATAAAAATAAATATTCCTTGACAGGGGCGTCACAACTGGGGGGGGGGGGGGGGAGGGGGGACGCCCCCCCCATGTAGTCGGGCAGTCGGTAAATAACTGTCAAAACAGTTGATTTTTTCATGAAAACAGTCGGTTTTTCTGAAAATCAGCTCTTTTTTTAAAACTATCATTTTTTTCTTGAAAACAGTCGTTTTTACTGCAAAAACAGTCGGTAAAAATTACCAGAAAGTCGGTAAATACCTTATCCCCCCAAAAAATTTTGGCTAGTAACGCCTCTGCTCCTTGAGCCCAAGCTGACTGGGAAACGTATGTTAAATGAGTGGTTGTTTTTGGTATGACGGCGTGGTATCCCACTTATTGTGTTTTTCTTTCTTTTCTTCTTTCCTTTCCTTTTTTTTCTTCCTCTTTCAGTTTTCTTCTCGTTTTTGACAAAGTGTGTGAAAATTAATGTAAAGTGAAGGTTTTTTTTTGACTGCCCCCACAGGCCCATTAGGGCTTTCCTGCAGTCAGAGCCCAGAGGCATGACTACATGTATAAAGAATGGTAAGAGTTTTATAAAAAGTTTTTTCTTGTAGTTTAGTATATGTAAATTGGTTTGTCTAATAAAGAGTATTAAACTAAACTAAAAAAAAACAAACAATATGGCTAAAAACAAAAAGTCAGCTAGGATGTTCGTCGGCGATACTTCGGCCCTTCTCGGAAAGGGTCCTAGTCAGGCTGACCATTGTTTAAAGTTTAACCGAAAAGGGCTAGGATAGGACAATCTAGTTACCCATCACTTATTCACTTAAATTGGCTTGAAGATCCGCTGAAAATGAGTTACTTCGTGGTTCCGCTATTCACGAATAATTGATTTTCAAATAGTGGAATTTCCGTGGGATTTGTGGTGCCTCTATGCGCTTTTATTTTTGTTGTTTCTTTTACGAGAAAGATTTACACTTTTTTTTGGTTCAGGCACTAAGGAATCGTCACCAATCTCACCACTGCCCACTGAAAAGCTGCATTTGCGTTGAGATTAAAATTTCCCGCGTCATAGTAGAATTTACGCTGTGGGGACGGACGGAGATATTCTGAGCCTCATAACTGGATCAGATAGTGGAAAATCAAAAAATCCTTTGCAGAATCCAAATAATTTAGTGTATCAAATTAAATGACACACAAATACGTTGGCTTTTCAGTTAAACTTTAACATATGTATGACGATATTTTCAAGCGGAAAGAATCAAGATCACGAAACCTGAGATTTTTTTCTCATGGCCCAGATACCATTTTTTGTGGAAGGCAGATAGGGGAGCTGTTGGGTTGAGAACTCCGGTGTTCGAAGTGAGGCCATGAAAATGTAATGTGTCCCTCGATGTGTCCGCCACCCAGATCAAGCTAACAGAAGTTTTCGACAATTTTATCAACACGCATATCGTCTTCCCATAAATTAATTCGTGAGGAACTGGACGATGCGAGGCTCAATACCCTCTCATGAGGCTTAGTTGGCTACTTTTGTATGTCGCCTATCCCGTAATTAATCTAATTCCGACAGCTATTACGAGAACCTATCGAGCTTTCGATCAAGCCGCCATGACAAGAATCTTCAGCTGTTCTTTACTTGGATAGGTGCCAAGGAAAAGCCCGAGAGGAAATAGCGCTTTCGAGTTTTTATTAAGGTACAAGGGCTCGGTAAACACCATATTCTTCCAACACAGACCATTCACACGAAGCTCAATAGGAGGGCTATTCCCCGCTAGAAAAGAAGTAGGTATTTAGTATTTCCAAAATGTCAGAAAGGAAAAATTTCTATATGTATATAAATTATTAATGAAAACAAGAATTATAGCCTAAGTAGCAATGACCAAAGAAAATTTTTGGTTTGGTGAAACTGGTACCCGTCAAAAGAAACAATGGAGGGCGTGTAGCCCTAGTGACGCAGTACACCAAACTGAGGAGGACAAGTATGGAGGAGGACAGAGTACAACCGAGGGGCCACTCTCAAAATCGGTGTACACCCGGTGGCGCGCGTGGCGGAAGAGTGGCGCGCGTGGCGGATGAGTGGCGCTCGTGGCGGAAGGGTGGCGCGTGGCGGATGGGTGGCAGATGAGTGGCGCGCGTGGCGGATGAGTGGCGGAAGAGTGGCGCGCGTGGCGGATGGGTGGCGGATGAGTGGCGCGCGTGGTAGATGGGTGGCGGATGAGTGGAGCGCGTGGCGGATGAGTGGCGCGCGTGGCGGATGGGCGGCGCATGGGTGGCGCAACATGGTGTACACCAAGTGGCGGAGAGTGGCAGCCCCTCGAGTACAACAACAATCAGTAGTGTTTTTCCCCTGTTTTCTGCCACATCACTAACTCCTTAAAGGACTTCCCTTGCACTGTTTCACATCCCCAGTGACGGTGTACGTGGTTTACTAACCTCTGAAATCTGCCTCTTTAAAAAATCCTTGTGAATCGCTTAATTTAAATTTTCGCTTTTTAAGCACAACTTAATAGCACAGTTCAAACCGCTGAAAAAAGGAGTTAAATCGGAAGCATTCTAGCATTTTTAATGTCTAGATTTTCCATCCATGTTGCGACTTCAGACCGGGACTCGATACGAGCGTCCTGTCATCTGGTAGTGCGATCTGGAAGCACCCTTATGAGCAAGCGCAAAATAAACATTAACAAGAAAATCGGACAGTAGTGTTTTCGCTTTTCCTAGCTAGCCGAGATTTTGCTGGACGATAACTATTGCTGGACAATAACTTTTGTTTTGTCTTGGGGCATCAGTGAAAACGCGGAGCCAGAATCGATTTCTCTCTGATTTCGCAGCAGTAGGCTATTATCCGCGTCGCGCATTTATTTATAATTTTATTTTTTTTAGCGAAGGCCGGTGCTAACAAGAGAATTCCTAATTTCACAAAGCCCGTGTGAGTATTTAAAAAAAGAAAAGAAAATTCCGGACCAAATAACGTGAAAAGGTCATTTCTAGTAAGAGCTGTGCTTTAAAAATGTGTCTGCGCCTGACTTGTATTCATATCGGAAATCACCACCTGACTTCAAGGTTGGTCGAAGGTTAGGTCATGCCATTATCATTCTCGATCACAGGCTACAGTAAACCGAAAAGGGCAAACCAGAGACACAAAGTAAATGGAAAGGAATCGATAAAAACAAACTCATTTAAAGTAAGAATCTTGAAATAAGAAGAAGTAAAATACCCCCAAAAAGATGGGACACCCCTACCAAAGATTCCACAGAAGCTGGTAAAAAATCTATGTGCAGTAGTAATTTGCAAACTGACAGACCGCTGGCCAGTTTTCATCACTGTGAGGACTTTTTGAATGTTCCCGAGACCAGCTAGGTTTGAAGCAGAGCCTAGGATTTCTTCTTCAACACCATCGGAGATAGAACATAACTAGGACAAAAGAAAAGTCAAACAAAGAAAGCACTTTTGAACACGGTCAGAAATAAGACTGCCTTCAAGGTATATCAACAAGGTATATAATCGATAAGAACGGATAAGACAAAAACGTATGTGTAAACAATAAAAGGCATACAAACTTACGAAATCACAGTACTCAGGCATACCAGAACAAACGGGACTTTTAGCGGCCGACATCACTGACGCAGAGCAGCCAACCTAGAAAATAATTTAAATGTTACGGAACTCGTCACCAGCCGTCTTTCTATTCGGGTAGCCTCTCTATACCCTATTTGAAAACCGAAAGCACATCATCGCATTTGTCTTTTCGTGGTAAGAGAGTCGAGGGGTGGCGGCCTAGATGGGTTTCGCACCATTCCATATGGAAAAGTTGAGATTTCTTTAACAGTGTGGATACACGATCAAGACATATTCTGCACTTTAATCACGGAGTTGTAAGTCTAAAAATTTCCATACGGAACTGATGATTCCGAAAATTCTGAGAATTCAAAAAAAAAATCGAAAATCCTGGCAGGAATTAGGGTCCGCGACGGTCTGTCCACAGCATTATGTCGAAACTGCGGATATTCTGGCCGGAAAAACCTGACCGTCTAGTCCACCTATATAGCAGGTAGGTAGTCCCACGTTAGTTTTTTGAACAACCTTTTTCTTTTTATTCACAAAATCCAGCATGGTCTCGCATTTTGAAAAAAAAATTACAACTATAGTTTCAGCAATAATTTTTTGTTTGTTTAGTCCATCGATATGTCTTTGTACGGTGAATAAGTGTGAACATGTTAACACATAAATAACAAAATAATCATTAATACATACAAAGCTTAATGCACATACAGAGCTTAATGCCTCTGCACAGTCCCATTGAATTAAAAAAAAAAACTTTAAAAAAAGATATTTTTGTCAAGATAAAAATAACATAATTAGATAACATAATTCCAGAAGCCATTTAGTGTTAAGCGTCAACATTTGGTGTCACAGCGTCTAAAGTGTGTTTAAAGAATGAAAACATGTTTAATTATTTTGTTCCGTTCAGTGTTTTTATTCGAGCCTCTTTCTTTATTGTGCGGTACTCCGTTGTATCTAATAAGTGGGTAATAGATAAATATCTTATTATTCATTACAAGCTGCATTGTGGTAGTACATATCCTTGCCGGCATCCAATTATCCGGATATTTTCGAATCCGGTGGCGACCTCCGGATTCACCGTGTGACAGAGCACAATAACACTAGGTAGTAGTGTCAAGACCTATGCTTTCTATGCTTTGCAAACGGGCCGTACTCATGGCGCCGCCCACTACTCTTGCGACATTTAAAGCGAAACAAACTTGCGGGTCTGGAAATTTCTAGTATAGCTAAGACGAGGTCTGCACACATCGAGGAAAACGGAGAGGTTGTATCTTTTTTGTGCTCTGTTCAGAATATGAAGTTATTGGCGCCAGCGCTCGTGCACGGCCGATTGAGTTTTACTAGGAACGTTCACTATCGCTAGTGGTGCTAGCGTCGCTGTTGTTCGAGTGTGTGTCACTTTTTCAAAGTCTTGGCGCTACTCCCTAGCGTTATTTTGCTCTGCCGTGTGATCATGGCCGGCGGCTTGACGAAGACTGGCGCGCGCAACCGTTGAGACTGGAGCGCTCCTGAAGCTATAGTCCGGAAATAACCAACCGCAACATATCTTGCACCTGTTCACTAAGTGCAACACCCTTCTTGCCTACGAGTGCAATTCAAGGTAATTTGACTTAAGGTAACGAAATAAGACAGCTACGAGAATTTTCATCGTTAGCAAAAACATGTAGTTTCTGCTGCACGCTCCATCGAGCTTGCTAAGCTGGCGCGTGTTATTGGGCGGATTCCTTTTCCGGAGATGGCATAGAAACCGAAATCCAACTAGTCTGTAAATTACTGTAAACGGACTACCGGGCGCTCATATTCCTGTCATCAAGAGTTCATGCCTGAGAGAACAACTGCGCTAACATGAGAGATTCCTGAGAATTATGTATCCTTGACTGAACCAAACGGCCTGTCAGGAAACACGAACACTGCCAACGATAATTTCTATCAAATGAGGAGGATAAAATTATCAAAGAGGAGGATATCCTGCACTGTCAGAAGTATCATAACAGATAACACAAGGATGCGCGGTTTCAACAGATAACACTCAACAGACAAACACTTGGGCCAAACACGCGGTTTCAACAGATAACACTCAACCGACAAACATGTGTTGTCTGTTGAAACCGCACACCCTTGTGTTGTATGTTATGAAACTTCTGAAAGTGTGGTCCGTGATTCTGGCTAAGGAAGCCTGGAGGTCAGAACCACAGGCAGGTCTTTAAAGGACACCTCACACCACGGAATGTTTCGACTAAGGATAATTAATCCAACCCTGCTCTTAACAAACTACACAAGGCTTCGGCTTTTCAGCCTCTCTCCAGGCCCCTTTAGCTTGGTTGGTCAACACGGCATAATTTGCACAACCGGTCTTTTATGACGAAAATAATAATCGGTAGCTTGGTATACAGTAGAGGTATGCTTATGTGAACAGTTACTTTAATGTGGACACTGCAGTTTTGGGCTAAACGGTAGACTGAAGATCCAAAATACCTGTACAGGTGTTTTCAGCTGCCCTTCTTACCTACTTTGGCTAACTGGTAGTTAGCTTTAGACACAGCAAGTGCATGAAAACGGCAAAATCCGAAGTCAACAAATGTTCACATAAGCATACCTCTACTGTACCTCGACAGCAGACAAACGCGGCAGGCGTAAAAATAGCTGTAGCCTAGTGCTTCTAAGGGGACAGAATAAAGCTATGAAGTGCAATCGTTTATTGTTTAAGAAGGAGTCTGAGAATCGTTTGTTGTTTAAGAATAGATTAAAAAAAATTTGTTGGGTAATTGAATAGGTTGTTTAATTAAGATTGGGGAGGGGATCAGAATTGGATAGGTTTGTTGGTGAGGGTGTTTGAGTGAAGAAAGTTGATTCGTTGTGAGGTAAAGTATGTGTATAAATAAATATATAAAAAATGATGAAAAAAAATTATAGATAAATGGATATTGTTAATGTGATGTCCGTCTTGCACAGGTGACCTGTTGTCACATATTAAAAGGGCTATTGGTATACGTATATGTTGAATGTTACATAATGCTGAAGAAATAAATTAAACTGAACTGAACTTAACAATATCTTGGGAATACGCCACGCCAGTGAACCTCGGGAAGAACAAAAAACGTCACCCAAACGAACCCTCAAAACTGATTCAGATCCTGTGTAAACCAACCAACAACGTTTGCTGTCGTGACGTTTCTGGCTCTTCGCTGGGCATGCGGCGATCTGCATCGGCACGAAGAATTATTCATCAAGAGTACAAGAATGGATGGAAACAACACGGAAGTAGAGTGCATTAGAATTATAGGTACGGTGTGTCCTTTAAGGACGATATCAAACCCTGAGGCTTTCAGAGGCACGACAAACGCTGGGAGCGCATTAAATAACCATCGGCAGACGTCACTGGGAAATGTCTATGTTGACGGGTAAAAATCACCGTCTGGTTCCCGTGCAAGCAAAAGCTTATAATACTACTGCGTAGTAGGACATCCCTCCTCTCCCTCTTAGCAATTTATCTTGCTCCGTCTACGAAATTCGACGAGCTGTATCACTGTAACCGATTCTTCGACCAGATGTCTCTGCAACGTTCAGTAGACTAGCTCTGTGCCGATGTGCAAAACAGATGGGATATAAGGTAAAGCATCCGCTCACTATTTACGGAACTCGATCGCGGATTTTTGCTCGTCGAAGGGCCGACAGACACGGGTTCTAATCATTATGCGCTCCTGATACACGTAAAAGTAAGTAAGTATTCTGACACGAAAAGGGTCTTTCATCCATTACCATGTTGGCACAAGCTCACGTCGTTAATAAATAACTAAACCCTTTCTCGGAAACTAGGAAAGGCCAGATAAAGGAAATCTGTGGTAAGCGAAGATGACCTGCCTTGGCAGAGTGATCCGGGATAATTTCCGGAGCTTTTTTCTCCCCACAAATGACACAAAGATAACGACTCCTCGAGGTGGATCTGTCGATAAGAAATGACCAGCTCCACACAATCTATCGGTGGTATCAGCAGCGCCTTCACAGATTCGAAGACGAATTATAAAACAAATAAATATAAGTATAGTTAGTGTACTTCTTACTTAAAAAAAAAAAAAAAAGTCATTTAGACACGTTTTGATACCAGATGTCTGACTAGATCAAAGCTCTCTGTAGAATTTGAGACCAAAAACATGTAGTCCAGATGCATGCTATCTACACCTTTTTAACTCGTTGACCGTCTCCGAATCCACTACATCATCTGGTATACGTTGAAGCTTCCTTTCAACAAGAAACGAAGCACTAAACTATTCTACTCTTACTTTATACACAACAGTTAATTTATTTCTGATCATTGGCTGCCACGTCCAATTTTCCTTTCGCAATCGATCTCGTGATTTCGCTTTGAATGTAAATCTTTCGCCATTATCTATCGTTGACACTTTTGAGGAATGAGCAGTCCAGATTTGCCGTCATTACTGTCGACAGCCCCATCTCATGAGAGCCGTGGCGGAGTACGGTTACACGGTACTTCTCTCCAATTTTTCAACCAGCAAATGACGTGCTTCTGGTCACGGTCAACGACGTAGCCTGGTCATTAGCAGGTCCTAGGAGATCAACTTTACAACGATACTAAAGTGACGAAGGGGAGAGCCTTTTGAGAACTGGGGTCTAGCCGACATTCCCGAAGAAAGGCTCTTTGCCAGCCAGTGAGGCGATACTATACCGAAAACGTCTAAGGGCAATGGAGATCCCGGATTCCGGAAGGGCAGTGAAGATCGTGAATGGGCAACAAGACCCAGATAATGGCTATGAGATTCCGGGGCATTCCCAGATGTCACCTGGGCGCTAGAACTTCAATCTATGAGGGTGACCAACGAAAATACAAAAATATCTCCTTCGAAAACGTTTTCAAAATAAATAAAACTGGTTAAAGACTGGCTAAAAAAAGATGCTAGTTCTGTTTACATCTGAGTTCCAATGAGCTTGATGAATCATCAGTGCAGGGGCACCATCTGGGAGGGGGGGCATGCCCTCCCCAGATTTCAAAACCTTTCTTCTTGGTGATATTTCTTGGCCGCTAAATAGGTTTCAAAAGGTAAAGTGCAAAGAAATGACTTTACTTCAAGATAACTTTGAAAACTACTTTAAATTTCCCCCAAAAGAGTCACTAAATGCTGGGCCTGTCTAATAAACCTGGGAATTGGGGCCCAAAACTGACCCCCCCCCCCCGCTAACGTTTACTGAAATGGCGTCACTGTATCTGTGAATAAGTGGTAATGCAGTATTCATGAGCTTACTGCAAACAGTTGGTCCTTCCAAAGAACACTAATGTATGCACACGAATGTTTGACGCTTGAAATCTTGACGGTGGGACAAAGAAGAGGATGGGTTTCTATGGAGCAAAAGCTGAGCACTGGATTTGGATTAACAAGCCCAGGTCTGGATACGGACTTTAAGATATAAGACGTGCTTCGAAGAAGCCTCAACAGCAAAATAGTCGCCTTGTACCGTACAAGAACACAAACGTACTTCTCACTCTAGGGAATCCGCCCGAATAAGAAAGTTTCTCCACTCCATTCAGTTCCGACTTCTCCATATTTCATTCAAATCCAGCCAAATTTTTATGTCATACACATCTTCCACGAGTTGTCGGAGATCTGGCCTACTCCTACCACATCTGGGCAGTGTGAGCCTGTCCCGTGGGATCTACTGCTGAGTTGACCGGCTTCCAGACTGCTTTTACCCCCGCCTTATTTGCTCCCGCTCCCCCCCCCCAGCCTTCAAAGACGAAACTTGCTTTGTAGCCAAGGGAACCAATATTCCCACACCCATCTCAAGATTATTGTGTTTGTCATGTCCCAAACAGAAAGCAATTTCTATGCGACGAGAGAGAAGCCTTTTTTCAAACCACCTAGCTGCGATGCGCACCTGCCCCTTCCCATCCGCAACTTCCTCTTTCTCATTATCAATTGACCTTATACCACCTCAGCACTTCAAGCAGATAAGTCTCTTTCCCACACCTCGCCCCCATTATTAGCATCCATCACACAGGGATAGTACAGTAGATCTCTAAGGTCATGTACAGAAAAGAGGGGCCTTAACTTTATAATTTGAAGAGGAATAAAGGAGTTTCTGTCTTCGCCAGATTCCGTAAGCGTGTTATTTTTCCCCAGGTCAGATTATGGCTAAAATACCGATGCTAGTTGCAAACCCACAAGATATTCTAACATATTCTATATAACATTCTAACATTTGTTATCTATTTCTACGGCATCTTACAAATTTTTGTGGGAGGATTTTGTTCTTTCCGAAATTTTCGGTTAATATCCGATCCTGATCGAAGCCAACCATTTATCCGGTGGTAATAAGATGCGATCGATTCAGTCTTATTATCTTTATACCGACCAGAATAACCTGACAGAGAACAAAGAGAGGAGGTGCTGGTTTTCCGCGAAATAGGGCTAAACGATCCGATGAGAGAACTAAGAGAACGGATAAGGGTTTAGCATGCCTATATGCCCTCAGATCAAAGCTCTATACGACTTCAGAATTACCTTCAATTCTATTCCTGGTCGATCAGGGAGAACTGCTTATCCGTCACGGAAATTGAACTCTAAAAATGGATTCAGCATGTCTTCTTGCTCCTATACCGAATCTCTTATTGACAACTTTTACTTCTGCCAAATTTCCGTCTTCGCCGGATTCCGAGCGAACTCTTTGTCCGGCAACTAACTAGCTCAAAAGTGGATTCTGTAAGTCTCTGTACCCCTGGCCCTACCCTGTAATCGACTTCAGAAACACCTTTTACCTCTACCGAATCTCTGGTTTTGGCCGGATTCCGGGCGAACTACTTGTCCGGCCTGGATTCAGATATGGATTCAGTTCATGTCTCCTTACTCCTAAAATGGCTGTCTCATTAGCTTGACTAATATTTTTGTCAGCCTTTAATTTGACCCCCTACAGGGCCCATCTGCGAACTTGACCTATATCTGTACCCAATGGATCTCATACCAAGTTCAGCAAAATATCTCAACCACTTCGAGAGTTATCGTGCCCCCACGGACGGACGAACTTTACTAAGTCATAGGTATCCCGTCACTAACGCTCGGAAAAAAAAAAAATCGAAACTGTCTCATATCAAACAGATCCTATATATTATTTCACTTGCCTGCGAATGCGAGCGTCAATTCGCGCTGTGAGAAAGGCCGATCTCTCTCAAGACAATATCATACATTCCCTCCACCTTCGCTTTTTTCAGCTGTCCTAATATTCCCAAACATTGCTTCCCGTCCACGTGACTTGGGAACAGGTGATTATAGGTCACGCGGCTTTGTGTATTTTGAGGCTTCAGAGCCGCTATAAAAGGTCTCAGATCGGTAAAGCATGCTTCGGAAACCATAGCGAAAATTCCGGAAAACTGTAGCTTGGGAAACGACTCTTACGGTGGTGTTTTTTTTTCAGGAATTGTACGTGACAAAGAACGATTAATCCGGCATCGAGTCCGGTATACTACAATCATTACTTAGATATTTCGCCAGAAAGCCAGCTCATTTTTGTATCTTGCACATAGTGGTAAAAAAGATGCCACATCAGGGTAAGCTATTATTTTCTCCCTCGAAATTTAGGATTTAGTATTTAGTATTTATAGTAATAATTTACTGAAAATTTGGCCATACAAAAAACCGTGTCGCATACGATGCAGCAGTGTGAACCATAGGTAAGGGGAAACATGCATGCGATGCGCCAAAATCACCTATGGTTCACACTGCTGCATCGTATACGACACAATTTTTTTTTTTGATGTTCCGACGTGCGACAGAATTGCATGAACGTTCCCACCACCACGCAGATGCAAAAGGAAAACGAAATTTTTCGTCGAGATTATTCTGCAAAAGGACAAAGGCGCCTTGGGGAAACAAGCTCTGAAGATGTTGGGAGATTAGCCTACTCATGTGAATACCCACCCACTTATTAGAATAAAAATTTAGAAACAGGTTAAGGCAAAATAGCTAATCATCTGAGAAAAACAAGTTCAGATATGGATTCAGCATGTGTGTTTACCCGTATAAGTCATTTCTATTTTGACGAAACCGATCGAAACGATCCTGCCTTACATCTGCCAGTTTTCCGGTTTCGGCAAAATTCCGGTACTACTTGTCGGGCGAAAAAAATAAAGCTTAAAGTTTAACTGAAAAGCCAACTTATTTTTGTGTCATTTAGTTGAATACACTGAATTATTTTGATTCTGCAAAGGGATTTTTTTGTTTTCCACTATCTGCTCTAGTTATGACGTTCAGAATATCTGCGGCTGTCCCCACAGCGAAAATTCTACTATGACGCGGAAATTTTTATCTAAACACAAACAAGGCTTTTCAGTGGGCAGTGGCGATATTGGTGAAGATTGCTTCGTGCCTGAACAAAAAAAAAGTCATAAATCTTTCTTGTAAGGCATACAACAAATTAGAGGTACCACAAATCACACGGAAATTCCACTATTTGAAAATCGATTATTCCTGAATAGCGGAACAACCAAGTAACGCATTTTCAGCGGGTCTTCAAGCCAATTTAAGTGAATAAGTGATGGGTAACTAGATTGTCCTATCCCAGTCCTTTTCGGTTAAACTTTAAAAAACGAATTCAGCGTAGGCCTATCTCCTTACCCCAATATCCAACATCTAATCAACTTCAAATAGAAATTTCCGGGTAAAAAATGATAGTCACATACGGATTCTGCATCTCTTCTTACCCCTGAATCTGTCATCTAATCAACTTAAAATAAAACTTCTGCTTTTGACAGATTTTCCGGTTTTGTCCGGATTCCGGGCGAACTAGTTGTCCGGGTAGAAAAGGATTTGAATTGTGTCCAGCATGTCTTCTTATCCCTAAATCGAACATCTAATCAACTTCAAATAAAACTTTTGCTTTTAACAAACTTTCCGGTTTTCGCCGGATTCCGGGCGAACTACTTGTCCGGGGAGAAAATGGTTTTCATCATCGTGTTCAGCATGTCTTCTTACCCCATAGTCGACTATCACATTAGCTGTTTTAAACTATTTTGTTTACCCCTTAATTTGAACCCACACAATTAATAATTAGCCTGAGGGCAGATTGTTTACCGGTAGGACTAAGAAGGAAATATTTGGGTAAGTTTAGGGTGCTTTGTGGTCCTTAGTTCTGTCCGATGTGCGGTAAAATGACTGAATGTATTTTCCACTTAATGGGTGAGTGTCAGGAGTTAAAAGACCTGAGGAAGGAAATTTTTGGGGAAATGATGTGGGGGGAGGAAAGGTTTAAACAAATTTTGAAAACTAGAAGTTTTATTGATATTAGAAATTCTGGAAGAATCATCAAGGTAGCCATGATTCACAGGGAGTGTAAATGTTGAGGTTATGGTTTTGTTTTGGTGTTTCCCTGGCCCTTTGTGCTTTTACGGGAATAAATCTTATCCTATCTATCTTATCTTATCTTATAGGGCTACAGAGCCCATCTACGATCCCAACCTTACTCTTGACCCAAAGAATCCTCACACCAGGTTTCATCAAAAGATCTCATTCCTTCGAGAGTTTTCGTGCTGACAGACGGACGGATGGACAGACGGACAACTTTTGCGAAGTCATCGGTATCCCTCCGCTTACGTTTTGGAATCCCAAAAAACTTTCCGAAACATCAAGTCACTGAAGGAAAGAACTCGAAGGAAGACGAGACGTGCTATGGAAGTCCGCATTCAATTCATTCCACTTCGCTCGTCACTGTCGCATTTTAGTGGCATGAAAGACTCGAAGTTTATGCAGGGAGACGAGAAAGCTAATGCGATGGAAAAGCCCGAGAATGAAGGCCAGCCTTACTGCGATAGCCGACAAGTCGTGAAAGAGTCGGATAAATTCAAATTTTTTATATCGACAGTGTTTTTCCAAAAGGTTAAAATCAACATTGTCTCGAAATTGAGCTATTAGCAGTGCCCTTTCAAAATTCTCTCCTACGTGTCTAGCGGAAATTCAGTCAAATCGAAGCAACCGCTGCGAGATACTGAGGGTGTTCCACCCTACTTCCCGTAGTTACTACGCATGACGTCACGAATATTGGCTATTTTGCGTCAAGGCCGGAACGCTTTTTTAAATTTTCGGTAAACGTCGCTCCACGGGGTAAATAATCCAGTTATAGTTACTATTATAATAGTTACTACGCTTACTACGCTCCCGGAGCATGGCAAGCAAATAGTTACTATTAGTTACTATTTCGAGAAGGTTGGAACAGTCAGCGTAGTAACTTTTCGTGAGACTGGAACGGAAATAGTAACTTGTAGTTACTATTAGTAGAGGGATGGAACACGCTCACTTTGTTTTCTTTCTGGGACTTCTACACCTTTCCTGGCCCAAAGGTGAAAGCTTTCTCGCTGTTTCCGTCAAATTCGAAAAATGTCCCTTGTAACAATATTTTCTTTCTATAGTAACGTAAGACGTTAAAATACCGGCCTACTGTTAGTAGTTTAGTTATAAGAACATTCTTTATTTAAGTTTTTGGTTATTAATTACTAGACGCAAGTCGTGTAGACATATTTTTACTTATTCTTTTTTTCTATTTTTATTCTTTTACAAAAATTACTGACAGGTAGATTGATTGAAATTCTACAATAGGACTCATTAAGATCAAAGGAATATTGGCATTATCAATGGTTTCCGATGTAAAGCTCCTGTCTTTTGTCTCTTTCTGTTTCTTCTTTACTTGTTATCGTGAACTTTTCAAGGTTACAAAAAGGCACTTTTATAAAAAAAATGGGTTAATCCTTAAAGGTTAGCCTCTCGGCATGGAACAATCGGTTGTTTTTTTGGGTGGAATAGACCCATTAATCTTTTCTTGTATCTTTCAAGGGTTGAAGTCTTGAAGATGGTTAAAGTTTAACTGAAAAGCCAACTCATTTGTGTGTCATTTAATTGGATACACTGAATTATTTGGATTCTGCAAAGAGATTTTTTATTTTCAACTATCTGCTCTAGTTATGAGGCTCAGAACATCTCCAGCCGTCCCCACAGCGTAAATTCTACTATGACGCGGGAAATTTTAATCTCAACACAAATGCGGCTTTTCAGTGGGCACTGGTGAGATTGGTGAAGATTGCTTAGTGCCTGAACAAAAAAAAATTGATAAATCTTTCTCGTAAGGCATTTAGCAAAAATACAAGCGCATAGAGGCACCACAAATCACACGGAAATTCCACTATTTGAAAATCGATTATTCGTGAATAGCGGAACAACGAAGTAACTCATTTTCAGCGGGTCTTCAAGCCAATTTAAGTGAATAAGTGATGGGTAACTAGATTGTCCTATCCTAGCCCCTTTCGGTTAAACTTTAAGGGTTTACAATGTCTTTTTAAGCTGGAATGACCAACATCGACAGAGATTTTTACTTTTCGTGGTAATATACAGCATAGCTTACATATGCTTTGCAGAATCCATGACGATTCCCCCTGTGAACTTCAACCACAGTAAAGTGCGCCAACTTTGGGAGTACCAATCACCTGCTTACAGCTTGCTCTGAGTCCCATGAACTTACGTTTACCTGCTGATGCGACTCACGTTTATTTGTTTTTTTTCTATACACTGTGACAAGTTTTTTTTTTTTACTTTATCATTTTTATACTCCGCCGTCATCTTGCTCCGGCCTCTTGAGGGGTAGGCTAACAAAAAAATAAATAAATAAGAATACGCCACTACATTCCATAGGTGAGGTGTTGCGCATGTGCCAAGCTTATTCCGTTAGGCAGCGCTAACTCCGGCACTACAGTTGGCTATTTCCAACTCGAGGACTTCTTTAGAAGAATCCATCTTGTTCGAGCCAAAAAATTACTCACCTCCTATCCAGTTCTTTCTCTTCGGCCAGGGCAGCTGACGGCACAGCCGACGTACTTGACAGTTTACCGGCCAGGTCCAACTGGGCTTCGTCGGCGATCTGCTGGATTAGTGCCTCGACTTGATCGCTAGGCGTTGTTAATGTCGTGGTCGCACCGATGGCATCTTCAACGACCTAAAAGATCAGGAACAGTCAGATGTAAGAATGGCACAAATGACTAAAGCGGCCATTCTTCTTTACGCAACCAGGGCTTTTTCAACTGTGTGAAACTGAATTTGAAATGATTGGGTTTGAACTTGTAATCTCATCAGAAAACACTCGTAAAGTAAACGTATTCGAACTTCTAATTGTTTGTTCAGGCTGTTTGTGTTAATAGGTATTTCTGAATTAGAACTGACTGGATTTGAACTTGTATCTCAGCAGGAAACGCAAAGTAAATGATCTCGAACTTCTAATTGCGTCTTAAGACTTCGGTAAATTAAGGCGCGGCTTTGTCCTTGTCCAATACTCTTGATGACTACCTCTCCTTGCCAATGCAAAATGCCCTCTCCGGGTACCTAGCGGAAGAAAGGCAGAAGTGGTATCACAGCTGCTCCCAAATATCGCCGTGATTGTTTGACACAGGATTTGAGTCGTTGAGTTTGAGTCGTTACGGAGACGTTTACTCCTTCTTCCTGAGGATCACTGGCGTGTTTTAGACTTTGTCATATAGAGTATCAAGAGAAGGTTTCATCGGCACACCAGACTCGTTGCGTGAGGTCAGAAAAAGAGAACCGGAACCTGTTTCCGCGGTAGAAACTAATTGTAGCAAGGCATAACTCTAAAGGAAAGTTATTTTTGGGTAAAGCAAAAGCATTGTTCAAATTGGTGTGATAAGCCGCATGATGATTTTCAGCGTAATCGTTTCTTGATTAGCTAGAGCAACCCAAGCAGGCGGCGATATGATTAGACAAACATAATAGAAAACAGGATCGATATCCGTCTTTAATCACGTCTAGCTCGTAGTATAAGCTGACGCGTGTAGCTCTTATACAGCTTATTACACCAATTTGAACATGCTTTATAGGCTACGATACCAAGGTACCACTAAACAAGCGGGAAAACACCACTCAGTCACTGATGAATAAAGCCGAGCGTTGGTATGGTACTAGGTAGGGATTTCAGATTCTAGAAAGGGCGAGACAGGGGCATTCGGCAGAGGGTAAACTACTCAGGAAAAAGGAGTCTTCAACAACTAGACGCGGTTCGAATAAAGACGGGCTTTCATAGCATTAGTGTCGTCGTTGCAGATACCATGGTATCTGATACCACGGTTTAAAGCCGTTTTTGCAGTTACCGTGGTATCTAGAAAAGTTATATCACTTTCATCCTCACCAGCACGAGAGCCTAGGTTTTTGTCAAATTGGTGGGAAAGAAGTTTGCCACTAGTGAAGTGAGTGGATATAAGTATTTCTTTTGACGTACTTCTAAAAGTGCAGATTTGGCAACAGTCGCTTATGCAAAGCAACCGTAGTATCAGATACCACGGTTTCTGCTAAAACGATAAAATGCAGACCCAGTTGCCGTGGTAACAGATACCACAATATCTGCAAAAACGCAACTATCGCTATCCGAAAAAAACACCAAACTTAGAACTTTGTTGGAAGGGGACTTTGCTATAAGCAACGCACAACATCGGAACATCCCCAGGCAACGGTTCAAACCGGGATCGAGCATCCGCAGCGATGGACAAGAAAACCCACAAATTGAAGTTACAAAGGTGAGCCAAGAGTCAAGGTGGATGCAATCCGTTTTTAAAACAATTTTTCTTTTTTCGTCGCGCTACCTAACAGCAGTACGAATTTTTCGGATCGGAGCTGCAAAGTGACCTACGCGAATTTCGGTCGCGGAAAACGAGTTTTGATCGCCAGGCGACACGAAATCCAGCGGATAGCACGAAATCCATCATCTGTCAAAACATGATTTGGCTAGACTCTACAAAGCTTACACATTCCCTCATTTTCTAGCCCTATTTCCTTTCTGGAAGCTGTATAGCATGACTGGCTTAAGGACAATCAGTAAACTGTTTTATAAGTATGCCAAGTACCTACTAGGTCCCCCCCCCCCCATGGGCTCGTAACCACATTAGCTGCGTTCGTTTTCGTCGTTCGGTTCGCCGTTCCAACCGTCGTTTTACTGTACGCGTTTTCTTTATAACGTCGTTCGTGAACGGCGTTGAACTGCCGAGAATAAGGAGTTTTCTTTGTTCGGTTGAACCGCCGTTTCATTCGTCCTTCTTGAAACGACGAACGGAGGCGGAAAGTCAGTTTCAACATCTCCGTTCAGTAATTAAGCGCGAATTTTCAAAATTCTCGACAATACAAATTAAACTTGTAAAACAAGTTTAAAAACAGTGGGCCTATTATGCCAAAATCCATTTTTGTACTTTATTATAGCTGCTGTTGCAAATATTAAGTTAGTTCGACTATTAACGTTTTCGTATCAACTTCGTTCGTGAAACGACGTTTATAGAACATGCCAAAGATAACGCTAATATGAAAAAAATTAAACGACGTTTTTGGTACCGACAACGACGAACGACGAAAACGAACGCGGCTATTGTTACGCGATTGTACGACGTTACCGATTCATTTGTGGATGTGTACCAACGCCATGCCGAGTTTGTTTCTTCTCTAGACCGGAGTTTCTTTCTTCTAGACCGGAGAAGTTATTTAGTATAATCTAATATTTTTCTTTCTTTTTCTTTATTGTTTTTCAAATACTCAATATGGGCACGTCTTGTGCCACTTTTTTTATACGGGAGCTAATAAAATTATTGACTGATTGATTTGATTAAACTTTGCCCCATTCTTGTAACTCCCTTACTTGCACATGGCCGAGTCTGATGTAACGATGAAATCAAATCGGGGTCGCATTCCGAGTCAGTTCAAATTCGAACCGACTTTTGATTTTGAATATCGACCGCTTCAGAGAAAACCCCCTAAATCACATATACAAACTTACGGCTGTTTTGACGTCTAGATCCTCAAACTGTTTTTCAAACTTCTCCATGACCTGAGAAATTTTCTGAAGGTCCATGTTATTAATGGCTTTGTCTAGTGATTTGACAACCTGGCCCATGTTCCTTGTTAGCTAGAAAGAAAGAAAAGAATATATAACAGGAGTCACTACAGCCACAACAGGATACAAAGGAGTCCACCGAACGGAAACAGGCTTTAAGGACAAGTTGTATTTATGGTAGGCTACTAATTCATTCTACTTCAGTAGTATTTCTATCCATTCTCATTCTCGAGATTCTATACGGTACTTTTTAAGTGTATCCTATCTCTCCACTACTGGTAGCCAGGGGCGCCACTAGCCTTTTACCTTTGGGGGGGGGGACGTCCAGTTTGTGCCGACGGACTCAACAATGTGCCGACAAAAAACGCCGTTGCCGCTTCGCGGCAACGGCGTACACTTCCCGCCCAGCACAAAATTGAACCGGTGTAAAATTAACTGTGATGCATCAGCTGAGATTAGTCCTTGAATGTAAATTCTTAAATTTAAATTCTCATATTCGGGATTTCTTTGCAGCTTTGCTAAAACCTGAAGCTTCCAACGACTGTACCCAGAACAAGATAAATTAATCGCCACCGGCGAAGTATTTTAAATCTGCCTTTTTTTCTGGAAAAATTTAGCTTACAAGTTCTAGCTTTTAAGGTGTTTCAAACCCCAAGAATTTCAACCCTAAAATGCCAACTAAATGAAACACCGTTCTTCCGAATAAAGAATACCACGAAATGCGCCGCACGCGAAATTTTGTGTAAAACTAACTGTAATGCATCAGCTGAGATTATTTTTTAACGTAAATTCGTATGTTTAAATTCACATATTCGGCTTTACTTTTCACCTTTCGCTAAAAAGACCGAACCCAGAACAAGTTAAATCAAGCGCCGCACGCGAATTTTTTTTAATCTTTCTTTTTTCTGGAAAATTTTAGGCTATTATATACCTATACTTTACAAGTTCTAGCTTTTAATGTGTTTCCAACCCCCAAGCATTTCAGTCCTAAAACGCTAACTAAAGGAAACACCATTCTTCCAAATAGAGAGTACTACGAAATGCGCCGCAGGCGAACTTTCGTGGAAACGCTTATGAGCGATCTCAAATAAAAGTAAGGTTACCTGTGAAATCACAGATCTTTCTGCCAAAATAGTATGGCCATCCAGATGAAAGTAGGCACAAATTTGATTCTCGTGTGTAGAAAATCTCGATTTGCAGACGAGACATAAACTTTGGGGATTGGACAAAAGTTTACGGATTTGATTTCTTACGTGTAATGAGATTCCGATCCCGATTAAACTTTCCACGCCCGGCAAATGTTTGAAGAATTTGATTTCTCTCGAATAAAAATATCCCGATGTGCCGACAAGAATACCGACGCCCGACTAAAGCATTAGAATTCGAATTCTTCTTTGTTTTGCTCGACAAGACTGTAAAGGACTTTACTTCTTACATGTCAATAAAAGCCGATGAGCAGACAATAATAAAACTTAAACTTTCGGGATGCGCCTGATAAACGTTTACAGAATTTGATTTCTTACGTATATAAAAAGAACACGATGTACCGACGATACTTCAACTTCCCGGGTGCGCCCGACAAATGTTTGCTGAAACTGATTTATCACAAATAAACAGAACTGACGAGTCGACCGACGCCCAACAAAAGCATTCAGAAGTCAATTTCTTCTGTGTTTTGCCCGACAGATATTTGCCGAATTCGATTTCTTGCGTATAAAAATAACCCAATATGCCGACGAGTCTACCGACATCCGACGAAAGCATATACAATTGAATTTCTTCTGTATTTTTTATGTTTAAAAAGAACCCGATGTGCCGACGAGAATATCGAGGCCCGACAAAAGGATACAGAATTCGAGTTCTTCTGTGTTGTGCACGACGAATGTGTGAAGAATTTGACTTCTTGCGTATGAAATGAATCCGATGTGCCGACGAGTCGACCGACGCCCGACAAAAGCATGCAATATTTTATTTCTCCTGGGTTTGCCGGCGCTCCGCGCCGACAAACAAGTGAACTTTCGCCGGGCTTCGCCCGACGAAAGTACTTTCTCAAGACCTTTGGGGGGGGAGTCCCCCCCCCCCCTCCCCCCCCCCCATAGTGGCGCCCCTGCTGGTAGTATACCGATTATCGCGTTTGCCACGTTTGTTCTCTTTAGGTAGCGTGTCAGGCTCCCGATCATTGTTTCCTTGAAGCGTCTTGGTCAGCAGATCGGTTATGCAGATTCGCCACGTTTCTAATCCATGCCAAGGGAAGGGTAGAGAGGCTAATAACAGCCAAAGCCTTGCGTAATTTTCTGTAAGCATAGCTAAGTTTTAGAGTAGTCAACTTTCTCAGAACATCTTAGCAGAAACAATATTTAGTTCGAGGCAAAGCAAAATAACACTAGGGAGTAAAATAACACTAGGGAGCAAAATAACACTAGGGAGTAATGCCAAGACCTATGCTTTCCAAACGGGCCATACTCATAGCGCCGCCGTCTACGCTTGCGGCATTTAAAGCGAGACAAACTTCCGGGTTTAAAAGTTTCTAGTAAAGCTAAGATGCGATCTGCACACATCAAGGAAACAGTGGAGGTTTTATCTTTTTTTTGCTGTGTTTAGAATGTGAAGTTATTGGAGCCAGCGCTGGTGCACAACTGATTGAGTTTCAGTAGGGACGTTCACTACCGCTAGTAGTGCTAGTATCGCTGCTGTTCAACTGTGTGTCACTTTTTCCTAGTCTTGGCGCTACTCCCTGGCGTTATTTTGCTCTAGGCAGTAGCGTCAAGACCTATGCTCCCTTGCTTCGCAAACGGGTCATAATCATAGCGCCTCTCACTAAGATTGCAGCATTTACAGCGAGACAAACTTGCAATTTCTGGTAAAGCTAAGATGCGGTCTGCACACATCGAGGAAACAGAGGATGTTGTATAATTTTTTGCTCTGTTCAAAATACGAAGTTACTGAAGCCAGCACTGGTGCACGACTGTTTGACTTTCAGTAGGGAGGTCCACTACCCGTAGGGAAAAAAGGTACCCGGATTCCCGTAAAGGTGTCCGGAATTTTGGAACAACATTCCGGGCACGGAAAACGTGCCGGAATTCCGCGGTTTGACAGGAATTTCGCGCTAAACTGCGGAATTCCAGGAAACAAGACTCCCCAGGCGGGATTTCCGTTACGTTTTCCGTGCCCGGAATGTTGTTCCAAAATTCCGAACACCTTTACGGGAATCCGGGTACCTTTTTTCCCTACGGGTATCGCTAGTGTCGCTGCCATTCGGCTGTGTGTCAGTTATTTCAAGCCATGTAGCTACTCCCTAGTCAGAGCAAAATAACACTAGAGAGTAGCGCCAAGACTTAAAAAAGTGACACACACTCGAATTGCAGCGACACTAGCACCACTAGCGATAATGAACGTCCCTACTAAAACTCAATCGGTCGTGCACCAGCGCTGGCTCCAATAACTTCATACTCTAAATAGAGCACAATAAAGATACAACCTCCCCAGTTTCCTCGATGTGTGCAGACCTCATCTTAGCTTTACTAGAAATTTCTAGACCCGCAAGTTTGTTTCACTTTAAATGTCGTAAGAGTAGTGGGCGGCGCTATGAGTATGTCATGTCCCGTTTGCGAAGCAAGGAAAGCATAGGTCTTGACGCCACTCCCTAGTGTTATTTTGCTCTGGTGCAAGGTGTCCTTCCAAGGACCCGTCGTACCTATAATGCAAAAGCATCCTAGTTTCCTAGTTCATCCTCTATTCTTAAACCCGTAGACCCGAATTTAATACGTTATATTTCCCCCCCCCCCTAACGAAAACTCAATGCGTCAGCTACGATGCTTATGGCAGCAATATTCCGGCCCTTCTTGGCAAGGGTCCTCGTCAGGCTGTCAATCTTCAGGGTCAACGTTGGGGAAGAACGAACAATTTATTGAATACTTTTGAAACCGTCGAAGAGCGCTAATTCGGAAATGAAGGAATTTAAAAGAAAATTGATTTGGGGTGTGAGTGGATCTACTGGGGAGGGCGGGGTATTAAAGTGCGGAATTAGCGTATTTTAGCGCTGAAGCTTTAAAGCACACCTCGCATTATTTACTTTTTCCCTTCCACAGTTATAAATTTGTAGAATACTTTAAAACCAAGTTTTGCTTTTAACAAATTCTTTACGGCTTTTGCTGTTTTAAGCCTTTCTCTTGGCCCATTGACTTCGAGCAGGAAAAGGGAAAAATTTACATAACCGTTTTTTCTCACGAGCGAGATTCGCCTAGACAGTCGTCGGGAGCATTTTACGCAGCGAAATAGCAAATCAAGGCTCACGAGCTCTGAAGCTCATGAGAAAAAACGCAGCGAAAATAGCAAAACAAGGCTCACGAGCTCTGAAGCTCGTGAGAAAAAACGGTTCTGTAATTTTTTCCCTGTTCCTGCTTGAAGTCAATGGGGCAGGAGAAAGGCTTAAAACAGCAAAAGCCGTAAAGAATTTGTTAAAAGCAAAACTTGGTTTTAAAGTATTCAACAAATTTATAACTGTGGAAGGGAAACAGTAAATAATGCGAGGTGTGCTTTAAAGCTTCAGCGCTAAAATACGCTAATTCCGCACTTTAATACCCCGCCCTCCCCAGTAGATCCACTCACACCGCAAATCAATTTTCTTTTAAATTCCTTCATTTCCGAATTAGCGCTCTTCGACGGTTTTTCACGCTGCACATCATTTGCCTGTGTAGCCAAGTTTTATGTAAGCTTATGTGGTTGCCACTTCGTCATGATTCTAGCGCTTCCAGAGAAACCTCGTTGAAATTTAAATTTCTGGTGATAGGACCCAAGTTACAGTACAGTGAATCCGTTTTAAGTTATCTCTTTAGTCAAGTCATACACAAATCATCAAGTTTGGGGCATGGTGCTCCAACGCGTGGGCACGGTGCCCTGCAGCAACAGTACAGTAAATCAAATCTTTTGAAAGCAAATTTCCATTTCAGATTTTCAATTCAACTGTCACCAAGGCTGTTTCTTGTCTCGTATCTGCTCCATTATTTTACACCAGTTCTGTTTCAAATGGGATGCATGCCCGAAGAAGCTTTTTAAGTTCCTTAGGAAATGGCTAAGGAGACACGGGGCGAGTTTTTATGGCACTTGCCTTCCGGCCAAGTGCCATATACCGATCACTTTCCCGTCGGTCGGTCTGTCGGTCGGTCGGTCTGTCGGTCGGTCGGTCAGTCCGGTGATCGCGAGTTAGGGTACTTCCAGATGTGCTAGGACGATGAAACTTGGCAGGCGTATTAGGGGCCCGACCAAACTAACTTGGAAATCGTCACTTGCCCGATCAGACCATCGTGGGGGGAGGGAGGGGAGCCGGAATCCGGAATTTAGTGACATGCATAACTTTCGAACGGATAATCGGATCTTAATGAAACTTGATATTTGGAAAGACACCATGTCTCACATGTCCCAACTCAAGTCCGGACCGAATCCGATGAATGTGGGGGGGGGGTCGAAGGGGGGAACCGGAAATCATGTTAAACGCTTAGAGTGGAGCGATCGGGATGAAACTTGGTGGGAGGAACAAGCACAACCCCTAGGTACATCATTGACAGAACCGGACCGGATTCGTGCACTGGGGGGGGAGTTGGAGGGAGGTTCCGGAATTCCGGTCATACGGAGTTAAGATACTTCCAGGTGGGCTAGGACGATGAAACTTGGCAGGCAAATCAGGGACACGACCAGATTAACCTGGAAACAGTCAGCTTCCCGATCCGATAATCGTGGGGGGAGAGGAGGGAGGGGGAATCCGGACTCTTGAGGCATGTATAACTTCCGAACGGGTGATCGGATCATAATGAAACTTGGTATGTAGAAATACCACATGTCTCGGATGTCCCATTTCAAGTCCGGATCGGATCCGATGAAGCTGGGGGGGGGGGTCGGAGGGGGGGTCCGGAAACCTTGTGACATGCTTGGAGTGGAGCGATCGGAATGAAACTTGGTGGGAAGAACAAGCACAAGCCCTATGTAGATCAGTGACATAACCGGACCGGATTCGAGTATTGTGGGGGAGTTAGGGGGGGGGTCCGGAATTCCGGTGATCGCAAGTTAAAGGTACTTTCAGACATGCTAGGACGATGGAACTTGGCTTGAAAATTAGAGACTTGACATGATTGGCTAAGAAATAGTTAGTTCCCAGATCCGGCCATCCCTTAAAGTTAGTTCCCAGATCCGGCCATCCCTTCAGTACTAATGCTAACCATACTTTTAAGCAATAGATACATTTTCGTTGTCCCTATGAGCCCATGATCATTTTTGCCTCAAGGGTTTTGCTTACAACTGAATTCCTTAAAGTACAAACAATACTTCTGAGTAAAATATACATTTTCGTGCTCCTGGTGATCATCTTTTTTGCTTCAAGAGTTTTGATTACAGATGATTTTCTAGCGCCCTTAAAGTGCGCACAGCCAAATGCATTGCCAAACGATACAGTCACGTGATTTCCAAGGACCCATGATCATTCTTATCTCAAGGGTTTTGCTTACAAATGATCAAAAGAAACCCACGAATTGACGAATTCCTACTTTCATCCTCTGACCTAGCCTTGCAAGTGCCATATGAGCTTCCAGCTCTTGTTATTCAGGTGATCATGGTGGAGTATTGTAGCCTAGACTAATAGTAGTTGCGTTTTGCAGATACCATGGTATCTGTTACCACGTCTGTTACCACGGTAACTGGATCTGCAATTACTCGTTTTTGCAGTTACCGTGGTATCTGATACACGGTTGCTCTGCAAAAACGACTATTGCCGAGATTGCACTTTTTGAAGTCATCCCAAAAGAAAAACTGATATCCACTTACATCACTAAGTGCTAAACTTCTTTCTCACCAATTTCAATAAGATTACTTTTCAGATACCACGATCGGAAAGTGGTATCTGAAATTAGATACAACAATAACTGGCCAGATACCACGGTAACTGCAAAAACGCCTGTGACCGTGGTATCACATCAGGTCCTATCAAATACTACGGTAACTGCGAAAACGACTTTAGACCGTGGTACCAAATCCATGGTATCTGCAAAAACGCAACTAGTGTCATAACCCCTTGTAGAGTGAGGGGTCTTCACAAAATATAAGGTGGGTTTTCGCGAGATTCCGGAATCACATTTCCAGCGAGCGAAGCACATCGCGAAAACTGTGGAAAAGCGACTCCTGGAATCGCTTTCCATTTCCCGCTGGTGTGATCGCGAAACAAACAGAAAGCTGAAATCGCCGGGCAATTGTTGCATTTCCAAATTTTTCAGAACAAATATGGTTCACTGGATTTTCCTTCGATACTCATAGATTCCAACGAATGACGCTTGCCGTCAGAGGCGTCACTACTAGGGGGGGGGATGCCCCCCCCCAATGTTGTCGGCCAGTCGTTAAAAAATAGCCGAGTCGGCGCGAAGCGCCACGATTTTTAGTAAAAACAGTCGATTTTTTTCTTAAAAATAGTCGTTTTTTCTTGAAAACAATCTATTTTTCTCAAAAACAGTCGGTTTTTCGTAAAAAATAGTCGATTTTTCTTAAAAATAGTTGTTTTTTCTTAAAATCAGCCGATTTTTCGTCAACACAGTCGTTTTTCTCTCAATAATCTCTCTCAATTTCATCCGCGAAAAACAGTCTGTAAAAATGAACAGCCAGTCGGTAAATACCTTGTCCCCCCCCCAAACATTTTGGCTAGTAACGCCTCTGCTTGCCGTGTTTTTTTCCGTTGGTGACAAATGTAGTGTTTTTCCACTATTTCATAATTCCCACCGAAGTACTCAACTTCTGCGGAGCTTTCCACTACTTTCCGAGAAAGTTGCTTCGGTTTCTTAAAGCGCGAAAACCTGGTGGAAATTTTGATAACTTCGAAGCAGCGCGAAAACTCCTGAAAAGTGATTCCGATTTTGCTTTCCAGCTCGCGAAAACCCTCCTATACTCTGAAGGAACTTATGGCAATAGGGCTTGGGGTGCTTTGACTGTAACCCCCATCCGCTGCATTAAATAATAACTACTGTGAAGGTAACAGAATATCAGTCTTAGTAGATACTCACTGTTTATGCCCGGTTCCTACCTATGAGCGCGTTCCAACCTCCTTACAATAGTAACTATTAGCTCCTAGTTCCGTTCCAACCTTGTGTGAAGTTACTACGCTGACCGTTCCAACCTTCTCGAATCAGTAACTAACAGTAACTATTTTCTTAACACGCTCGGGAGCGTAGTAAGCGTGGTAATTACGATCCATGTGGCGCGATGTATCGCCGGAAGTAGAAAAATGCGCTCCAGCCTCGACGCCAAGAAGCCAGAAGCCGTGACGTCATGCTTAGTTACTATGGTAAGAAGGGCGGAACACGACATATGCGGTCATTCTCTTAAACATGAGAAAGTAAACTTCAACAGCCACCTTCTCCTGAGCTTTCTGTCTCAAGACAGACAGCATTGCAGGTAGGATATCCATGTGTTGGCAGTTGGCACAGAGAAAGACTCCGAAACAGCCATCAAGGCGAAATGGGTTGTAGCTAGTCACTGGCTTAGCCTTCAACCAAAATTACACCTTACCCCTTTGAGCGTAACAGCTGACGATGTGTAGGGCGGAACACGACATATGCGGTCATTCTCTTAAACATGAGAAAGTCAACTTCAGCAGCCACCTTCTCCTGAGCTTTCTGTCTTAATTATGAACTAATTATTGCTTTTTTTGACACTGTTATGCTATGATGTATCTCGACTAAGACAACACGCCATTTGGCCCCAAGCCACGATTTGTGTTGTTGTTTTGAAATAAATAGAATTGAATTGAATTGAATTGAATTGACAGCATCGCAGGTAGAATACCCACGTGTTGGCACAGAGAAAGACTCATAAACAGCCATCAAGGCAAAGTTGGTTGTAAGTCAAGTAAAGCAAGTCACTGGCTATAGCCTTCAACCAAAATTCCACCTTACCCCATTCAACACAACAGCTGACGATATGTAGGGCGGGACACGACCTATGTCGTCATTTCTCCTAAACATTAGAAAGATAAGGGCTGGACTACATGGCATACTCAGAAAAAAAGACCTACGTCGCATACGTTCCACGTATTTCAAATATCTCCGTTTCCTGCTATATTTACCCAGTCGCACGCGGAATCGATATTTGATCCGACGTTTGTTGATTCAAGACCCACTAATCACAATGGAAAATTTGTCCTCGAAATTATCTCCCACGATCGGCGGTTTACCTGTTCACCACCCAATTGGCTTAGTTCTTATTTGTGATTAAATTTCTCTGACACTGTGTGTAATTTTGTGTTTGTTTTTTGTTTAGTGTTTTCTCATGTTTTCTTTTTACTGTTATACTGCACTTATGCCCTAGGGCAGTGCGTAATAAATCCATTCATTCATTCATTCATAACTTCAGCAGCCACCTTCTCCTGAGCTTTCTGTCTCAAGACAGACAGCATAGCAGGTAGAATATCCATGTGTGTGGCACAGAGAAAGACTCCTAAACAGCCATCAAGGCAAAGTTGGTTGTAAGTCAAGTAAAGCAAGTCACTGGCAGCCTTCAACCAAAATTCCACCTTACCCCTTTGAACACAACAGCTGACGATATGTAGGGCGGAACACGACCTATGTCGTCATTCTCCTAAACATTAGAAAGATAACTTCAACAGCCACCTTCTCCTGAGCTTTCTGTCTCAAGACAGACAGCATTGCATTGCAGGTAGAATATCCATGTGTTTGGCATAGAGAAAGACTCCTAAACAGCCATCAAGGCAAAACGGGTTGTAAGTCAAGTAAAGCAAGTCACTGGCAGCCTTCAACCAAAATTCCACCTTACCCCTTTGAGCATAACAGCTGACTGGACTTTCGATTGCACAGCATCAACTTTAGATGCCATTCTCAGGTAATTTAGGGCTTCATTCTTCTTTCTAATTGCATTCTCAGCATAGATTTTGGCACCTTCAATGTTTCCTTGCTGAAGTGCTTTCTTACATTTAAGCTGCTGGGCTGTCTGGTCTTTTTCTGACTTTTTAGACATCTTTTCTAGTTGCTTGGCACAAAAGCGAAGCTGGAATGATGTGTCTGAAAAAAAAAATTCAGCAAATGAATAGGTAGGCTACCTCAGATGATCCTGAAGAAGACAACTTGATAATGCTTGACTACAGAATGACTTAGGGTACCAAATCAGCTGCCAATCCCTACACAGTAATTCAACACCCTGTTATCTTTCTGGTTAAAATTTAGATTACAAACTAGTACACAGATAGCTTTTGATCTTTCTGAAAATCCGTGACCACTGTAAGCTAGGCTTAGTAATTAAATCTGAGAAACAATAACTTTTTCTGACACGACTAAAACAACAGATTGAAGGATACCTAAATTAGCCTACAGGCCCTACCTACAAAGTAATCCAACATCCAATTATATTTGTGCAATAGCTTTTGATCTTTCTGAATATTCTTGACCACGTAAGCTAAGGCTTAGTATTCAAATCTGAGAAAAAATAGCTTTTTCTGAAAAAAACTAAAAAACAAATGATTCAAGGATACCTAAATAAGCAACAAGATCTGCAGGATACAATATACAGGATACAAAGCCTGTAGTACCACACCTCAAACCAAGTTTTCAATTTTTAGAAATGCCTTCCAATCAGAAAGATTTATCTGGCTTGAAGGACCGACTATCCTTATTCTTTCTTTTACACTGTCCCTAGCTCCTCTATAAAATTATAAGCTTCAGAAATCCCCACTCTTTGTTAGGCCTATTACTTTGTTTTACAATGACAGCTATTTACCACTTTTTCAGAGGAGCTGAGTTTGCCAGTCAAGTGGTGCAAACTTTGATGAAATAGTGACAGCTCTGTCACGAAGAAGGGCAAGATAAAATCAAGCTTCAAAATTTTGTGTTACATTTGTTGGCAGGCATGGCACAGTTGAGGTGTGCTTCTTTGAACACTTAGTAAAACAGGAATGATAAAACCAAAATATCTGCTAAGAGCCAAGTGCTTCAGGTTCCTTTTGACAATCAGATACTTTTTATTCCATCTGCTGTTTATTTCAGCATGTTCTGATTCTTCTGGCAGAATACTTTAGACGACTGGGAAAGCAATCCAAAACTGTTGCAATACTCCTGAAAACTATTGCAATACTCCTGAAGCCTCAATATTTGCAGCCTAAGTGAGCAAAAGTAACTGAGCAAAAGATTAAAAAGAAATAACAGTAAAATGGCTAAATGGCTTTAATTTGACTCTATTTACTTCATTATTTACATTCACTGTTCTGCATGATTAGGCTACTTGTTAGGTTTTAATTCCATCATTTTCTCTGGTGCCATTCAAATTTAGTTGACATTCAAAGAAACATAGTTGTAGAGTGTGCTCCACCCTTCTAACAATACTATCTATTTTCGTTCTAACCTCGGAAAAAGTTACTATGCTGACTGTTCCAACCTTCTTGAAATGGTAACTAGGCCTAATAGTAACTATTTGCTTACCACACTCTGGAGCATAGTAAGTGTGGTAACTTAAGATCTCTGCCACATGATTGGCCCGATTAGCCCATGGCATGATATTTTGCCAAAAATATAAATCCGTAGCAACTATGGTCGGTAGGGTGGAACATGCTCCTAGCCTACTGTAGTCCAAGAAGTCTACCTTTTTCTGTTGAAGTCAGCAAACTGTAGACAAGAGCTAAGACAAAAATTGCTAATTGCACAGTAACAGGGTCAGCGGAAAGTGTTACTGGTGTTTTTAAAATGATATTTCTGAACAACTATTGAGGTCAGATTATTTTCAGTAAATTCATGCTTTAAAAGGAACAAAAAAAACATTACACATGAAGCTAAGGCAGTGGCAGTGAGTCATGGAATTATTAATATTTATTTATATGATTATTATGTGTTAAATAGATTTGTTCTTTTACTGTACCGGGTTTTTGTCAATCGACCTTGTGTCTCCGGCTTGAACCTATGTATTATAATTTTATAATGAAGTGTAAATTAAAACCTTGAACCTAAAACAAAAATTTTGCATTTTGGAAGAGTCCTTCATTGAAGGCTTCAAGTTCTAATAAGCTGATAATAACTGGAAGCCTTTTATACATAGTAAAGAGCCAATGACAGCATGTCTTTCTCTCTTTTTCGCCTTTTGAATTCCTTCAACAACATAAACTGAACTGAGGTAGCGACCATAAGTGATAATAACTGTGGGTTCTGCAGGAACTCCCGTAAGAGTGATGACATCTGTTCAGGTTGTTATTATTTTCACTCCAGAGATAGGGTAGCCACAAAAACACCTAGTGGCAAAACTTGGCGAATTTTTTGTAATGAATGCATGAATTGCTGTGAATTTTCCTTATCAGTTTTACGTATCTAAAACATCTCCAAAAATATTTTAAAAATACCATTGCATTCAGGACAAAATTGTCTACTTTATAAGGCTAACAGTAAGATGTCCTAGCTATTTAATATTATTTCTTAATATTCAATGTAAATTTAGATGTAAAAAAAAGTAGCTGAACTTGCCTACAAAAATGTGTTGATACTAAGGAGGAAAAGCCAGCAGCCTATAGCAGCAATAGGTCTATTAGATTGTAACCTTGATGATCATATTCATATTTTCTCATTCAACTCACTTGCTGGGGCTCCCCATGCACTCAAAACCAGCTCAAAATCACCCAGTTTCACAGAATTTCATTGAAGCACAATAGTTCTAAGCTGGTCACTAGATGGACAAAACCCTAAAGTCAATGGATGAACATAGAATAGGCATTTCCTTATGTAAAATACTGTTTTCTAAAGAAGATTTAAGATGCTTAGAGACAAGATAGAGAGGTGATTTTGGCCTCAAATCAAAGCTAAAAGATAGGAGAATCACTTTCTGATCTTCAAAAGCTCAGGTTTGATTAAATTTTTTTTAGTGGCTACCCTACCAGAGAGTGTGATAACTACCACAATAACGGGCTCGCCCCTCCTCTTGTCATTGTAACTTGTAATAACTTCACTGGAATGCTACCTGAAACTGAAGAGAAACTATAGCCAAGAAGGGCCCTAGCTAGGCCCATTCATTGCATTAATATTATTATGAATATGGGATGTTCTATCACCCTTGCCCTTTGGTAGGGTAGCCAGTAAAATTTTTTTTAATCAAACCTGAGCTCTTGAAGACCAGAATGTGATTCTCCTATCTTTTAGCTTTGATTTGAGGCCAAAATCACCTCTCTATCTTGCCTCTAAGCATCCTAAATCTTCTTTAGAAAACAGTATTTTACATAAGAAAATGCCTATGTTCATCCATTGACTTTAGGGTTTTGTCCATCTAGTGACCAGCTTGGAACTATGTGCTTCAATGAAATTCTATGAAACTGGGTATTTTGAGCTGGTTTTGAGTGCATGGGGAGCCCCAGCAAGTGAGTTAGATGAGAAAATATGAATAAGATCATTAAGGTTATAGTCCAATAGACCTATTGCTGCTATAGGCTGCTGACTTTTCCTCCTTAGTATCAACAAATTTTTGTAGGCAAGTTCAGCTACTTTTTTTTACATCTAAATTTACATTGAATATTAAGAAATAATATTAAATAGCTAGGACATCTTACTGATGGCCTTACAAAACAGACAATTTTGTCCTGAATGCAATGGTATTTTCAAAATATTTTTTGAAGATGTTTTAGATAGGTAAAACTGATCAGGAAAATTCACAGCAATTCCTGCATTCATTACAAAAAAATCGCCAATTTTTGCCACTAGGTGTTTTTGTGGCCACCCTACCTTTGGTGTTAGGGTAGCATTAGTGTGATGGCACTGGACTAGAATGAATTTAGGACTGGAATCACTAAAGTGTTCAAACACTGAAACGTAGAACCAACCTTCCATGACAGATCTGAAAAAGTAACAAATTTCTTAAAAAAGTGTATAAGCCAGAAACAGCGTTGCCGGTAGATGTAATGTAACTGACACATCTCAACTCAAGTCTGAACAAAAAATACGAAGGTGACGAAGAGATGGAAATGGAAAGCCCAGCGTGGAACGAGACACTTCTAGTTGGATAATATTAGAGGTTGTCGTATATATATATACAAAATCTCAACATCCAATCATACATATACACATCGCGGTCACTAGCCGACTAGTTGGCTTCTGTAAGAAATTTCTTATAGGAAAAGCCGGCGGTGCCGACTAGTTGGCCATGATAAAAATTCGTATAGGATTTTTGTTTGTGTTCCAACTAGTTCGCCACGAAATTTCTTCGTTACCCTAGGTTCACACTGCTGCGATTTCGACATACGACACAAATACGCTCTTCATAAAATTACATCCAGATTAGTTCTTTTTTGGCCGTTAGATGCGCTGGCATAAAGTAAACAATGACATGTTACTTCGAGGTATATGTTTATCCGGATTTGTTTGGCCATTTCCAAATTGTCTTAGGCCTAGCCATACTTGAAACTTCATAAAATACCTCTACCTCTGTTTATTCTCAATCCAACTCTGTTTTATCAGTCTACATCAAGTTTGTCAATTTTGGCTTCCGACATCATTGCTGACTGCTGAACCACTTTCCGACGGGGCTAATTAGCGGGTCGGTGTGAGCCGAAAGCCTAATCACTCATTCTCCACTCCGATAACTTGTCCCCCCTTCTCACGTGTGATTATTATTGTTCCTCCAGCACATCTGGCGATAATTCGGTATTGGATTTTATGAGCAGCGTATCGTGCGACAAGCATCTCAGAACTTTGCGTTTTGTCGCAGTGTCGGATGCGTTAAAAAATTTCAACTGATCCGACATAACGCATGCGATTTTTTTAAGGAAAGAAAAGAAAGAACAAAGATTAGTTAATTTTCAAGACTAAAAATTGCTCTACCTTGTTCTGATTGTAGTCCTAGGGTGGCTGAATCCAAATATTTTCTGAATAAACTTGTATCACTTGTATTAACCTGTTTTGAACAAGATGATCTATAGGCTTTTGACTGAAAATTTCTTAACGGTGGCCGGTATTCAGAAGTGTAATCTATTAGAAATTGTCGTATAATTATACAAAATCTAAATATCCAATCATACATATACACCTCGCGGTCACTAGCCAACTAGTTCGCCACTGTAAGAAATTTAAATCCTGCGGTGCCGACTAGTTGGCTACGAGAAAAATTCGTATAGGATGAGATTGCACTTCTGATCTTGGGTTTCTTTACACGAATATTGCGATCATGACTGGCAACGCTGTCCTAAAAAACAACTCTGACTTTTCTTCGGCTTCTTCTTCAAGAAAGTATCAAAGGCTGCGAAGGATGACTCATTACAGCCGCTTCGACTCGTCGATAAATTTCCTCCCTAGTTCGGAATGGAAAAATGTAGATAGAAGAGACCAGCTAGAGTGCTTTATTAATACTTGAACAAAACGTATTTTAGCCGTTTGTACTTTGTACTTTGTCAAGCAGAACAAACAGAGAAGAGGACAGTTCATCCCTTTCGCTAGTTGCTAGTAAAAGCTCTTCGTCATCAATCGCCGTCACGCCTCAGGAAGAAAGAAATCGATTTAGGATTTTTGGGAATTATTTTTGTTGGGATGGCACAAGTTTTGCCAATTAAGTTTCAAGAACACCTACAGGTATGACACTGCAGTTTTTATTTATATTCCCTTTCCTGTGCCTGCTAGACATTATTAAACTGAAACACCCAGAAATATTTTTGTTTTGTCTTCTTCAATCAAAGATAGGGTAGCCACTAAATTTTTTTTTAATCAAACCTGAGCTTTTGAAGATCAGAATGTGATTCTCCTATCCTTTAGCTTTGATTTGAGGCCAAAATCACCTCTCTATCTTGTCTCTAAGCATCTTAAATCTTCTTTAGAAAACAGTATTTTACATAAGGAAATGCCTATGTTCATCCATTGGCATTGACTTTAGGGTTTTGTCCATCTAGTGACCAGCTTGGAACCTGCTTGGAACTATGTGCTTCAATGAAATTCTATGAAACTGGGTGATTTTGAGCTGGTTTTGAGTGCATGGGGAGCCCCAGCAAGTGAGTTAGATGAGAAAATATGAATATGATCATCAAGGTTATAGTCCAATAGACCTATTGCTGCTATAGGCTGCTGACTTTTCCTCCTTAGTATCAACAAATTTTTGTAGGCAAGTTCAGCTACTTTTTTTACATCTAAATTTACATTGAATATTAAGAAATAATATTAAATAGTTAGGACATCTTACTGTTAGCCTTATTGAATAGACAATTTTGTCCTGAATCCAATGGTATTTTTTTAATATTTTTTGGAGATGTTTTAGATAGGTAAAACTGATAAGGAAAATTCACAGCAATTTATGCATTCATTACAACAAAATTGCCAATTTTTGCCACTAGGTGTTTTTGTGGCTACCCTATCAAAGACAAAGTTTCCACCTTTTGACTTTTGAGTGAAGTTCAACCAGTAGGATATTTCTGGGTGATTGTGCTTATGCATGAAACAAACTGCTATGGAGATCTCATTTTATGGTAGAGGTATGCTTATTTGAACACCTCTAAATTTTCCCGTCCTTTGTCTTATTATTGACTTGTTTCTTGCCTTATGTAGTTATGATTATAGTACAGGATTACTTGGTATTTCCATCATGTTTTCAATCTAGTAATAACATTGTCAAACTTCGAATGTTCCTGTGATACTTCATAGTTGTCTAAAAAATGATAGAAATATCTTGAAAGAAAGATCTAGGCTACTTTTCTTCTTTTTTCCCAATATTTTTCCTTCTGAACTATCTTAATAGTATTCCAAGATTAGTAAAAGTACAATAACAACTCCAATACTTCAGCTGAGATATATTTCAGTCATGGCAGATCTTACTGAAAATTCTGATTTCTTGTTCAAAACACTCTTATCCCATTGGCTACTTCAAAAGTCTTGAACCTGATTGGCTGGTTTTCATCTGGGCGGTCAGCCATTTTTTATACCTCAACAGCAACATTTCCTGCATCATCATCAGTTACCATGTGTTTTCAAATTACGTACGGCATATATACAGAATTAAAAAAAGATGCAAATAGTGGGTGATCCTCAATAGCCTAAAACAGTCAAAGGGAAAATAAGAACTTGATATCAGATAACAGCCAACTGTTTCAGTAGTCTTTGGCACAACATTAAATTTAAATCCTCTTGTTTTTAAATTTAAAAAAATGGCAATGCTATTTCTTCCAAATTGTTGATTTGAATTTTCGAGCAGCAGGTCCAAGAAGGAAACAGAAGGGATTTCACAGCAATATTTGAATATCCCTTTCCCCATGATAAATAAGCTTTTTAAATTAACATTTTCCTGAGTTTTTCAGTACAAGTTGCCTGGTAGATTTTAATGTTTTCTTTGGTGGTCATTTATGGTTAGTTGATATTCAAATAAACCTACCTCTACTGTACAACAATCTCTCGGTTGGGGACAGCTCGAGGGGTTGCTCACTCTCAAAAACGATGTACACCAAGTGGCGCGTGCCGTGGTGCCGAGCCGGTGCCGTGCCGGTGCCAAGCCGGTGCCGTGCCGGTGCCAAGCCGGTGCCGTGCCGGTGCCGCGGTGCCGTGCCGGTGCCGCGGTGCCGTGCTGGTGCCGAGCCGGTGCCGCGGTGCCGTGCCGGTGCCGTGCGGTCATGAAAAAAATCGAAACGATCCATGAATCCCATTTGATTTCTACTTTCCCTAGATGCTCCCTTCTGTATCCAAACATCTTCTGCCACGACAACTTGCATATTAATTTTGTCTCTAAATTGTGTAGCCTGTACGACACTGTTCTCAAACCGGAATCTTGGGGGGGGGGGCACACCTCGGACCTCCAGACGTATAGGCTGCACCTTCATGTAACCCGATCCGCTTCGACGAACCGGAAACCTGGAAGTGAGTCTAACCTTTTGAAGGCACTGCTGAAGATAGTAGCTTTTTCTCTCAATGATGCAATATTTGTTTTAAAGGAACAGCAAACTTGACTACGCAACTTTCGGCCATCGAATCGCCCGGGGGGCTTGGATAAATATACAGGGTCTTATTGTCGACAGGCCCCCCCTTCTTTGTCATCTCGAACCCCCTCCTTAGTGTTCCCAAAGCTAGCTGGCAGGCCCTTGCCCCCTATGCACTGTAATTATGCACTCATGTACTGTAAAAGTTCGCCTTTTTACATGTAGACTACAGAGTAACGACCTCCGCGACTAGACGGCCGGGGTTCGATTCCTAGTCGCGGCACACAAACCTTTTGCTTTTGCAAACCTTTTGCTCGAAAGTCGAATTCTCGGAAACTGCCCGGAAACTGCAATGGTCGTAACGAGAATTTTTCTTACTCTCAATATCGACTCAGGGTACATTCTTGATATGTTAGCTAGCTCCCCGAGTCAAGTTTGAGTCAAGTTTTCTGTTCCTTTAAATCAAGCAGAAAGTTTCCTGTTCACAAGTTCACGAAGCTTACACGGAGAATCGGGAAATCCAAAAGCCGCACAACAACACTGCAATACTTCTCACCCTACAGTTTCAACCATAATCAACTCGCTCTTTATTCGACAACAAACAGCTCCAATCCTTCTTTTTAACGGCCCTAACAGTGCTTGGGGAACATCGCAAGAACCAGCACTGGGCTTTTAGGCTTAGAGTAAACTACCTTACATTTAGCAACTTGCTCCCTATCCATTCAAAATCCAACAATAATATCAATATCCGTCAATATCAATAATGAACTGCAGTACCCTGTAATTTCTTCTTAAAATTCAAATATTGCGATAAACCATGATTTCTGAGGTAGGCTACATTGTAAACAAACTGCAGCAGATTTTGGCCAAGAATGAAGCAAGTCTACAAAGTTCCTGAGCTTGGGTTGAATACAAGAGCTAGAAGCTAATATGGCACTTGCAAGGCTGGGTCAGAGGATGAAATTTAGGAATTTGCAAATTCTTGGGTTTCTTGTTTTTATGGCACTTGCAGCCTCTGGCTCAAGTGCCATATACCGATCGCAATTCCGTCCGTCGGTCGGTCGGTCAGTCCGAATTATTTTGTCCCACATGTTCGAGTTAGGGTACTTCCAGATGTGTTAGGACGATGAAACTTGGCAGGAAAATCAGGGACCCGACCAAACTAACCTGGAAATAATCAGTTTCCCGATCCGACCATCTGGGGGGGAGTGGTGGGCCGGGGAATTCTGAGAATTAAGTAGTTTTTGTCACACTTTTTCGAGTTGGGGTACTTCCAGATGTGCTAGGACGATGAAACTTGGCAGGAGCATCAGGGACCCGACCGGATTAACCTGGAAATAATCAGTTTCCCAATCCGACCACCTGGGGGGGGGGAGTGGAGGGCTGGGGAATCCGGAAAACTGGAGTAATGTGTAACTTTCGAACGGGTGATCGTATCGGAATGAAACTTAATAACTGAATAAATTGCATAACTCTGATGTCCCATTTGAAGTCCGGACCGGATTCGACAGCTATGGGGGAGTTTGGGGGGGGGAGACCGGAAATCTCGACAAACGGTTAGAATGGAGGGATCGGAGTGAAACTTGCTGGGAAGAACAATCATCTGCTCCAGATAAATCGTTTATACATTTGGACTGGATCCGGATAATAGAGGGGGGGGGGGTGGAAGGGGGGTTTCCCGGAATTCCGGTAATGGCGGTTTTGGGGATTTTCACGATGAAACTTGGGAGGCGAGTCAGGGACCCGATCAAACTGACTTATAAATACAAATTTACATGATTCGATAGTCGTGGGGGGAGTAGCGGGAGGGGGAATCCGGAATATTGAGTCATGTGTAACTTTGAAACGGTTGATCGGATTTGAGTGAAATTTGATAATTGATCAGAGGACATGTCTCTGGTGATCTTTGTCATGTCTGGACCGGATTCGACAACAATGGGGGGGGGATTGGGGGGGGAATACGTGACCGGCTCGGATTGGGGAGATCGGGATGGAACTTTATGGGAATAATAGAGAGATGCTCTGGATAAATCACTTACAGAACCGGATTGGCTCCGGTGACTGTGGGGGAGTTTGGGGGGGGGGCCGGAATTCCGGTGATCGCGATTTAAGGTACTTCCCGATGTGCTAGGACGATGGAACTAGGCTGGAATATTAGAGATTCGACAAGATTGGCTCAGAAATCGCCACTTTCCCAATCCGACATTCCTTAAAGTACCAATCTTGACCGTAAAATAGAAAAATACTTTTAAGCAAATTATACATTTTTATGATCTCCATGAGCCCATTGTCATTTTTGCCTCAAGGGTTTTGCTTACAAATGAAGTTCTAGCTCCCTTAAAGTGCACATCTGAACCGCAAGGTCGAAAACTACTTTTTTTTATCAAACGATAAGCTACATCTCAACCCATGATCATTTGTGCCACAAGGGTTTTGCTTAAAATTTTATCACCCTTAAAGTGCACATTTTAACCGTAAAGTGAAATTTTTTTTTTTTACCAAACGGTATATATCAATGATCCATAAGGCCCTGTGATCGTTTTGTCTCAATAGTTTTTCTTACAGATGCATTTCTAGCGCCTATAAATTGCGTATCATTACAGCCAAGTTCTAAAACAAAATACTTTTTCTCTAGCTCCCTTAAAGTGCGCATCTGAACCGCAAAGGTAACCTTAAAAGTACCTTTGATCAAACACTACATCTCAACCCTTGCAAGTGCCATATGAGCTTACAGCTCTTGTTATTTGTAAGCAATACCCTTGAAATAAGAATGATCATGGGTCCTTGGAAATCAAGAGAATGGTCTGGTAAAAGGTATTAATTTTTGCACTTTAAGGGCACTAGAAATTCATCTGAAAGCAAAACCCTTGAGGCAAAAATAATGACGGGTTCATGGGGATCATGAAAATGTATATTTTGCTCAAAATGATTTTCTGTAATTTAAAGGACCCCTCTTGTTTATTCTGCTTTTTATAATATTTCTAGCTCCCATACAGAATTATAAGCTTCTAAAATCCCCACCTTTCTCCATTGTTTCGTTTTGTGCCTACGAAATGTTAGCGCTTTTTTGGCCTTGCCGAGTTTTGCCCATCACACAACGAAACGTTTGCCAGGATCATCAACGTCTGCTGACAACTCTTTCACACATAAGGATCTGGAATGCTTTTGTTTTTCACACTTTTGAACCACGGCGCGATCAGTTTTCAAATGTTTTGCGCCCAGCCGCCGCGACGGAGAGCAGGAAGGCTGGACATAGTCGACAGGCGCAAACAAGAAAATCGCTAATTTCAGATGGAAAGTAATGGTATTTTCGAAAATGTTTTTTTCTGATCCATTTCATAGGAAAAAAATATTATTTCTAAAGAGTTGTGTTTCAAGGAATTCATTTGTAAGCAATACCCTTGAGGCGAAAATTATCATGGCCCTTGGGCATCATGAATATGTATCATTTGGTCAAATGTATTTATTTCTTTTTTGGGATTCCGAAACGTAAGTGGAGGGATACCTATGACTTCGTAAGAGTTTTCCGTCTGTCCGTCCGTCTGTCTAGCTGTCTGTCCGTCTGTCAGCACGAATAGAGATATTTTATTCAAACATGGTACGAGGATCCACTGGGTCAAAGTACAGATCAAGTTCCTAGATGAGCCCTGCACTGTCAGAAGTTTCATAACAGATCGCGCATAACACTTTCAAGAATAACACCTTTTCACTTAGAAATAAAGTGTTATGACCAATTAAGTTTACACTATTTCGTGCCTAGATCCCCAACAACACCTTCAATTGGTAAAAATACTACACTGTCAGAAGTTACATAACGACAACAGAAGGATGCCCGGTTTCAACAGATAACACTTTGGGATGCCCGGTTTCAACAGATAACACTTTGGCCTCTGTGCTTTTAGTGGAATAAATCTTAGCTATCTTATCTTATCTGATGTGTTTCTTTCGTTCCCGTTAGTGTGAAGGTGTTGTTGGAGATGATAGGAGATGCACGAAATAGTGTAAACTTAATTGGTCATAACACTTTATTTCCAAGTGAAAAAGTGTTATTCTTGAAAGTGTTATGCGCTATCTGTTATGAAACTTCTGACAGTGTGTAGCCCCATATTTAGGGGTGGGGAGGGGTCCTAGATTAAGGTACGAAAAAAAATGTTTTAAAAAGCCAATCAGATAGTCGATCGAGGAAAGGAGACATGCTGAATCCATATCTGAAACTTATTGTCTCGTCGAACAATTAGTTCATCCGGAATCCGGCCAAATCCGGGAAACTTGTCAAAATTAAAAGTTTTATCTGAAGTTGATTAGAGACCGCGTACGCATCAGATTACGCAAGATAAACGCGTCAATGTGAAAGCGGCTCTATTCTTGCGTTGCGTCGACGCGTACGCATCAGATTACGCAAGATAAACGCGTCAATGTGAAAGCAGCATAAAAGCTTAAACAAGCCGCATTTAGAAATCCAAAGAAGATCTTGCTAGCCAGTCCGACACTTTAAACCCCTTTTCCATTAGCAAGGTAATAATAAGTGTAATAATTTATTGCCTGATACCCCCCTTGTCACAACTTCATTAAGATATATCATAGATCATATGACAAAACCGTCCAGTTTCCAACTCATCATTAAAGACGCCGCGTGGTCTTATTTGTTGTTGTTACACCAAAATCCGCATCTCTACATATATAAGTATATATGCAAGAACTCGAGACATGTCATAGACAAACTAAACTCGCCGGAAATCTGGTCCCAGTTACCCATGAACGGGAGGGTGGGGGGGGGGGGGGGGGGTCGGAACCTATCAAACTGTACATCTAGACCTAAATATCCTCGACTATACCAACTTAGAGTTTGATTCCATTCACTGGTCAAAAATTTTACTCATGGGCAAACTAGGCCCACTTGCCCATCAACGAGGAGGGCCGGGAGTGTTTCAACCAATGCTCACAAACCTACCAAGTTTCAACTTGATACCTGTTGATTCCTGTAACGGGTAACGAACTTTAATCCTTGGCAATCTGGGCCCAGTTGTCCTTGAACGGGATGGGTGGGGGAGATGCAACTTTGAAAGTAATTTCCCAGCCCTGGGATATACAGTTGCAAGAAATTTCATCGTCCTATGTCCAGGTCTCGTCAAGTTATGAACATTATTCACTGGAAAATCCGGGCCCATTTGTCCCTGAACCGGGTGGATGTGGGGGGTTGAGACCCCCAAAAGACATAATTAGACCCCAATACCCACAAGTGTACCGAGTTTGAACTTGATACTTGCACTGGTTCACGAGTTACGAACTCCACAAAATACGGTGAAAACCGAAAGCCGAAAGCTGCTACAGTGCTCGCAATAGTGGATTGTTCCAAGGAACACTCCACTAAAAAGTTTGGTTTCCACTGAATTACTCTCGGAATTACCTTCACCAGAAGCAAAATATGTTGAAGCTGACCAAATATCGGTATCGAAAAGTAAATATCGACATCCAAAACGATGTATGCTCATTCATAATTATTGTAAATAATCCAACATAACCTAATTTTTTTTTTATCCGAAATTTAAGCAATATGTTTTCCGTAATTCATTTCTTATTTATTCGGAGTTTGAGATGATGCAAGATGTTATTCAACGACAATTTTGTTCTCAAATTTTGGCAAAACGAGACGTATCCTACAGCGAAACATGGTAAACAAATATCAATATATCGATTTTCGAATATCGAAAGTGAAAATATCGATATATCGATTATCGTTAAGTGAAAGTATCGATATACCGAAAAATCCAAATATCGCCCAAAACCAGCACAAAAACATGGTCAACAGCATGGTCCTCATATCTATTGTGCTTCTTCTTCTGCAGCATATATGTATCGATAATTCTGTCGTTCAAGTACCTTCGTTACTGGGCGCAAGATAGCGGAGCAGTCATGGCGGTATCGTGCCGGTGCCTTGCCGGTGCCGCGGTGCCGAGCCGGTGCCGTGCCGGTGCCGCGGTGCCGTGCCGGTGCCGCGCCGGTGCCGTGCCGGTGCCGTGCCGAGGTGTACACCGGTGGCGGGAGAGTGAGCAACCCCTCGGGACAGCTTATGCCAAATGTTGGGTATGTCCAGCATTTTGCATAGCCTGTGCCCAATGTTGGTTAGTCTATGCCAAATGCTGACCTACTCGACTGTAAAGGAATTCGGATGGGATGATTTCTGAACTTCACTGAACCATCAGTGTTTATTTGGCTAGGGTGGGCTACCCAGCATTTGGCAGAAGGTAACAAGCATTAGGCATAGGCTGCCAAATGTCAAGTATCCAGCATTTGACACAATATAGGAATTGTGGTAGACTGTAAGCAGACTGGAAGCATCCTGTCACAAATTAAAAGTGCTATAGTGACAAAACAATTGACTAGCATAGCTTAGTTGGGCAAGCATTTGTAGTATATCCTTGTTTTACTTCCTTCTTAGCTGATTCAGGTGCTTCATTTCTGCAGGGATTTCTGATAGGGAGAAATCTGTGGAAAATTAAAGTAGGCTATATGTGATGCCAGATGGGTAAGATTTAACACAGTTGATTATAGTTATGATGCAGATTTGATTTATGTTATGGTGCAGCTCAACCAACGAGAAGAATAGACCATTGAAATCCATTTCTGGTTTTAGTTTTAGTTTTTTTTTTAGTTTAATACTCTTTATTATATAAACCAACTTTTATGTATAATAAGCTACATGAACAAACCTTTTGTAAGCATCTTACCATCATTTATACATGAAGTCATACCTCTGACTGCAGGAAAGCCTGAATAGGCCTGTCGAGGCAGTCAAAAAAAAAACTTCACTTTAAATTCATTTTGACACACTTTACCAAAAAAAGAGAAGAATTTTGAGTGGCCACTTGTGATCAGTGGCAGGAGTGTCTCTCTTGAACAGTAGGGGTATAGAGAAATTGCAAAAAAGAATGGATGAAAAAAGAAATGGGCATGAAAAATAATCAAATATTGTGATGTCTGATAACTATTCTGAGCCTATAAATGATTGTAAAAAAATTCTGACTCTTTCTTAATGACATAATCACAGTTGTGTAGAAAAGACTCATCAGAAATTAGAGCTTGAAGGTTTCAAACTTTTATTACAAAAATGAATCTTGCTCCCTATTGGTTGGTTTTTGCTTGATGTGTCATAACCAACCAATAGAATGCGAGATTATATTTTTGGGTTCTAACTTTGAAGCCTTCAAGGTGTCATTTCCAAGGAAACTTTTTTACAAAAATGAGTATATAGGCTACAAAGAAGAAGGAGTCCAGTTTATGTTTCCAGCAATTTATAGGCTCAGAATAGTTACAAAACACCAACAATTTAGTTTCAAAGTCGAAAGTCCTACACCTCCCAATGTTAAATTTTTGTTATGCACCATTCATGATCCGGCAGAAATATCAATTCTCTTTGGATAGATTGCAACCTCTCTATGCTTTGGTGGATTCTGTTTGAATTTGAATAGTGTAATTTTCATGCATTTGCTGTCGTAAAAGTCAACTGTTGGTGAATCAAAGTAGTTCCTTATGGTCTCATAAGAATAATTGTAAGTAGTTAACTGGAAGACAAAAATGCTCCTCAGCCAGGATTTGAATCCAGGACTCTCTGCTTACAAGGCAGCCACTCTACCAATTGAGCTATCAAGGGACTTGTGAACATAGTTTGCAAACCACTACAATTCTCAGATAGAAATTAATATAGGCTACTATGCATAGATGGCACTTTATACAAGGGACTTGTACCATGACAAATAAACCAGAAACAAATTTTTTGAATTTAATTTAGAGGTCTAGGGCTCCAGTTGGAGTACTACTCATAAGAATATTTAAGTGTTTTTTTTTTTTGTATAGAACTGCACCATTAAAATCTATATAATGCCCTGAGTAACATACTTTACATGGTAAGCTGAAAATCATTTCCAGTTTCAAGTATGTTTAGCCTACAGGAAGGCCAATATATTTATAAACATCAATATTTGCTAGAATTCTCCCCTAAACCTCTATATACCTTGATTGGGTTTGGCATGAGGTCAGGTACCAATGTTGAGATCAGCTTCCAGTGCAGAAATATTTTATATGTTGGGTGGATGGGGAGTAATGTAGCTCTTTATTTCTGCTTTGGTGATCCTTCGGATTTTCAATGACCACTAGGCTATTCTTATGTTGAAACCGTAATACCATGATTTTCTTTTAGCTTACAAATGTTGGAGTCCAGCCAGCCAACATTGGCTTTGCCAATCTTACTATGGAGTCGGACAAGTTCATCTGTGTCAGAGAGAAGGTTGGAGAAACTGGCAGCCAAGTCGTAATTATTGATTTGGCAGATCCCACAAATCCAATCAGAAGGCCCATTGCTGCAGACTCGGCTATCATGAATCCTACCAGCAAAGTCATTGCTCTGAAAGGTAAGGAAATCCCTTTAAGAGTAATCCTTCTACTTCCAGGACCTCTCCATCCATTCTTATTACCGAGATTTTGTACTTCAGACGGTATATTCTATCGTCCTGTCGGCACGAGCATGCATTGAAATTTGCATTGCCATGCTTTCACTTTTTGAGACCGATCAGGTTCTCGATTGTTCTTCACAGAAAGTAACATTGTCAATAATCCAGGTTCTGCTACATTTGTCCCTAAGGCTAGGGTGCCCGAATAAAGACTATAAACAGCCAAAGCCGTGCGTATTTTATTGAAATCAGGCTCGGTTTATTTTCAGCAGCACTTTCGGTGGGAAATAATAAAGAGAAGAAAATCCGGCCCAAAAAACTGATCTTCTGTCCGCACGACAAGGCTAGGATCCTAAGACCCATGTGAACGAATCCTTTAGTGCAGGTGTCAGTTTTAATAGGTACTAAGGCTATAAAGAGATAATGATAAGAACCTCAGTCTCTCAGCCACTGCGGCGAGCATGGATCCGCTGTCGTCTTCCATAAATATTGAGCAGTTGGCTATACCCGAGACGTTGTATACCCATTATTTTAATTAGCGCCATAGGGTAGGGACAAGATATTTTATTGCAAAAGTCAACAAACCGCATTAGCAACGAATACACTAAAAATAATTTGTGGTCTGAGTTTTGGCTAGATTTTCTGGCCTACCCCACTGAATAGGCTAATAATGATACACTGAAAAGAATAAAAACAAATGACAGATCACATACCCAGTACCAGTAATACAAACATATTTATTACATTCAGTCTTCTCGATGCTTCGCAGACGTTAGAATGCAAAAGATTCAGAAACGGCAATGGTGGCATTCGGGTCCAGAATTGCATGAACAAGGATGCATTGGGACAAGACAGGGACTGATGTTCTATACACAGTTGCAGTATATAATCTGATGGAGTGTGATATATTTAAAGGATACCTCGCAATACATATTGTTTCTGCTAAGATGTTCTGGGATGATGGACTATTTTAAAACTTTGCTAAGGTTATGGAAAATTACATAAGGCTTCGGCTGTTTTTAGCCTCTTTCAATGTATTTTGCCTTGGATGACAAACTCGGTAAAAATTTGCATACCCCTTCTTCGGACCAATACGCTTCTCGGAAACAATAAACGCGATAATCGGTGTAATGCCAATAGAGGGGATGGGATACACTTGTGAAGTATAGAATTTCGGGAACGAGATGTTGGATGAGAATACTGCTGAAGTAGCATGAATTACTATATTAAGTGCGACGTGTACTTTTCCTTAGCTATCTTCCAAATTCAAACTAAGTAGACCCCTCTCGCTCCTTCAAGCACACCTCTCACTATTTACTGTTGATGTTCCAGTATTCAGAACTATCTGAATACTGTAAAACTAAGCTCTGCTTTTAACAAATAAAATTATCCACGTCTTCGGCCGTTTTAAGCCTTTTCCCATGCCCATTGACTTCTAGCAAAAACTCGGCAAATTTCAGATAACCGGTTTTACGCATTAGTAGCATCATACGCGAGCACTCGTCGGGAGCATAATACACTTGGAAAATAGTGAATTGTGGCAAGTGCAAAGATTAGTGAAGTGTCGTTTTAATAATTAATGAATGCAGTTACGGAAGGTTGAATTGGCATTATAGGTACGTAGGGTCCTTTCATCGAAAGCTAAAGGAATTTTCCCGATCGTTAAACTCCCGTAAACCACTCATCCTTCATCGTCGTAACCATCCACTCCCCCTCCAAACACTCCTTTTTGACCCTATCTGATTCTTTGCATTCACACATGAGGTGTACAATATCCTCATCTATATCTCCAGACGTGAGGCAATAGTAAGGACCAATCCGACTTAATCGACATCTTGTTGCTGAGACGTTAGCCCTAGGCAAGAACAAACAATCTGGTAGAACGTCCGTCTCCCTATCTCTGTGATACGACCATGCAGAGTCGAATATATTCTGATACCCTACCCGATGCAAACGAGCGGAGGAGGAGCTACGCAGGACATCATAATTGTTATCTCGACAAACAGGTGTATCGCGGTAGAACTCCGCAGAAGAATCCGAACCCCGTCTGAATTGTCTTTTACAGCTGATTGGTTGTCTGCCACACTGACGTCACGTCTGACGCGCTGTAGAGTGGGCTCTCCATGCCAGCAAGGCATCCTACGGTTTTTCACCTCGTATGAGCAATGGCGTAGGGGGAAGTAGACGGGTATCAACTCAAACCTCACAGCACGTACATCTAGCTCCGCTCAGTTTTATCGGGGTATCCATAGTCGCTGCATGGGGCCAAAGACGGAGGTTCTATCAGATTATTTGTTCTTGCTCTAGGCGAACAAACTTTCACCTCTATGTGCTTCCATAGAAAGTTCGCTTGGCAATACAGTAATTACCCATCGTTGTCCGTTGCTTTCCTTCACTTGACCTTCTTGAAGGCCGTTCATTCTAATAATGTCCCAGTAAAGTCTGAATGGAAAAAGAAGGAAATTTCTCCTGGGAAATAGGCGGATGATAATGTAGGAACTTGCCCCATCGCTAAACATTCTAAATGGACTGTTGACTGGACTGTTGACGGACGTTTCTTGGGACATGTTTATCACCCAATGATTATAGTAAATGAAGTGTTATTATAATGTCTCTTGGGTTCTTGAAGTCTAATGGGAGCGACTCTGTGAGCGTGTTCCGCCGCTCTACCAATAGTAACTATTAGTTACTATTTCCGTTCCAGCCTCACTAAAAGTTACTACGCTGACCGTTCCAACCTTCTCAAAATAGTAACTATTTGCTTACCACGCTCGGGAGCGTAGTTAGCGTAGTAACTACGCATCTCTGTAACGTGATTGGTCGGATCACTCGCGGCCTGATATTTGACCGACAAAATTTAAAAAGCGTTCCAGCCTAGCGTAGTAACCACGGCGACTAGCGTAGTAACTACGGTAAGTAGGGTGGAACAGGCTCTGTGTAGGCCCTTTGCGTTTTGCTCGAAGGAACTCTTTGAACTGATCAGAAATGCGGAAAGTATGAGAGAAACCGTTTCTAGTAAGAAGGGATGATTATTGTGAACACTACTTTTCCTCAAAATCCTAACACCAGCCAAAACTTTCACAAGTTAAAGAAATTGAATTCACCTTTCAGTGCAACTCGTCCTTCTTTTTCGCTTCTTTTTCAGTGGCTTCTGTCTGCAGGTGTTTGCTTAGTCGGTAGGCGTTAGCGGACAACTTCATTTTCACCGGGGGGGGGGGGGGTAGCCGGAACCTCAAAATAACATCCTATCAGCATAGGAAATGGAAAGCACGCTGTATACGCTACACAGATTACTACTTAAAATTTGTTAAAGTCTTCATTAGCATTAAAAGGAATAGGCACGCCGTCCGGATTGAAAGACGTCTGGATTAGAGACAGCCATTTCCGGAACCCCTTTCCGAGTGACATCCCTGGAAACGAAATTATTCGCAACTATACTTTCAATTCGTTTTGGACGCGTGACTCTGATGGAATGTTGCCCGGACGATGTTTGTTGCATGAACTCAAAGAACGAGTCAAAGAAACTCGCCACATCTTGTGGACCCCAAGCAAATACAAAAAGTGGTGACGGCGTCGGAAAGATCACGGTGAACCCGAAGGCTAGGCGGACCAGACATTTTTGGCATTCCGACATGTGTAGTAAGTCCTGATGATTCCAGTGTAGACAAGTTTGACAAGCAGTAATTGCTTTACCTTGAATATGCTCTTTTCTGTTCGAAATACTGCCAAGAATAAACTACTACCGCAAGTTTTCAACAGGTTGTTCCGTATCAAAACTCAGATCCTAATCCCATCTTCATCCCCAACTTCACACCAACCAATAATATTGTAGATATCATCCCCTTTACTCCCAACTATTTCCACGATTAGCTTGTCTCTTTCCAATCTCATAAGTTAGCCTACTTTTAATATCTCGATAGACTCTAATTAACGTTACAACACGTTTTATCCTTTAACATAAAGACTGTCACCAGAGAAAAAAGGTCGTTGTATCGACGTCATAAATCGTCCGCGAATGTGTAGTAAAACTCTATGCCCTCTACCCTCTTTCTTCTTTCGGGAAATTTCGAAACGCGCCATAACGTTGGAAACCGCAAATCCCTCCAGTTACAGCGTTTGATCCCCACCAGGTCCATATCCAGGAATTTATTTCGGGGGGGGGGGTCGCCCTCCGATCGGACCAAAAAGTACAAAAAAACATAGAGCAGAGGTTAGAGCCTATAAAAAGACATTATTTTTGTATGTTTCGGGGGAGATTCAACCCCCTAACCCCCCTGGGTACGTCCCTGATCTCCACCCTCGTTCCTTTCCTGCCTTATGAACTTTTATCTCCACCCTCCGTTCCTACTATGACGGAAATAAAGATTAGAAAATTCAAACAGAATTTACATTAAAAATAAACACTTTACTTCAGAAGGTCTCACGTTCCTTCATTTACTAGGAATTCTTGTATTCTAAATATATCTGCATCCTCGTTCCTTTCCGCGATTGGAAAAATCCTAACACGTCCTAAGCTGAGAAAGTGGAATTCCAGGAAATCGATACGGGAACCGCCTTCCTTTAGGCCTCACTGGTCGATCAGATGACACAGAAATGCGGCTTCATTAGGTGACAAGCTTCTAATTAATTTGGTCTTAAAGAAGGGACTTCATCTTATTTTAGTTCAGAAATGGGGCATAATATTTTTTGGTGTCGCTAATCGGATCCCGATGAAAAATTTCCGAGGATTAGTCGTATGGAGTAATACAAAAAAGTAGCATGCAGTGGTAACTGTTGCTACTACATGCTACTACTAGCAAACTGGATGCTATCGGATGCTACCACGTAAGATTAACCCAGTCGGAGGCATGTTTATCAAAGTATTCCATACTACTACTTATCGTAAATCAGACTATTCCATACTACTACATACCATTCCATGCAACTTTTTCATACAACTACACAGTCAAAGAATTTTTCATCGGGATAAATCACAAAAAATAAGAAAAATGTTTGAGCAATATTTCGGCCCTTCTTGGCAAGGGTCCTCTTCAGGTTGTAGCTAGAAGAACGAACCTGCAAAGTTATACTTTTCTAAGATTGCTTGTTATTTTTAGTGCAGAAAATAATAAATTGAGAATAGTAGAAAAAACAAAAATTCAACCCAATAATTCAAAATTGCAATCTTTTGCAAATTAGTTTTCTAGCTACAGACTGAAAAGGATCCTTGCCAAGAAGGGCCGAAACATCGCTGGAACAAATCACAGTTCACCTACCCGGTTATTGCAGCATGAAGAAGAAATAAAGTTTTGTATGCTTTTGTCGGGCGTTGGTGAACTCGTCGGCACATCGGGTTATTTTTATACGTAAGAATTAAAACCCTGCAAACATTTGTCGGGCAAAGACTGAAGAAATCGTATTCGGCATGCTTTTGTCGGCCCTCGGTGTTCACTTGCCAAGAAGGGCTGAACTCTCGCTGAAATCAGTCAGCTGAACTCAGCTGACGTATTCGTTTAACGCCCTTGGATATGATTACCAGTCAGCCTGGGCATAAGGGAGACTTAGGGCGATAGTATATTTTTACAAATGCAGGGCCACACCCACACCAATGGTAGGTGCAGAAATATGTGATTCGATTGGTTGTTGCAGCTGGTTTTCAATCTGTAGGAAAATCCCGTCCAACCGATGTGATTACCGGACAGAGCACTGAGAAAGTGGAAATTTTACATGGGTGTTGCTCAGCACTGAATTCAGATGGGAATTTGCATGCATTTCTTAAATTCGAAATTGGAGCCGAATTCCGGTAATAAAAATAAAACTATTCCGAAACCTTTAGCGCGTCGATTTCACAACCGAAGCTCTCATAGGGCTCCTGCGTCTACCACAAATCCCTGAATTTGGATAGGCTATTCACAACGATGGGTATATCCATAGTTCAAATAATGCCAAACGCCGGTTTAAACAATGGTGGGCACCCCCTAACCCCCAAAACTGTTGATCGTTTGAGTGGAGTTCAGAAATCAACCAATCAGCGTTCTTTTGTTGGTCGTGGTCCAAAAAATTAGCCGCGGCCTTTGGGAAATACACCAGAATTTTTGTTTTCCAAAATCCCAAGGAACTCTTAAGCCTTCCAAAAATTAGAACCGAACAACTTCGGGGGCAGGATTAGGTTGCCCAGCATTTGGCATGTGGCAACCGGTGTTTGGCGTAGGTATTTCCACACGCGTGTATACCCAGCGTTTTGCGTAGCCTGTCCGAAAATCAGGAATCGTGGTAGACGGGCGTGTATTTAGCTTGAAATGAATTTTGAGGGGTGGGGGGGGCTAAGGAGATATAATCAACCAACACAAAATATATGTGTAGCCGTTCTGTCGGAGGATTCGAGGACTGACAAAGGCGAACCTCGATGAGACAAATGCGTGCCGTGCGATAATCGTTCTGGCGGAAGTGAGTGTGACACATCAGTGACATCACCGGAACGTAATTCACTAGTTATTTCAATTCGGCAAGAGGCGGTGACTTTGCTGTGGCAGCCGCCGAAATCTTCTCATTCGAAACTACGGTCCAGGAGCATCTTTGGCGAGTTATGATAATACAATGCCTACACAATGCCCAGAGCTTTTTTCAAAATCGAGAAAAGGAAAGTATCCAGCTAATTCTGTCATTTTCAGTACCCGTTGGGGGAAAAGGAAATATATAAAAAATTGCTAATACTATTATGTGCCCCTCGGTACAGACTGGATTCGAGTCACCCTTAGACAAATGGGAATGTGTGGGTCAAGGGGTCAAGCTAGATTTACGCTTTACCCCCTACATCCTTGGTGTTTCCTCCGAACTGATTCCTCTCACCGTTGAAGCACCCTCTTTTCCCCGTTCCGTAAAAAAAATCAAAAAATCATTGTATTGTAAATACTATTCTGCGACCCTCGATGCAGACTGGATTCGAATTACTCTTAGAAAAGTACGGGTGGGTGGGCTAATTCAGCTTTAGACTTTAGCCGTTTAATCCCTTTCTTATTACTTTCCCAATCCTGTCCTCTCGTTACATGAAAGTTTACTTCGTCAGACCAAGAACCGAAAAAGTTGGTAGTAGTTCGGTGCTTTGCGGAAGTAAGAATTTCTAGGCTCTCGCGTACATATATCTGCGTCATTCCGATGCCCCGTTGTACAATCTTCTTTTCATCTCTTGTTGAGCAGCACGAAATCACTAGGATCTTCGGAAGGGTTTGAACAGTGCCTTTAATCGTTGTTGTTTTTTCTCAGAATATTCACTGTTCACGAGATTCTTTTTGTTTGTTTCTTTCCTTTCTTCTTCTGTTGTTCTTCCGCTTTTGATATCCCTGTCTTTTGAGCCGGCAATAAAAACATCCCTTCATTCATGAGGAAAAGTCATCAGTTGAAAAGGAAAAGGAATCTACACAGGAAACAATTACCGTAATTCGTGTCTAGGACTTACTGCACAAGTTGTTCATTTCATTTTTATTTATTCATTAAAAATCTGAACACGGCGGGAGTCAACTCTCTGATTTTACGTCACAAATCCTATGAATAATAGAAAGTCAGCAGAAACTGCTGAGTCCCAAGGGTTCCAATTTACATCAACAAATCATAGATACATTATAATTGTGAAAGGTCACGACTAGCTGCTTTATCAGCTCTAAAAAAGTAACTTGTCAAATTATCTTTATTACCGCATTTTATAAATAGGTACAATTCTCAAGTTTTGTTGTATTGTACATGACTCCGTTGAAACTGTGCGGTATTTAAAAAATATACAGAGGCTCCCCTACTTTTTGTTAGCCGCGCGCGGCCTCCTTGGCTTTTATAAGAAAGACAGAGAAGATTGCACAACCGGTCCTTCTGACCTGATGAACTCATGGAAAACAATAAGCGGGAGCCTGATCCGAAAGAACGAGACTTGGCAGATGCAAAGATGAATGAATCTTTTTACTACGGACATGGAGTGAATCAGGGTGCTAGATGTCCTTTAACTCGCGCTTTAGGCAGTATCATTTGCTTATTCGTGTCACTCGTTTCAGCCGGAAAGACTCTACAGATCTTCAATATCGAGATGAAATCCCGGATGAAGCAGCACAATATGCCTGATGAGGTCATTTTCTGGAAATGGGTCACAGTCAACACTATTGCAATCGTCACCGAGACGGCAGTTTTCCATTGGACAATGGAAGGAGACTCTACGCCAGTCAAAATGTTCGACCGCCATGCCTCCCTAACGGGATGTCAGATTATCAATTACCGGGCAGATGAGAAGCTGCAATGGCTGTTGCTTATTGGGATCACAGCTCAGGTAAACTGCATGCCGCTAGTCGGAGAACTATATCGGCTCTTCCCGTGTCCTTTGCCTTGGATGACGAACACAGCAAAATTTGCAAAACCGGTCTTCTGACCCATAAGCTTCTCAGAAACAGTAATCGGGAGTCTGCTACGTCACGTAAAGAGAACAAGCGTGATAATCAGTGTAATGCCAATAGAGCAGATAGGATACACTTGTGAAGTGTGAAATCTCGGGAACGAGAATGGATGGAAATACTACTGAAGTATTATGAATTAGTATCATAAGCACAACGTGTCCTTCAAATTTCTAAAGCCCTTGCCACCCCGAGATGTGAAGAATAATGCTCACCCACAGACTCGATCTCACTCTTGACCTGAACGGTCTCTAACCGATGTTTTAACAAGCGATCTCATGAATGTCCGTCACTCTCATCGGTGGTACCAGTCACGGAAGTTAAAGCGCTAGAGGAAGTCGGAGTCCATCGCTGATGGATCGTACAACCACTCGAAATTCATTCTGAGTATTAGCAGATCGAGTAGGGAGACTTTTAAGCTGAACCCAGTAAAGCTAGACTCTATTGCCAATAGCCTTAAGGGATAAAAAGTGAATTCATCTCTTGATCATCTTATTGTAAAGTTTTTTTCGGTGCTGTTGAAGCTGAGAATTTTGTCAGCGAAAGTTGGTTTGGGTTCGTTGTTCAGAGGAACCCATGTTCAGTTTATTTCTCATTTTATTTCAGCAAAACCGTGTCGTTGGTGCCATGCAGCTATATTCTGTCGAGAGAAAAGTCAGCCAACCGATAGAGGGCCACGCTGCTTCCTTTGCGCAGTTCAAGCTAGATGGCAACCAGGCACCTTCCACCATTTTCTGTTTCGCTGTCCGCACAGCAGCCGGAGGAAAGGTGAGCTGGTGGTTTCGCTATCGTTAGGGAGGGGCTGGATATATCCGTCTTGCATGAGTGTGACGGCAAGAGAAGTTCGGATTTATTTTGGTTGAAGCATCGTTTCATTAAAGGACACCTGAATGAAGAGTACCAAGTATCATCCCTAATTCCCTATCTGTTTTTCCGTTAACATTGCCTGCAGAAAACCCAATCCAAATACGAAACAGTGTTTCCAAGCTATGATTTTTGCTCCATTTTGCATCTGTCCTTATTTCAGTACCGAACAATTTTAGAAATGAACAAATGTCTCCAATCAACCCTTCTTCTGGAATAGTTTTAACTAGTTAAGTCCGAACGTATATCTAGAAGAAATTCCAATACGATCCGGCCAGCGCTGTACAAGATTTGAAAGAATTGCGCTTTTTGTCTTGGAGTCTGCATGTGCAAACCTCCAGAAACGAACATCCCTATTTTGAAAACGTCACGACCAGGAGAAGAATGCTCTCCGTGGCCATGTCTGTAAATGCATTCTCCATGGTGTGTTCAAGTATGGTTTCATTGTTCAGGTGTCCTTTAAGATGTATCTGTTTTGTTCGTAGTCTACTTGCGTACGATATGGCGTACTAATTTGACGTCTATTAAGCCCAGGCCCGAACGTCGGGGCCCCCTTTATGGTAGTTTAGCAAAAATTAAACTTTTTCTGTTGTTGTTTTTTTTTAACTTTTTTTTACGTACTTCGACTTTTGGAAACAGACAAGCAGACTTAGAAATAAAATACACAAGTAACCAACTATAGGCTACCGCTTTTACACATTATAATTTATACATACCACTTTGGACCCTGACCGGGGCGGGGCCCCTTCCGAGGTTGGTGCTCTAGGCAGCTGGCTAGTTTGTCTAGGCGGAAGTTCACCACTGCTTATGAATGAATGATTTTAATCCCAAAAAAGCCCAAGGGCCATGGCGGGAAACATAAAACAATAACAAAAAACAAAATATCATACACTTCAAAACAAACCAAAAATCAACTTCTATAAAAATAGTTCACGGTGGGTCATAGCTATCTTCAGGAATCTACCCAGCCTTCGGAGATCACCAAAACACTTACTAACCATAATCGAAATCAATTCCCTTTCATCCCAAACCTCCCGGCCAAAGACTTCCTTTCTTAATCCTTTCAGCTCCTCGCAATAACACATCAAATGTACCGCATCCTCCCCCTCAACACCACACATCGGACAAAAATGAGGACCAGTACCTTTCCTCTCTCGACCAATATACTTTCTCCGCATCCCCACTGGAAGAGCGTCCGCCCTAAGACTCACCATCCACCTTTTAGTTTCATCCCCAAATTTGTACAAGTTTTTAACAATGAGTTCTAGTCTGTCCTGTGTGTGTTTCGTTTTTCTGATTTTGTGTTAGACCATTTTCATTCTGAATTAATTATTGTTTTTCTGATTGACATTGTTTTGATAGCATTTATCTTGACTTAGACAACACGCCATTTGGCCAAAGCCACGATTTGTGTTGTTGTTTTGAAATAAACTGAAGTCTGGTTCCAGCTGCCCAGATTTTACACGAATCTGAACGGAAAACCCAAAATCTGGCAATATTTCTAAAGGAATAGAGGAAGTAGAGGCAGGGTTTGTCCTCACCATTCTTTAATTCCAGCTCCACATCATCGAGGTGGGCACACCAGCTGCTGGCAACCAACCATTCCCAAAGAAAGCTGTTGACGTCTTTTTCCCACCGGAAGCCCAGAACGACTTCCCAGTTGCCATGCAGATCTCCCCAAAGTATGATGTCATCTACCTGATTACTAAATACGGTTACATCCATCTGTATGACATCGAGACCGGGACTTGTATTTATATGAACAGGATTAGTTCAGAGACCATCTTCGTCACCGCGCAGCACGACGCGTCGTCGGGAATCATTGGCGTGAATAGAAAGGGACAGGTAAGTTGCACCATCGATGTCATGATACTTGCAGTGAAGATGCTTTCATCCCTTTAAATGTCTCAGGAGTGTTTATACCAGAGCTGGTGGACTCGGACTCTGGACTCGTCTTTCACGAAGCTGTCCGTTCGCCACAGCTGCTGGACTTGTCTCGAGACGCCTTTTTCAAGAGTTGCGTTTTTGCAAATACCGTGGTATCTGATACCACGGTCTAAAGTCGTTTTTGCAGGTATCGTGGTATCTGATACCACGGTCAAAAGGCGTTTTTGCAGTTATCGTGGTATCTGGCCAGTTATCGTGGTATCTGGAAAAGTCATTTCACTTTCATCAATTTTTGTCAGATTAGTGGGAAAGAAGTTTGGCATTTAGTGGTGTGACTTGAAATCAGTTTTTCTTTTGGGACGACTTCGAAAAGCGCAATTTCGGCAATTGTCGTTTTTGCAGAGCAACCGTATATCAGATACCACGGTAACTGCAAAAACGACTAATTGCAGATCAAGTTACCGTGGTGACAGATACCATGGTATCTGCAAAAACGCAACTAAGGACTCGGACTTGTATTTGCTGGACTCGCAGCAGCTCTGGTTTAGACTTAAGACAGTAGTTGCGTTTTTGCGGATACCATGGTATCAGTTACCACAGTAACTGAATCTGCAATTAATCGTTTTTGCAGTTACCGTGGTATCGGATATACGGTCCACTGCACTTTTCGAAGTCATCCCAAAAGAAAAACTGATATCCAATTACATCACTAAGTGCTGAACTTATTGCTCACCAATTTGACAAAATTTGATCAAAGTGAGATGACTTTTCAGATACCATGACCAGATACTACGGTCTGACCGTGATATCAGAAACGCCTTTTGACCGTGGTGTTAGATACCACGATAACTGCAAAAACGGCTTTAGACCGTATATCACATACCATGGTATCAGCAAAAACGCAACTAGTGTCAGCCAACTGACTGCTCGCACTGATATACAGTAGAGTTGCGTTTCTTTGAACGTTGTTTAACTTTGAACAGTGCCATCTTCGTAGATAGATAGATTTCTCCGAGGCGATTTGATCGAAACTTTAAAGATTTGTCATAATTACTACGATAACATAAGGCCTGATGTCCACACCTTCGACTACAACGGTCAAAGAGGACACAGCTTGAAACTGTGTGGTGAGAAATTAAGAAAAGACATTGGAAAATGGAGCTTCAGAAACTGGGTAGTTGAATGCTGGAATAATCTCCCTGAAAGTATGGTAAATGCCGAAAATATTAATCAGTTCAAAGCAGGTGTGAATCGTCACCTGGCTGAAATTCAGTTTAGCGTACGTAGTGTCTCGAGAAATTCATAGAGGCGAAAGCCGTTTTGCTGCAGTTATATTATTATTATTGTGCTGTCCTTATATTTGGTTTTATGAAACTTCTGATAGTGTTATTTATTTATTTATTTATTCAGTTATTTCCCTCAAAACTGAGGAGTACAATATTTAAATTATAAAAAAACCATTCCTGAATCAACTATAATCCTTTCAGTAAAATTCTGTGAAATACTATAAAAAATATACATCATTTCAACAACTAACTTAGAATTACTTACGTATCACACTAATCACTTGTTAAAGAATGGGTACAGGTTGTGGGTTAGGAGGGCTTCCGATGCTTTTTTATGAAAGTTTGTCAGCTTTTTCTTAAAAATTAAAACTGGGTCTTTTACTTTAAAATCAGAAACTATCTGTGAATTACTAAAAGAAATCGGGAACCCAAGGAGAAATTTGGAAAATTTGAAATATGATATTTTTATAGCAGAAATGTCACAAATTCGAAAATTTTCTACAATTGTTGCAGCAAAAAAAACGTGAGGTACAGCCACGGCAGTAAACGATGACCCGAGGATATCTTTCCTGTATCGCCCACGAAATCGAATTAGGAGGCCAAATGCCTTACGAATTCTATCTTGAATATGACTGACAATTATAGACTGAGATGCATTGGCAGACGATGCATATGGGATTCCTAATTACGTCACTATATCACATGCTGGAAACCTAATCCCGTTACCAGGAAACCTAATCCCGTTTTTGTTCTAAACTGAAGGATAGCTTGTTCGCGTTTTTGGAAAGTTTTCTATAGTGACTCCGCGGCCCTTATTGGGCGAAATACAGCCATTTGCCTCAATTCGAGCTTAAACGCTCGTTGACCATTTAACTTTTGACTGACTCTTTTTACTTACTAGGTTCTATCCGTGAGCGTCGATGAGGAGAACATCGTCCCATACGTTACCAACGTCCTCAACAACACGGACTTGGCTCTTCGGATCGCTGTCCGGAACAATCTTCCTGGCGCGGAAGAGCTGATCGTCCGGAAATTCAACACGCAGTTCCAGTCAGGACAGTATACGGAAGCTGCCAAGGTAAGGCCTTCTTCAGCGGTTTCAAGCCAGTAGTTGCGTTTTTTGCCGTCATCCAGTTAACCGACCTACAAGATTTCCCACTATAAGTCGTTTTCTTCCTTCGGTTAACCGACCTGTTTTTATAAGCTTTTTTTTTGCTCCGTTCGCCGGTCGGTTAACCGACCTGTGGACTGAGGTGGGAGCTCCATCCAACCGACCTACGCTGTTGGCACGGCGCGAAATTCAAAATTCTCATTGGAGAGATAGGTGCCGGCGACGGGAAGACGCCATTTTTTCTTATAAGCCGTTTTTTAGAGCTTAGTCGAACCGACCGGCGAGACGAAAAAACGGTCAATAGTGGCAAATAGGTAGGTTAACCGACGTATGGAGAAAAGGCAAAAAACGCAACTAATATCTTTCCAGGCCCGGGCATAAAGAAGGCCCCTTTTGTTAAAGGACCCTTCATATCTGTAACGCTAATGCAACCTGCTTCCGTCACTGCATTCAAACCTGGAGACCCAAACATTATGAACCAGCTAACGACACCTCACTAATCTTTGCACGTTGCCCCATGCGCATTATGCTCCCGATGAGTGTTTGAGTATCATGCTATTGATGCGTAAAACCGATTTTCTGAATTTTGCCAAGTTTTTGCTAGAAGTCGGTAGGCCTAGAAAAGGCCTAATACATCCAAAACCTTGGTTAATTTGTTAAAAGCAGAGCTTAGTCTTACAGTATTCAGATACTTTTGAATATTGGAACATAAACAGTACTTGTGCGAGGTGTGCTTTAACGAGAGTTGGGCACCCTTTCCTGGTAACTTTATCTTAGTTGTATTTTGCCTTTTTAACGTACTATGACATAATGGACAAGCAGACTTGAAAGTGGAATAGACTGTTACCAACTGTACTTTTTACACAATATATCATTATCATTTACCATTTCCTTGCCTGGGCCCTAAGCAGCTGCCTAGGGAGGAGTTCGCCACTGTGTCTTACCAAAAACTATTTCGTTCGGAATCCGGTGAACTCGTTGAGAAATCTGGAACGAATTCGTCGGATTCGATGTGTTTGGTAAAGACAAAATGTAGGATGAGAAGCTGTGCTGGCATTTTACATTGTCTTGAGTAGTTTATTAAACTTTTTATAACTTTCACGAAGTTGGTGACTTTAACCTAGAATTCCGAACGTAAAAACAGAAATCATACTTGATATTGGCCAGAATTCGGTAAAAAATTAACTCATTTTGATTTAAAAAAAAGGTAGATTTACACAAGGGCGCCGAAACACAAAATGTTGCTGCGTCACTTCTTGGATGACGATTCAGCCGGAATCATCGAAAACCACAATAGAAAGAAAAGGATATCTGATTAAATGGACGTTCTCTTTTGTGATCCCGCAGAAGCCTTTGCCCTTGTTTGTGTCTTTCTTTTTGATGGGGCAGTATTTTGACGGCGAAGGTCGGTTAGAATTTTCTACCAAACCTTAAAAAGCGGTTATGGCGCCGTGCACACCATAATTTCTAGTTTATACCGTTAGAGAAGATCTGTTCAGCACGATAACAAGTACACCCGGTTCTTGGCAGTGCGAAATCCCTCAAATTCCTCCAAACAGTTCTGAGAATCGTCCGTCTTTCGACACCTCACACCCGTACCTTCCTTCGAAACGGAGCATGCAACAGAACGCTGCAAGTCATCAGTCATCACACCCGGTCTTTCGACTGAGGCACAAACCTGCATGTTCGTACACGCTCAGAGTACCGTCCGTCTCTCCGGCTGTATCACCCGCAGCTCTTCCGGCGTTTCCGGTGTTCGAAAGAAGCTCCCGAGACACCGCTGGTCTTCACCGCTCCAAAGGGCGTGTTTCCTGCATCCTCGCTCGTTAATCCCACTCGGATAATAGCTGCGTTGTCCCACTCAACTAACTTCTTTCTTTTAGGTCGCTGCCAACGCCCCACGCGGAATACTTCGCACTCCAGCGACTATCCAGAAGTTCCAGCAAGTCGTAGCCGGGCCTGGACAGTCTCCACTTCTCCAGTACTTCGGCATCCTGCTCGACCAGGTAACTCTTCAAATTGTGTTTCAATTTGTCAAAGTACGTCGGGGCAGGGCAGTGGGACCATCAGCAACCCTAGCTTCGCCGTTTCCTGCTCCTGACTCTTTTAACCCTGGTGGCACCAGCAGTGGCTTGGGCTTCTTCCATAGTCAGTGGCTGATGTCTCAGGCTGTCCCTGACGCTTACGATTAAAGTCTGGTCTTCACCTTCCGGAATCTGGGCTTCCAGATTATTCTTTGACGTCTTCTGCAAATTGCATCTGGAATATTAACAGGTCCGAAAGTATATCAAAATAATCCGGAAAAAAGGGGCTTTTGAACTTCCAGATTTCCGGAATTTTTAAGTGTCACAGAAGAAATTAAAAGAAAATCTCGGAGAATCTGGGAACCCAGATTCCGGAAGGTGAAGACCCAACTTAACCCTGGTGGCACCAGCAGTGGCTTGGGCTTCTTCCATAGCCGGTGGCTGATGTCTCAGGCTGTCCCTGACGCTTACGATTAAAGTCTGGTCTTCACCTTCCGGAACTTCCGGAATCTGGGCTTCCAGATTATTCTTTGATGTCTTCTGTAAATTGCATCTGGAATATTAACAGGTCCGAAAGTATATCAAAATAATCCGGAAAAAAGGGGCTTTTGAACTTTAAGTATCACAGAAGAAATTAAAAGAAAATCTCGGAGAATCTGGGAACCCAGATTCCGGAAGGTGAAGACCCAACTTAACCCTGGTGGCACCAGCAGTGGCTTAGGCATCTTCCATCCTTGGTGGCTGATGGGTCAGGCGGCAAATGTCTACATACCCAAATCGGATTTCTGATCCCTCGTACCATATTGCAGAAATCCAAGTGGCTGTTCCGCCGCCTGAACCGGCACAACTTTTAAAATTCAGTGCTGGCTTTCCGATTGTGGGTAACAGTGATTTGTCTTGTTTCAGGGTCAGCTGAATAAGTACGAGTCCCTAGAACTCTGCCGACCCGTTTTGGTCCAGGGGCGCAAACAGCTGATTGAAAAGTGGCTGAAGGAAGAAAAGTTGGAATGTTCCGAAGAGCTGGGAGACTTGGTGAAGCAAGTCGATCCGACCCTTGCGCTTTCAGTCTATCTCCGAGCCAACGTCCCTATGAAGGTTAGTAGCATATTTGGGGAAAAAGAAGGGGGGGGTCAGTTGGGCTCAGAACTGTGATTTTTGAAATGCCAAAAACGTCAGTGACGGATGCCTGTGACTTCGTAAAGTTTGTTCGTCCGTCTCTCCGTATTTGTTTTCGGCACGGATGGATAGTCCGGTGGTTAAAACCAGTAGTTTACGAACGAACATGATTTTTTATATTCTTTTCGTGAAAAGTATTACCCCGCAGCCCTTCGGCTGTCTCGATCTTGGTAGCGTCGAGCGGTGGGGAATACGCAACTCTCCTCGGAGACGTGTGGGGTTCGTAGTCTTTCCGTTTGGATTCCGTTTAACACTTAACACGTCACGTATATTCAGGATAGGTACAAGACTTCTTCTATAGTAACTTTCAGCACAACTATAACTTTTGGACTTCTTTGTAACTTTTGAACTTCTTTCGGACTTCTTTGGTCCAGGAGCAGCAGGTCTTTTTATGGCACTTGCAGCTTCGCTCAAGTGCCATATACCGATCACTTTTCCGTCGGTCGGTCTGTCGGTCGGTCGGTCCGGTGATCGCGAGTTAGGGTACTTGCAGATGTGCTAGGACGATGAAACTTGGCAGGCATATCAGGGACCCGACCAAACTAACTTGCAAATTGTCACTTCCGCGATCCGACCACCGTGGAGGGAGTAGAGGGCGGGGGAATCCTGAGAATTTAGTAGTTTTTGTAAAACCCCTACCCCTTTCTACACACTAGTAGGTCTGCGCGCGGCGTGACGTCACTCTTTGCATCGGATCACTCTGTTAACATTGGAAAGAGCTAGTGCATTCGAGGGTCAAAGGGGTTTGTATATGTGGTGCAGTGCGGGGGAATATGGAAAATTGAGTGTTGTGTAACTTTCGAACGGGTGATCGGATTGGGACGAAACTTAATACCTGAATGAATGACATATCTCTGATGTTCCATTTGAAGTTCGAACCGGATTCGACAGCTATGGGGGAGTTGGGGTGGGGGAAGACCCGAAATCTCGAGAAACGGTTATAATGGAGGGATCGGAGTAAAACTTGCTGGGAAGAACAAGAATCTGCTCCATATAAATCGTTCACACGTTTGGACTGGACCCGGACACTTCAATCAATCAATCAATCAATCAATAAGTATATTTCACATAATATTTCTGTATGACAAAAATAACCTTGTACGTCAAAACAAAATGGTTTTAAAAATACATAAAACAATGGTTAATGCAAGGTAAAATAAACTAAGTGTCAAACGCAAACACTTGGGGGGGGGAGGTGGAGGGGAGTTTCCCGGAATTCTGGTGATGACGGTTTTTGGGATTTTCATGACGAAACTTGGGAGGCGTATCAGGGACCCGATCAAACTGACTTGTAAATAAAAATTCACTCGATCCGATAGTCGTGGGGATATCGGAGGGAGGGGGAATCCGGAATATTTAGCCATGCGTAACTTTGGAACGGGTGATCGGATTCGAGTGAAATTTAATAACTGAACAGAGGGCGTGCATGTGGTGATCTTTTTCATGTCCGGACCGGATCCGACAACAATTGGGGGGGGGGGAATACGTGACCGGATTGGACTGGAGAGATCGGGATGGAACTTTGTGGGAATAACAAACAAGTCCAAAACTGAACCGGATTGGCTCCGGCGACTGTGGGGGGAGTTTGAGGGGCGGGTCCGGAATTCCGGTGATCGCGAGTTAAGGTACTTCCAGATGTGCTAGGACGATGAAATTTGGCTGGAATATTAGAAATTCGACAAGATTGGCTTAGAAATCGCCACTTTTCAAATCCGACCATTCCTTAAAGTACCAATCATGACCGCAAATTAAGAAAAATACTTTTAAGCAAAATATGCATTTCCATCATCCAAATGAGCTCATGATAATTTTTGCCTCAAGGGTTTTGCTTACAAATGAAGTTCTAGCTACCTTAAAGTGTGCATCTTAACCGCAAGGTCGAAAAGTACTTTTTATCAAACGATACATCTCAACCCACGATCAGTTGTCCCACAAGGGTTTTGCAAAAAATAATTTCTTGCACCCTTAAAGTGCGCATTTTACCCGCATTAGTGGAAAAAAAAATACTTTTGATCATACGTATATATCAATGATCCCTAAGAGCCTGCTATCGTTTTTGCCTCAAGGGTCTTCCTTACAGATGAATTTCTAGTGCCTTTAAAGTGCGCATCATTACAGCCAAGTTCAACGATAAAATACTTTTTCTCTAGCTCCCTTAAAGTGCGCATCTGAACCGCACAGTCGAAAATTACTTTTGATCAAATAATACATCTCAACCCTTGCAAGTGCCATATGAGCTTACAGCTCTTGTTATATCTTTTCTTGGCCACAAAACTTGCCACAAAAGTCTCACCGCAATCCTTGTCTCAGGTAAACCGCATTATTTTATTAGCCCACAACAAGCCGATTAGACGTGAGAACACCTAGGATGTGGAATCAGGTCAAGGCTTTCAGGTCAAGGCTTTCTTAACTCGGTTTTGGAACCAAGTAATGGCTTTTCTACCGATGATGTGGTACTTTTATTATAGGTTCGCGGTTCAGTATTTCCAATTAAACTTACAGATAAACTTCTCATCCTAAGATTCTTGTTGTCATGTACGCTTTGTGACACGATGTATCTGGTTTTAAGGAGTCTGTTAGGAAATATTGCGTGTTTACGGTATCCGGCAAAGACTGAAAATCTGCAAGGCCAAAATGTCAGTACTAGGAAATTCAATAAATATCGTGGCGTTTATGTGGCGTTTTAGATGAGAGTTTTATTCATTTAAGGACAAATTGCCAAGAACTTAGAGAATTAAGAACGGAGTTTCTGCATAAATCGAGTTTTGCCAAGAACTAAGGGGATGGTGAAGAATGGGTAGGTCAGCTGGGCCATACGCTATCTGTATACGTGACAGAATATTTCCGTCATTACCATTTAAGTGTTACTTTTTCTCTTAAAGTGATGTTGCAAACAATGTTTAGTGTTATGTTTTGCAGCAACTTGATACTAAGAGGTTCATAACACAGTGTTCAGTAATACATCGGCAGATAGTGTGTTATCTTAAATCTGCTGAAATTGGGAACCTTGTATACATGCTATGAAACTTCTAACAGTGTGGTTCTACCTAACCCTTTAGTTCCGTCATTAGTTGGGCGCGCTGACAACACTGCAAACAGGAAACGTTTGAATTATTGTGCCAATAGTCCAGATGTTCGTCCCCCAGTGTTTATCTAGGTTTTCGTCTAATTTTGATTCTGGTTTGGTAGGTAATCCAGTGCTTTGCTGAAACCGGTCAGTACCAGAAGATCGTCCTCTATGCCAAGAAAGTCGGCTATACCCCAGACTACGTATTCTTGCTGCGCAGTGTCATGAGGATCAATCCAGAACAAGGTACGACAGCCTCCCCCCAAGCCTTACCAGAGAAATAGCAAAATAGTTTAAACTTTCAGGTCTGCTTTAAAGAACCCACCGTAATTGTAATAGTGATGCGCAAGATGTTGACATTCCATTTCAACCTATATGCACTAGTATAGCAGTCCCATTTTTGTAGTTCTTTCCAGTGTTGCCTTTGAATCGGCTCCTGCCAGCTTATCGGAGTTCGTCTAGTCGAGTGTCTTTTCTAACGTATATAGTACTTTAGGTGCGGTTTAGATGAATCTTCGTAGCTTTTACCCCATTATCAGAGTTCGTCCATGCAGTCGAATGTCTTTTCAGGTATAGTACTTTAGGTGTGATTATGATGAACCATCCGTAGCTTTTACTCATTCGGCCATTTCGCATGTTTGTCGTTACAAGGGGCTAAGCCAACTCACATATTTCAAGGTCTGGCCTTCGCACAGATGCTCGTTCAGGACGAAGAGCCCCTGGCAGACGTCTCTCAAGTCGTTGATATATTCCTGGAGAACAACTTGATCCAGCAGTGCACCGCCTTCTTGTTGGACGCCCTTAAGAACAATCGCCCAGCTGAAGGCCCTCTTCAGACCCGTCTGCTTGAAATCAATTTGTTAAGTGCACCTCAGGTATGTTGCGCTACTTTTTGGAGATAGGGGCGAAACACTGGTTGTGTGCCACATACGAGATCGGAACGACTGTGGTAGTTGCTGTTGACTCAGGAGACTGGAACACACCCTTAGTTTTTGTTTGGTTGCTCTGTATCTTGTTGGGCCTTCGACTACCGAATCCACGGATGTCTCCGTTCCATCCTTCGAGTCAGTCAATCCGTTAGTTTTATTTTGGCCACAATATCACTTAGCTAACACGGAGAAAAAAACACTTACGAACAATACGAGTAACATACAAACTATATGAAACAAAAAAATGGAACGAAATAAAAATAAAATACTGTTAAAAATGTTTTGTGTGAAACATGGGATGAATGACCAGGTACCACACTGAAGATTTGACTGGTGAGGAAGAAGCTTGGGTCTCGGATGGGTACTCTGTACTTTGGCGACAACTCTCTTGTCTCTTGTCCCGGAAGTACGTTTTATTGTAATTAGGCTTTTTTTTGCTTAAGGATTCAAGGATGACGACGGCAAAACAGCCTGTTTTGATTGGCGACGCAGGTCCTATGTAGTGGGCGTGAGTCAGGTTTATTTGATTTTTTTTTTAGTTTTACTCTTCATAAATGGCGAACTGCATATTCCATCACTGTACTGGGAGTCAAATAGAATACCCCCTTTTTTCAGGTTGCCGATGCTATTCTCGGAAACAACATGTTCACCCATTACGATCGTCCTCACATCGCACAGCTGTGCGAGAAGGCTGGACTGCTCCAACGGGCTTTAGAGCATTATTCTGATCTGTATGACATCAAGCGAGCGGTCGTCCATTCTCATCTTCTCAACGCTGAATGGCTGTTGAACTACTTTGGTACCCTTTCAGTCGAGGACTCTTTGGAGTGCTTGAAGGCAATGCTGACCGCCAACATCAGGCAGAACCTGCAGATCTGCGTCCAGGTAAACCAGTTCTGCTTTTTTAAGGTTGCTGATCTGCTGCGGTCATAAATTGATGCATGTGAATTCTCGCTTGCAAGCCGTTTAAGCTACGTGCACACACAGTGCGAAAATACGCGTTTGCAATTTGCGTTATTACGGGGAAACCTGCATGCGATGCGTGAACATTTCGTAGCGAAGGAGGCAATTTGCATCCGACAACGACTGTATGTGCACCAGGGCAAAATAACACTAGGGAGTAGCGCTAAGACCTATGCTTTCCATGCTTCGCAGTCGGGCTATACTCGTAGCGCCCCCCACTACGCTTGTGGGCTTTTAGAACGAGACAAACTTGCAGGTTGAGAAATTACTAGTAAAGCTAAGATGCGGTCTGTACACGTCGAGGAAACAGGGGAGTTGAAATTGTTCGAAAATTCACAAATGTACGTCCTTGCCAAACTCATTCAGGTGACGCAATTAGTCTGTAAAGTTTATGGCTCATTTTGTTCTCACTTTTTCTTTACTTTATATAGTTTTGCAATTGCATTATTTACAAAGAAAATCCAAATTTTCTTTAACGTTCCGAAAAATAACGTAAAACTGATTTAAATGTGTTCCGTAATTGCAAAAGAAAACATTGGTATAGTATGGAACACCTTCAAGTATTCCCACAAATAGTTAAGCTGTTACTTCAGTTTTCAAACGCTCACAAATTTTTTAAAAAAAAAGAGACTTTGAATGCTTTTTGTTTTAAAAAAGAGACTTTGAATGCTTTTTGTCAAAAGAAATAAAACGAAATTTTGTTTAAAAAAATCCAATCATTATTAATTTTTTCCTTTCAGATTGCGACGAAGTATTACGAGCAGCTGACCACCACTGCTCTTATCGAGCTGTTCGAGTCCTTCAAGTCCTTCGAGGGTCTTTTCTATTTCTTGGGATCGATTGTGAACTTCAGCCAGGATCCAGAAGTGCACTTCAAATACATTCAAGTGAGTTTTTCCGCTTCCGCATTTGGGGGATTTGGAAAGAAAAATTTGAAATTTTTTGGCGACCTTCTTCAGTTCGGGATGTTTCAAATGTAGGCTATGGATCACCGGGAGTGTTTTTTTTTTGGGGGGGGGGTAAGTAGCGGAGATATGATTTCATTCGTATAGTCAGACTTAAAAGTGTAGACGTCTGAAGTTATAGAATACCCTTTTTAAATAATTTGAAAGAGTATAAATTCTGGGTTTAGTGTTAAACTCATTCCCCTTTTAAGAGTTCGTTTTAAATATTTTTGAGTGCCATTTCACATATACGGGTGCCGTAAAAGGGATATTCAAGTATTGATTGTTGTATATTTCTTTAGGAGTGTTTGTTCTAAAGTTATCATAAGACTATCAAAGTTCTTAGCAAGTATTTGCTGCTAGATATTACGGAGAAATTGTCTCTGTCCGAAACAACGTACGCGCGTCTATCGCCTTCTCGTGGGCTTATTCGTCTAATTGGGTAGTTTTCTCATACGTGTTATGTTTTCCGTAATCATGTCTCTTTATTTCCCTTTATACTCCACTGTTCCTGAAGTTCAACAGCCTGACGAGGACCCAGTCACGCACAAATCCTCAATTTTTGGGCATGGTGCCCCAACGTCAGGGCATGCCCCAAGGTATGGGCATGGTGCCCCAACGTCAGGGCATGCCCCAAGGTATGGGCATGGTGCCCATACGTTGGGGCACCATGCCCTGGAGCATGGGCATGGTACTAGCATGGCACCCCCATGATATTTGGTTGAACTGAGATTGATTACATTCTTCCTCTCCTAGACCACAAGATACTTCATCTTATGTTCTATCTAACCTCTTTTTTAAATTTTGAAAATATTAGAGAACTTCCAAGAAATTTAGCCTTTAATGAAGACCACTTTTTCCTATTGGTTTACCTATCCATTTCCAGGGAAAAAAGGGAATTCATTCATGGCTAAATTTCTTGGAAGTTCTCTAATACTTTTAAAATTGGAAAAAGAGGTTAGATAGAACATAAGATCAAGTATCTTGTGGTCTAGGAGAGGAAGACAGCCCTATTTAGGTGTGTAATCAATCTCACTTCAACCAAATATTATGGGGGTGCCATGCTAGTACCATGCCCATGCTCCAGGGCATGGTGCCCCAACGTATGGGCACCATGCCCAAAAATTGAGGATTTGTACATGACTGCGAGGACCCTTCCAAGAAGGGCCGAAATATCGCGTCGATCTCTCTTCAGCTACGATGACAGATATGTCATCGTAGCTGATATATCTGTTTTTAGTATTCATTGAAGATATGTATTTTGGGGATTAAAAATCTTTTCCAAGAAGGAGATATAAGATTACATAATTATTATTATTATTAGTTTCACAAGCCCTCTTTTGAATTCTAGGCCGCTTGCAAGACTGGACAGATCAAAGAGGTCGAACGCATTTGCCGCGAGTCCAACTGTTACAATGCTGAGCGCGTCAAGAACTTTTTGAAGGAAGCCAAACTCACTGACCAGCTTCCTCTGATCATCGTCTGCGATCGCTTCGATTTCGTCCACGACTTGGTGCTCTACCTGTACAGGAACAACCTGCAAAAGTACATCGAGATCTATGTTCAAAAGGTACGAAGTCCCGAATCACCTTCGTCCATGCTCGAAGCCGTGAATATCCCAGTATATGACCGTGGATATTATTATTCTTATGTTTTATTGGTCCACCAAAATTGATGATAACAAAATAAATGATTATAATAAATACACAAAAACAAACGAGCACTAACGCAAACTCTAATCCATTCTAAAACTCTCTCATTCTAAAACTGTTCCTAAAGCCCTGTGCTACTACTGTAGTTGAGAGATCACTGTGTTTTATTTGTTTCCGGTCTTTTCAAAACTCTCTAGAGAGATGTGTCAGTCCCTTCGATCTTATTATTACTTATTTGCAAGATCCCTTCTTTTTTGCCCTTTTAGTACAAAAAGACACGCCTGGTTTTATGGTACAAGCTTCTAGACATACCTTTAGAAGTTTCTTCCTCAGATGGAAAAATATACTCAAAATCTCGTTTCAGCTTCCCGCACATCTAGTCTTTTGCACCTTCTGGGCACTTTTTTCGTTTGTTTCGTGGTTTGATCTTACTTTATTTTCATTTGTGTACTCTGCTGTTCTATTCTTGTTACCGGGCTAAAAAAAAATAAGGAAAAAAACAAACATAAATAAACATCATCTGAGTCGAAGATGAGCTTCCGCACCTGGATGGTATGGTCGTGGGACTGATGATTCTAATGGATGGTTTGTTGTTTATTCCGTCTGTTGCTGTCTGCGTTCTGTTCCTTAGGTTAATCCCGGTCCCGGTACGGTCGTGGGACTGATAATTCCGAGGGATGGTTTATTATTAATTCTTTACCTTTACCATACTGTCGTCTTGTCCTCAGGTCAACCCATCTCGTCTCCCCGTGGTCGTTGGCGGTCTCCTTGATGTCGACTGCTCTGAAGATATTATCAAGAACCTCATCTTCGTCGTGCGGGGTCAGTTTTCCACTGATGAACTTGTTTCCGAAGTTGAGAAACGCAACCGTATGAAGCTTCTTCTGCCCTGGCTTGAGGCCAGAGTCCATGAAGGGTCGGTCGAGCCAGCTACCCACAACGCGCTCGCGAAGATCTATATTGATTGTAACAACAACCCAGAACGTTTCCTCAGGTAAGACGTCATCCGACACTGTTATCAGTTTAGGTGAATGTGTATAATGATTTCGCGTACCGAGTCAGATCGGATGTTCACTAAAAAAAACAAGACCAAAGGTTCCGATGGGATCCCAAAAATTCAATATCTGATCCAGACAGTAAGGTTTTTTCCTCGCCAGGTCAAACAGCTAATCATCAAGAAAACCAAGTTCAGATATGGATTCAGCATGTATATTGACCCCTATAAGCCGATCGAAACGATCCTAGCCTACTTCTGTGAATTTTGCGGTTTTGGCGAAATTAAAGAACTACTTGTCCGGCAAAAAACTAAAGTTCAAAAACGAATTCAGCGTATCTCCTTACCCTTACATCCAACATCCCAACTTCAAAGAAAAATTTAACTTCTAACAAATTTTCCGGTTTCAACCGGATTCCTGAAGAAAATGATTGTCATACGGATTCAGCATCTTTTCTCACCCCTAGATCTATCATCTAATCAACTTCAAATAAAACTTTTACTCTTAACAAATTTTCCGGTTTTGGCCGGATTCCGGGCTAACTAATTGTCTGGCGAGAAAACAGTTTTCGTATTATTGTTCAGCATACCTTCTTACCCCTACATCGAATATCTAATCAACTTCAGACAAAAATTTTACTTTTAACAAACTTTCCGGTTTTGGCCGGATTCCGGGCGAACTACTTGTCCGGCGAGAAAATGGTTTTCATATTCGTGTTCAGCATGCCTTCATACCCCTAGATCCAACATCTAATCGACTTCAAATAAAACTTTTACTTTTAACAAACTTTCCGGTTTTGGCCGGATGCCGGGTGAACTAATTGTCCGGCGAGAAAATGGTTTTCATATTCGTGTTCAGCATGCCTTCTTACCCCATAATCGACTATCACATTAGCTGTTTAAAAATATTTTGCTTGTCCCTTAATTTTAACCCCCACCCATAAATGTAGGGCTACATGGCCCATCTGCGAACTCGACCTTACTCTTGACCCAAAGAATGCTCACACCAAGTTTCATCAAAATATCTCATTCCCTTCGAGAGTTATCGTGCTTACAGACGGACGGACGGACAACTTTTGCGATGTCATAGGTATCCCTCCACTTACGTTTTGGGATCCCAAAAAGAGGCTGCTGTCACAACTTTAGCGTTTGAGGAGCTGTGGGGGATGTACCAAGATCGGTCGAAATGGGGAGTAATGTTGCTGCCTGATGCGCGAACACGCGCTGGAGGACCTAAGTCTGAGAAGATCTCATGCAGATTGTCCAAACAGTTTGCCAATGTGGAGCTGTTGTCTACCTGAAAGCTACCACTGATGTCCCATTCTTTAGGAAGGGATGTACAAGTTGGAACGACGGTGGTTAGGCTTTGTTCACTTCATTTCACTTTATTTTCTGAAAAATTTTCGTACGAAAAATAGGAAATGTCAACAGGCCCAACAGAAGGACGTAGAAGGTCTTGCTAGCCTGAGCCTCGTTTTTGGTGCACGCTGCAAGTCCACTTCTCGGCCGCTTCCGGACTAATTCTTTCTACATCCGTTTTTGCACTGCAGTGCTTCCGAGGGAGACGGTAGCGCTTCTCGAGAATCGCGGACTTGCTCACCGACCAAGTCCGTGCTTCCCTGCAAGATGCTGCTGCTGCCGAAGAAACAGTGAACCCAAAAACGGATCTTGTGGAAAAGCACGGAAGTGCTGCAGCAGCGATATTGCAACAAAAACGAGGCTCTGGTGTTTGGGTGGAGGTGTTGGGAAGTCCTGGCGTAGTGTTTGAAAAGGCTGTAGTGGCGGATCTTGCTGGTTTAGTGTAGTGTAATTTAAGGCGAGCTTCATTTATTATTATTCGACAGGCCGATGTCCCGAAGCCCCGCTCAGTAAATTTCTTTTCTTTGTCGCTTTCTATATAGAATACATTTTCTTCAATGAGTTCTTCCAGCTTTTATTATAAAAAGTAAAGCCCTGATTGACGCTGGAATTTTATTTTCAGAGAGAATCAGTTCTACGACAGCCGAGTAGTTGGCAAATACTGCGAGAAGCGTGACCCTCATCTCGCTTGCGTTGCCTATGAGCGCGGCCATTGCGACATTGAGCTGATCAACGTTTGCAATGAAAACTCCCTCTTCAAGTCCGAGGCGCGATACCTTGTCAAAAGGCGTGACCCAGAGCTCTGGGCTGAGGTCCTTCAGGAGACAAACCCACATCGTAGGCAACTGATAGATCAGGTAAGCCCCCTCCCCCATTGTCTTTTGGCTGTTTTGTCTCTTTGTCAGGGAGATAGAAAGTAGGAGACAGAACCATCTGGACCATTCCCTTGACCAGATTTGTCGTTTGATAGAAGCACTGCGTGTAGCATTGCACCCCCCCCCCCCCCCCCCCAAAAAAAAAAAGAAGGCTCGACCTAATGATACGCAACTAAAGAGAGTTGATCAAACGTAACAGCAAACGTCGGAGAATGGAACCGGTGGCTTACGGCAGACTTTTATACCCTATAAAAGTGAAGTTAATGTTTAGACGAGCTTTTTTTCCTTCGCTAGTTTCTTATTCTCAGTAAAGTTTGAGCTATCATTTATCTTCCTAGAATCTTTCATGTTGTTATTCTATTTGTCCCGGTCCTGGTCACCAGTATTTTAAAGAAACAAGGAGACACTGAAGAAAGGAGAACAGTGAGTAAAAGCTATCGCTCTAAAACGAAATTTGGATCAACTGTCCATATGTAAATTGTAACTAAAATGGGCATTCTTTTTTGTAGGTTGTCCAGACCGCTCTGTCTGAGACCCAAGACCCAGAGGACATCTCTGTGACCGTCAAGGCCTTCATGACGGCCGACCTTCCCAACGAACTGATCGAACTCCTTGAAAAGATCGTCCTCGACAACTCTGCATTTAGCGATCATCGCAACCTTCAGAATCTGCTGATCCTCACTGCTATCAAGGCGGACCGTACTCGCGTCATGGACTATATCAACCGGTTGGACAACTACGACGCTCCGGATATCGCCAATATTGCGATCCAGTCGCAGCTGTTTGAGGAGGCGTTCGCGATCTTTAAGAAGTTCGAAGTCAACACTTCTGCCATCCAGGTAAGCTTGTTCTTAGTTCCTTCTGTGCGACTGGAGGATGCCATGTAGCTCGTGTGACTCCAAGTGACTTCACTGAGTTATAGGCTATAGATTGCCCCAAGTTTGGCATAATTTCGGAACAGGATGTCAGATCTGAAAACACAAAGAACAGAAATCAGTCAACCAATTAGTACTACCCAAATAGCGAAAGGCGAACAAAATTAAAAAAGAGTAAAAAACACAAATAAGTATTCCTTCATCTCACGCTGACTGCAAATCAAATTTGATGGTAGGTTTGCTTATCTATAGCCTTGTACCCGAATAGCGAAAGGCGGACAAAAAAGAGTTAAGTGTTACCAAGGTTGGCAGAAGACAAATGTACTGACTAGTTTAAGTGTTATTTGTTTGAGTGTTAAAACAGAAGTTGTTTACGGTTAACATGAGCGTGCACACCATTTTTATATGTTATCAAACTGCTGAAAGTGCAGAGGGAATCTGGCTCGAGTCTGATTTACGAGTGTAACGTCTTACTTAGCGATTTCCTCTTAACAGGTACTTATCGACCATGTTCGCAACCTCGACCGAGCATACGAGTTCGCTGAGCGCTGCAACGAGGCTGCCGTCTGGTCGCTCTTAGGCCGAGCTCAGCTCGCCGAGGGCATGGTGAAGGAAGCCATCGATTCTTTCATTAAGGCTGATGATCCAACTGCGTATATGGATGTCGTCCAGACTGCCCACAGCACCGGTAGGAATGATTTTACAGTTCCCCTCTTTGAGAGTCCAAAGGAAACTATAGACATTACGTTTTTTTTCCACTTGTCTAAGATTTCCTAACTTCTAACTAGTAGTTCTTAATTCTTTTTATCCCCCCCCCCCCCATTCACAAATTGCTAACTGCTCATCGTCAACGTGAAAACATTACCACTGGGTAAAATTATGTACAATCGAGTAATTGAGATGACGAATAAGTGAGGCACAAATGAAGATAAATACCTACCGGTTAAGTCTGTGGGGGTGTCGATTGTCGAATAAGCTGTGGCTTATCCAGGGTAGTTTTTCTTTATCCGTCACACATAGTAAAATTTGCGAGGGGTTGCTCACTCGCTGGGCACCGGGCACCACTGTATAACCATTTTGGGAGTGTGCACCGGCTGGGCACACCTGGGCACCACTGTACAACCATTTTGGGAGTGAGCACCGGCTGGGCACACCTGGGCACCGGGCACCACTGTACAACCATTTTGGGAGTGAGCAACCCCTCGAAAATTTGTTCTTGCCCTGAGGCAGAAATAATAATAACAATAACCCCAAATTATTTTAAACCGACAAATCCTACAAGACGAAAATAGTGGAGTATACAAAAAAAAAAACATGATTATATAGGAAGACAACACATACGAAAAAAGGCATTTGTAAATGCAAGACCAAAGACCAACACACCAGTAACTTCATAGAAAGAGTGACGAAGGGTTGGAAGATGTCCGGCAAGAAGCATTGACTCCCCCGTTTCGGCTATCCCTTTGCAACTTTATGTCTAGGAGTAGACACGGACAAAAGTCATGGATGCCATTGGACCAGTGTAGGTAGTAAGCTTCTCCTACCGGATTACGAAGCCCCGAACCCGACTCGACCTGAAACAAGGCTTCGCGCTGCAACCCGTAACTGCACCAGACTTGTTCGCCCCGATATCCACTCTACTGACCGGTATCTTTCGTCATTTGTACCATATTTAGTAAACTATTTTAATTCTGAACTGTGATATATTCGTTATTAATTGTACATACATATAAATATTTTAAGGCAATTATTGTGAAGTGATTTTTAAGTTTTAGCCGTGTTAATAATTGTGTGACGATCCGATGCTAGCGAGTAATTATATGAGCTATTCAGGAAATAAACGTTATTATTACTAAAAAAAAAAAAAACTTGAGCCGGGTTTCAATATACTGTTAATTTGAAAGTTTTTCTAGAAGATAGAGAATGGTGCTTGGTAAGCATTTCATTTGATATTACCTTCTCTCTCTTACAGGTCACTGGGAGGACTTGGTCCGCTACTTACAAATGGCCCGCAAGAAGGCGCGGGAGAGCTACATCGAATCGGAGCTCATTTATGCCTATGCTAAAACAAGCCGCCTAGCGGATTTGGAAGAATTTGTTGCTGGGCCCAACCATGCCGATATTCAGAGGATCGGTGATCGTTGTTTTGATGAAAAAATGTACGATGCTGCCAAGTTGCTGTACAATAACGTTTCGAACTTCGCCCGATTGGCCATCACCCTTGTCTATTTGAAGGTAACAGTGGTCTTTTGCTTTTGATTCCATGTGGGAGGGGAGTAAATAGGAGTTCTTGAAGATAGGTCTGGTCTTTCCTCTTAAGCCCCGTTCACAAGCATGCCTAGCCAAGCACAGATGCCCGGGAAGGGGCTAGCGTTACCGTTCATACCCATGCCTAGGCACAGATTTTGGGCCAGGCACAGAGTTGTAGGCTCTGGAACTCGGTGCCTGGCTAAGCCTGGGCACGTGCCTTGGTATCTGTGCTTGGCTAGGCATGCTTGTGAACGGGGCTTTAACGGTTCTGCGCGTGTGAGACGCGGCCAGAGCTGAGTATGAAGGGGGAAGCTTTAGTTTAAGGTGTGACGGAATCGACCTTCTGGCAGGAATAGCTGCTGCGTTTCAGTTATAAAATAAATGCCAGAAAAGATAGTACGTCTCCCCTAGCTTTCAGTTGCTTACTCCCTCTCTGGTGTTCAAGTACAACACCTTTTATCAGAAATCGTGACTAACTGAATAGCGATCGTGGACAAGCAACCCTCAGCGCTCGACCTTCATTGCATCCATTGAGACTAGTAAATTTCAGGACATAGCGGAAACAAGATTACGACCGTGGACACGGAGACCGATGAATAAGGATTTGAGCTTTTCAGACATCCATGTCGTTTGTAAATTCGTTTATATTTGCCCTTTTTCAAGCGTTGCCCTAATTTTTATTTTTACCTTAGGAATACCAAGGAGCGGTCGATAGCGCTCGTAAGGCCAACAGCACTAAGACTTGGAAAGAAGTCTGCTTTGCCTGCGTGGACAACCTTGAGTTCCGACTGGCGCAGACCTGTGGTCTTCACATAGTCGTTCACGCCGATGAGTTGGAGGATTTGATCAGCTTCTACCAGGTAGGTTTTCCTCGCTTTTTGTTCTTAGTTGGTTGACGTGATTTGGAACTGTTCCCTTTCTACGACTTACTTGTTAATTGAAAGAGCCCCTTCGAAGTGGAACCGAAAGAGGTAAAGTACTCCGTAGCCTCTTTTTTTTATATTGCTTGTGGTCTAGGATCATAGATGAATTCAATTCAACTAAGTTATTTCATGTTTGTTTGTTGCGGTCTCTTGGGTGATTGTGTAAAAATAAATATGTGTTCCTTTTGTGGGTCGAGCCCACAGTCGTACTGTTGTTGAGCGCTCGCGGTAACTTTTTGGAAAGGAAACCCACGTCTTGCGCTGTAATGCATACGAACTCGGGAACAACTTCTGATCTTTCGATTCGGAACATGTCTGATCGTTCAACTGCCGTTTCATGTATTTTGTTTGTCAAATCCTAAACATTCTGTTTTCGTTCACTATAGGACCGTGGTCACTTCGAAGAGCTCATCCAGCTGCTCGAAGCCGCTCTAGGTCTCGAGCGCGCTCACATGGGCATGTTTACTGAGCTCGCTATCCTGTACTCGCTCTACAAAACGGAAAAGATGCGCGAACACCTCGAACTTTTCTGGTCGCGAGTCAACATTCCGAAGGTTCTCCGTGCGGCGGAAAAAGCACATCTCTGGGCGGAATTGGTCTTCCTGTTTGACAAGTATGAGGAGTTCGACAACGCTGTCTTGACGATGATGGCTCATCCGACAGAAGCCTGGCGTGAGGGACATTTCAAGGTAAACCCTCTTAAGATTATTAGCGGATTCCGCTGCAGGTGGTAGTGAAGATCTTTTTTCGGCGCGGCGGTAGGCCGTTGACTTCCGGCTAGAGCCAGCATGACAGCCGTTTATACCCACTATATCCAGAGGATATGATATGACACGTCTCCAATATGGCTTTTGCCACGCTGTCAGAAGTTTGATAACAGATAACACATGACTGCGCATCCTTGTGTTAGGTGTTGTGAAACGTTACCTGAGTGCCGTCCACTCTCGAGAGTGGATAAAACAAAAGGATCAGTTTGGGCTGGTGCTGTAGCGCATTTCTCCCGCTTTCGAACAAGAAGGAGCTGTGCGTAGGTCATTTATACCATCTGTCGAAACATTAGAGCCACAGTTAAAACGCGGTATAACCTACTGTGTGACTATATGACTATAAATAGATATATGTACTATATACTATTTTCAGTAAGCCAGTAACCAATTTTAATTCCATTAGCGGCTGATTTGACGGCTTCCTCGCAAATCTTTCGCATGGTTTGCGCAAACATTATCCCAAGCCATCGAATTTTTTCATCTGTTATATATATACTGTAGATATACTATATGACTATATTTCTATAGAGAGTTCTCGTTCGTGTTCGGGGAGGATGTGGCGGAGCTTTTCTTAATAGGGTTTAGTCAGGTTGTTAATTCTATAGCAGCTTTATAAGTTCTTGGTGCAGCTAATAACATAATTTTCTCTGAAGGATGTCATCACGAAAGTTGCAAACATCGAGCTTTACTACAAGGCCATCCAGTTCTACTTGGACCATAAGCCCCTCCTGCTGAACGATCTTCTGCTGGTTTTGGCCCCAAGAATGGATCACACCAGAGCTGTCAACTACTTTACCAAGGTAAAATATTCTCTAAAATTAGGCTCTTTATCCGTCCCTGAACCTTGCCCCCCTTTTCTGATAAGTGTATCGATTTAAAGGACGGAAACCTTCGTACTGACTAACACGGCTTTGACCAAGCATTTATGTCACCGACATTGGTCTGCCAGAGTTTTTGAAACCTCTACATAGGCTAAGTTCCCTATAGCAAGACATTATATAAGTTCCGGATCCAAAATTTTTGATTTTGGAAAAAATTTGGCATAACTTTATAAACAGAAATTGCAATACCGGTCGGTTGGCTTACTAAGTCCAATTCCAACTGGCGCACTGGCAGACGATAATTTTGTGGAGGCGAAAGAAACTAAAAAAATCGGTCACAGGAATTTTGCCTCTTATGTCTCAGCCAAGTATCTCAGTAGATCATTTCCTTGGTCAATTCATGAAAACAGATTTCTCTATTTTAATTGTTTATTCTGTTCAGGTCAACCATCTCCGCTTGGTGAAGCCTTACCTGCGCAGCGTTCAGAGCCTCAACAACAAGGCTATCAACGAGGCGCTTAACAGTCTCCTTGTGGAAGAAGAAGATTATATGGGACTTCGAGCATCGATTGACGCTTTCGACAACTTCGACACTATTGTTTTAGCCCAGAAATTGGAGAAACACGAATTGATCGAATTCAGGAGAATAGCAGCGTATTTGTACAAGAGTAACAATAGATGGAAGCAGAGTGTTGAACTCTGCAAAAAGGACCGACTTTTCAAGGTGAGTGAGAGCATAAGAGAATCAGCAACAAAAAACTTACATTTGATGGTGGGAGTGAGCGTTACAGGCTTTGCAGCTTTACTAAATGTACTGTTTCCCATTTCCCGGGACCGATTGTGAGACTTGTACGCTGTGAGACTTGCTCTGTTAAAAAGTTCCGGTTCTGAACCCCTTCAGCTCAAGAACCGAACGTTACATAAAGAGTTTTATTCGATCGTCAAAGTTTTGGACAACTAAACGCTTTCCGCACAATGTTTTAAATAATATAATGTATGTAGTTATAATAAAATTTAGCTGACGTATCCGCTTTGCACTGTCAAATATGTTTAACTGTTTTATGTTTTATTTTGATTGGTCATTTTTACTATTGCCTTATTACGTATAACCACCTTATTAGATGTTATGTAATTATGATGTACCTGACAGAAACGGACAGTTTGGCGATTTTACCCATATCATTTTTATCCGCCCCTAATGGCACTACACCGATTTTTGCATCTGCCATGTGTGTCTTGAAGCGGATCAGGTTTGCTTATTGCTTGCGATTAGCCCATTGATTAGACATACCGTTTGTGCAATTTTCTCCGTGTTTCTTACGATAGCTAAAAGGGCTGCGCGCGGCTGAAACAGCCGGGAAGGTTCAGGTTCAGGAAAGTTAAATGAACCTGAACCTGAAGAGTCTGTGATGCTCAGGTTCAGGAAAGGAAAATTAAATGAACCTGAACCTGAACCTGAAGAGTCTGTGATGCTTTGAGAACAGCACAGTTTCACAGTGGCCAGGTTCTTTAGAATATTGTAACAGAAACTATATCTACTACGATTTAAGTCCTTGTATCTGCAGTTACTTATTTTAAAATTAAATAGAGTCGTCTTCTGTAAAAAAAAAAAAAATACGCTTTTGGTAGCACATCTCTCACTAGAAGTTTTTCCTGGATAGAATTGCCCGGAAATATTTTGTTTTCAAAAATACTCATACTTGCCTTTTGAAATTAGGGATTTTCTTGTTAGCACTTGCCAACTCTGTCCGGTATACTCTATATGACCAAGTCCAAAACACGCCAGTCTCCGTGACGGCTCAAACTCAACAACTCACATCCTGTCTCAACCAATCATGGCGATCTTTGGGAGCAGCTGTGATACCACTTCTGCCTTTCTTCCGCTAGGTACCCGGAGAGGCCGGAGTTTTTGCATCGGCAAGGAGAGATAGTCATCAAGTGTATTCGCACGGAAATACTACTTTTCGAGTAAAAAATTGAAAACGTATGCGCGGCATTAAAACGTCTGTTCATTGACGTCTCAAAACAGAACAAACGTCTTAACCCTGGAAAACCTCGGCCATCACTGAAAAGCGACAAATTCAAATAACGTGATCCACAAGGATTTTGTAAAGAGGGAGATCTCAGATGTTATTAGACCACCTACGTACAAAGCAAGAGGGGTCCTTCTTCTTTTTATGGCACTTGCAGCCTCTGGCTCAAGTGCCATATACCGATCGCAATTCCGTCCGTCGGTCGGTCTGTCGGTCGGTCTGTCCGAATTTTTTTGTCCCACATGTTCGAGTTAGGGTACTTCCAGATGTGCTAGGACGATGAAACTTGGCAGGAAAATCAGGGACCCGACCAAACTAACCTAGAAGTAATCAGTTTCCCGATCCGACCATCTGGGGGGGAGTGGTGGGCCGGGGAAATTCTGAAAATTAAGGAGTTTTGTCACACATTTTCGAATTGTAGTACTTCCAGATGTGCTAGGACGATGAAACTTGGCAGGAGCATCAGGGACCCGATCGGACTAACTTGGAAACATTCAGTTTCCCAATCCGACCACCCGGGGGGGAGTGGAGGGCTGGGGAATCCGGAAAATTTGAGTAGTGTGTAACTTTAGAACGGGTGATCGGATTGGAATGAAACTTGATAACTGAATAAATGGCATACTTCTGATGTCCCAGTTGAAGTCCGGACCGGATTGACAGCTATGGGGGAGTTGGGGGGGGGGAGACCGGAAATTTCGAGAAACGGTTAGAATAGAGGGATCGGAGTGAAACTTGCTGGGAAGAACAAGCATCTGCTCCAGATAAATTGTTTATACATTTGGACTGGATCCGACCACCCGGGGGGGGGGAGTGGAGGGCTGGGGAATCCGGAAAATTGGAGTAGTGTGTAACGAACGGGTGATCGGATTGGAATGAAACTTAATAACTGAATAAATGTCACACTACTGATGTCCCGTTTGAAGTCCGGACCGGATTCGACAGCTATGGGGGAGTTGTGGGGGGGGAGACCGGAAATTTCGAGAAACGGTTAGAATAGAGGGATCGGAGTGAAACTTGCTGGGAGGAACAAGCATCTGCTCCAGATAAATCTTTTATACATTTGGACTGGATCCGGACACTAGCGGGGTGAAGGGGTGGGGAATCCGGAAAATTGGAGTACTGTGTAACTTTCGAGCGGGTGGTCGGATTGGAATGAAACTTAATAACTGAATAAATGACATACCTCTGATGTCCCATTTGAAGTCCGGACTTGATTTAACTGCTATGGGGGAGTTGGGGGGGGGAGACCGGAAATATCGGGAAACGGTTAGAATGGAGGGATCGGAGTGAAACTTGCTGGGAAGAACAAGCATCTGCTCCAAATAAATCGTTTATACATTTCGGATGGATCATGACATTAGGGGGGGTTGGAGGGGACTTTCCCGGAATTCCGATTATGGCGGTTTTGGGGGTTTTCACGACGAATCTTGGGAGGCGAATCAAGGACCCGATCAAACTGACTTATAATGAAAAATTTACATGATCTGATAGCCGTGGGGGGAGTAACGGGAGGGGGAATCCGGAATATTGAGTCATGCGTAACTTTGAAACGGCTGATCGGATTTGAGTGAAATTTGGTAATTGAAGAGAGGACATGTTTCTGTTGATCTTTTTCATGTCCGGACAGATCCGACAGCAATTGGGGGGGGGAGGGGCGAAAATACGTGACCGACTTGGACTGGTGAGATCGGGATGGAACTTTGTGGGAATAACAAACAGATGCTCTGGATAAACACTTACGGAACCGGATTGGCTCCGGCGACTGTGGGGAAGTTTGAGGGGGGGAGGTCCGGGATTCCGTTGATCACGATTTAAGGTACTTCCAGATAATCTAGGACGATGGAACTTGGCTGTAATATTAGAGATTTGACAAGATTGACTCAAAAATGGCCACTTTCCAAACCCGACCATTCGTTAAAGTACTAATCTTGACTGCAAATTTCGAAAAATACTTTTAAACCAAATTCATATTTTCATGATCCCCATGAGCCCATTATCATTTTTGCCTCAAGGGTTTTGTTTACAAATAACGTTCTAGCTCCCTTAAAGTGTGAATCTGAACGGCCAGGTCGAAAAGTACTTTATTTCAAACAATACATCTCAACCCATGATCATTTGTGCCACAAGGGTTTTGCTTAAAAATTTATTTCTGTCACCCTTAAAGTGCGCATTTGAAATGAAAAGCGAAAAAAAAAACTTTTGACGAAATTGTATACATCAAGGATCCCTAAGGGCCTGTGATCGTTTTTGGCTCAAGGGTTTTGCATACAGATGCATTTCTAGCGCCTTTAAAGTGCGCATCATTACACCCAAGTTCAAAAATAAAATACTTTTTATCTAGCTCCCTTAAAGTGCGCATTTTAACCACAAAGTCGAAAAATACTTTTGATCAAACAAAACATCTCAACACATGCAAGTGCCATATGAGCTTACAGCTCTTGTTCTTTTTTTTTATTAAGGATAAATAAACGGATACAACATTTCATGCGCGAGCAATTTGGTAGATCTTTGTCACTGTACATACAAAACAAGGACAACCAATACATAAACTTGTAAACAACCGATAACGTATTACATCAGCTGATTGTACTTTTCAAAAAATCGAGGTACGAAACTATTGCGGTATCGCTCGGTTCTACAAGAGATAGGCGCGAGTTTTGGAACTTTCGTAGCCACATCTCGTTCAGGTCGTTCATCTCGTTCCTTCAAGAATCGCAGTAGGGTAGATGTCACACACAAGCTAAAACTCTACGAAGCTGTCGAGTGAAACATGTCACTAAGATACAGATCGTCCAGGTCCGTCATGATTTGATTTGAGACTATTTCGTCTAGGGTGTAATCCAACCTGCGACATGTTTACTACAGAAACCGTGCAAACATCGAATTTTAGGCTCCACCTAATAACTTTTTCTCATTTAGGATGCTATGGAATTCGCAGCCGACTCCAAGAACTCTCAGGTTGCCGAGGAACTGATAGCCTGGTTCCTTGAAACCGGAAACCACGATTGCTTCGGCGCATGCTTGTACCAGTGCTATGACCTCTTGAAACCCGATGTGGTCCTTGAACTCGCGTGGAGAAACGGAATCACTGACCTAGCAATGCCTTACTTAATTCAGGTAAGCGACTCTGTTCTCTTCTGTCTGATCGAGTTATATTCCGTCCAGCCTTGGCTTCCGTCGCGGGCCCCTCGTAACAACCAGGTTGCCTGTGGTACTTTCTGTCATGCGCCAGTCTGGGAAGACTACTATGAGACGGTGGAGACCAGTCAGCGGTTTATTAAAATTTAACCGTAGACGACCATTGAAGGTCGTTTGGGAACTCTCCAGAAGTTATGCGTTGGTCGTGGCCGAGCTATCATTCCTGTTGAAAGATCCATCCTGTCTTTCAGTTCGCCGCCCGCTCGCCACTTCTTGCCAGAGCTATTCGATGTGAGACGTTTTTCAAAGCTCTATTTTTTTTTCAACTCATCTACGGCCAGCAAGGGCCATATAAATCTTCAGCCACAAAAAAAAATAAAAAATAAACATCAGTATATTAATAGACACTATAAAACAGCAACTTTCCCCTCGACAACCAAATAAGGAGCGTCAGCCTCAGGTGCGACCCAGCCGTGACAGGCAGCAAAGGAGTTCAGAGACTCAAGAAGACTCTTAGAGACTCAAGAAATTTGCAGGAAACTGTAGGTCAGCCGCAGATCTTGAGAGTAAAAAGGTAAAATCAAGTTTTTTTTATGTTGACAAAGTCAAATTCGGCGTTGTCGCTGTGATAGTTACTTTATGAATGAATTCTACTCTGTGTACTCTAAAAGCTCACGATACACTGTATCGATACCGTCGGTCGAGAGTGGAATGCGTTGTTCGCCGTTTTGGACGATGTCTACTCTCCCTTGTGTTTTGCTGCAGTTGTCGGGGGAATCCGTGCTAGCTTCAAGTCGCATGCGGATGGTCGTATACCGAGTCGCGCCACTACATCTGTCAACGAGCCAAGCGCCTCGGCGAGGACTTGTAACTCGGGATAACAAAATTTACGATTTCGGGCAGTGATAGTCTGAAAAGCCCCCGCAATGTGCCAAAGCCTTGTTTTCCTTCACGTTTCTGCTGGTCGTCACTACAGTACGTTCTCTCCGTTTAGATTATTAAAGAGTACACGGCTAAAGTCGACCGTCTGGAGGAGCTTGAAAGCCAAAGAAGTGAAGAGCAGGCAACTGAGGAAGTGAAACCCATGCTGATGCGTAAGTAGCTGTTTTCTCTTTCCGAGCTCATCCCCAATTAATTGATCGCGGTGGGAGGGGGCGGGCTGAAAAAGTGAGTTAGAACAACTACGGTAAGATGATGGACTTTGGAACTGAACTTTCAAGAAAGCTATAGCTCCTCGGAAAGATGAACATTCTGATGAAAACAAGGAAAAAAGGTCGAAAGTAAGTAAAGGATAAGAGTCTTGTGAGAATCTCCTCTATTAGCATTACACTGATTGTCACGCTTGCAAAGTTTGTTCTCTTTACGTGACGTATCAGGTTCCCGATCATTGTTTCCGAGAAGCTTATTGGTCAGAAGACCGGTTGTGCAAGTTTTGCCACGTTTGTCATCCAAGGCAAGGGACATGGAAAGAGGCTAAACGCAGCTGCAGCCTTGTGTAATTTTTGCTTTTACCATAGCTACGTTTTAAAGTACTCAACTATCTCAGGACATCTTAGCAGAAACACTAAGTAATGCCAGGTGTCCTTGTCCTTACAAAAATCAGCTTGAGTAATCCTCAGTCAGATATTATTTGTTCCCAGAATCTTAAAGCACAACTCTTGCTAGAAAATGATTTTTCACGACAGTGTTGTTTCATGACACTATGCACAGTGTTCACTAAAAATCTACAGAACTGTTGATCCGAATGAAAATTTGCTTTAAAAAAGATTTTTGTGGAGGTAGGCCTAATGTGCCCTTGATCCAGGGCATGGTGCCCCTACGTATGAGCTCATTTGGGGCATGCCCTGACTTCCCATCATTGTGCCCCAAAAATTGCGGATTTGTGTATGACTGGTTTAACACCCAGGACTACCAGGCGTCTTAAGCGTGGCTTCACCCTCCGGATTCCCATCGACGACAACGGATATCAGGTATCCGGAAGAAAAATCTGGAAGGGAAGCCTGGCCTTTATATTCTGCTTTTCCAAGATGATTTTCTAATACGTTTTTCTTTCCTCAGAATCCCAGCTGATGCTAACTGCCGGACCTGGTATGTTGCCCCCTGGGTATCCCCCGGCCGGCTATCCCAATGCGTACGCCCCAGGCTTCGGTTACGGAATGTAGTTTGAGACAGTTGATAGTTCGTAACGAATTTTTGTTAACTTCGTGAATTTTCGTGGAAAGCCTATACAGCATACGTCAGCGCCATCTTTTCCAATCTGGAACGATTTTGGGGTCGGGGTTTACAGCAGTCACTTCGGTTTCTTGTTTGAGATTATGTAAAATAACAGGTGACTCGGTCTTGATCGTTTATTCTTATGTGGTAAGATGTTTTTTGAAACGGAGACGAGAGCAGAAGTTATCGCTATGAGCCCATAAGTGGGCCTCTGAATGCGGTGGATATACGATTCCCGGTTTCTGGGTACTTTCTAGTACTTATTCTGGGATTCCCATACTCCGCTCAAAGTCAGTTAACTATGCTAATACTGCCTTGAAAACAGCGGCGTATTTAGGATTTCAGTTCAGAGGGCCAAGGCTGATCTTGCATGGGTAGGTTGAAATGAGAATACCTTCAGCCGCCCATTTGACCTTGTTGAGTTTCCGACGTACTTTCGTAGTTTTGTTGCGATATGCACTGCTGAATTCTTACAACGGTAGCCCTAGTACGGATAGAAGGCGAGGTGCTCCCGGCAGTGTTCCTTACTGAGCCGTTTATGGGGTGTTGCCGTGAAAAAATGGCAGAGATTTTTATGATACTAATATTTGCCGTGACTGGTTCACTGGCAATTAATCGCCATGTAATTTGTCAGTTTTGTTGACTTGACTCTATCTTAGCGATCTGACTGACTTTTCGAATTTCTATTGGAACTTTAAATTAAAGAAAAGTGCAAGGGATAATAGTAATTATATAATGCAAAATAAAATTGAAAAAGTGCAAGGGATAATAATAATTATATAATGCAAAATAAGATTGAAAACAAGCCACGTTTTCTTGTTTGAGATTATGTAAAATAACAGGTGACTCGGTCTTGATCAAGGCTGCCTCGATCCCATGTTTACAAAAGATGCGCTGATGTTGCTGTTGGTTATATGTATGTTAGAGAATGTTCATTCCAGTGTTGTGTCAAACATTTAGCTTATAATTTTTGGTGGAGATTTTTGTGAGTAGATTTTCCTAATTTATTTATTCTCCTTGTTCACTTTCTTGCTACTGCAGTTGTTCACTTTTGGTTGTTAGCCTATGCCTTTCTTTCACTTGAGTTTCGGCCCCATTGAAATTGCAAGATTTCTTCTCAGATTGACGTGGTGTAAAGAGATGTTTGTGGAGCGCGTCCCTAATATTTGGAATTCCTGGTTACGATTTTGGTGGGTTTCATGCCTTTGCAATGAGGCCCTGAAGTTTTCTTGCTCTTCTGCTCATATACAAACTGGGCGGAGCTTATTAGGTCAACGAGTTCAACCGACATACTGACTTCCAAATTCGTACACAACCCCTGGCACACACAGTGCGTTTCAGCGTTAAAACGCCATGTTTTACGCGTTTCGTGTTTTGTGTTAAAGATGTTCATCGTTTTCCACTGTAAAAAAAAACAGTGCTGTCAGCTTAGTGCATAAGAGCAGATGCAGACCAACTGACAAATATTTGGGATGTCAGATTCTAAGCTGGTTGCACGCCAGCTTCTTTATATGTCGCCTGAGATAAGCATTCCTTTATTTCTAGTGCGCTTAAGCTTTAGTCACTTCGGAACAATCAGTGGGGACTTCCCCCACATGTCTCCCCAAAGAGTTATTTTCTTTCTTGTATGATTTTGGATAGTGTATTTGAGTTGCACCTGAAGTATATAGGCGAATGTGAGAAGTGAAAACCCTGAATAAACTTGTTTTGACCATGATATCGATAGTCGAAATTCTGGAGATCAGAAGTCTCCCTGTCATGACTGGCAGTTAGCTGAAGGCGCTTTTCGCGGTTCGGAACGCAGACAAATCGAGATTCTAGATTGAGTCTGTTGGGAGTTCACAATTTCACAATTTGTTGCTTCTACAAACTGCTATATCGCAGTAAAGCCCCGGAGAAGAAATTGGTTGTCTTGCCAAGCCGATTGGTTGTCTACCGGTGTGACGTCAAATGTGAAGCGCTGCAGAGCCTGTCAGCACGCCTGCTTCACTTTTTCTTCTGATGTGCGCAGCGACGAAGAGGGAAGTAGACGGGCATCAACTCAAAGCTCAGCAAGTACCTCTAGTTCAGCTCAGTTTTGTCGGGATATCCATAGTCGCTGCATGGGACCAACGACGGAGCTGAAGAAATATTTATCAACGACGGGGGTTCTATTGAATTATTAGTTCTTGGTTGGGTGGAGGACAAGCCACCTTGATAGTATGGCTATGGCACCCAGCAGTCTGCTTTTGCAGGCAACTTGTGATTGATTGATCCGTTGAACTTGGTTGCCCTTGCAAGCGGGGTGAGTAATACAAAGAAAAGACGCAAAAATACAAAATGCAACATTAACTAATTGACGAACATCATCATGAAAACATGGCCACAGGGTCGTAAACACATCAATCAGATTTACAGTCTTTTTACAGAGCTCATCGCTTGAAGTGTGTATGTGAGCAGGTGCGTCCATGAGACCAAAACGAGCAAGATTACTCTTCTGTTTCGGTGCCATCTAGATCTACACACTTCAAGCGATGAGCTCTGTAAAAAGACTGTAAATCTAATGTGTTTACCACCCTGTTGCCATGTTCCATGTGTTGTCAAACTTCTGACAGTGTAGGGAGCCAGTGGAAGAATACAAATTTGCAATATTCGAAATGTGCCGCCCGCAGAGTCTGGCGATCTTTTGGCACTACCAGTTTTTCTTCGCCAATGTCTCTTTTGTGGGTTATATAGCTTGTCGTGTTTTCTCAGAATCATTCGTCATTCTGTTTCGCAACGTCTGGGCAACCGATAGCCCCATTCTACCTTGAAACCGAGAAGGCACAGTGTGGAGGGATACCTATGACATCGCAAAAGTTGTCCGTCTGTCCGTCCGTCTGTAATCACGATATATCTCGAAGAGATTGAGATATTTAGATGAAACTTGATGGGAGGATCCTTTGGGTCAAAGGACAGGTCAAGTTCGAAGATGGGCTCTGTAGCCATAAAGTTATTTTCTCACTAAGTAGTTCACCCGGAATCCGGCAAAAACCGGACACAAAATTTGTCGGCCAGTTTTCGGCCCTTCCCTATTCTTCACACTAGTATAGCTCTGCGCGTCATCCACGCGCAGAGTGCGTAATCTGTGAATGTCGGACAGAGCTAGTGTAATCGAAGGTCGAAGAGGTTAAACAGCTAATGAGATGGTCGATTATGGGGTAAGAAGACATGCTGAACACGAATATGAAAACCATTTTTTCGCCGGACAAGTAAGTAAAAGTTTTATTTGAAGTTGATTAGATGTTCGACTTAGGGGTAAGAAGACATGCTGAACCCATATGCGGTAATCATTTTCTACCCGGACAAGTACTTCGCCCGGGATCCGGCCCAAACCGGAAAATTTGTTAAAAGCAAAAGTTGGATTTCTAGTTGATTAGATGTCCGGTTTAGGGGTAAGAAGAGATGCTGAAGCCGTATATGACAATCATTTTTTAGCCGGACATATAGTTCGTCCGGAATCCGGCTGAAACCGGAAAATTTGTTATAAGTTACTTTTTATAGTAGAAGTCGATTAGATGTTGGGTATAGGGGTAAGGAGATACGCTGAATTCATTTTTGAGCTTTATTTTTTCGCCGGACAAGTAGTTCCGGAATTTTGCTGAAACAGGAAAATATTCCTTCTGCCCAAGCTGACTGCGAATCATATTTGACAGTGCGAAACGGATAACTAAGCTGACTTATCCGTTTCGCACTGTCAAATATAACCGGAAAATTCGCATAAGTTAGGCAGGATCGTTTCGATCGGCTTTTAGGGGTAAACACCCATGCTGAATTCATATCTGAACTTGGTTTTCTTAGATGATTAGCTATTTGGCCTTGATCTGTTTCTAAATCTTCGAGTAGAAATATTCAAGGAGTCGGGCGAAGACTGGACCTGGCGAAGACAAAACCTAATTGTCTGGATCAAATATTGAATTTTTGGGATCCCATCGGAACGTTTGATCTTGTTACTTTTTTCGGTAGTTTTGCGCACTTGTCAAAAAGCCTCCATACTTACGTTCCGGTTTCAGTAATTGGAACCGTGATAGGATAGGGCTTCGTTCCGCTCTGCTACGCGACGATCAGTTGTACGCAGTGAAAAGTCGTAACTATCAGAGGCGTTACTAGCCAAAATGTTTTTGGGGGGGACAAGGTATTTACCGACTGGCTGGTCATTTTTACCAACTGGTTTTGCAGATAAAAACGACTATTCTTTAGAAAAAACGACTGTGTTGACGAAAAATCGGCTGATTTTGAGAAAAACGACTATTTTTAAGAAATAATCGACCATTTTTACGGAAAAACCGACTGTTTTTAAGAAAAATCGACTGTTTCCTAGAAAAAATCGACTGTTTTTACGAAAAATAGCGGCGCTTCGCGCCGACTCGGCTATTTTTTACCGACTGGCCGACAACATTGGGGGGGGCGTCCCCCCCCCCCCCCCCCCCTAGTAGTGACGCCCCTGGTAACTATACTATACCGAAGCAAAGTTAGAAAGAATTTCTTCCCTATGTAATTTTAATTTCCTAGTTCAAGAGATTGAACTAGCAACGTGTCAGGTGCCCATATCTGCTTTAACTAAATACGTTTTTGTATTTTTACGGAAATAATTTAAAAAAAGTAGAAGAGCGGAGCAAGGCCCTGTCACGGTTCTTAACGATTATTGAAAGCTGAACGTTACGCGTTTACATTATCTGAGGCTAGTTAAATAAGCCCAATGCAGGCTCAATTCATGCTTGGACTAATGGTCCCAAAAAGCTGCCATACTATGGTTTGCAATTCAGTCCGTTTGTCGTTCATCGCTTTATTTTTTAATAATGTGTGATGTGCCGTCACCAGCCCGTCTAGCGTCAACCTCCCAAGACCCGCTGAAACTTGGCCATATCGTTAGGACGACATTGCTTATATCAGACGAGATAACGTTGGGTACGTTAGTTACAGTACTGTGCGTGAGTGAAGCCAAAGGTCGAATTTCTTTTTTAAGTGTTTTTTGAGCTACCTCTGGTTCACTCAGAGTGCGTCGATTTTGTCTCGTTTCTCCGCAAACGCAAAAGCGAAAATTTGTCAGCGCGAAATAATAACGTAAGGACCCTTGTTTGCAACCGAAAACAGCGTATGCATTCAGAGAAACATTTCGTAGTACCAAGAACAAATAAACAAGAACCTCCGCCTCCTTACCTCTAATACGACAATGCGGAGTCGAATATTCCCCCAAACCCTGCCCGTAGGTTAGGAGCTACGCGGCACATCACGATTCGTTACTTCTAAAAACAGCTATATCGTTGTGACGCCGCGTAGAAGAAACTTTCATAGTAAAAGCCGATTGGTTCTCTGGACGCGCTCCAGAGCGGGTCAGCGTGCCCATTGCACTAATTCCTCTGCTACGAGCAACGGCGAAGACGGAAGTAGACGGGCATCAACTCAAAGCTAGATCAAGTACCTCTAGCTCAGCTCAATTTTGTCGGGGTATCCATAGTCGCTGCATTGGACCAAAGACGGAGGTTCTATTCGATTATTTGTTTTTGGTAGTACAAACTTTACACACGATTCCGAAATTTGCCGGAGGTTGCTCGTCTGTTATGATTTATTCATGATACACAAATAATAGATGGTCATGTTCGTCCCATAGAAGCATGCCTGGTGATGCTTGAACTGTTTATTTCTCAGTAAAATTTCGCAAAAAACAAATTTAAAAGTCTTTGCCCCTGCTCTCTTTTCCTTTCTTCGAAGGCTACTGTACTGTATTCGTTTCACGTTGTACAGTTACCTTACCCAGTATCTGTAACGCAGGGTCACTTATACCTTGCGCCAAGAAAATAGGTCTAGAGAGAAAACCCGAACCGCCTATGATTTCTTGTTTCCAGCTGGCAACGTCGGAATATCGATAAACAAGTATGGCACCAAAGCATGGAATAAAATTGGAAGGGATTTGTGGAATTTTACAAGTCTGTTGATGCTTACCTTTCTGTCTTAATTATCTGTTGGTTATCTCTAAGTTTACATCCTAGGCTCTCTCTGTTTTTTCATTATTTTAATGCAATCTACAGTTGCCGAAGTCTGGCTAGCTAGGTTGGACTTTTTTTACTTAGAGTTAGGCCGTTAGGGCTTAGGGCAAATTTGCTAGCTTAATTAAAGTATTACTTCCCTGCTTGCCAAGCTCTGTGAGTCAGAAGTCAAAGTCCTTTGCATATACAGGATTTTGTGACTGTTGTTAGTGTCTCAGATTTATTATTTTAATTAAAACTTTTCTTTACCCTTCATCCACCCTTCTTCAGGCCTTCAGCTCCAGTTTCACTGGAATAACATTATCCTATAGTGTTGGTTGATGTTCAATATCTTTAACGATATATCAGATCAAATATTGGTATCAAATATCGAAAGGTAAATATCGACATTGAAAGCTAGGCTAAATTCGTTTATTTATAATTATTGTAAATAATTCAACACAGGTTACATTTATATGCCCAAAATTGGAGTAATATGTCTTCGTTTTTAATTTTTGCTGAAACGAGATATATACTATAGCAGTATAGGCAACTATAGCTAAACATGGTACCAAAATTCCAATATCAGTATATTGATTATGGAATATTGAAAGAGAAATTATTGATATATTGAAAAATCCAGATATCGCCCAACACTATTGTCCTACCTTAGGGTTGTTTGGGGTCAAATTTTTTTTCTCTAACACCTTCTCATCACCAGCTCTGCACCACCTTCTCTGCCATTGAGCATTAAGATTTGAGTTAGCCCGTCTTTCACTTGGTCAATTTCACTCGATAGTGTAAAGGATGATCAGACCAAGATTCAAACTGAAGCACCAAGGACTGAAACTAAGACTGACGGGAAAACTAAACTTGCGAGTCCCAACTCCCGCCTTATATAACTTCCCTTGATCCCATTGAGGGATTTAGCAATCTTGCCAATAGTAATAGATAGTAGTCAATGCCAACATTGCAATAGGACTAAAAAATTAAAGAGCTTAAATTCTTATAGAACTGAGACTGGAAGATACCAGAAGACTAGATTGTGTGGGGAAAATTTGTAGAAATAGTAGGCCTAACAGATCACAACAACCAAATGCTCTAGGAAATCAGAAAAATAACAGAATTGCGGAATGTTGATTGATTGATTGGGTTGGAAGTTGAAGTAACAACTTTTCTTCAAAATAACACGGTTTGTTCTGTTACAACTGCTTATTGTTAGTTTGAGGACCAATGATGTCCATCAGTTAATTTAGTAATTTTTACAATACAATGGGCATCAAATTGTACTTGTGTACTTCAAGTATTTTTAAGAACACTTTTTCTGATTTTTTTAGAAGCTCGAAAAATAGTATTAGTGTGGCAACACCAAACATTGTATTGATTAGAACCTTTTAACTTATAATTCGAACATGGGTGTGTATTAAGTCGTAAACATCACACATAGTGCTATGCAGCTTGTTACACCTATTTCAACAATGCTTAAGATGTTATGTTAGCTTAATCAACTGAATACATAAAACAACTAGCTTTGAAAAGTAGATCTTAAACTCTTGTGCATTAATTTGATAAAATAAAGTTTATTTTTGTGTTAGACAGAGAGAAGTCCAAGTTTTTGCACAAACTTTATTTTAACAAAATTTTTGGGCATATATCAAACATACAACAGAATTGAATCTCTGGGATGGATTGTCATGTTTTTTCCAGAGAAAAGCTTAACTGATTTATCTTTCTTCTAGCCATGATATCAACCTTTGGCTATGTCAAGTGCAGCAGAAAAATTGAAGGCTCAAAGGCTGAGCCAGTTGAATAAAAATAGTGCATTTTTAGTTGGTAATGGACAGACTCCTTCAAAAATAATGACGGACGAGGATGAAGAAAACCTGGTGCGAAAAGTGAAAAAGAAAAGTGATAAAAAGTTGTATGAAGAGGACATCATTGATGGCTTTGAATTCCTTTCGTTTGAAACTTACCAGGATATTGAGGTAACATACTGTTTAGGTTCCTTTTAGTTTTTATTGTTTACATTCTGTTAATCTATTCCCTTCATCATCCTTTCGTTTGAAACTTACCAGGTATTGAGGTAACATACTGTTTAGGTTCCTTTTAGTTTTTATTGTTTACATTCTGTTAATCTATTCCCTTCATCATTTTATAGAGAGATTATACCAAAAGTACGAGGAAAACAGACAGTAAAAGTCCTGCATTTCTTAGTTTTTCTTTAATTTTTTTCTTTTTTGATTCAAAAGCTTGTGCAGAATGCAGTTTCAAGGGGAGCGGTTTGTTATGTATGATGTGTTGAAAACATTCTGTTAATCTATTCCCTTCATCATTTTATAGAGAGATTATACCAAAAGTACGAGGAAAACAGATAGTAAAAGTCCTCCATTTCTTAGTTTTTCTTTAATTTTTTTCTTTTTTGATTCAAAAGCTTGTGCAGAATGCAGTTTTAAGGGGAGCGGTTTGTTATGTATGATGTGTTGAAGATAGGAAGTTGACAGACACAACCTGCACTGATGCTGGATGCCATAATGCTACTCCAGTTGAGGTGGTGTTTGTTAAATAACACTTAGCCTTTTAATTGCCTACTGCCTGCCTCACTCACTATTGGATTGTTAATGGAGACTACAGATCCTTCTTTAGCCAATGGAAACAGCCATTGTACTTGCAGAATTTTGCATGGAAACAGTGTGCAGAGTGCTCTGTACCAATTTCCTGCTTAGCAGATCTGCTACCCAAAAGGTAATGGACTATTTGGGATATACATCCCTGTGCTAGCCGAATTAATTTAGGGGTTGAGTTGACACAATTGCTCCTTGGCATTTGTGAAGCATGGTTCTAGCTAGAATCAGACACAAAGTTAGCACAGAGAGATTGGAACACAATAGGGGATCTTAGGTTAGCTCAGATACTTTGAGCCATTTCAAATTCTGTTCTTCAGCATGCTCAGGCCCATCATTGTAAGGACTAATTTTTGTGTGTTTTGAATGTGATTCACCTTTCAGGAGACCTTCAAACCCTTCCTGAAGACTAGAGTGGAAAATCATAATCATGCTTTGGATGCAAAGAAGAAAATACCCAAGCCTCGACTCCAGAACCGTTTGCCGAAACCTGGAAAAAGGAAGTCTGAAGCTGGACCCGGAAGCCCGAGATTACAAAACTTTGACTGTAGCAGTGATGTTAGTTTACCAGGCAGTTCCTTTGGAGAACTTATGGTGAGTGCAAGTTGCCTCTTTCTTAGTATTTTCCCGAGTCAGCTGAATTACCCAACCACCAGATCATTCTCAAAACAAACCCTCACACACCAATTCGAAGTGGAACTCAAAGAGAAGATAAACTAGACGAGAAATTCAAAGAAAAAACATGCTTCACCAATATGTACTGCTGTTGGTCTGCGTTGAAACATGGGATGCCTTGTAGATTGCTACAGGGCTACTGAAATCTATGTTCATTGGGAATGCTACTTTGCAGACTGAAATTGCTGCTGAGGTGCGTTTCTGATTTGGTGCGCACCACGGCTTCATCAGGCTTTTTTTGTTGAGGGTTTTCAGTTGTTTTGTGTTATGAGGCCAAGATAGAGGGAAGGCCGATGGTTGTACGTAGAAGAAGATACAAGGGACACACATGATAACGTACCTCCGTCAAACCTTTGAACTCTTTTGATTTCGGCGGTCTGCCTCCCGCTTGCCTTCTCTAACGCCACGTCGTGTATCCAATAGAGGATTTAGAGTAGTTCTTGCTAATTTCCTGGGTTTATGGCACTGAACTTTTTGACTTGAATGCCACCTGCTGTTGTCAGTCTAGTAAATTGTGGGTTTTCTTTACTGTATCTGATAGTTTCCGAGCTGTGAGCTTCACATGATTGACTGTAAATGGAACAAGACCGATGGGATTTTCGTTGAGATGGGAGTTTCGATGGGATCCCAAAAATTCAGTATTTGATCCAGACAATCTGTCTTCGCCAGATCCAGTCTTTGCCAGGCTAATCATCTGAGAAAACCAAGTTCAGATATACCTCTATAAGCCATATCTATTTTGACGATATTGATCGAGACTTCCTGCTTGACTTCTGCCAAATTTCCGGTTTCGGCCGAATTCCGAGATAACTACTTGTCCAGCAAAGAAAGAAAGTTCAGAAACGAATTCAGCGTATTTCCTTATCCCTATAGAGAACATCTAATCAACTTCAAGTAAAACTTTAACTTATTAAAAAAAATCCGGTTTCAACCGGATTCCGGACGAACTATATGTCCGGGTAAAAAAAGATTGTCATATACAGATTCAGCGTCTCTTCTTACCCCTAAATCTGTCATCTAATCGACTTCAGATAAAACTTACGCTTTTAACAAATTTCCGGTTTGGGCCGGATTCCGGGCGAACAAGTTGTCGGGGTAAAAAACGTTTCTCACATAAGTGTTCAGCATGTCTTCTTACCCCTAAACTGAACATCTAATCAGCTTCAAGTAAAACTTTTACTTTAAAAAAACTTTCCGGTTTTGGCCGGATTCCGGGCGCACTACGTGTCCGGCGAGAAAATGGTTTTCACCGTCGTGTTCAGCATGTCTTCGTACCCCTAAATCGAACATCTAATAATCTTCAAATAAAAAACAAACTTTCCGGTTTTGGCCGGATTCGGCATGTCTTCTTACCTTGTAATCGACTCTTACTCTTGACCCAGAGAATACTCACGCCAAGTTTCATCAAAATATCTCATTCCCTTCGAGAGTTATCGTGCTTACAGACGGACGGACGGACAACTTTTGCGATGTCATAGGTATCCCTCCACTTACGTTTCGGGATCCCAAAAACCGAAAATTGAAGAACTTCCTTTAAATGACACCCGCTAGCGCTCATTTCGGCCGGGAACTGTGTTTGGTTGGAGAGAGGATAAATTGCGAGAAGGGAGAGTTGGATCTCCTACAAATTAGTGAGAAGAAGAAGAATATTCCACCCAAATGCAGGATACGCCAATTGGGTTGTACTCGTCAAAAAACAGTAACATAAGTGAACGATTAATCTTGTCAAACTAATTCATCTTTCATCACCAAACTAATAAAGTCTTTAAAAAAAAACTTTCACATAAAAATGATATAAGGTATAAATAATGTTACTTAAATCATTATTTACGTTCAGTGCTGTGCATAGGTATTTGCAAGGTTTGGATTTCATCATATTCTTCTGTGCCGTTCAAAGTTAGGCAACGTTCAAAGTAACACACCTTTACTGAAGGCTACATGGTGAATTTTGGGATTCCCACGTTTCTTTACTTGTGCAGTTAAGTTCCTGAAAGGGCGGACGATAAGATTCACTTCCGCTATGTACATAAAATTACTTAAAGCGCTTGAAAAAGATAGGGGTACGTCATCACGACTGTATCATGACCTTTTCTTTGCCTTTTTAGATCGATGCCAGTGAGAGTGAGGATACATCTGACACTATTATCGAGCCTGGAGCCACACAGGGGGCGGATCATCAGAACTCCCAGAGAAATTCCTTTGGAGAAGTTGGCTCTTCGAGTCTCCCCCCTGTACTCAGTCCTATCGCCCCTGTTCCGAACCAGGAGAAACAGCCCAGCCCCATCCCTGGTACTACTGTGATGTCAGAACAGGTAGGCGCTGCTTCTGTTTTCGTTAGTACCGAAAGATTAAGGAATTTTATTCGAGTCCGCTACAGTTCTTTGCTCAAATATCTGACTATCTGGTCACTACACTGTCAGAAGTTTGAGAGGCTGTTTCTAAGCGCAAATATTCAGTTCAGTTCAGTTCATTTTTTGCGAGAAATTTTGCACTGGATTAGTGAAACACGAGCGCTAGAAATTATGGCGGGTTATAAAAAGGTAATATAGTAAAATAAGGTCAAACAGAGTCAAAACGATGGGTGAAATATCAAGTACCACTCGGATGCGTGAATCGAAGGGAGCTTCAGTTGTTGTTTGCTGCTAATGTCCAGACGGTTCATCAGTGAAACTGGGCAGGAGGTCTCCGCGGTTTTCTGATTTTAACAAATATTTGCCTCAACGTCAAGTTCAAGTTCAAGTTCTGTTTATTACTATATAATTTCAATATAAAAAGCCAATTTGGCAGAGAGAGGGCTCGAGGCCAAAGCCTTGGCCTTGGAGCTTTGATACTGTCATCTGCGTAGCTGCACTTTTGCTCGACCCGTTCTATTCCGAAGCTTCGTACTGCTATTTTCTATCTGTCGAAACGGACGTTGCCGTTTTTTGTTGTTGTTCTTCTTTCTATGAAGATCGACTGTTTTTGAGACCCTTGGGCCTCTTGTGAGACGCGCAGCTTCATGTAAGCTGGACAATTCTTATGCGGTTTCTTGCCTATCTTTTCACGTTGAAGCGAACGGACTTTGAATGTGGAATACAGGATTAGCGTGCATGTTTTTTTTTAATGAATTTGGATAATGAACAGAAAGGATAAAAACACTTAAAAATAGTGGGAGAGAACAGTAGGTATCTTTCCCCGCATATCATTTAAAGGACATGTTTTTAGCTATAATACTATTGTTACTTCCGTAAGCGCTCCGTTCAGGCTTAAACCCGGATACTCGAATTTCATACAGTCCATTCGAACCCCCCTAACGACACTTTACTGATTTTCTCACTTGCCTTGTTTCGCTGCGTTCGATGAAGTTCATGCTGTCGACGGTTGGTTGCTAGAAGTTTATTCATAGCCCGGATACTCGAATTTCATACAGTCCATTCGAACCCCCCTAACGACTCTTTACTGATTTTCTCACTTGCCTTGTTTCGCTGCGTTCGATGAGGTTCATGCTGTCGACGGTTGGTTGCTAGAAGTTTATTCATCAGAAAATCCGGTTATGTGAAATTTTCCCTGTGTTTTGTTAGAAGTCAACAGGCCTGCAAAAGGGTTGAAACAGCCAAAGAATTGGGTAATTTGTTGAAAGTAGAGCTTAGTTTTGAAGTATCCAACTATTTTGAAATAATGTGGTTTGTAAAGAGTAAATAGTGCGAGGGGTCCTTTAAGCATTCGTTGGTATTTTTCGACGGCATGTGAAGGTAAGTGAGCCCTTTACTCCGAACGGATATTGTTTGTTCTTTGAAGCCTGGAATTTAAATGGTCTGATTTTTGTTCACAGTTTTCGGAGGTTGTCGGCCAGCACCAGGAATCCTCCCAGACGCCTTCCTCCAACATACCTCCAGCGCCAGACCTCCCGGAATCTCCCGTTCAAAAACCTGCTACTCCCCGACAGATCGCTCAGCCCCCGGTTCAACCCCCAATTGCTCATGCAGGTCACCTGGACCAGAAGTATCCTCCATACTCTCAGGGGTATTATCCACCCCTGGCTCAGGTCCATGGTCAATTGCAACACCCTGTTAGCTATCAGCCACCTAGCAGTGCAAGTGTCTACCAACCCACTATGCAGAGTCATCAGGCAAAGGCTGGGATAAGGGCCCCCTACCCTCCATTTACAGGTGAGTTTCTTATTTTAGTTTCTTATTTTAAATTTCGAAAATGCTACAAAAATCATAGATTGAGGCCAAATGCATTGTTGAATGAGTCAAGATAAATAGTTGAAGTGTCGGTGAACAAACTTAATAAATTCTAACATAAAGTATACATGAAGGACCTGATGAAAATCGTTTTGACTTTATCAAATAATTGATTCTACAACTGTCGTACTTGAAATAATCTGGAACAAAATAAACGAAATAGAAGACTAAAACTGATTGTTAAAGGTACGAACAAATTTGGGGACTATGCTATTTCCGTACCGTTCAGTCTCAGTACGACGGGAGAGGGTTGGGGACTCGCTCCGCCCACTAGAGTTGAACGGAAAGGTAGTGGCTTGGGGGGGGGGGGGGCACGGAATTTCCTCTATTCGACCTTGTAATTATGCTTTGTTCTCTTTAATTTATGAGTCTACTTCAGAACTGGAGAGGGCAATTGTATGGCAAGTCTCTTTCAGTAGAAAGAGTTTCTTGTTTTGGAATATCGACTTTATTTCTACTTCAATATTTCGATACTGGTTTGTCAGATACGGCATGAAACTGTTCCTGTTTGAAGCGTAGTAAATAAGAATCTCGTCGGTAAATGTCAAATTCTTGAACTCATTCCTGAACTGATAATACAACGTTGAAATAACAATTAGGGTGCCGCATAAGAAGTAGCATATTTATCTACTTATAGGCACGTATTTTTTAGGCCCGACTAATCCTTTTGTTCCATTTTTCTTTTGCCTTGCGTATTTCATCACGTTATCGTAAGCTCGATGTATTTCTCAGTTTAATTTATTTTCAAAGTGAGCTGACGGAAGAAACCGAACATTGGATTTTTCGTCATTTATATCATAATAATCACATAAACTATTCAAAAAAAAATCACAACCCGAAACAAAGCTAAAACGCGTCATTTTTCCTTACTTCACTTTTTCATTTTATTCCAGTGCGTACAAAAATTCGTCGTCATCAAATAGCTTACTTCGCAATAATAAAAGGGCGTTCTGGAGTCCTCACGGAATCGCTTTCTAAAAAGCAAAGTGAGAATCTGCCGAGCGCAAGAACTAACAGAAAGTCGTTGCGTCTTTTCAATTTTACGTTGATTTGCCGGGATCAGTTTCCACTCACGTAGTGGATTCGTTTTCCGTGTCACTTTCTAAAACCAGCGGAGCGCAAAAACACTTAGTTTTAGCCGAAGTCGCAAAAACAGTCGGCTCATAAACTAGTGGAGCTGTCCAGATCGCCAGGATCGCCCTAAAAGGTCTGTTGGACTGTCGGGATTTTAGGCTTGGCCTCCACCCATACAAACCGAAGTCTTGGCAACGCTATCTGTTGAACGGAAAAGGACATTGAAAATGGGTTTGGTGCCCACAGAGTGTGTAGTTTCACACAGACAATTGGAAAACACAGTCTTTCTGTGTAAACGTAAAAGCCGCATTTACTGCTTGCTGTGCTAACCTTTTACTTATAACTTTTAATCCAAATAATAAACATTTGATTCTTTTCAGGACAAAACTACTACTCTGACCCTTCCGTGGGACGCCCGGTCTACCCCCAGCAGCAACAGTTACCTACCCCCTTGTCCCTTACGGTCCGACAAGATGCTGATAACAACTATACTGTTCAGAATCTAGTGAAACGTGAGCGGTCCGAATCCGGCCAAAAACGGGAGGAACTCCGCCATAAAATTCCGGATTTCACTCCTAAATTCCCCGAGTCGGGGCAAAAAGCTCCGGATTTCGGCACCAAGTACCCGGAATTCGGTCAGAAGTATCCTGACGCTGTGGCTCAGCAGCGAATGGCCGAAAAGCGGCCGAGTGAACAAAACTTCCGACCGGAACCGTTCCGTCCCTTTGAGAGCAGCAGCCATGAACGGCGGTCGGACAGTGGCTCGAGTTATTCCGCTCATCCGCGGTTTCCGGAACCGCCCAAAAGTGAAGTTCAAAGTGAATTGCAAAAATATGGGGATTTCTCCCATAACTTTAGCCACTATAAACCATATGAGCAGCAGAGAAGTGAATCTCAGAAACCCAGACCCGAATATTTACCTGATCTGAAACGTGATATGAGTGAGAAACCCCTGGCCTATGATCAAAGGTTTGATCCCAGTCGGCAGAATCACAGCCATAGAGGGCATTTAAATCATCAGCCGGGTAGTGGTTACAGTGCTGAAGCTATGCGGCCGCCGGAAAATGTGACGAGACCGGAAAATGTCCAGAGGGAACCGGAAAATTCCAGTAGGGGCACTTATTCAAGTGAACATCGAGTAAACGACCACAGATTAAAACTGGAACCCGGATATGAGCCGCAAGGGCACGGAGCATACAAGAGCGGCGCTAACTTTATGCGGGCGGAGCCAGAGAACCTATCTGTCGGTGCGAATAAAGGGTTCGTTCCTGTTATGGATAATAGCCGACCGAGTGCGCCATCAGAACCTCCTTGGTTGGGGATGCAAGATCCGGAAGCGTCGCAGAAGCTTAGTAATACTCACTCTCAAGTAAGTGTTTACGTTATGACATTTCAGTTTGGCCTTTGCCGTTCCTTGGTTGCACTGGAGTCGCTTTGATTGTTTCCCTCATAGATGTCAGTCTCTGGATACTTCAACTTAACATCTGATTTTTTTTTTTTTCCTAAGTAAAAAAAACTGATAAAAAGTAACTCCTGCCCATCGTCTTTTACGCCGGGGGTAGGCTATTAAGAAATAAATGAAATGAGAACAAGTTCAAAAGATAAAACGTCGTAAAGAACAAGGCTCGAATTTCTTGTACGCCTACACATTCGCCCCAGGTCATGGCTAAACAGACTGACTAACTGCCCTCTGCGCTGTAACTCCCAAGAAAAAGGACGATTTGTGTTTGTTCAGGATTTCAGGGGCAGTATGGTATGAGGCAGCCGTGTACCCGTTATCCTGGAAATACTTTGATAGGCCTTTCACATAACCTCTTCTTTCCTTATTTTGGAATTTGTTTCTTGTTGAGGCACCTCTTTTAATTTTTCGCAGCTTGAACTAGTCCGTTTAGATGGTAGCCTATTGACAGATTTTGGTGTTGATTATTGATAACAGATTTTGTGTATGCGATTCAATCGGTGCTTTTAAGAATTCCGTGGACAATCTGTATTATTAATGTAAGAATAACTTAATTATTACTAAATTTTGCTGTGTAACGGTTGAGCCGAAATACCGAGGGAATGCCGAAAACTGTGAAAGAAGGAAACGAGTCAAGAGTGACTATAGCGCTGGTTTGAGACATGAATCCTTTGAAAATCTTGGGCGTTGTTCTGTTTTAAGTGAACACTGTTTTTATTCTTACGGCATTTTCTCTTTATTTCCCTTTGTCAGAGTTCCGTTTCCTTTTCCCTTTTTCTTGTTGGTAAGCGGAGAAATCCGCTTAGACCAGCTTTGATAGGATGCTAAATTTCATTGGCGATGTAATCACGGAGTCTGGAAATATCCCAAGGAACTCGTAATGTGTCAGGAAAAGCGGTTTGTTGTAAGAAATGTTGGAATTGGAAGTTCCATTGAACCACCACTACCACGGACAGTCTATTCTGTCAGGAAGAGGACGGTTCGGCAATGAGTGGTGCTAAGCTTTAGCGATATAGCAGTTCCGTTTTTGCAAATACCATGGTGTCTGTTACAACGGTCCATCGTTTTTGCAGTTATCGTGGTGTCTGCCCAGTTACCATGGTAACTGATCGTGGTATCTGAAAAAGTCATTTCACTTTCTTCATCAACAACAATAGAGCCTAGGATTTTGTTGAATTGGTGGGAAAGAAGTTTGGCACTTTCTGCAGTTATCGTGGTATCTGATACCGCAGTCAAAAGGCGTTTTTTCAGCTATCGTGGTATCTGATATTCAGATACCACGGTCCGACCGTGGTAACTGATCGTGGTATCTGAAAAGTCATCTCACTTTCATCAAATTTTGTCAAATTGGTGAGAAAGAAATTTATCACTTAGTGATGTGAGTGGATGTCAGTTTCAAGCGCAATTTCGGCAATTGTCGTTTTTGCAAATCAACCGTAGTATCAGATACCACGATTTTAACTTCAAAAACGACAAAATGCAAATCAAGTTACCGTCGTGCAAAAACGCAACCAATGTAGAAGTGTTTTTTCTGCCCAAATTGACTGTGAACCAAATCTGACGGCGCTCGGCAAACTTATCCACATGGTGCGGTGCCGTTCACATGTAAAAGATACTTCATAAAAAAGTGCGTCCATATCCGATCTCTTTTTCGGCTGTTTTCTTTGCTAGTAGGCTAGTTCTGAGTAAAGTAATCCGCGGAAGTTTTCATCGACGATATTTTGGTGCTCTGGCAAGGGTCCCCTTCCGGTGTTTCTCTGTCTGCACTTTGCCGGTTGAGATCTTCAGATTGATCGATGCATCAGTGTCCAAACATGAGTATGAGTTGCGTTTTTGCAGATACCATGGTATCTGTTACCACGGTAACTGGATCTGCAGTTAGTCGTTTTTGCAGTTACCGTAGTATCTGATATACAGTTGCACTGCAAAAACGACTATTGCCGAAATTGTACTTTTCAAGGTCATCCCAAAAGAAAATCTGATATCCAGTTACATCACTAACTGCTAAACTTCTTTCTCACCAATTTGACAGAATTTGATGAAAGCGAGATTACTTTTCAGACACCATGATCAGGGGTTCCGGCTAAAACCCCCCCCAGCGAAAACCCCCCCGGACAAAACCCCCCTGCCAAAACCCTCCCGGCTAAAACCCCCCCGTTACCAAAAACCCCCGGACCAAACCCCCCCGGTACCAAAACCCCCCGGACCAAAACCCCCCCGGTACCAAACCCCCCCCCCCCCCCCGACCAAAACCCCCCGGTACCAAACCCCCCCCCCGCATAAAAAATGACGGGTATGCAAGAGTAGAGTAACTGGTAGGTAGAGAGTAAGAGTAGAATAAACTTCTTTCGCAAACTTGACTCTACAAGAATGTCTGAAGTCCAGTGGGTATCAGAACAATGATAAACAAAGGGAGTGTAAGGCGAAGGTGAAGGTTGATGGTGACAGACTAATTGCTGAAGTCACCAACACCCGCATTCAACTGAAGCTGTTGTCAGTGAGATGTTAAATGTGAATGATCAAATCAAAGCCAGTTCCGCTCTGTGTAACGATCCCCCCAACAAATCCTTTCCCAATGCCTCACCCTTCTTGGCGAGGAAGCTGCAGTTACGTTGCCACCCATTGGTGCAATGTGAAGCCCCCCTTGCCTGATTGCTCTTAGTTATCCCTGATTCATACCAGAAACTCGAAGATGGGCAATAAGCGGAGGGATACCTATGACACCGCAAAAGTTATCCTGCTATCCGTCTGTGAGCAGGATAACTCTCGACGGGAATGAATATTTTTATGAGACTTGATGGGAGGATCCTTTGGGTCAAGGGAAAGGTTGAGCTCGTTTTGTGATAGCACTTTCAAGATAGTCCCAGAAATATTTTACCAGCTCTTCACCTTACTCGTGCTTGTCAATGGTAAAACGATCACATGGTTGTTCGTTTTGTTGCCCAGTAAATCCCAGTCTTAATATGTGTGAGTGTCTAAGGATTCGGGGGGGGGGGTCGCCGGGGGGATACCGGGGGGTTTCTATTCTTCTCTTTCTCTCTACCTACCAGTTACTCTACTCTTACATACCCGTCTTTTTTATGCGGGGGGGTTTGGTACCGGGGGGTTTTGGTACCGGGGGGGGGTTTGGTCGGGGGGGTTTTGGTACCGGGGGGGTTTTGGTCCGGGGGTTTTTGGTAACGGGGGGTTTTTAGCCGGGGGGGTTTTGGCGGGGGAGTTTTGTCCGGGGGGGGGGTTTCGCCGGGGGGGTTTTCGCCTAGACCCCATGATCAGTTACCACGGTCGGACCGTGGTATCTGAATATCAGATACCACGATAACTGGCCAGATACCAGATAACTGCAAAAACGCCTTTTGACTGTGGTATCAGATACCACGATAACTGCAAAAACGACTTTAGACCGTAAATCAGATACCATGGTACCTGCAAAAACTCAACTATGCACTCTTAATCCCACCCGTGTGGACATCTCTCGCTTGAAATTGACCCAGACAAAGTGAAACAGATTTCGACCTGATTCCAGGTTAGTTTCTTCTTCGGATCGGAAATTCCGTCCAAATCGCCGAAGGCCGAAATTCCAGCCACTCAGTTTGAAGTTATGTCTGTGCAGACTTTCTGTTAAAGTTGAGAACTGGTTCAGCAGTGACGTTACCGTAGTTTCCTTGACAAATCAGATTTCCGCAGTGAAACCGAGATGGTTGTGAAGGTAAATTAAGGGCTTCGAGTCTCTAGGTTTGAACAGTTGCCCTGCGTCGGTTCTTTTTTACCTATTTGGGGCTGAAACCTGTTTTGCTTCCCTATTTTATTTCGATATTTTCAACCAGAATTCCTGCGTGATAGGGCAAAGAGTGACAATCCGCTGAGTTTCAATATCCAATAACCACTGCCATGTAAGCCAATACTCTATATGACTAAGTCCAAAACACGCCAGTAATCCTCAGGAAGAAGGAGTAAACGTCTCCTTAACGACTCAAACTCAACGACTCAAATCCTGTGTCAAACAATCACGGCGATCTTTGGGAGCAGCTGTGATATCACTTCTGCCTTTCTTCCGCTAGCCGCTAGGTACCCCGAGAGGCCGCGATTTTGCATCGGCAAGGAGATGCAAAGTCATCAAGAGTATTAAGCGTTGTTCAAATAGGTGTAATAAGCTGAATAGCGCTACACGCGATGTTTACGTCTCAACACACCCTTGTTCAAATACAAAGTAAACAGGTTCTTATCAATGCAGCGTCCAGTGTTGCACGCTGATACAATTTTTCGACCTTCTAAAGATTAGAAAAGTGTTCCTGGTACTACTTGAAGTACACGGGTACAATTTGACGCCCATTATATTGTTAAAAGCTACAAAATTAACGGATGGACAGCAATGGTCCTCGAACTAATAATAAGCAGTCGTAACAGAGAAGAACGTGTTCTTTTGAAGAAATGTTGTTTCTTCAGCTTCCAACAAAGTAGAACTTGAGTGCTTCCCGTAGCAACCCTGACGAAGCGGCTCCTTTCCTCGGCCCGCTGGCGGAGCCAACCAAGCGATCTGATTGGCTCTGCATAAGCGAATGTGGAACGAGAGTATATTCTCCTTATTCGCCTTCTTACAGCGCGCCCCGAAGAAAAGAGGAATCTGTAATACAGCTTATACGCCGTAATACAACTTATTACACCTACTTGAACAATGCTTTAGAACGTCCTGTAACTGCTTTCTCGGGAAAGAACAGATGAATTTTATGCTGGGTTTTTCAGACTTTCGACGAGGCTATCGTGCAATTTTTATGGCACTTGCCCTTCGGCCAAGTGCCATATAGCGATCGCAATTTCTGTCCGTCCGTCGGTCGGTCTGTCGGTCGGTCGGTCTGTCGGTCGGTCCGGGTTTTGCTAGTTCGGGCACTTCCACATAAGCTTGGATGATGAAACTTGGCAGGCATATCAGGGACCCCAAATGATTAAGTTGGAAATAGTCACTTTCCCGATCCGACCATCGTGGGGGGAGGGAGGGGAGCCGGAATCCGGAATTTAGTGGCATGCATAACTTTCGAACGGGTGATCAGATCTTAATGAAACTTGATATTTGGAAAGACGTCATGCTTCAGATGTCCCATATCAAGTCCGGACCGAATCCGATGTATGTGGGGGGGAGTCGGAGGGGGGAACCGGAAATCATGTTAAACGCTTAGAGTGGAGCGATCGGGATGAAACTTGGTGGGAGGAACAAGCACAACCCCTAGATACATCATTGACAGAACCGGACCGGATTCGTGCACTGTGGGGGGAGTTGGAGTGGGGTTCCGGAATTCCGGTGATACGGAGTTAAGTTACTTCCAGGTGGGCTAGGACAATGAAACTCGGCAGGTAAATCAGGGACGCGACCAGATTAACCTGGAAATAGTCAGCTTCCCGATCCGACCATCGTGGGGGGGGGGTGTGGAGGGAAGGGGAATCCGGAATCTTGAGGTATGGATAACTTCCGAACGGGTGATCGGATCATAATGAAACTTGATATGTAGAAAGACAACATGTCTCGGATGTCCCATTTCAAGCACGGACGGGATCCGATGAAGCTGGGGGGGGGGGGGGTCGGAGGGGGATCCGGAAACCTTGTGACATGCTTGGAGTGGAGCGATCGGAATGAAACTTGGTGGGAAGAACAAGCACAAGCCCTATGTAGATCAGTGACAGAACCGGGCCGGATTCGGGCATTGTGGGGGAGTTAGAGGGGGGGGGGGGTCCGGATTTCCGGTGATCGCAAGTTAAGGTACTTCCAGACATGCTAGGACGATGAAACATGGCTTGAAAATTAAAGACTTGACATGATTGGCTTAGAAATAGTTAGTTCCCAGATCCGGTCATTCCTTAAAGTACTAATGCTAACCGCAAAGTACAAAAAAATACTTTTAAGCAAAATATACATTTTCGTGATCCCTATGAGCCCATGATCATTTTTGCCTCAAGGGTTTTGCTTACAACTAAATTCCTTAAAGTACAAACAATACTTTTGAGCAAAATATACATTTTCGTGCTCCTGATGATCATCTTTTTGGCTTCAAGAGTTTTGATTACAGATGATTTTCTATAACTTGGAAATAATCACTTGCCCGATCCGACCATCGTGGGGGGAGGGAGGGCAGCCGGAATCCGGAATTTAGTGACATGCATAATTTTCGAACGGGTGATCGGATCTTAATGAAACTTGATATTTGGAAAGACCTCATGTCTCAGATGTCCCGATTCGAGTCCGGACCGAATCCGATGAATGTGGGGGGGGGGGGTCGGAGGGGGGAACCGGAAATCATGTGACAAGCTTACAGTGGAGCGATCGGGATGAAACTTGGTGGGAGGAACAAAAAGAATACCTAGGTTCATCATTGACAGAACCGGACTGGATTCGTGCACTACGGGGGGAGCTGGAGTGGGGTTCCGGAATTCCGGTGTTACGGAGTTAAGTTACTTCCAGATGTTCTAGGACGATGAAACTTGGCAGGTGTATAATGGACTCGGCCAAATTAACTTGGAAATAATCACTTGCCTCATCCGACCATAGTGGGGGGAGGGAGGGGAGCCGGAATCCGGAATTTTATTGACATTCATAATTTTCGAACGGGTGATTGAATCTTAATAAAACTTGGTATTTGGAAAGACCTCACGTCTCAGATATACCATTTCAAGTCGAGACCGGATCCGATGAATGTGGGGGGGGGGGATCGGAGGGAGGAACCGAAAATCATGTGACATGGTTAGAATGGAGCGATCGGAACCTCCCGAGCGTTACCGTCGAAAAGGAAGTGCTTGAAAATTTCGCTGATTTTTCCATATGATGTCAAAATATTTAAAACAAATTGTTCAAATCTACTATACAACAGCAAATATAACTAAGTGACCATTTCTTTTGAACGTAACTGTAGTACCAAACAACCCATCACATTGACAAAGCTACTATCCATTCACATCCTACTACGATAACTTGAATACAAGCTAAAAAGCTTGCAAGTGCCATATGAGCTTGCAGCTCTTGTTAGTATTTTAATTTTGTTTGCACTTTATCATGTTGTTCGTATCATGTACTATATAAAAAAGGGAGGATAGATTGTTATTTAGAGGCGAAAGCCGTTTCTGTTGCTTTGTATTATTATTGTTATTATTATTAATATGCCTGCTATGCTAATGGTAATGCTGCTGACAGAATATTAGCGTCGGGAGTTACGTAGTGGAATTCCTCCTATGTTTTCTGCATCGTCATCAAAAGTTCTGATCTTCCAGCTTCATGATGGGTGCAGAAAGTCTGGCCTGGAAATTCTGCTCGTGTGTTCGCAGCACAAGCCTTCATCTCTAGTTTTCTCCACAGAAAACTGTGCGAAGCGGCGTACTCGCGTCTGTCGCCCTCTCATGGGCTTATTCGTCTGTTTGGCTCTTGAGTAGATTTTGTTTGTATGTGTTGCGTTTTCCTAATTATGTCTTCTTTTTTGGGATCCCAAAACGTAAGTGTCAATCGACCTTGTGTCCCGGCTTAACCCTATGTCTGATAATTTTATAATGAAGCGTAATTAAACCTTGAACCTTGAACCTTTGGGTCAAGACTCAAGAGTAAGGTCGAGTTCGTAGATGGGCCCTGTAGCCCTACATTTAGGGGTGGGGGAGGGGGTTCAAATTAAGGGACAAGCAAAATTTTTTTAAACAGTTAATGTGATAGTCGATTATGGGGTAAGAAGACACGCTGAACACGAATATGAAAACCATTTTCTCCCCGGACTAGTAGTTCGTCCGGAATCCGGCCAAAACCGGAAAGTTTGTTAAAAGTAAGTTTTGTTTGAAGTTGATTAGATATTTGATTTTAGGGTAAGAAGGCATGCTGAACACGAATATGAAAACCATTTTCTTGCCGGACAAGTAGTTCGCCCGGAATCCGGCCAAAACCGGAAAGTCTGTTAAAAGTGGAAGATAGATAGATAGATAATTTTATTAACCCACTTTTCTACAAGAGGACAAGTGGAGTATAAAAAAAAAGGTAAAGAAAGAAAAAAGAAAAACACAAAATAATTGGACACAAGAATATCTGCGTAACATAAAAATGTCCAAAGCTTCAACAGAGCGAAAGCTGCACTGGTCGATTTCTTTCAGTCTCTGGTCCACGCCCCGTGTGCGTGGGCTGAGTCGATGTGGGATTTTTCACCAAATGAATCGCCGGGCACGATAGGCTGTAGGCAGGGTGTTGGCTGCTGCCGCAGTTTGCACATTTTGTCTCTCGACTGCAGGGATTTTCTCGGGATGATGTGTGATCGTCGCTACAACGCGAACATTTTGGGGGGTTAGGGCACTCGGCAGCGACGTGATTGAATTTTTGGCAGTTGTAGCACCTCTTGGGAGAAAAGATAAACCGTGACACTCTATAAATGTCATATTCTATCTTTAGGCCATTTTTGATTGCCATCTCTAGACTGCAGTCACTCTCGAAGTAGAGTTTCACTGTCGATGAGTCGTTTATCCTGGTGGCTTTCGAGCACCCAGGAATTGCGTCTCGAATAGTTTCTAGCGGCACACACTTGGGAATCCCTTTTGAAACCCCGAGTAAAACTGGTACTTTGACTTTCGCTTGCGAGTCCCTTGACTGAAAATGGCTCGCAACTTTCATCGCAGCCTCGCGATCAGATAGCTTCACAACCCACTGTTGATTGGCTGATTTGATTCCCACGACTTTATTACCGATATCGCACTCATCAAGTATCACTTTCTTTTGTTTCGGATCCGACACTTTAGGCGGGTTTGATACAACGACTGACCACAGGATAGGCCTGTCCTTCGCCGAATCTACTAATCGATCTTCTGGTTGTGCCTGACGAGTTGGCGAGTTGAGTGGAGTATCAAACCGTAGGCTGAGGGTATCTTCTAGCTTTTTTTCTATTTTTTGAAGCCTTCTCGAAAGGTCAGCTCGAGACTTAAGGTTTATCTGTGGAACCTCATCAGGTTCGAATATCGCGAACACGTAATTCTCAGTACACGTCTCAATGAATCGACTATAAGAGTTAATTAGCTCCGTGAGAAGCTCTTCTTTCGTCTGTCCTTTCAGTGAAGTTTCACTGTAAATTTCGCCGAGACGATTTCTAGCACTCAGTATTGCCTGCTTTTTGTAAAAGTCACTCGCTATCGCCACTATGTCATGACTAGGCTCCTCTTTTTCCACCGACCTTTGGATGAAGTTCATTAGACTATTCCATATAACTTTCATTCTCGCAGCCGCGAGGCATCCGGCGATAAGTACACTTAGTTGTTTACAGTTCGAATGCTAGAAGCTGACTGAGTCTTATTTGAAGTTGATTAGACGTTCGATATAGGGGTAAGAAGGCATGCTAAACACGAATATGAAAACCGTTTTTTCGCCGGACAAGAAGTTCGCCTGGAATCCGGCCAAAACCGGAAAGTTTGTTAAAAGTAAAAGTTTTATTTGAAGTTGATTAGATGTCCGATTTAGGGGTAAGACGAGATGCTGAATCCGTATATGACAATAATTTTTTTGCCTGACATATAGTTCGTCCGGAATCCGGTTGAAACCGGAAAATTTGTGATAAGTTAAATTTTTATTTGAAGTTGATTAGATGTTGGAAATAGGGGTAACTAGATACGCTGAATTCGTTTTTGAGCTTTAGTTTTTCGTCGGACAAGTAGTTCTGGAATTCCGCCAGAAACCGGAAAATTCGCAGAAGTAAGTCAGGATCGTTTCAATCGACTTATAGGGGTAAACACACAAGCTGAATCCATATCAGAACTTGGTTTTCTTAATGATTAGCTGTTTGGCCTTAATCTGTTTCTAAATTTTAAGAGTATAAGTGTTCATGGAGTCTGGCGAAGACCGGATCTGACGAAGACAAAACCTAATTGTCTGGATCAGATATCGAAGTTTTGGGATCCCGTCGGAACCTTTGGTCTTGTTTCTTTTGTACTCCACTGTTTTCGTCTTGTACGATTTGTGGTCTAAAAATAAATTATTATTATTGTTATTATTTCAGTTTCTTCGGACTTAATTTTTCTTCTTTTGGGGGATTTTTTGCTTTGGTTTTAGTTGTCGGATGTATTAATGGCAGTTTTCCACCGTTCACCCCACAGCCGATTTAGGATCAACGAATAAGATCTTGATTGTTATATTCTTCTTTAGGTACCTCACCTGGCCAAACAATCAAATCAAAACCAAGCACCGGCAGCCAGTCCTGTGTCATCCCATCCGTTCAGCATGAACAAATTAGTCGGCAACTATCCCTCCATCTCGCAACCCGAAGATCTCTCACGCCTACCCAACGGGTACCCGGCCGTCTCTCAGTCTTACCCCTACCATTTAGCCTACCCTCAGTATTCTACCCAGTCTGCGCAAGTTCAACCGCTCTCCAAACCGAGTGACATCTCTCCGGCAGTAAATCATGGCTTTTTCCGGCCGATTACGAGTCCCTACCCGACGCCGCCGGTTTCCGGTCTTAGTAGCGGGAGCGAAGGCGGCCATTCGGCAACTAGTTTCGGTAAGTTTCTTTCCCGGGCATTTGATTCAGAGAGCGTGTCCGAAAGCTTTTTAGTGCTGTAAACGCTGCATTTAATGCTGAATTTTTATTATTTTTTTTTGTCCGAAAGCTATTACCTTTATTTCTTCTCTGACACTTCTAGGACACCGAAATTTATAAATAAATAAATAAATATATTCTTTTTTTCCATAATAGCACAACATAATATGGCTAGCAGAGGATCGTCGACAAATTAGTGACGTACAATGTATACAATATATAATAAAAATGAATAGGCCTACATAATATAGTACAGGTCACACGCCAAGAGTTAGAATGGGAAATAACATAAAATCATCAAGAGTTAAAATGGGAAATAAAGTAAGGTACAAATGATGATAAATAGCGGTCAGACGAATTTACTAGGGGCGGGATAATTCGAAGTCGGTTTTTCTTTTCAGTTTTTAGTCTAGTGATGGTCTGGTTTAGCCTCAATCGCCTACTCCCCAGTTTCTTTTTGAAAATTCGGCGTAAAATTTAGCATCTTTGCTGAATTTTTCGATGTATTTCATGCTGAACTAATGCTGAATTAATTAAGCGAAAATTTAAGTCCGAAAGTGAAATGCTGCATAAAATCCTAATTCAGCATTCTCGCTCGTTTCGGAGCTTTCGGAAACGTTCAGAGTTGTTTGTTGCCGGATTCCGTATGGTACCCACCTTATTTCCCAGGTTCCGATGCTGTCGTTTGACTTCAGTCCTAATTAATTGATCGAAGAATCAGTAGCTTAAATCTGGAGAAGGCAGTGAGAGTCCTAATACTTACAGTTTAGATTAAACAGGGAACAAAAGATTTCATAAAAGGAACCGTCGTACCTTTAGTGCTAGATAGATAGATAGAAAGTTTATTGTAAAAATCGACTATCGTGGTTATAAACCAAATTTTCGATTATTGTCAAACAAATAGAAGAAATTACGATATATGGATCTGATGTCAGTACGCTTAAAAAAACGTCACGCTTCGTTAAAATATTTCACGAACTCGGGAATAAAACTTTTTGCATATCTAGCGTGTTTTGTAGGTACGGGACAGAGCTTGGGAACCCTTTCACACACAAGTGCAATTGCAACCTACTTTCGTAATTGCCCCATCAATTCTTAAACCCGGAAAGAAGCCGACGGGGTTCAACAAAGGCTTAAAGCAGCCAAAGTTATGGAGTCAAGTGCAAATTTGCCGTTGTCCAGGAAGTTAGCAGCTTTATTTTGCTGGCCAAACATTATAAAGCAATTACCATACCAGGATTTCCGTTAAAGCACAACTCTTACTAGAAATGATATTTTCACTATGAAATGGATCAGAAAGAACGTTTTCGAAAATACCACCACTTTCCACCTGAATTTAACGATTATCTTGTTAGCGCTTATCGATCCTATCCAGCCTTCCTGCACTCCGACTCGGCGGCTGGACGCAAAACAGTTGAAACTTAACGCGCTGTGGTTAAAAAGTGGGAAAACTAAGCAAACAAAAGAAGTAAAAAACAGAAGACTCTAATATCCTTGTGCGGGAAAGGGTTGTCAGCGGACGTTGAAGATTCTGGCAATCTTTGCGTTGTGTAACGGGCAAAACTTGGCGCGGCCGAAAAAGTGCTAAAAATTCGTAGAAGAAAAGAAACAATGGAGAAAGGTGGGGATAATTCCATAAGGGGTGCTTATTTTCTGCTCATCAGATTGTGGATCTATTTTATTATGTTTGAGGACAGATGCTAATAATGAGACACGGGTGGACTTACAGAAACTAGTCAGTTTGGAAGCGCTGAACTGAAATGTGACAAATTCAAATCATCATCAAGCGCCATTCCAAGCAATGCAACAGATTTGCACTTCCTGATGGTCAATGGGCATTCAAGAGTCACTTCTTAGTCTGCTAAACGTCATAATCGAAGATTTATTGTTGTTAATTTGCATTTCCATGCTTGACAGTGCATGGGAATAAAAATGAAATTAGTTATCATCATATTGTTGGATCTGCAAGAGTTGGCTTGATCGACCCAGCTATCTGGTGCAGGGTTGCCACGAGTAACACAAAAGTTCTACTTTGTTGGAGTTGAACTAACCTTTTCTTCGAAAGAACACGTTTTGTTCTGTTACAACTACTTTTTTTTTAGAGAGGAACAGTGCTCTCCATAAGTTAATTTAGCAGTCAGCACTGCACGACATGATGGTTGTCAGATTAATTAAACGTATTTTTTTTTTTTTTTAATAATAGTCTACTTTTCCAAGAAAAGAACATTTCTTTCCATCTCGTGGTAGCTCGAGAAATTTTATCATTGCGGCAGCCCTGGTCTGGTCATCTGAAAGTTGTAGTCTGGCTCTACTGTCAGTGATCAAACTCATGCGTCTTTCTATAGGGTTTTTGAGAGGAAGTGAGGGAGTATGAAGTTTGGTAATTTTTTAAGAGCCGATAGTTAGGAAACCTGTTTACCTATAATACTAATGCTTCAATTTTTTCTTCAGTTTTTTTTCTAATACTTCCGTAATCGCTTCATCCATTCTTAAACCTGAAGGGAGGCCCTAAGCTCATACAGCTGATTCTAACCTCCCCAACGACACCTCACTGATTTCCTGACTTGCTCTTTTTCGCTACCTTTGATGCGTATAATGCTGTTGACTTATTTTTGCCAGGAGCTTATTCATCAGAAATCCGATTATGTAAATTTTTACCTGGTTTTCGGATCCCAAAACATAAGTGGAGGGATACCTCGCAAAAGTTGTCCGTCTGTCCGTCCGTCCGTCTTTAAGCACGATAGCTCTCGAAGGGAATGAGATATTTTGATGAAACTTGGTGTGAGGATTCTTTGGGTCAAGAGTAAGGTCGAGTTAAACATGTATGTTTTATAAGCTAATAAGATATTCGTTGAAGGGGTAAGGAGGTCCGCTGAAACTTAGTTTTCTTGCTGGACAAATGGTTCATCACGACGAATTCGGTCGAAACTGGAAATTTGATCGAAGCTCAAAGATGTTTCTGAAATTGATTAGAGATTTGGTATCGGGGCAAGGAGACATGCTGATTGCTGAATCTGTTTTTGAACTTTATTTTAACAGTAAAAATCTTCAAGGAATCTGACGAAGACGGAATGGAGAAGACATGACCCAATTGTTTGAATCAAATGTTAGATTTTTGGGTTCCCATCGAAACCTTTGGTCTTGTTGCCATAAGTCAACGGACCTGGAAAAAAGTCTAAAAAACAGCCAAAGCCACGGATTACTTCTTGACAGCAGATCTTAGTTTAAAGTATTCAACTACCTTAAAATACTGGAACAGTAGTTAGTGCGAGTGGTCCTTTAAGAAATGGCTCTTAGAGATAAATAATCCTTGAGCCCAAGCTGATTGGGAAACATGTATTCAAACAATGCATAAAACGGATACGTCAGCTACTATGCTTTGGCAGCGGTATTTCGGCCCTTCTTGGCAAGGGTCCTCGTCAGGCTATGAACCTCAGGGACAACGTTGGGGAAGGAAGGAACCTGCAATTGATACAGATTCGTAATAATCAGGTATCATTCGTAGGGACAACCAGCGTTGTCCCTGACGTTCGACAGCCTGACGAGGACCCTTGCCACGAAGGGCCGAAATCAGTATATGCTCTTAGAGATAGTATTTTCCGTAGGCCAGCGATCCCTCTTTTGATGGATGATCTCATCAGTGATAGAAGCGATGTTTCTGAACAGTTTTGTTTCTTTTATATTCGTTAGCATTTGCCAATTATTTCCATGTGAGCCTTTTTCACTTACTCAAAAATTTTCGCTTTAGTTCGGACAGAACATGGAGCAGAGAGGGGAGAGTCGTTGGTTAAACCACCGTCGCCATCTCCTAGATCCCGGAATCACACGAACCACACAATTGCAAACCTAAGGTACGTAATGTTTTTTTGGCACGTTATTTTTATCAATCGGATGCGATGTCCTCCTTCGCTCCGAAATTGTGATTTTTAGTTTGTTAGTTTACCCGGTTGTTTTCTTTTTGGGTTTTTGATTTGTGTTCTCTGTACCATTTTTGTGGGTCCATATCGCGGCTTGGATATTATATGGGTGTAGTGTTTTTAGTTCTGTTACGGCCACCCCCCTAGGACAGGTCAGTGCTTTCTGGAGTGACCCTTGTGTAGTATGAATGAATGAATGAATGAATTTATTCCCAAAGAAGCCCGTGGGGCCGTGGCGGGAAAACAAAATAAACACAAAATAACCACTCAAAAACTCAATATATACACCAGAAAAGATGGAGCCCTTATTCCAAAAAAAACGCTCCCGATGCTCCATGGCCTGCTTGAGGAACCTCCCTAGCCGACGAAGGTCTCCAAAATTTTTCTTCCCCATAATCTTTACCAAACCAGATCCGTTCAATAAACTATATCTCTTTTTGTAGGTTTCACAAGTGTTTTTAGTCCTGTTACGGCCACCCCCTAGGAAAGGCCAGTGCTTTCTGTGGTGGCCCTTCTGTAGTAGGCTATGTATTATTATCCGTTCAATAAACTCTCTCTCTCTCTATGTAGGTTTCACACTACAGTGACGCGAATTTATTTTGTCGGATGGTGTGTGCACGGAGCCTTAGGTTCTCATGTACGCTCGGTCGTATCGTCCCTTTTCGGTAAGATCTTTAGACCGCGATTAGATTGAGTTTATTTAGAACAACAAAAGTTTTCTCTTTTTGGTACGGTTTTTAGACCGCATAAAAATGACTTGATTGATTGTTTGAAAAAGCATATTTCGCACAGTTTGACCGTCGCCCTATTTTTTTTTGTCTTTCGATCCAAGCAGTCGCATTGGAATTCCAGTGGTATTTTTCTTCTTTAGCATAGTTGATGGATCTTCCGGATGTCTTCCTTTACTGCTTGATATTCGAAGAACAAGTGCGTGACACACTGTCAGAAGTTTGATAACGCGTGGTTGCGCATCCTTGTGTTACATGTTATGCTGGATGCTGAGGATGTTTCTGCTACAACCTTTTAAGTGTCATGTTTAGATACAAAATTTGTGTTATGACCCTTTTAAATGTTATGATTCGCGAAAAGAGAACATTCAAAAAGGTCGTAACAGATATATTCTCATGCTGTTTAAAAAAGGATGCGCAAAAATGTTATCTGTTATCGAACTTCTGACCGGAGCAAAAACACAAGGGAGTAGCTCCAAGACTTGAAAAAAGTGACACTTTCGAATAGCAGCGACTCTAGCGATAGAGAACGCTAATGAAACTCAGTCAGTCTTGCACCAGCGCTGGCTCCAATAATTTCACGTTCTGAACACAGCAAAAAAAAAATATATAACCTTCCCTGTTTCCACGATGTGTGCAGACCGCATCTTAGCTTTGCTAGAAATTCCTGCCGCCAGCGTAATGGGCGGCGCCCGTGTGCGAAGCATGGAAAGCAGGTCTTGGCTCTACTCCTTAGTGTTATTTTGCACTGCTTCTGACAGTATATTCTGCATGTTACTTTCGTCGTCGTGACTTTCATATCCACGCCCCCGTTGAAAAGATATTATTTTATGTAGCTTTTACCCGGAGGGAGAGTGGACCGTTCGGCTACTTCTGATGGCTTTTTACTCCTAGGTCTTCCAGCGTGTCTAGTCCGCACTCCACAGGCCTACCGAGGCCTGGAGGCTCAGAAGCACCGTCCTTTCGTTCTGTCAGCAAGACACCCGTTTCACAACCGACGTCTTCCAGCCTGTTCTCGCCGAATTATCAGCCAATCCCGAGTAGTATGCCCGGCGGTATGGCCCCATCTAGGCGTAAGTCATCGTATTGTTGCCCTTCGCCCAACGCCTTAAGGTGCCTTCAGACTGAAAACAGCTCTTGCGAACTCCCTCCTCATCCAAATCCTTAAAGTTTAACTGAAAAGGGATGAGATGGGACAATCTAGTTACCCATCACTTATTCACTTAAGAGGCTCAAAGACCCGACGAAAATACATTATCGTACTTCGTTGCTCAGCTATTCACGAATAATCAGTTTCCAGATAGTTGACTTTCCTTGTCAGAATTTTGGCACCTTTATGCGCTTGTACCTGTGTTGTATGCTTGACGGAACGATTGCGAAAAATAAGTGTTCACGCAGTTAGTTCCTTCCGCAAGCCACTGAAAAGCCGCGTTTGTGTTGAGATTCAAAGTTTCCGTGTCATAGTAGAATTTTTCGTTGTGAGGACGGCCGTAGATATTCTAAACGTCATACTTGAGCAAATAGTGAAACATAAGAAAAATCCCTTAACACAATCTAAATAATGCAGTTTACTCAGTTAAATGATAGAAAAATAAATTGGCTTTTAAGTTAAATTTTAAGGATCAGTATTCCCACGAGAAACTTACCAAAATCGCATAGTTAGGATCTCAGCTAAGAAGGGCCGAAGTATCGCTAGAATAAAACTCCGCTGACGTTTCTGTCTAGCGCAGGCAAATAACCTGTAATAACAATAATGGCTTATCAGATACAAATACTAACCCTGGCCCGTCTCCTCCTATCTGGAAGGTCACGTTTAATAAAATAGAATAGAATAGTAATTTATTCGCTAACAAAACCAAAATTGGTCAATACTGTCATGCACAAATTTGTCAATATAACATATACATTCAAAACAACGTTGGTCGAGGGATGGCTCTAAAATGTGAACAGTTTATACCAGGACCTCGGAGATTCTTCGAGGCACTGGATTTCCTTATCGTATAGTATCAGTATAATTTATTTCAGTGTGTAGGCCTTTCGAAGGAGAAATAGCTGAATATTCCTTGAGCCCAAGCTGACTTTGAAACATATGCTGACAAGGACCCTTGCCAAGAAGGGCCGAAATATCGCTGCTAAAGCATCGTAGCTGAGGTTTCCGTTTTATGCATTATTTGAACATATGAATGAGCTGATTCTACAGTCTACAAGAAAATCCCCGATTTTGGGATACCTAATAAGCTGGACACGCTATGCCAAATGCTGGGTACCCCAACCCAATAAAAGATTAATGATTTGAGTAAAGTTCAGGAATCAACCAATCAGAATTCATTTGTAGTAGAGTGGGTCAAGGCTGGGGTACCCAAAGGTACCCAGCATTTGGGATATATTTGCCAAACGTAGGAAATATCAAGCGTTCGGTATAGGGTATCCCAAAACCAGGGATTTGTGATGGGCTGTTTTGTACAGTAAATCCACTAAAATGCGAAGGCGAAAACTTGGTTTCCGTTGCCCAGGTTTCCGAAAAAAAAATTGGTCTATTTTTTGGATCATTTTGAATTCTTCCCTGTTGGCGATTTGCTTGCTAGATTTAGAAAAAAATCTGACTGAAGCGAAACTGGTAACTTGGTTTCCGTTGCCTGCTGGTTTCTGAAAAAAACTTGTCTGTTTTTTTTATCATTTTGAATTCTTCCCTGTTCGCGATTTGCTTGCTAAATTTAGAAAAAGTCTGACTTGTTTGCCATATTTGACACATGGATGCGCAACCTTGTGTTAAACGTTATTTCAAATAATATTTATGTTATGACCCTTTTATTTTATATTTCGCGACAGATATAGCTTTAAGGGTCCTAACATAAATATTATCGGCATCTGTCATACACAAGGATGCATATCTATGTGATAAATGTTATCAAACTTCGAGAGTGTAGTTGTCTGAATCTTTGCATCATTTTTAATGCAAAAAATCAGTTTTATCACTTTTAGGAGACTATCCAGAATTGAGGCTTCCGAGTAGCGCCCCAAGCCTTCAGTCGCCTTCTGCCAACAGCATGCTGTACTCCAGTGGTCCGTCGGTAAGTACCACCTGATATCTCTGTCGCCGTCCTCTCATATGTTAACGAGATCGAACACAACCTCCGGCTCCCAAAAATTAAGTGTGAAAGATCCAGATTTTGCTTACGATATATAATACCATCTGATGTGGGAAAAATAGAAGAATGTTGTTTCAAAATGGTTGGAAGGAAGTCCATCGCTTGTCAGGTCCCGACTCAAAGGATTACTGATTGTAAATTTCAAAAATTTTTATCATGAAATTTATTTTCAGTGAAATTTATTGTTTAGTGAGTGTGGATGGTTAGTTGAATGATAGTTTCGTGTGTGGTTGGTTTATGCTGTACGCATTCTCGCTTACTCATGTCAAATGGTATGTCGTTTTTTGTTTTGTTTTTTAGAGGAGGGGTATTTGGTAGATAGGAGGTTATATTATACAGGTTAGATTACATTATGTTACGTTTATTATAGATTTGAAGGGTACGTAGTTTTGTGTTAGGGTGAAGTTATTAACAAGCATTGCATGTAAGAATTCCAGTCTCCACAGTGCTTGTTGTATTTGTAGTTTAGTGTTACAAATTATAAAAAGTTGAACTTGAACCTCCGTGTTTAAAATTGTAGAGCCATCGAGTTAGCAAAAAGCTGAACAGCTTTGTCATTGCTTTGAACCCGGTGGACGTCATTTGTGTGACGGTGAACGGTGGTAGTTAATACTTTACCATCCTCATAGATTACCTAGAATTATTATGATTACCTATAATTACCTAGAACACACTTGCATGGATTCACGTTTAGTAACAGCAGAATATTTTACCGTCACGCCGTGGAAGGAGTCCGTGAAAATTACAATTACAATTCGGATTATTTGTCCATAAAAATCTTTTACAAACAAAAAATAGTGCTGGACATGTCATTATAGTTAAAAATGGTTCGTGCCTGACGTGTGGATCGAGAGGCCGTGTGTGTCAACTTTATGTCAGGTGATGGTGCAATTATCGTGAATACGGTGTACTGGAAAACATATATTCATTTGCAAATGTCTGGTACAGAACTTGAACAACACTGGTCAAAATGGATTATATAACCTTGCCTCAACCGAGTTAACAGTTAACAAGATTGCGCGGAGTTAGTACCGGTTTAGATGATGCTTACAATCAATCAATCAATCTGTCAATCTTTATTCTTCAGAAACATTCCTTACGGTGTTAAAAAAAACCTAATATTTGTTTTCTCGTCAAACATAATTATATATGATTGTGCTTTTACAATAGTCAAATATTGATAAAGCGCTAAACTTCAAGAATTAACACAAAAAAAGCAAAAGGATTATACATAAAATTTCGCGTTGGAAAAACTCACGAAGGAGGGGAGGGGACAAAACTGCTTTCGTACCGCGTGAATTGCACGTATGGGTTGGACGTTTCAACTCACCGTATTTATGTGAAGGATGGAAAACGATGAACCCTCTTTCAAGAGGTTCGCTACAGCGAACTCAGCATCTACTGTAGCGAACCAAAGTAATAGTCCAAATAATAGTCAGCTATGGTATACCCCGCCGGATAAAAAAGGTCAAAAGTCGGCCAGAGTGAAGAATGAGACTACGGACAGCAGTAGGGGTCCCAAAAGGTTAGCCTGCCGGAGATAAAAACTGAAGCGTGGCTTCTGGTTCAAGCAGAGTGTTTTGATGTGGCAAATTACTGTAAAAATAAATGTACCTTTTTGTTTCAGCACTTTTCAAAGGTCGATCCTTCGGACTCCTTGTCCCGGATAGCACCCGGGTCAAACTTCGGACGGCTTGACCCCATACCTCCTTATCAACCGCACCAGGCTTCACCCTTTTATCCTCCGGGAGGTGAACTGTCTTCTTTCAACTCAGTAGCGCAGGCAGGGCAGGTAGCTCCACCGTCGTCCGTGAAGGTTAGTGTGCTAGTTTCTATCTCTGTATTTTTTACCTTAAATTGCAGCTTGGAGCAATTAAAGGATTTTCCATCCTGTAGCATTGCTTTGTTTTGTTTTTAAATCTCGTCTTAGCCAGCCCCGAACTGATTGCCTGTTTCACAAGTTACGTAACTTACAGAAGTTACATAACAGATAAAACATGTTTCAACAGAGAACACTTGTGATGTTCAAACGTTACGCTTTGAAATGCATACAAGAAGAGCCGAAACGCCACCGAAAAAACATCTAATGCCTTTTTTGTTTGTCATCGTGACATCGGAAAAGTCAGCAGATGCTGTTTCGGCGGTTTTCCGGCTCTTCCTGGCAATGCTCGTTATGCATAACTTTTACTGCATAACGTTTTGCAAAATCATATCAGATAACATTCCAAGTGTTATCTGTTGAAACTGCGCGTGCTTGTCTTACTTGTTAAGAAACTTCTAACAGTATAGTTTCTGTCTTGGATTCAGCTACCGCCATCGCAGATTACAAGCCTACCGCAGCACAGCTTGTCAGCATTCGACTCATGCAATGTGGGCTGCAACATTTACAACACCCTAGTGTCTTCACTGTGTTTTTGGAATCCTGAATGTCTGTAAGAGTTCTGTAAGATTTCTTCCTGTCAAATTGTCTTCACATGTAATGTTACTGACTGACTGACAAATATCTGTTTCAGAAATCTGGTCGCTGGAATTCTATGCACGTTCGGGTAGCCTGGGAAATCTACCAGCACCAGCAACGAGCCAGGACCACGGGTGACCCCAAAAGGGCTTCTTTCCAACTTAGCAATTCAGGTAATTAAACAGTCAGTTGCCGTCGCCACATTTTCCCAATGTGTTTTCTTGCCGGAAAAACCGTTTGCTAACTACCGAAGACCGAGTATTTCAGAAGAGTCTTTTCTCGTAAAATTTGCTCTCTTTTAAGACATTTCCCAATACACGTACTACTGGATAGAATTTCATACCGTAGGCCTATGTAGGTATAACAACAGAAAAGTTATTTGATTGTCTTGCAAGTAGTAACTTGGTCGTTCGTAAGAGAGAGAGAGAGAGATAGGTTTATTTACACAACATCATAGCTAACAGCTAATTTGCGTTGCTTCACTATGCTAAATAACAAACTAACACAAAAAACGGAAAATATCACTCGGCTTTGTTTAGCAAATCCGTAAAAACAAGATGAAAGATTTCGATGGGATCCCAAAAACTTAATATTTGATCCAGACAATTGGGTCTTGTAGATATCCAGTCTTCGCCAGACTATATGAACATTTTTAATATTAAAACTTAGAAACAGATTAAGGTCAATGGCGTTGATGAAATTGATCAAAACTTCCTGCCTTAGGCTATACTACTGTCAAATTTCTGGTTTCAGCCGGATTCCGGTCGAAGGATATGTCCAGGTAGAAAATGATTGTCATATACGGACTCAGCAGGTCTGCCTACCCCTGAATCGACTATCTCATTAGCTTTTAAAACCAGATCCAGTCTTCGCCAGGCTAATCATCTGAGAAAATCAAGTTCAGATATACCTGTATAGGCCATATCTATTTTGACGATACTGATCGGAACTTCCTGCTTTACTTCTGCCAAATTTCCGGTTTCGGCCGAATTCCGAGCGAACTACTTGTCCAGCCAAAAAAAGATAGTTCAGAAACGAATTCAGCGTATCTCCTTATCACTATAAAGAACATCTAATCAACTTCAAATAAAACTTTAACTTATAAAAAAATCCGGTTTCAACCGGATTCTGGACGAACTATATGTCCGGGTAAAAAATTATTGTCATATACAGATTCAGCGTCTCTTCTTACGTCTCTTATTAGATGATTAAATCTATCATCTAATCAACTTCAAATACAAATTTTACTTTTAACAAATTTTCCGGTTTCGGCCGGATTCCGGGCGAACTACTTGTCCGGCGAGAAAATGGTTTTCACCATCGTGTTCAGCACGTCTTCTTACCCCTAAATCGAACATCTAATCAACTTCAAATAAAACTTTTGCTTTTAACAAATTTTCCGGTTTCGGCCGGATTCCGGGCTAACTATTTGTCCGGCGAGAAAATGGTTTTCACCATCGTGTTCAGCACGTCTTCTTACCCCATAATCGACTATCACATTAGCTGTTTCAAAATATTTTGTTGGCCCCTTAATTTAAACCCCCTCCCCCACCCCTAAATGTAGGGCTACAGACCCCATCTACGAACTCGACCTTACTCTTGACCCAAAGAATCCTCACACCAAGTTTCATCAAAATATCTCATTCCCTTCGAGAGTTATCGTGCTCACAGACGGACGGACGGACGGACGGACGGACAGACGGACAACTTTTGCGATGTCATAGGTATCCGTCACTAACGTTTTGGGATCCCAAAAAGGTATATAAACGAATTTGCGTGGCGGTTCGTTCGCGAAGCTACTGGAACCAGTTTATTTTGATGACGCGTGCGGTTGTTGGGCGGTGCAGTGGGTGGTAAGATGTCTCGATGCTGGGGTTTAGAGAGAAGAAACTTCCCAAACCTCAGGATAATCTGCTCGTATCCATGGGCCAACGTGCGGAGGTCGAGTTTAACATGCGCTTCACCAGAAGATAGTTGTCGATCGCCAATAATAATGAACACGGCCCGCTTTTGCACCGACTCAAGTTCTTGGATGAGGTATACAGTACGCAGTGCTGCAGGTCCCCATAGTGGGCTTGCATATTCCAGAACTGGACGGACGTATGTAAGATAAGCTAGCAATAGGCACTGGACATCAAAGCCAAATCTACGCACTGTACTCAAAGACTGCAGACATGCATTTGCGTTTTTAACAACATTTTCAACGTGCAAGCCGAAAGAACAATCACTGGAAAAAGTAACTCCCAAAATCTTTAATGAGTCGACAATCGAAACGGAACATACGGTTGGCTGAAGGTGCGCTTCAACGGATTGAAGCGTAAGACCTTTGACTTATTCGTGTTAATTACCAATTTAGAGACATTGCACTCGGCAGTAAACGCATCGAAAAAATCGTCACTGAACTCTTTCTTAACAATCCCGTTTTCAACTAGGTATTTCAACAGAAAAGAGATATCGTCTATAAACTTATAATGATCCTCATATTCGACTAGTAGATAGTTGATCACGGCTATAAATATAATGGCAGCCAACGTTGTGCCCTGCGGAGCTCCACATGTTATACGTTTCGATCCTTCATATTTGATGGTGCTAAACGGCTAAATCAGCTGAGATTGGTTCCAGCGATATTTCGGCCCTTCTTCGCACGGGTCTTCTTCAGGTTCAAGCTAGAGAAACCAACCTGTGACCCGCGCCATCAAATATGATTCGCAGCCAGTTTTGGGCTGAAGAAATACTCTCGGTCCTTCACCAGATTTCAGACGGCATATCAAGTCCGAGCAAAGACTTTTCAAAAAAATTGGAATGTCGGATTTGATTTTTCTTTCCGTCGTTCCTAAATTTTTGGTTGACACCGGATTCTGGACAACTGGTTCATCCGGCCAGAGAAATGTAGTACCCATTCGTAAAAATACGAAAACCGATGACAAAAGGTTTGGCGAGTCTATCCTAGACTTCCGCACCCTCTGAGGTGTCAGATTCGATATCGCTCCCCCCCCCCTCCCCGCGAAATACACCTTTCACGGTTACTACTTGTATTAGTTGCGTTTTTGCAGATACCATGGTATCTGATACCACGGTCTAAAGTCTTTTTGCAGTTACCGTGGTATCAGATACCACGGTTAAAAGGCGTTTTTGCAGTTATCGTGGTATCTGGCGAGATACCGTGGTATCTGATATTCGGACACCGCGGTCCGACCGTAGCAGCTGATCGTGGTATCTGAAAAAGTCACCTCGCTTCATCATCACCAACAATAGAGCCTAGGATTTTGTCAAGTTGGTTGGAACGAAGTTTGGCACATGGTGATGTGACTGGATATCATTTTTTCTTTTGGGATGAGTGAAAAGCGCAGTTTCGGCAATTACCGTTTTTGGAGAGCAACCGTGGTAACAGATACCATGATAATTGCAAAAACTACTAATTGCAGATCCAGTTGCTGTGGTAACGGGTACCATGGTATCTGTAAAAACGTTGTTTTCGCATTCTGAACATTTGCCTCTTCTTTGCAGTGCCAAACGTGGGCTCGGCTTTTCCCGGAAAAAATCCGGCCGGTCCTCCCTCGTCTTTATTTCCCGGACTTTCAACCAAACCAATTTTGGAACCAGCTCCAGTGCAATCCACCTTCATGCCACCCCCTTCGACGGCAGGTATGATGATTTCAGCCTCTACTTCTTCTGCTAGATTTTGACTATGAGTCTAGACGAACAACCGTGTTCATTTCGTTTGTTTCAGTTTATCAAAAAATTAATAAGTATTATTTGAACTCAATCACCCCATGGACAAAAAGTGGAGAAACACCGAAGAACAAACAAAATATGTCAAGTCGAACGAAATAAAGGATTAAAGGAACAGTAAACTTGACTACGCAACTTTCGGCCATCGAACCGCCCGGGGGGCTTAGATAAATATACAGGGTCTTATTGACGACAGGCCCCCCCTTCTTTGCTATCTCGAACCGTCTCGAACCCCCTCCTTAGTGTTCCAAAAGCTAGCTGGCAGGCCCTTGCCCCTTATGCACTGTAATTATGCACTTATGTACTGTAAAAGTTCGCCTTTTTACATGTAGACCACAGAGAAACGACCTCCCCGACAAGACGGCCGGTGTTCGATTCCTAGTCGCGGCACACAAACCTTTTGCTTTTGCAAACCTTTTTCTCAAAGTCGAATTCTCGGAAACTGCCCGGAAACTGCAATGGTCGTAACGAGAATTTTTCTTACTCTCAATATCGACTCAGGGTACATTCTTGATACGTTAGCTAGTCAAGTTTTCTGTTCCTTTAAGGAGAGGTTGATTGAATGTGGGACGAGTGACCTCAGATACGTAAGAAATTACTCAAAACGGACGAGTCTGCTAGGATTTTCTTCAGCGATATTTCGGCCCTTCTTGGCAAGGGTAGGCAAGGGAGGGGGTCCTTTTCAGGCTGTGGCTGGTAGAGACCGCTCCGACGATTTTGTTGCCGGAGGAAAAGGTTGGGTCTCCTGGTCAGTTTATCAAAGTTTGAAAGCTGTTTGGAACTTCTTTCCGTTTTGTTAGTCATTAGATACGGCGATATCTTCTTAGCTCATGCAAGACCTCTTTTCCCCTAATTAGAGAAACCTGTGTACAGATTTTTGGTATGATGACATCCACGCTTCTGTTTTTTAGCGTCAGCGCGTTTGTTGTTTGGATCTCATTCATGATTACCTTTATTTACTGTCAGAAAATAAATTACTTCCTATTCTTGAATAGTTAAGACAGCAAAAAAATGGAGTACTCTACCGTGCGGGCTATAAGATAGATAATATGTGAAGAACTGTTAGAAAAGTGAGGACAATCTGGTCTGTAGAGTAGAGTAGAGTAGAGTAGAGTAGAGTTTTATTTCTAAAAAGTAGCTTTCACAGCGTGACCGCCGAATTTGACTTCTACGTCAAACATAAATATACTTCACACTCAATCAATTTGTCAGTTAAATAATAATTACAAACCAATTCGTAAAAAAGCCATTAATCGATACAAAACTTGTCTACCACAATCTAACCACAATTTATGCCATAGACTCAAACGGCAAACAAATTCAATCCAAGTCAAACTTTAATCCTTATGTCAAAAATAATTTCACTAAAATACATATATAAAACAAGATAAAACATACTAAGAGGGTCAAATGCTAAAACTAACAATTCAACAAAGATAGTGACTATTTTTACTGGCTGTTGTACAACTCAACAAAACTTGGAACAAAACTCCTTCGGTATCTTTCATGTTTTGTGGGGACTGGATTTAATTTGGGGACTTTTTGAGCCTTGTCGCGTTGCGGTCTGTTGCGGATGGGTGTGTAGAGTTCGGGGAGGATGGGACGTAATCTGTGAACAGACAGGGTCTTGGTACCGAAATTAAGGCACAGAAGGTTTCTTCTCGCGTCCAAAGTGGTGAGCTTGAACTTGCCAAGGAGATAATGGTAAGGAAGCTTCCCTTCCCCATTAATGATCCTAAGCGCTCGTTTTTGAATGTTTTCAATCTTATATACATGCTCAGAAGTAAGCCCGAAATGCCACACTGGACAAGCATACTCCAGTATTGGCCGGATAAACGAACAATACAATTGGAGGAGATCCTTCGGGGGGCAAGAAAATTTTTTCATGAGTTTTAACAGGGAAACCGAAGGGGAAGCTTGTTTGAGGATGTTTTGAACATGGGCATCCCACTTCATGTCAGCTGTAATAGTTACTCCAAGTAATTTAATATGTCTAACGGAGATCTCGGGAGGAATTGGGTCTGTGAAAGTGGGCAATGATTTTAAAAAACTAATTGTCATGATCGATGATTTTTGGGAGTTCACTTTCATCTTTGACAAAGACGCTTGCTGAGTGGCATCCTCAAGTAGGGCCGTAATTGAACTTTTTATATTTCGTCGACATACCTCCAGTGCAGACAGGTCGTCCACGTACTTCCAGCGATCTGGGTGGTCAGTCAAAAGGCTATTAATCATTATTAAAAATAAAATTGGACCCATAAGAGTTCCTTGGGGGACACCACAAAAAATAGGGAGGGAGTCAGAAAAGACGTTTTTGTATTTAAGCACTTGAGAACGATTTGTTAAAAAAGAAGCAACAATTTTGACTAAAAAAGGACTCACTTGGAACTCAATTAACAGCTTATTTACAAGGATATTATGGTCAATTAGGTCGAAAGCTTTCTGGAGATCTATTAATAAAAGATTCAACCAAGTATCAGGGTTTTCAAGATTTTTCAGAATAGTGTCAAGAAGACTAACAAGGTAATGCGAAGTAGAGACCTCCTTGAGGTTCCCGAATTGTTGTAAATCAATAAGATCAAGAATCTCTGCCTTTAACCAATCGGCCAAAAAACCCTCGTACATTTTTGAAAAAACTGGGGTCAGGGTTATTGGTCGAACACCACTAAAATCGTTCGAACCCCCCTTCTTTTGGATTGGTGTGATATAACCCAGCTTCCAGCACGTCGGGTAACTTGGTCTGTTTAGAGAGTGCCAGCGAAGGTCTGATTAGTGAGTGTGAGTGAAGTTAAGGGGACCGACGATTATGCTCTGTCTCCCCCTCCCCCTAAACACCGAAAGAAGGCTCTTTGTAGTTGAATGTGTTGACTTCACATTTCTGATAACACTTTTTTTTTTAGCTCCTTTTGCTGTCCCGTCATCAATGGCAAGCCCTTATCAGCCCTTTGGTCTTCAGCCAATCACGCAACCCCAAGTTACCAAGGCCACGCCTACCCAGTCACCGAGCATCGACGCCTGGACTAGGTAAGGCTTATTACCTAGTCTACTCCCAATTTCTGAGATTAATTTGGAGGCGAAATGCTTTTCTGTTGTATTATATTGTTTTTAGTCTAAGGGAAAGCAATACTTGTACATAAACGCTTGTGTAATTTCGCGACGCCTGGTCACGAAAACGGTCACTGGCCGACTATCCGCGTGGCTAGACTTCCCAAAGATAAAAAAAATACCCTGTAGACTTGGACAAAAATATTTTATAACCATCTGCCCCAATATGTTATTATTGAAAGTCGATTTAATAAGCAATTGGGAATGGTCAAATATCCAGGGTTAAACATCCATGATACACTAAAAACAATTGTATTATTGTATATATTATTGCCATCACTACTTCTACAAAATAAGTACACAAATCCGGCAGAGAGCAGTGCACGAAAAGGCTGACTTTTAAAAACACCAAAAAAGGGAAGAAATATCCATTACCTTTTTATTTTTTAGAATCTATTTGGTTGTTCAATTAAAAAAAAAGAAGAAAAAATGAGGGATGGTTTACTAGCCTTTAACACCGCGTATAGTGTTCTTGCTATATAAATCCTACATAGTAACTTTTGTGCCATCGAACTTTTTGTGTCATCGAACTATTTAATTTACCAAATATCTTTTAATATAAATTGACAATAGCACTGTCCAACATATAATCTGTAAGATCATAACAGATGCATCATGGACCTTGTTCGCTCCGAAGTACGAATTAAGGTAATTAAGGTAAAGTAAAGGTAGGTAGAATTTTAGTAAAACCGAAATAGCAATAGAGTTGTAGAAAGTGCCAGACATGCCAGGGGCATACAGAAAAATTAAGGTAATTAAGGTATAAATCGCCAGATTACCAATCAGTAAAACAAAAAGGAAAATCGTAAATAAATTACAGCCTTGAAATTAAGATTCTTAGTAAAATAAGGCACATATTACTTCACACATCTTTCGCTCAAATGGGTAACTGGGCGTTGGAGTTTGGGCTTTATTGTCTTTACTTTGATGTTTTGACCCTTCTTTGCACGGTTATTTTTACTAATCAGTCTGTTAACTAACAATCCGTCGATACAAGAATTGGATGAATGGTGTATAAATGGTATTTGTATTGCATTGTGTTAAACTAGCTCACCAAACTTGGGAGCATTCAGTCGTGCTTGAACCCGCTTTTCAGTCTTGGCTGAAGGAATACTGGGTTCATGTCTGTTTATGGCCAATTTTAAAGCCTTCCATTGAGACTGGTTCATGGGCACCGAGCTGAATATACGATTGAGTAAGGGACAATCCACTGGTACTTCTTAGAAACGGGATGTAATAGCCTCTTATTCTAGGCAACATCGAACGCCTCCTGTTAGCGTCGGAACGAGCCTCTCCGGACCAACTACTCCCAACTGGCTCCCCCGTTCGGACTCCGCGAACTCTATGAACCGCGAGAAAGATCGGGAGCGCCAACGGCGCGAGGAGCATAGAAAACCCCACAGTATAAACCCTTCAGGTCACAGTATGACCTCGTCCGGCCACAGTATAAACTCGAGTCATGAACGACGGCGGAGCCACTCCCGCTCCCCACACCACGTGGATGGGTTAAGAACTGAAGCGGGGCCAAGCCGCAGTGATATTTATGATCTGAAAGGAGGTAGAACTAGCATTGATAGAATGAAGCCAAGTGAACCATTAAGTACTTCTAGAGCATCTAGCGGTGTGAATGTGGGTTACGACCCGCGGACGTCTCTGCCAAGCCTACCCACGCTCCCCTCTCTGTCATCAGTGCCAAGTTTGCAAATGAATGCCCCCTCGTTGTATTCCCGAGACTTGGGAATGAGCGGACTTGATAGAAATATGCTACAGAGTTTAAGTGGAGCATACGCGGGAATGCCCACTGATCCCCGATTAAGTGCCCTAGGGTTGGATCCCATGCAGCAGGCGTACTTAGCCGACCGTGAACGTGAAGCAATAATGAAAATGAACGCAAATCGGTACGGCCTAGGCCTACCAGCGGGACTTGGCTACGGGATGGAGCGGTACTTACCCCCCGGACTAGACTTGAGAGAGTTTGAACGAGCCAAGCTTGCCGCCGCCTTTGGGCTTAGCAGCTCGAGCCTTCTCGGCCCCCAGTTGGGCAACCCCTACCAAGGCTTAAGCCTACCCCCAGTGTCTGCACCTAGTATACCCGTGTCGGCGTACCAGCCGTTCTCTCACTATCCAAAGACACAACCGAGTGCTACTTCGTTTGGTTATGGACCTACCGGATCGGTTGGCTCTATGATGCCCTCTGTAAGCAGGGCGTCTGGATTAGGGCTGGGCTTAGGCTCTGCGATGGGGCTTAGTTCTTCGGCCTTGAATGGGCTTTATCCGTCAGGGGCGAATTCATTTTTATCGCAGTCATTAAGGCCGCCGGCTATGCCCCAGTCGCTGGGTATCCCTGGCTATCCCAATCTATCAAGTATGGGTATGCGGCACCCAAGTTTGGGTTATCCCGGATTGGATCCGATGGGTCCTAGACCACCATTTTAGCTTAGATCGTATCTGGATCCGGGAAACCGCGGACAAAAAAAGATTGACCGCCGAAGTGGTGCGGGCTAGGAACTGTGGAACAACTGGGTTTCGGGGTTTTCGGTGGTGCCGATTTCCGGCTCGTCCTCGAAAACTGGAAAATCACGAGAAAAATGTTTCCTGGCTTATTTCCCTTGAGATGGCCATCATAAAATCACCGAAAGCTAGTACTGCATGTGGGACTTTTTAGTCAGATTTTGAAACAAAAGGTGAAGTTAACCAAGAAATAGCATCGTAAGATTCACCTGCCATATAGAAGGTGAAAATGCACTAAACCGTGACAAATATCAGATATGAGTATTGCGACCCTGATATTTTTGCCTGAAGGAATACCGGTGAGCAAGTTTGGCCATCACCAGATATTGTCGCCATCTCCGCTCTTTTTTTCCGGCCTGGGAAAAGCCAACTGCCAGAAAATGGGCTGGCTTATTACTATAGAGATTTTCCGGTATGACCGACACAGCCGAAAAACTAACCCGAAAATTTTGTCGGATAATGGATCGGACCGACCTACTGGAAACCCAGGTTCCAAAACCCGCCCATCTCTAACATCACATGGGTCTTTTTGTGCTCAACCCCGTTTTTATGGCACTTGCAGCTTTGCTCAAGTGCCATATACCGATCACTTTTCCGTCGGTCGGTCTGTCGGTCGGTCTGTCGGTCGGTCGGTCGGTCGGTCCGGTGATCGCGAGTTAGGGTACTTGCAGATGTGCTAGGACGATGAAACTTGGCAGGCATATCAGGGACCCGACCAAACTAACTTGCAAATAGTCACTTCCCCGATCCGACCACCGTGGAGGGAGTAGAGGGCGGGGGAAACCTGAGAATTTAGTAGTTTTTGTAAAACCCCTACCCCTTTCTACACACTAGTAGGTCTGCGCCCGGCGTGACGTCACTCTTTGCATCGGATCACTCTGTTAACATTGGAAAGAGCTAGTGCATTCGAGGGTCAAAGGGGTTTGTATATGTGGTGCAGTGCGGGGGAATATGGAAAATTGAGTGTTGTGTAACTTTGGAACGGGTGATCGGATTGGGACGAAACTTAATACCTGAATGAATGACATATCTCTGATGTTACATTTGAAGTCCGAACCGGATTCGACAGCTATGGGAGAGTTGGGGTGGGGGAAGACCGATAAACGGTTATAATGGAGGGATCGGAGTAAAACTTGCTGAGAAGAACAAGAATCTCCTCCAGATAAATCGTTTACAAGTTTGGACTGGACCCGGACACTTGGGGGGGGGGAGGTGGAGGGGAGTTCCCCGGAATTCTGGTGATGACGGTTTTTGGGATTTTCACGACGAAACTTGGGAGGCGTATCAGGGACCCGATCAAACTGACTTGTAAATAAAAATTCACTCGATCCGATAGTCGTGGGGGGATCGGAGGGAGGGGGAATCCGGAATATTTAGCCATGCGTAACTTTGGAACGGGTGATCGGATTCGAGTGAAATTTAATAACTGAACAGAGGGCGTGCATGTGGGGATCTTTTTGGGATCCCAAAACGTAAGTGGAGGGATACCTATGACATCGCAAAAGTTGTCCGTCCGTCTGTCCGTCCGTCTGTAAGCACGATAACTCTCGAAGGGAATGAGATATTTTGATGAAACTTGGTGTGAGCATTCTTTGGGTCAAGAGTAAGGTCGAGTTCGTAGATGGGCACTGTAGCTTTACATTTAGGGGTGGGGGAGGGGGTTCAAATTAAGGGGCAAGCAAATTTTTTTTAAAATAGCTAATGTGATAGTCGATGATGCGGTAAGAAGACGCGCTGAACACGAATATGAAAACCATTTTCTCGCCGGACAGGTAGTTCGTCCGGAATCCGGCCAAAACCGGAAAGTTTGTTAGAAAGTTGAAGTTTTATCTGAAGTTGATTAGATGTTCGATGTAGGGGTAAGAAGACATGCTGAACAAGAATACGAAAACCGTTTTATCGCCGGACAAGTAGTTAGCCCGGAATCCGGCCAAACCGGAAATTTTTTTAAAAGTTAAATTTTTATTTCAGGTTAATTAGATGTTGGATATAGGGGTAAGGAGATACGGTGAATCCGTTTTTGAGCTTTAGTTTTTCGCCGGACAAGTAGTTCTTGGATTTCGCCAGAACCGCGCAAAATTCACAGAAGTAAGCTAGGATCGTTTCGATCGGCTTATAGAGGTAAACACACATGCTGAATCCATATCTGAGCTTGGATTTCTTAATGATTAGCTGTTTGGCCTGGCGAAGACTGGATCTGGCGAAGACAAAACCTAATTGTCTGGATCAAATATTGAATTTTTGGGGATCCGACAACAATTGGGGGGGGGGAATACGTGACCGGATTGGACTGGAGAGATCGGGATGGAACTTTGTGGGAATAACAAGCAAGTCCAAAACTGAACCGGATTGGCTCCGGTGACTGTGGGGGGACTTTGAGCTTAGGGGCGGGTCCGGAATTCCGTTGATCGCGAGTTAAGGTACTTCCAGATGTGCTAGGACGATGAAATTTGGCTGGAATATTAGAAATTCGACAAGATTGGCTTAGAAATCGCCACTTTTCAAATCCGACCATTCCTTAAAGTACCAATCACGACCGCAAATTAAGAAAAATACTTTTAAGCAAAATATGCATTTCCATCATCCCCATGAGCTCATGATCATTTTTGCCTCAAGGGTTTTGCTTACAAATGAAGTTCTAGCTCCCTTAAAGTGTGCATCTTAACCGCAAGGTCGAAAAGTACTTTTTGTCAAACGATACATCTCGACCCATGATCAGTTGTCCCACAAGGGTTATGCAAAAAAAATAATTTCTTGCACCCTTAAAGTGCGCATTTTACCCGCATTAGTGGAAAAAAAATACTTGATCATACGTATATATCAATGATCCCTAAGAGCCTGCTATCGTTTTTGCCTCAAGGGTCTTCCTTACAGATGAATTTCTAGTGCCTTTAAAGTGCGCATCATTACAGCCAAGTTCAACGATAAAATACATTTTCTCTAGCTCCCTTAAAGTGCGCATCTGAACCGCACAGTCGAAAATTACCTTTTGATCAAATAATACATCTCAACCCTTGCAAGTGCCATATGAGCTTACAGCTCTTGTTCAGGGAAACTGCCCTGCTCCTGAGTGCATGCCGCAACAAGTGTGCGCTGGGCTTCATAAGTAGAGGCACTACACTGTCAGAGGTAACAGATAACACGCGGTTGCGCATCCTTGTGTTGAACGTTATGAGACTGTATCTGTTATGACCCTTTTAAACATTATCTTTTAGTGATATGATAACACTTAAAGGGCTCATAACAGAAATTTAGTCTCGAAATATAACTATAATATAACGAAATATAAGGGTCATTGTAATGTTGAAAAAGAATGCGCAAAACTGTGTAATCCGTTATCAAACTTCTGACAATGTATTATACACCTGCTGCAGTGCTGGGGCAGTGACTTGCACATATGAAGATCAAGCAAATAGTATTGCCTTCCTGATCACTGCGCTGTCAGCAGTTTCATAACATATACACAAAACACAATTTCAACAAAATATGAAATAATTCATCATCCGTCGAAGTTACAGAATATTTTCGTTATGACCTGCTAAGTGTTATCTTTTCTCTAAAAGTGAGTTGCAAACCACGGTTAGTGTTATGCTTCATGTTATTTATTTATTTTACTGCACTGATGCCCTTGGGCAGTGCGTCATAAGTTTTTCATTCGTTCATAAGATTGCAACACTTAAAAGGCTCAAACCAAATTTTTTCGGTAGAATCAAAAGATAAGTGTGTTATCTCATATCTGTTAAAATTGCGAATCCTTGTGTGAGTGTTATGAAAGCTTAGCAGTGTAGGACTCCAGTCGGCAGTGCCCCAGCATGCTGGGCCGTGTCACTGAAAGGGGGACCAAACTCAATCGTCAAATCAGACAGTATAGATGAATAATCACGTCGAGCTTCCACCTAAGAGTTGCAAGTTGAATATAGGTCATGTTGATGTCGTAATTAATTTGTGATTCGTGTTTCTTCGCAGTGGGGAATGGTTGGTATAGTTAATGTCGGGTGATATCTGATAATACTCAGTGGTTTGTTCTTCACCCATTTAGTTCTAAGAGGTTTCCGCTATTTAATATGCGAAGCTTCGCAACGGCAGAGGCGCCATTTGGGCCAAATCTTGGGGTGGGCATGAACTCCATCTGGGCCCCCCCTCCGATTCACTTCGTGTCGCGTAAGAAAAAATGCGGGTTTTGGCAGCACATCGATCGAATATTCTAAGTAAAAATGCATTTTCAGCACCCGTGTGTTGCTTGGAAATGTACTGTAACCGAATGTGGAACTCAGCCACACTGACCTCTAAGATTAATTATAACAACGAAGATTACAACCAACGAGGCGCAACGAGGTTAAGTGATTAAACTGAAAGTGGAAAATTCAACCAGACTACAGGCTGGCCTTCCTCAGCGAGAAACTTTCTTATTTAAGTAAACAATACGTCGGTGAAAGTAATCTTCATTAGCTGCGTTTTTTGTCGCTGTTCTGTTCGCTGTTTATTCTCTGTTTTGTATTTTTACCGTTTTTGCCAAAACTTGGAACATGCTGTTTCTCATTTTCCCGTTTTTTTACGCTGTTCCGTGTTCCGTGTTGTGTGTTCCGCTGTCTGTTTTGCAAACCACAGAACTTGCTCTCCTAGCATGTTCTATCACTGTGCAGATAGAAAATTGCAGAGATTCGCAGATAGAAAAGAAAGAATTGCGGAAGTTAAGAAAGTAAGCGTGGACCCTAAAGTATGGTTGTTTTGGAACTTAATTTGCATTTTAACAGATTTCCAGCCTAAGACGTGCTCAGGAACCTAAATTTGCGTTTTCGTCAGAACAGCGACAAAACACGAAACACGGATTAGCGTAAGCAAAAATCCCGTTTTTTATCCAAAACAGACAACTGTGAACCCAGAGCATGGAACAGGAACCAGAGAAAAAAAACGCAGCTATTGTTATGCTGAGGGTTGTAACCAAAATCTCGGTTTTCCTTCAGCAGAAATATTTTAGGTTTTTCACTATACTGGACTTCACTTAAGGATCAGGTATTGTATGCTTTTGGTTTTCTGAATAAAGTAGTTGAAATTATGAGATTGATGAAATAAAGAGATCTTTAGACGAAAAACGGCTTCTCCGTAAGCATTGCAAAGCGCGCCATCTAGTGTCAAGTTTCAGAGCCAAAAAGTCATTTTTAGCCGCTCCGACGATCGCTAGATCACTTATTGAAACGGGAAATGAGTCGAGTGAAGACTCTTCGTCAGGTAATTACGCTCTTTGGTTAATAGGTTAATGGTAGTAGTAGTCCAATCTCTCTGCGTGCCACTGGGTCCGCTTGGTCGGCGGGTCCCTTTCGGTTGTTGGGTCTGTTCTCGGCTGTTTGTTCCAATGGGGTAGGTCTAGTAGAGTTGCTTCTCAGACAGGACGGCGATCATTGCTCCGTAGATCTCGTGGGTCTTTCTTCTTGATAGCTTGGTTTGGTTTATTGTCGTCAGTATAGGGGGTATTCTCTGGAGCGTGCAGGTGTTTTTCAGGATGGTTGACCAACGACTGGTGGCCGTACATTGGAATAGGACGTGTTGCAAGGTTTCCACCTCTTTTGTACATGATCTGCATAGTGGGGTGTGGTTTAGGCCCCACTCAAAGAGGGTCTTGTTAAGTAGGGCTGTTTCTGTCTTCAGTTTGTAGTATGTTGTTGACTCGTGGCGGGATTTGAATGGCGAAGGCATCGGCTGTTTCGGTAGTGTTGGTGCCCTGCTACGTATGATGTCCCTCATGGTGTTTTTCTTCAGTGGGTTTGGGGTTTGTATGTCCGCGGTTTTGTTTGCTAGCTCGTCTGCAGTTTGGTTGTGTTCTATCCCCTTATGGCTGGGTATATGTTGGAATTTGCAGGTTACCCCCTTGTTTGTCAATTCGATCAGGATCCTCCTGATGTGGAGTAGGTCGTTGTCTTCGCTTGATGAGTTGATTTTCTGAATCACCTGCAGTGCCGACTTGGAATCGGCTAGGATGGCGGCTTTCTTCGACGATGGTGGGTTTTTCAGGACAAGGTTGAGGGCTGCCTTGATGGCCGCCAGTTCGGCTGTTAGGATTGATGCGCCATCGAAGAGGCGGATTGAGATGTTTGTTTTGTATTCTGGGATGCACACTGCTGCTCCCGCCTTTTGCCCTTTGACCGACCCGTCTGTGTAAATGTGGAGATGGTTTGGCATTTCATGGTGTAGCTTTGCTTTTAGGACTTTATTTATGTATTCATTTGAATACTGTGTTTTGTCCAGGGGGATTAGCTGTAGTGAGACTTCTGGAGGGGTCATCATCCATGGAGGGGACTCTGTGAATGGGTGGGCTATTGCTTTTTCTTCACGCCAATTTGGGAATTCTTTCACGAAACGGGACCATGATGAGGATGTTTGTGGGTTTGCTGTGCTGGGTAGTGACTCGAGGTCTACGGCGTGGGTAATTTCAATAGGCGTGCAGTAATTTCAAATCAATTGGACAGAATGGATTATGTTGGACATAATGGATTATTATGGCCGGCAAAGGGCCCTTCGTGGTGGAAGCTTGGGCCCCCCTGTAAAATCTGGGGTGGGCATTTGCCCACCCCTGCCCCCCCCAAATGGCGCCTCTGCGCAACGGTTCATTGTTTCAGAGTATGGGGGAGGGTCGGGTGAGTGTTCAGCCTCTTGAAGCGATTAGCCCTGTGGTGGAACGGCGTTAAATCACAAAGGACACCACAAATACGTCGTATACACTTTGCCAAGGTTTTGAAACTTTTTCAAACCTTAACTCCAAAACTCAATACACGGCTTTTCCTCTTCTTTGAACCAGGGACCCGTAAATTTCCTTTGCTTGTCATTAAGAGATTTCTGATGCTATCTTGAGCGCACGCTGGCGCCTTGAGGGAGGAGTCTCTTTGGCGCGCACGTTCAATGAGGCAAACAAGAATGCCGATCGACTCAAGCGGGGATTTTTGGAAACTGGATGGTTCGGTCATCATATCGATATAGAAGCATAGGAAATGACAGGCTATGATAGGAAATTTATGGGTCCCTGCTTGAACAGACATTCTAAGCGGATTTCTGACATTAATAACGCAGTTATTGTGCCATCCAGTCGAACGTTACCCTTTATCCCACATCACGAAAGCCACGCGCTTCCTGAAAGACCCCCCCCCCCCCGGTACTTCAGAATCATCCTTCCGCCGCCAAAGCATGCAGAATATGGCCGACTGCTGTCAAACCTTGTGATAAAGAGCTTTTAACCATTTCTGGTGAGGACAGCAGACTAGGTTTTCTTGGTCAGATTTCCTGTGCTTTCATCTTGACTTTGATAAGTCTCAACTTTTCCGCATGGAAGTGATGATAGTTCCGAAAATTCTGGAATTTCAGTCCGTGGCCGCGATAGCTTGTCCGTACCACCAGAGACCCATAAATTTCCTTTACAGGGGGCTTGTCATTTCCTGTACTTCTATGTTGCTATGTTGACCGATCCAAATCTAGTTTCCAAAAATCCCCACTTGGGTCGAATCGGCACTCTTGTTTGCCTCATTGGACGTGCGCGCCATAGAGACTCCTCCCTCAAGGTGCCAGCAGCCAATCCCAAATTTTGTCTATCTGACCTTGGACGTGATTGGACCGTGGGTATTTCTCGAACTATCTTCCGAGCGGTCAACATAGCATCAGAAATCTCTTATTGACAAGCCCCCTGAATGGCAAGGCTTTACAGGAAATATATGGGTTCCCGGTACCACTAATATTGCGCACACCCGATTCCCGGCCGTATTTTCGGCTCTTACCTCATAAAGTTGAACAAAATCTGATCTTTTCCATATGGAATTGAGGACGGTGTGGGTAAATACTGGCAGGAATTCTAGTCCTCGAAAGCCCGACCCTGCGCGTCTGTCCGCGGCATAAATAATAATATTTGTTTATTACCCACTTATATAACTTACATCAAAAAGATAAATAGTGGAGTAGAAACTTGAAGAAAAAACGGAAAAAGACGTGAGACAGAAAAGACACAGGTACAATAACATTAGTAAAACAAACGGATCAACCGTGGTGAGGAGACAGGTCGAAACCGACGTTGACCATCCTCTGTATTTTCGTGCGAGACAAAGATTTATTTATGTGCAAAGAAAAATGAGCCTCACCGGAAATAAACTGTGTCTGCGTGAGAAAGCCATGCGGCCTAGAATACGAGAGCCTCCCTTGGACGCCGAGTAGTTTGCCGAAAATTGGCATACCTTGAAATTAATTCTCTTAGGCTCAAGGGGGGAAACGAAGTCAAGGGGATATTACCGAGGAACTCGATAATTAAGGTCGTGGATGACTATTTGAAACTCGGTCATATTTATTATTATCGCCCTGTGTGGTAATAACATAATTTGCTATTAATTGAAAGACGAATTGGTTCAAGTTTCGCAAGCTAACTAACCACCTAACACAGTTCCGCAAATTTGTGTTTAGTGTCATAGAAGAGGTGAACCGACAAAGGGAGGGGCAGACATTTGAGCACACGCCTTAGCTCAATCCCATTAAGTTTCTGTGTTAATATATTTGATCTTTATCCGATGAAGTAGTGATTTTACGAACAACGTTTTTGCTATGTTTATGCAAGTTTTGATGAACATTAGTTTTGGTTTTGTCTGCCTTGCAGCCTTCCATTGGAGTTTTCGTGATGATTTAAAGAGCTGTTTGATTAGTGGCCATTTTTTATTGTTTATTGCTGAATTGGCGCATGTTTCTTTTTACGATTGTTCTATATATACGCATTTTTTTTTCGAATGGAATGTAGCTGTACATTTTGCGTCGTCGTACCTCAATCGTTCGTAAAATATACATGATTTTGTAGAATTTTCTGAGTCCGAAAGTGCGACTAGAACCTGTTCGTTGTTTCGTTGAGTATAGGCGTATTGTCGCCGTTCCCCAAGGACTCCTCGGGGAATCGAAGGGAACGGCGAGAATAGAGGGAGTCATCCCACGCGGACGGAAAACAACGAGAAGGGGAATGCTTCTAAAATGGATTGTGTACAAAAAAATATGCAATGGACGAAATTATACTTTATTTTTGGTCTTGTTTATTCTCATTGTCATTAACTAATTTTATACTGCACCACACCAGCAAAAATTGATTTTCCTCCGAATCTGAAAGGGAGTCCTTCTTGAAGATTGTAATGATAATCCGAGCATTTTCCGTCCGTGGGGACTCGCGAGAATACGGGGAGTGAGTCCCCGGGACAAACAAAAACGCTGGGACTCCTCAAGTGTCCTCGGGGAACGGCGAAAATACGCTTTATGTGTAGAGATGTCCTTAGTTCACACTGCTGCGTTAAATGCGACACGTGTTTTTCTGTGATTGTCTGACGTACTAGAATCGTGTGAATGTTCAGAACTCAGACACCACAGGAAACTTTTTTTTCGATCATTATGGTATTAGGACAACGAAGCCGTCGGGAGATGAGCTCTGAAGAACCAGGCGGACATCAACTTGGGTATTTTCAGTCAGACTTCACATGTCCTCTAGTTCAGTGGTTCCCAACCTTTCCCGTACCGCGTACCCCTAATCAAGGTTCGAAAATGTTGCGTACCCCTTTTCCAGAAAGTTAAAAGGACGATATTTATTATCATACTGATTTTTTTTTTTGTATACATGTTTAGAAATCTATACAAAATCAATGAGACACTTGAAGCTGCTTTTTAGCTAAATTTTATGAAATCTCGGCTCGAAGTCATTTACGGCAATATTTTTTTTTACAGTCAGCCTGTTTCTGTGTTTGGTTTGATGTTCTCCGTGCTTTCATCAAACTGTATCGCAAACGTTTTCGTTAGCTTAATTCGTAACCTGAATGGCAATATCCCTTGTTATGTCATCGATCCTTCTTGAAACAATATTGTTAGACACAGGAAAAGAATTTACGGCAGTAGGCCAGCTGTAGTCAGGGGCGTCACGCACTTGTTGGCAACACCCCTTCCCCAAAGTGGTCGTCCAGCGGTTAAAAAGAAACCAGTAGGCGCGAAGCGCCGCGATTTTTCGTAAGAACAGTTATTTTTTTTGAAAAACAGTCGGTAAAAATACCTTGCCCCTCAAAACGTTCTGGCTAGTGATGGCTCTGCTGGTAATATTAGGCTTTCGGCAATGAAAAATGAGTGAGGTGAGATTCTGAAGTTACGAATTAAAATGATTTTGGTTCCTTCGCGTACCCCTTGCAGGGGTCTCGCGTACCCCTTTGGGTACGCGTACCCCCGGTTGGGAACCACTGCTCTAGTTCATATCGGGTTAAATGAAAATTTACTCAGGAAATTTTTTGTGTTCAACCCCACTATGGTTACAATATTTTCTTTCTAAAAGGTAGAGCAACTTTTAGCCTTATAAGCTAATTTCTTTTCTTTCGCAACGTCAAAACGCATGCGTTTTGCCGGACTATTTGGAATGTTTCAACGCATCCGACACTGCAACAAAACGGACAGTTTGTGTCGGATGTGGCAAAACACGGAATTTCGCGCGTAATCACAGCAGTGTGAACCGGAGTTTTGACACGAACGTTTTTGACAGTTACGCTCTGTAGCTGGTAAACAACTGTAGCTCTTCTTGTCGTTTTCGCTAGCTTTTTTTTTTTTTTTTTTTTTACCAGCTACGGCATACTGGAACGAAAACAACAATTCTGATCTTGCGGCGTACTCTCGCCGGTCCAGGAGGCATCGAAGGAATCGAAGTCGGTCCTCGGGGAATCGAAGGGAAACAACGAGAACACGGGGAATGCCTCCAAAATGAAGTTTTTTCGAAAAAAAATATGCAGTGGACGAAATTAGTCTAGATCCACTTTATTTTAGGTTTTCTTTATTCTGATTATTTTTAATTAATTTTACATCGCACCAACACCAGCAGAAACTGATTCCCCCTCGAACCTGAAAGGGAGTCCTTTTGATGATGGTGATGATAATCGGACATTCCCCATCCGTGGGGACTCGCGAGAATACGGGGAGCGAGTCCCCGGGACAAACAAAAACGCGGGGACTTCCTCAAGTGGAGTCCTCGGGGAACGGCGAGAATACGCCTTTGGTCAAACAAAACCTATAGCATACCTCTTTTTAATACAAGACCAAAGTTTTCGATGGGATCCCAAAAATTTAATATTTGACCAGACAACTAGGTCTTGTCTTCGCCAGGCTAATCATCTGAGAAAACCAAGTTCAGATATACCTGTATAAGCCATATCTATTTTGACGATACTGATCGAAACTTCCTGGTTTACTTCTGCCAAATTTCCGGTTTCGGCCGAATTCCGAGCAAACTACTTGCCCAGCAAAAACAAAAGATAGTTCAGAAACGAATTCAGCGTATCTCCTTATCCCTATAAAGAACATCTAATCAACTTCAAATAAAACATTAACTTCTAAAAAAAATTCGGTTTCAACCGGATTCCGGACGAACTATATGTCCGGTTAAAAAATGATTGTCATATACAGATTCAGCTTCTTTTCTTACCCTTAAATCTATCCTTTAATCAACTTCAAATACAAATTTTGCTTTTAACAAATTTTCCGGTTTTGGCCGGATTCCGGACGAACTATTTTTCCGGCGAGAAAATGGTTTTGACCATCGTGTTAAGCATGTTTTCTTACCCCTATATCGAACTTATAATCAACTTCAAATAAAAATTTAGCTTTTTATCAAATTTTCCGGTTTTCGCCGGATTCCGGGCGAACTACTTGTCCGGTAAGAAAATGGTTTTCACCATCGTGTTCAGCATGTCTTCTTACCCCTTAATCAAACATCTAATCAACTTCAAATAAAACTTTTACTTTTAACAAACTTTCCGGTTTTGGCCGGATTCCGGGCAAACTACTTGTCCGGCGAGAAAATAACTTTCATATTCGGATTCAGCGTGTCTCTTTACCCCTAAATCAGCTATCTAAATAGCTTTCAAAAAATATTTGTTTTGCCCCTTAATTTTAAACCCCTCCCCCACCCTCAAATATAGGGCTACAGAGCCCATCTTCGAACTTGACTTGTACTTTGACCCGAATGATCCTCCCACCAAGTTTCATAAAAATATCTCAATGCCTTCGAGAGTTATCGTGCGCACAGATGGACGGACGGACAACTTTTGCGATGTCATAGGTATCCCGCCACTTACGTTTTGGGATCCCAATAATCAAGAGAAACAAGACCAAAGGTTTCGATGGGATCCCAAAAATTTAATATCTGACCCAGACAACTAGGTCTTGTCTTCGAAGGATCCAGTCTTCGCCAGGCTAGTCATCTAAGAAAATCAAGTTCAGATATACCTGCATAAACCTTATCTATTTTGATGATACTGATCGAAACTTCCTGCTTTACTTCTGCCAAATTTCCGGTTTCGGAAGAAATCCGAGCGAACTACTTGTCCAGCCAAAAAAAAAGATAGTTCAGAAACGACTTCAGCGTATCTCCTTATCCATATATAGAACATCTAATCAACTTCAAATAAAACTTTAACTTATACAAAAAATCCGGTTTCAACTGGATTCCGGACGAACTATATGTCCGGGTAAACAATGATTGTCATATAAAGACTCAGCGTCTCTTCTTACCGTTAAATCTGCCATCTAATCAACTTCAAATAAAAATTTTGCTTTTAAAAAATTTTCCGGTTTCGGCCGGATTCCGGGCGAACAACTTGTCCGGCGAGAAAATGGTTTTCACCATCGTATTCAGCATGTCTTCTTACCCCTAAACCGAATATCTAATCGACTTCAAATAGAACTTTTAACAAATTTTCCGGTTTTGGCCGGATTCCGGGCTAACTACTTGTCCGGCAAGAAAATGGTTTTCACCATCGTGTTCAGCATGTCTTCTTACCCCTAAATCGAACATCTATTCAACTTCAAATCAAACTTTTACTTTTAACAAACTTTCCGGTTTTGGCCGGATTTCGGGCTAACTACTTGTCCGGCGACGAAATGGTTTTCACCATCGTGTTCAGCATGTCTTCTTACCCCATAATCGACTATCACATTGGCTGTTTCAAAATATTTTGTTTGCCCTTAATTTAAACCCCCTCCCCCACACCTAAATGTAGGGCTACAGAGCCCATCTACGAACTCGACCTTACTCTTGACCCAAAGAATCCTCGCACCAAGTTTCATCAAAATATCTCATTCCCTTCGAGAGTTATCGTGCTGACAGACGGACAGACGGACAACTTTTGCGATGTCATAGGTATCCGTCACTAACGTTTTGGGATCCCAAAAAGCTGTATTTTTTCTTTCAAAGACTTCTCCAAAAGCAAAAATTACTGCTTGTCTGTTGTCTTCAGGCTGGGTGTGGTGCTGTTACGTATCTTGCTACAGAGCTGGAAGCTCGGTAACTGCGTAACTAATAGCTGGATTTTCCGTTGCAGAGTTACAGACCGCGAAGGCGAAAACGACCTTATCCGTTATTAGCTACAGACTGCAACAGTAAAAAACGCACATAGGCTATTTTCTTTGGCACTTGCAGCCATCGGTTCGAGTGTCATGCGGTGATCGTAAAATCTCTCACTCTGTCCAACTTTTTCTGTTTTCGGGCACAAAGCTTGTTTCTATTTTAAAAGCTCCGTACACTTCCGAGTGGAACCAATAAACCTAAGTTCCAAAAATATAGAAAAGAAAATTTAATGCAATAACCCAAATATCTAAATAACACTTTATACACGAAGCCGACTGCATTCAGAACGATCAAATCGTGTCGACCATGTTCATCCGGTTCACTGCCGTTTTCGTGGGGCAGACAGTAGACAGGTGATCAAATGCTTTGTCGACTGCCGCTCGGGATTCCGACGGCGAATCGCCAATATGCTCCAGTGTTGTAACCTTCTTCGAACAACGTCACGTTTTACTTCTTCCCAAGGGGGAGGGAGGCGGCGCATGCGCCTCACTCGCAAATGCAACGGCGATGGCTCAGCAGTCTCAGAAGAGTCATCTACCAAGACTAAAAGAAAGCTACCGAGGCAGGAAGTTGCACAAATGGATATCATGACACTTTACAGAGTCAGAGTCCCGAGCGACTATCAAACAAATGAGCCCTTAGTCAGATAGAAAGTAGCAGAGCTCGCTAATGGCCTAGTGATGGCCCCCGCAGCGCCGAACATAAATGAAACATGTTTGTACAAAGGCCTTCGAGTGCCTCACAGAATATGTGTGTCTACCATCTTCTATGCCTCAATCTGTGCATGAAGCTGAACGTCCGCCACTTCCTTATTTAATGCTTAAAGGACGTATCTCCAGCTTACGAGTGTTTCCGGCCATCCCCGACAACTACTTTATTTCTGACAAAGTTTATCTCGAATCTTCCAGTTCAAGGCAGGTACGTGTAACCGGTGTAACAACACTACAGGCGTTTTTTAGTGACAATCCAGATTGACGATTCACAATCCGGATTCTCCAAAATGCGTTTTTTGTGACAATCCAGATTATGAAAAATCGTTTTCTGTGACAATCCGACAATCCTGATTCGTGCTTGGATTGTCGATTCGAGAATCTTGCAACGGAGCAAGATTGTCGTTTGTGCAATCTGGGATTGTCGATTCGCTGTTTCTCTGATGAATCAGCGATCTAGGATTATAATCCGGGATTGTAGCGGAAAAACGCTCTTACATCACTGAGCTTACGACAAGACCCGGCAGATTTGGTATGAGTTTAAAGGTCGGGCTTCAATACCCAGACGCCCCAGAATCTGGTGTCCGGATTATGTGAAGACGGTCCCAAACAGAAATCAAATCAAATGTCTTTTCAACAGTCCACATTTGGGTATTTTTCAGCACTTCTGTCATTTTCTTAGATTTTACCACCTCGGCACAATAATTTCTCCAAGTCAAATGAAAACTACTTTCAAATTCCCGTTTCTTTTCACCCAGAATCCGGGAATCTGGTAGATTTTTCTACCAGATTCGCGGACGCGTCTGGGGTGTTTTCAGACCGTTTCAGACCTGTCTTCACTACCCATACCGATATCGAAGAAAACGGAACCCAGAATCCGGGCGAAAGCACCGGAAAGCGAAGCGAATCTTGCTGCAGACGTAAGACGGATAAGCCAGCGGAGCTTTCCAAAAGGTCAGAAACGCCCTTACGTCAATCGAGGATCTCCAAGAGGAGCTAACGGCGGAAACTCGTGAGGTACTCTACCAGGTTTCAGCATAGCTTAGCAAGCCGCTACTCCGCGCTAAGATGTAACTGCGCGTGGTGGCTCCTGATTTAAATATTCAGAAAAAAAAACCCGGGGTTATCCTTATTAAAGCACAGGCTGCTTCTTCGAATCTTGGACTACCGTGCTTTGGCTTTTCGCCCCAAAGAAAGTCAAATAGGAGTGATAAATTAAGAACTTTATATCTGGTAGCCAGTGTTTCAGGTTTCTTTTGACACAAAGAGTGATCAGATTATTTTTAATTTCGTCCGCTGTACTTTATTTTAATTATTTACTGAACTACTATTCTGATACTTTGGACGCCTAAGAAAGTAATGCGAAACGAAACTGTTGTGATCCTAAGACGCCATATTATTGCCGTTTGAGGACTAAGAGCTACGGAAGAAATTATGATTTTTTTTTATACAGTGAATGGCTTTAACTTTCTTTTTATTTTACCAAATTACTGTTTGCCCTCGGATTGTGTATGAACATCTGTTAGGTCCGAATTTCATAATATTTAGGCGCCGCGTTCGGAGTTAGGACATGTTCAAAGTAACATACCTCTACTGCATATGAATTGTAACCGTTTTTTCTGACCAAACAGCTCCTTGAAAACACTTAGCGGGAGCCTGATCCGCTTTGAAAAAAGCCAGACATGACATAGTGCTGTTAGGGTAACAGAAATAAGAACGGATGGAACGATTAGGGACACAGAGTGTTTCAGTAATATAGGTACGACAGGTCATTTAAAGTAGTCACAAGTAGGCATGGGCACTGTTCCTCTTTTTTTCTTCCTGTTTTACTGTTTTCTGTTTTAGGGATCCAAAAATAAACAGAACAGCTGTTTTGAACCCAGCCGTTTTTTTTTTTCCTACAACAGAAAACAGGAAAAAAACAGGAACAGTGCCCATGCCTAGTCACAAGTGGATGGAAGAAAATCTCCAAAGCTGCAAACACGCACTTTAAGTATTGGCAGATTCTACGAAGCGACGAAATACACAGTACAAACAGGATATTCGACACCTGAATGAACAGTCCGTTACACGCTTTGCGAACAATAATTCTATGTCGACATCAGACTTGGCGCCTGAGATCCTGAGCAGCCTTCTGAGAGTACAGAAATGTCAACCCTTCCGTAAAATACCCAAGCATCGAATATCTCGACTTCCTTTTTTGCTTGAACCACTGTCGCTCAGATCTGCACTTAATTCCTTCACCGTTCTCGTCTGCCAGTGGTCCGATAGTCCGTACAGTCTCCATTCTTTGTCTTCTGTTGTCCTTCAAGATACTTTTCTGGAGTCTGTCGTTTTGCAAAAAAACACATTTCAGCCAACTCGCTCCTTTTTTACTTTCGTAGTTTTTTTTTTTCCAGTTTAGGCTGCTTATTTGGCTATTAGCGATCTATGGACGCTCTGTCTAAACGGTCTGAAAGTCTGGTGTTTTACGCAGCCTGACACAGAGATAATAGCCAACTTCCTGCACGAAGGCTTGCGCCGTAACATAGGCTGCGGGTAGTTATACCCGAAAAGGCTCCTTCAGTCAAATACTAAGGGACAAGGCTGGAACCTGATCACAACGGAGTATAGCCTTAAATCACTGATTTCACTAACTGATGAATAACGTCTACTAGGTTCCAATCTTGGAGCGTTTCTTTGCTATTGCATCTTCTACTGCTTTAAGTTGTTTCATCAACTCTTCTCGTCTCCTATCTTTCTCTCTTTCCTTCTCTTTATCCTTGGAAGATTCCTTGGTGACCTGCAGGAAAATATGGTTAAACAGCTATAATAAATAGTACACAATCCCAGTTGGACGGTATACATGCCCTCACTGTCATGAAGAAGAGGAAGATGTTGCCTATCTTCTTGCCAGGTGTCCGGAGCTCTGTGATTTAAGGGGTACTTAAATAAATGGGATCGATCTTTCTCTCAGCGATCTTCCAAAACAGTTACCCTAAAACAATAATTAGAATTTCTGTATTTACTGAACAATCACTAACTTAGAAAAAAGATGGATTAAAAAAAGGGGAATGTTGAAGCGATAGCGTACATTAATCGAAGTTAAAGGGCCAACGAAGGCCGTGGGTAATTTCCGAAAAGCAGAGCCTGGTTTCAAAGTATTCGACTATTTCAGAATATTGTCAGGCCAACAGTAAATAGTGCGGGGGGTACTTGAACTTTCCGACAATCCCACCCAGGCCGAGCAAAACTTCACAAGCAACCACACTTCTCCGCGGGAAAACAAAACTGCAGACGGAGAAGTTTCCGATCCCTTATCGCCACTCTGACATCGATAATTCCACACTGACAGCAAGTAAAACAGAGGAGACTTGCCTTTTCTTTGGGTTGGGTGGGAGGAGGAGATTCAGCAGCTCGCTTCTTGCTTGACGTGGACATCGGTTCTTTTTTCACTACTGGTTCAGCGTTGGCCGCGATAACATGCTTCATCGTCAGCGTCGGAGGTGATAAGGGTGCCATTCGGGACTTGGATTTAGACGCTAAAGAACAAAATAAAAGGTATGAGATCATCGCGTTCAGCGATTCCCTCTTTCAAGGGCCGGCAAGCTGTCACTAGTTGACTCAATCAATTTTACTTAGACCCTAATAGCACTAGGCTATAACACGGATAGAAATTGGAAAAAAAAACTCACGGACAATACGAATAAAACAAAAAATATGAAACGAATATACAAATCAAGTACAATTAAAATGTTTAATGAAATATGGGACGAATGACTTTAGGTATTTTTCTTAAGATTTCGTCGGTGGGGGGGGGGAAGAAGCTCGTATCTCGGGCGACCCTTGCTTCGCGTGTTAGGACCAAGAGATGGTGTACCGAAGTCCGGAAGGATGGACCTGTGTGTCTAATATTCAAAATTTGAAAGCGAAAGCTCCAACTGAACCACGCTATAAGAAATTTCATAAAAGATAACACAAGGATGCATAGTTTCAACAGACAACACTTGGGAAGTTATCTGTTATGATTTTGCAAACGTTATGCATTACAAGCATTAACAGGAGGAGTCGAAAAACCGTGGAAAAAGCATTTGCTGACTTTTCTGATATCATGATGACAAAAGAAAAGTCGGTAGATGTTTTTGGCGGCGTTCTGGCTCTTCTTGTATGCATAACGGCTCAATTCGAAAATCATAATAGCTAACATCCTAAGTGCTAATCTGTTGAAAGTGGGCATCCTTGCGTAGTCTGTTACGAAACTTCTGACAGTGCAATCAAAAACAACGCGAGGGGCAGAGCTTATTTGCCCCTTGCAGGCTACAAGACTCGGAGCACTGAAGCGTTGACTGTTTTTTTGGTTGAACAAACCCATTCTATCCTCAAATGGGGAGGACCTCCATGAAAACACTAATCTTTACAGAACAAATCCCATCAACAGATCGGCAAGGATCAATAATCGTCTAGAAGAAATTCACCTTCCCATAATCTACATGCGAACGTGTGACTTTGCAATCCCCGACCTCGATGAGCTCCCATTAACATCCGAGATAAGCCTTGTTTAAGTAATTTATTTACTTATCTGTTTATTTCACACTGTCGGCATCCGTGCCGCGTTTCGCCCGTACTAACAACTACAATGATCGGGAATGCTTGCACGCATTTGGGGCTGGAAACGCTAGTCCTATGATACTACAGCATTTTTCAGTCCGTGATCAAGACAAGCAGATTTTCGACGACATGTCAAGACTAATTCCAAGCACTAACATCGCAGTTTTTATCCTTGTTTTTAAAATGGAACTGTGTAGCCTACACTAAAGGTCTGAAATACACTAAGGAAGGTCTTTGCAGGAAAAGGATAGATCTGAGGTCCACTTACCCTGGACGGGATCTGGTATTTCCTCGTCTGACGATTCCTCTGCGAACTTGTCTGCCACCTTCTTCAACCCCGGCTTCGATACTGCTGCTAGTTTCATTCGTAGAGGTGCCTTAGGTGCTTCAGCAGGCAGTGCTGCAGGGACTTGGGTGGGCGGTGGCACAGTCTAGAGAAACACATTTACACAGCTATGATTCATCATGTAACACAGCGAAAGAGAACTTAAAGTTTAACTGAAAAGGCAGCTTATTTTTACATCTAGGTAGCGTTCCAGTGAAATTATTACAAGTTACGATGATAAGAGGAGGGGCGATCGTCGTATTGTGGTAGTCATCACGCTCTCTGGAACGCAAATAATAATAACGCGTACATACGTCATCACTCTTACGGGAGTTCCTGCAGAACCGATAGTTATTATCGCTTATGATGCTCGCGACCATCATAAGTAAATCGTAACGATCGTAACACTCCTGGAACGAAAATAATAAGTGGGAGGAGCCAATTTACTTATTACGGCGGGCTCTGGAACGGCAATAATAACAAGAATAGTAACGATCGTAACTAATATTACGTCGCTGGAACGCTACCCTAATATCTGAATACACTGAACCATTTTGACGCATCTAAGTGATTTTTCTAAAAAAAATTCTCCGAGGCTCTAGTAATGACGTTCAGAATGTACGCTGCATGCACGACAACCCAAAATTCATCAAAGTGTGGAGATTTTGGATCTGAAACCAAGCCTGCATTTGCAGGGTTAAAGACGGTAAGTGGCGCTTATTTTTGGCAATGGCTTAACGTTTCAGTTGGTTAGTTGGCAAATATTTCAAGCACAGAGGGACAGGCACACAGAGGTACCACAAATCCGCAAGATTAAGTTCATTCGATGAAATCCATTATCTGTGGACATCGGACAAGAGTAACGCATTTTTATCCGGTTTTCATGTCTATTTAAGTGAATACGTGATGTGTAAATAGACTGTCGGATCTTAGCTCTTTTCGGTGAAACTTTGTTTCGTCTTTGAGAACAATGCTTTCGGGTCCGGGCTTATTATAGTAATATGTCAATAGTAATAGTGCCACAGCAAAACCCCTTTTAGTGAATCGCGAAGTACCCTCTCAGTTATTTAGCCGTTTGGCATCATAATCTATCATAAATAAATAATAAAAAAATAAAAAAAAATAAAAAATTTTGGTCTTATTCTTAGGTTCACTGAACGAGTTCGAAATAATCAAGAGAATGGCACTGGAACCGAGTCCTTCAAAGGATATAATATTGCGGTAAAGAAAGTTTACAGCATATCTATTTTTTACTGAAAAGAAAATACTAAAGAAGAAGTTCGTGAAAAAATGGGGATAGCCAAGAATTGGAAGATAATGAGGAAAGTAAGTAAATCAATATGTAAATGATAAGGAGTCAATGGCACTGAACGGGTAAGTCAGCTTAGATTTGTTTTGAAAATATTATTAATTTTATTTTATGTTTTATCTATTTTCGGCACTTCTTGGCACGGGTCGTTTTCAGGCCGTAGCTGTAAATACGAATCTGCTATTATATCGCAGAAATGAAATCTAGGCAGCTTATCTGTTTGTGTGAAACACACAGCCAAAAAGAACTACCACATATGCCCAGAAGGAACTTGAGAACGATCAGCTTGCCAAGAAACATATCGTTGCTGAATCGCCAAAACTTTTAAACCCTTAAAAGTCCCTCCCCAGTCCTCAAATTTCTTGTAAAAAAAAAAACTCACGGCAGATGCATTCTTTGCAGTAGTTCCCGACTTTGGCAGTTGGGCTCCTCCTTTCTTATGCAGAGCTGCTGCAGCTGCGGCAGCTAGATTTGCCTGATTAGCCTGAGAAGCGGCTGAAAGCTTGCTATTTGACGCACCAGGGGCCCCACGACGAGGGGGCGGGCTCCGGGAATAAGACCTGCAAAATCAATAAATTGATTTATTGAAACCCGGCGGTAAACGAAAAGCAAATCTTTTTATCACAGTAGTAACCGTAAATAATCAATGTGCAAACGATGAGCTGGGGGTTTAGTTAAGTTTAGTTAAGTTCAGTCGTTTTATGAACAAACCGTTATATAGTGATATATAGCGATACACACATACTAACGTTATACAGCTGGCCAAAACGGAGAGACAGAGCTCGTAACGTTAAAGACCCAAACACTAACACAGTCTAGTCCGAACTCGCTGCAGGGTTTCCAGCTGCCACACATAGCAGAATGTAAAAAGGTAACACTTAAAGTTTAATAGCACGATATTTCTACACTGTTAACAGACAGTTTTATTTTTTTGTCTGTTGGACCGTGCATTGGTGCATGGTGCATTTGTGCGTTGGATGTTATGATACTCCTGACACTGCAGGGATCCTACGGTTTGTATTGCATTCTGAAAGTGAGCGTAAAACAGTTGATGCCCTTTCTTGCTTTCGTCAAATGTGTGAAAGCATGAATGAGAATGTAGGTCATTCGACTTGTGACTATCTTGAGCTAAATTATGCAAGATGGAGAATTGAGTGGATGGTAAGGTTACGCACAAAGTATTGTTTCGTTTCTATAAGGGAAATCGGACGTATTATTAGGTTAGGGACGAAGCGAACAGCCAGGTTTCTGGAATGGAGTGAAGTCATTTGTAGGATACTAGCGATTAAGGTTGTTTCATTCGTTAGATATTAGCATAATGTCATGGTACACGCGCGTTTTGTTGCCATGTCCGCTGGCCTCTTCGGGCGATAAACTATAGAAATGAAGGAGAATGGAAGGAAATACTACTGAAGTAGAACGAATTACTATCATAAGTACGACGGCTCCTTTAAATGGCTACTGCACATCGCTTAAACAATCGGTTACCTTGATCGAGATCTCGATTTAGACCTCGAGGAACTACGAGAGGAAGCGCCTCTTCTTCTTCTTGGAACGGAAGGCCGTGGAGACACACTTCGCCTTTCTTGCTTGACGAAGCCACCTAGCGAACAGCATCCACTATTAAATATCTATACTTTGTATTCTTTACGAAACCTCGCGGAACGGAAACTCACGGATCGGCTAGTCAGACCAGAACGGCAGGAAAAGATCAGACCTCAATCAGGGATCCTGGAAATTTCTAGGTGAGCTACTACATTTTTGTGCTCAAACCTCGTGGAACTGAAGAGTACGGATCGGCTTGCAAGGGTTACGCGAAGGTACCAAAGTCGGTTTAGTCTGTAGCTTCAAAATCACGCCTCACTCATTTTTTATTGCCGGAAGCCTAAATACTGCCAGCAAAGGCATCACTAGCCAGTGAAAGGCATTTTTACTGACTGGCTGGTCTTTTTTTTTACCGACTGTCTAACTGTTTTTACGAAAAATCGCGGCGCTTCGCGCCAACTCGTTTCTTATTAACCGTCTGGCCGACCACTTTGAGGGTCGGGGGGGGGGGGGTGCTAACTCATGCGTGACGCCTGCGTGATTACAAGCCCTAGAGAAAGTCATTGAAATAATGTTGATTCCAAAACAGCGCTAGCCTACTGCCGTAAAATCTGTTCCTGTGTCAAACAACATTGTTTCAATAAGAATAGAAGACATTGCAAGTGGTATTGTCATTCAGGTTGCGAATTAAGCTAACAAAAATGTTTGCGATGCAGCTTGATGAAAGCACGGAGAACATCAAAACCAAACACAGAAACAGGCTGACTGTAAAAAATATTGCCGTTAATGACGTCGAGCCGAGATCTGGCAAAATTTTAGCCAGAAAGAACACTCGAAGTGTCTCATTGATTTTCTGTATTTTTCTACAGATGTTTGTCTTATCATTTATGGCAATAAATATCGTCTTTTTCCCATTCTGAAATAGGGGGTACACAACCTTTTCGAACCTTGATTAGGGGTACGCGGTACGGAAAATGTTGAGAACCACTGACTTAAGAGGACAGGAAGAACGCATAGTACAATGCCGAATCTTGCAGGTTACGCGAATTTTGGGATGAGCCGGATGAGCGTTTCAGAAAATAAAAGGTTATATATTTGTTCATCCAGAATGTCCCTTCTGAAAGCGAGGCATATTTTGCAGGAGTGGATCATCAAACTGTTGGGCCAAGGACTGTTAATTATAGACAGATTCCCCTGTCGAGACTGAGATGAACATTTGACAGGTGCCCATCAAGCAGATACTAAGCCTGTATTCTAGGATGGGAGTATTCTTACCGGCTCCACGTCCGCCACGTCCTCGTCCTCTTCCCCCCTCATGTCCCCTGGTCGATGGGCCCCTTCGTCCTCTGGGGGATGGAGACCTGCTGGAACTACGACTGGAGCTACCGCTGAACGAACTGGATCTGGACCTTGAACGCGAAGAACTGAAATTAAAACCAAAGCTCTTGAACAGTTTTGCAAATGAAAAACGTAAGGTTTTGTCGTAGAAATCGAGGGATGTGCGTATCTGGAAGCGAGCCAGTGGACAAACATGTGCATCGGCCCAATCGGTAGTAACTGTTACGCTTCAATTCAATATCAGCCCCCCCCCCCCCCCGAGCGCCCTGCGTTGATTCAGTTTTCTAGTACGTATAATTTTCTATTTTCGTTCTAACCTCGTTAAGTTTCTACGCTGACCGTTCCAATCTTCTCAAAATAGTAACTATTTGCTTACCATGCTCGGGAGCGTAGTTTGCGTGGTAATTACGATCTCTGTGACGTGACTGGCCCGATCAGCCCACGGCACGACATTTTAACGAAAATAGAAAGATGCGTTCCAGCCTTGATGCCAAAAAGCCAGGATCCGTGACGTCATGCGTAGTAACTACGGGTGGAACACGCTCTTCATTTTTTCTGCCCGCTATCTCAACGTTTGGCACCAAATACCGTAAGTCTGGGCTTTCTCTTTAGCCTATTATCATACTAAGCCTCAGGTCAGAAAAACGTCTTCCTGAGTACTTACGACGATGAATAAGAAGAGCCCGATGAGTAGCTCCTCCTCCGGCCTGGTTTCCTGGGGGTGAAGGATCGGCTGTCCCGACTATCCCGGTTGTGAGTGTCCCTACCACGATTGCCGCGGTAGTTACCTCGTCCTCTAAAATCGCCACGGCCTCTATAGCCACCTCTGAACCTGAAAATGGAATATTATGATACTATAGTTGCGTTTTGCAGCTACCATGGTACCTGATACCACGGTCTAAAATCGTTTTCGCAGTTACCGTGGTATCCGATACTACGGACAAAAGGCGTTTTTGCAGTTACCGTGGTATCTGGCAAGGTAGCGTGGCATCTGATATTCAGATACCACGGTAACTGCAAAAACTACTAATTGCAGATCCAGTTAACGTGTTAACAGATACCATGGTCTCTGCAAAAACTCAACTTATATTTTCTTGTCCTATTCCAGCAGCTCTCCCCGTGGAGAGGGGATTTTTTTTTAGGCGATTTAGTCAGTGCCGGATCAAGTCTTGTGAAGACCCCTATACTATGTCTCCAATTCTGATTTTACCAGCCATAACAATAAAAAAAAATAAAAAATTATTACACAAAATTGGGGGTTTATGGTCGCCAGGACCTGGCGACACCCTAACTCCAAAAACACTGATGCACACTACTATAATTAACGCTACCTAGCGTTGGAATGCTCAATGGTGCTGTCATTCCCAATATCCGTTTAATAATTGTACTTGTTTGTATTACTACCACTAAAAGGTGGCCCTTAAATCACACATGACATCACTTTGTAGCTGATATTTCACTTAAGCTTATCTTCACAAACAAGCCGCTGGTTAACACACAAAAAGCATTTCCTAATAACAGACGAATCCATCTACTCTGATGTCTGCTGGATTTCTCAAACTTAACAAAACCCGTCTGTATTTTCCTGTCCGGCCCTGGTGATTTGCATATTTTTCAGAATGGGACGCATCTCAAGACCCGATTAACTAACCCTCCAAGCCATCGAAATTTCCCATAGGGGTTTTATCTTGAACCAACTGCTTCTTTCCACGCCTACCGCATTCAAACTATATGAAATACTAGCGCCAAGAATAACACCTGATGGACAAAGGATTCTGCCTAGCCAAACCAACACTCAGCCTCGCACACTTGGTTTAAAACGAGAAACACAGAAAGACTTGCCCGACTGGTATTTCTGACGAATGCTCTCCTCGGAAGCAAGAAACGACAACCTGGTCCGCCTCGAAAAAAGACATGTATGACAGATGCACAAATCGCTCTAGTGTTGACAGGGTGGATACAAATGACACAGGAAGTTGGAAATTTTGGAAGTGGGGACGGATAGAACAATTAGGGATGTATGGGCCAGTAACATAGGTAGTCAGAAAAAAAATCAACATACCCTCCTTCGTAATGTCCTCGTCCCCTTGGAGCGTAGTGCTGAAACCTTCTTGGATCTTCGTATCTTCCAACCTCAACTGAACCAGTAACAGGGCGGTATGGATCATCCTCGTAAGGGTTTGGGGGAGGCGGCGGTCGGCGAGCGCGTTCCCTCTCAACTGCTATATCATCTTCCTCAGGTACACTAGAAACAAATATATAAATAGTTTAAATATAAATAAATTTATCGAGTTTTGTTTTGTCTAATTTATTCGGCAAAAGGCCCACTTTCAACCAAATTTTCACACCGATTCAACAGATAGATGATCCAAGGACCGTGCGATCCTTAGAAATTCGATAAGTAATGGTCCATTTCGGCTAGTAGGCCACGGACTTGACTGGATATGTGAAATCCAGCTTCGCTATAGGATGTGTGAACCAGCTTGATTAGGGACTTCTTGATTAAATGTGGCTGAACTAGCAATCCCTTTTCCCTCGTATCCTGTTTCCTGATTGGTCCTGGGGCTAGCCAGCAGAAACCACGGGAACCATATCTTAACCTACCACGCGCCCATCCTTCAACAGTTTGGATTAACTGTAGGTTGGTTGCGCTAACGCAAACGCAAAAACGGACTCGAAACCCACTGTTGCGTTGCATAGGTTTGTCATATGCAAAGCTTATGGCGCGTCTTCGCCAATGCAGCACAAGATTTGCGTAGCTCAGTCTGAAAGTCTTAAGCTCCAATCTGAAAAGAGCAACACGCTGAAAAACCAGAACGCGTGCTTGCAGTCAACAGCAACGTTCACGAAAACATCTCTCTTTATACCTAGAGGACTGTGAGCCTGAGGCTTCGGAAAGAGGGTAACTTACCCTAGATCATCGAAATCATTCCTAGGGGGTGACGGCACCCTTGCATAATAATCAGCTTCCTTTTCCAGCTCATGATCACCCAATCCCAGATTAAACTTCTTTTCTTCAAATTCCTCGTCCGTTTCACGGCGAATATTAGCCTTCTTCAGTCTCTCTTTCGCCTCCCTCAAGGCCCGCTCCCACGGACTGTCTTCCACAGGAATGGATGGGGGAGGAGGTGGCATGTGATCGTCCCAAACTGGTGCCATTTCACTCAGTGGCCGCGAACCAGGCACCGCAACTGGTTTCACTGTCGTCGAGAACATGCTGTAGTTACCCTTGTCTGAGACTCCAGGGTGTAGAAACCTAGAAATTACAATTCAACACTTCATACCAATTTTCACGGTGAGGGGATATGGGAGTATGAAGGTGTCGTTTCACTTTATGCCCACTTTTAGGTTGATGGGATATCGGAGTATGAATGTGTGGTAGGGATTGTTGCTGTATATTGTCTTTGTTTTGTCATGTATTACCATGACCCGAGGGCTTAGCAGTGTTGATAAATATCAAAGACCCCTCTTGCTTATTTTGCCTATTATATCATACTTAGCTCCCTTATGGACTTATAAGCTTCTGAAATTCCCACCTTTCGCCATTGTTTCGTTTTGTACCTACAACCTTTTAGCGATTTTTCGGCCTAGCCGGGTTTTGCCAGTCACACAACGCGAACTTCGCAAAAAGCTTCAACGTCCACTAATAGCTCTTTCACACATTAGGACACAAGAAGCTTTCATTTTGGAAGACAAGGTAGGCCATCAGGTTAAATTTAACCACGGCGCGTTTAGTTTTCAAGTATTTTGCGTCCAGCCACCGGGTCTGAGATCGGGAAGGCTGGATATGGTCCAGAAGCGCTAACACGAGAATCTCTAATTTCATGTGGAAAGTAATGTCATTTCCGAAAAAAAAAATTCTGAGCCATTTCATCGTGAAAAGATCATTTCTTACAGTAACAGTTGTGCTTTAAAGTCTAAAGTGACAACGCAGTTCCGGGAAGGAAAATCAGTAGGCTACAACAAAACACCGCTTACCAGGCTGAGTGGTAATCGTGTAACAGAAAAAAAGCAATCACGTGTCATCTCAAAAACTTGCATTTGTTTTACATGAAAGATTCTCACATTCTCTGTATTCTGCCGATCGCACCGTTGTTTGCGGTGACACCGCTACGAAAGTTGAGATTCTCAGCATGTGAATTTTTAATCCCGCCTAGACAATGATGACCAATGATGTCCAGTAGGAAAAGTAACAGGGGGAAAGGGGCCCAAGCCCACCGCCATACGAAGAAAGCAGCAGGTGACGAAATCGTAAGATACGAGGTCATGATGAAAGGATAGTTGTACATAACCACAGTAGGTTAAGAGACCTTGGCGAGAGGATGGTTTTAATGAACACAACTATGCACATCCTGCCTATTGTAGTCTCTCTGTTTCCAAAATGAGGGTATGATTTTAACTAACATAAAGCATTAAAGACATTAACAGCCAACTAATAGAAACAAGAGCAGAAAGCTCATCTGGCACTTGCAAGGGTAGTTCGTAACCAGTCTACCTACCTACAGTTAATTCCCCATGTACACTGTCCTTTCGTAAAAAACTTGCAGAGGGCACGAGGCTCCATCCTTGCTGACTTCCCAAAATCTTCGTCGTCAGTAACCTCCCCTTCTTCTAAATCCTCCCCTTCTTCGACTTCTTCTGTAGCTAATTCAGCCTTAGGATTGTCAATTTCCCCATCACTTGCTTCTCCGTCTTCCGAGGGTTCTTTTTCCTCTGCTTCAAAGTCCAACTCTTGATCCTAAAATATTTTTGTGAGTGAAACCAAGAACAAATAATCACAAGAACCTCCGTCTCCCTAGCTCTGTAATATCACCCTACCTGATACCCTACCCGATGCAAACGAGCGGAGGATAGGAGCTACGCGGTACATCATAATTCGCAACTATACAAACAGCTATATCGCAGTAGAGCCCCGAAGAAGATATTTGCCGTCTGAGTCGTCCTTTACAGCTGATTGATTGTCCACCAATCTGACGTCACGTCTGACTCGCTGTAGATCGGGTTCTCCATGCCTGCAGGCATGCTACAGTTTTTCATCTGGTATGCGCGGCGGCAAAGAGGGAAGTAGACACAGCAAGTACCTCTTGCTCCACTCATTTTCGTCGGGGCATCCATAGTCGCTGCATGGGATCAAAGAGGTGGTGGATCATTTGTTCTTGGTAAAACATATGTACTACAACCACAGAGATATTATTTGTCAGCTAAGAGTTTGTCGCTGTTACACACTTGTCACTGGAATCAGTGTCACAATTGTTTTGAATCCACTGCAACATCATACCAGTCATTTTTTTGGATTGTAGCATATAGGCGCATTCACGAAACGGACTACAAAACATGGAATAAGTTTCATTCTAATTTAAATTTAAAACTATCTCCAAATGTTTTAAAAGGTAAAAGAAAAGCAAGCATTTTGATAGAACTGATATATCAAGTAATAAAAAGATTGGAGTTTGTCCTTCGAGAACTGACGGAGAACTCCTGGCTCGAGGTGTCCCCGTTCCTGGGATCGGGTGGTAGTTGTCATATTGGAGCCTGACCAATAATTAAACGACCATGTTTAGGTTGTTGACGTCACCTTATAGCCATCGAGCCCGCTCTCTGGCGTGAAGCGATTCGCATCGAGCCCGCTCTAAGACGTGAAGCGATTCGTGATTGTTTGTTCTGGATATTTTAAAATTAAATAAACCTGAACATACTTTCACGACTGCCCAACACCGGTTGTTACACTGTCAGAAGTTTCATAACATATAACACAAAGATGCGCAGTTTCAAAAGATAACACTTGGGATGTAATATGTTGTGATTTTCAAAACATTTTGCATTTAAAGTTATGCATAACAAGCATTGCCAGGAAGAGCCGAAAAAGCGTCTGCTGACTTTTCCGATGTCATGAGGATAAACAAAAAGTCACCAGATGCTTTCTCGGCTCCTCGTGGCAGTGCTTTGTTATCCATAACATTTAATGCATAACATTTTCAAAATCACAAAAGACTACATCCCAAGTGTTGTCTGTTGAAACAGCACATCCTTGTGTTATCTGTTATGAAACTTCTGACAGATTACACACTATATTTTTGGGGGTGGCTTGTCTCACAACAAATGAAATATCTAACTGGTTTTGTGTTTCCGGGACATTCAATCAAGTTCCTGAAGACTTAACAGCTTTCAACATGAAGAAACCCTAACAAATTTGCATCTGCTTTCCATTATTTGCATTTTTGCAGATACCACGGTATCTGATACCACAGTCTAAAGTTGTGTTTTAAGTTACTGTACCGTGGTATCTGATACTCAGAAACCACGGTCCCAACCGCAGTAGCTGATTGTGGTATCTAAAAAAGTCATCTCACTTTCATCATCACCAACAATAGGGCTTAGGGTTTTGTCATTTTGGTGAGAATGAAGTTTGGAGCTTGTGCCGTTAGTGGATATAAGTATTTCTTTTGGGATGACTTCTAAAAACACAAATTCGGCAATTATCGTTTTGCAAAGCAATAGCAGTATCAGATACCGTGGGAACTCCAAAAACTTAAACGACAAAATGCAGGTCCAGTTACCATGGTCCATGGTATCAGGCACAATTTTGGAGGGTCCATGGTGCGACTTGGATTATATGGGTATAGTGTTTGTAGTTCTGTTACAGCCACCCCTAGGACAGGCCAGTGCTTTCTGGGGTGGCCCTTTTGTATTATGTATAACTATCTGTTCAATAAACTCTCTCTCTCATGGTATCTGCAAAAATGCAACCTTTAGGGTTTCAGGCCATCCAAATGGAAGAATTAGGAGGGAAAATAAAGTCACTAACCTTATGCTCTGGGCTTTGCGAAGTCTTAGGGACCTCAGACTCTTTAGACGGACTGCCATGTCCATCTTTACTGGCCTTCTGAATGTCCTGCTCATCATCACTACTTGAATCCGAACTACTGCTACTGCTTGAATGTTCACCTGCACTGTCACTCATCTTCAGCTGTCGAAATGTCTGAAAAAAGTAAAATTTGATATTGCTTGAGCAATACAGAAAAAGAGACAAGTGCTTTGTCTGTCAATACTTCTCCTTTCTGATCTGAAAAAAGTAAAATTTAATATTGCCTGAGCCTAGTTACAGAAAAAGAGGCAGTGCTATGTCTGTCAATACTTCTCCTGTCTAACTGAATAATTTCCAGCTTCTGAAACAGTTCATCCAAACAGATTGTCAAGACTCACAATTCGTCCATTTACTGTAGTAGCCATACCAAATGCTACAAGATCAGTTTCTCAACTTGTTTCTCCATCAAATATACTTTGTTGGTTTAGTTGAAATTTCTGCTACAGCTAGGCTACAGTTAAAATGGCTACAGTTAGCCTACATGACACTGGAAAATCACAGACTGAGTGTGTTGCTTGCTACCAAGTACAGTAAAAGCCTAAAGCTATGTACAGACACAATCCAATAAGATTGTGCATGCGAAACTATGCATCCAAGATTTGCATCACCATGTGGAAACGTACATTCAATGCATCAAAATTTTGGAGCAAAATTCACATTGGACTTCTACAATTGGATTGTGTGTGCACATGCCCCAAGTCCCTAAGGCTAGATACACACACACATGGGAATAATAATAAGCTTTATGGGAAATGTAACAGTGTTCAGTAATCCTAGAAATGACATTGAAACCAGCTAGTTTTGTCCTTTCAATCCTTTATGGTGGAAAAGGTCAGGGTTAGGGTACCCATAGGCATCCAGCCTTTGACATAGGGTGTACCACAATCATTGATCTTGTGTAGACTAGTAGATGTATGCTTCTTTGAATGCTGGTTAACTTCCATATTCTGCATAGGCTATTTACATTTATAAGTAACTTTATAAGTATTTAGTCTGTGTATGGCAGTAGGTTCAAATGTCAAAAAATAAATTATTTAATTTGATTATTTAGCTTTATTATGCTGCTAAATTTGAATTTCCTGCCAAATTCGCCACAAAATAGAAAATCACCTCAACAGTTGTTTTTCAAATTCGAACCAGAAAAATTCTGCTAGTAGCCTAGAGGAAATACACTTGTGGCCATACCAAGGCTGTCCCAAGGACCATAGAAACACATTTTTCAAGTATTAACTGATCCACAAACACTTTGTGGGATTGCAGAAAAATACTTTGCTTTGTGTTTATTGCACTTCCACTTTTTTGAACCATTAAATGATAGATACCCACTAAAAATTAAACGGGTATATTTTAAATTTGCAAAATAACTTCTTCATCTTCCTTCTTCGACCTACAATACCTACATGACCCAAAAATATGGTATCGTTGATCCGATTCGGAAGCTCCATGAGCTACATTGACGATTAAAATGCAGTCAGAGTGCCACGAATGGCAAAGGATTGTTCTTAGATAATTTTTTTTTTTATTAGTGTGATGCTGTGTTTTGCATTTTGTTTTTCTTTGTTGTCTGATATTTTTTTTCTTTGTCTTCTCTACTTTCCTTCTTATATACTCCATCATTTTCTCTTCCCTGTATGATGGGCAAAAAATAAACATTACATTACACAAAAGCTACTCTGATTGAAGACAAAACAGTGGAAATAAATGCCAACTACTTATTTGAAAACAGACCTGAAACAGACTCACATACGCTGAAACTGGATACCAATTAAATGACTGATCGGGATTATTGTGTTTGTGACTTTGGCAACCATTCACTGCTAGTGGTTAGTTAGGCAATCAGCGATGTTCAAACAAGCACACCCCTAATCCCCTGTTGTAGTACAGGAGGGGTATCCAACCTCTTTTTCACACTACCTCAATTTTTGCCGCGAAAATGTTAAAATGAAATGTACAAGCTGTCCTGACAGTCAAGAGGCAAAATATGACTTTTTTCGAAGTCATGTGTCCAAAAATATTCAAATTCTGTGCTTTTTTCTCCCTTTTCTAGCTATTTTGAAATCCTGTTTTCTGGCTATTGACTTTGCTAACTCTTCCTTTTTCATCATTTTAAAGTCAATCGAGGTGAGGTTAGAATAAAGTAATCTTGTTAGAAAAGAAAAATAAGTTTTTAACTAGAAATACAGGAGGGGTACCTGACCTCGTTTTTACGCAACCTCGAACTTTGCCGGGAAAATGTTAAAATGAAAGTTCAGTGCTATCCTGACAGTCTGAATCTGAATTTTTTTTCAACAGTTATGTCCCAAAATATTACAATTATTTGTCTTTTCTTTGTTTTGAACCTGGTTTAAAAAGGGATTTTCTGGTTATTAGCCTTATTACCTCTATCTTTTTCATCACTTTGCAAGCAATCTGACCTCATGTAAAAATGGGTGAAACTGTTTGAAAAGAAAATTATATTTATTTTAACTGGAAATATTGAAGTGAAATTTATATCTCCAACATGTAAACCATTCTATTAGCTTCACTCTAGTATTTTTGTCATGTTTTTTGGTTCCTTTTTAAGCCAGATATATCTCACTAAAAAATGATTTCTCTGGAAATTTGAAATCTTGTCTGAGCGGCTCAGACAGGGCTCAGGGCTCAGACTGAGCCCTGAGGTTGGGTACCTCTCCTGTACTGAGGCCATAATTATTAATCCAATATACAAACCATTCAACTAGCTTCAATCTAGTATTTTTTTCATATTTGTTGGTTTCTTTTTAAGCCAGATGGATTATTCTGAAGAAAAGACTTCTCTGGAAATTTGAAATCTTGTCTGAGGTTGGATACCCCTCCTGTAGACCAAACTCTCAAGAAAACAGTAGAATTTGAGCTATTAAAATAACATGAATAGCAAGATCCAGGGATTAAACGACTACACCAAAGAAGTGCCAAAATATCTCAATAAAAAAAAATAAAAAACAAACCTAACCAAAACCAAAAGTTAGAGGTAGTCTAGATACGGGCAAAAATGTCGCAAGCACTCTGGTCCAGGCTGGGTGCATGTCCGGACTCCGGAGTCGATGGCTGCCTAGAACCACACTTTCCGGTCCGTTTTGGCATTATAAGCTGTGTTGCCACTAGCTGCATGATAGTAATTTGCGACAAATTTTCAACTTCCTAGAATCTTAAATATTTTGGCAAGCAGTGACAAAAATTATTCGAAATTATATATACAACAATTTCTAATATTATCCAACTAGACTAGAGGTGTCCCGGTCGGACATACTCTAGTTGGATAATATAAGAAATCGTCGTATAAATATACAAAATCTCAATATCCAATACTCTAGTTGGATAATATAAGAAATCGTCGTATAAATATACAAATCTCAATATCCAATACATATACACATCTTAAAGTGGCGAACTAGTTGGAACACAAACAAAAATCCTATACGAATTTTTCTCGTAGCCAACTAGTCGGCACCGCGGGATTTCCTATACAAAATTTCTTAAAGTGGCGAACTAGTTGGAACACAAATAAAAATCCTATACGAATTTTTATCGTAGCCAAGTAGTCGGCACCGCCGGCTTTTCCTATAGGAATTTTCTTACAGTAGCCAACTAGTCGGCTAGTGACCGCGATGTGTATAGGCTAATGACCGCGATGTGTATATGTATGATTGGATATTGAGATTTTGTATATTTATACGACGATTTCTTATATTATCCAACTAGAGTATGTCCAATCTGAACGAATCTAATTTCGTTGGCGCCAGAATACCAAAGGTTTCTGCCGCCAATTGTCATAAGCCACGTTAGAAGAAGCGGCAACACTGTAATAATAGAGAACAGAAGCAGTGTTGCCACTTGTCGCAGAATTCTGCGATTTGTCACAGGTTTTCGAGTTCTCCCCAGATTCACAGCTGTGACAACATTTGTCACAGGAAATCGCACTTTTCATTTTTGGGGGGGGGGGTACGAGGATTTCCGGAACAGTTCTCAGACTTGAGAACTTGACCCTAAAATACCCTAAGCAATATACCGAACATGATCAAATGAGTAGGGCGATTCGGATGAAACTTGGAAGGTCTAAAGGTCATAATATGCTCTAGGTGAACCATTTTGGTGTCCCGCCCATATTTGGCCTCGGTGAGGGAAGTTGAAGGGGATACAGCAAATATCCCAGGATGCTCAGATTCGAGTGAAACTTGATGAGTGGTACGATAAGCCCTGGGTGATGTATTTATGTGTCTGAAATATGCTCTAGGTAAACCATTTTGGTCTACCTCTCGTATTCGGCCTTGATGGGGGAAGTTGAAGGGGGTACAGCAAATAACCCAGAATGCTCAGATTTGAGTGAAACATGACGAGTGGTACGAGAAGCCCTGGGTGATACCAAGAATAAATAAGGATAACATAACGTTTATGTGTCTAACCTGATTCGGCCATGGTATACCGGTGTACCGAAATACCAAACGTTGAAGTTCAAAAAAGTATATGATTACGAAGTTGAAAAAGCGACATTTCTTGTTAACAGTGTGCTTATTTAGTGGCGTACACAATGTCATGAGATAAAATAGTTGGGTACAATTTAGTGGACTGACCCCTTCATTCTTTTCCTGACTAATGATCAAGTTATAAAACACCACTCTTGGCGAGGGTCCTCTTCAGGCTCAAGCAAGAATAACGAACCTGTTTTCTTTTTGTTAAGTTATTTTAATTTCTAAATTTTATTTAGACTGTATGTATTTCAGTCAGTAAGTTCTTCAGTTCAGTCAGTTCTTTTCAGTAAAGGAAGAAAATAAGTTCAAGACGATACGGTACCCTAAAGCTACCTGCAGTCACATTACGATAAAATTTCGCATCATTTTGCGTCAAAATTTAAAATGGCGAAAAAATTTGTATTGGTTTTAAAAATTTGTAATTTGGTTTGCCCCTGGTTTAGACTGCTGCGTCAGATGCGACGTACTAAACTCTAAGGACTCTAGGGACAATCTTACTATGGGAATCTTAGTCTAACTAAATATTTTCGTCAAGTTCAAATGAGGTTAAATGAAGGTTTATTGAGAAGATATGTTCTTCCCGTCATCCAAGGATTGATGTTTTCCTTCATGAAAAGTAAAAAAAAAGAAAAATCTCAATATATCCATGTTTTTCCCAAACATCGCATGCATTTTGTGCTTATCGCTCGATTTGTGTCACATGTCGCAGAATGCGAAATCGCAACAGGTTATAATCGATGTTATAATAGCAAAGGATAGCAAAAATATAGTATTTTTCGAAAACTAAATATTTTTTTCAAGTTGAACTGAAACCAAATCTCGATTCACACACGGTGTAGCATTTTACTATGTTAACTGATATACGCACTCCTTCAACACCCAAAATCTTTGAGTTTTTTTCGAAAAATGACCGATTTTTGTCAGAGATGTAGTCTTGAACCTTGGTCTTGGTCTTAAGACCAGTCTCAAGACCGATGCCGACAATCTTGGTGTTGGTCTTCAGACCAGTGGCAAATTCTTGGTATTGGTGTTGTTCTTGCGCTCCCGGTCGTCAAAACCTTCCCTGGTCTTCAAGACCGTAATTACAGCAGGATTAGTTTCGGAACTTTTGAAAACGTCGCAAAGCAGGAAAAGGTTAATTAAATGGATTGCATCATCAGGACAGACTTGAAGGTCAAGAGATTAGTGGATCAAAATTATTATTTGTAGGGGCTAATCATCGCGATCATTGATAAGTAAAGGCTTGACGTTAATAACTTCAGTTACAAAATAATGGCTGCCAAGGAACCTTCTGTAGTTAAGCATGCGTTTACCAACTTTCAGCTACTCTGAAGTGGTTCGCTAATTGTAATTCTGCAATGAAAACAGCACTGACGGGAAAGGAGTTTCTCTTACTTTTGTAAGGTAAGCATGCAGTATGTACAGATATTGTTAAAATGCTTTGGTCATTGGCTGAATGTCAGCAGGAATGACGAAGAAACTGCAGAATTATGAAAATAGAGTAAACATTAGGAAATAGTCACTTCCTCGATCCGAACATCGTGGGGGTGGAGGGAAGGGGAATCCTGAACCTTGAGGTATTTATAACTTTTGAACGGGTGGTCGGCTTAATGAAAATTGATATTTGGAAAGACCACGTGTCTCTTACGACCCACTTCAAATCTGGACTGGATCCGGTGACTTTGGGGAAGCTGGAAGAGGGAGCCGGCAATCTTGGGATAAGCTTAGAGTAGAGGGATCGGGATGAAACTTGGTGGGAAGAGCAAGTACAAGTCCTAGATAGATTGTTGACATAACCCAACCGGATTCGGGCACAGTGAGGGAGTTGGGTGGAGGGGGGGGGGTCCGGAATTATAGTGATCCCGCTAGTTCGGTACTTCCTGATGTGCTGGGGCGATGAAACTTGGAAGGCATATCAGGGGCCCGAAAAGACTGACTCGAGAGTAGTTGTTTACCCGATTCGACCATTGGGGGAGTGGAATGCTGTGGAGTGGAATGCTAGTGGAACGGGTGATCGAAGAAACTTGCCAAGTTGAAACAGCTATCGCCTGGATCGAGTTTGACCCCCTCCCCCCCAGAAACTTTTTAACATACACAGAAACATTATTTGGAAAAAAAAAAAAAAATAGATGGACGGAATGGGATGCAAGTTGGACAGTATTGCTGCCTTGATTTGTTATTTGGCGTCCGGACCGGATCCGGGGGGAGCGGGAACCGAAAACTAGCAGATAGGTCATGCTCCGATCCCAGTCAGACTTTACGGGCAGGAAGAGGAGATGTCAGAGATGTGGCATTTATGCTTCCCATTCGAGAAATGTTTTCATGGAAATGTTGTGGCTCGCATAGAGGTCAAACAAGTGAAGAGATATGAATGAAAATTGGAATATGTAGAGATCATACGCCTTAGATGGCACATTGAAAGGTTCGGACAGGGCCTGACCACGGTGGGGAGAGGAGGGGGAGTTGCCGGATGGGGATTGTTCAGATTGATAAGTGGTAAGAGAAAATGCTTTGGATAATCCATTTAGGAGTTCGAACCAGACTTGGCCGTGGTAGGGGAATTGGAGGGGGGGGGTACCGGAAGTAGTGTAGCACGTCTAGGGACCAAACGAGTGGATCTGTTGGGTTGAAACTTGGAAGGTAGAAAACTAGATATCCTGTTCCAAGGTCCGAACCGCGTTTTAGGATGGCGGGGTATTTTGTGACGTGACAGTAAATCGGTTGACCAACCCTTTTTTGAAACTATTACCGAGAAAATTATTGGCCGCATTGGTTTATCCAAAATGTAACATAGATATTGGCATGTAATTATGTAAATTTTATGTGCGTATTTATTGACATTATCAGCTCACTTTTCGAGCGTGTTCCACCCCTCTACCAATAGTAACTATTAGTTACTATTTCCGTTCCAGCCTCACGAAAAGTTACTACGCTGACCGTTCCAGCCTTCTCAAAATAGTAACTAATAGTAACTATTTGCTTACCATGATCGGGAGCGTAGTTAGCGTAGTAACTACGCATCTCTGTAACGTGATTGGTCGGATCACCCCGCGGCCTGATATGTGACCTAAAAATTCAAAAAGCGTTCCAGCCTAGCGTAGTAACTACGGTAACTAGCGTAGTAACCACGGTAAGTAGGGTGGAACACGCTCCTAGATTGTTAAGCTAGAATCACATTTCCTCACTCAATCTAGTAAAATAGACTTTCTTGGTCTTAAGACCAGAGCCAAATTCTTGGTCTTGGTCTCAATACCAGGGCAAAAATCTTGGTCTTTGTCTTAAGACCAGTGCGAAAATCTTGGTCTTGGCCTTGGTCTTGACGTTTTGGTCTTGTCGACATCACTGATTTTTGTTTGTCACAGATTTTCACAGATTTTTGCGGCCAAATGTCACAGCACAGGTTCGGTAAAAGAAAATTGGCAACACTGAACAGAAGTAGCTTATCTATCTTCTCTTGTTTTGTGGTGTATTGTGAACTGGGTTAGCCCACTACACAGATTTTCCATATAGTTAGGTAGACCATGCTGATTAAAGTGAAGACACTGACTGGAAAAGAGGTATTCTTTCAGCTATTATGTCCTGTGAGGACAGCCTTTGCTCTTTTTTACTTTACTTTAATAAAAGGCGTAGGCTATTCTCCCCGTTCCTCGAGGAGTCCCTGTGTTTTTATTTGTCCTGGGCTAGGGCTCACTCCCTGTATTCTCGCGTGTCCCCGTGGATGGGTGATGCCTGGGTGATGCTCCGATTATCATCACCATCATATAAAAAAGGACTCCCTTTCAGATTCAGAGGGGAATCAGTTTTTGCTGGTGTTGGTGCAATGACAATGTAAAATTAGTTAAAAACAATCAGAATAAACAAAACCAAAAATAAAGTGGATCCAGGTTAATTTCATCAATGGCATATTTTTTTTTTAACAAAATACATTTTGGATTTTTGGAAGCATTCCCCATGTTCTCGCCGTTTTCCGTATGCGGAGTCCATGTGGAGTGACTCCCTCTATTCTCGCCATTCCCTTCAGTTTTCCGAGGAGTCCTCGGGGAACGGCGATAATATGCTTAAAGGCTTTATTTGTTATTGCAGCTGTTCAGATTCAGGTCAGACACCCGGTTTGACTTGAGAGACAGTTTTGTCAATGTAGCATTTACACGCAAAAGAATTGTCATCACATGGAAAGGAATTCTGGTTCAATTGAAAAGATTCCTTTCGTGAAGACACCTAGAAAAAAAGTTTAGCAAGACAAGAATTCATTTCAATTTGGAAAGGAAGGGAACTAGTTATAAATGCTATTGACAAATTTTATTGTTGGCTAGCTCTTGTACTGTAATTTTTGTCAGATTTTCTGGCTTGGACAGTGTCAGATAACACAACAATACATGGTTTCAGCAGATAACACTTAGGATGCTAGTTGTTATGGTTTAAATGATCCACATATACCTTTTGCGTACAAGGAAAGCTGAAAAAACATCTTCTGACTTTTTTGTTTCTTTAATCAGGAAAGTCAGCAGATGCTTGTTCAACATTTTCGGCTCCTGGCAATGTTTGTTATGCATAACACTTGCAAAAACATAAGAAATAACATCCCAAGTGTTATCTGTTGAAACTGACATCCTTATGTTATCTGTTATGAAACTTTTGACAGTGAAAAAACAGTTCTTTCCCTCTTTGTGTAAATACAATCCTGTCACCAAGACCAGATTCTATGTGTGTTCCCCCAGTTTGATAAGAATTAGCAGATTTTTATTTTTAAATCTGGATATTTGCCACCTTGTGAGATACCTAGAGTTTCTCAGTCCTCAGTCTCAGTCCTAATCATTGATATTCTCAGGCTTGCCAGTAATCTGCTGGTAATAGTAATGCCTGAAATTTAGGGTAGGACAAGGGTAGGGTGACCAAACGGCCACCTTGGCCCACCAAGAAAGAATGTCAAATGGCCATTTCCAGAATTAAACTCAAATAGCCTAGCCTGGTCAGCACCCTGTTAAAGGCAGATAAATCCTCTAAAATGGTACTGAAAAAAGCCATTAGACAGTAAGTTATGGCTGTGATTTTGCCAACTTAATTTATCCATTTTCCATTTAGGATTTGTGATTTGCACCTGGTGACTACTGATATAATAATAATAAAACTGCAATAATAAGGCTTTCATCTCTATAATATGGATTTTATGATATGGATTTTATTATCTCTCTAAATAGCTTGAATTTTCTTGGCCTTGGGAATATTTCATCTTTTTAGGAGGTTTATTACTTGCAAGCTTTGGCCTGGTTTGTAGGATGGCCCTTGCCAAGGTTTTATTAATATTATGGGTTTGAAATCAGTTTAAAACTCAGGCAACATTGTGTCCACTGTCACAATCCCCTAAACCGCAGTTGATGGGGGACTATCAGTCTGTACACAGTTCAGGAAATCCCCACTTGTTGTCGTATGTGTGTTATCATGCTCTTATGGATCTAGAATTTGTCCAGTCTTCGTACCAGTTGAAGGAACTTGGGACAGCTCCTTCAGACATGCCTCTTTGAGAATAGCATGCAGGTCGGCACTCAGGGAGTCAAATGCTTCTATTTTTTGTCTTGTCCATGCTTGGCATTTTTGGACAAAATCTGATTGTTAATTCTGCAATAGGCGCAAGGTGGAGAATTAGCTTTTCCAAAGTTTGAATTGTGTTCCCCTAGGTTTCCAAATCCAGTGACAATCTGGATGATTCCTCAGATAAGATCTCATCTTTGTTCATTGCAACCAAAAAACTTCTTGTTAGTGCCTCATTGTGGGTGGGTATTAAATTTTGAGTGGCTTTACAGTCTGCATCTTTTTTCCCCTTTTGGTCTACCTGTTTATTCATCAGTTCTCAGATCTCTGCTTTCCACCTGCATTCTGAGATGGGAATAAATAGTTAAGGTCCACTTTTGTCTGACGAAACCTGTGACTTTTGGTCGCAAATACTTGCGAAAAATCTCGCTTTATCGTCTTCAGAATCATATGCCCCAACTTTTTGCTTTACTTTTCTATTTACTGGTAAGGAAGCAGTGCAGAATTCTGGCTCGGTTTTTCGAAGAAACGAAAATCTGTGACAAATCGCAGAATTTTGCAAATCGCAGAATTTTGCAACACTGGGCCCCGAGTCCCCATCATTGTAACATTTCAGTTGGTTTCCCGTTCAGGAGAAAAATCGTGACCAGCAGTCAGCTCGGAGAACTACTAAGCTTTAATATTTTCTCAGATTGAGATCGACATCGAACCAAACGACAAGGTAGAAAGGATCAAGGAAAGAGTGGAAGAAAAAGAAGGCATTCCACCCCAGCAGCAGAGACTTATTTATTCCGGGAAGCAAATGTAAGTTCAGCTAAAACGAAACAAAAAGGTTTCAAAAAGGTCAGGGTGCAGGGTGGGGAGGCATCCGACATTCTCGTCCTCTTCCCCGGGCCTGATCATGTATTCGCAACAGTTACGGGTGGGCTAGGTATTACATGGCTTATATCAGAGCACCACTGGCGCAGTCGCCAAACCATGAGTCTCTCTGGGGATCGACAAGCCTCATGTTCAGCAAGTTTTTGTCCGAAAAAAACAACAAGTTAATTAAGAAATCCCACGTTTTTTTTCCACGGTTTATTGGTAAGGACAGATAAGCGCAACAATGTAATTATGGGTTTTGACATGGTTCTCGTAAAAAAAATTCCTCGTTTGCCATGGCCAACCTAGTTTGGCTATAAATGACTTTAGCTTAGAAACTGTTTCAGTTTGGTTTGAAAAAGTCTTCTTACTTTTAGGAATGATGATAAAACTGCCGCTGAATACAAGGTCACTGGAGGCTCTGTGCTTCACCTTGTACTAGCACTTCGAGGAGGCTGCTAGGAATGAAACTCATACTGTGATTTCAACATATTCTAATTTTGTAATTAAACCATTCTAAAACGAGCTCCTTTTTTTAGATCTAACCCCACTTTTAGACCTAGTAGAGTGAATAGTCTTGTCCCTGGTTAGTCAAGCCTCGCGAAACTAAACCGGTACGAACGGACTCGACCGAACGTTCTTTTTCCGAACCAACGTACGCAGCATGCACATTTAAAGCGGTACGAGGCTCTCCGAGGTCAAAGTGTAGTTTCATGGTAGACGTCCCAGCTTTTTGAAGGATAAGATCAGCAGGGGCGTCACGTATGGGAGGAGGGGGGACGGCCCACCCCAATGTTTGCGTCTAGTCGGTAAAAAATAACCGAGTCGAGTTTTTTCTACGAAACAATCGATTTTTCTTTGAGAACAGTCGGTTTTTCGTAAAATTAATATATTTTTTCTTAAAAACAATCGGTTGTTCTGAAAATCAGTGGATTTTTCGTCAAATTTTTTTTTTCAAAAAAAGAATCATTTTTCTGCAAAAACAGTCGGTAAAAATGACCAGCCAGTCGGTAAATTCCTTGCCCCCTCCCCAAAACATTTTGGATAGTAACGCCTCTGAAAATCAGTAAACCTTGGGGAAGGGGGGGCAAAGACCAATTTCGGCCCCAGTCCAAGCCTTGTCACACAGACTCAAAATTGACCCCTTTGGAGTTAAATTTAAAGTAGTTTTCAAATATACCAGTAAAGTATTGTATTACTTTGCATTTTGCCTTTTAAAACATATTTAGCGGCTTAAAAGCCTAAGAATATCACCAAGGAGGAAGATTTTTGAATTTAACGTGGTCTTGCCCCAGCGCCCCTGGACAGCATGTATAGCCTAGCGTTTAAAAAACTATAATTTATTGATCATAAATAGACTGGTACTGAAGGTCACTCAGACTCGACTGGACTTCAAGAAGGTGGCAATGTTTTGAAATCCATTTTTGCCTGTGGGTGCTTCATCCACCGCGTACCTTTTGTAGCTCGGTTGTCCCATTTCGTAGTTAGTTCTGGCGTAAACTGGTTCCTGATACTGGCTGGGGGGAGGGATGTAAGCGTTCGTCGGTGGAGCATACGGAACTGAAACAGTAGATCTTTAGGTTCGAACTCAGTACTAGACTAGCTACACTACAAAGGCGTCATCAGCACTCGTGTCATGACCGGATTTTACCCGGTTGTTTGCTTCCTTAAGATAAACAGAAGTGGTCCCGATAAGTTACGGTAGAGCATCTCATGGAATCATGCGCGATTGACAAGACTTCACGGCTTCAGTGAGCGCGTGACCATTCCTGAAGCCCACACGCGAGCGCTCACAGTGTTTATCACGTTACCCAGTGGCTAACTTTGCGTACGATGTAACGAGAACCTCGAGCTCAAATGGCACTTCTTTCGAACGTAGCTACAGTAAATTCCCGGAAATGATCCACTGGTTTGGTCCCTAGTGCGAAATAAAATTTTCGGGACCAACCGTGGGCGAATGTGGTTCAGATCCACGAATGGAACATCCACCCCAGCGTGGCCAGATGTGGTTCATTCCCAAACAATTGGCTGCTAGAGCAGGTACTCTTTCCACCCATTAAGTTTCAGTCGAATCGAATCACCCTTCCTTACTGAAAATAGTATCTCTCGAAACGTCAGTTTTGGACGCAGAAATGGCACATATCAGGTCGACTGGGGTCGCTGTCACTTTCTCCAAACAAACGTTAGTTGGCCCGCACCAAAAATCCGACAGTTCGCACACACGTCAGTTCATCCACACGTCAGTTCGCCCGCAAAATCCGCAAAATTCCAAATCCGCAAAAACGCGCACAGATTGTTTACCAAGGCAGTTAAGGGTTTGCCCTAGACACGCGAGTTAAACATAAATGCATGACGGCGGCTCGCTTGCCGCTAGCCTCTGTATACAAATTTCATAAAAATATATTGTATTTCCAAAATCTGGACGTTTGTGTAGCCTACTAGCCTACTTAACTGACGCTGGTGTCAACTGACGTATTTTCATGGGTCAACTAACGTGTGGATGGACTGTCGGTAGATAACTTACGGTAGATGAACTGTTGGATTTAAGAGTTGGGCCAACTAACACATAGACGAACTGACGTATGGTTAAACTGCCCGATTTCCGTGGGTCAACTGATGTGTGTGTAAGCCAACTTTCGGAAACGGGCTGTACCTGCTCGTAGAGTTCGCTGACACGACCTTTAGTAGTCATTGGTCATCGCAGGTTTCCGGTCGATCGCCCAGCAGTAGATGTGGGGTAGCAACAGTTTCTCTGTTTGCATACGTCCAGGGGCGTCGTAAGGGGGGTAGGGTGCAGCCCCCCCCCCCCACCTTTTTGAGATTCGGTAAAATTGTTCGGTATTTTTTCGGTAGTAGGACTGTACGGTATGTTTACGGGGATTCGGCAAGTTATACAGAGTCCCAAATAGGCTACCAGTACGAATCTATTCGGTATACTGATCGGGATTCGGTATAATTGCCTGTATTCGGTATTTATCACGAATCCGGTGAGAGAATTTACTGAAATTGTTTGGCAGTTTTTCAACGCCAAAACTATTCAGTATGTTTATGGAGATTATTATGTATTGATAGGCTGATATCGCCCGAGCGCAGCGAGGGTGATATCTGCCTATCATGCTGCCCAAGAAAAGCAAGGCCCGAAGAAAAGCAAGGGCGATAATGATTATAACACTAGTACACTGTGCAGCGCAATAAGCGCAAGCGACAACACTGTAATGTCTGTGTAAAAATGTAATGTGTAAAAATGATAAAAATCTCGCATGTGGCGCTCACTTTATGTGGTCATGGGTAGTATTGACCGGACTACAGTAGTCGCTGCTGCCGGAACGTCGCTCTATCCGGTTTCTGGAACGTCTTATAGTCTCGGTTTTTAATCCACGGTAAATAATAGAATTTGTAAGAGAAACAGTTAAATTTAGCCTACAGGAAACAAAAATTGGATTTCGAAAAATTTCGCCTGCGGCGCTCGACTTAATTTTCTCTTGGCTATAGTAGATAGAAGCTGTTTCTTCAAACGTGCCAGGCAATATATTCTCCAAGTGGGCTTTACCAAAAGTACCAACACGCGCCTAATAGTTGGGTTATCGTCTTTCATGCTGCCCTTTAATGTTACTCTTCCTTATACCTAATCCTTCCTGCCTAATTTTCAGTTTATGAAATTCGGTAAAAAAAAAAATGAGAGATTCGGTAGAATTTTGGCTCTACACCCCCCCCCCCCCAACGAAAATACATGCGACGCCCCTGCATACATCTAATCGCATATTGTCGTCACATTAGCTTCGCTTCGGTCGAAAAGAAAGCTCGTGAAACAGAGCCTCATTTCTTTAGTTTGTTTTTTTGTTCCCTGGGAACAACTGAAGTTCGCAGAAAGAGAGGAGAGAATTGGCTTTTGGAAACGTATTTTTTAAAATTCGGGCCCTACTTTAGCTTAATCTCGTCAATCTCTGCGGAGAGAAATCTTTACAACCAAACACAGACTAGAGTAGCTCGTCCAAATCCAAATGGCGATGAAGTTTGCCAAGGTATAATCAGGTAGGCTACTGATTCTACCAAGTCAGTTCAGTTCGCGGCCTCTAAAACCGAAGTCGGGAATATCTCCGAGTAGGTCCAGCGGTACGAACGTCACACTTTATTGTGTGTTTGCATATTCGCTAAACCCGGAGTCGAGAAAATCGGTCGCGAGTCGGCTATCAGCCAATCAAGGAACTGCAGGCGCGAACTTCAGACTAGGTTTACTGGGTATTGGTCTTGTCGGAAGCTCCACGCTAGGTGACTGGGGGAATGTCGATAAGCCAGAGAAACAGTGCCTCTATACCAACAAACTTACCCTGTCCTTGGTACTGATACTCATCTGCGTACTGATCCACCACTGGTTGGGCCACTGGTGCCGCCATCGGTGCGGGGGGTAAGAGTGGTGGTGTGTATTTCACTACCTTATACTTATTGTACCCAAAAAAGGGGTTCACATGCATTTCGGGCTTTTTGAAAAATACTCTCTTGTAATCCTTCATGTCGCTTTCTCTTTCCTTATCGAAGTGCTCCGCCCCCACCAGGGTGACTGCGACGGTGGATAGAAGGAAAACTGCTGTTCGGGAGAGCTGAAAGTAAAAAAAAAGGCTTAAAGGACCCCTCTTGCTTTTCACTGTTTTTGCACCCTCAGCCCAGTAAAGACGTACGTCGTCTACTAACCTCTGATATCTCCGTCTTAACAAAATCCTTGTGGATCACTTTATTCGAATTTTTCACTTTTGACGAAAATCAGTGAGATGAGAATTTAGGTATTGAATTCGAGTCTCCGGGTTTAAAGGACCCCTCTTGCTTATTCTGCTTTTAATAATGTATCTAGCTCCCATACAGAATTATATGCTTCTAAAATCCCCACCTTTCTCCATTGTTTCATTTTGGGTTTCCGAAATTTTAGCGCTTTTCTGGCCTTGCCGAGTTTTGTCCGTCACACAGCGAAACGTTTGCCGGGATCACCGACGTCTGCTGACAACTCTTTCACACATAAGGATCTCAGAAGCTTTTGTTTATTACTTCTTTTATTTGCTTAGTTTTCACACTTTTCAACCACGGCGCGATCAGTTTTCAAATGTTTTGCGCCCAGCCGCCGCGTCGGAGAGCAGGAAGGCTGGACATAGTCGACAAGCGCTAACAAGAAAATCGCTAATTTCAGGTGGAAATTAATGGTATTTTCGAAAATATTTTTTTCTGATCCATTCCATAGGTAAAAGATCATTTCTAGTAAGAGTTGTGCTTTAAGAATGGATGGAGTGATTATGGAAGCACGTTGCATTCGCATTGTAGATATGACGGGTCCTTTAAGTTTCCGTCTGAGTCTTTTGTACATTTGCGTCCTAGCACCGACACATCACGAAGAAAAGCGCCGTCACTACTCTCTTGCTCTCGTCTAATAGCCCGGGCACAGTTAACAGGCGAAAAACGGTGGATATTTGGAAGTAGACTCGTTTTCTAAGGTGAAATCTGTCTCAAAACTGCACCGTTTAGATCCAACAGTGTGGCTGGGTTCTAAGCTCGTCCTTCCGAATTCCGGAATCAGGGCTTCATCTTCTGACGAAAACGGATGACTGTAATCCGGAATAAAACAAGACCAAAGGTTTCGATGGGATCCCAAAAATTTAATATTTGACCCAGACAACTAGATCTTGTCTTCGCCAGATTCAGTCTTCGCCAGGCTAATCATCTGAGAAAACTAAGTTCAGATATACCTGTCTAAGCCATATCTATTTTGACGATACTGATCGAAACTTCCTGCTTTACTTCTGCCAAATTTCCGGTTTCGGCCGAATTCTCAGCGAACTACTTGTCCAGCCAAAAAAAGATAGTTCAGAAACGGATTCAGCGTATCTCCTTATCCCTATAAAGAACATCTAATCAACTTCAAATACAACTTTAACTTATAAAAAAAAATCCGGTTTCAACCGGATTTTGGACGAACTATATGTCCGGGTGAAAAATGATTGTCCTATACAGATTCAGCGTCTCTTCATACCCTTAAACCTGTCATCTAATCAACTTCAAATAAAAATTTAACTTTTAACAAATTTTGCGGTTTCGGCCGGATTCCGGGCGAAGTACTTGTCCAGCGAGAAAATCGTTTTCACCACCGTGTTCAACATGTCTTCTTACCCTTGAATCGAACATCTAATCAACTTCAAATAAGAGTTTTACTTTTAACAAACTTTCCGGTTTTGGCCGGATTCCGGGCTAACTACTTGTCCGGCGAGAAAATGGTTTTCACCATCGTGTTCAGCATGTCTGCTTACCCCTAAATTGAACATCTAATCAACTTCAAATAAAACTTTTACTTTCCACGAACTTTCCGGCTTTGGCCGGATTCCGGGCGAACTACTTGTCCGGCGAGAAAATGGTTTTCACCTTCGTGTTCAGCATGCCTTCTTACCCCATAATCGACTATCACATTAGCTGTTTCAAAATATTTTGCTTGCCCCTTAATTTCAACCCCCTCCCCCACCCCTAAATGTAGGGCTACAAGGCCCATCTACGAACTCGACCTTACTCTTGACCCAAAGAATCCTCACACCAAGTTTCATCAAAATATCTCAGTGCCTTCGAGAGTTATCGTGCTCACAGACAGACGGACGAACGGACAGACAGACAACTTTTGCGATGTCATAGGTAACGTTTTGGGATCCCAAAAAGGGAAAAATCTGTATGCAACCGCGTTACCAAGGGCAGCGTTCAAGGGAGGGCTTAAATTCTGTAGAAGATAGTGTAAGATAGGGCTTAAATCCTGTAGATAGATAGGAAGAACACTGTTAACTAGCGACGAGTCTTGAAGGTTTCCTACTCCCGCTCAAGTATTTCCTTTAATCAAAATCAGACTAGTAGACTGCGCATACCGTAACTTTCTGGGTGTTTTAAGGAAAAACTTAATAAACTTGTGGAGTCGGAAGTTGATCACGGAGAAACCAAATGAAAAATTTGCCCTAGAGAACCACGAGAGGTGGTACGAACAGATTATGGGCCTTTGTTTCCGCGGAGGTCACACAGATATAGTACGAACTAGCCTAAGGGCGAATTCGGCATCCTCGTGGGTTTGGCTGTCCGAGAGGAAGGCCGGCTCGAGGGGTTCCTCACTCTCCGCCACCGGTGTACACCCCGGCCTGCCACCGCACGCCATCGACACCTTTTTGGGATCCAAAATACCGGTACCTATAACATCGTAAAGTTTGTCCGTCCGTCCGTCTGTTAGCGCGATAACTCTCGAAAGCATTGATATATTTTGTTCAAACTTGGTGTGAGGATCCGTTGGGTCAAAGTACAGGTCAAGTTCATCGAAGGGCTCCTTAGCCCTATATACTATATATGACTAAATCCAAAACACGCCAGTGACCCTCAGGAAGAACGAGTAAACGTCTCACTAACGACTCAAACTCAATAACTCAAATCCTGCATAATCACGGCGATCTTTGGGAGCAGATGTGATACCGCTTCCTGCTCTTCCGCTAGGTACCCGGCGACTTTGCATCGGCAAGGAGAGTTAGCCATCAAGAGTATATAGGACTACCGCCACCACTTGCCACCGGCACGCCACAGGCAGCATGGTGTTTGGGAGTGACGAACCCCTCGTTCCGGCTATCCACTTTTTCGATGCTATTTTCCCAACTTCTATTGCGAATTTGCCAATCCAGCAGCCAATCACATTATAGAGATCCGTCAGTACCACACTTACTAAGCTCCCTAGTATGGTAAGCAAATAGTTAAGGTGAGTCTCTACCTACCGGAATCTGGGTTCCCAGATTTTCCGAGATTTTTTTTTGAATTTCTTCTGCGATACTTAAAAATTCCGGAAATCTGGAAGTTCAAAAGCCCCTTTTTTCCGGATTATTTTGATATACTTTTAGACCGGTTCATATTCCAGATGCAATTTACAGAAGACGTCAAAGAGTAATCTGGAAGCCCAGATTCCGGAAGTTCCGGGAGGTGAAGACCAGACTTTACTGTTTCGAGGAGGTTGGAACGGTCAGCGTAGTAACTTTTCGTGAGGTTGGAACGGAAGTAGTAACTAATAGTTACTATTGTTAGAAGGGTGGAACACGCTCTAAAAGCATGAGACCACGAAAATAGATTTAAGAACAACAACATACCATGTTTTCTTATCCTTCCTTCACTGAGTCTGAAGTAACGCAGCTGAACCAAACAGTGAAACTGCTAATCAGCCTAAGCCCAGGGTTGTTTTGAAAACGTTCAGCATTTCAAGGTGGCGACTAGCGCGAATCTGTAATTAGTTGTTTATGGCGAATATTGTCAAGTGTATGCGATGTAACGGTGTATTCGCTAGTTAGGTAAACTTTGCTCTGGTCTTCTAATCCGGAGAGGTGCAGGCAGTCCAGTGAATGAACGAACAGGTCTTTATTGCCACACTTCGGAAACGGGAAGTAGGGGAATACTCTATACTGCTAACTGCGGACATAGTATCGGGTTTCCCTGATCGGATTTTCTGCACTTCCGTTGAGAAGCTGGGAAGATCTCAACTTTTTTGTATGGAATTGACAGGGAATTGATGATGGGGCTGAAACCCCGCGGCCGCTAGATCCTGATCGCATATCCGCACCACAAGAGACAAGATACTTCCGGCGGTTCAAGGCGACTCCCCCTCGCCAGGGGCGTAATTTGCTATGGGGCAGGGGGGGGGCAACTGCCCCCCCCCAGCTTGATGTTTGCCGTTCGGTCCTCGAGGCATTTGACCTAATTTTATCGCTTCCTATGTCGTTTTCGCCTTGGTCGATTAGTAAAATATCTCTTTGTTTCTTTGTTTTTATTACGTTTTTCTTCTTGAAACAAAACTGCTCATTTACACTTGACTTGGGAAAATCGGCTCCAACTTTGCCCCTCCCAGGATTTTGACGAAATTACGCCCCTGCCCCTCGCGAAACACCTCCGCGACCCCCCCCGTACCAACTACCCCTCCCCCCTGAAAGCAAATATGTAGGAATTATTTTTAGAACTGCCTGTCTGAACCTTTTTGCACCAAAATAGAACGCGGTATATTCAGCGCGCCCCGAGGAAATGAGAAATCTGTCTGCGCCGTACCTTATTACACCCATTTGAACAATGCATTAAGTAAACATAAAATGGATCTTGATCTCATCCGTTCCCGCTAAAGCAAACAAAAATAGGCACAAAAACCGGCATCTGTTTTTACTCTGAGCCTAACTCCAATTCCCAACTCCAAAACAGTCGAGGTGGGTAAGCAAACATATGTAGGCAAAAATATACCGGATTAAAGGACACCTGAATGAAGAGTACCAAGTATCATCCCTATCTGTATGACTTCCGTAAACTTTGCCAGCAGAAAACCCAATCCAAATACTAAATAGTGTTTCCAAGCTATGATTTTTGCTCCATTTTGCATCTGTCCTTATTTTAGTACCGAACAATTTTAGAAATGAACAAATGTCTCCACTTAACACTTCTTCTGGAATATTTTTTAACCCGTTAAGCCCAAACGTATAATATCTAGAAGAAATTCCAATACGATCCGGCCAGCGCTGTACAAGATTTGAATGAATTGCGCTTTTTGTCTTGGAGTCTGCATGTGCAAACCTCCAGAAACGAACATCCCTATTTTGAAAACGTCACGTTCAGGAGAAGAATGCTCTCCGTGGCCATGTCTGTAAATGCATTCTCCATGGTGTGTTCAAGTATGGTTTCATTGTTGGTATGGATCATCCCCCTACAGTCGCCAACTCATACGCGGACTCTGTACGGTGCAACCTTGGGTCATCTTGTGGCACGATCCAGCAGCACCCACTTGGGCAAACTTAAAACAGATCTTAAAGTTTAACCGAATAGGACTTGGATCCGACAGTCGACTTCACTTATTTACTTAAATAGGCCTGAAAACCCGATAAAAATGCGTTACTTCGTCTGTCCACTATCCTCAGATAATCGATTTCATCGCCTGAACTTATTCTTTTCGGATTCGTGGTGCCTCTGTGTGCTTGTCCCTCTATGCTTGAAATATTCAGCAACTAAAAAGGGAAGCCACTGCCGAAAACTAACACATATGACAAAAAGACATATCTAATCATCACTTTTCAACTCCCTCGTAAACTCCGTAACACATGGAAATGCAGGGGTTTTGTTGAAATCAAAATTCTCCGCGTCCGGATGAATTATGAGTTGTCGTGCAAGCAGCGCATATTCTGAACGTTACTATTACTAGAGACCCTGGTGAAAAATAAAAAATCTATTGGTGAGTCCGATAATTCAGTGTATTCAAATATCAGCCTTTTCAAGTAAACTTTAACCATAAAATTAGACAAAAGGAAAACCATCTTGATGGTTTAAGAATAAAATTCGGCAGCATTTATTTGTTTCAGTAATTTGTTTTGGGATTTCTAAGAATCAGTCCGACTTTTCACGAAGAAAAGACGTCTTTGACAGTGCAAAATGGATACGTCAGCTGAATTTTATTAGATCTATATTTCGGCACTTCTTGGTAAGGGTCCTCTTTAGGCTCAAAGCCGCTCAAGTTGGAATAAACGAACGTGTGGAATAAAATAACTAAGATATGGTATGCTGTTTTACCCACTGAATAACTCATGAGCCGGAGGCAGGGGCGTCACGTATGGGGGGAGGGGGGACGCCCCCCCAACGTTGTCGACCAGTCGGTAAAAGATAGCCGAGTCGACGCGGAGAGACCCGATTTTTCGTAAAAATAATTGATTTTTTTCTTGGAAACAGTCGAATTTTCTTCAAAACAGTCCGTTTTTCATGACAATATTCGATTGTTCTTAAAACAGTCGGTTTTTGGGATCCCAAAACGTTAGTGACGGATACCTATGACATCGCAAAAGTTGTCCGTCTGTCTGTCCGTCTGTCCGTCTGTTAGCACGATAACTCTCGAAGGGATTGAGATATTTTGATGAAACTTGGTGGGAGGATCCTTCGGGTCAAAGTACAAGTCAAGTTCGAAGATGGGCTCTGTAGCTCTATGTTTGAGGGTGTGGGAGGGGTTTCAAATTAAGGGGCAAAAAAAATATTTTTTGAAAGCTGTTTAGATAGTGGATTTAGGGGTAAGGAGACACGCTGAATCCGAATATGAAAGTTATTTTCTCGCCGGACAAGTAGTTCGCCCGGAATCCGGCCAAAACCGGAAAGTTTGTTAAAAGTAAAATTTTTATTTGAAGTTGATTAGATGTTTGATTTAGGGGTAAGAAGACATGCTGAATACGATGGTGAAAACCATTTTCTTGCTTGACAAGTAGTTCGCCCAGAATCCGGCGCAAACCGGAAAATTTGATAAGAGCAAAATTTGTATTTGAAGTTGATTAGATATTCGATTTAGGGGTAAGAAAACGTGCTGAACACGATGGTGAAAACCATTTTCTTGCCAGACAAATAGTTCGTCCGGAATCCGGCCAAACCCGGAAAATTTTTTAAAAGCAAAATTTGTATTTGAAGTTGATTAGATGATAGATTTAAGGGTAAGAAAAAACGCTGAATCTACATATGACAATCATTTTTTAACCGGACACATAGTTCGTCCGGTATCCGGTTGAAACCGGATTTTTTTTTTAGAAGTTAAAGTTTTATTTGAAGTTGATTAGATGTTCTTTATAGGGATAAGGAGATACGCTGAACTCGTTTCTGAACTATCTTTTGTTTTTGCTGGGCAAGTAGTTTGCTCGGAATTCCGCCGAAACCGGAAATTTGGCAGAAGTACACCAGGAAGTTTTAAGGTATATCTGAACTTGGTTTTCTCAGATGATTAGCCTGGCGAAGACTGGATTTGGCGAAGACAAGACGTAGTTAATATTAAATTTTTGGGATCCCATCGAAAACTTTGGTCTTGTTCTTACAATCAGTCGTCTTTCTGCAAAAACAGTCGGTAAAAATGACCGGCCAGTCGGTAGATACCTTGCCCCTCCCCCCTAAAACATGTTGGCTAGTAACGCCTCTGGCCGGCCCGGAGGCGTTGCCTGCATACGTATAATGTCAGGCGTATTCTCGCCGTTCCCTGAGGACTCCAGTTGAGGAGTCCCCGCGTTTTTGTTTGTCCCGGGGACTCACTCCCCGTATTCTCGCGAGTCCCCACGGACGGGGAATGCTCCGATTATCATCACCATCATCAAAAAGGACTCCCTTTCAGATTCGGAGGGGAATCAATTTTTTGATGGTGTTGGTGCAATGTAAAATTAATTAAAAACAATCAGTATAAGCAAAACCAATAATAAAGTGGATCCAGATAAATTTCGTTAACTGCATATTATTTTTTTCGAACAATATCCATTTTAGAAGCATTCCCCGTGTTCTCCCTGTTTTCCACACGCGGAGTCCGCGTGGAGTGACTCCCTCTAATTCTCGCCGTTCCCTTCGATTCCTCGAGGAGTCCGCGGGGAACGGCGAGAATACGCCTATAACGGATTGATTCATATATCTGTTAGTTGCGAACAATGTTGGCTGGTGCTAGAATTTTTCAGAAATATAAGGTACAGTTTACAATAATAATTCCTGGCCATTGGTAATGGTTTCTCCCACATTTCCCGTCATATAGCTTAAATTGCGGCTTGGTGCAACTGAAGGATTTTCCATCCTGTAGCATTGCTCCGCATCTCTTCGGAAAGTGTTCTGTGGATGAATCAATTCACTCCTTACAGAAACTCCGGCGAAATACTTTATATGACTAAGTCCAAAACACGCCAGTGATCCTCAGGAAGAAGGAGTAAACGTCTCCGTAACGACTCAAACTCAACGACTCAAATCATGTGTCAAACAATCACGGCGATCTTTGGGAGCAGGTGTGATACCACTTCTGCCTTTCTTCCGCTAGGTACCCGGAAAGGCCGGAGGTTTTGCATCGGCAAGGATAGATAGTCATCAAGAGTATTGCCCGTGGGGGTCAATACTCTAAATCATGGTTAGGCTACTGCGAGGCAGTATAGCAGGAAGCTTTATGAATGTAACTGCTACAACACCAAACAGACAACATATTGAATAGTGAACGGGTACGTTCCCCGTGAAGTGAATACAATCTTAAAGTATATTCTATATTACAAATATGTTACAAAATGCATGTATTGCATACCTCTTCTTCTTTACAAATCTTCCGTCTCGTAGGCTTCTTCAATGATTCCAAGTGGACTCACCCAGTATGTCAAAATGTCCCCTAGGAAACAAAACGAGCTTTAGTAAGCGAGGGGGAAGGGAGACCGTAAACCTAAGGTAGCGTTCCAGCGACTTATTATTAGTTACGATCGTTACTATTCTTGTTATTATTGCCGTTCCAGAGCCGGCCGTAATAAGTAAACTGGCTCCTCCCACTTATTATTTTCGTTCCACCACTGTTACGATCGTTACAATTTACTTACGATGGTCGCGAGCATCATAAGTGATAATAACTATCGGTTCTGCAGGAACTCCCGTAAGGGTGATGACATATGTTCGCGTAGTTATTTTTTCGTTCCAGAGAGCGTGATAACTACCACAATACGGCGCTCGCCCTCCTCTTATCATCGTAACTTGTAATAACTTCACTGGAACGCTACCTAAGAGAAATCTGTCTAGAAGGTCCAAAATCCCACCAATCAGGCTATCCGCGGGTGCTTTGGCACATCCTTTTCAGTGTTGCAGAACAGCTGAAGGCCAAACTTTAGTTGCTTTTGCTTTTCTAAGGCGTTTTTCCGTGACAATTCAGACTGACGATTCACAATCCGGATTATCCAAAATGCGTTTTCTCACACAATCCAGATTTTGAAAAATCGTTTTCTGTGACAATCTGACAATCCGGATTCTTGCTTGGATTGTCGATTCGAGAATCTTGCAACGGAGCAAGATCGTCAGATCGTCGTTTTTAGAATCTGGGATTGTCGATTCAACGTTTCTCTGACGAATCAGCTATCTAGGATTATAATCCGGGATTGTCGCGGAGAAACGCCTCTATACCCTACACTGTAGGGTACGGAGAATTAGCCCCAGCCCGCCTTGACTGCTGCAGCGCTAATTAAACTTCATCCCGAAACAGACCATCAACTCGAATTCGCAAATTGTGGCAGCAGACAACACCCTGCCCTGCCTCGACTGCTCCACAAACCCCTGAGTTGTGGATACCATATGCCTAATGCTGGATACAACACATATACAACCATACACAGTACAACCAATCAGAATTCCTTTATATTCGGGTAGTTCAGGGTTAAGGTACCAACATGTATCCAGCGTTTGGTATAGGGTACCAAAAATCAAGGGTTTGTGGTAGATTGGGCTCAGCCCATTCATGCTTCGCGCGTGGACCAGAAACTGAACGATCACAGCCAGTGTATCATTCGCGTCTGTATCGAACCTTTTGACAGTTTTTGCAAATATTTCGCTTTAAGCTCATATGTCGATGTTATTTTTTGCGTGTTTTTTCTCCTTCATTACTTTCTCTTTCTTTTCAATACTTCACTAGTCCTCTTGTAGTTCAGTGGGTTGAATTATCATTCATTCATTCAGTCTTCGTTTTCTGCACAGTCGTCTCGTTCCCGCGCTTTTTATCAGCGTGAATTCGCTACGATTCGCTACCGGGCATAAACTGTTCCTGATTGGGCCCTAATCCTTATTCGGAGCAATACCGCAAGAGATAAAACACTGACCACTCTTTTGTCTCCCTTATATACGTTAATAAAATTTGATAATTTGATTTCGTTGACTTTTGAATACGCTCCTTCTTCCACTGTAGCCTATACTTTTAGGTTTGAACGCCATCTACTGGGTGAAATTACCACTGCTACGAAAAAGATTCAAAATTTGAAAGAACAAAACGAAGGAATTAAGAGCAAAATTCAAGGGGAACAGTGAGAATAAAGGGAGTCCCTCCACGCGGACTCCGCGAACGGAAAACAACGAGAACATGGGGAATGCTTCCAAAATGGATTTGTTTGAAAAAATAAATATGCAGTTGACGGAATCAGTCTGGATCCACTTTATTTTTGGTTTTATTTATTCTGATTGTTTTTTAACTAATTTTACATCGTTCATCTTTCGTTTATACTTACGAATAAAGAATCGTAACTACAACAAAAAAGATTAGTATTTATTCAAAACCAATTTTAAAACATAACCAAACTCAGTATTGGTCTCAGAGATTCTTATTAACCATACCTAATATCTGTTTAAAAAAAAACAAGAACATCAGCAACTCTCAAAATTGACTCCCCTCCGAATCTGAAAGGGAGTTCTTTTTGATGATGGCGATGATAATCGGAGCATTCCCTGTCCGTGGGGGACTCGCGAGAATACGGGGAGTGAGTCCCTGGGACAAACAAAAACGCGGGGACTCCTCGAGAGTCCTCGGGGGAACGGCGAGAATACGCCTTATAGAATGCAAGAGTCCTTTGCCAATCATGTGCGATTCCGCTTGAGAAACTGAAACAAAAACGGATATACCTTTTCCTTTCACGAACGTGATTCCTCTCTTCTCACAATATATTCCTTTCTGCAGAAGTAATCTGGCAGTCGACTCTGTAACATGGATTCGTCCCGATTCTCCTGTATAGTCCATACGGGATGCCATGTTAACCGTATCTCCCCAGATGTCGTACAGAGGCTTGTGTTGGCCGACGACCCCAGCGATGACAGGGCCGCATTCAATTCCTGGAATGGAAAACTGTACAGAGGAGGTAGAACTATTACATATTATCGCCGTTGCTGAGGGTGATAGCGGAAAAATTTGGCCCGCGGGTAGCATGATAGGCTGATATCGCCCGAGCGCCAGCGAGGAACAGCAAGGGCGATAATGATTATAACACCAGTACACTTGGAAAATCGAGTTATTCCGATATGAACCGACATGGAAGTATGTTAACCATTATAACTTTTTCGAACAAACTTTTTGATAGAGGGCGATTCAGATGCCATCTGCGGTCGTGAAAGCTACTATGGATCTTATGCTAGGTGTCGGGGTAGTGTAGTCAAATGTAAATAAAAAACAGCTGATGGTATGTTATTGTTACGTTTCTTTGTTATAGAATTCAAGAGATATTTTTGAAGTGATAAACACAGTGACCTATGCTGTATAACTAGCTTTTCGAAAGCAAGGGATAGTAGGATGTTGTTTCCGTTGACAAGCTGTATTTTCAGTGGTGATTGTGACAAGGTATGATTTAGAATTGGGGCATGAACTGGTTGTCTTACGAGAGTAAGATGTTCTTTCATTTTTTCAATGCTTAATAACTAGCTTTTGGAAAGCAAGGGATAGTAGGATGTTGTTTCAGTTGACAAGTTCCATTTCCAATGGGAATGTGACTGTAACAAGGTATAACCCAGTTGGCTGGCTAGGAAAGCAACATTTTTTTTTCATTTTTTAAAGACTTTTCTACAACGTTTTCCAACATTTTTGTTTACTGTATTATTTTTTAGTGTTTTTTTTGTTTTTCCTCCAGAAAGTGATGTCCTTTTTTCATTTTTTGGAGATCAGGCTCTATTTTTCAGTACTTGTGGGAAAATGCTCGATGAACTTGATGAACCGACCAGCCATGCGTTATCACTTTTTACCGCACGGCTGGGTGTGCAGTATCACTTTTTACCGCATGGCTGGCTGTATGGGAAAATGCTTGATGAACCGACCAACCGTGCGGTATCACTTTTTACCGCACGGCTGGCTGTGCGTTATCACTTTTTACCGCACGGTTGGAACTTTTTTCTTTTAACATCAGGGCAATACCAGAAAATTTTGGCACTGGGTAGGATAGGCCTGATATCATGGGACTGCACGGTGTACTGGTGTTATATATATTTATGAAAGCCTTGAATGTTACTAAAAAGGTAGAGGCGAGAAAATCCATTAAAGTTCGACTGAAAAGGCAGCTTATTTTTACATCTGATATCTGAATACACTAAACATATGACCCATCGAAGGGATTCTGCATTCTTTCAGGTTCAGGTTCAGGTTCTTTTTAATAATAAATTAAAATACAAAATGTCCAGAGCCCGACTGAGAAGACAAATTCGTAATGAACAGGATGGAACTTTAACTAAATACAACATTTATGATTCATACTAATGGAAATACGAGTGATCTCCCGTCAGCACCTGGTCCCGTCGCCACCCGTTGACACGTCCAGCTTAACCCGAGGATTTAGTGATGATGTTCAGAATCTGCGCTGCTTGCACGACAATCCAAAATTCATCCAGACGCGGAGAGTTTGAATTTGAAAACAAGCCTGGGATTGAAGACGATAGGCGCCGGCTTAATATTCGGCAATGGCTTACCCATATGTAGTTGGTAAATATTCAGGCGGACACAGGTACCACAAATACCACACAGGTACCACAGCGGACAAACGGAGTAACGCATTTTTAACTGGTTTTCAGGCCTATTTAAGTGAATAAGTGATGTGTAATTAGACTGTCGGGTCTTGGCCCTTTTCATTTAAACTTTAAGAATCACAGTTGACCGGAAGACCTGGCCATTTGCACAATGCTTACAGCAAAAATGCTTGATTCGCAATCCTGTGAAAGTTGAAGCAAGACGCTTTCCCGACCATGAAATGAACCGAGAAATTTTTCGTCTGGGTATGATTCAGGATCGGAGGGTCGAAAACCCGCAAAGCCCACACTGTCAGAAGTCTGACAATATTTGAGCGTGTTCCACCCTTCTAACAATCGTAAAAATATTAGTTACTATTTTCGTTCCAACCTCGTGAAAAGAAACTACGCTGGCCGTTCCAACCTTCTCGAAATAGTAACTAACAGGAACTATTTGCTTACCACGCTCGGGGGCATAGTAAGCGTGGTAACTACGATCTCTGTCACGTGATTGGCACGATTAGCCCGTGGCACGAAATTGTGCTTAAACTGCGTTCCAGCAGAGACCCATACATTTCCTGTAATGCCTTGCCATTCAGGGGGCTTGTCAATAAGAGATTTCTGATGCTATGTTGACCGAACGGAAGATAGTCCGAGAAATATCCACGGTCCAATCACGTCCAAGGCTAGATAGACAAAATTTGGGATTGGCTGCTGGCGCCTTGAGGGAGGAGTCTCTTTGGCGCACACGTCCAATGAGGCAAACAAGAATGCCGATTCGACCCAAGTGGGATTTTTGGAAAGTAGGCAAGGATCGGACAACATGGCAACATAGAAGCATAGGAAATGACAAGCCCCCTGTAAAGGGCATTTATGGGTCCCTGGTTCCAGCCTTGACGCAAGGAAGCCAGGACCCGTGACATAATGGATTATAAACACGCAATGGCCTTTAAAGACCTTTGTGTACAGAGCATAACGTTTCTAACAAATTAGGTATTTTGTATAAAAATCGCAGATTGTTTAAATCAGCGTACATGTTTTGCGGGTAGGGGGACAGCAAAGACTGCCCAACTGTCCGCGTCAATCGCCAAACAGTTAAGACTTTCAGACACAACCGGCGCCGATCCTGGGACAGGCTGCTTTTAATGTAGGAACTCACCCACTCGGAGTCTCAACTCGAACTGTGCGTCCTTGCTTATTGAATCGAGTTTTTTTGCCATTTCGGTTGCGAAATCCACCAAAATTGAGCCGTTTTGAGCCGCTGAGAAATTGTCAGCCAAACCACACGCCGCCATATACGTACTTCCGATTACTTTGATCTTCTCGATACAACTGAACCGTGTCTCGAAGAATAACTGAAAAGAGAAGCTTAATAATCTATATTCAAACAATGGCTAAAAATGGATACGGATTGTTTATAAAATAATAAGATTGTTTTTTCTTAGAATTTTTTGGATATAATAATAACAATGATAATTTATTGTTTCCCAGTCAGTTCGGGATCAAGGAGTGTTAATAATCTGGTGCGTCGCAGTAAACTGCGCAACCTTTGAAGTCAAGGAGCCTCCACTCCTGGTGAAAGGGTACTTATGGTCGGGTTCTAGCCCCTCCCCTCCCCCTTCCCCGGCGAAACCCCCCGTACCCTATGCTTCATACTAGGGATGCGGTCATTTCGCTGCGATCCATTAAGCTTATGAAATTTGAACATTCTCAGGGCGGTTAATTATCGATCTGAGAATTCACAGTACCTCGTCGAATTCGGCTATTATGACGTTCAGGGTCTTCAGAGCACTGATGCCATTGTTGTGCTTGTCTTGTATGAAGTTCAGCTCCCAAAATTCGGCAAAATCCGGGATCGATGCAAACATTACAGCTACACCTGAGTGAGTTTCACTGTACAACTGATCCTCGGACCTCCCTTCAGAAAGGTACTCCTTGGCTGGAAAGAAGATTATATGGAATACTATTTAATATCACTAAGTCTACAAAACGCCAGTGAGCCTCGGGAACGACGAGGAACGTCACCATGACAAAAGTTGATTGAAATCCTATGTCAACCAATCAAGAACATTTGAGCGTGTCGCGCCAGTGGCGTTTCTGGCTCTTCGCTAGGTATACGGCGATTCTTTATCTACATGATAGTTTCGTTTTTGCTGATACCATGGTATCTGATATACGGTCTAAAGTCGTTTTTGCAGTTATCTGATACCATGGTCAAAAGGCGTTTTTGCAGTTGTCGTGGTATCTGGCCAGTTACCGTGGTAACAGATATTCAGATATCACGGTCCGACCGTGGTATCTGGTCGTGGTATCTGAAAAGTCTTCAAAAACGACTTCAAAAAGTGCAATTTCGGCAATAGTCGTTTTTGCAGTGGACCGTATCAGATACCACGATAATTGCAAAAACGACTAATTGCAGATCCAGTTACCGTGGTAACAGATACCATGGTATCAGCAAAAACGCAACTGATGCGTTAGTGATCAAAAGCATTAGGACATTTTTTTTACCGCGTGCCCAGACCTGAGGCTTTTTCGGCATATTAGAGGGGACAAGCATTTCTCAGCATCTGTCACAGAAACAGATGTGTGTGAAGCCACTCGGCCCAAAGTTCACTCAAAAGCAGAGGAAAATATATAACAGTAGCGCCATCAAGATCAGAGCAAAATAACACCAGAGAGTAGCGCCAAGACCTATTATGCTTCCCTGCTTCACAATCGGGCCATACTTGTAGTGCCGCCCACTACGCTTACGGCATTTAAAGCGAGACAAACTTGCGGGTTTAGAAATTTCGAAGAAACAGGGGTGGTTGTATCATTTTTTTGCTCTGTTCAGAATTTTAAGTTATTGCAGCCAGCGCTGGTGCTCGACTGACTGAGTTTCAGTATGGACGTTCTTTATCACTAGTGGTGCTAGTGTCACTGCTATTCGATTGTGTGTCGATTTTTTCAAGTCTTGGCGCTACTCCCTAGTAGCGCCAGTGTTATTTTGCCCTAGTGTTATTTTGCTCTGCTCAAAATTACGTGACGTGTACCGCTGATTCAACCAGACTAACCGTTCCCTGACCGTTCCTGAAAACTGTTCTACTAACTACTACTACTTCAAACCCAAAATGGATTCGAATCATAGTTAATGGCGTTACGGCGACCAACCAGCTGAAATTCCATATCAGTAATATTTTATTACAGGTACTTCTTCAGGTCACGGCTAGAAGTGTGAACCTACTTACACGTGAACGATTGGCTATGGCTTAAGTGCGGTTCCGATAGCCTCGGATGAGAAAATCAGAAACATCCTCTCGAGTTCAACGCTTTTCTTACAAAGCGCATGTCACTTTCCCCTCACCTTTATGTTCCTCGTTTCCCCCACATAACAAGCCCGCTTTATTTGATCTTACCGACATTCCGGATGCGGCTGGATTCCAGAACATCCAACTTTCTGAAAGCGGCGACGGATTTCAGGGTCACGTGAAAGCATTATAGCAGGTTATATCGGCAAAATGCCCTCGAGACACAAGCTGAGTGGTTGAGAATCTAGCGAGGGGTCGACGACTCTAATTTTTTATGTACACCATTCCGGAATAACGAAATAATCCTGACCATTCCGGATTATTCCTGGCTATTCCGGATTATTCCTAACCATCCCATATCCTCCCATTCTTTATCGAGTTTGGTAATTCACCAACTTTTGTTTAGTCCGCATTTATTTCACCCCATTCGGTCTGTCCTGCAGTGAACGAGGGGTTGACGACTCTCATTTTTGATGTACGCCATTCCGGAATAACGGAATAATCCTGACCATTCCGGATTATTCCTAACCATTCCATATCCTTCTTTATCGAGTTTGGTAATTCACCAACTTTTGTTTAGTCCGCATTTATTTCACCCCATTCGGTATGTCCTGCGGCGAACGAGGGGTCGACGACTCTCATTTTTTATGTACACCATTCCGGAATAACGGAATAATCCTGACCATTCCGGATTATTCCTGGCCATTCCGGGTTATTCCTTCGGGACGTCTACGCCATTCCGGGAGAATCGTCGACCCCTCGAATCTAAGAAGGGGAAGAAGGGTTTGAGAATCTAAGGAACACGCATGAGGGATAGCGTGAAGTGGGGAATGGCGAACTAGACCTTCACAAATTAAGCGACCGATGTAAAAACACTTTCAGACAATGTGAGGGGGGGGGGGGATGAATTCTCGTCTCTAGATGAGCCGTCTATTCCTCCTCCCCTCCAGTCGTTCGTGCGTCGATCTGAAGAGAAGCAGTTTTTTTGCCATATCCTGCGCATTCATCTAGTCAGCTTTTAGACAGTTGTTTTCCAGCTTTTACTTCCAGACATTTTTGTATTAATTATTTAACACGCCAAAACACGCCATTGATCCTCAGGAAGAAAGAGTAAACGTCTCCCTAGCGACTCAAACTCAACAACTCAAATCCTGTGCCAACCAATCACGGAGATCTTTGGGTGCAGCTGTGATACCGCTTCCGGCTCTTCTGCTACGTACCCGGCGATTTTGCATCGGCAAGGAGAGTTAGTCATCAACAGTATTTAGGACATACGCACCGCTCCCGAGCGTGCCCTCTTTGTGTCTTAGAAACGCCTGACATATCAATACAAGCCGGAGCCAACGTCTCTTCAGTCAGACCAGGGACCCATAAATTTCCTTTACAGGGGGCTTGTCATTTCCTATGCTTCTATGTTGCTATGTTGACCGATGCAAATCTAGTTTCCAAAAATCCCCACTTGAGTCGAATCGGCATTCTTGTTTGCCTCATTGGACGTGCGCGCCAAAGAGACTCCTCCCTCAAGGCGCCAGCAGCCAATCCCAAATTTTGTATATCTGGCCTTTGACGTGATTGGACCGTGGGTATTTCTCGAACTATCTTCCTACCGGTCAAGAGCGGATCAGAAATCTCTTTTTGACAAGCCCCCTGTAAAGGAAATTTATGGGTCCCTGGTCAGACTGGATCAGATTTGCATGTGCTTAACCTACGATCTCTGCAGTTTGTAGCCCGACCACAGCCCCACCTGTAGACCTTGTATAACTAATGTCAACTGTAAACATTTTGGAAGACCCTGACTTCTTTGTGTGGCCATAAGCCATTTGGTTTAATAAATGAAAGACTGAATTTAACGTGAAGGTGGTTCAACATTCTGGTACACCCCAACCCAAAATTATGGTAGCCTACACTAACTTACAAGGCGGTCCGTTAAAAGTCTAGTACACAGACTTACGAGGGGGTGGGGTACTTACCAACGTGGACCGGGAGGATATTTTGAAGTAGGATTTTGTTGACGATTCGGGTTTCGTTGGCTAATTTCTGTTCCTTTCTCAACTGGTTTTTCAAAACAAAATCAAGGCGATACATAAACTCTTCCTGGAAGAAAAAAGAATAATAAAGACTTTTTACGAACATGATTCGATCGCGGCCATCTAGTCATACACAAATCCTCAACTTTTGGGCACACGTGTTCCAATGTTAGGGTATGCCCCATCGTATGAGCACCGGTGCTGATACGGTGGGGCACCAGGTCCTGGAACAAAGGCACAGTATCCCCATGATAATCGGTTGAATTAAAAGTCTGAAATGAAATGTATTATTTAAACATATTTTATAGGGCTACTGTGCCCTTGCTCCAAAGGATGGCCTAGCTAGTCCCCGACGCCGCGCCGAAAAACATTTCGGCGGCGGCGAGAGCGATTCTCCTCGGCGGCGGCGCGCCGCCAGGCGCGCCGAAAAATTTTTGGCGGCGCGCCGCCGAAAAAAAATCGGCGGCGCGCCGGTTTTTGAACGGCGTCACGCCGATTTTTCTCTGGTTTTGCACGAAATTTTCTCGATGGCTGCAAGGACTACCAGCGTATAAAGTGACGGAAGTGAGTGACGTAAACTGAAGTAAAGTGAGTAAGTGTAACGTAGTGTAAGGTTTATGGTTTAGTATTGTAGAGTGATAAATTGATGATCGGTGGAACTATATTCTGTTTTGGGTAATGGCTATTTCTAATTCGGAACATGTAACTACAAAGGCGCCAGAGACTGTCGGCGGGCCGCCGCCGCCGGTGGAACGGCGGCGGCGTCGGCGCGCTGAAGGTTAGATGGCGGCGGGCCGCCGGGGATTTTTCGGCGGCGGGCCGCCGGTTTTCGGCGCGGCGTCGGGGACTACCTAGCGATGGAGCACTCGGCGAGAAAATAGAGGATTTTTGTGGTCGTGTTCCACCCTACTTACCGTAGTTACTACGCATGACGTAACGGATCCTGGCTTCTTGGTGTCAAGGCTGGAACGCATTTTCTATTTTTGTCAAACTATCCAACCGCGGCCTGATCGGGCTAATCACGTAACAGAGATCGTAGTTACCACGCTAACTACGCTCCCGAGCGTGGTAAGTAATTTCTTACTATTAGTTACTATTTTGAGAAGGTTGAACGGTCAGCGTAGTAACTTTTCACAAGGTTGGAAATAAAATAGTAGCTAATAGTTAGTAGTTACTAGTGGAACAACACTCTGTAACACTGGGTCATCTTGCTCATTCCAGCGAACGGAATAAAAGTTGCGTTTTTGCAGATACCATGGTATCTGATATACTGTATAAAGTCGTTTTTGCAGTTACCGTGGTATCTGATACCACGGTCAAAAGGCGTTTTTGCAGTTGTCGTGGTATCTGGCCGTGGTAACAGATATTCAGATATCACGGTCCGACCGTGGTATCTGGTCGTGGTATCTGGAAAGCGCATCTCACTTTCATCAAATTTTGTCAAATTGGTGAGAAAGAAGTTTCAGCAACAGTCGTTTTTGCAGTGGACCGTATATCAGATACCACGGTAACTGCAAAAACGACTAATTGCAGATTCAGTTACCGTGGTAACAGATACCACGGTATCCGCACAAACACAACTAAAGTGACGGCTGAGAGTAGCAGGGACGCGACAAATAGTATTATTTCACTTATAGGGTTTTTTAATACCATCTAGAACCCGTAACGCGGCATATCCTATATGCGCAAGCACAATCTCCCATTCCACTTGGCAGAGACTCCACGTCCAAATAATGAATTAAGTGGCCTCCAATGACGTTTGCCAACAGAGTTAAAGTAGAACGTCGTGCCTACTCACCACGGTACTCCAGTTTATCAATGGACATTAATCAAATACAGCAGGTCAAGAGTAACAAACTCTACAGACAATAGTTGCGTTTTTGCAGATACCCAGGTATCTGATACCACGGTCTAAGGTCTTTTTCGCAGTCACCGTGGTATCTGATACCACGGTCAGAAGGCGTTTTTGCAGTTATCGTGGTATCTGGCAAGTTATCGTGGTATCTGAGATTCAGATATCACGGTCCGACCGTGGTAACTGATTGTGGTATCTGATAACGCCATCTCAATTTCATGATCACCAACAATACAGCCTAGGATTTTGTCAAATTGGTGGACAAGAAGTTTGAAACTTAGTGATGTGACAGATATCAGTTTTTCTTTATGTGATGACTTCGAAAGGCGCAATTTTGGCAATTGTCGACTTTGCTGAGCGACCGTGGTATCAGATACCACGGTAACTGCAAAAACGACTAATTGCAGATCCAGTTACCGAGGTAACACATCCACGGTAACTGCAAAAACGCAACTAATACCAGACTTTTGGTCGGAACATAAAGGTATGTGCCCACACAATCCGACGTTCGTAGTGCGTGCGATTTTTTTCGTTAGCTCCGAAAATTTCAAGGCATCGCATGCAGGTTTCACTACAGTGACCGGAATTTCGGATGCGTATTTTCGCACGCGAAACCTTTTCGGATTGTATGTGCACGTAGCTTAAAGCTTAAAGTACCCCTTTCGGGACACCTTGCAAGTCCAGAAAATTCAGGTTTCATATGGAAACGAATATACAGAAAGGCGATTAGACACGGGCACCTGCGCATGTATTGCACCTTCCGACAACTTGAAGACTGCTGATGAAATAATTTTAGGCTTGGCGCAATAGCGGCTTCTTCAGACCATAATTCGAACTGCACTGAACGTACACAGTAATACCAAGGTCACGTTCACCCGTAACGTTCCGCTTTGAACCGCGACAGGGCCTCGCTCCGCTCGACTGTTTTCCTTATTCAATTATTTTCGTATAAATTTGTATAGCCTAAACGTATTTACTTAAGGAGGCGCATTCGATTGGTGGGTATCGATTTATGCCCCCAAAAGCCAGCATATGGCACAATAGTTGGGAATGAGGTTCCGAAAGACTTACCTTTCTGTCAATAACATGAAGAACTACAACAACGGCGGCAAGATACATGACGTGAGCAATCTCCGGGCTTAGAGCCGGCGTACCTGATGCAAAATCGTTCACCAAGACCGTCTGAAAAGAGCCATCATGTTATATCTCCCATACAGGATTGTTCTTATACCAGTTCATCGCCCCAAGCAGCCTAGTCTGGGCAAGGGACGAAACAAATATTACAAATATATAGACAAGGGACGAAACAAATATTTTTAAAAGTGAGAGACATGCTAAATCCGAATATCAAAATTAGTTTCTCGCCGGACAAGTGGTTCACCCTGAATCCGGCTAAAACTGGAAAACTTTTGAAAAATAAAAGTTTATTTGAAGTTGATTAGAGGTTCAATCTAGGCGTAAAGGGACATGGTGAAGACGTATTTGAAAATTACTTTTTCGCCGGACAAGTAGTTCGCCCGGAATCCGGCCAAAACCGGAAAATTTGTTTAAAGTAAAAGTTTTATTTGAACTTGATTAGATGTTCGATTCAGGGGTAAGACGAAATGCTGAATCCGTATATGACGATCATTTTCTACCCGGACATATAGTTCGTCCGGAATCCGGCTGAAACCGGAAATTTTTTAAAAGTTTAAAGTTTTATCTGAAGTTGATTAGAGGTTCGATATAGGGGTAAGGAGATATGCTGGATTCATTTTTGAGTGTTTTTTTCAACGGACAAGTAGCTCGCCCAGAATCCGGCAGAAACCGGAATTTGGCAGACGTAAGGCAGCTGGAAGTTTTGATCAATTTCGTCAGGTTCAGGTTCAGGTTCATTTACTTTTCAAATAATGACAACAAATAATTTCACAAAACTTCATGGCAGAGAGCAGGCTCGATGGCCAGAAGACTAAATTAAAAAAAAACAAAAACTCATCATGGTCATACACAACTGTATACAATATAACAACCACCATCCGGTCCCGAGAAAGGGGACATCCAGCAAATAACCTCCTCATTAAAAAAAAAACAAATGAACAAAAAGACGAGACAACCAAGAAACCGTCAATACTCAAAGGACAAACCATCGATCTTCCGTAGAGATGACGAATCGGGGTAAATACACACGCTGACTCCATATCTGAACTTGGTTTTCTCAGATGATAGCCATTGGCCTTAATCTGTTTCTAAAATTTATTAGTAAAAATTTTCAAGGAGTCTGGCGAAGACCGGATATCTACAAGATCCAATTGTTTGGATCAGATATGAAAATTTTGGGATCCCATCGAAACCTTTCGTCTTGTTCACAGATGACTCGACATTAATAGAAAGAGTTCCATAATCCCAGAACCGAGTCACTAGTCTCCAGAGCTGGTGGACTCGGACTCTGGACACGTCCCGAGACGCCTTTTTCAAGGACTCGGAATCGTCTCGTCCGAGTAAAAGTCTTGGCCAGTCAAATCTAAAATCACATGCACGTCTTCAGCGACCAAGTAAAGAGACCAGCTGTCAAGACTCTCTGACAATTGTAAGGACTCAGAGCGTAACTCGGTTTGACTTTTTTAGCCTCATTCCTGTCTGATCTCGAAGGATTCTGTGCAGGAATCGGACTCGTCTTTTAACTCGTAGTGTGACTTTAGTCGTGGTCTCGGATACTCTGGGCTCGAGAGCAGCTTCGCAATATAGGCGACAAAAAAGGTGTTGGAGACTCCGAACGAAAGAAAATTCGACGAGATTTTTTTTTTCACTGAGGTTTCAGAAACATTTTACGGTGTATTTTCAGCAGGATAAGGGACTTCGAGGTCTCCTTTAAATACCTTATCATCTTACAGGAGATGACTTACCTTAAAGAGGTCCACTTTCAGATCCAAAATCACAGACGTATAAATACTAAACGCAACAGAATACACAGCAAACTTCATCACGAAGTGAACACGAACGAAAATGTTGACCGTAGCCAAGGCCAGCGCACAGCAGAAAGTGAAATACTGAAAAGAAAAAAATAATATGAAGACGGAAGTCACAGACAAACAAAGCAAAAATAGCTCGTAAGGGAAGTGGAAAATCGATTCGACATGAAGCGGAAACGGCGTGATGCGAAAATTCACGATAGATGGAGCCGAATCCGCCAGAGCGAAATCGAATCCATGTCAGATCTTCTTCTTTTCCTGCAAACGAAAGTAGTGCGCAAGTGCTCAAACGTCGAGCGAAACAGACTGAGTCAAGATCAGATATCCAAGAGAGACGGGTTCAATCAAATCAACGCGAGATCTTATCGGACAATCAAGTGAGAGAATGAGAGGGTTCTATGAAAATCAAACATAAATATGCACTAAATTGTTCTAGCCGTGAACGGCAGTACCGAGTGGCGGTAGCGCTCCATGTTACATCTTACCAGTTCGACGCCTGCCCGCTGGTGAATTTCATACTGGTGAATTTCTTTGGCGCGTGGTGGGAGCAGACTGTGGAACCGGGTTGACATTGCTAAGCTTTTTACAAACTTAATACAGGCCAGACTATCATTTCATTCGTTTATCATTTTTTTCGAAAGTATTTAAAGAGTGAAGCCAAAATAATGTCAACAATCACCACTAATTCAAACCCCGTTCCTACTGCCTGTCAATCCATAACCAGTTTCAATCAACTCAGCAAAAAAGTTTCCGTCGTCCCAACTCCAACCGTTCAAGCTATGAACTTAAGGCACTGACCCAGTTTCCCCTAAACCGGGTGGGAGTTGCCAGCGTGACCCACAAAAGGTAAATCCAGACCCAATCCTAACACAACTTGATGCCCACCGTCAGGCCTTAAACTTAACTCGCATCTGGGCACAGTTGGCCACGATTGGGAGGGGGGACTCTAAAAGGTAGTTCCAGACCCTAGGATTCAGAAGTAGTCGCAATTTCCTCGTTCTAACTCCAACCATGGTCCAGTTAAGAACTTAATTTCATAGGGCAACACTGGAACAGACGTGGCAGGCGTGATAATCTGTGCATTGCTAATAGGGGAGATAGGATACTCGGAATCCAGGAATCTCGGGAACGAGCATGGATGGATATACCACTGAAGTAGAAGGAATTAACAGTGAATTAACTGAAAAGCCAACTTACTTTTCTTTTATTTAACTGACTACACCGCATTATTTTGATTGTCATGAGGGATTTTTTTTCACTATTGGCTCTAGTATGACGTTCACGATATCTACGGCCGTCCTCACAACGCAAAAATACTGCGGAAAATTTAAATATCAACACAAACGCGGCTTTATAATGGCCAGTGATCACTGTGATCAGCTGCGGAGGGTGGCTCACTGCGTAAACACTTATTTTTCGTAAACCGTTTTGGTCAAGCATACGACACAGGTACAAGCACACAGAGGTATCACAAATCTGACAGGGAAATTCCACTATACGAAAACTGATTATTCGTGAATAGCGGAGCAACGAAGTAACGCATTTCCATCGGGTCTTCAAGCCTCTTTAAGTTGATAAGTGATGGGTAACTAGATTGTCCTATCTCAGCCTTTTCGGTTACCCTTTAAAGAATGCCACGCGCATGGAGGCCCGACAGTCAGGGCCGCGAATAACAGAGGGCGATGCTGGCAGTCCGGAAAGCTCCACTAGTGTTCTTGCGGGCTTGCGGCTGCAACTAAAGCTAGCTTCTATTTCAAGGCTGTTCTGGCGCTCCGCTGATTCTGGAAAGTGACGTGGAAAGTAAATCCACTCCGTACGGGGAAAGTGGATTCGGCAAGCCAGCGAAGGCGGATTCTCGCTTTGGTTTGTGGATAGCGAACCTATGAGAACGCCAGAATCGTCTTAAATAGCCTCTAGGAGAATGAACGAGAACAGTTAGTTCAGTCGCAAGTACCAAGCTTACTTACCCAAGGGTATTTACACATGGTCGTTGCAGTAGCAGTCGAATTACTTCCAGTACCCGACGGCGGACAGCTAGCCTAACGAAAAAAAATTAATTACAATGTCGAAGGTTTTAAAACATAATGTATGAGCTGCAGCAGAGGTAGCCTATACTTCGTTGGACGGTGCCATTTTGAATTTACTCTTTACCCTTCCCTTTCTAAGCATAATGTATGAGCTGCACGCAGAGGTAGCCTATACCTTGCTGAACGGTGCCATTTTTAACTTACTCTTACTCCTTGCCCTTCCTTAATTCGTGATCTTCCTTTTCCACAATGAAACGACTAGACGCCCTTAATTTTAAAGCATATGGGTTTCTAAAACGTGATTTGCTAGGATGTTAACCGATTTATCATGGAAAGTACGATAACGGGCTTGCTGACACAATTCCCATCTTCAACAAACATGGATACACTGGCAGACAGTCTTCCTGAAACAGAGTGACGGGAACGCCCTTCCATCCGAACTTTCAATCAGTCATTCTATCATTGATTTGAAGAATTCTTTGGATAATCTGTACGCCCAAAAGAATGTGCAAATAAGAAGGTTTCATATTCGGATTCAGCATGTCTCCTTCCGCTAAATCAACTATCTCAAAAGCTTTCAAATTTTTTTTTTTTGCCACTTAAGTTGAAACCCTTCCCCCACCCTCAAATATAGGGCTACAGAGCCCATCTTCGAACCTGACCTGTACTTTGACCCAAAGGATCCTCCCACCAAGTTTCATGAAAATATCTAAATCCCTTCGAGAGTTATCGTGTGGACAGACGGACAACTTTAGCGATGTCATAGGTATCCCTCCACTTACGTTTTGGGAAAAAAAAAAAAAATTAAACGAACAGGTAGAGCAACACCATCACCTTCTATTATTACCTTCTCTTATACTTACACCTTCTATTACTACCTCATCATTTTGTTTAATTATCATATTACTATAACATTACCTTCTACTATTTCTAGTGCTGATTGAGAATTAAGAAGTTAGGTGAGTGGTTCTCATTTTTCTGCTTTCTACTATTTTTCTTTTTCCTTTTTCTTTTATTTTTATAACTTGGTCAATCAATATTCAGATCTTTGTCTATTTTTGTTTTCTTCATGTAGCCTAGTTATTTATGTTGAATTGTGAAGTCTTATAGCCTTTCTCTCGGTAGATGATTATTTGACTGGGCAAATAAATTTGATATATATAATATTCGATATATATATAATAAATCGGCATGATTCGTTATGTCGAAGCTATTTTTCGTTTGTTTATTTGTTCGAATACATCTACTCTCGGTAGATGTATGATTATTTGACTGAGTATGATTCCTTATGTCGTGTGATTCGTTTGTTTATCTGTTCGAGTACATCCACTATCGATAGATGTATGATTATTTGACTGGGTATGGTTCGTTATGCCAAAGCCATTTTTCGTTTGTTTATTTGTTCATGTGCGCTCGAGCGCTGCTCTCAGCAACGGAACGTGTTAAAGGTACATTTAGTTGTACATAAAAATAACCTTGAATCATTTAAACTGGTAGAGAATGATTAAGAAAATAAATAGACGAATCAGCTTACCACTTCTACGATTGCCAACGTCATCACCGAGACCGCAGTAGCAGCGAAAATCATAATTCGCAGTTTAAAGCTTTTCAAAATCATCTGGCCATAATCAAAGAAGAAATACATCAACTTCAAATCGGGAGTAGGAGGGGGAACATAGTTCTCCTCTCGATTAGGGTCTTGCTTATTCATCCAAATTTGGTTGGCCATAAGGAAAGGAAACACGCAGGAGAGGGCTACGAAGGATACGCCGAAGATTCCCCATAAGGTGGCGCTACCACTGAAAAAGGAATCAAGTGTTAGATGAAAGATGTCCCCAACTTGCGTCCCTAGCCATCTCGTTACCATGTACGTTTGATGTTCGAATTAATTTAAAGGCGTTTTTCCGTGACACAATTGTGGGCCACACACTTCTGAGTGTTTTTCGCGGAGACACGAAACTCGCGGAAACGCTGTTTTGCCTATTTTTTGGGGCAGTAATTTCAAATGTCTGAATATAAATAAACTTCATGTAAAAATCTCAATAAATATAACTCCAAGCTTTCGTCCCAACCATTCCGTGCAAAAAGGATCTTCAGTTTTATGTCTAAATACTTGAGAAAGTTTTTAATTTTATTGTTTTGACGTTATTTTGCTGCTATTTTTGAATTTCCCGCCAAAATCGAGCTAAAAAATCGACAATCACCTCGGCAGTTGTTTGTCGAATTTGAGCCACAAAGCGAGCCACGAAAATCTTGTTGGTCGCGGAAACACACTTGTGGGCCGCACAAAAGGCCGCGGAAACGCTCCTTTCGAGCCACAATCGACCCACAACCTGTTTTTGGGAGCACGGAAAAACGCCTTAAGTAAGATCTTTCCTGTGAATGCCAAGACAGCACTCAAAGCAGATTAGTTCCGCCACGCAACCCAGAAACCGACCCAAAGGTTAATAGTCCCTTCCTAAAATTCCGTCATGATTAGTTCTTCTTCCGCCGCTACATGCGCTAGTGTAAAGCAAACAACGTTTACAAGTTCGTTAACAGTGTTTCGATATCGAGGGCAACCCTCGCCATCGGTCTTTGGCTTTATTTGGATTCTCACCGAAACACTCACACTATCACATTTCCGCCCTGGACTGTCTTCGAGCCTCTGACGCTGAAGCCGTAGACTTCTATTACATAAACTTTTTCAGTTCCATTGCCAGGGATAAGAGTCACTTGTATGAAGAACAGATAATCTGACAGAACCTTCGTCTCCCTGTCTCTGTATTATGACTATGCGGAGTCGAATATTTCCCCATACCCTATCCACTACGAATGAGCGGAGGTTAATAGATATGCGCCACATCACGTCTCGTTACCTCTACAAATAGCTAAATCGCTGTGAAGCGCCCGGTGACTCCGGTGAGGAAAAGTAGTATTCAAACCTGATTGGCTCTAAGGACGTGAGAGCGGGTCAGCGCGCGGAGTACTCCTCCTGCAAGCAATCTTCACTATTTTTTCAGCAATAAACAACGGCAAAGACAGAAGAGGAGTAAACGGGTATCACCACCAGCTCAAAGCTAGAGTAAATACCTCTAGGTCCGTTCAGTTTTGTCGGGGTATTTATAGTCGCTGCATGTAACTGAAGACAGTAGTTCTATCTGATTATTTGTTCTTGCTTGTATGACTCCCATCTTACAGGTAAATGGGAAATCTGATAATAATAATAATAATACAAAAGAAAGAGAAAAGGCTTTCGCCTCTAAATAACTCTAAGAAATTTTTCGTAGTCGAACTGATCGGAGTTAAAAATCCCATCAACAATGCACTTGAAACTATTGATCGATTCAGCATTAACCGCATCTTCGGTAAGGCTGTTCCAAGGATCGACGATTCTGTTACGAAAACCCCACTTAAAAACGTCCTTGTGGAATCTTGATTTTGCAAGCTTGTACGCGTGCCCCCGATGATGACGGTTAATGCTGAATCTTACTAAATGATGTACAACCTAGTTGAAATAGGACGAGAGATAACTTACTACGAGCCCATGATGAGCTGGATCGCCATAATGCATGACAGGACAAAAACAGCAGTCATGTGATAATATTTAAACAGAGGGTCGACTTGGGTGGTGTACGGGATTTCCCATTTCCGTTTCTTGAACAGCAGCGTAGCTCCATCGAACTGCTGACTATCCGATCTCCTGTAAAAAAACAATACATACATGAACTCCGGAAATCAAGACAATCTTTCAAGTCATCCAAGGCCATAATATCAGAGTGGTACTCGGTTTACTGTTCAGTACGTGCCCCGTGCCGGGGTGCCCGGTCGCTGCGGGCACCAGTTTATCACGTGTTCAGTGACAATCAGCATGTTTCGAAGCGGAAATCGCGTCTTTCATGGCGGTCACCGGTACCGCCTGATGAAAAATTTGTAGCATGTGTAGTTAAGAAACCACTCCAAGAAACCATCCAAATGTCACGTGAAAACAAGAGTGCGTCAAAACTTTTTTTTCCGAAAGAGTTGTCAATGACTGGAATTCCCTCTCCGAGTCCACAGTGTCAGCATCTTCACCCAAGAGCAAAAGAACACTAGGGAGTAGCGCCAAGACTTGCAAAAAGTGACACACACTCGAATAGCAGCGACACTAGCACCACTAGCGATAGTGAACGTCCCTACTGAAACTCAATCATTCGTGCACCAGCGCTGGCTCCAATAACTTCATGTTGTGAAAACAGCAAAAAAAAGGATGAAACCTTTATTTTTTCCTCCATGGGTGCAGATCTCACCTTAGCTTTACTAGAAATTTCTAAACACAGAGGTTTGTCTCGATTTAAATGCCGCAAGCGTAGCGGGCGGCGCTATGAGTGTGGCCCGTTTGCAAAGCATGGAAAGCATAGGTCATGACGCTACTCCCTAGTGTTACTTTGCTCTGCTTCACCCGAAGCTTTCAAGAAGTCACTCGATAACGACGAAAAGGAAAGTGATGAGGAAAGTGATGATAAGGTAAGTTTTTTTGTTATATGTTATTTTCCGGCAATGGCTTACCTTTGTAGTTGCTGAATATATCAAGCAAAGAGAGAAAAGTTCATAGAGATACCACAAATTCGAGCGAATAAGTTCACTCGCTGAATCGATTATTTGTGGATAGCGGACAAACGAAGTAACGCATTTTTAATGGATTTTCAGGCTTATTTAAGTAAATAAGTAAAGTGTAACTAGACTGTCTGATCTCAGCCCTGTTCGGTTAAACTTTAGTAGCAATTTTACCTAGCATAACGGATTTCTGAAGCTAATAATTCTGTAGGGGAACCAGGGATAATATAGAAGGCAGAAAGTATGACGGATCCCACAAGTCCAGAAATTCTCTATTTGACGGTGGGGAGAACATGGCTTTCAAGAGTTTTTTCTGCTGTCCACGTAGCATAACGAACAAAAAAGGGACTGTGACTCACTTGAAGTTCGATATAGGGATGGTGTCGATGACGTTCTTCATATATTCATTAGCTTTCGTTCGGAGTCCGCTGTAAGCTTCCAAGCTTTTTGTCGAAGATGCAGTCCGGTTTCGACCTTGGGGGGCATCGTCAGGGTTGTTAGTCGTCGTCGATCGTCGCTAAAATAAAGCCAAACAATATAAAATCTACTGAAGACGTTAAAGTAGTCAACTGAAACGGCACAGATGGAGAAGAAAATTACTAGTCGATAGGAACGATTGTTGTGAACACAACTGTGCCTTTTCGTTCTGTAGAACTAATCTCAGCCACCACTATTCGCGAATAACAGAAAATCAAGTTTGCCTTTCACAGTTCACAGCAAGAAACTTTCCGTCTACTCAGACCAAAATAACACTTAGGGAGTATAGTACCAAGACTTTGAACATTCGCATAGCACCGACACTGCTAGCGATACATAGCGTCCCTTCTGTAACTCAATCAGTTCTGAACTTCTGAACCAGCGCTGGCTCCGATACTACATACTTCGAACACACTAAAAACAAGACCAAAGGTTTCGATGGGATCCCAAAAATTTAATATTTTTACGTCTTGACTACGTCTTGACTACGCCAGTTCCAGTCTTCGCCAGGCTAATCATCTGAGAAAATTAAGTTCAGATATACCTGTATAAGCCATATTTATTTCGACAAAACTGATCGAAACTTCCTGCTTTACTTCTGCCAAATTTCCGGTTTCGGCCGAATTCCGAGCGAACTACTTGTCCAGCCAAAAAAAGATAGCTATAAAGAACATCTAATCAATTTAAAATAAAACTTTAACTTATAACAGAATCCGGTTTCAACCGGATTCCGGACGAACTGTATGCCCGGGTAAAAAATGATTGTCATATACAGATTCAGCGTCTCTTCTTACCCTAAAATCTATCATCTAATCAACTTCAAATAAAACTTTTGCTTTTAACAAATTTTCCGGTTTCGGCCGGATTCCAGGCGAACTACTTGTCCGGCGAGAAAATGGTTTTCATTGTCGTGTTCAGCATGTCTTCTTACCCGAAATCGAACATCTAATCAACTTCAAATAAAGCTTTTGCTTTTAACAAATTTTCCGGTTTCGGCCGGATTCCGGGCTAACTACTTGTCCGGCCAAAAAATGAGTTTCACCATCGTGTTCAGCATGTCTTCTTACCCCTAAATCGAACATCTAATTAACTTCAAATAAAACTTTTACTTTAACAAACTTTCCGGTTTTGGCCGGATTCCGGGCGAACTACTTGTCCGGCGAGAAAATGGTTTTCACCATCGTGTTCAGCATGTCTTCTTACCCCATAATCGACTATCACATTAGCTGTTTCAAAATATTTTGTTTGCCCCTTAATTTAAACCCCCTCCCCCACCCCTAAATATAGGGCTACAGTGCCCATCTACGAACTTGACCTTACTCTTGACCCAAAGAATCCTCACACCAAGTTTCATCAAAATATCTCATTCCCTTCGAGAGTTATCGTGCTGACAGACGGACGGACGGACGGACAGACGGACAACTTTTGCGATGTCATAGGTATCCGTCACTAACGTTTTGGGATCCCAAAAAGATACAACCTCGTTTGTTTCCTCGAATCCGTGCAGTTTGCGCAAATTTGTCTCGCTTTAAAGTAGCGAGCGTAGCCCATTTCCGATTACTGGAAAGCCTAGGTATAGGCGCTACTCCCTAGTGTTATTTGCTCTGGTGCCACAAGCTGATCCCACGGTCTCACCGAGTTCTGGTTTGAACTAGCGTCCTGAAAGCAGGTGAATGCAAGATTGTTTCCGATTTAAATCCCTTAATTTAAGGGTAAGCATAATTGCTGCTGCAAAACAGACATCCTTCTCTCCCCAATAGCTCAGCGATTACATAGAACAAGAAGAAAATACTATTGGCTAAAATGACTCTCGCGTTATTTTCCGTTTCCGTGTGATCCGCTGTTTTTCAACATCAAATCTTCTTTGGCACGATCAACAACAACTTATGAATTCAAGTTATGTCCAACACGAGTCGAATAAGAAATGTGCGCAAAAACAATGTGATCCAGTATTTAAAAGTGGACATCCTTACCCTCGGGACGACGGAGTTGGATCTCATATCTGTCATTTTCTTGGCTGCCCCACCTCCAAACTGAGCGGTTCCTCCCCCTTTTTTTTCGAAGAGTCGACTGCCAGGCTTTTGATCTGGAGCAGGTGAAACGTCTTCGGATGAAACTCTCGCAGACGCCGATTGCTAAAACGGAAGAAAATAGGTTGGATTGACAAGAATACAGCTGGCAGTGTTGTCAATCTCTATTTCCAAAAAATCAGGCAAATTTTGCTAAAAATCGGGAGATTTTGCTGAACAGTCTACGAATGCCTCTAAAACATTTAGAATCCATTTCCGTTAGTTAAAACAGCTATATCCGAGGATCCCCTTAGGAAACTGTAGCAGTGAATATGATAGGGTGTTATAGGATGCGCTGTGTTGATGCGTTTGTCTTTTAAAATATTCTTTATTTTCTTTCGCACGTTGAAAAATTAAGAATTATTTTGTCTGCTGTAGCATATTGGTTCTTGAGTAAAGTACACGTTAATTAAACTATACCAAGTTGCTGGATTTAAATTAGCACAATTATGAGAGCAATCCTTACGAACAGATTGACGAAATTTCACACAAGGATGCATATGCGTAAACTACGGAAGAGAAGGAGTATGAATGACCATGTTAATTTCAGAAGCGCGTGTCGGCTACACTGGAGTGCCGGCGAGCCGATGTAACAACAACGATATGACAAACCAAGCCGCCAACCAGCGAGAGACTCTAGAGGATCACACCACCTTATCTCGCTGGAAGTGCAATTTAAGGTAATCAGCGAACATCAGCGAAATAAAAGACTTCTTACCAGTGAGCTGTCATTCCTCTTCCCGATATCTTCTTGCGAGACAGTCCTAATTTCTTGCTCTCTCGTCTCATCATCGTTGACACTCTCTTCTTCAAAATCTGAAATGAGAAGTAACGTGTTAAAAATACGCAACTTGGAAAAACGCCTGTGGCCTCGTAACTAACAAAAATCATTGACAACTGGGCCCAACCAGAGTACGACGTTTTCCACTGTTTTCTGGCCGAAGATTGAAAAAAATGTGTCGTGTCTTTATATGTGTTTTGCTTACCTACTTCCTACTTACGAACCTACTTCCTTAAAGTTCGTCTAAAACAACGTTCCCTGCAGTATTTCGGCAAAAAGGTTGTTCAAGGGGATCTTGGAAGCACTGGCAGAATTGCTCGCTGTTGCCGCGTGTTTTAAAACAAAAGATAAAAAAGCAAAACAAAATAATATAAAAATTAAAATTAATAAAAAAAAGTTATTGTGATATCTCTTCCTGGAGTCATAAAGGCAGAATTTCAGGTGAGTGATCAGCAGGACCGTATCCGGGAATTTTTTTCGGGGGGTTGCCCGCGGCTCGGACCAAAAAGTACAAAAAAGACGTAGATCAGAGGTTAAAGCCTATAAAAAACGATTATTTTCGTATGTTTCGGGGGGGGGGGGATTGAATCCCCTAACTCTCCCTGGATACGACCCTGGTGACCAGGAAAAAACATTATTCCAACCAGCTGCGATCCTATAAGTTAAAGGACCCGTCCTATACTCTATATGACTAAGTCCAAAACACGCCAGTGATCAAACGTCGCCCTAACGACTCAAACTCAAAAGGTAGGGAGGGGGTTGTTTGGTTTAGTAAAGAAAAATAGGGTTTTTTGTTGTTTTTTTGTTGGTTTAAGAGTTGTTTTAGTGGCTGCGATGGAAGGGGTGCCCTATGCCGGAAGGGCACCCTGAGATATCGAGGTGCCTTTTTTTTTTTTTTTTTTGGTTTTTGGTTTTTTTGTAGTTTGCCCTATTTTTCGTTATTAGACCATTGTTTGACTGCTCAAAAGGTAAATTAATTTAAAGTTAAATTTGAGTAAAGGAAAAAGAAAGTAAAGAATGTCATTGAGAAGAGTGGAGGGTGGTTTAATACTAGTAGATTTAAATTATAAGTATTTTTTTTATTTGAAAATTAAGTTTTAGTTTTAAAGGAAGGAATTTATTAAGGTTGTAAAGATAGGATGGAAGTGTAAAGATTAGAAAGAATGGAAGGAAAAAATAAAAATAAGAAATTAAGAAAATAAACGTAGAGATAGAGGAAAGTGTAAGTGACGCTAAATAGATAGGCCGGTCACGCGTGATAACGTTTTAAAAATTTAAGATTGAAAAGACCGTTGGCGTCACCGAGGGTAAGTGGAAGCGTAGTCACCTGGCCAATTCATATTGGACTGGAAGAGTAGAAAAGATACTACGCGGCATTTAAAAAAAAAAAAAAAAAAAAAAAAAACTCAAATGCTGTGTCAACCAAATACGGCGATCATTGGGGACAGCTGTGGTGCCGGCCGCTTCGGCTCTTTCGCTAGATACTCAGCGATTTTGAATGGGCAAGGAGAGTTAGTCATCAAGAGTACAGTGCGAATGCAACATACTTCCGTAGCTTCATTGATAAATTTCTAAGCCCAGAGACCCGCATTTCAAATGCTACATTCTGATCTCACTAACCACACCACTCGAATTTTCTCACTTGCCAAAGCCGTGGATAATTTGTTAAAAGCAGAGCTTAATTTTAAAGTTTTTCGGATTTGGTTGAATATTGGAACATAGACAGTAAATAGTGCGAGGTGTCTTTAAGCACTGCCAGCAGTTTGATCGCGGATGGAATAACAACTCTGAATGGAATAACAGTGACGGAACAATAATCAATAACTATTAATCAATTAACTCCAAATAAACGGGACAATAATAAATAATTCTGCACCATCACCTGTCAAGTCTTGCGCCCCCTCCTCATCAAGAGATAAATTCCGACTTGCTCTCGCACGGAAAACGGAAACAAGATCACAACGCTTCGTGTGATTTTAATCCGCAAACTCGTAGTAAAGAGAAGCGGTTCACTCTGGGGTATTGACGAAGACTGTATACCGTAAACAGCATTATATATGGTCTTAAAATAGTAATGAAATAATACACCCCCGTCTACTGCGCCCTAGGCCATGGCCTATGTTGACCTTCCGGGAAATCCGAACCTCTACAGAATACGGTTTCCGGCTACCCCCCCCCCCCCAAAAGTATTAATACAATAAAATATATTTTGCATGAAACGTATATATAGAGGCGAGGGGCCAGCGAGCCACCGTCACGAGTTTACACTTAAATCGCGTGTCTAGTGCAAATCCTTACGTGCTTGCAGTCAAAAATGCAGTTTTAAATAAGATTTCTAATTTCCTATATATTTGCATTCGGGGGATTTGGGCCAAGAACACTGTCAGAAGTTTCATAACACATAACACGAGGATGCGCGGTTTCAACAGACAATGTGAAACAGATAACACTTGGGATGTTATCTGTTGTGTTTGAAAACGTTATGCATGAAATGTTATGAATAACAAGCTTGACTATATAGGAAGAGCCAAAAACAGCCAAAAAAGTATCTACTGACGTTATTGTTTATCGTCATGATGTCGAAATCCTGATGGCCTGATGGTTCCTGATGGTAACGCTTATTATACATAACATTGTGAAACACAACAGATAACACCCGAAGTGTTATCTGTTACGTATTATCTGCTGAAACTGCGCATCCTCGTGTTATCTGTTATGAAACTTCTGACCGTGAAGGGGTGGTACCCGGGGGGTTTTCGCCCTGGATGGGGGCTTAAGTACTGGAGAGGGGGGAGAGGGTTCTCCTTTTTATTCACCTATAAGACACAAAATACTCATGCAAACCTCTTACTCTCGATACGCCCGGTCGCTTGGCAAGAACAATTTCTTGCATGGCGCCATGGTGCTGGTGACTTCTTCTTTTTAGTCATCTTTTTTGGTTTAGTTCTCTTCTTCTTATTTAAGTTTCTCTTGTGTTATCTTTTTCTTCTTCCTTTTTCTTCTTATTCTATATACTCCGCTTTTTTGACCATGTCAAGTGTAGTGGGCCAATAAAATGCATTCATTCATTCTTACCTGCTACATATTCCAAGGGGAATATTTTGTAGAGCTTCCTCAGCCTCCGTTCCGTAAGTTCTCGATCCGCCTCAATCCCGGATTCACTGCTCACATCAGAGTCACCGTCATAGTCATTACTCTCCCCATTATCTCCTTCTATGGTTATTTCTGTTACTAGCTCTGTAGTCTGGACAGTAACAGCGGGAGGTGATGATAGCATTGACTAAAACAAAGGCATAGAGACAAACATACACAAAACTAAATACACTACTTTCATGTCATTTCCCTATACAACCATATTTCCTCCCTGCTATCCCAAACAGATTAAGAGAAAGAGAGTTTCAAGCTCAAATTCAAGTTCTTCAATTTTGCAGAAATAAAATACAGCACTGAGCAGAGAGATAGAGGATGGTTTAATCGAAAACTTTCGTAGTATACAGGTAGTCTGCGGTTCCGTAACAATCAATAAACACACATTATATATGATTCCGTGTTAATATGATTGTTCATTCTTATCGACGGGGCCACGGGGATCTGTCGCTGAACACATCTGTGCTATCATAAAGTCAGGTGAGAAAAGTTCAAGTTGTGCCTCTTTTCGGTACATCAACCTGTCTATAGCTAAGAAGGGTCAAAAACTTAACTAGAATCATCGTCCTGTTTTACTATGGCATGTAAATCACACGAAAGTAGCTAAAACCGGGATATCTCAAGGAGGCTAAGTGTCAACCAGACCTCTGTCGCTCCTATTTTCCAGTACGGCGTCTGGGCTGTTGGCGGTTTGCCAAGAAACGTTTCTCCTTAACCTCACATTAAGAACTTAATTTTTTGGATCCCAAACGTTTGTGACGGAATACCTATGACTTTATAAAGTTTGTCCGTCCGTCTCGAAGGGGTTGAGACTGTGAAATGTTATTAAAACTTGATGTGAAGGTCCTTTCTGTCAAAGGACAGGTCAACTTCGTAGACTGGCCCCGTAGTCCTATATTTAAAGCTGGGGGAGGGGGTTTCAAATTATGGGGCAAACACAATCTTCTTTTAAAAGCTGGATGGTCTATTTGGGGAATGCTGAATCCCTATCCGAACCGGAAATTTGCTGAAAGTAAAAGTTTTTTTTTTCAAACAGAAGACCGTACCTGGATGAACTCGTGGGACGGAGGATCAGCGATGACAAGAAAAGTTTCTATCCCTTTCGAGCTCAGGAAGGTATCGCTCGCAGCGCCATCTGACGGCTCATAGTCAAAGGTACCTCTCAGCTGCTCCAGTGTTTGTCTTGTCACGTGCACTCGTCTGGAAGAAAGCCAATAATCAGCTTCTTTTCGAAGATTACATCAAACACAACAACACTCCACGGGAGGGTTTTCGCTAGCTGGAAGACAAAATTTGCGTTTCTGCAGATACCATGGTACCTGTTACCACGGTAACTGGATCTGCCATTAGTCGTTTTTGCAGTTACCGTGGTATCTGATTTACGGTTGCTCTGCAAAACGACAATTGCCGAAATTGCGCTTTTCGAAGTCATCCCAAAAGAAAAACTGACATTCAGTCCCATCACTAAGTGTTCTTTCCCACCAATTTGACAAAAATTTGATGAAAGTGAGATGACTTTTCAGATACTACGATCAGTCACCACGGTCAGGCCGTGGTATCTGAATATCAGATGATATAGATATCCGAATATCAGATACCACGGTAACTGGCCAGATACCACGATAACTGCAAAAACGCCTTTAGACCGTGGTATCAGATTGGTCGCGATGACTGCAAAAACGACTTTCGACCGTATATTCTGATATACGGTCTAAAGTATGGTATCTGCAAAAACGCAACTAAAGTCGGAATCAACCACTTTCCAGTGCTAAGTCTGGCCGAGCTTTCCGCCCAGTTTTCGCGCTTTCGAAACCGAAGCATCTTTCTCGGAGAATAATTCCAGAAAGTTGGTGGAAAGCTGCGCTGAAATTTTTACGCTTCGACGAGAACTTTGAAAGTGCAGAAAAACACGGACGAGGACCCTTGCCAAGAAAGGCCGGAATATCGCTGCTAACATCCTAGCTAACTTTAGCGTTTTGAGCCATTGTTTAATAAACAAATATCAAAATTCTATACCCTGGTTTTCCGGATTGTTCCATCCTGTTAGCAATCGTCGTGTCTGTCGACCAAATATCAAACTGCCATTTCCGGATTCCGATGAGGCCGCTAACGACGCTTCCAGTATGAACTCCGATCCTCATGTCGACATTTACAGCTCTCTCGGCTCTAGAAACAGAATAAACTAATGACCCTTAAAGCGCAACTCGTAATGGTTTTGCTAGAAGTCAAAGGACCTGGGAAAAGGCTCAAACCAGCGAAGGCCGTGGATAATTTTTTAAAAACACAGTTCAGTTTTACAGTATTCAAATAGTTTTAGAGATTGGAACATCAACATTAGATGGCTGAGGTGTGCTTTAACTCTGCTCAGTACCGAATATCTCCCAATTTCTTCAAGTTACGTAGAGGCAAAAGCCTTTTTGGGATCCCAAAACGTTAGTGACGGATACCTATGACATCGCAAATGTTGCCCGTCTGTCCGTCCGTCCATCTGTGAGCACGATTACTCTCGAAGGGAGTGAGATATTTTGATGAAACCTGATGTGAGGATTCTTTGGGTCAAGAGTAAGGTCGAGTTCGTAGATGGGCTCTGTAGCCCTACATTTAGGGGTGGTGGAGGGGGCTGAAATAGAAGGGGCAAACAAAATATTTTGAAACAGCTAATGTGATAGTCGATTATGGGGTAAGAAGACATGCTGAACACGATGGTGGAAACCATTTTCTCGCCGGACAAGTAGTTCGCCCGGAATCCGGCCAAAACCGGACGTTTGTTAAGAGTAAAAGTTTTATTTGAAGTTGATTAGATGTTCGAATTAGGGGTAAAAAGACATGCTGAAAACGATAGTGAAAATCATTTTCTCGCCGGACAAGTAGTTCCGGCCGAAACCGGAAAATTTGTTAAAAGCAAAAGTTTTATTCAAAGTTGATTATATGTTCGATTCAGGGGTAAGAAGACATGCTGAGCACGATGGTGAAAACCATTTCTCGCCGGACAAGTAGTTCGCCCGGAATCCGGCCAAAACCGGAAAGTTTGTTAAAAGTAAAAGTTTTATTTGAAGTTGATTAGATGTTCGATTTAGGGGCAAGAAGACATGCTGAACACGATAGTGAAAACCATTTTCTCGCCGGCCAATTAGTTAGCCCGGAATCCGGCCGAAACCGGAAAATTTGTTAAAAGCAAAAGCTTTGTTTTGAAGATGATTAGATGTTAAGAAGACATGCTGAACACGATGGTGAAAACCATTTTCTCGCCGGACAAGTAGTTTCTCCGGAATCCGGCCGAAATCGGAAAATTTGGCAGAAGCTTAAAATTTGTATTTGAAGTTGATTAGATGACAGATTTAAGGGTAAGAAGAGACGCTGAATCTGTATATGACAATCATTTTTTAACCGGACATATAGTTCGTCCGGAATCCGGTTGAAATCGGATTTTTTTTATAAGTTAAAGTTTTATTTGAAGTTGATTAGATGTTCTTTATAGGGATGAGGAAATAGGCTACTTTGAATTCGTTTCTGAACTATCTTTTTTTGGCTGGACAAGTAGTTCGCACGGAATTCGGCCGAAACCGAAAATTTGGCAGAAGTAAAGCAGGAAGCTTCGATCAGTATCGTCAAAATAGACATGGCTTATACAGGTATATCTGAACTTGATTTTCTCAGATGATTAGCCTGGCGAAGACTGGATCTGGCGAAGACAAGACCTAGTCCGGGTCAAATATTAAATTTTTCGGATCCCATCGAAACCTTTGGTCTTGTTCTGACGGAGTTTAATATTATTATTTGTTGAGTCAGAGAAGGACGTAATTTTTCTCTTTTTTCCTTATTATTTACTCCGTCTTCGTGCTTATTTTGACGGGTTATAAAAAAATCATCATCATCATTAGTTATGTCGCATTTTTTTTTTTTTTTTTTAAAGCCTCGTACTATCTTTTCTGTTCTTCCAGTCCAATATGAATTGTACGCTTCCACTTGCCCTCGGTGACGCCAACGGTCTTATCAACTTATTTATTTATTTATTTTTTTTTTTTAAACTTAATCACATGACCGGCCAATATATTTAGCGTCACCTACACTTTCCTCTATCTCTACATTTATTTTTTAATTTCTTAATTTTTTTTCCTTCAATTCTTTCTAATCTTTACACTTCCATCCTATCTTTATTCCCTTATCATGCTTCCATTCCCTTATTCCATTCCTTCCATTCCCTTATCATGCTATACTATTTAAAGTTAAACACCATCATAAACAACTTCCAGGATATTTTTATAAGCCGGACATTTTCGCTCAAACCAATACATCCCATCAACACTATACACGGAATGCATCACTACTATGTCAACCATTTATACAAACGGAAAGATCAAGATTCTCTGTTAGAAATACTGTTATAAAATCATGGAACAAATATCAATCTACTTTTGACCTACAACTTTCTCCAAATGTTTTAAAAAATAAAATCAAAGCAAGACTTCTAATTGAATATTGACACGGAGTGATGTAAGAAGATCGATGGTTTGTCCTTTGAGTATTGACGGTTTCTTGGTTGTCTCGTCTTTATGTTCATTTGTTTTTTGGGGAGGTTATTTCCTGGATGTCCCCTTTCTCGGGACCGGATGGTGGTTGTTATATTGTATAGCCTACAGTTGTGTATGACCATGTTGAGTTGTATTTTTTTAATTTAGTCTTCTGGCCATCGAGCCTGCTCTCTGCCATGAAGTTTTGTGAAATTATTTGTTGACTTTATTTTAAAATTAAATGAACCTGAACCTGAACCTTTATTTATAAAATTAAATTAACAAAACTAAATTCAATATCAATATTTACTCTTTCCACTATCTATACATTTCAATCATATTATACAATTTTAACATGATTATCTTTCCACATTTATTATTCTCATCATTCAAATTATTTCTATTACAAAATTATGTCGCAGTCTCGGTCGCAGTTTAACTTCAAACATGAGCGTTTTTCGGCCAATCAAATATATCCGGTAGGATGTACCTGCAGAAACGTCTGAGATGCATATGACCCTTATCAGCAAGGATGGACGGGAATTGGGCGAAAGGAAAACACTTTGATTGCGATCAATCATATTTGAATGACAAAGATTATTTCAGATCTGAAGAATGTTTGTACAACGGTATCAAAGTACCATTAAAAGGTGCCAAATTCGCAATTAAAAATTAAGAAGCTCCTCGGGAATTCTCAGGCTTCGAGCTTCCATCTGTCACCGGGAACCTCAAAAATGAGGCCGAAGGCTTTGCCGGGATCCCAAACGGGAGTACGGTCTTTGTTCTATCTCAGTCGTGTTATATCATCCTTCTAAAACTATCAATTACTATCACGCAAACTGTTCAGTCTTACTCGAGCACTGTCACAGCTTAACAGCAAATTATTCACCGGATAATTTATTCCGGCGACCAGCAAATTATTCCGGCGACCAAGCCGGTCAAGGCGTCAATCGTGATTACCGTTCTCGCAAAAATTCACTCGAATACAGAATCTCGGTGTTTACAGTTCTAGCATTTACGGTTTTGGAGCTTTCTTCATGGTCCATCCTGGCCGAAGGATAGCACGCCGAACTCATACGCGCAGGGTCGCTAGTAAATCCAGATGGGCATGCCTCCCACCTCCTCAAAATAGCGCATCTGCCCATGTCAATCTAGTCCTATTTTGACCTTCCAGTTAATTAAAGAATTATTTACTTATTTAATCAACCAAACGGTCGACAATGGCTATAATAGCCTTCATAACATCAAAACAAAGGCAACAAACATGCATAAAGGCAAAGACAGACAGGGGGTCAAAAGGAGAGGTTCGTTCATCTAAGGATGCCCTGAGCGATAAGATATCCTGACGCCGAAATTCACCGAAGAAAGAAAGCCGGCCTTCACCCAGTCACTGCAGTTCCCTGGCAGAGCTTGGAGCCACCAGATATTAATTAGAACATGAAACACTACACGAGAATGTGTATGTAAAGAGTCACCGCACCAACCTTATGGTGTTCTAAGTTCAAGATACCAAGTGCAAACTGGCCAGATTTAAGACTTTCGAATTTTGCATTTCAAATATCTGTTTCCATGCTGCTTATGAGAAGGTTGATTTAATTTTTTTTTACGTAGGCCTTCTCCTCTGTTCTACATGAAATTTTAAGTCGGATCCCAGAAAAACAGGACGGCCACGACAAGGTAGAGTTTAGCCTTATCACTCCCATCTCCGATATCAATATGCCCACGCAGGGGAAAAGGTAAGATATACCCTTACCGAACAGCCGCAATTATTCCAATCATGTCCAGCCCCATCTTTACGCAGTTGATGGCATGCTCTTCAGTTGCCGTCGGCATGCCAGAGACGCAGTAATAGCAGTCGCCAAGAATTTTAATCCGGAGACAGTCGTGACGCTAGAACAGAAGACGGCATTAGCATCCAAGTTGCTTCAGAGAATTTTTCACTAATAGCGTGTTCCACCCTTCTAACAACTATTAGTTATTATTTTCAGTCCAGCCTCGTGAAAAGTGACTACGCTAACCGCTCCAGCCTTCTCGAAATAGTAACTGATCATAACTATTTGCTTACCACGCTCGGGAGCGTAGTAAGTACGTATCTCTGGGGCGTGATAGGTCCGATTAGCCCGTGGCACGATATTTCGCTGAGAATAGAAAAATGCGTTCCAGCCTCGACGCCAAGAAGCCAGAATCCGCGACGTCATGCGTAGTAACCAGAGCAAAATAACACTAGGGAGTAGCGCCAAGACCTATGCTCATAGCGCCTTCCACTAAGCTTACGGCATTTAAAGCGAGACAAACTTGGGATTTAGAAATTTCTATTAAAGCTAGGATGCGGGCTGCACACATCGAGGAAAGAGAGAAGGTTGTATCTTTTTTTTGCTGTTTTCAAAATATGAACTTATTGGAGCCAGCGCTGATGCACGACTGATTGAATTTCAGTAGGGACGTCCACTATCGCTGGTGCTGCTAGTGTCGCTGCTATTCGAGTGTGTGTCACTTCTTTCAAGTCTTGGCACTACTCTCTAGTGTTATTTTGCTCTGAACTATAGTAAGTTGGCTGGAACATTCTCTAAGTTACCCAAAGATACGGATATTTCTCACACACAAAGTGAAAATAGGCAGAACAAAGAATTGCGACGCATAGGATTTTTGGCTTTGAGGCTGATTATCGGCGTCTGATAATTCTCAATTTATAGGCACTTGGAAACATTTTTCCGACGCTTTCTTGGTTGTTTATTAACAGTTTTGTAGCAAAGTGTAATCGGAAAAGAGTTTTTCAAGGATTTATAGAAAACTCTTTCAAGAGTTTTCCAAGAAGGCCCGGGATTAGCTGCTGGAGATGAGTCTCCGCCTTGAGGGAGGAGTATCTTTGGCCCCGCCCTGTGGGAGGAGCTACACCATCAAACATCCCCACAGTGGCATTTAAAAACGGAGTCTCGCATCCTACTGGTTGGTTAGGACCCGAAAATGCGAGAATCGACCAACTTCCCGGCACCGACCGAAATCAGCGGTGTCGGCACCGGTGCCGGTATAATGACTGGTCAACTACGAGCCCCAGATTCAACAATGAGATCATCCATTTAAATCTCTACATCACTATACAAAGAAAACACAGCACTGAGTACTAACTTCGAAGTGTCGAAAGGGAAGTATATATTAAAATAATGCATAAAACGGATACGTCAGCTACGATACTTTGCCAGCTTCTTTAAGCTTCAGTCCCTTATTAATAACAAACCGAAGCTGATCAAAATGCAGAAAAAAAACTTTCCTGTCATTGCCCCAATCGAGCAGCAAAAACAGCAGCCGTGTCAGAAATTAAATCTCAAAACTTGTTTTTTCCCTACTGTGACATTTAAAAGTCATCCCCCCGAATGGGATATTTATTTATAGTCGGTAGAAGCTTCAGTTATTTATTGCAGGTTCGTTCCTTCCCCAACGTTGACCCTGAAGTTTGACACCTGACGAGGACCCTTGCCACGAAAGGCCGAAATATTTTGCTGCCAAAGCATCGGTAGCTGACGTATCCGTTTTATGCATTATTTGAATATATGTTTCCATAGCTGCGTTCGTTGTCCGGTGACTGCTCACCGGTGCTTCTTATAACGCGTTTTCACCCTGTTTTCACCTGGCCAGTAGCGTAGTCGCCTGGCCAAATCATATTGGACAGGAAGAACGGAAAAGATACTACACGGCAAAAAAATAACGCGTTTTTGCATCCACCGGTTACTACTCATCAGTCTTATAACCTGTTTTTGAACTAACTTTCACCTCACCGGTGCGGATTAACCAGAACCTGCTCGGGAACCCGGCTTTGCCGAGGAGTTAGCAAGTTTTCATCAACTCACCAGTGAACCAAAAAACACGTTTTAAGAGAAGATCCGGACACTGGTGACAAAACACCAGAGACAGCCCGGAGTGCAACGAACGAAGCTCATGTCAGCTTTGGCTCAAGGAGTATTTACGAAAGGGAAGAACCAAAATTAAGGAAGGTTCTCACCTCAGCTGCCGCGTCGAACTGTCCAAAGAGATCGTTGAGCAGGGCTACGAGTTCCTTGACTTTCAGGGTGGTGGTAAGCGGAGTGAAATTCACAATATCCGCGAAGAGGATACTGATATTATGGTATGGCTTACTATAGGGCGCCATCTTGTCCGACATGCTCCTACAAAGAAAGTTATTTTTATTTACTTATGTTACGTTGCTATGTAAAAAGCGATTCGATTACATTGATGGGTTCACGATATCATCTGATAGTCCTCCCTCTCGATTATCCCCAACCCCATAAGACCCCAGAGACTCCTCCTGAATGGCAGGGTTACCACATGTCGTGCGATGGTGTGGATTGTCAATCTTATCTTGTTTTTGTCCCTCTGGTCCGACGTAGGACCTAAAATTCACTCTATTTCAGAGACCGTCCAGATGTGTCATTTTCCATCAGTGATTCCGACCAAAAGTGACTATTTCACGCTTTTTTCAAGAAAATACAATTAAAAAAGTGACAATTTCACATTTTTTCATGAAATGAAATTTCACCATCAACTGACTCTCTGTTTTCGACCAAGAATCAATCACTCCCTAAATTTTTTCGATGTGGCAACCCTGCAGAGACTGGCAGTACAGCCATGTCTGAGAATTCAACGCGTGAGTACACATCATGTATGGTAGAGGATAGGTTCGGTACCTTCAGGGTGAAGTTTTGAACGCGAATCCTTACATGATTTCAATTTGTAACGTCCCATTTTGCATCTCTGTTTTGTCTTAAAGGAACAGAAAACTTGACTCAAACTTGACTCGGGGAGCTAGCTAACATATCAAGAATGTACCCTGAGTCGATATTGAGAGCAAGAAAAATTCTCGTTACGACCACTGCAATTTTCGGGCAGTTTCCGAGAGTTCGACTTTTGAGTTAATAGAAAAAAAGCAAAAGGTTTGTGTGCCGCGACTAGGAATCGAACCCAGGCCGTCTTGTCGGGGAGGTCGTTTGTCTGTAGTCTACACGTAAAAAGGCGAACTTTTACAGTACATAAGTGCATAATTACAGTGCATAAGGGGCAAGGGCCTGCCAGCTAGCTTTGGGAACACTAAGGAGGGGGTTCGAGTTAACAAAGAAGGGGGGGGGGCCTGTCGACAATAAGACTCTGTATATTTATCTAAGCCCCCCCGGGCGATTCGATGGCCGAAAGTTGCGTAGTCAAGTTTACTGTTCCTTTAACCAAACTGTTTGGCAATAAGTGGAGGTAATGGTAATTGACGAGAAGACAGAAACTCGGAAATTTACATTAATGTTCTTTGAAGAATAAATTATTGCATAAGTGACAGGCGAATGCAATGTAGAACAAAAAACGACAAATAGCCGATTCAGCTTGAGAAAGTGTTTGAAGTCTGAAGGACCGTAAAGGTTCTATAACAAATGATTACCTCTGTAAGCTTAAGCCGCCACCGTTGTCCTCTTCTTCTTCTTCATCCGAAGAATCACTTTCATATCCGTCATTCTGGTTGATCATTCGGAGTGGCTGGCGAACCGCTTTACGGAGATCGTTAGATACTTCACCGGCGATGTGCTTCGGAATGATAGACAGCAACAATTTCTCCTACAAGAAATCAAATGTCAGACAGTGAGCGTGAAACGATGTCTAGACAGAATGACAACGGCCTGGATCTGAATGGGCAATCCGGACGTGTATGCAATGCTATTCTGAAATGTATTTTTTATTTTATGCCTGGTACAGCATCGGATCCTTCTTAATTACTCCCCTGAAAGCCGCGCTGAATCAGATGTTGGTTCTGAGAAGTGGACGAACTGTCGGAAAAAGTGGGGCTTGTGACGGATTTATTGGGCGATATGACGGGTGGGCGATTCGATGGATTTTAGGTGTGGGCGAATCGACGGATTCTACGAGGGGGTGAATCGACGGAACATAGGAGTGAGCGAATTGATGCTTAAGCGACAGGGCGTTGGGTGAATGGACGGGTGGACGAATCGACGGGTAGCACAATCGACGGGTGGGTGAATCAACGGGTGAACAAATCGACGAATATTGTGCGTCTTGTGATGGGTGGACGAACTGTCGGAAAAAGCGGGGGATGTGACGGTTTTTTTGGGCGAAATGACGGGTGAGCGAATAGACGGGTCCCCGTTGAATAAGCACATTTGAACCAGCGTACACGGCATTAGAACCATTTAGTGCCAGTGAACGACCGAACAAACCAAATCTTAAACTCTTTCGTACCGTAACTAGAACCTGGGAAAATTTGATTTAATATTAGGCACAATTAATTTTCGCGTAATGCCGTATACAACTGTGTTTGCATAATACCGTATACAACTGTATCTGCTCAAATTCTTTTTTTGGCCGTATGATTGTACCTAATGATCGAAATATTTAGTGCCAATTTAGCGGTACAAGTTGAATAACTCAATATGTATCTATCAATCTAACCGGTTGTTGCTCCTAGGCGATGTCAAAGATCGATCAAGACTTCAAAACTGAATTCCAGTCTATCAAAACATTACGCCATACGGGTGTATTTTGTACAAGAATCTTGTCTAATACAAGATAACAGAAGTTCTATCACAGTTCAAATTAAATTAGGGTTCAGGTTCCAAAACGATCCCAAGGGTCCTGTACCAGAAAAAAACTGGACTCCTGGTAGCTAACACATGGAGTCCAAATAGGTCAACAAGGATCCATTTTCTAGAAGCAATCGAACCCCTGGTTGTCCAAAATCTGGGGTCCAGGCTACGCTCTGAGGGTCCGGAGTCTGGTGTCAGAAAGCAACTGGACCCCTATGGTGGCTCAACAACCGGTGTCCCAGCCCGATGAAAAATTATCTCAAAATTAGTAGTATGAAGTTGTAAAAAAATAGCATGCAGTACGAACTGATGCTACTACATGCTTCCATGTTAAGGCTACCGTGTTACTGCATTCTACTGCATGCTACTATTAGCAAGACTGGATGCTACTATAGAAAGACAGGATGCTACTGGATACTACTGCTTAAGATTGGCCCAGTCTGAGGCGCATTACGGGCAGTTAAGATAAGACTGGTATTTTTGAAAGATAAAACGGAAGCAGGAATCCCACCCACAGCTAGTTGAATCCGTATCCAGGAATTTATTTGGGGGGGGGGGGATGCCCGCGCGGGTCGGACCAAAAAGTACAAAAAAGACATAGATCAGATTTTCAAGCCTACAAAAAACGATTACTTTTGTGGGTTTCAGGGGGGGGGGGGGGGGGTCGAACCTCCTAACCCCCCTGGATACGGCCTTGGTCGAAGACATTCCACGTCATATGTTCAGAAAACAGGGGCCTAACTGAAAAGGCAGATTATTCTTACGTCTGACATTCGAGTACACTGAAATATATTGTCTCATCTAAGGGACTTTTCAAATTTTTTTGGCTCCACATTGCTTGCACGACACACAAAATTAACACAGACGTGGGAAATTTCAGTTTCAACAAAGGGCTACATTTCCAGGGTTAAAGATACTATAAGCTCGAAAAAATTACGCCTCTAGACAGTAGTCTCCCCAGCCCTCCACTCCCCCCCCAGGTGGTCGGATTGGGAAACTGATTATTTCCAGGTTAGTCCGGTCGGGTCCCTGATGCTCCTGCCAAGTTTCATCGTCCTAGCCCAACTGGAAGTACCCCAACTCGAAAAAGTGTGACAAAAACTACTTAATTTTCAGAATTCCCCGGCCTACCACTCCCCCCCAGATGGTCGGATCGGGAAACTGATTATTTCCAGGTTAGTTTGGTCGGGTCCCTGATTTTCCTGCCAGGTTTCATCGTCCTAGCACATCTGGAAGTACCCTAACTTGCGATCACCGGACCGACCGACCGACCGACGGAAAAGTGATCGGTATATGGCACTTGAGCGAAGCTGCAAGTGCCATAAAAACGAAGTATTATCCGATTTTCAAGCCTAGTTATATGAATAAGTGGTGCATAGCTAGACTGTCGGATCTCAGCCCTATTCGGTTAAGCCGGGCAGGATCCCGGTTCGTCGATCGAAATTTAACAAAGTCCAAGGAGGCCTGGGATTGGCTGTTGGAGACGAGTCTCAGTTTCTTTGGCCCCACCCTGTGTGAGGAGCTACAGCATCAGAAGTTGCTGCTGTCGGCATAAAGCTGGCATCGGAGCTGAAGGGAATCAGTCCACCTAGCATAAAAGTGTCAACTAAATTGTATCGGAATTCCATACAGTAGTGACGTATATAGTGACGTCGCGTGATTGAGGACCCAACATAGGCCCTAGGTCGTTTTATAAATGTAAACGCGACTGGCGCCTCGCTGGCCGCTCGGCTCTATACACGTATATTAAGATATATATATACCGATAGGAATAAACTACATTTTTGTTTTCTGAGGTAAAATAGATCAAATGGGTGTGACGTCATGCTTGTATGGAATTCCAATACAACCCAGTCTAGACCAAATAAAGAAGTAAGTTGATCTGGAAGGTCGTTTACCTCTTCCTCTTTTTCGTAGTCAAGCTTGAACCTGGACTCAACGCAATTCCGTCGCTCGGCGAAGCTTCGGCGTAACGTGATTTCATCCAGGAACCTCGAAATAACACCAAGGCAGTTGATGCAGAAGTAATAAACAGCATCGGCGAACAACTGAAATAAGGAATTTGAACTCAAATGTGAGAATTCAATCACAAGTCACAGCAGAACATTTTCTATTCTACGATTGACACTCTGCTGGATTTCCTGAAGATTATAAACCCGTCGCGGCTGTTTAAATCCTCGCGTATCCCCTTGGTTTTGATGAGAAGCACGGAGAAACTTGCATAACCGGTAGTGATGACGAATACTCTTTGTCACTAATTAGTCGTGTCGATGAAGAATGGCCGTGTACCTAGCGGAAGAGCCGGAAGCCCAGCCATAGCTGTCCCCAACGAACACCGTTGAGACACAGAATTTGAGTCATCGTTCGGGCGATGTTTCTGGTTCTTCCCGAGGTTCACTGGAGTGTTTTTGAAAAAATATTAGAGAACTTCCAAGAAATTTAGCCATGAATGAATTCCCCTTTTTCCCTGGAAATGGATAGGTAAACCAATAGGAAAAAGTGGTCTTCATTAAAGGCTAAATTTCTTGGAAGTTCTCTAATATTTTTAAAATTGGAAAAAGAGGTTAGATAGAACATTAGATCAAGTATCTTTTGGTCTAGGAGAGGAAGACAGCCATATTTAGGTATGAAATCAATCTCAGTTCAATCAAATATCACGGGGGTGCCATGCTAGTACCATGCCCATGCTCCAGGGCATGGTGCCCCAGCGTATGGGCACCATGCCCATACCTTGGGGCATGCCCTGACGTTGGGGCACCATGCCCAAAAATTGAGGATTTTTGCTTGACTGGTGGGGGGTCCGCCGGGGATAGTTTTTTTTTACGGGGGGTGGGGAGAAAGGGTAACTGTAACCCAAAATTAAAACCCTATCAAGTCGAGGTAGGGAAACCAACCTCGTGAACGGCTGCTAGAAATCAAACTCACCCTTTGAATGATCGACTCCTCCCTCTGTGAATACAGGACCACCCCTGAGAAGATGAGATAGCTTGCTGATATAAATCCACCGGTTAACATTGCCACCCAGTCTCTCCTCACAGGCATGAATGCATACACCACTATTATCACGCAGAATGCCCATGGCACATGGGTCCTGTCCGTGAATCTAGAACTGTCTTGAACACTAAACTTATAGTAGGCCTGCAGGCCAAGGTCTAGCCCCAAGAGTATACAGGGCACTAGCACTGATACTACTTGAAAAAAATAAGGAATACTCTGTACGAACTTTTCTTGGTTCACTATTAGGTATAAACACAGACACATGCCTAGTAATATGGCGTGTACGATGACGTCTGGCAGCGACAGCATCAAATCAGCCTAGAAATAGAAAAGGTCTTTAATGTCAGGAGATCATAGGTCAAGGGTTTCTTCGCTTACTTTTGCCTGGCTCACTGAGCGCGCTCCGTCGAAAACGAAAAATAAGACATGAAAAATGACATGCAAAGTTGGCACTCCGGTAACAAATTCACACAAAGAAGCGAACTTTTGACTCCGTCGATTCCAAGAGCTAGGTACTGGCAAGAACAAATCTTTGGTCCCATGCAGCGACTATGGATGCCCCGATAAAACTGAGGGGAGCTAGAGGTACTTGCTGTGAGGTTTGAGTTGATACCCGTCTACTTCCCTCTTCGCCGCTGCGCATACCAGATGTAAAACCGTAGGATACAGGGGAGGAGAATCCGGTCTGCCGCGAGTTAGACATGACGTCACAATCGTAGACAAGCAATCAGTAGTGAAAGACGACTCAGATGGTGTTCGCATTCTTCTGCGGGGTACTACTGCGGTATTGCTGTTTGTAGAGGTAACAAATTATGATGTTCGCACCGGGTTTGCACCGGGTAGGATATCAGAATAATAATAATAACGCTTGTTTATTCAGCCAAAAGGCCATACAAGTTTTACACGTTTCACTTTACAAATAAACCATTACACCTCTATAAACTACTATGCTAAACTTTCATTCCTAAGACTAAATCCTCTAGTCACATATTTGCTTATATCTACGATACACTTGGGGTTCGTAGATTTCAGGATACGGGGAAGCGATACCGACCCTCCCCCAAAAATTGTTACTCTCAAATGCGAAAGCGCTTGGCACTCTAAGAGGAAGTGGTTCAAATCTTCCTCCTGCACCTTGCAAAGAGGGCAAAGGTAATTCTCTCCCGTGCCAGCTTTCCTCCTATTGAAGAGTTTCTTTTTACTAAGGATCGGCAGACTGTTAGATCGGAGCTGGAACCAAATTTTTAATGTAGCAGGATCCAGCCCCAGCTTAAAATAATACTCAAACCCAAACACATCTTTTATTTCAGCATACAACTTAAGAGTCGACCCAGCACGGTCGTATTACAGAGACAGGGAGACGGAGGTTCTTAAAGATTATTTGTTCTTAGTAGCATCAAACACATGGATGCGCACCCTTGTGTATGTCAGAACGGATGCAAATAGTTTTTGTTCTACAGCTTTTTATTTGGCAAAAAATAGCAGTTAAAAGGGGTCAAACAAGTGTTATCTTTTCGTGAAACATAACATTTAAAAGGCGCATTACACGAATATTATCGCATCCGTTATAACATTCAAAAAAGCATTTATGGGTTAAATGCTGACAAATTACAAGCTTAGCCCGGAAACTGTCAGTCCCCAGACCCGACCACCCAGGGGGAGTGAAGGGAGGGGGAATCCTGAATCTTGAGCATGCAAAATTTCGAATGAGTGATCAGCCCTGAAGTTGCGTCGTAGGAGGTCCTGGAAAAAATCATCCAACCTTGACACCTCGAAGCTAAGCTGATATACCTGCTAACTAACCTCGGAAGTACCATATGAACTTTCAACTCCTGTTCTTTAAGGTGATATATTTATTTTGCTTATTTGTTTGAGTCGTCGATACCTTTAAGCTTCCTGAGCAAATAAACATACAAATATCTTATACAAGTCCGTAAAGAGTATGAAGGCATTGACTTACGTAGTTAATAGCCAGAAAAAATACGACTGAGACCAGGCTGATTCCAAACTGCATAAAAAGATATCTTTTGAACGATACTTGGAGAAGCCTTCTATGATATTTTCTGTAGTGTTCTTCGATGTTTGTCCTGTCGAATTCTTTCTGGAAAAGAAAAACAATTTCTAAAATTTGCGGTTGAAATGGATACTATAACGAAGGGTCGCTCGGGGGTTAGCTATCTCTAACCTTTGTGAAATTTACTTTCAATGGAAAAAGCTAGAACAGTTTTAATAATAATCCAAATACTAAGATAATGGCACCAAAAAAGGATTTATAGTGTCAGCCAGGTGAGGATCAGTGCTTTGAACTGATTAATATTTTCGGCATTCACGACACTTTCAGGGAGATGATTATACGACTCAGATGGATTCAACTATCCGGTTTCTGAAGCTCCACTTTCCAATGTGTTTTCGAAATTTGTCACCACGCAGTTTCCTGCTGTGTCCTCTAAGACCGTAGTTGTTGAAGATGAGGACATTTTCAGGTCTTATACTGTTAACATTTTTTTAAAATAAATACAAATGGCCGAGACACAACAGACGCAAGGCCGAATGACTCACCACACTTTCTAGTCTCTGACTCAAAACCAACATAATAGAGAAAGATAGGATAAGCTCAGAGCTTCACACACCAGGCGTGGACGCTTCTCCCAATAGCCGGCAAATTTAAAAATTAGCTGAGCGCAGCGAGGCCCAGTAGAGGTTCCTAACGCTCATCTAGAGCCGAACGTTACGCGTCTTCAGCCTCTTGACATGATCTATGGCGTTTACGCTGTGTCCAGTATCAGTCTACGATATGGCTGTATGGTAATCGAACAACTTACCCTGAGATATGAGGGTGTCCAGCTTCGATCATCTGGATTCAGGAACGACAACCCTTCATAGATGGCATCGGCAGTCTTCGACGCTTGCATGGAATGAACACTGTTCCGCGCCAATTTCGCTATGTAGGATTTTGGGGAGCTGTCCTCACCGACCCCGTCGGGATAGTATTCCTCGTTCAGTATACTCATACTGTCTCCGAACGCCATCTTGACGTGTTCTTTTGTACCTTCTTAAAGACTAGGAGATAAAGGTTGGAAATTTTAAAATGTTCGATAGCGAGACATGAGGTTAGTGTCTCATGTCGGTTCTCTATTTATCCACAAGCAGGTATCCATTTATACTAGGCAAACTAAGTAATCAAGCCAATGACCCAAACGATGGATCATATCGTATATCCCTATAGCCTACCTTAGCTAAAAAAAATAACGTGTCCTCTTGCTCGGCGGGTCTGTCAATATTAATTAACTGTCTGACTGACTGACGTGCCTATTTTATTTATAAAATGAAATAAGCAACTAGCGAGCCAACATGATAAATGTTCTAAACGGCCATTTTCGGAACTAAGAAAAGAAAAATCACGCGACAAAACTCACAAATATAGGAAAAGATAAACAAAACAAGAGAAAACCCAACAATTTTCATGACTGGACAAGATATTTTTCACTTTTTTTTCGGAAAGAGCTCGGAAAGGCTGTCTAAAAGAGCACTAGTTCTTTTAGACAGCCTACATTACCTACCATTCTAAACTGTATTTCTGCTAGATTATTTTTCAAGTGTCTTGTGTGTTTATCAGCGGTTAACTCATATGACGAACCGACTAGCGAGTAATTTATGAGCTATTCGGTAATTAAAATTTATTTTCCATTTAAGTCGCAGAGACAGAACATAGCATCCGCAACCCCCTGCAAGAATAACCGAAGACTAATAATGCACTTCGGTTGCACTCCCCCGGGACTTTCCCTGCAGGTGATGCAGACAAATGTTATGCGTTGGTTTTGTATTAAACATAATCTAATCTAATCTAAATCTTTCCGTCACCTCGCCACAGCTAATGTATCCAAAATCCTTCTGGGTATTAAATATAGCCTTCAAGCAACCCAAATTGCATCACAGCTTTCAAATCACTTCAACTTTGAGTACAAAAAAAAGGAAGAGATTGCTCCTTGCATTCCAAACCCCATACTGAGAAATTAGTCAAAGAATGGCTGATAAGACGGTGGACAAAGATTACTTTTATGACTTGCCATTACGATTAGCTACCGTTCCTTGATTATTTGCCTCCGCAGAATATTTCTACTACATTTTTAAGCAAAATGCAGCACTTGCAGTTGATTTACAAATTGAGCGTTCCTTGTAGGTTAGTTACAAATGGAATAGGTACTCCGAATTCACGGCTGAAACACCTAAAGCCAGAGTCACTGATTCCCATGTTACAGTTATTGTTGTGTAACTTTCTCCTGTTTGGCGTTTTTAATAATCATCTAGGATGGACCAATTCTCTCGAGTTTTCAATCTTGTCTTGGTGATGTCTGACGCGTCAACTCGGATTAGCGTTTGCAATCCCTCTCCACTCCGCTAGAAACGCTGAAAGGGACACGGACAATATTGCTCTATCTACTTTATTGTTTACATTCGGAGTTCAAGGACCTGTCTTACCTGTGATACTAACGCAACCTCCTTTCGTAATCACTACATCTATTTCTAAACCCGGAAAGCCGAATTTCATACGTTCTAAACCCTCTAACAAAACCTCGCTGATTTTCTCACTTGTCGTGTTTTGCTATCTTCGATGCGTATCATGCTGTCGACGGCTGTCTGCGAGAAGTTTTTCCATCAGGAAAACCGGCTATTTAAATTTTTTCCTGTTTTCGCTATAAGTCCACCGGTCTCGAAAAGGCTTAAAACAGCAAAAGCCGTGGGTAATTTGTTGAAAGCAGAGTCTAGTACAAAAGTATTCAATTATTTTAAAATACTGGAAGTTGAAGAGTAAATAGTGCGAGGGGTCCTTTAAGCCTTCAGCCTTTCGCCATTACTCCATAAATACTAACAGAACGCATATAAATATGCAGTTTCTTCATCCGAAGCTTTATATTTCCGACGATGTTTCCAATTCCTCGAAAGTACTTTATTTTTGCTTTCATTACTATCGACATCCCTCCATTTTCGCACTGGAACCAAAAAGCAACACTGTACACATTCTAACATAGACACATCTTGGAACAGGTCCGTCTCTAACAAATCACATGGCTCGGCCACGTCCAGCCATCGACGGTCGTCTACACCATAGCAGTGGTTCCCAACCTTTCCCGTACCGCGTACCCCTAATCAAAGTTCGAAAGGTTTGCGTACCCCCTTTTTCAGAACGTGAAAAAGACGATATTTCTTATCATAAATGACAAGGCATACATATGTAGAAATGTATACAACAATCAATGAGACACTTAAGGCTATCTAGCTAAAATTTTGTCAAATCTCGGCTCGATGTTTTAACGGCAATATTTTCTTTAGTCAGCCTGTTTCTGTGACTGGTTTTGATGTTCTCCGTGCTTTCATCAAGCTGCATCGCAAACGTTTTCGTTCGCATGATTCGCAACCTGAATGACAATATCACTTTTGTTGTCTTCTATTTTGCTTGAAACAAAATTGTTAGACACAGGAACAGATTTTACGACAATAAGCTAGCTGTTCTGGAATCAACATTATTTCGTTGACTTTCACTAGGGCTTGTAGTCAGAGGCATCACGCACGGGTTAGCAACACCTCTCCCCCAAAGTGGTCGGCCAGACGGTTAAAAAGGAACGAGGCGGCGCAAAGCGCCGCGATTTTTCGTAAAAATAGTTTTTTTTCCGGTAACAGTGACCTGCCAGTCAGTAAAAATACCTTGCCCCTTAAAATATTTTGGCTAGTGATGCCTCTGATGGTAATATTACGCTTCGGCAAGCAAAAGTGAGTGATGCGAGATTTTGAGGCTACAGATTAAACCGACTTTGGTTCCTTCGCGTACCCCTTGCAAGGGTCTTGCGTACCCCTTCGGGTACGCGTACCACCGGTCGGGAAACACTGGTCTACACGGTTCTCGTCTATAAGCCTACGTGGTTACCCTCTAAACGCTGGAAAGACAATACTAACTTATCATTTGACTATGTCCAAAACCCGCCAGTGAACCTCGGAAAGAACGACAAACTTTACCCGAACGATGACTCATTTCCTATGTCAACCAATCAACAGCATTTGTTGAGGACATCTGAGCCTCGTTTTGTTGCAATAGCGCTGCCGCATCGCTGCTGCAGCACTTCTTTGCTTTTGCACAATATGCGTTTTTGGATTCACTTTCTTCTTGGTTGAAGCACTTTGCAGGGAAGCACGGACTTGGTCGGTGAGCAAGTCCGCGATTCTCGATACGCGCTGCCGTCTTCCTCGGAAGCATTGCAGTGCAAAAACGGATGAAGAAAGAATCAGTCCGGAAGCGGTCGAGAAGTGGACATGCAGCGTGCCACAAAAACGAGGCTCTGGGGTGACGTTTCTGGCTCTTCGCTAGGCACACTGTGATTCTTCATTGACACGAAGAGTTGGTCATCAAGAGTATCAATTGCGATTTTGCAGATACCAGGGTAACTGGATCGTTTTTTGTTGTTGTTGTATCTCTTACTACGCTTGCTTTGAAAAGGACAATTGACAAATTTATGCTTTTATAATTCACCCCAGAAGAAATACTTATATCGACTAACATCATACCAAAATTCTTTCCGAACAATTTGGCAAAAATCTAGGCTCTTGTGCTGGCGACGAAGAAGATGGCTTTTTCAGATACCACGGGCAGTTACTATGGTTGGTACCAGATACCAAGGTAACTGTCTAGATGCTTAGTAACTGTATAAACGACTTAAGGCCGTGATATCAGGCACCGTATGGTAACGCAAATATCGTCTTCCTTCTATTCTTAGACTGGCTCAGGAAAGAAAGGCAGCACATTCACGAGTTGGTTAGGAGAGTGGCCCCGAGACCGACGGGATTTAAATCAAGTCAAATAGGTCATCACGAAAACGTTGCAATATGAAACACGAAAAAGCACGATCCATTTGCGTCCAAGTAAATTGTGCCGCACTCTCCTTTCTCCGGTCACGCTTTAATACTAGGGTGCTGTCGAAAATTGTGACTATCTCTGTTACATCCTTAGATTGAAATAATCCGAAAGGGTCTGTAACGCTGAAGTCCGTCGTCGCTGTCCAAATACGGGCCGAGCTAAAAAAGGTTCGTCACCTACCGTGGCCCCAGACGTAGTTCTTTCTCCTAAGAGAACTACTCTGTCTCTTTGCGACAGAGACCGTATGGCCAACTCAAGAACTGGTGGACGACCGTTAAAAGGGACCTTGAGACTGTAGGTGGTTTCCACCTCTTTGGCCAGATAGTGTAACTGCTGGCTATGTTTCGACCCAGACCTGGCGCAATGCATTACCTACATTTGGGATGCAATCGTCTGAAGATTCTTTGTCGCCTGATCAGGCGGCAATCGTCTGGTCCGTTAGAAGTCCAACTAAGTACAAGCACAAGTTTACTATTTGAGTTGCCCGGGACTCGCTCTCTTTCTGTCCTCTCTAACTAATTGATCAGAAGTGGACGGACTGGAGGACAAAGCGCCGATGCCTATTGGCGGACAAGGTCTCGTATTCTGCCCTACTTCTTTGCCTCTCTTTCCATCTGCTGCCTTTCCTCCCGTGACCCTTATTAATCAACTAGAAGCCAATAGAGAATTTACTGTTATACGTAACCTTCGCCTACCATATGCGTGTCCAGATTCTGAGACCATTACGTCAGTTTAGCGACGCCACAGGACCGAAATTCCAGTGATTCATAACCGGAATTCCTTGATGGATGTTCTTGCCCCATCAATTTCGAGTGGAAACGATTTATCTCAACTTTGTGAAAGTGAGAAACTCATTGACATTTCTAAAGCGGTTGATTAGGGATAAATAAAATGCTTGAAAAGTCTGGCGTATTGGTCGTGGCGAAGAAATATAAAAGTCCCAATTGTCTGGATGAAGAAGTCCAATGCATCTTCCTAAATCGGACCCCATCGAAACCTTTTGTCTTGTTACCTCGTGACGGTTGGATGTGCGAGGGATAACACCGTATTTCACAAAAAGCCTAATTACGACTTCAGTTGTTCTGAACTAAGCAACGACCTGATATTTACTTTACGGACTGCCTTGACAATTACTGATTAACTAATGAGATCAGTCGTATGAAGCAAGCCCCGCCTACCCAGCTGTAAACAGCGGCCTCGTATGTAACTTATGGTCTCCTTGACAATTCTGATTAATTACAAATTTCGCATAATCTATACTCTACGAATCTAAAGTCTAAGCAAGATGATGGATAGACCCGACTGGCCGCCATCAATCATTACTAGACCCGACTCTAATCGAAGTTTAAACAGATGAGGCAAAACATTATGCGAAAGTTTCTACAGGTTATCTCCTACGGCTGATTAGACGAGCGAAAATACTTAAACAAATAACGGTCGTAAAGCTCAGCCAGGGTCTAAAGGATGTCTACACGTAAGTACGTACAACAATAATATACTGAAAAATGTATTTGTATGTGGGCTAGGACAGAGTAGGGAAATTCTGCGTTTCAAGCTACAGAACACGCGAAAACAAAGATCACTTCAAGCAAAACTTAAAAATAACTCAGCCCTCTTTTACTTACTCCTGGAGCTTTGATGAGGCAATAAATCTAAATGTCAGTTGAGCTTGATCTTCAGCGGTTTAGCGTGCCACACGGTTAAGCCCCCCCCCCCTATCTGGTCTTGCCTCATAGGATGTGTTCAAGCGTTCTATCAGAAGTAACTACGGGTTTCTACGTGGTTTACCGCGAAGCTTGGAACAGCGATGGTAACTTTTATTTATTTATTTATTAACACACTGAATACAAGAACTATTTTGGGTCAAAATTGTCCATTCAAGCAGATATTTGCTTTGTTCACACCCGACAACTCACACCGTGTATTACTTCTCATGGAATTGATAGGAATATCTACCCAATTGAAAAAATATGAGACGGTAAGTAGACTACATTTTATTCCTTTCACTCTTTGAAATCTTGTTCGACGTCAAGACCGATACCAGTTCCGCAATCATGAGTTTTCTTTCGGATCTGAATCATGGTAGTTTAGAGCGGCCTTTCAATTTGCGAAGGTAGTTGTTTATACTAACGCCGTGCCTAGTTTGTTTCTTCTCTAAACCAGATACTCACACATCATTACCTTTCAAATACTCCATATATTGGGAAAGCCTTTTGCCATTTCGTACTTCGGTTTTCTGGTGGACGTGGGAAACACTAAAAAAAATGCGTTGGCACGTTTCTATGCCACTGAACACACTGAACACACCAAGTTCCACTTCAGTCAGTGCAAAGTGCCTGTACCAGAGGTCTTAGTCTAAGACCTTATCCTGACCTACCCCAAGGGTCTCGAAGCCCCGTAAAATCGTAAACACCCTCGCCTTAATGAGTTTCTGCAGGCTTTTAAACAACTTCGGGTCTGGTGGCAAACAGCGACGAATGTGCAAGTTCTACTGGAACAGAACTGAATTCAGTAAAAGGCTCCTCGAATTCAATCTGTAAGACTACAGAATCTTCCCTTGAACTGAGAGGGGAATGTAAAATAGTGTACGCTTGGAACCAGCACGACGTTTGATAATATCCCGTAGATTCCCTAACGTAAGGTCTGGTGAAGCAGAAGAGCCAGCTACTTCGTTTGTCAGACGGTCGGCGTTCTGGTTTTGGAGGATCCGTTTGTGACTAGGGAATTCAAGGCCGTATCCAGGGAGGGGGTTCGACCCCCCCCGAAACTCACAAAAGTAATAGTTTTTGTAGGCTTTACCCTCTGATCTATGCATTTTCTGTACTTTTTGGTCCGATCCGTGGGCAACCCCCCCCCCCCCCGAAATAAATTCCTGGATACGGGCCTGCTAGGGGGATTCGGAAATATACTGAAATGCTTTTTTTTATTTATTTATTTGTGACCCGCTTTTTGGATGACAGCGGAGTATGAATAAAACACATAAAGGAAAATAATGTGCTTCATCACTCTTTGGAGAATTTGTCGTTTCATCTTTACATCAGAATCGCAGGCATTTAAATTTATTTTTTCTTATCAGCAGGATAGTATTCCCAAGTCCAAGAGTCTGTCAGGACCAGCACTTTCTTCGACACGGGTTGACGTCTGACCGTAAGTTCCAGTGTTCAAAATAGTAATTAATATGTTTATGCATGCAGGAGGATAACCACCAAATCGGCTTTGACCGTTGTATCGATTTTTGTAAATAAACGTAATTAATTTCATAATTCTTTCAAGAACTGAAACCACGTATATGACTTCCTAAGTTGAAGCGAAGTTCCAATAGTACAAGGTAAAACTACATGCATCTTACCTTTCCACTGTTTGAAATTGCCCTCTGAGATTTCCGAGGCTACCATGAAGGAGTGGCGTGTGAAACCAAGTTGTGAAGGGTTGGAGCGACGCTTAACGCTTGTATGTATGTGTTCAAGAAACGACATTCACTGAACATTACGGTAGCTTCCAGCAACCACTGACAGGAGATGGAAACTCACCCATAACGGTTCACTTATTCTGCGTTTTAGTTTATCCCTAGCTCCCTTATGGAATTATAAGCTTCTGAAAACTAGGAATTATAAGCTTCTGAAAACTGCCTAGCCGAGTTTTCCTAGGCAAGCAACCCAGAACGCCGAAAGCTGCAAGGTCCGCCGACAACTTTTTCACGCATAAGGATAAGCTTCAAAGTGTTGTTTTCCATTTTGGAAGACATGGTAAGCCATCAATTCTATCTTCTGTTTTAGACTTCTTTTGTTTTGCTTGTTTCCCACTTTTTGACCACGGCGCATTCAGTTTTCAAATATTTTGCGTCCAGCCGCCGCGTCGGAGAGCAGGAAGGCTGGATAGTCAACAAGCGCCAAAAAGAATTTCACGTGGAAAGATCATTTTTAGTAAGAGCTGTATGCTACTTTAAAGGGCCCGTCATACCTACAACGCCAATGCAACCTTCTTCCATAATCGCTCCATCCATTCTAAAAATCGGACACCCGAAATTCACAGTGTTTCACATTTTCACTGTTTCGGTATTTTCGATGCGTATCATGCTCTCACCACTGTGTGCGAACAGCTAACTCATCAGATCAACCAGTTGTTTAAGTTTTTCCGTGTTTTGCTAGCAGTCAACGAGAAATGCTTAAAATAGCAAAAGCCGTGGGTAATTTGTCTAAACCAGAGGCTGGCTTTAAGGTATTCCTACTATTTTAGGGTATTGGACATAAACAGTAGCCTACATGAAGGTATCCTTCGTCCATCATTAAGACTCCGTCACGGGTCCGCCCAATCGTACCAGATTGTTTCACGGGGCCCTTGTTCTCACTCGTGCCGCATTACGACACTTAACCGGAATATAAAATGAACGAAACCTATTCTTCTCTCCCAACGAAGAGATATTCGAGGAGCAAATCCAAAATTCTCCTCAGAGAAAACTTGTCCCAACGAAATGATTCGATATTTTTGCTCGTCTAACGCCTGCTAATCAATCCTCAATGCTAAGTGCCCGCAAGACACGCAGCACGAAACGGGATCAACGTGTATCCGTAAAGCTAGGTGCCCACAAAACGCGGATTCACATTCGCCTAGGCGATTTGGCGTCACAAGCAGAAAAATTCGCCCCGCGCCCGTTTAACTTCAAGTCGAATTTTTTTGGAATCGCGGGAAAGATTCGCGTTCTGAGGATACCAAACTTAAGGCGACGCAAAAAAGCCACGAGACTGAAACGCTAAAACTCAGTCTCGCTGACAGACTACTAAGGAGGGTTTTCGCGAAATCTCGGAATCACTTTCCGGCGAGCGAAGCGCATCGTGAAAACTGTGGGAAAGCGATTCCTGGAATCACTTTCCACTTTCCCGCTGGACTGATCGCGAAAACGCATGGAAAGCTGACGTCGCCGGTAAAATATTGAATTACAAGCTCTTTCGAATAAATATGGTTCACTTTAGTACTTCTTTGATTCTTACACAATTCACCGAAGTCATCCTAACAACGCTTGCAATTTTTCTTTATTTATTAGTGATGCTTCCACTTTTTTTTCCATACTTTTGAAATTCCCGCCGAAAAAATCAACTTTCCGCGGAGCTTTCCACTAACTTCGTGGAATCACTTTCCAGGAAAGCTGCTTCGGTTTCCAAAGCGCGAAAACCGGGTGGGAAAGCTCGGCAACTATCCGACGTAGCGCGAATACCACTGGAAAGTGATTCCGACTTTGCTTTCCAACTCGCGAAAACCCTCCTCTAAGCTCAAGGCGACGAAAAAGGGTACCTCTGGAGAATATATTCAGTCCTCCGTCAACAGTTGAAATCACAGCAAGCTTAAAAGATGGATATCGTCAAACTATTCGCTAAGAACGACGTGGATCTTCTGCAATGCCTCTGCTGGTACGCTGGACATGAATCCAGCGAACTCAGCCGGGAAGTCCTTCTCAATTCCGTGCATGAACTGGCGAATTGCATCTTTAGGCTCTGAAAAATTGATTTATTGAATAATTGAAAAAAAAAAACTTGACACGCTCTGGACTAGCGCAAGATGGAAGGCAAACGAGGGGAAAAAATCCTATGGTTTTTAGTGGAGTGTTCCTTGGAACAATCCACTATTGCGAGCGCTGTAGCAGCTTTCGGCTTTCGGTTTCCGGTTTTCGGTTTTCACCGTATTTTGTGGAGCTCATAACTCGTGAACCAGTGCAAGTATCAAGTTCAAACTTGGTACGCTGGTGGGGACTGGGGTCTAGTTGTGCCTTTTGGGGGTCCGACCCCCCCACACCCACCCGGTTCAGGGGCAAATGGGCCCAGATTGCCCAGTGAATAATGTTCATAACTTGACCAGAGTTGGACATAAGACGATGAAATTCCTTGTACATGTAGACCCTAGGGCTGGGACATTACTTTTAAAGTTGCACCTCCCCCACCCATCACGTTCATGGGCAAATGGGCCCAGATTGCAAAGGAGTAAAGTTCGTTACCCGTGACAGGAATCAACAGGTATCAAGTTGAAACTGGGTAGGTTTTATTGGGGTCTCTTTTTCATTTTTGCGGGTCCCGAACACCACCCCCACTTGGTTCAGGGGCAATTGGGCCCAGACTGCCCATTTTTTAATGATTTCAACTTGACAATAACTGGAGATAGGGCGATGAAATTCGTTTGTGCTTTTGGATCATAGGGTTGGGGATTTATATGTGGAGTTGAACCACCCCCTGGCCCCTATATACCCTCCCCGTTCATGGGCAAGTGGGCCCAATTTGCCCATGAGTCAAGTTTTTGGCCCGTGACTGGAATCAAACTCTAAGCTGATATAGTCGAGGATATTTAGGTCTAGATATGCAACTGATGCCCCCCCCCCACCCTCCCGTTCATGAGTAACTGGGCCCAGATCTTTCATGAGTTACGTTCGTCTATGACAGGTCTCAAGTTCAACTCTTGAATATTTGGGGAGATATTTCTATGAATGAGGATTTTGGTGTATAGCAGCAAGAAATAAGACGACGCGACGTATCTTTAATGAACAGCTGGAAACTTTACGGTGTTGTCATATGATCGATGATATGCCGTTCTTAATGAATTGTGACAAAGGGGGTATTAGGCTGCTACGATTTGGTTATTGCACTTGTTTTATTACCTTGCTAATGGAAAAGAGGTTTAAAGGGTCGGACTGGCTGGCAGACCATTCAGATTCAGTGTTCTGATTCTCTGATCTAGTGTTGAAACTCATGCTGTTCTTGCAAGATCTTCAACATTTCTTTGGATTTATACTTGCGGTTTGTTTACATTTAAAGCTTTTAAAGTGGGATGATTACAAATTAGGTTATTTCAATACTTGTTTGGTTATTGGGGATGTGAAATGTCTTAGTTTTAACGCTGTTTGAATATAAAATATGACAAACATTTTACTTTCACACTCCACGTCTGAGCGCTTGCGCACTTGTTATATGCTGTCATTTATACGCTGTCATCAGTTGCGTTTTTGCAGATCCCACGGTAACTGGATCTGCATTTTGTCGTTTTCGCAGTTACCACGGTATCTGATACTACGGTTGCTTTGCAAAAACGACAGTTGCCGATTTTGCGCTTTCAGAAGTCAGCCCCTAAAGAATGGTTATATCAACTTTCATAACTAGTGCCACACTTCTTTCCCACTAATTTGACAGAAAACTAGGCTCTAGTGTTCGTGATGACAAAAGTGAGATGACCTTTAAAGATACCACGGTCAGTTACTACGGTCGGGACCGTGGTACCTAAAGATACGAAGCCACGGTAACTGGCCAGATACTTAGCAACTGACTGTGGCATTTTTTATTTTCTTTTTACCGTGGTATTAGATACCACTGTGGCTGCAAAAACGAATGTAGACCGTGGCATCAGATCCAGATGCCATGGTATCTGCAAAAATGTTTAGACGAGTGTCAGTCACTTAATCCGTGAACGACCAGAGCGTAGAGAGTCGAGTATGGAAACGTTTGGATTTGGGGGCACTAGAGGGATTGATAAAAATAAAAGTTTTACTAAGGTTGCATCTGAACTTTCGACTCACATTCCCTAGAACAACATAGATGTTGATTAGATAGTTCAAATTTGTCGGCTCATGGGAAGTACAGCACCGTATAATTACCACCAATGACAACTACGAATGTGCGCGAGTAAACTGTCACCTAACTACACATCTTCAGAATAACATAGATGTTGGTCCACTGGAAGGGATCAGACCAGCGTCCGCGCTGATAGGCGAACAACGAAAAAGACCAAATCCAATATAGCGCGGCGCCACGTTGGCGCATCAAGATACACACGTCCTCCTCTGAGTTGGAAAAAGTATTTTGGATTCTATAGGGATGCTCTTGGGGGGGGGGGGGGGGGGCAACAGTCAGCTTACCTTTTTCTAATTTCATGTCTACCAACGTCTTCACAGCTACCTCCAAAATCGTAGACAAATGCTCCTTCACCTGAGGATGTCCAGCGTTGTAAAGAACTTGGAAACATCTAAAAACTGATAAATTCTCGATCGAGTCCTCTCTAAGTGGCAAGCTCTTCAACAGCACTGGGAAAACTTGTTCCAACGGTACGGCGCTCAGGTTGGCTTCAATAATGCGAGCGATCGCACCGCAGATGTTGTCCGTTGTCCGTGGGTGAGTCTCATGACGCAGCGCGTCTCCTAGCAGGGAGAGAATGGAGGGGTACTGGGATACAAGAAGGTCCTTGGTGTAGTAGACCAGCTCGCCCAAGCCATAGATGGCGTTGTTCCTAACGTCTGCTTCGGAGTCGCGTGCACCGGTGGTGAATGCAGTGAAGAGGGTTTCAGCAATGGTTGGGAGGATGGTTGGAATGGCGTGGACCGTCTCGGCGAGGGCTCCAATGCTGAAACAGGAAGAAATATACTCAATATGACTAAGTCTGAAACACGCCAGTGATCCTTATAGGGAATAAGCTTCGGCACTGTTTCTCTTTTCTATTTCTGTTATTTCAGCATCTGTTTCTGTTCTATTTTTCCCAAAAACAAAACAGAAAACGGAAACAGGTGACCTGTTCCTCTCTGGCCTGTTTCTGTTCTGTTTTTTTTTCTCCATCTGTTTCAACTTTTCTGGTTTTTTATCTGTTTATCTGTTTTTATCTGTTTTTGAGATCCCAAAACGTTTGTGAAGGATACATATGATTGCTTTGAAAGTTTGTCGTCCACCTCTAGGCACGATAACTCCACCTTATTCTTACCATCCAGGGAGATACCCCTTGTTCGCTTCAAAGCGGCCTGTTAAACTATTTTTGATTGGCTGCTATATATATAAAGCCGAGCTGCCAGCGAGGAGCCGGACGCGTTTACGCTTATGAGCCGGACGCGTTTACACTTATGAACCGTTCTAGGGACAATCAATAGTGTGACAGGCCGCATAAAAGCGAACAAGGGATATCTCCCTGGTTGGTAAGTATCTTGTTCAAACTTGGTGCGATGGACGAGGGTCCTTTGGGCCAAAGTACAGGTCAAGTTCCCAGATGCGTTCCGTCGCCCTATATTTAGTAGTGGGGAGTTTCAAACTAAGGGCCAAAAAACAGTTTTAAAAGCGAATAAATAGTAGATTTACATGAAAGAGATATGCTTAACACATCTAAAATTTATTATCTTGCCAGGCAAACTGTTCGCCCAGAATCCGGTCAAAACCGTAAAAGTAAAGTTTTTTTTTGAATTTCATTAGAGGTTCGATACTGAGTAATGGGGCATGTTGAGTCCGTTTATGAACTTTATTTTCTCGCTGTACAATTAGTTCACCCGGAATCCGGCCAAAATTAGTATAGGCTAAGATTGAAAACTGTATCCCAGTTTCATCAAAGGTTCGATCCAGGAGTATGGATACATGCTGGGTCCCTTTCTTAACTTTATTTTCTCGCAGAAGAAACAATTCGCCCGGAATCTGTCAAAAACCGCCCAAAAAGAAATTTTGCATAAAGCGAAAGTTTTTTCTGAAGTCAATTAGAAATTCGAAATAAGGGTAAAAAATGTATGCTGAATCTATCTCTGAACTCTATTTTATCAACAACAAGTAATTCTGCTTGAATTGCCAAAATCCGGAAATTTGGTGGGCTTGAAAAAGTTAATTTTAAAATCCAATACTGAAGTTGTGTTTTGTAAAGCTGACAATTCTCGATTACACACAGAGCAGGGTGGACCAATCGATAGAGTGTTAGACTTCAGGTACGAATGTTCGTTTCTTGGAATTGCTAGAATTTACCTTTGCCCTGCAAAGATTTTGCAAAGGTTTGGAGCTGCTGGGTTCTTACCCCATAGGCGGGGAAAATTGTTAATAAGTAACCGAGTCCAAACCGACATTTACAGAGATAAAACTGGGAAATTCGTTCGAGGACTATGCAGTGATAGACTCACCAATATATATATAGGGAACTATCGTATTTTGGCCTTTAATGACAAGGAGCCAAACGAGGACCCTTGGCAAGAAGGGCCAAGATATAGCTCAGATAAAATTCAGCTGACGTATCCATTTTGCCCTGTCAAACCAAATATCAGCTTACCTAAAGGCTTTCTCTGAGAGGGTGCAACTCTTCTTCGTGAGATTCAAGAACATTGGCAGGAGTTCTTTGAAAAGGGGCGCGAAGTCCTGTGGCGGCATTGCGCCTGCCAGAGCCGGCATCAACTCGCCCGCATTTTCAATAAGCGCCTCTTCGAATTCAGAATCGTGTTCTTCCTCCTCGTCCTCTTCGTCACTTTCATCATGACCTACTTCCTGCTGGCAGACGGTTTTTTTCTGCATGACTTCCTTAATGCAGTTGAAAGCAGCCTCGGTGTGGCCTTGGGTCTGGGGAAAGATATGAGGGGTCACAGGGGGTAAAGGTAAATACGACATGTTCTCGTCGTTCCCCGGGGACTTCCACAGCCAAGTCCCCGTGTTTCTGTTTGCCGCACGGACCCACCCCCGCGTTCTCGTATGGTCTGGGAAATGCCCCGACTTTCAAGTTTTTTTTTATTCTTAAAGGACACCTGAACAATGAAACCATACTTGAACACAACGTGGAGAATGCACTTACAGACATGGCCACGGACAGCATTCTTCTCCTGACGTGACGTTTTCAAAATAGGGATGTTCGTTTCTGGAGGTTTGCACATGCAGACTCCAAGACAAAAAGCGCAATTCATTCAAATCTTGTACAGCGCTGGCCGGATCGCACTGGAATTTCTTCTAGATTTACGTTTGGACTTAACTGGTTAAAGAATATTCCAGAAGAAGGGTAGATTGGAGACATTTGTTCATTTCTAAAATTGTTCGGTACTGAAATAAGGACAGATGCAAAAATAAAATCATAGCTTGGAAACACTATTTCGTATTTGGATTGGGTTTTCTGCAGGCAATGTTAACGGAAGTCATACAGATAGGGCTGATACTTGGTACTCTTCACTCAGGTGTCCTTTAACGCTAAACTAATACGCAAAACATTATTAACAGAATATTCTCACGCATATTTATTTCAGGGATTTACTTTCCACACCTGGATCCGCAAACAGGAGCGCCGGCTCAGGATTTGAACCGGAGAACAAAAAATATCGAATGTTTCACCCTTCCAAAAAACAAAATCGACCCAACGCTGAGTAGAGCGATCACCGCACACAAACGCCAACACGAAGCGAAATCAATCCACACCAACCCGAAAATAAGTGGGAAGGGGAACAGAAGACCAGCATCACTGGAGGAAAATATATAATAAATAAATACGATATACAACCAGCCTCAACAACTGTTAAATATTGATTCTTAAACTTTTTATTGAGAATTTGGGAAAGCTGTTTTTTTTTACATTTTAAAGGGATTTTGTAGAATCAATTTTAAAAAATAGGTTATAAGTTGCGAAAACTGTCTTCATAATTAAAACAAGAGCTACGAGCTCATATGGCACTTGTTACGAGTAGTGGTACGAGAAAGTAGAAGAGAACTTCACATTAAACACCCCGCCATTCAAAAATACGGTTCGGACCTAGAGTTAGGATATCTAGGTTCATTCAATCTGAAAGCTCTAGATGACATATTTAGAACTTATGCTTGTTCTTCCCACCAAGTTTCATCCCGATCCCTCCACTCTAAGCGATTACAAAGATTTCCGGTTCGCCCCTCCAACTCCTCCCAATGTCACCGGACCTGGTCCGGATTTAAAATGGGATGTCTGAGGCACGAGACCTTCCTAAATATCAAGTTTCGGTTAAATCCGATAACCCGTTCAATAGCTGAGCTTGTACTGGATTCCGGATTCCCCTTTTGTACACTCCCCCTCGACGGTCGGATCGGGAAAACGACATTCTCAAGTCAATAGTTCGGGTACATGACAAGCATGCCAAGTTCATTTTCCTTGCACATCAGGGAGTATCGAACTCGTGGGATTACTACAAACTCGGATCCCCTCCAACTCCCCCACAGTGACCGGATCCATTTCGGTTATGCTATTCACTTGCTCTTCCCACCAACTTTCATCCCAAACCCTCAGCTCTAAGCGTTTCCCAAGATTTCCGGTTCCCCCGTCCGACTCTCCCCCAATATCACCGGATCCGGTTCGGATTTAAAATGGGGCGTCTGAGACACGAGATCTTTCTATACGTCAAGTTTCATCAAGATCCGATCACCCGTTCGCAAGTTAAAAATACCTCACTTTTCGGATTCCCCCTCTCTCCACCCCCACCCCCCAGATGGTCGGATCCGGGAAACGACTATTCTCAAGTTAACCTGTTCGGGTCCCATACACGCCTGCCAAGTTTCATCGTCTTAGCGCATTAGGAAGTACCGAACTCGCGGGATCGCTAGAAATTCGGACCCCGCCCCCCCCCCCCCCCACTGTGAACGGATCCGGTCCGGTTATGTCAATCACGTATCTAGGAATTGTGCTTGTTCTTTCCACCAGCTTTCATCACGATCTCTCTACTCAAAGCGTTTCCCAAGATTTCCGGTTCCCCCCATGTCACCGGATCCGGTCCGGATTTAAACTGGGATGTCTGAGACACAAGGTACTTCTATATATCAAGTTTCATTTAGATCCGACCACTCGTTTTAAGTTAAAAATATCTCATTTTTCCAGATTCCCCTTCCTCCAGCCCCCCCAGGATGGTCGGATCCGGGAAACGACTATTATCAAGTCAATCTTTTCGGGTCCCTGACATGCCTGCCAATTTTCATCGTCCTGGCACATCAGGAAGCACCGAACTCACGGGATCACTAGAAATCCGGATCCCCCCCTAACTCCCCCAAAGTGAGCGGATCCGGTCCGGTCATGTCAATCCCGTATCTAGGACTTGTGCTTGTTCTTTCCACCAACTTTCATCCAGATCTCTCCCCTCTAAGCGATCTTCAAGATTTCCGGTTTCCCCCTCCAACTACCCCCATGTCACCGGATCCGGTCTGGATTTAAAATGGGAGGTCTGAGACACGAGGTATTTCTATATATCAAGTTTCTTCAAGATCCGATCACCCGTTCGTAAGTTAAAAATACCTAATTTTTCCGGATTCCCCTCCCTCCAGCCCCCCCCCCCCCCCTGATGGTCGGATTGGGGAAACGGCTATTATCAAGTCAATCTGTTCGTGTCCCTGACATGCCTGCCAATTTTCATCGTCCTATAGCACATCGGGAAGCACCGAACTCGCGGGATCACTAGAAATCCGGATTCCCCCCCCCAACTCCCCTAAAGTGAGCGGATCAGGTCCGGTTATGTCAATCCCGTATCTGGGACTTGTGCTTGTTCTTTTCGCCAACTTTCATCAAGATCTCTCCACTCTAAGCGATTTTCAAGATTTCCGGTTTCTCCCTCCAACTACCCCCTATGTCACCGGATCCGGTCTGGATTCAAAATGGAAGGTCTGAGACAAGTGGTCCTTCCATATATCAAGTTTCATTAAGATCCAATCACCCATTCGTAAGTTAAAAATAAGTCATTTTTCCTATTTTTTCTCGATTCCCCTTCCCTCCACTCCCCCTCAGGTGGTCGGATCAAGGAAGCGACTATTTCTAATTTAATCTGGTCCGGTCCCTGATATGCCTGCCAATTTTCATCGTCCTAGCTTATCTGGAAGTACCCGAACTAGCAAAACCCGGACCGACAGACCGACGGACGGACAGAAATTGCGATCGCTATATGGCACTTGGCCGAAGGGCAAGTGCCATAAAAAAAAGAGGGACGGTCTACCCGAGGAAACCGTAACCAAGTTTGTTTTCATTGGAGGGACACCCAGAAACATCGTTCAGCTGGAAGCGTAAATCAGTCCATTTTAGTCTGTTCATTAATTATAATCTAAGTACAGTTTTGTAAACAATAGGTTGATGCAGGGTTGATGTGTTTTGTTAGTAGCTGTTAGTGAGAGAAGCGTTAGCTTAACCTCTATTTTGAACAATGGATAAATACAAAGATTGCACGTAAACTTTGTTCTCCACACTACTTGTCTATTGTGTTTATAGTTTAGCGTCATGAATTAAAAGCTTGAACTTAAATAAACAAATACAATAATATAATAAAAACCTCGGACAACCTTGTATTCTTATCGCGTCGGGGGTTCCTTACCTTCAGTACCGCTGATCCGGCCTCGGTCAAAATTTCAACAAATGTCTCAAGAGCTGCAATGACAACTTCAGCTTCGCTGTCGGTCTGAATAATTTCAGCAAGTTTTGGTACGACCTGGGTTAGTCTCCTCTGAAGCTCCTCTTCTGGAACTGGCTCACTCTTGGCCAGACAAACGACTAGATTAGACAGGGACGCCAAAGCTGCAGATCTGAAAGACAATCAAGTTCATGATCAACAGTTGCGTTTTTGCAGATACCATGGTATCTGATACCACGGTCTAAAGTAGTTTTCGCAGTTACCGTGGTATCTGATACCACGGTCAAAATGCATTTTTGGAGTTATCGTGGTATATTGCCAGTTATCGTGGTATCTGATATTCAGATGCCATGGTCCGACGGTGGTAACTGATCGTGGTATCTGAAAAGTCATCTCACTTCATCAATTTTTGTCAAATTGGTGGGAAAGAAGTTTGCCACTTAGTGATATGATTGGATATCAGTTTTTCTTTTGGGATGACTTCGAAAAACGCAATTTCGTCAATTGTCGTTTTTGCAGAGCAACCGTATACCAGACACCACAGTAACTGCAAAAACGACTAACAGCAGACCCAGTTACAATGGTAACAGATACCATGGTATGTACGAAAACGCAACTAATATTCCCGCAAGTTTGTAGTATATTTCTGATTCTATTAGGTTTAACAAAATACGAGTCGGTTAACGGTAATGAAGAAAATACATTTAACAGATGTAAAGTATGGAGTGAGACAAAAAAGATTATTAGTGTAGATGGCATTAATAAGAAAAGGTTACGGCAAGTTAGGATTTAATGTCATCTACGGAGGAGGAGACGTAGCATCAAGCTGGTTGTCTAATCTAGTTTGAGAAGTGTGAAAAACTCCTACGCGAGAAAAAAAAAAAATGTTTAACGCGCTACAAATACAAAACAGCAGGGCCCGGGAAAAAGTCACAAATCACAAAAGCAGTAATCGCAGCTACAGTGTCACAGACTCGCGGCCGAGACTCGATCGAATGGGGATTCAGCCGGGGGAAAGATGGGTATGGGGTCGAGGGAAATGCGAAAAAGAAACTTTCACTTTTGAACTGAACGGCAGTATAGAACTCGCACCGACAAGGAGCTTGGCACCTATTTTCTGCTGAACATATATAATTAACACATATCCTTGTAGAGTTTTGGTTTAACGTTAACGATGGTGATGATTAATGTGGTGGTGACGATTAACGACGATGGACGATCATCGATGGCGATGATTAACCGGAATGTGGAGAACTGTGATTGTGGCCGACGTCGACGAACTCAACACATTCTGCAACCCTTTCCCCAGCCTGGTGGCTTCCCGCGAATTAGCTTGCAGAGACGCTAGGAGCCCGTCCTGCCAGCGTCGAGGTTTAAAAAAAAGAAACATTAAAAGCCTATCAACCATAGTACCTTATCTCTCCAGAATAAAAGGCAGGGCAGGTGATTGACGTCAAAGCTTAAACCCTAAAGTTGGGCCAATAATCGAGAATTGTATGCAATCAAATTATTATTTGTGTTGCTTTCTGCACAGCCAATGACATCTGAAGACAAATAAGCACGAGACCCTTATCGTATTCACAGGTATTTATTTAATCTAAACTGATAACCTTGTAACTGGATGAAAAGATGTCAGTGAAGTTGCATGACATATCTGAGGCCCATTTTGTCACTATGTTCGAACTGTGCCAAAAAATCGTTATTAATTTTAATGTTTCATTCTTCCCTCTCAATTTTGCAATTCCGCTGTTTTTCTTCCACATAAGCAAGTAATAAATAAATTATCAGAAACTAGCAGCCTGCCCCTGGAAAAAAGGTTTGCCACAAAACCGTCTAGTTGAGAGCCAACATGATACCTGCCGACGACTATGGACCACCCCCGGAAAATATATCAATTCGACAGTCCAACTCCAATGGGAAGACGTCTGGGCAGCAGCACATACGAGGGATGTCTGGCGGCTCTTTCTGGATGCCCTGGAGGAGACGTCTGGGCAGCAGCACATACGAGGGATGACTGTCTGGGCAGCAGCACATTTGAGGGATGACTGTCTGGGCAGCAGCACATATGAGGGATGACCGGCGGCTCTTTCTGGATGCCCAGGAGGAGACGTCTGGGCAGCAGCACATACAAGGGATGACTGTCTGGGCAGCAGCACATTTGAGGGATGAATGTCTGGGCAGCAGCACATATGAGGGATGACTGGATGCCCTGTGTGCCTCTGGCGAAAGAAAATTAGCCGACTCGATTAAGAGCCTTCAAATATGAACAATCTTATTCATTTTATGTGTTCTTGTGATGATTTAGAGGATTTGATTAGGATTCAAGGGGGGGATTCATGGGAGGGAGTGGTTGTTGAGCGGTTGTTGAGCGTTGATGCGGAGTAGGGCTTTTCTTAGTATAAGAAACATGGCGAGGTTCCTCAGAGTGGCCAATCAAGACAGGGAAAAGTGTTTGGGTGGGGTTTAGCGTAAAATCGTAGTGTGTCAGTTATTCTGTATTTATACGCATTTACTTTTGTTTGTTTGTTATGTCCCTTGGGCTTTTAAGGCAAATAAATATCATACCCACTTACGGTCGCTTTGTCCACCGGCTGGTATGGCAATGGAGATAATCTTTGTTCGGTAGGGTAAACTCAAGTATGTCGTTTTTTTTTTGTTTTGATTTTTTACTAATTCACGTCATTAAACGGAAAGCGACGGAGTTTATAAGGGGGGGGGGGGGGCTAAGATCGCCAAGAAATCATGGAAGTGTAAGGCCTTAGGAACAACTATGAACAAAGGTACTGGGCGGTTGATACGGACAGCTTGAGATACTGTAACTTTTTGTCAGCATACGGTGATAAGCACAGTGAAAGAACGCCCGACCCTCACTGAAACCCTGGGCGTGTAGTCGGGACATAAGAACCTCGTGATTAAGTGCCTCTTATAGAGAAAACATAAGACACAAGTCAGCAAAACCTGACATAAATATGAGTGTAAAGAACGTGACTATTAATGTCGTGAACTCCCCTGCCACCTGGTGAACATGGGACGGAATAGAAGACGTACGACTCAAGAGACTATAGAGATGCGGTATTCGTGTGGTCCGACTATATTGTCTTCTGACCAGGGGCGCTGCAACGGGTGGTGCGGTGGGTGCAGCCCCCCCCCCCCCCAACTTCGTGAGATTCGGCCCAACTAAAATTGTCCGGTATTTTTTCGGTAGCAGAACTATTCGGTATATTTACGGGGATTAGGTAGTTATACAGATCCCAAATAGGCTATCGGTACAAAATCTATTCGGTATAATGATCAGGATTCGGTACAATTGCCAGTATTCGGTAGTTATCACGAATTCGGTGAGAGAATATACTGAAATTATTTGGTAACTTTTCGATGCCAGAACTCGGAATATTTATGGAGATTCGGTAGTTACACTGAATCCCGAATAAGCTATCGGTCCAAAATTATTCGGTATCATGATTGGGATTCGGTAATTTATTCGGTATAATTTTCAGGATTCGGTCGTTAAAACGAATCCCGACTTGTGTTCCAGTTTCGACGAAATTATCGGGAATACAAATATTAATCGGTAGTCTTTCGATACCAAAAAAATTAGGTACAATAACGGGGATACGGTAGTTATATAGAATCCCGAACATGCTATCGGTCTAAACTTATTCGGTAATAATAACTGGGATTCGGCCAGCGGAAAGTTGAATGCTTCTGCGGAAAAATCAGAAGTGAAGAGGTGTGGCAAGTGTGATTAAGGATAACTTCGTTGGAACATATGCAACGGACAAAAGTCCAAAGAACTAATCCTCGATGTACTTATTTTTTAAAGTTTAGAATTCAAAATTTCTCAGCGATTTCAGCTTTATTTGTGTTTTCAAGGGAACGCGGAATCAATTCCAGGAATCAGATCCCCACAGTTTCGCGATGCACTTCGCTCGCTGGGAAGTGATGTCGGAATCCCGCGAAAACTCTCCTTTATAGACTCCTTGAGATGTGAAAAGGTTACCGAATGTTACGAATAGTGCGTTAGGATATTAAATATCAAAGTTGGCTTTCTCCGTAAACAACTCCATGTATGGAAATAATTCGAGCTTTTGGAATAGTAGAACAAACTACTCCATATATGGAAATAATTCGAGCTCTTCGATCCTTATTATCTAGACTTCGGTTTAACCTTTTATTGTCTTTGAATGTGGTCAGGTGAACTGTAAAGGTTCAGGTTCAGGTTCATTCAATTTTCAAATAATGACAACAAATAATTTCACAAAACTTCATGGCAGAGAGCAGGCTCGATGGCCAGAAGACTAAATTAGAAAAAAATACAACTCAACATGGTCATACTGGAGAATATAGGCCTCACTGGATTTCGGGTTTGAACTTTAAAGGTTCGGGTTTGAACTTTTAAGGTTCGGGTTTGATATTTGAGGTTTGCTACTACGCAGTAAGCTTCTGACATCTGACGAGCCATTTTGGGTACTTTACGCATTCGGAAACAATTATGGCAAACATCTCACCTGATATCTTCATGCGGGTAATCCGCCAACTTGAAAACTTCTGTGAACGCCTTCTCCATAAACGGGAAAAAGGCCGTTTTCGTATTCTGAGCGACCTCCCCAACGGCAAGTAGAGCTTGTTCTTTTTCCTCCAGATAGGCATTTTCGACGGAAAAGCCGTCGATTCCACTGTCTTTATCGTCTAGTTCATCATCTTCATCATTGATCAACTCTAGATCAATTTCATCGTCATCACTCTCGTCGTCGTCTAAGCCTGGGGAGAATTTAACGCCTTATGATCGCACAACTAAAGTTACGTTTTTTTTTTTTTTTTTTTATTCTTTCTCATTTCCTCTTTTACCATTATTTCTCATTTTACCCTTTTCATCACATCTTTAAAACATCAAAATTTTCTTTCTTCCCTTTTTTTTAAAACTCTATCTTTACTGTTCTATTTATATCACTTAAAATTTAGGCTACCTTAATATTTTCACCTTTACTTTTTACACTAAAAAAACTATTAAAAATCAAAAATCAATGAAAAGCATTCAAAAAGATTATTGTAAAATGAAAACAAAAGTTACGTTAGTACTTGTACTAATACTGTCGCGCAGCCAGGGGAAGTTGATCCCGGTACTTTCATACGCGAATTCAGAATTTATTTCCAATATTCTCATGTTGTGCAAAATATTTCAATCACTGCCCGTCTACTGTTGAGTCATGGAATAATACTTATTTGTTTAAGTAATTACTTATATGTCAAGCTCTTATTATCGTAGCCTACTGGATTTTTTTTTCAATCTTGTATCTCCAGCTTTGACTCTCTGTTTCTTTCACAGAAGGCAGTTTATACAAGGGACTTTTACTGTGACTAAAAAACCAAGAGTCACGGTAAAAGTCCCTTGTATAAACTGCCATCTGTGAATTATAATTTCCGTGACTTGGGGATGTGAACTGATTAGATGAATTTGCCTTCGGCCGGGATCACTGTTCCTATGGCCGGCTTGTACCGGACTATCGTAGTGGTTTGCGAATTCTGTTCACAAGCCCCTCGGTAGCTCAAACGGTTAGAGTGTCTGCCTTGTATGTAGAAGGTCCTGTGTTCAAATCCCGGCTGAGGAGCATTTTTGTCTTTCAGTTCACTGCTTCTACAATATTCTCTGTTTCTATTTATTTTGTTGAAACATCCTTGATGTATTAACGCGAAAAACAACTGCCCACTTTTTCAATTTCACGATGATAAACAAAAAAGTCAGAAAATGTTTGTTTCGGCGGTGTTCCGGCTCTTCTTGTATAATGCATAACGTTTTAATAAGTAACGTTTGAAAACATAACAACTAACATCTCAAGTTTTATCTGTTGAAACCGCGCATCCTTGTGTTATCTGTTTTGAAACTTCTGGCAGTGTAGTAAATCTGTCTATCTAAACATCCCTCTACTCCCCCCGCGACTATGGGATCGAGTAACTTTTTATTTACAAGTCAGTTTGATCGGGTCTCTGATACGCCTCCCAAGATTCGTCGTAAAAATCCACAAAACCACCATCACCGGAATTGCGGGAAACTCCCCTCGACCCCTCCCCCCCCCCAAGTGTCCGGATCCAGTCTAAATGTGTAAACGATTTATCTGGAGCATATGCTTGTTCTTCCCAGCAAGTTTTACTCGGATCCCTCCACTCTAACCGTTTCACGAGATTTCCGGTCTACTCCCCCCCCCCCAGCTCTCCCATAGCTGTCGAATCCGGTTCGGACTTCAAATGGAACATCAGAGATATGTCATTTATTCAGGTATTAAGTTTCATTCCAATCCGAACACCCGTTCGAAAGTTACACACCACACAATTTTCCGGATTCCCCCGTCCTCCACTCCCCCCCCCCATATGGTCAGATCGGGAAACTGATTATTTCCAGATTGGTCTGTGACAAAACTACTCAATTTCCTGGATTCCCCCTAATCCATATCAACCCCTAATAAGCTTGAACAACACAACACATACCAACCCCTTCGACCTTCGCTTGAACTAGCTCTCTCCGAGGTTCGTTGACAGATTAAGCAAAGAATGACGTCATCCACGCGCAGTGCTATACTACTGTGAAGAAAGGGGTAGGGGTTTGACAAAAACTACTAAATTCTAAGGATTCCGCCGCTTTTCACCCCCCCCCCCCCAGATGGTCGGATCGGGAAACTGATCATTTCCAGGTTAGTCTGGTCGGGTCCCTGATACGCCTGCAAAGTTTCATCGTCCTAGCACATCTGGAAGTACCCGAACTCGAAAAGAGTGGACCGCCCGACCAACCGACCGAAAAGTGATCGGTATATGGCACTTGAGCGGAGCTGCAAGTGCCATAAAAAAATAAGTATAATGACATCAATTCTGCTTTAAAACTATTCCTAGTATCAGGTGGCTTTTGTTTTTTGTTCGTATAATAAAATGATATTACTGTAGTGCTTTGAGGTAGACGCCCCTATCTCTGTACCATGCTGAGTGAAGTAGAACAAAAAGGCGTCGAAATCTAGCCCCGGTCTTTCTTTGTTTGTTTATTTTTTCTTGTTTTGTAGGCTACGCTATAAATGTTCCTTCAGCCCAACACACAGGTTCACCTTTCTAGCTTTAAGCCGGAAGGGGACCCCTGCTAACAGGAGCCGAAATATCGCTCGAATAAAATCAGCTGACGTAGCCATTTAGCGCAGTAATTGCTGCTATGCTATTTATAGCGGATTAAAATTAGATTGACAGATAAATAATTCGATCGTTTGGTTGAAAGCACAATGACAAATCCTTACCTTCGGCGACCGGGAAAGCCCCTTCTTCTTCATCCTTCGTATGCGGCGTGACGCCTTCCACGCTAATCAGCGCTTCCAACATTGGCTCAACAATATCAGTCATATGGGGAACCATAGACTCCTTCATGACCACTGAAACTGAGGCAAAGAGGCCAAACGAAACTTTGCGAAGATCTGGGTCATCACGGGTTCTCATAAGGTTCAACGTGAAGTTTATGCACTCGCTAGCAATTGGGAGGAAAGTTGCCTCCCCAATCGTCCGGGCGATGGCAGCCAAAGAATCTAGTACAAATAAGAAATCATTACTCAAAACATTTGTAGCAACTGAGTAAGGTTGGAGTTTATGTGTGTAGCCTAGCGGTGATGAATTACCAATTACAATAAGATTAAATGTTAAATTTTAATGATAGAAAAAATGATAGATAAATGTTAAATTTAAATGACAGAAGTGAATGATAAAAATAAAGATTGTTTTATATTAGGAAGTATAGGGTATAAGTACCCTTAGAGAAAAAAGTAAAAGTTTAAAGTAAATTAGATCAGAAGAGAATGTTTGTTGAAAAGTTTTGAAAATAGAGGGAAGTCATATTTTGAATATTAAAAAAAAACAAAAAAAACATTCATTTATTTATAACTGGAAAAAGAGGTTAAGCCGACGCTTCTCTCCCTACCAAACACACCATCCACCGTTTACAACACTACACTTTGCACGACTACAACCAACGGCTCCTACTGCAAGACCGGAAAGGTCTTATTATTCGAAAGTTGGGTGTTACATGATTTTGTTTGGTAGTTGTTTGTTGTTGTATATGTATGTATACGGCCTGAAAAATGTCTTTAAATACAGTCATTCATTCATATACAGTTTCCTATTTGTATTTCGCTGTGTTTCCCAAAAGCCACACAAAGCACAAAAAGGTGCCTTGCAAGACACCCTCTTGTACAAAATATCTCCCCAAGTGTTATATGATCAGACCAGAACTGAAGTTGATATCCATTCTTTATAAGCATTAATATTAATTCTTGATAGGCATTCCTGTAAAACGCTTTATTTTGTATTACTCCGCTGCAGCTACGAATAAGCGGATCGCAAAGGAATAAATAAATCCAAGCCGAATCTAAGTATTTGGGAATCTGCCTTAAAGGACCCCTCTTGCTTATTCTGCTTTTTACAAAATACATAGCTCCCATACAGAATTATAAGCTTCTAAAATCCCCACCTTTCTCCATTGTTTCGTTTTGTGCCTATGAAATTTTAGCGCTTTTTTGGCCTTGCCGAGTTTTGCCCGTCACACAACGAAACGTTTGCCGGGATCATCAACGTCTGCTGACAACTCTTTCACACACAAGGATCTGAGAAGCTTTTGTTTATTACTTGATTTATCTGCTTAGTTTTCACACTTATTAACCACGGCGCGATCAGTTTTCAAATGTTTTGCGTCCAGGCGCCGCGTCGGAGAGCAGGAAGGCTGGACATAGTCAACAGGCGCTAACAAGAAAATCGCTAATTTCTGATGGAAAGTAATAGTATTTTCGAAAATGTTTTTTTCTGATCCAATTCATAGGGAAAAGATTATTTCTAGTAAGAGTTGTGCTTTAAGCTAAATGCCCACAGAACGCGAACGTTATTCACTTCAATTTTGGAATTCTCGACCCGAGCATGAACTGCGACTGACTGCGAGAGGGTTGAAACGGAAGCGATGCGGGAATTGGCTCAATCCCCACTTACAACCTGATCTTTTTTCGATTAAGGTTCTCCGTGCAGACCAGTATTCAACAACTGTAATTTTCACATATTTTTGTTATTTCCTTCCTTTTTCTAACAATTCAGTCTTTTATGGTTAAAAGTTAATAGTAGCCTATAGTCACTCGCTGTAAGACGTGGAAAAAATCTGAAAGAAGTTAACACGGCACGAAGCTACTTTCCCACGGCAGAAGATTCGCCCGCGAGAATATGCGGTCTGTGAGCGTTCAGTCAATGAATAACTTTATTAATCCATATAAAAAATGGCACAAGGCTATCTCGTCAATCACACAACCTTTAAAATGCTCTTGCATTTCGCTGTTTTCACAGCCGCAATGAAAACGTAAATGGTCTGCTAGCCTCTGAAATCTTCCTCTTTACACAACCTTGTCAATTAATTTTATTCGCATTTTTCGCTTTTCAGCGTTCTCCGAGATTTTTCAGGGTTGCCACTCAGTAGCTTTAGTGTTTTCTTTACCAATAATAAACAATTTCCTTCCGATCTTCGAACCGTTTTCGATGGATGTTGGACACAGGAACTTCCGGACTAGTGCTTCCACAGTGTGGGGATTGGCTTAATACAGTTCAGCGCTCCAAGCTGACTAGTTTCTATTAGTCCCCCATTGCCTCATAACCAACCCTTGTGTAGACATAAGGGCGATTCTGGCGGTCTGGAAAGCTCCGCGAGCTTATGCGCCGGCTGTTCTTGCGACTTCGCTAAAAGTCGCTTCGCTTTCCAGAGCTGTTCTCGTGCTCCGCTAGTTCCCGCCAGCACTTGGAAAGCGAATCCACTTCGCGAGTGGAAAGTGATTTCGGAAAGTCACCGAGAAGTTTTAAAGGCGCAACGACTTTTTGCTTGTTCTTGCGCTCGGCGGTTTCTCGCTTTGCTTTTCGGAAATCGAATCCAAGAGATCGCCAGAACCACCCTATAGTAAAAAGTCGGATCCATAGGGTAATGGGTCACTTTCACTTTCTGCTGCTGAGACATATACAAAGCCTCAATTACCTGTGACACAGATGACAGGTTTTCCACCACAAATCTGTTCGGAACCTACCGAAAAGGACTACTACCCTCACTCACGTTTCAGTCCATCTTATCAAGAGGATCAAAAGAAAATGGAGGAAAGAAAGAAGCAAAAAAACAAGAAACGACTGAATAATATAAACAAGACCAAAGGTTCCGATGGGATCCCAAAATTTCAATATTTGATCCAGACAATTAGGTTTTGTCTTCGCCAGACTCCTTGATAATTTTTACTCTTAAAATTTAGAAACAAATTAAGGCCGAAAACCAAATTCAGATATGGATTCAGCATGCGTGTTTACCCCTATAAGCCGATCGAAACGATCCTGCCTTACTTCTGCCAATTTTCCGGTTTCGGTTAAATTCCGGAACTTATGTCCAGCGAAAAAATAAAGCTCAAAAACGAATTCAGCGTATCTCCTTACCCCTACATTCAACATCAAATCAACTTCAAATACAAATTTTAACTTATAACAAATTTTCCAGTTCCAACCGGATTCCGGACGAACTAAATGTCCGGCTAGGAAATTATTGTCATGTGCAGATCTTACCCCTAAATCGGACATCTAATCAATTACAAATACAAATTTTGCTTTTAACAGATTGGGCCGGATTCCGGGCGAAGATAGCCTACGTGTCCGGCTAAAAAACGATTTTCACATAAGTGTTCAGCATGTCTTCTTACCCCCAAATCAAACATCTAATCAACGTCAAACAAAACTTTTAGTTTTAACAAACTTTCCGGTTTTGGACGGATTCCGGAAGAACTATTTCCGGCGAGAAAACGGTTTTCATATTCGTGTTCAGCATGTCTTCTTGCCCCTTTATCGACTATCTCATTAGCTGTTTAATTTTTTTTTGTTTGTCCCTTAATTTGAACCCCTTCGACCACCCCTAAATGTAGGGCTATATACAGGGTTCCGTTTTTGCCGGCTAAAATTGATTTTTACCATACCGGCGGTTTTAATCGGCTTTTACTAATAAAAACCGATTTTTGCCGGCTAAAACTGGCTAAAATCAAATCGCACTGATCTTTTCTACGTATCAATCTTTACTGTTGTTTTCCGACTATTTTTCAACGAGGTGTAGAGCTAATGCTTGTTCTCCAGCTCTGCCCATCTAGTTCTGCAGGTTTAGAACGCCTGTTCTCGAGCCTGAAGATTATACATACTGACCTTCGTAAGAGACTCACCGTGGAGAAGGCTGAAAAGCTATTGTTCTCTTATCGTAGCCTGGAAAAGGCAGCCTTCTCAAAGGCAGTTCCACCAAGAAAAACAAGACCAAAGGTTCCGATGGGATCCCAAAAATTCAATATCTGATCCAGACAATTAGGTTCGTCTTCGCCAGATCCAGTCTTCGCCAGGCCAAACAGCTAATCATTAAGAAATCCAAGCTCAGATATGGATTCAGCATGTCCGTTTACCTCTATAAGCCGATCGAAACGATCCTAGCTACTTCTGTGAATTTTGCGGTTCTGGCGAACTTCAAGAACTACTTGTCCGGCGAAAAACTAAAGCTCAAAAACGGATTCAGCGTATCTCCTTACCCCTATATCCAACATCTAATCAACTTCAAATAAAAATTTAACTTCTAACAAATTTTCCGGTTTCAGCCGGATTCCGGACGAACTATATGTCCAGCTAAAGAGTGATTGTCATATACGGATTCTGCATCTCTTCTTACCCCTAAATCTATCATCTAATCAACTTCAAATAAAACTTTTACTTTTAAATAATTTTCCGGTTTTAGCCGGATTCCGGGCGAACTACTTGTTCGGCGATAAAATGGTTTTCGTATTCTTGTTCAGCATGTCTTCTTATCCCAACATCAAACATCTAATCAACTTCAGATAAAACTTTAACTTCTAACAAACTTTCCGGTTTTGGCCGGATTCCGGGCGAACTACTTGTCCGGCGAGAAAATGGTTTTCATATTCGTGTTCAGCATGGCTTCTTACCCCAAAATCAAACATCTAATCAACTTCAAAGAAAGCTTTTACTTTTAACAAACTTTCCGGTTTTGGCCGGATTCCGGCCGAACTACTTGTCCGGCGTGAAAGTGGTTTTCATATTCTTGTTCAGCATGTCTTCTTACCCCATAATCGACTATCACATTAGCTGTTTCAAAATATTTTGCTTGTCCCTTAATTTGAACCCCCTCCCCCACCCCTAAATGTAGGGCTACAGGGCCCATCTACGAACTCGACCTTACTCTTGACCCAAAGAATGCTCACACCAAGTTTCATCAAAATATCTCATTCCCTTCGAGAGTTATCGTGCTTACAGACGGACGGACGGACGGACAGACGGACGGACAACTTTTGCGATGTCATAGGTAACCCTCCACTTACGTTTTGGGATCCCAAAAATCAGCCTTCTAGTGTGTGTGCAGGTGGGCACCAGGTACCAGGTTCATCGCTTGCACAACATTCTACAGGTTCAACCATTGGGGTTACCGACTCTGATTCGGAAAGTGCTGACGACATCATGTTGGGAGACCCCTGAACTAACGAGGAAGTTTTCGTTTTGTTTTACTATTGAAGTTGAATGTCTGCTCTATAGTTTGATTAGTGTGACTAAATGGACATTTAACCTTAGTTGGTTAATTTATTTCTGCCATATTCGAAGCTGATTTCGTTTTAGTGATAACAGTGCAATGAGGCAATTTTTTCTTTGAGAAATGCAACAAAGAAGTTTTACAGATTATTTTCGAATAAAGAAGTACTCTATATACGAGATCGCTGGGATCAGTTAATTAAGCTTGTTTGAGTTCTTCTAGGTTTCTTTAATACCTGAAAGAAGTATGACAGTCTTAAAATAGCGGAGTGCTACCAAAATCACATAGTAGCAGTTAGAAATTTGATTTTAGCCAGTTATTTGATTTTATCCATGCCACTTGATTTTAACCATACCGGCAGAAATCACCTTTTAGCCGGTATTAACCGGCTGGTATTTTAGCCACCCGGGAACCCTGGCTATATAGCCCATCTACGAACTCGACCTTTCCCTTGACCCATAGGATCCTTCCACCAAGTTTCATCAAAATATTTCATTCCCTTCGAGAGTTATCGTGCTTACAGACGGATGGATAGACGGACAACTTTTGCGATGTCATAGGTATATCCCTCCACTTACGTTTTGGGATCCCGAAAAGGGGATACTAGGGCATTCCACTCTTGGTACTCCCTCTCTAAGACAGAGAAAAAAACGCCTTTTCGCCAAACCTACTTACCCAATGCTTGCACCTGCAACTTGAACAGCTCTTCATCCTCTTTCTCGGTCACCAGGAAACTTCGAAGCATGGCCATGATCTGAGGGAAGTAGGGAACAAGACCCTCCTTGGTGGCGTTGGCTAAAAATAAGGGAAAATATTATAAATAAAGTAAACCATAAAATACAACTAGGCTACAGTGGTTTCCAATCATTCCGCCTAAGGTAGGGTAGACTGTTCCAGACGCTAGGACATACTGAACCACAAACAAAATATTAAACGGATATTTCATGAACTTTGCCCCAATCGTCCACATTTAACTCGATTAGGGTCACCCCAGCGTAGACTTGCGTCATTCTTCGGGAACTCCAACTGGAGTCCTAGACTTATAAACTAAATTGAATTCCAAAATTAATTTATGGTTTATTTGTCACGGTAATAGTCCCGTGTACAACATTCCGTCAACCATCCCATGACATACGGATGTGAACCGCTTACACGAATTTGCCTTCGGCGCGATCACTGATCTAAGATCGCCTAAAGTATTCAAGTCTTTATTTATGTACTAGAAATAATACAGCACTGGACAACTTGGTTTATTGGCATAGAAGGAGAACGCCTCTATCTGACTAATGTAGTGGTTTGCGAACTTTGTTCACAAGCCCTCTGTAGCTCAGTCGCCCTGTAGGCCGAACGTAGTGGGTTCAAATCTCGACTGAGGAGCACTTCTGTTGTTCAGTTCACTACTTAAAAATGCTTCAGGGAATGTTCTTTTCTATCCGGCAGACCAAAGGAAGATATGTCAGGTATAGAGACGTAATGTAAGGTCTTGCATGAACAACATTATGCTGTGGGCGTATCCCTTGTAGGCAAGTATGGATTTAGTATAGCCTACTTTGGAATATAGTAAAAATGTTTATATATATACTTTTTAGTAAACAAATAAAAACCATAAAACATTAGCGATTTGATGTTGACGTGGAGATGCATGAGTGGGCCCCATGCTTCTAAGCTCTTCTCTCTGTCATCCCCCCAGCACAACACAAGAGGAAACTCGAGGAAGCTGAACAAACCACCTGCCCTCACGCGTGTTCGACGAAATTTCTTCTCGTCAAGGGTGGTGAACGACTGGAACTCGTTAACGGACGAAACAGCCACTTCCGAGTCTTTGGCGACGTTCAAGTCTCGTCTGGACAAGGAGTGAGAGAAACAACCATGCAAATACCAATGGGATCATAAGTCCTGTTCGGATTATCCAACCAGAAAAGCAACCAGAAGCGAGCAAACAGATCCATCATGAAAAAAAAAAAAAAAAAAAAAAAAATGGACCTTAATCGCTCCTAAGTGCGAATTAAGGTACTTATAGCCCTAATTACCTGCTGCGCCAATAGAACTCAGAGCTAACTCCTTGAGAGCCATAGAATGGTCGGGTCCGAGGGCAACGAAAACCTTCTCCATCAGAAGAGGTAGGTGGGGAATCAGCTTGTCCTCCATAGTTTCACAGAACATTTCTAAGGCGTAGAAAAGACGATCCCAGCTCTTGTTTGTCGTGTTTAGTGTTGGAGCGGATGTCACTTGAGTTAAGTAAGCAAACAACACCTAGAAAAAATGACACAGTTGAGGAGAGCCGCGAATATTTTCACTTAATTTATTTTATTCGACTACTTTGCACACAAGGCCGTATCCAGGGGGGGGGGTTAGGGGGTTCGAACACCCCCCCCCCCCGAAACCCACAAAAGTGATAGTTTTTTGTGGGCTTTAACCTCTGATCTATGCCTTTTTTGTACTTTTTGTGGGTAAACCCCCCCCCCGAAATAAATTCCGCGGGCAAAACCCCCCCGAAATAAATTCCTGGATACGGCCCTGTTTGTACACCTTTCCTAACTTTTCGGCTTTGTTCAGAGTTTCTAGACAATGTTTAACTTGTGCTGCATGTTCATAAGTTTTAACAAGGGAGTAACGCGGTCGCAAATTAAAGGAGTTGCATCACTAGACCCCCCCCCCCCCACCCAAGACCCAAGATGAAGACACGACTCGATCCGACCTCTAGGTCATCTGGTGGCGCGGGTCGGAAGTGCACGACATGGGGAGGCTGGGATCATAGTTTGACTATGGATCTAACAAATTGTTTTTATTGTAGCAGGCACATGGAAAATGTGTAGAAAAATCAAACTAATTATTTGCATTATCGATTTCTTTGAGTATTTTGTTTTCTGTTTTTTCTTGTTAATTCCCGTAAGTCCAAAGAATTAAGGATATAAACCAGACCAAATAAACAAACCCCGTAAATTATACCAAATTCTTTATAACGATTTCTTAGAAATATGAAACTAAGCTAAATAATATTCAGCCTCGAGACCAAAAATTGTCAAACTAGCCGAGGGTTTCTACTTCTGACATATCTAAACGTCCACAGGGTGATATACTATACTTCGTTGTTTCAATCCTCTTACACGCCCCTCGATCTTCTCTAAGATTTTAGTATGTCTGACCCGCATCAGGAGATCAGTGAATATTTAATAAGTAATGGCCGGTTTGACGACCTTGTTTTCAAGAGTGAAAGTAATTTGTGGATAACCTTGGATACCATGAAGATTTTGGAGAAAACAAAGGTAACAGTGTGTTCGTAAATATTCGACCCATCGTAAAATGATAGTGTCTCCCACCTTCTCGGCCCACATGAATCAACTACTTTAAGCATTCATAATTTATATGCCACCAAGGCAAAAGTGCTTCTTTTAATCTTTTGAAGAAAAAAAATTTTGTTTGTCAAATGACCGCCGTATGAACAAGGATCATACAAATTACCGCGGATACATCACACTGAATAATACTTAAAAGACCCGTCGTATCTTAATTACTGATTAACTCGGCATCCTAATCGTTCTATTAATTCGAATTCCTGGTATTCCAGACTTCATCTGCAATGAACGTGTCCGAAAGCTTTCAGGACTGTAAATGCTGCATTCAATGCTGCATTTTTATTTTATTTTTCGTCCGAAAGCTCTTACCTTATATGCAGCATTAAATGCAGCATTTACAGCACTAAAAGCTTTCGGACACGTTCTTTATTTCTTCTCTGACACTTCTAATTCCGAAATTTAGCCTTAATCGCCAGCTCCCCAGTTTCTTCTTGAAAATTCAGCGTAAAATTTAGCATCTTCGCTGAATTTTTCGATGAATTTTATGCTGAATTAATGCTGCATTAACTGAGCGAAAATTTAAGTCCGAAAGCGAAATGCTGCATAAAATGCTGAATTAATTCAGCATTTTCGTTCGTTTCCGAGCTTTCGGACACGCTCAATGTTTGTCCACGTTATGTTTGCCGTTAGGGCTAGACCGATTTATGCATTCAACATGTTCAGCGCTTTTCGAGCCAGATCAGGGTCCCGTGTATCGCTTCCGATGAGCTGATCGGTCAGCAATCCCGGTTTTGCAAGTTTCTCCACGTTTCTCATCACAACCAAGGGAGGTGCGCGAGGTTGAAAACAACCGTGACGGGTTCGTAATCTTTGAGAAACCCAGCAGGCTTTCAAAGAAGTCACGTGTGTTCGAATATGGGAAAATGTTATCAGACTTCTGACAGTGTAGAGTAATGGCTATTTTTATTTATAAAATGAAAACTCAACTATCGAATCCCCAAACTGCCAACATGCCACTGGCATGCGGCTACTGCCGCAGACTTCAATTTGACCGGATTCATTTAAAGGACATCTGAATGAAGAGTACCAAGTATCATCCCTATCCGTATGACTTCCGTTAACATTGCCTGCAGAAAACCCAATCCAAATACGCAATAGTGTTTCCAAGCTATGATTTTTGCTCCATTTTGCATCTGTCCATAATTCAGTACTGAACAATTTTAGAAATGAACAAATATCTCCAATCAACCCTTCTTCTGGAATTTTTTTTAACCAGTTAAGCCCAAACGTATATCTAGAAGAAATTCCAATACGATCCGGCCAGCGCTTTACAAGATTTGAATGAATTGCGCTTTTTGTCTGCGAGTCTGCATGTGCAAACCTCCAGAAACGAACATCCCTATTTTGAAAACGTCACGCTCAGCAGAAGAATACTCTCCGTGGCCATGTCTGTAAATGCATTCTCCATGGTGTGTTAAAGTATAGTTTTATTGTTCAGGTGTCCTTTAAGAGATAGTGAAATCACTTACCGGCAGCAGCAGATCCGCATACTTCGAGATGTCGGGCTGCAGATACTCGCTGAACTGTCCAACTGCAAATAATGCTGCATTTCTGACGGCCATTTCAGTATCTTGGATTCCTGCAGCTGCAACCTGAGCGAAGGTGTCCAAATGCTTGGAGCGGATGTACTCGGAGCAACCTTCGGCAACAACAGCCAGGGCGACGTACGCGCCTCGCTTCGCTCGCGGCTCCGCGCTCTTGAGCGATGCTTCAATAAGGGTGAGCTGTAAAACCAACCAAAGTAAATTGACTGTGGTGCCTTCAGAGGTTAGCTATTACACTGTCAGAAGTTTCATAACAGATAACACAAGCGCTTTTGTTTGTTTGTAAATCGCGCTCACCGGAATTCCGGAACCCTCCCTCTACCCCCCCCCCCCCCCACAGTGCCGGATCCGGTCCGGTCTTGTCAACTGCGTATCTTGAGCTTGTGCTTGTTCTTCCCACCAAGTTTAGCCCCGATCCGTCCAGTCTGAACATGTCACAAGATTTCCGGCTCCCCCCTCCAACTCCCCCCAAAGTCACCGGATCCGTTTCGGACTTGACATGTGACATCTGAGACATGAGTTCTTTCCGAATATTAAGTTTCATTAAGATCCGATCGCCCGTTCAAAAGTTGGACATTTCTCAAGATTCCGGATTTCCCCTCCCTCCACTCCCCCCACGATAGTCAAATCGGAGAAACGACTATTCTTAAGTAAAAATTTTTGAGTCCCTGCTATGCTTTCCAAGTTTCAACGTCCTAGCACATGACAATTGTGTAAGCATCTTAGCTCGGGATCACTGGAATTCCGGAACCCTCCCTCGAACTCCACCCACAGTGCTCGGATCCGGTCCAGCCTTGTCAACTATCAATCTGGGGCTTGTGCTTCCCACCAAGTTTCATCCCGATCCGTCCACTCTGAACTTGTCACAAGATTTACGGTTGCCCCCCCCAACTCCCCCCAAAGTCACCGGATCCGTTTCGGACTTGACATGTGAAATCTGAGACACGAGGTCTTTCCAAATATCAAGTTTCATTAAGATCCGATTCCCCGTTCCAAAGTTAGACATACGTCAATATTCCGGATTCCCCCTCCCTCCACTCCCCCCACGGTGGTCGGATCGGGGGAGTGACTATTTCCAAGTTAGTTCGGTTGGGTCCCTAATACGCCTGCCAAGTTTCATCGTCCTAGCACATCTGGAAGTACCCAAACTCGCGATCACCGGACTGACCGACCGACAGACCGACCGACGGAAAAGTGATCGGTATATGGCACTTGGCCGGAAGGCAAGTGCCATAAAAAATAGTGATAAGTAATGAAAATAAAACTTCTCGGGGTATAGACTAACCGCTGGACTACAAATGTTAAAACTCTTCTCGAAGTAGTACATCCCCAAAGAAGACCTTCAAATTTATATTTCCTTCGTCAGACTTCTCACCCAATATGCATCTAATTGGCATTACATCTTGAGAACAGATCAAATCCGTTGTATTGAAAACATAAATTATTATCATTATTATTTATTTATCACCCACAACTACAAGAGACAAGTAGTACAAGTGGAGTAAACTATAAAAAGAAAAAGAACTTCAACTAAACACTATCCTCTTCAACCAAAAACTGAATAAGACCGTGATCAGGGCCTATTTTACAAAATGCGTCCACAGACAAGAGGCCACTTATGATTATTCTGAGGGGTTACCCATCCCCGGTATCTCATGTACACCCTTTCCCGGCACCGACCGAAATCGTATGTACCGGCACCGGTGCCGGCCATAAATTAGGCGAATCATCTTTCAAACGCTTCTAAAAATGCTTATTTTGATGTTTTAACACGCGGCAACCGGTGCCGGCACCGACTGGGCCGGTACTTGCTGTACACTAAAATCGACAGTGAGCAACCCATCGGATTATCCACTAAAGTGTCCATCCACAATCGGTGCCGGCAACGTCTGACACCAGCCGGCACTGGTTGCCACGTGTTAGAACATTAAACACGCATGTTTAGAAGCTAAATATTTCTTCAGCCCAAGCTGACTGCGAATCATATTTGACAGTGCAAAACGGATAAGTCAGCTGAAATTTACTGGAGCTATATTTCGGCCCTTCTTGGCAAGGGTCCTCTTCAGAAACGTTTGAAAGAAGAATAGCCTAATTTATGTACCGGTGCCGGCACCGATGATTTCGGTCGGTGCCGTGATAGGGCGTACAGCATGTGCCGGTGAGTTGAGAACCCCTCGCTTACTCTCTCCTTCTTTCCGCTTATCAACCATTTCTTGCACCGTGGACTCCTACCCCCGCCGTACTCTAGGGAAAAGAGGAGAGCCCCAAGGGCGACAGCTTCAAAAATCCCCAAAACTGAACCAGTCCGAGCTAGAACCAACCGGTGTTAACTGTATCATTTTGGTACATTTAAAAATATGAACTGAAAAAATTCGATTTTTTTTTTTTTTACCTGCGTTAGGGAAAACGGACTTGGCGAGCAGACAGAGATTTTGTTTTATGTTATGCATAGTTAAATTCGGGATCCAAGAATCTTATCAAATTCTCGATATGATAAGGCCATGAAATCATCCTTCATCGTTTCCATGGTGTAGCGGTTATCACGTCTGCCTAACACGCAGAAGGTCCCCAGTTCGATCCTGGGTGGAAACAAACTTTTGCTTTTTCACACTCTTGAAAACTGGGCTTGATTTTTTATTTAAAACCCAAAATAGGAATGCAGCAGGTGTGTGACGAAATACGATATGTTTCGAAATCCGTCCTGGGATCCAGTGTGAGAGGTTCCACATTTTGGACTTTTTCTTTTTGTACGCCCAATAGGATTTGCATATTAGCCCCAATCGGAAATTCGGCCGGGAAATTTAATTTCGGAAGCTTATTTTGGCGTCGGCGAGGGGTTGCCCACTCCCCGGCACCCGTGCCGGCTATAAATTAGGCGATTCCGTTTCTAAACATGCTGATTTTTAGTGTTCTCTAACACATCCTACCGGGCACCGCGGCACCGGCACCGCACTTCCTGTACACTAAAATCGAGAGTGGGCAATCCTCGAGCGTCGGATGACCCCACACAGGAAATCCGGCAGGAAAACTCAGGTAGCGTTCCAGCGACTTATCATCAGTTATACGATCGTTACTATTCTTGTTATTATTGCCGTTCCAGAGCCCGCCGTAATAGGTAAATTGGCTCCTCCCACTTATTATTTTCGTTCCTCGACTGTTACGATCGTTACAATTTACTTACGATGCTCTGCCATCGGTTCTGCAGGAACTCCCGTATGAGTGATGACGTATGTTCGCGTTGTTATTATTTTCGTTCCAGAGAGGGTGATAACTACCACAATACGGCGCTCGCCCCTCCTCTTATCATCGTAACTTGTAATAACTTCACTGGAACGCTACCTCAATTTCGGACGCTTATTCTGGCATCGTCTGTGAAGAAACTGTCTGTGTGCTTAAACTCGTGTGTACCTGTTTTCCGACATGACACGACAGGAAAATTCACTATAGTTCCGGAAAACATCAGTATTTTGGCACTAAATGTTCCTTCAGCCCAAGGTCTGACTGTAGGCTAAACGGACGCCAAACGAACCAGTGACCACAGGTTCGTATTTCTAGCTCGAGCTCGAGTTTAATACTAGGGATCAATCGAGATTAATACTAGCCCTGGAATCCAAATTTTATATTTTTATTTATGTTTTTTATATTTTTTATATTTCTTCTCTAAATGTGATTTTTCAAAACAACCTTTTCTTTACAACCTACGTCTACTGGCAGAAATGAAAGATAGGACAGTCGGGCGCGAGAGCCATCTGTCTTCATTACGGAATGTGCCGAGGACCTAGATGTCACTGGCACAAGTAGTTCCAGAACCGGGTTTTGATTAAAATGTTCGTCGTAAAGTCGGTATATTGGCCGTTCGACGCTACACTTCAAATGATGAGAAGCGGATTTTTATTTTAATAAAGATATGGTTCAACTACAGGAGCGCAATTTCTTCTTTGGAATCAAGACTCATTGTGTAAAACTGCATAGCGTCAAAACAGATCAGAACTCGGAGATTTCTCTTCAGTACAAAGCTATAGTAACGAAGAATGAGCAATAGACTGGGACTGATGAAAGACTACAATAGATCTTATTTCTTTTTAGCTAGTTACAATCTGTTCGTGATCAAGAATATTTCTCTCTTAACATATCTTTTCGCCAACAAACAAAGAACGATTCGCAACACTGGATCTTATGTAACAAATGCATGTGGAAAAGCAAAACAGAGTGGGGGAAAACTGATTTTATAATCTGCATTTTTATGCCAAATGTCCTGAAAAATGTGTAGTGTCCTGAGAATTTGTTGAGGCGAAAGCCTTTTTGCTGCAATTGTATTATAGTAGTATTATTATGCCTGCAGTTTGAACATTCTGCTGTATGCAGGGTTGCCACGGGTAGCACAAAAGTTCTACTTTGCAGGAAGTTGAACCGAACTTCGAAAGACCACGGTTGTTCTCTGACGACTGTAACAGAGCTCTCTTTACATAGCCGACGTTAATTTTTAGTTGTTTTGCACATAATGAGTTTCAAATTGTTTCAACTTCTTTTTAAATAGAACTTTATTCAGGAAAATAATACTTATTCGGATCTTTAGCAGCGCGAAAGTTTTTAGAGATGTGTAACTATCCTTTTGAATTGCGTAAGAGATCTCACAGGAGCCGAAAGAATATGAATTCCTAGAACCACGGAAGACAGGTTTCTATCTTTGACTTAAATCAACACGACGGCAGAATTTTGCGGAACGTAACGCCACGGGTAATAATTATAAAAAAAAGTTAAAGGACACCTGAATGAAGAGCACCAAGTATCATCCCTATCTGTATGGCTTCCGTTAACATTGCCTGCAGAAAACCCAATCCAAATACGAAATAGTGTTTCCAAGCTATGATTTTTTCTCCATTTTGCACCTGTCCTTATTTCAGTACCGACCAGTTTTAGAAATGAACAAATGTCTCCAATCAACCCTTCTTCTTCTTCAGTTGACTATCTCATTCAGAGCGGAGCGGACGCTCTCCGGAGAGATTCATTTCACCGTGTTGTGAAATTGTGCGAAATAGACTGGCTCTGTTATTTGAGATCGACTGAAAGGAGTTAATTATTGGATGCTATGCTGTATTGGATGTAAGAGTACGGTGGTGAACACGTGCAGGCCTCCACGGTCCACTGGGCCACCCTGCAAGAGCGGTGATTGCCAACGTCATCCGTGGGCCTGCCCACTTCAAGATAAGTCTCATTTGGTTTTTCCTGCTCACACTAATCATGTCGTACAAGCAATTTGATCTTGCGCTGGCAAAATTTGCAGGCTATCCATTGTGGCCTGTACGAATTCTACAAATTACGAAAAAGGAAGGAAAGCGAACAAGCTATTTGATCTTCTGTTACGGGGATCATAACGAGCAGATGGTTTCAGAGATTAATCTTGTATCGTATGAGGACAATGTCGCTGAAGCTTCTACTAAAACTACGAAGAATGTGAAACACGCTTTTGATGAACTTGAGCGTTTTCCCGAGATTTACAGGTCGACTTCGAAAGCATTTGCTGCACTAAAAGTACCCGATGAAGCTGCTGCATTACCCGGTGCACAGTCTGCCTTATTTGCACGAATTTCTGCCACTGAACAGGAGCTAGAGAAAACTAGAGAATCTATGGTTTCAGAGATAACTCGTCAGGTCTCTGCAAAGTGTGGCGGGACAGCGCAATCTGGTCTTAAAGACTCGGCTGAGGCTATAATTAGTGAGTTGTACAATTCTGTATCACTGGAGTTCAACCCCATCTTAGACAGCATTGAGCGAGAGCTGAAAGCGTGTAGAATGCAAACTCTTAATCTGGAGAATCGAATTGAAAAAATCGAAGTCAAGCTGGACGATATTGATCAAGAAAATATCTTGGACAGTCTTGTTTTCAACGGTCTGAAACAAAAGCCAGGAGTTGACCTTAAAACGACGGTGCTCAATGTCCTTTCGACACAGATGGGTGTTACTGGTTTATCTTCTGGTGAATTATCAAGTGTTTTCCGGTTTAGAATGAATGGGCCTCATACCGCTAGTGACAAAGTTGCCCCAGTATTAGTGCGATTTGCTAGCAAAGAAGTTGCTCGAAAAGTTTTCTCAGAGAAGTCTAAACTAGCTGGTTCGGGCATCTTTGTGTCGGAATCCCTTACAAAGCGACGTCGTGATTTGCTAAATGCCGCAAGGGATCGGTTCGGTGTCAAACATGTATGGACTGACCGCGGCAACATACTAGTGAAGTTGCCAGGTGAACCGGCTGCGCGGAAAATAAGATCCCTTGCTGAATGCGTCTGAATTAGCAATTATTATTATTTAAAAGAAAAAAAATTGTCGATTTTTGGTCTCCCATTTTTTTCTTTTTTTTTTCTCATTTAGATAGATTTGTTTTGCTTCATGTATTCATTTACTCTCGTTGCGTCTATATTGAATGATTTAATGAGCCGACCTTTTCGTCTTGAACAGGTTTTGTCGGCACCAATAGCAACTGATATGGAACCGTGTATTAACCAAGTTAGACTTCAACAGTTGAGGAACAGTGCTTATGTTCAAAGTTCGCAGTTAAACCCCGCCGAAGCCGATTCTCTGCGTTTATGTGCCTGGAATTGCCACCTTACTACTGGTTATGAGGATGTGCTGCAATTTCTCTCTGATTCTCAAGGAAAAATTAGTTTTATTGGTATTTGTGAAAGTTTTTTTAGTCAGGACCACTCTCTCTCATTGTATTCTTTTCCAGACTATAATTTGGAGACTAAAAACCGGACGTTACTTCATAGAGGGGGAATTGCGTGTTTGATTTCTAAGTCGTTGACATACCAAGTAAGAAATGATATTGATGTTTGGATAGAGGGTAAGTTTGAAAGTTTTAGTCTTGAATTAGATATGGGAAGTAGTAAATTTTTGATTAGTGTTGTGTATAAGCCACCGAGTGCTAGCTGGGATGAATTTGAGCGTGGTTTTGATCAACTTGCGCGTGCGGTGTCTCGGACAGGTTTGGATTTTATTTGTATGGGTGATTTCAACTTTGATCTGCTTTCACTGAATGGAGTGAATCTTGATTTTTTCAATCTGATGGTTGCTCATGATCTTTTCCCCCTAGCGAATATTCCAACACGTGTAACGAGTCATTCAGCCACCCTCATTGATAATATTTTTGTTGGTTCTAAGTATCTGGACCGTAGTTATGCTGATGTGGCTCTATACCCTTGTTCGGACCATTTCCCAGTCGTCGGAGCGGTACCTTGTGGCCGAATAAAAAGAAATGAAATAAAAAAAGTGAAGACTCGGTCGTTAAAAAAAGTGAATTTACAGAGGTTTGGTGAAGAATTGAGTAGCATCGATTTTCGTGAGATTATGGATATGAAAGATGACGCTTCTGGTGCATTTGATCGCATGATGGGGATCGTACAGCCTATTTATGATAAGACTTGCCCAGTGAAATTGTTGAAACCACGTAAGGGTGAGCCCAGGAAGCCCTGGATAACCAAGGAAATTCTCGAAGCGTCTGATTTAAGAAATCAAGTGTATGTGGATTATTTAAATAGTGAATGTGCCAAGAAACTGGAAGAATTCAAAATAATACGCAATAAAGTAAACTCGATGAGAAGAAAAGCTAAAAAAGAATACTTCGCGAACCAATTGAGTTTAAATAAGGATAATGCGAAAGGAACTTGGAAGGTTATTAATGACCTATTGGGAAAGAAGAAAGAAGCTCCACCCAAGTCGCTGCTGATTCAAGGAGAAGTTGTTAATGATGAAACGAGTATCACGAATAAATTTGCTGAGTTTTTTTCAAGTATTGGTCAGAATGTACAGGCGGAAGGGTTAGTGAATTTTAATAATGATTTATTGGAAGATGAGTTTGTGGATGATAGAGGAATGGGAAATGAAATTGAATTTCAGCCGTGTACTGGAGATGAAATTCTGAAGGTTGTGAAAACAATCAAATCGAATTCAGCAGGAACAGATGGCATTAATCTGAAGACTTTCAAGTCAGTGATGTGTTATTTACTACCATGTCTCGTCCACATAATCAATCTTTCCCTCCAAACCGGTGTATTCCCTGATGCGCTTAAAAGGGCCAAAGTCATCCCCCTTCACAAAGGTGGTTCTAAGCTAGATATTGAAAATTATAGACCCATATCAATCCTACCCCTGTTTTCAAAAATATTTGAAAAAATTGTGCATAAAAGGCTTTATGATCACCTTATGAAAACGGGGATGTTAAGTGAAACCCAGTTCGGCTTTAGGAAAGGTCACTCGACGTCGGACGCCGTGCATTCCCTTTGTGATACTGTAAATAAATGCTTTGAACGTGGTGAAATCCCTTTGACTATTTTTATTGATTTTAGAAAAGCGTTCGATACAGTGGATTTTAAAATTCTACTTAAACGTCTACAATCCCTTGGAGTTCGTGGTAACTATCTGAAGTGGTTTGATAGTTTTCTAAGTGGTAGATCTATTCCAGTCGTATTAAATGATGTGCTTTCCTCTCCTTTTCAAGTGAAGTGTGGTGTACCTCAGGGGTCTGTTTTGGGACCACTTCTGTACCTTGTGTATGTTGATTCAATGCGTTTCTACTTACCTGAGTGTTTTATTACGACTTTTGCGGATGATACTGCTTTAACTGTGTCTAGTCGATCCATTGATGATTTGTTGTTGAAAGTAAATAGGGTCTTAAAGTCATTTTATGTATTTACAAGTTTGAGCCTTTTGTCACTGAACGTTAAAAAAACAAATTTTATGATTTTTAGGCGAGTTGGTAAGCCTCCAAGTGTTGATAGAGAGATATTTTTTAATGGTAGGCCTTTGGCACAGGTGCATGAAGTGCGGTATTTGGGCTTCCAGCTTGATTGCAATTTATCTTGGAAGAACCATAATGATCTTGTTGCAGCTAAAGTTGCTAGAGGTCTGGGAATTTTGCGTCGATTAAAGCATGTTTTACCATTATCAGTTCTTTTATTATTGTATCATACTATTGTTGCGCCTTATATTTCTTATGGTTGTGTCCTTTGGTCTAGTAATTTCTACGCAAATTTTAAAAGAGTGCAGATTCTACAAAATAAAACAGTACGTCTTCTTGGTAATTATGTAGAAAAAGTGAATGATACCGCGTCATGCTTTAAGAAATTACGAGTGCTTAACATTGGTCAGATTCGCGATTATCAAGCTGCTGTTTTTGCGTATCGATGCTGGAATGATGTTTGTCCTGCAGTTTTTACCGATTTTTTTCGCGTAAATCGTTCACTCCACAGGTATGCGACTAGAGAGGCGGATAATTTTATTGTTGAGTACCGAGACACCACACGTGCAGGTTTCGGCATTAGGTATTTAGCTCCGGCTATTTGGAATGATATACCAGCTGGCATTCGGGAGGCTGAACACATTGGGTCATTTAAAGTAAAACTTAAAAAACATTTATTGGGAGAGGGGAGATAATTTTATTTTTTTTTATTTTTCAGATTTTGGTATTAAAGGTTAAATGAGTGAGAGTGTTTTTGTCTTTTCTTTCTTTCTTTCTTTTTTTTTTTTTAATGAAATTTGTTAAAGGTTGAGAGTCAGAGGATTGCAGCCGTCCATCATCAGGCTATTTGAGCCTTCCCCGGGCGGTTGTGTGATTATATAGTCTATTTTATAATTAGTTGTAAATAAAGCAAGTCAAAGTCAAAGTCTTCTGGAATATTTTTTAACCAGTTAATCCCAAACGTATATCTAGAAGAAATTCCAATACGATTCGGCCAGCGCTGTACAAGATTTGAATGAATTGCGCTTTTTGTCTTGGAGTCTGCATGTGCAAACCTCCAGAAACGAATGTCCCTATTTTGAAAACGTCACGCTCAGGAGAAGAATGCTCTCCGTGGCCATGTCTGTAAATGCATTCTCCATGGTGTGTTCAAGTATGGTTTCATTGTTCAGGTGTCCTTTAAATAAAACATGAATAAAGTAAAGTAGTTTTTTTGCTAAATTAACAAAACAATGCGACTGCACTCTGTTACTGCCTAGGAGCCCTGGATCCGGGCCTGATATATGGTGCGTTTCGACGCCCGTATTTTACGGAACGTGACGCCATGGACGTTGTCTGTGTAGAACGAAGGGTAAAAAAAAATGAACCGAAGCAGATAAAGAAGAAGAAACTCACCAGGGGTGGCATAAGCTTGTCAGGGGGCATATTCAGGGCCAGGAAGTTCAAGGCCTGGCTCGCCATGACAGAGAGAGTTTCCGCCTGTTCAAAGTCTTCGTCTTGGTCGTCAGGGTAATCTTCAGTGGCCATACAGACAAAGAGAGTGTTGAGGATGGGCTGTAGGAGCTTCAGTTTAAGGATGCTCTGAAAACAAGAAAATGTGACAGAAGAGAACGCATAAGCTGAACCCTTGGTTAATCGCAGGCGCCTTCAGGCGATTCAAAGTCAAAGTGACTAACCGTGTTTTCGCAAAAAGTCGAACGCCACTCAGGTTGGCCCACAACCCGTTTTGTTCGTATATTTTTTTTCTTTGGTTTAGTCTGATTTTGGAGACGGGGTTTTGGGGTGTACTGTTGTTTTTTGTTGGGTGTTCTGACCAGGATCCAAGTAAGTGCATATTTTTTCTTCCTCTTTTCTTCTTTTTCCTTAAAGTATAACCGAAAAGGACTAGGATAGGACAATCTAGTTACCCATCACCTATTCACTTAAATTGGCTTGAAGACCCGCTGAAAATGAGTTACTTCGTTTTTCCGCTATTCACGAATAACCGATTTTCAAATAGTGGAATTTCCGTGTGATTTGTGGTGCCTCTATGCGCTTGTATTTCTGCTGTATGCCTTACGAGAAAGATTTACCAATTTTTTTGTGTTCAGGCACTAAGCAATTTTCACCAATCGCACCACTGCCCACTGAAAAGCCGCATTTGTGTTGAGATTAAAATTTCCCGCGTCATAACAGAATTTACGCCGTGGGGACGGCTGGAGATATTCTGAGCCTCATAACTAGAGCAGATAGTGGAAAATCAAAAAAACCCTTTGCAAAATCCAAATAATTCAGTGTATCCAGTTAAATGACATACAAATGAGTTGGCTTTTCAGTTAAACTTTAAGAGTTATGAAGGTTAATTTCTCAAGGGGGTTAGTTAAACCTGTAAACAAGTGTAAACTTCTGGAGGGTGTTGTAGTTAATCACCAGCGGTTCGGCCATATATGAGGCCCGCTTCCAAACGTACTGATCTTAATGTTCCAACACCTGGCAATCAGTGCCGGCACCCGGCACTTGCTCTAGCATAAAGTCGAAATTGGGCAACCACTCGCTAAAACTCGTACACTTTTCAAGGGATGTTACCTTCTTCTTGGTCCTGGCGAGACATCCAATATAATGAATCGCCTTATTTCTAAGGCTCTCTTCCAATTCCTTGTTCCTAATGATCTCCAGACACATTTCCGTCAGGGGTTTCAGATGTGGGACAATGAGGCTTAACTCGCTTTCAAGCAAGACTTCCCAGAGCTCCATAACCTCTGCAGCTCGGTCTTCCTCGGTCACGACCAGCGCCTTCGTCAGGTTCAGCATAGCAGGCAAAAGGGGTTGGATTTTGTTCTGGAACGAAGAAAAACTTGGATCAGGAAAGAATTAATGAATTAATGTATTTATTGCCAAAATAGCCCGTGGGCCACGGCAGAAACAAAAAAAAATAAAAGCAACACTCGTGAGATTCGACATAAACAACAAAACAGAAAACCCTTACCCCTCAAAACGCCTTCGATGCTTCACAGCCAGCTTGAGGACCCCCCCCCCCCCGAGGCGACAAAATTTTCTTCCCCATCCTTTCCCGCCTAAAAATCTTCCTGCTCAGTCTAATCCAAATTTCTTCCATTCTAATCCATAGCCGGGATTAGATTGGACCGTTACCGCGGAGGAGGGTGAGAGTTGAGACGTTCTGCAACTAAATTTAAAGGAAGGTTCAAGGTTCTTTAGACGAACGGAAGATGAAATAGTTTACTGAAGCATTAGGTGAAGAAAGGCGATTGCTTTTCAGCGAAATAAGCTAGGATTCCACCGCTCCAAACAAAACTGGATCGATTTTCTCGGCTGTGACTGCCCGGGTTTCCATACGGAGGAGCGAAATCCGACAAGCGGGGCGGAAACCGCTTTCTTAGGAAACGTAGCTTTAGAGCCGGACTCGGCTTTGCCAAAAGAAATCAGCATAACTGCCAGGTTTCACAATTCCATCAAAGTCACTAATTGCACCAGGAATACTATAACAGTACACTACATCAATCCCTCCGAATCACAAACCCACGGCAACAAGAATCTCGCCCGGATTACTACAACAGCGGCGCCTGACTTACACCATGTATCAGGGAAACCAGCATCCTCTTCGCATGACCTGACCTCAAATCGGAAATGATGATCGAAAAATCCTGGACTGCTACTAAACCAAGAATTCAAACAAGTTTAAAAAGCTGCAAACTTCCAATAAGAATGCTTTTATCCCCAACATGACAATGACGACAGACAGAAAATGTTAAACGATTAGATACTCAGAATTATTCCTAAAATCAAAATCCCCCCCCCCCCAAAAAAAAAGGTTATACACGAGTGTTGTGGGATATACCTGCCATTTAAAAATGGCAGTTCGAGAGAATGCACTATAAAAAAGAGGGGCACCCGAATGGATCCGGGCTGGAATGACACAGCGAGAAAATTCTTACCACGGATTCGGATCCCACGTACGGAATCAGGTTGATCAAAGCCTTTGCTGCATAATAGGCCGAGTCCGTCTGTGGCTCCTGCAGAGCCTTGTCAAAAGCATGTCGGAAACTTCCGAAGTTTTTCAAAACCATTTCCGGAGCGCTGTCCGAAACGATGCTCACCAGATGCATGCCAATCTGGAAAAAGGTAAATAAATAAACTGACAGAAATACAACGGCGTAAGACAGTCTGGGAATCACGGCATGCTTGTTGGTCATTTTAAGCTGAAAACATGGAATTTGAATCCGCTGTACAACTGGAGTCGATTCGGCTTCTTCACTACAAGACTCTAGTCGGATTACATGGAAACACTCGCACTCGGTTGTAAGATGTGAATTAGCAATGCATTCCAGGCTTGAGCAGATTTTGAGCGTTTTGTCTCAACATAATTCCGAGGGGTTACCCGCTCCCCGGCACCTACTGTACACCCTATCCCGGCATCGACCGAAATCAGCGGTCTGGCACCGGTGCCGTACATAAAGTGGGTGATTTTGCTTCTAAACCTGCTGATTTTAACTTTCTAACGCGTGGCAACAGGTGCCGGCACTGGCTGGGCACCGCGACACCGGGCACTTGCTGTATACTAAAATCAAGAGTGGTCAACCCCCCTGCACATAAATCAACAGAAACTTGAATTGTGACAGAAATTACAACGGCTTCGGATTAAAAACTGTCTGGGACTAAGGCAGAGTAAACAACACTATGCTTTCCATGCTTTGCAAACGGGCCATACTTGTAGTGCTGCCAACTACGCTTGCGGCATTTAAAGCGAGGCAAACTTGCGTGTTTAGGAGTTTCTCGTAAAGCAAAGATACGGTCTACACACACCAAAGAGGTTGTATCATTTTTTTGCAATATTCAGAATATGAAGTTATTGGAGCTAGCGCTGGTGCACGACTGATTGAGTTTCAGTAGGGACTTTCATTACCGCTAATGGTGCTAGTGTCACTGCTATTCCAGTGTGTGTCACCTTTTTCGAGTGTTGCGCTACTCCCTAGTGTTAGTTTGCTCTGGACTGCGGGCGAGCTTAATGGTCATGCTCAGATCCGAGACGAAAATTTTCGATAGGAAACACATTCAGCGTCAGATAACTGCAGGTACCCGCTATGGTTTAGGGCAGGATGATGTTTGCCACCCCTTATGATGGAAGCAGCTGCCATTTAATATTTTCATAATAGCCACAATAAAGGCTTTTTTAATCCAAACTGACGAGAGAGAAAAATAAAGGAAAAAGGCTCGGGCTTCACTACCCAGACGCCCCAGAATCTGGGGTCCGGATTATGTGAAGACGGTCCCAATTCCCAAACAGAAATCAAATCCAATGTCTTTTCAGCAGTCCACTTTTGGGTATTTTTCAGCACTTCTGTCATTTTCCTAGATTTTACCACCTCAGCACAATAATTTATCCAAGTCAAATGAAAACTACTTTCAAATTCCCGTTTCTTTTCACCCAGAATCCGGGAATCTGGTAGATTTTTCTACCAGATTCCCGGACGCGTCCGGGGTGTTTTCAGATCGTGTCAGGTCTGTCTTCACTACCCATACCGATACCGACGAAAACGGAACCCAGAATCCCGACGAAAAATCTGGGTAATGAAGCCCGACCTTCAGAATTCGCAGACTTCGATCCATCTGTACCAATAAAAGTAACAGACTACAAACAGAACAAAAAATACCTCTTTCTGATGTTGTTGTTGACTGCCAATTAGGTCTTTAATAAAGTTAGGCAGGCGTGGCCAGTTGTCTCCGTCATGTCGGCAGATGGTCCCAACAAGCTGAGACATGGACAGTCGGACAGACTTTTCTTGCTCATTCAGAAGGGCATCAAGGATCCCATCTTTTAAGCTTAAACGCAAAGACAATCCGTCAGAAAAAAATACAAGACGAAACATGTACATACTTAAACCACTGGGGACAAATTAAACATTCTGTAAAAGACGAACGTTCACCCTCAAATATATACGTAAATTAATAAATATTTCATGGAGGGGTATGGTCGAGCCAAATCGGTTCCTATACCATACATATGCTTAAAGTTTAACTGAAAAGCCAACTTATTTTTGTGTCATTTAGTTGAATACACTGAATTATTTGGATTCTGCAAAGGGATTTTTTTGTTTTCCACTATCTGCTCTAGTTATGACGTTCAGAATATCTGCGGCTGTCCCCACAGCGAAAATTCTACTATGACGCGGGAAATTTTTATCTAAACACAAAAAAGGCTTTTCAGTGGGCTGTGGCGATATTGGTGAAGATTGCTTAGTGCCTGAACAAAAAAAAAGTCATAAATCTTTCTTGTAAGGCATACAACAAATTAGAGGTACTACAAATCACACGGAAATTCTACTATTTGAAAATCGATTATTCCTGAATAGCGGAACAACCAAGTAACGTAATTTCAGCGGGTCTTCAAGCCAATTTAAGTGAATCAGTGATGGGTAACTAGATTGTCCTATCCTAGTCCTTTTCGGTTAAACTTTAACGGAAAAGGGCTGGGATAGGACAATCACTTATTCACTTAAATTGGCTTGAAGACCCGCTGAAAATGCGTTACTTCGTTGTTCCGCTGTTCACGAATAATCGATTTTCAAATAGTGGAAATTCCTTGTGATTTATGGTACTGAATTTTTGTTGTATGCTTTACGAGAAAGATTTATGATTTTTTTTTTGTTCAGGCACTAAGCAATCTTCACCAATCTCACCACTGCCCACTGAAAAGCTGCGTTTGTGTTGAGATTAAAATTTCCCGCGTCATAGTAGAATTTACGTTGTGGGGACGGCCGCAGACATTCTGAACGTCATAACTAGAGCAGATAGTGGAAAATAAAAAAATCCCTTTGCAGAAACCAAATAATTCAGTGTGTTCAATTAGATGACACAAAAATAAATTGGCTTTTCAGTTAAACTTTAAACGTCTGCTGTAAAGCAATCCTCCCTGTTAAAGCGGGGCTTCACCTTCAAAATGTTTCTATCGGAATCCAAATAACCGTTTTCGTCCAGGATTCCAGGTGGATCCGGAAGACGAAGCCAGGACAAAAATGTCTGAAGGTCCAGGGTGTTGGACACCTTAGATTCCGGAATCTGGAAGTGTGTCATAGAGGCAACGTGTCAAAGACACAATAAATAAATAAATGAATGAGGTACGAGAAATAGGAAGTGTGACTGACAATCATCCCATCCATAAAAATATTTTCTCTTCCGAAAAGCTGGCGAAAAAGCTCCCTCGCAAGGTAGCTACTGCGGGTGAAAAGATGCAGCCAATCAAATGTGCCCACCAGAGGTTCGCAAAGGGTTCTGTCTCTTCTTTTCTAAATTTGTATAACGAAGAGTAAGCTGAGCTGTTAGTGAAATTTATTATGTTATTTGTGATTGTTCTACATACATAGGCCTATTATGATTTATGTGTGTGTTCATGGGTTATAACTTTTCTCGAACAGGTGTGTAATGTATATCTTCCTATGACCCACGGTCACTTATATTACGATAAACTTCACAATGAAAACGCCACGGAAAATCTAGCCAATCACATTTCAGAATTAGTCATAACAGCCTGCTGGAGAGGTTGTTATTTGTCATATCACCCTCCCCGGAGGTTGTTATGACTAATTCTGAAACGTGATTGGCTGGATTATTTTCAGCCCCGAAAAGCGGAAATTCTGTTCGAAAAAGTTATAATAGTTAACATACCTCCATCTCGACTGATATCGGAATCACAAGCTCGACGGCCATTTCAAAATATCAACCTCGCCTTCGGCTCGGCTGATATTTTCCATAACCTGCCTCGCCTTCGGCTCGGACAGGTTATTTTCAATGTCCATCTCGCTGTTATTTTCCGGTATCAGCCTCGATGTCTGAAGTTAACCTTTAGTATCTATCACGATACCAGACAAGTTTGGCGTACGGCAAGACAAGTTTTTGCCGAATAAAAAGATTTATTCATCATCTATCTAAATGACATATTTCGAATAAAGATCTCTGAAAGAAATTCACTATCTAAAGAACACTCACCTTTTCTGGAGAGGGGCCTTTAGCTTTACCCAGTTTTTGTTCTTTTTAAGTCGATTCCTAACAAGGACAATGGCATACTGACGAATCTGAGAGTTGCCACTGGTGGATCCTAGCTGACACAGAACAGGGATAATCTGTGGATGTTTAAATGCTTCACGCAGCTCGAGGGTGCCCTGTAAATCATAAATTATATACGTCAACATACTAGATGGTAAATAAGCTAAACCGTTAATTTCTGTCTATCTTAAAATGTTACTATACAATGCTCTTCTCTTGCCTATGCTCTGATGGCAGCAACTCGGGGAAAACAGCAAATATTCATTCAGCCTAAGCTGATTGCTATTGGGAAAACAGTCGAGGCTACACAAAAAATGCATAAAAGTCAAACTAACTGCATCTTTCTGAACATCAATTATTCAAGTAGTCTCAAGACAGCTCAAAAGATTTCATTTTGTTTCCCTTTGTCGGTAGGAGAAATATCCTTTATTAGGCTTCTCGGGAGTCCAATAGATCAACGCACCTTTTAGACAGACTAGAGATAGTGCTGTCCCTTTGACAAAGGAAAGACGTAGATCTATTTCATGCAACAGCTGGATATGGCCATTCTTTACTTGGTGCTCTTTCATCAAATCAGATTCTTACTTGCTGGTGATTGTTCTTACGCTTGCTTGTGTTCTTGTTTTTTGGGATCCCGAAACGAAAGCGACGGGATACCTATGACTTCGAAAAGTTGTCCGTCCGTCTGTCTGTTAGCACGATATCTTTCGAAGATATCCTTTGGATCAAAGTACAGGTCAAGCTCGTAGATGGGCCCCATAGCTATATATTTAGGAGTGGGGGAGGAGCTTCAAATTAAAGGGCGATTTTTTTTTTTTAAAGCTAATGAGACAGTCGATTTATGGCTAAGGAGACACGCTGAATCCGAATATGACATTTAATTGTTTCTCGCTGGACAAGTAGTTCACCCGGAATCCGGCAAAAACCGGAAAGTTTGTGAAAAGTGTAAGTTTAATCTGAAGTTAATTAGAGGTTCGATTCAGTGGTAAGGAGACATGTTGAACCCAATATGAAAATTACTATTTCGCCGGACAAGTAGTTCGTCCGGAATCCAGACAAAACCTGAAATTCAGCATGAAGTTTTAAAACCCAATGATACACAGTCCATATAGGGTGAGCAGACATGCTGTTGCAGCTTTCGAACCTACTAAAGATAAACGAAAAGTGTATGTGATCAGTTTAGTCATCTCCAAAAGTTTCTAGTTTTCAGTTTCTACAACCCTCAGTAAAATGTGCGAAGCAGCGGTTCTGTCAACTCCAAATGCGACGAGGATGGGCTATGGGAAAATCGTTTCGAACAGAGCCAGGTACAACCGACGAGGTCTAGCAAAAATCTACACAAGTTTTTGCTCCTCTTCTGTGCTTTTCCTCGCTGGTTTGTACCAAATTCTAAGGAAAAAATATACCAGTCGAATGCGTTCATATTTTTTCAAATATCTCCGTTTTCTTTTGTACCTTCCTCGTCGCATGCGCAATCACCGGATCATGGAGAAGTTTTTTGTTTGGACCCAACTATTAAGCTAAAAGAAATAAGTGAACATCTTCTGCCTCCATCCAACCGCCTTCCCGCCCATTGCCCAATGCGCCAGCTAATACAGTAAATTTATTGTTTTTTCGTGCTTAGCTGTGTATTTCTTGTTTTGCGTTTATTTATCTTTTGTTGTTGTTGTTGATTTTGTTGTACCCTCTGTATTTATTGTTAAGCGTTCATTTCCCTTTTTTTATGTATGTACTGTGCAAATGCCTTAAATAGGCTGCATGTAATAAATTCATTCGTTCATTCAAAATCCGATTCGACATTTACTGGATCAAAAAGGCAGAATGCATTCGACAACTGTCTGGTGAACAATCCAATAAAAGTCGTGACCAATTTTCGGAAAAAACAGGTGGCGATACCAATCTTTACCCTACCTCTTCATTCATACAAGGAGAAACCTTATGGTACATTTACACGCTGCGTAAATCCGAGCGTATTTTGAAAAACGTCCGTATTTTACGCAAGTATTTGGGCTTGAAAAGATCTCTAGCAATTAGTGTTGTAAATGGTAAAATTGGTCACGGTAAAATTCGGTATTTTACGTATTTTACCGTAATTTTACGGACCACCGTAAAATTTGTATTTTACATATTTTACCAATTTTACTGTTTTACGTAATTTACGTATTTTACCGGTATTTTACGTAATTTACCCGTATTTTAGTGTCATTTTTACACATGATGACAGGCAAAACCCCCCAGGGCCTCCAGGGAGGACTAGGAAACCGGTTTTCAAACATCATTTTACGAATTTACCATATTTCACTGACAAAAAGCAAAACTACCCAGGGACTCCAGGGACCAGGGCGGCATCAGAAAGCGAAGCATGAGTGTGACATCTGATTTTTAAAGGGAGAACACCATGAATGGAAGGGCGGAATTTGTAAGAAAGTGACAGTAGTACCAATTGCGCAGGTCTGCTCTGACATGTTTTATGGGCAAGAAGTGCTATGTTGTATTTTAACTTAATTTAGCCTAATTAGTGTTTAGTCATGTGTTACTGTGTTGCTACCTGCAGTATGCAGGGCCATGAAGCAAATGTCCAAAGAAAAGGAAATAATGCACAGAGATTAGGCGAATATACCTTAGACTACTACTGACAGTCCTAGACACACAGTCTTATAGGATCAACAGGTTGATGTGGTTACCGACTCCATGACAGCAAGATTTGTCTAGCTCGATACGGGGTAAGGAAAAGAGAACGGAACAGTTAAGGGACCAGGAACAGTCCAGGGACTCCATGACAGCAAGATTTGTTTAGCTCGATACGGGGTAATAAGAAGAGAACGGAACAGTTAGGCATTTCTTCCAGTTACTCCTCAAGTCACCTTGAGCTATTTTATTACTTTATTACTTCGATCAAGGTGTTAATGTCGCTTTTCTTATTTGTATTTGGAACTAAACGGAAAAGTAAATTCTCTGAAGTTCCTCAAAATCAATTTTGCCAGCTGCAAATAATGCAATAGTCTCAATCCAGGTCTGAATCCTGTGAGCTACTCTAAAACATCAATTTTACCCTATATTTTCCATGGAATACCTTATTTTACCCTATTTCACCAATTTTACCTATTTTACCTTATTTTACCAATTTTACTACCGAGTTTTTATTTTACGGTAATCTTACAACACTACTAGCAATACGGACGTATTTGAGAAATCGGTCCGTTTTATAGACAATAGAAACCTTTTCTAGCTCAAATACGTGCGTAAAATACGCTCGGATTTTACGCAGCGTTTAAATGCACCATTATCGCGTTGGTGAAGAAATTCGCATTTGTCTTTGTTTAGTCTACAGATGGCGGAGGGAGAGTGGGGCCCGGTTGCGTGTACAATGTCTCCTAGGTCTTAGTCTTGGCAGTCGTTTCGTGGGCTCGAAGCGGTTGAGATATTTGGTTCAAACTTAGTATGGGGATCCACTGGATCAAAGTACAGGCCAAGTTCGTAGATGGGTCCTGTACTTCTATATTTAGAGGTGGGGGAGGGGGTTTCAAACTAAGGGTTAGAAAAATACGTTTTTAAGCTAAATCAATAGTCGTTTAGGGGTAAGGAGGCATGCTGAAGCCATATCTGAACATTATTTTCTTGCTGGACAAATGGTTCACCCTGAAACTAGTGTTGGGCGATATTCGATACGATAATCGAAATATCGATATTATTGAAAAATATCGATATTGACTTTTCGGATATCGATATTTTCGATATTTGCATTTCGATGTGCAATCATTATATTACTCGCGATTTTGAGAATAAAAGAACGATAGGGATTTCAAACTTGAGTTCGATTAGGGAGGAGAAACCGACTGCGAAGGAAAAACGTGCACTGCACATGCGTAGTCTTTCTTGACAGAAATGTTTGATTTTGTTCTTTTAATCCAATTTCATTTTTGTTAATTTTTTTCCATGAAAAAAGTGTAGCCGTGTAAACAGTTTCAAGTACGCCGAATATCGGTTTGCGATAATCGAAATATCGATTATCTCGATTATCGAATTCAAAAATATCGAAATATCGATATTTCGATATTCTTCAATATCGTCCAACACTACCTGAAACCGACCGAAACCGGAAATTTGGTTTCACGCTCGAAGTCGATTCGATATCGGGTAAGGAGACATGCTGAATTCAATTTTAACTATATTTCCTTGACAGATAAGCTGGAAATTTTTTCGAAAACCCGGAAATTTGGATCAAAACGTTTGTCTCTCAATGTCACCAGCTCTTTTGCTCTGCATACAGTTCACAGGGATTACTGCTAAAAAAAACACAAGGAATTTGGTCAAAGTAAAAGACTTTTCTGATGTCGATTACAGATGAGATACTGGAGTAGACATGCATGCTGAATCCACATCTGAATTTGGTTTTCTCATCTGATCGTTGTTTTGGGCGTAAGTTGTCAAAATACACCAAAACCGTAACATTTTTCTTGTACATATTCTAACGGATGACTGTGGATGAATGGGAAAATGCTAAAGGGGTCTGGCAAAGACCGTAAATCTACAAGATTCGATTGTCTGGATCAAGAAGTCCAATACACGTTCAATTTTTGGGATCTCATCAAAACCTTTGGTTTTGCTATTTTTGTTGTTGTTCTGCAGGACATATACTGCCTTCTAGAAACAACCAGTTTGAGGACCAAACACAAGACAATAACTGACAAAAATGTTAGAAAGAAAAGAAGTTTGATCCAACTTCAATGAAAACAAAATCATGATCTAGATTCCTACTTCAGCTTGTGTCATCCCACTTGGTCTATGGCTTTGAAATAATGCGGGAAGAACTTGAACTACTTTAAATTTTATTTTCTTCCAGCCCTTCAGAACACTTCAGAACCATCCACCATTTTCAGCGTAGTCAGAAGAACTATCCAACAGAATATTTTTCTCAGCTAGAAGGTAAAGAACAACTCAACAAAGCAGTGACCAAACACCGGATCTTCAGCTTCAAAAGAAAGAAGGCATAAAACATTGCTCACCTGTTGAATAATAGAAGTGTCCGCCACAAGTAGCTTCGAAATAGTTGCCTCTAGTTGCTCTGTCATGACTCCAGACAAAGCTGAACCAGCCTAAAAACAAACTGTTCACACAACTGGTATATAATTAAACTGTGATATAAATATAAATAGGCTATTTGAATATCAAAATGTACATCTGTTAGTGTTACATCCTAAGTACATCCAGAAACACCCAAAACCGTATTTACCCCTTGCTTAAGATCTTATCAGGATAACTAGAAGGCCATGATTCACCAAGATTAAGAAAATGTGTTGTGGGATTCCTAGTGATACAAAGTAGGGTAAAGCATCAAAATTCTGACACATATTTATCTTCTTTTTATTCTTTGATGTTTCCAAGGACAGCATTGCCTTTATGGCTTCGAATGGCTTGAATGTTGAATGTTTTCTTCACCTCTCCTGGGGAAAAAAAATCTGGAAATTTTTTGCTGTCGAAATGAAAGCTTTCTTAGGTGGAAGGGACACCCCTGTGTTTTAGTAATCCAACATAGAACAACATATATTCAAATAATACATAAAACAGATGATTACAGCTTTGTTCCTTCCCAAACATTGACCCTGAAGATTGACAGCCTGATGAGGACCCTTGCCAAGACGAGCCAAAACATTGCTGCCAAAGCATCATAGCTGTCGTATCCGTTTCTGCATTATTTGAATATATGTTTCAAAGTCAGCTTGGGCTCAAGGAATATTCATGGAATAACCATCTATTCGACATTCACTAATGGTAAAACACAGTGGTCAAATACTTTTTCATATGCTTTTAGTCACGAACAGACTTAATCCAGTTGTCTGAACAGGTTTATGTTGTCGAACACGGATAAAATGCTATGTCTGAGTAAGTATTTTTTACATAAGTGTTCAAACATAAGTTATTGCCAGGCATTTCCAAACCAGTGTGACATTTTACTATTTATGCGACTTTGATGTACAGTAGAGGTATGCTTATGTGTATAGATGTAAAATTTCAATACCTCCATTTTATCTTACGAAAATTGCGAATATTCGTTGAAAAATTTTGAAAAATTAAAAAAAAACTGAAAAATAAGATGCTGAGCTCGAGTTTGTTGTTTCTACAAATTTTCATGAGTCAGATCACAACTGAGAAACTCACTAAAGATTATGCTTCTTCTCCCCCTCTCCCACCTACCAGAAGCATGTCCAACAACTAGGAACATTTCCAGGCTTGCTACAATTAAAACCTCGATATTTTATCCTAATTTCACCACATCAGCTTGAATGGAAGTAACATTTTCACTCACAGCCTTGAGTTTTAGGTGATTTAACTGCTGTCTGGATTACCAAATTTTGATGGGAAAAACTTTGTTTCTGCTGTTTCAACACAGAATTTTAGGAATGTAGACTATTTTCTATGTTGAAGACATTACCAAATGCAGTAAACGAATGAGTTTCTAGTCATGGAGTCGCCCATAACAAATATCGAACAGATCTCATAAGAAGTCCCCCTTAATGAAAGCGAGATTGGTCCAATGTTTCGCGTATGATTGGTTTCCTTTTCATTACTTTTCCACTTCTTATCTTATTGATTGCTATAGTGGACTTCCGATTTAAATAAAGAATATAGCCTACTCAAAATAAGGTCAAATGCATCACATTTAAGGAACCGTTCAGGTTAGGTCAAGCATTGTCATTCCGACTAAAGCTTACTGTTTAGGGTAGTTAAGGATATATTATTTCTGATTTAATGCTAATGTTCTCAAGTATAATCGATAGAAAAATCGAATTTGCAAGACTAACAAGAATTTAATATTTCAGATATGAAGCCGCAGGCCATGCCAATCACGTTTTTTTCGACCTACTAATTAAATGAAAGTAATCTTCTAAGACAAATATACCCATTCCTCTTTTTGCCTCGAATATCACGCTATAATTGGCTCTAAACGGAAGCCTTGACTGAGACTTTCCACCCAAATCCCGCGAAAATTGCATTTTTCTTGCAAAAATTCGCCATATTTTTCAATTTTTCAGTATTATTCAATTTTGCGAAATATTTCAATTTTTCAGAATATTCGCTATTCTCGGGAGGCGTCCGAATATTTCAATTTTGCGAATATTCGATTGACTTTTTCAATTGAAAAAATCACTTTTTACATCTATACTTATGTGAGCAGTTACTTTAATATGAACACAACAATTTTGGGCTAAATGGTAGACTGAAGATCCAAAATACCTGTACAGGTGTTTTCAGCTGCCCTTCTTACCTACTTTGGCTAGCTGGTAGTTAGCTTTAGACACAGCAAGTGCATGAAAATGGCAAAGTCCGAAGTCAACAAACCTTCACATATTCATACCTCTACTGTTTTAGCCGTCTGCAACAAAAACATAGACCTTTTCCCAGCAATTAACTGATTTACGGAACTGTTTCTAAACAGCTGAAAGTAAAATTTGGCCAAGTTTTGATTTGAATTTTCCATCGTCAAAAGTTTACAGCATTGCAGTAATTTAGCTACAACCAAGGCGTCCAAGGTTCAACCAAGCTATAGCCTAAATGAGCTCTGGATTATCTCAAATTTTAGATAGGTTATTCTATTTCATTTGCAAGTGCCCACACCTCACCATGACAAACAAGACTGAGTCTTTGATTTGGACTGTTCAACCAAGTTGTTCGAATTCTGATGTGTTTGAATTTCAAAGTTTTAACTTAAAATATCCTTCTTGGCACTTGCTCTTAAACATTATATTCTAACTGTTCAGCTTTAAGTTTCTGCTGAAAACATTTGTTTTTTCAACAATAGAGAGATTTCACCCTACCCAAAAAAAAAGGATATTTCTACACCGTCATCATCGGGATCATAACAAAGAAAATTAACATTAAGAGGTATAGGACTTTCAACTTTGAGACTAAATTACCGGCCTTTTATAGCTGCTGTGAGTCAGAGAGTTGTTGTAATCTGGTTGTAATTGTTATCTGGCTTCTTCTTGTTGGAATAATACAACTTTTGCAAATTAATGTTCTTTTTTATGAGAGTTTGAAGGCTTCAGAGTTTGTCAACAAAGACTGAGGCTTGCGTCCTATTGGTCGGTTGTGACACTCATTTCAAGGAACACGTCATAGTTGACCAATAGGACTCGCCTTCCTCTTTGTTTAGCCTACAAACTTTGAAGCCTTCAAACTCTCATAAAAAAGAACATTAATTTGTTGTATTATTTCAACAAGAAGAAGCCAGATAACAATTACAACAACTCTCTGACTCACAGCAGCTACCCAAGGCCGGTAATTTAGTCTCAAAGTCGAAAGTCCTATGCTTCCTACTAATGTTAATTTTTTGTGTTATTCTCCCGTCCGTTTTCTTCAGGTAGGGTGCATTCTATAACATTTTTCTGCTGAATAAAAGTTAGCCTAATTATCGGGAATTCTCTGATTCACAAAATCCACGTTTGCCTCACCCACACTGTTCAAAAATAGTGCCCAAAAAGTGATGCTTCTCTTCCACCTAATTCTTACACGGGTCCACACATCGATGAGTGGGACGACGATAGTCGCCGTCACTACGGATTGTCTGTCACCCCACTCATTCATGAGTGGAAGTTTCATCGCTATCCCACTCATCCATGAGTGGAAGCAAATGGAAAAACCAGGGAGTAGGAGAAAACAGCAAGAGTAGCCTAGTTGGAATAACTTAAGCTAGCAAACCATCTTCACAGCAAGGCCTTGTTCTGAGGATGCTTAGGCAAAAGCAACTTTAATTTAAGGTAGGCTATGCCTGTGTAGGTTGTGCTGCACATACTTGAGAAAAGTGGGGAATGATTTTAACCTGATCAGAAATCTGTTGTTGTCTTGCTCAGCCATTAGTGTAAGGTCATACCTTATTTGTAACCTCAAACTCTCTTAAGAGCTTTGCCGCATTCCAGAATGTAGCCCCAGGCCTGCCCCAGGCCTGGTGCAGGCACAGTCCTTGTTAAGAATTCCATGGGGTAGCCTAGCTAGTAAAGGCTTGCTTAGGCTATTTGAAGCAGATTTGAAGGCCATCTAATCTGTTGCAGAAGTAAACACAAAAATCGCAGCAGTATGTGCAGCAGCTTTACTCCAAAATACTTGCCAAAAGCATTCATTTAGCCTAGTAACAAACACCTAATGGTTTATAAGTTAAACACTTTATGAGATTCTTTTCTTTCGCCAGTGTGCAGCGTTCCTACCTGTCTAAATCTCTTTACCTTAGTTTCGGTTTTGCAGATCCCGTATCTGTTACCACAGTAACTGGATCTGCAAATAGTTGGTTTTCCAGTAACCGTGGTATCTGATATACGGTTGCACTGCGAAAATGACTTGCTGAAATTGCAATTTTCAAAGTCATAAAAAAAAAAAAATGATTTCCGGTTACGCATCACTAAGTGCTAAACTTCTTTCTCACCAATTGGAAAAATTTGATGAAAGTAAGATGACTTTTCAGATATCACAATCAGTTACCACGGTCGGACCGTGGTATCTGAATATCAGATACCACAATAACTGGCCAGATAATAATGGTGCAAAAAAGGTTGCTAAAAGGGGTAGCTGTTGACAGATACCAAGTTGGCTATTTTCCTGTTCTATTTGACTGTTAGATATAAGCAAGCAACAAAGGCAAGGTATGGACAAATTGAAAGAGTTATTCAAATAAGCATGCCCCTGCTGTACCAGCACTGTACTGTGCAGGTGCTATGCCCTTGCTCCAAGGCATTGTGAACCAGTTTGTGAGGACTCAGCTACTTTTTTGAGGCAAATCCTAACATTGGAGCTCTGTGCCAGAATTGAGGATTTTAATAGGACTGATAAGTGTGCATTTGAGCATGGTTACAAAACAGGGTTTCCTATACTATGTGATTTACATCACCACAGTCCCAAGGATTACTTGTATAACTTAATTTTATTCAGCCTAATTGCAATTCCCTTAATTCAGTTGACATTTTATTTAGTGGTTTAGGGTATCCCAGCATTAGGTGTAGCCTAACTGGTTGGCTATATGGTATGGGCTATTCAAAAGTGGGAGTACATTCTATGTGAGGCATAGCCTGTGTACAATTGACAGTTTTGCGGTAAACTAGAGGAGTCCTTTTTTGTGAACCAGTAAACCCCACACAGACAAGCAAACAATGATTTTCTTGTCAGCCTTCCATTTGAAACAGCCCCCAAAGATCATTTGCAAATCTCAAATATTTAAGAGGTACTACTGTTGTCACATTGTTGTTCCTTCTTTAAAAAAAGGTCAGCCCTACAGGCCTGGCATGGTTGTTTATTGGAACAGTGGTTTGGGGAAAGTCATGTTGACCCAGCTTGGTACACCAATGGAGGCTCATCTACCTGAAACTAGCACTACCAGAGCCAGAGCAAAGTGTCCCTGAAAGTCCCTTTAATTTGGTATATCTTTCAGAGCCAGATCAGGACCAAAGTAATGAAAATGCAGCACCAAGTTTGATAGAAGAAATATACCTCATAGCTGTTGCTTGAGCTCAGGAGATACTTCTCAAACTTTGAACAGACTCGAGGTCTTACCAGGTAGGCTACTAGTTACTACTGATGATTTTGTGCCTGAATAATTATTTCTTTTATGACAGGTTTAAGACTAGCTTTCTCTTTTAGGTTACTTGCTTGACTTGACTTGCTTGACATCATTCAAGTCAGCAAGGCTTTATGGATTATTATTTTATTTTTTAAATTGCGTGTGGCAGATAACAACAAGAAAGATATGCTTCTGTGATGCTTGGGGATAAGTAGATGCCTTAACCCTCATTTTGTAATATCACATTTTTCAGCTTTATCTCTGGGAGACTTGCTTGATCAAGGGATTTTGAGTCAGATCTGCAGGCTTCATTTGGCTTCATGCTATATTATCCTCTACAAAAAAACCTTTAACCCTGCCCATAACTGAATTGGGATACAACTTTAGGCGTCTTTTTGCCGTTCCCCGAAGACTCCACTTGAGGAGTCCCCGCGTTTTTGTTTGTCCTGGGGACTCACTCCCCGTATTCTCGCGAGTCCCCTCGGACGTGGAATACTCCGATTATTATCACCATCATCAACAAGGACTCCCTTTCAGATCGAAGGGGAATCAATTTTTGCTGGATTGGTGCAGTTTCAGCCCCAGAAACCCACTGGTTTGATCCCTAGACGTGCCACACTGTTTCCGATACCTCCCTCCAACTGCCCCTACCGCGGCCGAATCTGGCTCGGACTCGTGAATGGATCATCTAAAGCATCATCTCTCACTACCTATCAAGTTTCACTCGAATGTGAGCATTTTTCGGTAGATTCCGCCCCCCGCCCCCACCGTGGTCGGATCCGGTTCGGACAATAAAATGTGGCGTCTAGGGCATATGCTTACTCTATATTCCAGGTATCATTTAAATCGCTGCACTTGTTTGACCCCTATGCGAGCCACAAAATTTCCGGGACTCCCCCTACTGTGGCCGAATACGACTTAAAAACATAAAAGTCGCATCTCTGACATCTCATCTTCCCGTCGGAGCGTAGCCTATCCAATCCCTCGACTACAAGTGTTTCACGAGTTTGCCGATGCCCGCCTCCACCCCCCCACAAGTATCGGATCCGATCCGGACTTGACACATGGAACAACTGAGACGATATTTCTTTCCACTTGCCAAGTTTCATTCAAATCCGATCACCCGTTCAAAAGTTATGAATGCCACTAGATTCCGGATTCCCTATCCCTCCACTCCCTCCACGATGCTCGGTCGGGGAAACGAATATTCTCAAGTCAGTTTGTTCCAGTCCCTGATATGCCTGTCAAGCTTCATCGCCCTAGTACATCAGGAAGTAACGAACTCGCGGGATTGCCAGAAATCCGGACCCCCCAACTCCCCCACAATTTCCGGATCCGGTCCGGTTATGTCAATCACTTTCTAGGACTTGTTCTTCCCACCAAGTTTCATCCCAATCCCTCCACTCCAAGCGTTTCTCAATATTTCCGGCTCCCCCCTCCAGCTCCCCCCTCAAGCTCCCCCCAAAGTGGATCCGGTCCGGATTTTAATCGGGACGTCTGGCGCACGAGATCTTTCCAAATATCAAGTTTCATTAAGATGCGATCACCCGTTCAAAAGTTATAAATTCCTCAGTATTCCGGATTCCCCCTCCCTCCACTCCCCCTACGATGTTCGGATCGGGAAAGTGACTATTTCCAACTTACTCATTTGGGGTCCCTGGTTTGCCTGCCAAGTTTCGTCGCCCTAGCTTATGTGGAAGTGCCCGCACTAGCAAAACCCGGACCGACCGACGGACGGACAGAAATTGCGATCGCTGTATGGCCTTTGGCCAAGTGCCATAAAAACGAATAATCAGTTTTATTTAACTTCTATCAACCATCCATTCTCGTCCACGAGATACCAGATGTTTCCCAGAAATGGTCAGGTTTTGCATGAAACTTGGTGCTGTTGATTTAAGATAGGCTTACTGTAAGATGATCAATTTGTGTGTTTGAACGGATTCGATTAAGTATATGGGGTGCGTTTGGAGAGAGTGGCAGAAATGTTAGGTAGGTACTTAAAGAGATAACCCATGTGGAAGGTAGAAAGTACATATATTCCATGGGGCGCGTTGGGGTGGGGGAGGGTGGGGAGAAAGGTTGTGGCACGCCTAGGGATCTAACGAGTTAACCGACATGGAGATATTCCATGGGGTGCGTTGGAAGGGGGGGGGGCAGGAGTGTTTGACATGCATAGGTACCTAACAAGTGAACCGACTTGGAAGGTAGAAACCTCGCATGCCCTGGGTGATGTTTTTGGGATCTAGGCTGGATCCGACCTCCAGTCCGATGGGAAGCGCAGAGGGGCGCTACTGAACGTTTCCCTAAAATGCTAACGTTCGAGTGATGGGTTGTGACAGAAGGGGGGAACCATTCAGGAAGGAGTAGGAGGGGGTTCCCGTCGTTTCCAGGAGGTGCTCCGACTAGAGTGAAACCTGATGGTTGGTAGAGATGTCCCGAAATATTTGGTTTCACGCGTAGAGACCAAATCAGTGTGACAGTTCCAGAATTAAGTTTACCGTATCTACGTCTGTAACAAGTAAACTAAATAATAGAAATTACCAAATGTTCGTGTGTGATCAGTGATCATGTCAAACTAATTATGCCTTGTGGGTAATAATTTCCTTCGCAGACATCGTCATTTCCGGTCGTGCAGTCGCTGATAGTAGTGCAGAACAAGATTTTGATCAGTCTCTGCCCTTTGGAGAGCGCTGGTCATGTAGACCAAGGTCTTCTCCGTCAGTATCGTCCTAACAGTTTTCTTTTTCAGTCGGACAACTAAATTGGTATCCATATCTTACACTCAAGCGCAGTCGTTAAGCTTGTGGGACTCGTCCACTGTTGGCTCTTATCAGACGGAAATTGGACTTGGTGCTAGTGAAAGTTTTATCTGTCTTCAGTGCGTGAACGTAAACCCTTACGGTGGGAACACCAAGACTTCTGATCGCTGCAAGTCTATTTTTGTTAGACATGTTTCGGCTCGACTCACGATTAGTATACCGAACCGACAGCGCACTGTTATCAAGGATATGTTTAGCGCAATCTGTTTCCGTGGTAACTGTAGGCTAGTGGACCTGTTGTACGTGTGCGTACAACAGAAGCTGTACATAAGCTGTTATCGTTGAAGGTTAGATAGAAGAAGTCCTATAAAACTGGCATTAAAATGCTACTGCGGTCTTCGAGCTTTAAAGTTCGAGTGAAGGAGTTGAGCTGGTGTTGCAGCAGCCAGTTACCTTTTTTATCCTCTCTAAGTGTTTCCTTAACGGATCGACTCCGCTATGTTGCAGGGAAGAGTGGCAAAAAGGCATATACGTTGGCAGCAATGTAAGCTGGTGATAGACAAAATAAACTAAGAAATCTTCAGCACTGCTTCGAAGCATCAGCGACCAGTGGCGTTTTCTAGCTATTTTATAAACGAATTAGTATCTGAGTTCGGACTCGTTCACTTTTAGCTTGAGCGTAGTTACTGTCAATTGTCAAAGCAGTGTCGAGTTTCCCTAGTTCGTCCAACTTTATTTACTGTGTTGGGCTAGCCTGTGCTGTTCAGCTGAATGCGACGATCGTAGTAGGACTTGTATTAAGCCGTGCCCAAATTTACCGAAACTTACCAGGTTTAAGGTTTTGTTGCCTGTGGCTTAGTATTGAGATTCGAGTATTTGAATGGTTTGAAAAAATAGTAAAGCTTTGGAGGTATATATTTTTGTTTTACTCGTGCTTTAAGACGTGACTATTAGGTTATTAATATATTTGTTTTTGCCTGATTAGAAAAGATAAAGTGAAGGACATACAAAGAGTAGGCCTATCCTGTAAACACATACTAGCTTATACAACGAATTGAAATAGTATGTGTCTGGCGCAGACGCTTAAGGCTCTTGCTCGAGCATCTACTTCTGAAATGCGTACTTGTATGTTGGGTTTCATTATTTTTGTTTAGCTAGAACTCCATGAACTTTACAGAGCAGAAATTTAGCGTAAATTTTGTGTGGTGTAATATCAGTTGCTCTGTCCGAGTTTCCACTTTAGCGAGGACAATGAAATTTGGCACGCGTATAAAGGATCAGGCAGGCTTAAGCTTGAAAACGAACCTGCGAATTGTTACCAAATAAATATCAGTTGACCTGCCCACTTAGCGTGGTTAATTATAATTGGCTGAAGTTTTACATAGGGTTTATTTATTTTAGACCATTCTTTTAGCGTGTAACGACACGAAATATTAAGTTCAAAATGTATATCAACTCTCGCAAGTTGTGCTTTTTTGGCGCAGCGCTCGCAAGTTGACTGTTTTTAACGCAGCGCTCGATTGTGGTATCTTTTTTGTCACAAGTTGTCTCATTTAAAAAGAGAAGAAGCCAGGTATAAGGAGCAGTGTACACTCACTAAGAAATCCATTAGTGATTCAGGAGATATCAGTGTTAGAGTGTGTAGCAGATATGTTCAGTGTATGTGGAACTTCACTATTAAACGCAAGTGTGTTTATTAAACAATGCTTATTGAATGTACCTAGGACCACCGTTTGAATTCCCCTTTTAGAGTAACGAACCTAACCAGCCGCTCTGATTACTCCAGAAAACTGTTTTCGCAGCGAAAGATCCGAAGATGCAGCCAAGCGAACAACGTTTGGAAGATTGAATTAGTTAGGTGAAAAAGGAAAGGGAGACTGATGGAAAGGAATTATTTAAGGGGATATCTAGGAAATGTTGGAAAATAGCAAAATGGGCCATCGAGTACGGCATACCTAGTTACAGAGAGCTGCAATAGTGGGGCAAGTATTATCCACTTTCAGGACAAAACATACAACAAGACCAAAGGTTCCGATGGGATCCCGAAAATTCGATATTTGATCCAGACAATTAGGCTAGGTTTTGTCTTCGCGAGATCCAGTCTTTGCCAGACTCCTTGAACATTTTTACTCTTATAATTTAGAAACAGTTTAAGGCCAAATAGCTAATCATCTAAGAAGACCAAGTTCAGATATGGATTGAGCATGTGTGCAAATCCCTAGAAGCCGATCCAAACGATCCTGCCTTACTTCTGCGAATTTTCCAGTTTAGGCGAAATCCAGAACTACTTGTCCGGCGAAAAAAATAAAGCTCAAAAACGAATTCAGCATATCTCCTTACCACTATATCCAACATCTAATCAACTTCATATCAAAATTTAACTTTAAACAAATTTTCCGGTTTTAGCCGGATTCCGGAAGAACTATATATCCGGCTAAAAAATGATTGTCATATACGGATTCAGCATCTCTTCTTACCCCTAAATCGAACATATAATCAACTTCAAATAAAAATTTTACTTTTAACAAACTTTCCGGTTTTGGCCGGATTCCGGGCGAACTATTTGTCCGGCGAGAAAATGGTTTTCATATTCGTGTTCAGCATGCCTTCTTCCCCCTACACCGAACATCTTATCAACTTCAAATAAAATTTTTAATTTTAACAAACTTTCCGGTTTTGGCCGGATTCCGGGCGAACTACTTGTCCGGTGACAAAATGGTTTGCATATTCGTGATCACCATGTCTTCTTACCCCATAATCGATTATCACATTGGCTGTTTAAAAATATTTTGCTCCCTTAATTTGAACCCCCTCCCCCACCCCTAAATGTAGGGCTACGGAGCCCATCTACGAACTCGACCTTACTCTTGACCCAACGAATGCTCACACCAAGTTTCATCAAAATATCTCATTCCCTTCGATAGTTATCGTGCTCACAGACAGACAGACGGACGGACGGACAGACGGACAACTTTTGCGATGTCATAGGTATCCCTCCACTTACGTTTTGGGATCCCAAAAACGAGTTTACGGTAAGCCAAAGTCGTCTTGCTGAAATCGGATCTGTGGAAGTTAGCTTTTGCTCGAGATAGCGCCGGTTACCATCTAATTGCGGAAACCGGAAGCAGCCTATGAAAATGGAACATATTTGACAGTGCGAAGCGGATACGTCAGCTAAACTTTATTAGAGCTATATTTCGGCCCTTCTTGGCCAAGGTCCTCTTCAGGCTCAAAACCGCTCAAGTTGGGAAAACGAATTTGTGGAAACTGGAACCCTGAACGGGGCGGGGGCATCAATATAAGGGTGTAGCTTTTTCAATGATTTTCTGATCCTGAAACTCGTTGCATCTAAAGCGGCTGAAAGATTCTGAAGGGCTTTATGAAACTCGAACCCTGAAAGTGGGGGGGGGGGTATTCATCGGTATAAGTTTGTAGCTTCTCTAACCAATCTCGTTAGCTTCACTTTCTGTCAGTTCAAGTGCTGATGAGTGTTTTAGAAGCGAGTCACTGTCTTAGCAAGTTCATGCCTATTGTCGCTTCACTGACGGATCTGTTTTGAAAGGAAACGCGTAATCTAGAAATCGAAGAGATATTGTTTATTTTTGCCCCGTGGTCTGTCCTTGAGCCTTAGGAAGTGATCGCTTCTTGCGTTTTCCTTTTTCCTCCTCCCCCATTCTCATAAACTACGTTTTAGAAGTTCCATATACTGTCCTACACCACTTCTATACTCCGTCTACAACTTGTATACTGTGAGGCAGAAAGGATACTTTCCTGTGAGGCAGGAAAGTATCAGAAAATCATGTGTAAACGAGTGCTATACTATTAGGTTTATTTAAAGGCAAATCTCATGAAGTTTCATGGCTGCGCCATAGTAAAAAAAGCAAATTTCTATTTGCAAGCGCCATCTTTATTAGACTGACTGGGAGTTGCCGTCGTAACTAGATGGCGCTGTTTCCCGTACTATTTTGATGGCACCAACAATGAAGAATAAAACTGAGCAAATTAAACTGACTTTCGAGGAACTTTTTAACAAGCCAATTTTCTCCCTTTTCTGCGCGGGACTATCGCTTTCATCAGGACGGACAGGAGCCTCAAGCAGTAGTCCTTTCTCACCTGGCCGTGTGTATTCCCCCCTGCGGGTCTTCGTTTTGCACGCAGATTCTCACAGGAGATTTACGATACAATCTGTGGGCAAGAGGGCCAGGAGGCTGAAATATCGTAGCAGAAACTCGGGGGAAAGTTGTGGTATTCCAGTGTTTGCTATTCCTATTGCTATTCCCATTCAAGCGTAGTGAAACAGGTAGCACGCTCCTCCAGATCAACCTGATATGCAGCAGAAACCTAAAATGCCGCTTTAGTCTCTCTAGTACCACACTTTCGAAGGTGGTCTCTTCCACAAAGGGCAGACAATCAACTACAGAAACGTATATAAGGAGCAGAATCCAGGTTTTGAGGAAGCCACTGTTCCGTGTAGTACTGATTTTGCTCTACTTAACGAGTAAGTAAAGTAGCAGTTTGTTTCATTCTAGACTACAACTCCCTAGGAGATAGAGACCCCAAGAGTCCTCCACGATATCAGACCAGGCATCACTCCTCTTTCTTCAGAATCCCGTATCACATATGGATCACTGAAACTAGCAGGACAAGCTTTTATTGTACGAAATGTGACAATTGGGACCTACTCTAATATCTGTAAATTTGCAAACGCAGGGATGCACGTTTCCATCCAATGCAGACCACTAACCTCAATAGCGCACAGCCTTAACCGCGAATATAGCAAATCTTTTTTATTACATTCCACTATAAATGGCTTTCGCCTTTACAGATAGCGAAGAAAATTTGCAGCGAACGTCCGGCACAAACCTACCGCGCAGGAGAAAAAACATTTTCCACAATAAATCACTACATACACATGTACAGTACGATCCCACCTTAAACCACATCTTAGGTAAGACTCTTCAACGCTCCAACAATTCTGTTTGCAAAACTCAACTTGTACACATGCATATTTACTGCTGTAATAATCGCGGCTGGTAAGTTTTGACGCCTCAATCAAATCTCGTCAAAAATATCTGTGCGCAACGAAGCGAATACATAACTGGTCCAGACTTTCAGGGTAGGTTACATCACGTAGGTTTAGTAAAAACTCTGTAGCTCTCCTCTCAATTTTCTCACAGGCTTAATAATGCATTTGTAGTAGGTCATCGTTCAATAATCGGAACGGAAGAGCTAGCGAGTTGAACAGCCAGTGGAAACGATTCCTCTGGATTGAATGCAAAGTCTCATTACATTCCTTCGACTGCAAAAATGAAAAATTGCACTAATTATGTCACGACTAATCAACAATCACAAGGCTCCACATGACCGGTGACATTTTTTTAGCACGGCGGGCAGAGAGCTGACTTTATCTGATGCTGGCGAGGATGCTGGTTAATTCGTCTTGTATCACGTTATGCCACCTGAAAAAGACGAAAGGTCACCTTACAGCACAGTTTCACAGTTTACATAACGGTGCTTATCGGCCACCCAGTAGAACTATAAATGGTAATAACATAATATAAACTGTTCAGGAGATGGGCCTCAAAAGCCAACCGCAAGAAATGTAAGAATAAGTAAAATGCTGTAGGTATGAAATGGTTATGCATGCGGTACCGTACGAAAGGACCAACCACTCCTTCCGTTTATCCATAAATGAACCGAAGACGGGAAAAGTCAGCTAGAATGTGTAGATCTTGATCAAGTCTGTAGCTCAGCACCCCCTCTCTGGGAGACACACAAAATAGAGGTCGTTGAGGCTTATTGAAGCTCGTCGCGGCCTACCGCTGTCAGAAGGGCCCTGGTTGAGCAGTTACACCCCCTGATGCTGCAGGAACAATGACCATGAAGCCTCTGAATGTCGAACTTCTTCTGTTAGCGCTAAAAAATCGCGGTTTTTGCTTCTACTGAGTTCAGCTAAGCACAGGACTATAATGATACATGAAGGATAAGTAACATCTACCGTACCTTCTGCCATCTTTAGCCACGCCTGGAACATGACAGCTTGCATTCTCTAGACCCAGGGAAGTAGGCTTGATATAATGGCTTGTGTTGTTAAACGAAGCAAATCCAAATCCGGTAATGACGAAAACCGGCAACTTCTTAGATGAACCTATTGTAAAGCCTGGCGATTTGCAGTGATCGTTTCTTCTGGGCAGCAGACAAGACCCGACAGCATGCTGCAAAATCAAAATAAGGATTAGGCCAATCATTCAGAAACACCTTTTGTTTCAAACAGCTTTTGTCCGCTGCAACGTCCGCTGCTTTTCTACGACTTGAAGGTTCGGCTTTAAAGTAATATGCCATGCGGCATCTGCCTACATAGCTGTTCCATTTGCCGGTAACTTGAAAAACCACTAGAGCCAGATGGGTTTAACCTACTCATCTTATTTTGAAGGGAGATAAAACTGAAGTTTTATTAGAGCCAAACAAAATGCCAGAAGTACTTTAATCTATCTGAAATGAAAAGTGTCCCCAGTTCAATACCAGATGGTGGATAAAGTGCTCCTATACAATGGGGTAACCCAAGGAACTTACAAATATACAAGTTACTAATACCTTTTTATGGTCCCTTCAACTAACCTGCAATTATTCAAATTAAAGAATTTAGAAAAAATTTATTCATTAAGGTAAGCTACTATTATTGTAAAAAATATGTTCAATAATAACTACACACTTGACAATATCACAGTAATGATTATTGCCTGATTGATGAATCAGCTCAACTAGTCTGAATAACTGGTAGGGGCAACTTATACTAGACCCATGACACAACTTTCTAGATTTTTTTTTAATTGCAGGGTCTGGCAATATTGCTAAGTCAAATTAGCATCCTAAATCATGGACTAGTCTACTCTTCATTTCCAATTAATTTAACATCATATCAATTAACTAATTAGGTAATTATTCGGCCAACCCCAACCTATCCAAATAACTTTACAGTACAAATAACACTGCAATTACTTAATTAGTATTAGATTTGTTTAATTAATTGGTTGCCAACTTTTTGGCAGCACGTAGGTACTGGGTTCCCTGCAGAATCCGCGGGATTTTTTCATATTTTTCTCTCAGTTTTTCAGTAGTAGGCTTAATTCTGGACACGGTCACTGTGTCATACTACCTGCCAGTGGAGGGTAGTATGACACACCCTTGGTTCAGTACGACAAATCTTTAATTTCTGCATTTTCTTATTTTATTTCACTCAGAAACTTCTATAAAAATAAAAAAAACTTGGAGCCACGAGGAATGGTTCCTCACGGTTCCAAGGCGATTCCCCTCCCTCAACCCCCAAGGGTGACTAAACCCGAAAAATGATGGTTTCGCACACTATTATTGCATATTAGCCTATGAGTCTTAATACTTACAATACTGAAAGAAATAACAGAATCATCCAGATGCAATAGAAATCTTACATGTCAAAAGGTCAGTAGGATACTATTACATGTGTCACACAAGCAGACAACAAGTGTGTCATACTAACCGACTCCCCCATTTTTTTTTATGGGATCTGCATTTCCACCTAAATTGTGTGAATATCCATCAGTTTCTCAAATTTTCCTATGTTATAGCACCTTATCCACATGGGAGTTCATACAACAAAATTACTTTGAGGGTCAAAAAATATATTTTTTAGCATAAGTTCTAAGTGATTAAAGGACACCTGAATGGAGAGTACCAAGTATCATCCCCAGAGGCGTTACTAGCCAAAATGTTTGGGGGGGGGGCAAGGTATTTACCGACTGGCTGGTTATTTTTACCGACTATTTTTGCGGACAAAAACGACTGTTATTGAGAAAAAAACGACTGTGTTGACGAAATCGGCTAATTTTAAGAAAAAATCAACTATTTTTACCAAAAACCGACCGTTTATGATTGTTTTTAAGAAAAAACGACTATTTCCAAGAAAAAATCCACTGTTTTTACTAAAAATCGCGGTGCTTCGCGCTGACTCGGTTATTTTTACCGACTGGCCGACAGCATTGGGGGGGGGGGGGCGTCCCCCCTCCCCCCAGTAGTGACGGCTCTGATCATCCCTATCTGTATGACTTCCGTTAACATTGCCTGCAGAAAACCTAATCCAAATATGAAATAGTGTTTCCAAGCTATGATTTTTGATCCATTTTGCACCTGTCCTTATTTCAGTACCGAACAATTTTAGAAATAACAAATCTCTCCAATCAACCCTTCTTCTGGAATATTTTTTTAACCAGTTAAGCCCAAACGTATACTTAGAAGAAATTCCAATATGATCCGGCCAGCGCTGTACAAGATTTGAATGAATTGCTCCTATCTTTCCAATGAGAATTTTTAATTTCGCGCCATGCCAAGAGCGTAGGTCGGTTGGACGGAGCTGAGACCTCAGTCCACAGGCTGGTTAACCGACCGACGAAAGAACAGCTTATAAGGATTTAGGTCGGTTAACCGAAGAAAGAAAACGGCTTATAGAGAGAAATCTCGCAGGTCAGTTAACTGGATGACAGCAAAAAACGCAACTACTGTTACAGCCGTTGCTAATCTAGCATTAATTGAGCTTTTTGCTTCTCGCAACTTTTGCCTATTCTGTTTTCTTTGCAAGTGCCTGGACTTTGCTGGGACAAATAAAATAAGGAGTCTGATTCAGATCTGAATTGTTTGATCCACATTTTCAAATTTTGATGCTTACTTAACTGGTATTCACCCTTATTTAAAATCATAGCAACAAATGTAATTTCAATTCACGGTACCGTACATTAGGTGAATTAGGCCTGTCAGCCTGCCTGTACCATTTCAAATTAACCAGTAAGCCATCCATGACCACGCTCAGGTCAGGGATTACGACATGATTACGGTACTGTGCCTACTACACAGTCAAAATGTAGACATTAAAAACAGCAAACTCTAAATAGCCTCACCCAGAACAAGATTCATCTATCTCACAGTTAGGATCTACAACCTAACTCCTTGATAGGCTCTACAAACAGATACCAAGAATGAGCCATTGCCATTGAATAACCCAGCCATAGTCATCACTTTCATCATGACGCTCATGGTAGGACATATTTGAAAATTAGCGCCTAAGCCCTGCTGGGTCGTGACGACGGATTGTTATGCACCCCACTCATCCATGAGTGGGACTGTCACTAGTCATCCCACTCATCCATGAGTGGGCTCGGCGTAAGAGTTTCCTGTCTCTTCCTCTTCTTCAGAAAAATGAGGGTAAATTTGCTACGAAGTCTTGCCGAATCCACACTGCGTACATTGGAATTTGGCAGTACGGTTGTTAGCTTGTCGCAAAACAAAGGAACAAACTTGCAATTTTGAGAAACTGATTATCTTAGCTAGCTAGCCTATTTCTGTATTTTTAAAAAACTTACAATGTCTTACGCGTACCTGTTCAAGTATATTATAATTGGTGACACAGGTAAGTTGCAGCAGTTAGTTTTGAAGTCACTAAAAGGGTTATTTTGCTAGGCAGCTAGCAGGCAGCTAGGCTAATCCATCCTATTATTATAGTCTTATTTCATTCACAATCACATTGAATTCTCAGAAGTTTGATGATCTTCAATGTTCAACAAAGATGTGCTTCTGCATGCTAAAGCTTATTGGGACTGCACAGAAGCAGGGCTGCCAAATTGACACATTTTGCCGTTATGTGACACAATGTCAATGTCAACGGCACATTCATTCAAAAAGTTGACACAGTTTTGTCAATTTTGAATTGAGGAAGATGACACATTTTCAGTAGAAATGACACATTTCGAATATATAGTCTTTTTTTATAAATATTAGTCCAGTCAAGCACAAATCCTCAATTTTTGGGCATGGTGCCCCAACGTCAGGGCATGCCCCAAGGTATGGGCATGGTGCCCATACGTTGGGGCACCATGCCCTGGAGCATGGGCATGGTACTAGCATGGCACCCCCATGATATTTGGTTGAACTGAGATTGATTACATAAATCAAGATACCTAAATAGGGCCTTCTTCCTCTCCTAGACCACAAGATACTTGATCTTATGTTCTATCTAACCTCTTTTTCCAATTTTAAAAATATTAGAGAGCTTCCAAGAAATGAATGAATTCCCCTTTTTCCCTTGAAATGGATAGGTAAACCATGGTAAACCAATAGGAAAAAGTGGTCTTCATTAAAGGCATAAATTTCTTGGAAGTTCTCTAATATTTTTAAAATTGGAAAAAGAGGTTAGATAGAACATAAGATCAAGTATCTTGTGGTCTAGGAGAGGAAGAAGGCCCTATTTAGGTATGTAATCAATCTCAGTTCAACCAAATATCATGGGGGTGCCATGCTAGTACCATGCCCATGCTACAGGGCATGGTGCCCCAACGTATGGGCACCATGCCCATACCTTGGGGCATGCCCTGACGTTGGGGCACCATGCCCAAAAATTGAGGATTTGTGCATGACTGTATTAGTCTCTGGTCCTGGAATAGAAGAAAATCGTTCTAACTACACACTATTTCACTGAGAATTTTTTATTTCTAAAATTTGATCACACAACAAAGAAATATTTGTTCTCAGTATTATTTGAAGTCAAGTCTTGTACAGATAGATCGGTGAAGATACATGTCTTTGCAAGGTTGTGCAGTTATTTTCTCTTTTTGTTTTTGTATTGTAAGTCAGTTATGTAGTAATTAGGCTATCTAGTAGTTCAATTATGTATCATCTATGCAATTGTTTTGCCTTGGGCATACATTGTGCTACTCATTGTGCTCGGTTAAACCTACTCTGTCTCTAGATCTGTTGGAAGTAGGATTGTAAACATTAAGACATGAAGATGACTTGGGAGCACTCTTGTTTCAAGCAATGTTTCAGTGAGTGCACAGTAAACCCTGGAGAGGCTTATTGGAACTGTTCTTTCAGACTAATCATAGTTAACGGACTAAGCTCTGATCACAGTCAACGTCCCTTTACAAAATATTCCTTCAGCCCAAGCTGACTGCGAATCATATTTGACAGTGCGAAAGGGATAAATCAGCTGACATTTATTGGAGCTATATTTCGGCCCTTCTTATCACAAGTTTCGTTTTTTCCATTTTGAGCGGCTTTGAGCCTGAAGAGGACCCTTGCCAAGAAGGGCCAAAATATAGCTCCACTAAATTTCAGCTGACTTATCTGTTTTGCACTGTCAAATATGTCTCTTTACAAAATAATTTGTAGAAGAATCTGTGTTCATAACTCAGAATAAAGATTTGCTTATTAGATCTGGAACTGCTTATTAGATCTCTAAACATTTGGAGTTTGAGATGACACAAAAATTACATTTTCAAGAAAAAAAATGACAATGCATTTAAAAAATTTGGCAGCCCTGCACAGAAGTACAGTAAAGGTATACTTATTTGAATGTTTGTTGACTTTGAACTTTGCCATTTTCATGCACTTGCTGTGACTAAAGATAACTACCAGTTAGCCAAAGTAGTTTGTTAAGGGCCTCTGAAAACACCTGAATAGGTATTTTGGATGTTCATTCTACCGTTTAGCCGAAACTGCACTGTTCATAATAATAATAATAAAAATAATATAATTAGAATAATTTTCGCCTCTACATTCATCTTTAAGTAACTGTTCAAATAAACATACCTCTACTGTACTTTGTTCTGATATATTCTGGAATGAATTGCCCATTTTAGACACAAAAGTGAGATAAAGGCGTAATTGTAGTATGAAAAAGAAAGAGGAAGAATTGCACTTCCCCTAAAAACAAATAAGCTTCTGCAGAAATTTGTGATATAGGCTGTGCTTGGTTTCCAGTGACTGCAAAAACTTGTCCCTTTGAACATTAATAATATCCAAGGGATCGAGAATAGCCTACTGTAGTTAAATACTCCTTCAGCCCAAGGTGACTGCGAATCATATATGACAGTGCAAAATGGATACGTCAGCTAAATTTTATTAGAGCTATATTTCGGCCCTTCTTGGCAACCTCTTCAGGCTCAAAACTGCTCAAGTTGGAAAAATGAACTTGTGGAATCCACAAGTTCGTTTTTCAACTTCAGCGGTCTTGAGCCTGAAGAGGACAAATATTCCTTCAGCCCAAGCAGAATGCGAATCATATTGCACTGTCAAATCTGACTATTCGCACTGTCAAATCCCTTGCCAAGAAGGGCCGAAATATAGCTCTAATAAAATTTCGCTGACATATCCGTTTTGCACTGTCAAATATCCTACTGTGATTCACAGAAACCTAAGCCTTTTTTATCCAAAGAGATATTCCAAGTGACTCCAAGCTGAAGCTTTGTAAACTAAAAACATACAATATTCTTTTATATGGCTTTCTTTTTCTTCAGTGGAAAAAGATGACAAAATGCAGAAATGTAATGTGTAGTAAAAAGATAAGAGAAGATGACAACATTGCAGATCCTTGTGTTGAGTTTATCAGACTTCTAATATTTTTGTGAGCCTAGTCTGGATTCCACAAATGGACTTTTTCTGAAAATATCTGAAGGGTCACTAAAAGATTGATGGATGAGGACCATGTGATCTTTGTTTGGGATCTTAACAAGTGATAATTCCGGCCGATATTGGAATTTGTAACTTTTTTTTTTTTTTTTTAAGTAGACATTGTTATGTTTTTTCTAGGTGTTGGAAAATCATGTTTACTTCTCCAGTTCACAGATAAGAGGTTCCAGCCTGTTCATGACCTGACAATAGGCAAGTTACATATTCAACCTTTCTTAGTCCTGTGATTGTCCCTTCTTTTTGCTTTGAATTGGAAATAGTCTTATCTTATTCTGATGCAGATTGATAATAGACTAATAGCCTCAGACTAGACGGGTACCATCTCTAGGCTAACATGATCTTTAAACTCAAAGTTTTGGTCATTCCTTCCATTCTCAAAAGTTTGAGGTGTCCGTTGAGTTATCTTCTAGTGATTTTGGTTTTATGATGGTGTGAAACAAAGATTGTCAAAACTTTCCTCCAAGCCCACTGTCTCATTCGCCCAAGGTACTGTTGAAGGCATACCATCACTGTAAAAGCAGTTGATGAAACATCATCATATGGTCAAGTTGTTCTTGAACATCTCCAGTTCAGTTAAAGGAATTTGGGTAGCTCCTTCCGATGCACCTCCCTTAGTTCAGCATGCAGATCCACACTCAAGGACTGGAATAATTCCAGCCTTTGCTATGATGAGCAGTCTGACGAGAGGAACTTCAGTGCAGTTTCGACTAACAGATGTTTTTCGTAGGTGTGGAATTTGGAGCAAGAATGATAACAATTGATGGAAAACAAGTGAAACTCCAGATTTGGGATACAGTAAGTAATCAAGCTGTATTGTTTGATTGTATTGTTATTGTTGTTGTATTGCTATCAAGGGAAAGAGAAGAAGTTTTGGTCCTGGATATGCAGTGTAATCTACATGAAACTGGTCACTGTAGGCACAAGATGGGTTGTATAGATTTGAATGCAAAAACCCTTCCAGGTATGGGGGTGTCAGTCACTTTTTGTTCCAAGAAAGACCTGCTGGCTATTTCTATAAGTGTTCCTGAGAGGAGGTGGATTACCTGTGAAGTGGTTTGACGTTTTTTTTTTTAATTTGGCTCAAGTGAGGGAAAGTGTATTGTTCAAGCTCCCTGCAGAGATTCTCGCTAATGTTCTGGGAATGTACTGCAATTGTGTTTGTGTTACTATAAGATCAGCTAAATAAAAAAAAATGCAAGTTTGCATCCCTGTTACTCTCAAGAACGTATTAAACTCGCGAAAGAACGAAAGTTGTATCGTTCCCATATAACATCTACCATTTTGCATTTGCTACATGTGTTCTTAAAGACCCAAGAATTAAAGAACACCTCGCACTATAGTTGACGACTTTACAATTAAGCAACACTTACAGGAACTTACACGGAGATTCTGCTGCTTTTACTGATTTTAAGAAAAACCGACTGTTTTCATGAAAAAATCAACTGTTTTTCTGTGCCCCTTGCCTTGGATGGCAATCTTGTCAAAATTTTGCATAACCGTTTTCCGGTAAGTTCCTCGGAAACGATAATCGGGTTCGTCACGTAAAGAGAACAAAAGTGGCAAGCGTGATAATCAGTGTATTGCTAACACATGAGATAGAATACACTTATAAAGTGCAGGATCTCAGGAGCGAGAATGGATGGAAATACTACCGAAGTGGAGTGAGATTACCATCATAAGCTTTTGGTTGAGTATTCCAACTTATATTTTTCTGTGCACAGGCTGGTCAAGAAGCCTTCAGGTCCATTACCAGGTCGTACTACAGAGGAGCTGCTGGTGCGCTTCTTGTCTATGATATCACAAGGAGGGACACTTTTAACCATTTGACGAACTGGCTGGAGGATGCCCGGCAACATTCAAATTCGAATATGGTCATTATGCTCATTGGAAATAAGAGGTTAGTAGCCTTTTTTTGCATGCACCAGTTGCACATGGTCTTTTTCAACTGATTTGTCCGCTTTAAAAAAGGTCCAGTTCCAGAGTTTAAGGAATTTGGGCCACGTGATATACAGCCTTGCCCTTACCTTTCTTTAGACTGTCTTCACCGTCCTCCCTGTGTCCGCACTAGTCTTCATCGTGTTACAATTTATATACAATTTAACAGTCAATGTCCCAAAATAATTTCAATATATTCAACAAAGGGAAGTTACCTCTGGTACAGTTACAATTCAAAAGGTGACTATTGTAGTTCATTACAGTAAAGAACTGAAAATTTTGAGTAGACGAACAACTAGCTGATGTTGCTTCTACCTACAGGCAATGGGAATTAAAAACTGTACAAACGGGGGAAAGTCTGCCTTTTACTTTTTTATCTCAGCAAAGTTCGTCGAAACACTGTTGTTTATACATATTTTCGATGTAGGGGTTGTCGAAGGAGTCGCTCATTACGACTCCAGATAAGAAGACATTGCATCAGCTCATCAGTCGGTTCTGGAAAAAGCATCGGTTAATGTCTTTTGAGAAGCGCCAGCCTTACAGCTTCAATTCATGCCCATAAATTGCTCACATTCAACCGCAACGAACAGCTGCTCGTTCAGGACACCTTCAGCACGCGGGGACTCTCCCAGAAAGTTACAGCAATCTTTCAGCGACAAACGGGAGGGATACAGCTTCTTCCCAAACCAGTTTGTCCCACTGTGGAACTCCCTTAGCGAGGAGATGGTTATGGCCAGACAACAGGCCAAATGGTTATGGCCAGACAAGACTAGACAGTGACTGAAAAGACGTGTCCTGGAAAACCAGCTATAGGGATCTATAGTCAACTTCCAGTCAATTCTTTTAGTTCAGTCGCGAGGCCATACAAAAATATTTAAAACAAACAAAACAATCAAGATAAACATCAAAGTTCCAAATACAGTTCACCTCATGGGGGAGGATTCTTGGAATTCAATAGCCTACTTACAAGCGAGACTACAGCTTTTCGCATCAGCTCTTTGCATTTGAAGCATCTGTTCTGAACAAGTGATTGCGATTTGTGGCTCAACTTCAGCAAACGACGGAAAATGCCATTAAAACAAACATTAAGCCCGTAATCCACCCGAAACATAGAGCTTATACACCAATGCAGTCCCAAACAACTGGTAACAGTATGTGCGAAATAGACGTTGTTTAACACTTGTGCAAATGATCCCAAATTTCCAGACCGTAAGCGCTGGCGACGTTAACAGACAACACAGCCGTGTCGCCAGCAAGTGCGATTTAAGGTAATAGTCGGAAATCTTCGAATCCTAAGAAATTTCACCGTTTCTTTTTCTCAATTTAGTGATCTTGAATCCCGACGCGACGTGAAGCGAGAGGAGGGAGAAGCGTTTGCAAGGGAGCATGGTCTAATTTTCATGGAAACGTCTGCCAAGACGGCCGCGAACGTGGAGGAGGCGTTCATCAACACTGCAAGAGAAATCTACGATAAAATCCAAGAGGGAGTCTTTGATATTAACAATGAGGTGAGTATGTTGCCAATTTTGTATTCGAAAAGACAAGACCTAGGGTTTTATGGACCAACTGCTGTAGGCATGTCGTCAAGCGTCATGTATCGGTTGAAACTTTAAAATTGGTTTCGCGACCAACATTGGTAAGCTCAGTGAAGACCTCGACAAGAAAACCAGACAGAAAGAAAACATTTACCTGGTGTACGAATAAAAAGTAAAAATAAAATACTAATACATATTTGTTATTATTTATTTCTTTCAATAACTTTGTTTTGAGGATTTTATGCACTCTAAGCCCCAGCATAGTGGTCTTTTATAGTTTGGAAAGCTGGGATGTATGTGACCGTGACTGGGGTAGTTCCTTGTCAAACTTGGTGCAATCAGGGACCCATAAATTCCCTGTAATGCCTCGCCATTCAGGGGGCTTGTCACTAAGAGATTTCTGTTGCGCTCTTGACCGACCGCCCGGTAGTTCGAGAAATACCCACGGGGATAGAATACGCGACTATCCAGATAGACAAAATTTGGGATTGGCTGCTGGCGCCTTGAGGGAGGAGTCTCTTTGGCGCTCACGTCCAATGAGGCAAACAAGAATGCCGATTCGACCCAAGCGGAATTTTTGGAAAGTAGGAGAGGGTCGGGCAATATAGCAACATAGAAGCATAGCAAATGACAAGCCCCCTGAATGGCGAGGCATTACAGGAAATGTATGGGTCCCTGGTGCAATGTTGGTGTCTACGTATTGATAAATACCTATCTATTCTAGGCTAACGGGATTAAGATTGGGCCGCAGCACCTCCCGCAAGGCGGTGGCGCCCAGTCGACGAATCCTTCCGGTGGACAGGCTGGTGGTTGCTGCTAGATTCGAGTCGCGGCAAGGAAATGATTTTATTTTCGTACGGATCTTTCTATATGAAGCTCATTTTTGTTTGGTGATTGTTCAGTTCGGTGTTGCAGTATCTTCTAAGGATGTTGATGTGGTATGGTAAGCTCCTGCGACCACAGGACTCTTTGTGTGGAGGCCAGTACTTGCATCGCGGCCAATTTTTTGTTTTTCGGAAGATTAACAAATGCTAGGAAAATCCTGAAGCGAAAAAGAGTACATCTCGCTTAAACCCTGAAAGCTCGAAACTGAATAAGGGCGCATCCATATCTCAGATGGCATGTTTTGAGCGCCTATTTTTCAACCGTGTTTGGATGTGTTCCAGCATCTTTACAACAGTTACCAAAAGCTAATGTCGATCCTACCTGCCAGGTAGTGACTACTGAAACCGTTCCAGTTCTCCACAAGTAGTCCACCTCTCAGATGGCGTGTTTTTAGCGCCCTATTCTCAGTCATTTTCGGGTGTGTTCAAGCCTCCAACAGTAGTTCCTAAAAGCTAACTTCGTAGTCCAACCAACCACCTAGTGATAACTGAAAGCGGTTTAACTCTCCACAATTATCCCACCTCTCAGGTGGTGTGTTTCCAGTCAAGTTTCGGATGTGTTCCGGCTTTCAAATACGTACCACTGGCTCGTTTTGGATCGGAGATCTGAGCGGGAAACTCACGTTTGCGGAATGGGACCTGATAAGAAATGATTATTTCCTCTATTGACCGCTTGACAAAGAAACCCTAATCTTCGGAACAATGCTTATAACAATTTGACTCCCCCCCCCCCCTAAAAGTGACCTTGTCCAGTTCTCGCGTTTGGTATTACTGAAAGAAGGCTGGAACACACCCTTGTGAGCGCCGTTTTGGGAGATCGCACTGCCCGCTCTGTTAGCTAACAGCTTAAATGTGTGGGACTTCCTTTAAAGTTAAAACGAGTACATTTAGTTTCATAATCTTGCTGTCTTTCTGTTATGTCCTTAGAAGTCTGACTGAGTTCTGTGTTAGAAATTTATCTAATCTGGTATTAGAGAATTGCCTAGCGACAATCTACAAAATTGTATTGTGCGCTTGCTGTAGTGTCGTAATCGGATGCCAGCTAAATTCTGCTGGGACAAGTCTTACAAGCGAAAATACTTCAGAATTTCAGTAAGTTGTACGGTACCTGGCCCAGTCAAACTAAATGGCGATTCAAGTCGGTATTTCCAGGTCACTAGGTTTTCTTCTATCACGTCGAATTGCTTTAGTAAAGACATTCCCGATTAAGTCAGGAGACCGACCACGCAAGTTGACGCAAGCAGCTCCTCATTTTAAGTGAAATTACTGGAGATTACTTGCCACTTCCGACGTGGTTTTGCTTTCCGCAATAATTTGCTTCGGTTCCCGAAACTAGCGGAGCGCCAAAACAGCTCTGGAAAGAGAAGCTAATTTTATCCGGTGCCGCAGAAACATCCGGCGCATAATGAAGCGGAGCTTTCCAGACCGCCAGAATCGCCCGTTTTGCCTGCTTCTACGCGTTGAAGTGATACCCGTGTCAATACTCTTGATGACTATCTCTCCTTGCCGATGCAAAATCTCCGGTCTCTAAGGCAGAAGTAGGATCACAGCTGCTCCCAAAGATCGCAGTGATTGTTTGACACAGGATTTGAGTCGTTACGGAGACGTTTACTCCTTCTTCCTCAGGATCACGGGCGTGTTTGGGGCATACGTCATATAGAGTATTCGGACGGTGGGCTTCCTCGGCGGTAAATATTCTCCACGCTAAAATGCAAAAACGCGTTATAAAAAGCACCGGTGAGCAGTCACCGGACGACGGACGCAGCTATTACGTCAGAGGCCTCCAAGCCTGTTGTTTTAGAGCGGTCCGAAGTGGTAAGGGGAAGCTGGTAACTGCGGACAGACAGGGTTTATTGGCCGAATTCTGCACTTCCATGACAAGGTTAAAACACCTCAAGTTTTCCGTATGGAACTGATGATTGTGCTGATACTTCATGCAGGAATTGCGGTCAGCGAGAATATCTGATCGTCAGTCCAGACCATAAGCTGGAAATATGGTTTTAAGCTTTCGTATCACTGGTCCTAGCAGATCTAGCTGGGTCTTCACTGTTTTCACAATTTCTCTGCCCACTTTTATTTGGTTTTAGTTGCACTGGTCTGTACCAATCACCAATTAGTTCTATTTATCGATTTTGTTAAATTTTTGGTGTAGACGTGTATGAATTTAAAGTGTGTGAAGGGAGTGAGACTATGAATGTTTTGTGTTGCGTTAGCGTCGATGCTAAGTGAAGCAGTTTAGGGAAAAGTGCAGGGTGAAGTTGCTTGATGTGTTAATGGTCGTGCTGGGGGGGGGGGGGTCTGGCCGTACTTTCTTGATAACTAGGTAAAAATGAGGAATATGTATACAAAAAATGGGGAAGATGTGTGCAAAAATGGCGTTACATTAGTGCCCAGTTATATTTCTGTAATTGTTTTCTTTCTTCAGAAGGAAACTCCGTACCGTACCGTAGTATACGGTACGGAGAGGTGCACTGTCAGAAAAGAATAACACCTTTTCACTTAGAAATAAAAAGTGTTATGACCAATTAAGTTTCCACTATTTCGAGCTTAGATCTCTATCAACACCTTCAATTGGTAAAAAATCCTACACTGTCAGAAGTTACGTAACGAGAACAGAAGGATGCCCGGTTTCAACAGATAACACTTTGGAATGTTATCTGTTATGTTTCTTTCGTTCCCGTTAGTACCAATTGAAGGTGTTGTTGGAGATCTAGCCACGAAATAATGTAAACTTAACTGGTCATAACATTGTATTTCTAAGTGAAAAGGTGTTTTTCTTGAAAGTGTTATGCGCTATCTGTTATGAAACTTCTGACAGTGTGGTGGGCGTAGTTTCAGGCTGTACTGAGTGAGGCTTCTCATCGCCGAAAATCGGGGCAGGAATTCAGCCCGTGAGCATCCGACACCGATATTCTGTTTAAGGCATCCGGTGTTCTACTCATTACTCTACCATTTGCAGTGTAATATGGAGGTGCGAAAAGTGGAACCTGATTCTCAAAGAACTCGTTCAGGGAAGGAAAGCCGTAGTAAACCTCCTGAAGAAAAGAGCATATGTAGAAAAATGTAACAGGTCTTTGTGTAACCCGCACTGAGTTTGGGAGAAGCGACCCTTGAAAGCGCTTATTTCTAGTTATTACCGGCCTTTTCTCCCATCACTTTGAGTATTTGCTTAGGAATTTTCTCGCGAAGTTTTTTTCCAGAACTGGGAGTAGAGGCTGCTATGCTAATGGCATCCTAGTGCCGGACCCAAGCGCAGCAGACCCACTGCGCCAGTTCGCGCTGGCTGGGATCCGCTTAGCTGATACTCGTGCCTGTGGCTTCTCGTGTGCGACAGACTATTCGGTTCTTCTGACCGGCTTTTCTGCACTTTTTTCGTAGAGCTTAGAAAATCACACCTTTTCCAACTAAAATTGATGATAGTGCTGAAAACCCTTGCAGGAATTCAAGTTTGAGCCAACCTGATTGCCTGTATGAATCACCACTAACACTCGCGGAAACCTGGATATGCGTGCTTTTAAGCGTAAGGGATAGCTCGGTCCGCTCAAAATCGCTTCTGGTAAAATTGTAAAAAAAAAATTGTGGCATGAAACGGTTGATAAAGCTATGTTTTAAGAGTATTTTGCTGTTGCCTGGATGTTAGAATTTTATTTGATTCTAGTCTCGTGAATAGTAGACTTCGTTAGGTTCCATTTTTGTGATTTTTTTCTAATTTTTTTTGTGATTTTGCAATGTTCATTCCCTGGATGAATAAAGAATGATTGGAAAAGACTGTTGGATAGGCAAGAACAAATAAGCCAAAGTAGAACCTCCGTCTTTGGTTCCATCCCATGTACCGAATATGATACCAAAGTAGGGCAGAGCTAGAGCTGCTTGCTGAGCTTGAGCGTAGCGCAGCGTAGCAGCCGTGTGACGTCATACTAGTATATACCCAACAGTTGTTACTCACGACTTCTCTTCTCCGGGGCTGTAATGCGATGAGCTGTTGTAGATGTAACGAACTGTGATGTTCCGCGTAGCTCCGACCTCTGCTCGTTTGCATCGGGAATTGTCCATATGTTCTTCGACTCCGCAATATTGTAGTACAGAGATCGAGAAACGGAGGTTCTACTCCTTATTTGTTCTTGATATAAGAGAATTATCCTCTCTAGTCCTCTGGGTAAGTGGCTAGACATCTACTCTGGCTATATTGGGGCCCCAGATTCCCCGTCGGGAAGCTCTGAAAAGCCTCAGTGAGAGGCCCAAAGTGCCCACCGAAGTCATGTCGCTGATTACCCAAAGACACTGGTCTCCGCGATACTTCCGACGAGACTTGAGGGTTGGGTATCGTACGTGGTTTGTAACTTTAAAATGTGAATTTATGCAAAACTAGCAGTAATAACAGTGAAGCCTGACATACTATACCTAACCTACATTCAGGTACCACATCCGTCTAAATGGCAATAACCTGGCATATTCCACAATTCCTTTAATTTGACGTAGGCTTACGGTGCTTCGGATTAGCGTACGAGAAATATGTCATTTCGAAAACTTAAAAGTACGTATTGGCACCTGGCAGGGTGCATACGTGATCCCTCAAATCTAGCTAAATGAAAGTAAAATATCGAAGAGACATGTCTACAATTCTACTTCGGTACAGTAGTCACGACTTTTCACTGCGTAGAGTCGAGCGGTCCATGCGATAAGGCTGCGCTTCATTTGAGAGTTTTGAGACTGCTTTGAGTATCTTCATGGGTGACAAAAGTCAAAGTTGCGTTCGTTGTCCGGTGACTGCTCACCGGTGCTTCTTATAACGTGTTTTTATGGCACTTGCAGCTTCGCTCAAGTGCCATATACCGATCACTTTTCCGTCGGTCGGTCTGTCGGTCGGTCGGTCGGTCCGGTGATCGCGAGTTAGGGTACTTGCAGATGTGCTAGGACGATGAAACTTGGCAGGCATATCGGGGACCCGACCAAACTAACTTGCAAATAATCACTTCCCCGATCCGACCACCGTGGAGGGAGTAAAGGGCGGGGGAATCCGGAAAATTTAGTAGTTTTTGTAAAACCCCTACCCCTTTCTTTACACTAGTAGGTCTGCGCGCGGCGTGACGTCACTCTTTGCATAGGATCACTCTGTTAACATTGGAAAGAGCTAGTGCATTCGAGGGTCAAAGGGGTTTGTATCTGTGGTGCAGTGCGGGGGAATATGGAAAATTGAGTGTTGTGTAACTTTCGAACGGGTGATCGGATTGGGACGAAACTTAATATCTGAATGAATAACATATCTCTGATGTTCCATTTGAAGTCCGAACCGGATTCGACAGCTATGTGGGAATTGGGGTGGGGGAAGACCGGAAATCTCGAGAAACGGTTATAATGGAGGGATCGGAGTAAAACTTGCTGGGAAGAACAAGAATCTGCTCCAGATAATTTGTTTACACGTTTGGACTGGACCCGGACACTTGGGGGGGGGGAGGTGGAGGGGAGTTTCACGGAATTCTGGTGATGACAGTTTTTGGGATTTTCACGACGAAACTTGGGAGGTGTATCAGGGACCCGATCAAACTGACTTGTCAATAAAAATTCACTCGATCCGATAGTCGTGGGGGGATCGGAGGGAGGGGGAATCCGGAATATTTAGCCATGCGTAACTTTGGAACGGGTGATCGGATTCGAGTGAAATTTAATAACTGAACAGAGGGCGTGCCTGTGGTGATCTTTTTCATGTCCGGACCGGATCCGACAACAATTGGGGGGGGGGGGGGGAATACGTGACCGGATTGGACTGGAGAGATCGGGATGGAACTTTGTGGGAATAACAAACAAGTCCAAACTAAACCGGATTGGCTACTACCTTTGGCTTTGAGGGGCGGGTCCGGAATTCCGGTGATCGTGAGTTAAGGTACTTCCAGATGTGCTAGGACGATGAAATTTCGCTGGAATATTAGAAATTCGACAAGATTGGCTTAGAAATCGCCACTTTTCAAATCCGACCATTCCCTAAAGTACCAATCATGACCGCAAATTAAGAAAAATACTTTTATGCAAAATATGCATTTCCATGATCCCCATGAGCTCATGATCATTTTTGCCTCAAGGGTTTTGCTTACAAATGAAGTTCTAGCTCCCTTAAAGTGTGCATCTTAACCGCAAGGTCGAAAAGTACTTTTTATCAAACGATACATCTGAACCCATGATCAGTTGTCCCACAAGGGTTTTGCAAAAAAAAAAAATTTCTTGCACCCTTAAAGTGCGCAAATTAGTGGAAAAAAAAATACTTCTGATCATACGTATATACCAATGATCCCTAAGAGCCTGCTATCGTTTTTGCCTCAAGGGTCTTCCTTACAGATGAATTTCTAGTGCCTTTAAAGTGCGCATCATTACAGCCAAGTTCAACGATAATATACTTTTTCTCTAGCTCCCTTAAAGTGAGCATCTGAACCGCACAGTCGAAAATTACTTTTGATCAAATAATACATCTCAACCCTTGCAAGTGCCATATGAGCTTACAGCTCTTGTTGCATCCACCGTTGACTACTCACCAGTCTTATAACCCGTTTTTGAACTAACCGGTGTCCGGTTTGCCTCACCGGTGCGGACTAACCAGAACCTGCTCAAGGAGCCCGGCTTTGCCGAGGAGTTAGCAAGTTTTCATCAACTCACCGGTGAACCAAAAAACGCGTTATAAGAGAAGAACCGGACACTGGTGACAAAACACCAGAGTCAGCCCGGAGTGCAACGTTAGAATGTCTGCCGCCTCAAATAAAGCGCAGCATGATCGCACGGGACGCTCGACTATGCGCAGTGAAAAGTGATTACTACTATACCAAAACCAAATTTTACAAAATTTACTTCTAGATTCAAGGTATGCAACTTGTCAGGTGCCAATACTTTAAATGGGAGATGCTTATACTGCATCAGTGGTTTCGGGATAGCTATTGTTTCTTTTCAAACATGAGAAGTGTTACCCTTCTGCTGAGCAGTGCTACACGCCTCGATCCATATTGGGCACTGAGTCTGTAGTTGTAGGATGCTATGCTATGCGAACGTTCTCGTTTGCCACTTCGCCGAACTGGGAACGAACAGAAGAGAGGTGCCGATGTTTAGAGAGCTTCATAATCCTTCTAGTTCAAGGTTTACTTTTATCACCGGCCCCAGTCTTGAACACAAGGAGAGTATCCGGCTCGGGTTTCGTTACAGCGTCTGCACGACCCTCACTGATTTCAACCTCCACTTGTAGCATTTCGTCTTCCTCTTCCCCGTCTTCCACTGGTGAACTGGTGCTCGGTGCATCCGGGTGTTGGTGCTGACGGTGGCGGTGCATGGTGCTCGCTACTCTGTAAACAAAAAAAGATGTTCAAAGATTTTGCGGACAAACTTGTTTACTGGCATAAAAGCGTAGGAGGGGGGAGGTCGTCTTTGAAGAATCCGTGGGGTGTCCAGGCTTGACCTCAAATAGGATCGAAAATATTAAGAAGTCTTTAGCAAAATTAAATGAACCCTTTCAGATTTTCCCGATTATGATGACCGACCGTTATTCTTCCTAGACCACCTGTTGGCAGCGATATGCAAAAGTTGGATACATTTTCCAATTTCCACAGATACCGCCGACTGTTTAGGGGAATATTCCCTTAAACTGCCGTAGTCACTTAAACTGACTGTCAAACACACAATGAAGAATTAGTCATATATGTGGGCCATTTGAAGGCTGGGGTAGACCCGACAGACCCCGGGTATAGCTCACTGCCACCGGGTGAGACATCCTCTTCGCGTAAGGTGCGCCTTCCAACCAGTCGTGTCAACCACTATTTTTCCCCTATGCAATACATTCGCATATGTATCATTTTATCCAAGTCTATTGCTTGTATGCCCCCCTCCCCGACTGCGGGAACAGGGTGATCCCGGACTTTCGGCCTCGCTTCAACTTCAGAATCAACCTCGACGAAACAGAAATCTGGAATCCGAAAGGAAAATGGAAGATGAAGCCTCGCCTTAATAGGCCGGTCGTTCTTCCCAACTTACCTAAACGCCATTCCGCATATTTCACACTCGTACGGTAGGCCATCTGTGTGCAGCTTTCGGTGACTAATCAGCGACCTCTTCTGTCCAAACGTCTTCCCACAAATTGTACAAGCGAAAAGATCCTCCCCAGTATGCTGTCTCATATGTTTCTGCAATACTTTCCGATTCTCCTGAACTGCGTTGCAGATGGGACACGTAAGCGCGGAAGAAATACCGTGAACTCGAAAAACATGTTCGTCTAACTGCGCTTGACCTAGAAAGAAGTCGCCACAGACTTCACAATCACTTCCGGAATCTACTGCGTGGGTCTTTAAATGCGTCTTCAAATACTTCACGGTACTAAAGCCTTTTTGGCAAACCTCGCACACGAAAACCTTCTCGCTGTTGGCTTGCTCGTGCGGAAAACTCGCTAGATGGGCCTGGAGTAGCGCTATTTGGGAGAAGTTAGCATCGCACATGGGACATTGGAAACTCTTCGTATTGTTATGGAACGTTGAGTCGTGGTTTTCTACGGCTTCCTTCGTTGTGAAGGTCTTCTCACATAAAACACATTCGTACCGCGCGCTGTGGGAGCGCACGTGCGCCTTGTACAGTCCTTGGCAAGGGAAATCGTCAGTGCACATTGGACACTTCATCCGGTAGGTCTTGTATACGTGGATGTCGAGGTCGCGTTTCCGGGCGTACTTCTGGTTGCAATAAGGACAAATAAACATTGGTCGGTGCCCCTTCACGTGGGTGATGAGCTCATCGTGCTTTGGGAAACCGGCATGGCACATGAAGCAGGGTTTAGGCCGACTGACTCCTTTGGTTTCTTCGGCTTCGTGGATAGATAGATGGTTGTTATAGTCCTCATTGGTGACAAAGGTTCGGTGACAGGCGAAGCAGAGCAAGCTGTCGCTCAAGTGCTTGATGTGGTGCCCGTGAAGGGACTTGTCATCGTTAAAGCTTTTGCTGCAGAGGACACAAATTCTTAGCGTGGTTTCCTCGCGCTCTGGTCGCGGACCAATGACACTCATCATGGCGCGGACGAATTCTTCGCTAGGCTGTGCGGGGGGAGCTGTAGGCGGGGCGTGCGGTTTTGTCGCTTTTGCAGGCGCCGATCGCGCGGATTTTCCAGGTGGCGGGACGATCTCATGTAGGTGCTTTGGTAAGGCTTGCGGAGTAAGGCGAGACTTATTCAACGACTGCTTCGGGTCCATTTTGACAACAGGACGGATGGACAAGGGCGGCATAGTACTGCGTGCCACATCCCGGTTCTGAACAAAGTTGCGGATCACGGGACGAATGGAGAGTGAGGGAATATTGCGAAGCATTTCAAGACCCTGCTCCGGGGTAGGCACGGAGCTGACTGGCGGGCTTCGAGGGGGAGGGCCTGGATCTTCCTCCCTATCCATATCCACTTGGACCATATTGCCACAGAGGAGGTTTCTCATCATTTCGTCATCTTCATCACTCTGATCTGAACTGCCGTCATTAAACCACTCACTAGCCATTTCAACTGGGTGGTTGTCTTTCAAATGTCGGTACAAGTCATTTTCTGCGTCGAAAGCGCCGTCACAGTAGGCGCAGGGGAAGGAACTCATGTTCATCTGAAAATAATACATAGTAGGCCTCTGCTAACCTGCAACTATTTCGTCTGGAAACGCCTCTTGAAAGCAGAGGCGTCACTGCTGGGGGGACGCCCCCCCCCCCCCAATGTTGTCGGCCAGTCGGTAAAAAAGAGCCGAGTCGGCGCAAAGCGCCGCGATTTTTAGTAAAAACAGTCGATTGTTTCTTAAAAACGATCGATTTTTTCTTAAAAACGATCGATTTTTTCTTAAAAACGATCGATTTTCTTAAAACGGTCGGTTTTTCTTAAAAATAGTTGTCTTTTCTAAAATCAGCCGATTTTTCGTCAGCACAGTCGTTCTTTTCTCAATAATAGTCGTTTTTAACCGCAAAAACAGTCGGTAAGTACCTTGTCCCCCCCCCCCCAAACATTTTGGCTGGTAACGACTCTGCTTGAAAGGTGCTTTATTAGGAAGCTAATAATGCTCAGAATCCTCGATACCGGGCAATAGTTGAGTGGGTTCCCTGTCCGAAAAAAGGCGTGTATAGGGGCACTATTTTGGAAGAAACAGACATCCCTTCAGCCAAGCTGAGTGCGATTCGTGATTGGTGGTGCTAGACCGTCTAGTCATCTAAGACTCTTTCCTCGTTATCACATTTTGGTCGCAAGTGCATATTTTTAGCGACGGCCGGGACATACAGATCCAGGGCCCTTAAGCAGTTCCCCAATGAGCATCACCATCATCAAAGTTTACCGAAAATAAGTTTAATTTTCTATTTGAATAAATCCGAAACATCCCAGAGAAGAACAAGAAACGCCATCTTCAAAACTTACTCAAATCCTATGTAAACCAATCAACAACGTTTGTTGTGGTGACATTTCTGGTTCTTCGCTAGGCGCACGGCGATTCTCCGTCGGCACGAAGAATTCGTCATCAAGAATATTCGATCAAGAGTCAGTCATTAAGAGTATTTAAAAAGTGAAAGCTTCCGTAACTGCATTCATTAATTCTTAAACCCGGAGAGCCAAATTTCATGTGTTAACATTCTAAACCCGATAACTAATTACTAATCTTTGCACTTGCCACGATTCAGTGTTTTCCAGGCGCATTATGCTCCCGACGGGTGCTGAGATAGTTTTGAATATTGGAACATAAACAGTAAATAGTGCGAGGTGTGCTTTAACTTTTGAATCTGTTCTGTGACAGATGCTGATAACAAGGCGAGGGACGACAGACAGAGAATATATCCGCTTTGGAGCGCTGATAAGGCCAATTCCGCTACTGTTTCTGCAAACCATAGGATTCCGAGTTTATGCCAATGGGGCTTGTTACAAGTCGAGTAGAAATCCAAGCAAAACCTCTATTGGGCTAATTATTTTCCAGTCTGTCACTGTACAAAAAGTTTCGCGAACAGCGAAGCACTTGACTGTTTTTCTGCTAAAGAGCCTCCGGGCCCCGTAGGCGGAAATTCAAAAGGCAGCAAGGCGCTGCCAACACTGTCCTTCGTTGAATACCCAGGATAGAAAATCGAACGCGCTTGGTAGAAGGTTGCCACGTAAAGTGCTTTCCTTTGCTTAACTTTTAATTTAGTAATTTAGACGACTATCAGAGAACTTTCTGGCAAAATTAACACTTTTGCTTTACACTTTTCTGTTCTGACTACTTTTCGGTTTAAAGTTAAAAAATTAATTAAAGTGTTCTCTGATAGGTTAAAGATGGTCTTAAATACGCCGGCTCTGCCCTATACCAACTTTAATCTCTATTCCCTGACGCCCCTGTAACTTTCCTTCAACCCAAGTTCTCAACAGTATGATAAAACCGCGAATACATTCATTTCTATCCGTTGCTTACTGCTGAGTCCTTGCTCAACGCTTGTCACTCGTTTCGAACGAAACTGATGTCAGGATTCCCAAATTTACCCCGTGAGCAGGAAAAATCATAGGTGAATATTTAGCAATAGCATATGCCAGCTGAATTTTTGGTTTTCAACTTGAGCGGCCTTGAGCCTGAATAGGATCCTTGCCAAGAACGGCCGAAATATAGCTCAAATAAAATTCAGTTGACTTATCCGTTTCGCACTGTCAAATATGATTCGCAGTCAGCTTGGGCTGAAGGAATATTTATTTTAAAGAATAGTCTGTAAAGGCTCGAACAGGTGGTATGAATATTTCGTCTGAGAATTAAGCACATGCAGAGAAAGGAAGGAAAACTCGACTCGGTGGTTCTTTTCTAAGAACTACTTCTTCAAGAAAATAGATCCTTTACTTCTTAGCACGAAAAATTATCCGGTGTGTCAACCCTGCTTTGTAGCCACCGCGAAGACCACTGATCTGATTCTTGCCCGCAGCTGGGTGGAACCAAGGGGGAACTGACGGTACGACAGAGCAAAAAGCTCAAAATGTCAGCCATTAAAAACTCGAAGCAGCATTTTTCCGAGTGGATTGATTACTTGCCAATTTACGTGTCCATGTGTAATTTAGTTTAATTTATTTATCACCCACACGATATATGAAGTAAATATGGTGGAGTAGGAATACATAAAGAAACACAAAGAAAATACAAATATACACAAAATCAACGAAAGAAACGGATAAGACGGTGGTGAGGGGATAGGCGCGCATAAGCCGTACCGGAGAGTTTTCTGTGCAGTATCTCCAACTTTAAAGTTATATCAGGAAATGAAAATTTGCTAACAAGAATCCGTTTTTTTGTCCAAGGTGGAAGACACAGGAGAAATTTGCAGAATTTGAAATAATTTATCCGGATTCTTTTTAAATTACCTTTCTTAAGAAGGGGGAAAATACCTGAAGCATAAAGGACAGAATGATCACAGAAAGTAGAATAAAGTTTGACCAGCGCACGTCTATTATACTTCCCTCGGTTTGCAACAATCTTTGCATAACCAAGCTGGATCTTTTTACTAATATCAGAAACAGTACGCTGACGCAAACTCAGTTTCAGAGTTATTGAGGTCCGGATCAAATCTGGATGTAATCCAATCTCCAGCTTCCCCTTAAGAAATTCTAAACAGCAACACGTTTCAAGTAAGGACATAAATAAAATCCTAATCCAGTCTTCAGCATCTGCTTGATACAAACACCTACCCTCTTTTTTGGGTCTCCATCAATACTGGTCAAGGTTAAGGGCATGAAAAGTTCTTCTCCTAAGCAGCAGCACGTCTCGAGCAAGAACAGATATAAAAATGAAATGAGAAATTCTAAAATATTCCTAAGGATTTTCCATGCTGAAATTTTTAACTCTCAGAACTGACACTGCTGATTATTCGCTGATGATTCATCATGCGCACGGAAGGAACTTAATAGTGGAGGGGATTTCCCGGCCGGATTTTCTTAACTTTCATTGTAAGTTGGACAGAATTCAACTTTTCCATTTGGATGTGATGATAGTGCCAAAAATCCGGGCAGGAATTAAGGTCCGGGAACACCCGACCCTGATCGTGTGAACAAAGGCATAAGAACGAAGGTCTTAAGTCGGGTCTTCACCTTCCGGAATCTGGGTTCCCAGATTCTCCGTGATTTTTTTCTGAATTTCTTCTGCGATACTTAAAACTTCCGGAAATCTGGAAGTTCAAAAGCCCCTTTTTTCCGGATTATTTTGATGTACTTTCGGACCGGTTCATATTCCGGACGCAATTTACGGAAGAAGTCAAAGAATAATCTGGAAGCCCAGATTCCTGAAGTTCCGGGAGGTGAAGAGCGGACTTTTACCGAACGTACGGCACTCAGGTAGTGAGCAAAGCGGTGAGATACTTGCAAGTAGCAACATGAAGGAAATCAACGTTTGAGCAATTTTATGACACTTTTCTGTTTATGACACTTTCGGTGGAAGGACAGGTACCAGATATCCACCCTGCCCTTTCCTAATATTATGACGTCATGAGCAGGTCATGAGTACTTTAATTATTGCGAGCCAATGTGACGCGGCAATTCAAGAATACTAAACATCCAACACTTCCGAGACCTTTACAAATCATCCCTTGGTCAACTTCTAAAGCCATCACTCACCCAGTAATATATTTGTTCTGAACCCAATAAATATCAGGCCGTTCAGGGTCACAAAAAACAGAATTCGGAAATAACCTTCTTGATCTGGTCCTTTCTGAGACTGAATTTTCTGTATTCACTGATAGTTGGCATGCAACCTCGTCGAATTTTGCTTACGGCTCATTTACGCAAGCCAAGCGTCTCGGATGTTGCGACCCGCAGGCAAGGAAAAGTGTTTGAACATGCCTGTAACTGGTTTAATTGCTCCAGGCAGTTTAAAGCTTGTTGGGTATAGCAGTGATTCACTCTCTGTCGAGTGCTTAAAACAGGACCGGTAGGAAGCGCTGACGAGCTGTTTGGTGGTGAAAAAGTGAGAGACATCTAGGTCTAGTCTACGTAATTGTTTCATCTGGAAAGATAGCATTTTTGATGCATTGTACTACTTTGTACTTTAGTTACACAAATAAACCTTTTAGAATTAGCTTTGTGTTGCAATTGTAACGTGTTTATAAAAATATTGCTTTGGATTGTAGTAATGACTGTATTGCTTATTGTATTATGTACATTGTAGTTTGGTTACAGAATATGTTTGTAGACATCATGTTAAATGGTAGTGGTGGTACTGTGGGTACTAGTTTACAAACAATGTAAGTTTGGAGTAGAAAAGTTAAAGGAACAGAAAACTTGACTCAAACTTGACTCGGGGAGCTAGCTAACATATCAAGAATGTACCCTGAGTCGATATTGAGAGTAAGAAAAATTCTCGCTACGACCATTGCAGTTTCCGGGCAGTTTCCAAGAATTCGACTTTTGAGCAAAAGGTTTGCAAAAGCAAAAGGTTTGTGTGCCACGACTAGGAATCGAACCCCGGCCGTCTTGTCGAGGAGGTCGTTACTCTGTAGTCTACATGTAAAAAGGCGAACTTTTACAGCATAATTGGCCTGCCAGCTAGCTTTGGGAACACTAAGGAGGGGGTTCGAGACGGTTCGATATAACAAAGAAAGGGGGGCCTGTAGACAATAAGACCTTGTATATTTATCTAAGCCCCGCGGGCGATTCGATGGCCGAAAGTTGCGTAGTCAAGTTTACTGTTCCTTTAAGTGGGTGAATGTAGATAGTGGGGATTGGGGAAGCGTTTTCCCAGTACACCAGATAAAATTTGAAACAGGTGTAAAGGAACGGAGATCTCTGCATACTAGCGTCTAAGTTTGCATTAGTCGTTCTGTATTTTGCAGTTTTCGTGAGACTGTGGGGAGCTAACGGACAATGGGAGAAATTTAGTATACTTGCTTCCAATGCGAGATTGTAGAGACAAGTGTTAGAACTGCTACTACTGCTAGCCCCATTTTAGTCTACGCAAGTTTTTGTTATTCTGATACGCGGGAGAATCCAAACAAAATCAGTTGCTTCACGAGACAGTCTGAAAAGAATTACATGTGCAATGCACTGTGTTACTTTATAATTAGGCTACAGTTAACGACAATGTTTGTGGAAGTGAAGTACGTAAAATGGTAGTGGTACTAGTTTATAAACGTTGGAATTGTGTTAAAAAAAAATGTTTATGTTTTTAATATTTTTGTATTCCTCTTCTGGCTTTGTTTGGAGCTATTTCGAAAAATAAATTTGATTGAGTGATTGAATAGAAAAGTGAAGTTAATCGGTGGGATGTATATAGATGGTACTAAAGCATAGGGCTGGATTGCTGTTATTTTTTTTCACTATTTTCCTAGTACATTAGGTCAAATCTGAAGCAGTTGTTAATAACGGGAGTATCCTATATTTTAACTACTAAGCTTACGTTTTTCATTCTGAATTTGACACTTTTTGTGAGCTGGAGAGCCTTAGGCCGCTTAGGCTACTTCCAATCCAAGTTCGTAGTGGCAAGTGTTGGAACTGCTAGTCTAAGTAATTGAGATAAACTTTTTCGATGCATCTGTTGATTTATAATTCGATTCTAATGTAAGTTTGTGGTATTAGAACTATTAATAAGCATTAAACGTAGATGGCTCTATACGAGTAAATTGTATTGATTGTTTTTTTCGCTATCTGATTAGGACATCAAGATAAGCAAATCATCTTACCAGGTGCTATGTAATTGTCCGTAGCTGCAGAAGTGACTGACATCTAGTCTAGTGCTGCTGTACTGGCAATGTAAGTTGTTATTGGGTTAAAATAAGGTTGAATCAGAATATAGATGGCTCTAAACCCAAAGCCTGCACTGTCGGCAATGATCGTGTTTTGTTACTTTCAGTAAATCGGGATAAGTTGTTATGTCTTGACCGGGTGTGAGAAGGTGAACGATTACTGTACACTAAAAGCCAGGCTTCACCTTCCAGATTTTTCTTCCGGATCCCAGACAGCCGTTTTCGTCGACACGGATCTGGAAGGTGAAGCCAGGCCAAAAACGTCTGGAAGTCCGGGGTGTTGGACACCCCAGATTCCGGATGTCTGGAAGGTGGCATAGAGGCAACTCGTTAGAGAGATGCAACAAATATGTAAATGAAGGAAGAAAAGGGAAAGTGATTGACAGTTGTAATTGGGATGCAAGAGGTATTTGAAATGTAAAGGGGACATCTAGGAAATGTTGACGAATAGCGAATTTAGCTGTCATCATTATCATGAAAATCTGGAAGGGTTGGCTCTGGGTTGGCTTGACTATCCGGAAGCCCCGGACGTCTGGGTATCTGGAAGGTGAAGCCTGGCTTTAACTGCTAAGCTTCCGCTTTTCACTTTTATTTGGCCATTGTATCGACCGAGGTATCGACTAAGGCGTTGGATCAGCGTTATTCATACTGAGCACACCGAAAACTAAGAAAAACGCTAAATGGCAGACTCATCGGTAAATACTGAGTTTTTTTAGCTTCATTTTGCACTAGGCAAGTCAAGCACCGATAAGAAAGGGTAAATTAGGAAATATATGCTCGGATTTAAATAAGCGTTCGGGTTGTGCACAATCGCTGTCGCTTGCACGTTCTGCTATGGATATGGGCGTATGGGGGCCTTTTCCATTCGGCAAGTCAAAATGACGTTTTATTTTCAAACTTACAAGATATGAAAGCTCAAATGGCACTTGCAAGGGCCGGTCCGGTAGCATGTATTTCACGAGGGGTTGCCCACTCAGTTTTTGGGTGCACAGCAGGTGCCCGGTGCCGGCTGGTGCCGGCTGGTGCCGACCGGTGCCGGCTGGTGCGGTCTGGTGGGCATTTTGATCGTGGGCATTCTGGCGTGGGCATTGTGAGAGTGGGCAAAAAAATCGTGGTGATTTTGGGAACCACCCTTCGCAAGGCTAATCATTTGAGAAAACCAAGTTCAGATATACCTGTATAAGCCATATAATTTGCCATTGCCCTTGTGGCTTTTTAGCGCAAATAAATCTATCTATCTATCTATCTATTTTGACTATACTGATCGAAACTTCCTGCTCGGCCAAACTTGCGGTTTCGGCCAAATTCTGAGCGAACTACTTGTCCAGCAAAAAAAAAAAAAAAGTTCAGAAACGAATTCAGTGTATCTCCTTATCCCTATAAAAAACATCTAATCAACTTCAAATAAAACTTTCTTATACAAAAAAATCCGATTTCAACCGGATTCTGGACGAACTATATATCCGGATAAAATTGATTGTCATATACAGATTCAGCGTCTCTTCTTACCCTTCAACTGTCATCTAACTTCAAATAAAACTTTTGCTTTTAACAAATTTTCCGGTTTTGGCCGGATTCCGGGCGGAAAACTTGTCCGGCGAGAAAATGATTTTCACCATCGTGTTTAGCATGTCTTCTTACCCCTAAATCAAACATCTAGTCAACTTCCAATAAACTTTTACTTTTAACAAACTTTCCAGTTTTGGCCGGATTCCGGGAAAACTACTTATCCGACGAGAAAATGATTTTCGCCGTCGTGTTCAGCATGTCTTCTTACCCTTAAATCGAACATCTAGTCAACTTCAAATAAAACTTTTACTTTTAACAAACTTTCCGGTTTTGACCGGATTCCGAGCGAACTACTTGTACGGTGAGGAAATAGTTTTCATCGTCGTGTTCAGCATGTCTTCTTACCCATAAATCGAACATCTAATCAACTTCAAATAAAACTTTTACTTTTAACAAACTTTCCGGTTTTGGCCGGATTCCGGACGAACTACTTGTCCAGCGAGAAAATGGTTTTCACCATCATGTTCAGCATGTCTTCTTACCCCGTAATCGACTATCACATTAAATGTTTCAAAATTTTATTTGCCCCTTAATTTAAACCTCCTCCCCTACCCCTAAATGTAGGGCTACAAAGCCCTTCTATGAACTCGACCTCTTCTATGAACTCGACTACTCTTGACCCAAGGAATCCTCACCCCAAGTTTCATCAAAATATCTCATTCCCTTCGAGAGTTATCGTGCTTACAGAGGGACAGACGGACAGACGGACGGACGGACAGACAGACAACTTTTGCGATGTCATAGGTATCCCTCTCTTACGTTTTGGGATCCCAAAAACCGTTCGCATAAGCATACCTCTACTGTAACCTTAACAGATGAAATGACCCTTGTTTCAGTACCTTACAATACGTAGTCCTTCAAATTAAACAGGCTAAAGGACGGCTCAGAGGGCGTTCGTAAAGTGCGTAAAGTCGTTCGTAAAGTTGCTCCGCTAACCCGCGTAAAGTACTTTACGGAGGCAGCCAAGAAGTTCAACTTTAGTTAACTTTTTTCGTAAAGTTCGGAAGGTTGACCGATAGGAGAAGAGATCGAAAACAAGTTATGAAAATAAATTTGAAAATGGGGATTAGGAAACGGAAAAATGATGAGATGATGACTCTTGTGGTTTGTATGATAATAATAATAATAAGGTCGAATAACTTGAAACTTGTTTTTTGCAAGAATAATAATTAGGAACATTTTTTTTTAATTAATTTTATTCTTGTTGATTTTGTCAGGTGGATTGGGAAAAAAGAATTACTTATTGAATTAAATTGTTTAGAACTGACTTATTTATTTATATTATTTTTGTTGTTGGATTATTCTAATTTATTTATTGGAGTTTTTTTCTATCTGGATATTAACCATGGTCAATTATGGCTTTTAGTGTTAATAAATATCTACCTATGGTTCATATATGATACAAATAATCTCTAATAATTAGAATCTTTTTCTTTCTAGAAAAAATCGCCATAAAAAATTCTCGTAATGTCATCTAAGTCCAAATTTTCCGGAGCATACTTTGCGAAAAACTTTACGAAGGCCGTCTGAGTCGTCCTTAAAGTTGTCAATACTAGATCCCATTTTAAGGTTCTTGTTTCTTCTGTTTCTTCTGAAACAACAAGACCAAAGGTTTTGATGGGATCCCAAAAATTTAATATTTGATCCAGACAATTAGGTCTTGTCTTCGCCAGATCCAGTCTTCGCCAGGCTAATCATTATTTCCGGTTTTGGCCGAATTCCGAGCGAACTACTTGCCCAGGAAAAAAAAATTATAGTTCAGAAACGAATTCAGAGTATCTCCTTATCCTTATAAAGAACATCTAATCAACTTCAAATTAAACTTTAACTTCTGAAAAATCCGGTTTCAACCGGATTCCGGACGAACTATATGTCCGGGTAAAAAATGATTGTCATACACAGATTCAGCGTCTTTTCTTACCCTTAAATCTATCATCGAATCAACTTCAAATAAAAATTTTGCTTTTAAAAAAAATTCTGGTTTCGGCCGGATTACGGACAAACTACTTGTCCGGCGAGAAAATAATTTTCATATTCGGATTCAGCGTGTCTCCTTACCCCTAAATCAACTATCTAAATAGCTTTAAAAAAATATTTGTTTTGCCCCGTAATTTGAAACCCCTCCCCCACCCTCAAATATAGGGCTACAGAGCCCATCTTCGAACGGACAACTTTTGCGATGTCATAGGTATCCCGCCACTTACGTTTTGGGATCCCAAAAAGCTGCAGTCGCTATTTTTCAAAACTAAAATCCTGAATTCTCATGGTGAACGAAACCTTCTTAGTGAAATCATTTTGTTCTGAACAGGTTCAAAAAGCCAGTGCCGGCCGGTGCCGGCTGGTGCCGACTGGTGCCGGCCGGTGCCGACTGGTGCCGGCCGGTGCCGACTGGTGCCGGCCGGTGCCGAGTCGGGGGTGCACAGCAGGTGCCGAGGAGTGGGCAACCCCTCGGTATTTCAGCTACGTGTCGCCATACGGTCCGGACACAGAAATGGAAGAATATGTGCTTTCACCAATCAAGTTCCGTCCGGATCAGATCACGCGTGCGAGAGCTATGCTTGTCACACGATATTCAGAAATTACCAGGAACACCCTTCCTCCTCCCCCATAATGTCCGGATCCGGTCCAGAACTGTAAATGTACACATTATACATAGAGCTCGTGTCTGCCCAGCTCACCAAGTCCAATCCGATCCCTCCATTCTTAGCGAGCCGTAAAATTTCCGGTCATCCCTCCCTCCAATTGCCGCAGTAACCTTTAAAGTTTAACTGAAAAGCCAACTTATTTTTGTGTCATTTAATTGAATACACTGAATTATTTGGATTCTGCAAAGGGATTTTTTTGTTTTCCACTATCTGCTCTAGTTATGACGTTCAGAATATCTGCGGCTGTCCTCAAAGCGATAATTCTACTATGACGCGGGAAATTTTTATCTAAACACAAACAAGGCTTTTCAGTGGGCAGTGGCGATATTGGTGAAGATTGCTTGGTGCCTGAACAAAAAAAAGTCATAAATCTTTCGTGTAAGGCATACAACAAATTAGAGGTACCACAAATCACACGGAAATTCCACTATTTGAAAATCGGTTATTCCTGAATAGCGGAACAACCAAGTAACGCATTTTCAGCGGGTCTTCAAGCCAATTTAAGTGAATAAATGATGGGTAACTATATAGATTGTCCTATCCCAGTCCTTTTCGGTTAAACTTTAAACGAAACATCTGGTGCAGTTATTCTTTCAGCCAGATGGGACTACTCGTTCTAGAGTTATGCATGATATAATTTCCTGTAAGGTTTCGGCACCCCTGCAAAGCTCGCCCCACCAAGGTCGGATCCGATTCGGACCTCGGCCCTCACCTCAAATGACACATCTATGGCCAGTGAATTTTGTACCGTCACAGTTTCATCACCGTACCTTCATGTGCTTGGTCCCTACGCACACTACAAACATTCTGATCCGCTCCACATTCGACTTCACATTCTGGCCTACCGCTCCAACTCCCCCCAGCGTGGTCGGTTGCGATTCAATTCTTCATCGCTCCATTTCCACATGGATGCTCAAACCCGGTAAAAAGAAGGCTTCGTTGAGCACCGGGTCGTGATCTTTATATGCCTGCCGCCAAGTTTCGACAACTTAGCTTACGTTGAATTTTCCGAACTAGCAAAACCTGAACAGACACACAGACATTATGACCGAATGAGAACCCAGGAAAATAGTAGCAGGCTATAAGGGAAAACGGAAACTACCTTTTTACCCGACGCGTCTACTCTTTCGAATAGTTTCAAGGGCCCATGACAAGATCTTCACCGAGATGTCCAACGGCCATCTGAATGGAGAAGCGAGAAGAGCTAAAACGGTAATTTGTACGAGAATCGAGAATTCAGAAGCGAGAATGGAGAACTGAGAATTCAGATAAAAAACGCAACTATTGTTTCTCGGCCGTTTTCTGCCCTCCCCAATTAAATTTTTTGTTATTACTCACAAATAGAAAACTGATTTCGTCCTCTTTGAAAACTAAGCAAAACCAAATGGAGATTGAAGTGCTTTTGTTCGATCTTCGAAGGGGAAAAAGGTTGTGGAAGGCTGTGGATAACTAAATTTGCTGCAGCTAAACGGATGAATTAATGTGTTTTATTACGTTTGGCGTTACGCTTGTAGATCCATCACTACAAAAATACAAACGTATTACATTGTTATCAGCGTAGCGTAGCCTCACCTTTCAGCTCACTCCAATGTCCGACAACTTGGCTTTGATTGCGGGCCTTTTGAAGCGATATATAGAAAGCGAGTGTTGGTGGAGTTGAGAAAGGGGACGAGGATTGGTTTATGAGGATTTTAAATAATAATACTTTCGTAACTGGTGTTTATTTTGTGTATTGCCATGGCCAGAAAGATTTTTTTGTGTGATTAAATATCACATTATACAGGTCCGTAGTATTTTAAGTCGCCTAAAATTTGCTCTGTGTTTCGGCACTTCTTGGCAAGGGTCCCTTCAGGTCGCAGCTAGAAGAAAATGAACCTGCAATGAAATAGCTTTAGTTGGAAGTTTGTTTTTGGGATCCCAAAACATAAGTGGAGGGATAGCCTACCTATGACATCGCAAGCGTTGTCCGTCTGTCCGTCCGTCCGTCTGTGAGCACGATAACTCTCGAAGGGAATGAGATATTTTGATGAAACTTGGTGTGAGGATTCTTTGGGTCAAGATAAGGTCGAGTTCGTAGATGGGCTCTGTAGCCTTACATTTAGGGATGGGGGAGGGGTTCAAATTAAGGGACAAACAAAATATTTTAAACAGCTAATGTGATAGTCGATTATGGGGTAAGAAGACATGCTGAACACGATGATGAAAAAAAATTTCTCGCCGGATAAGTAGTTCATCCGGAATCCGGCAATAACCGGAAAGTTTGTTAAAAGTGAAAGTTTTTATTTGAAGTTGATTAGATGTTCCATTCAGGGGTACGAAGACATGCTGAAGACTTAAGTGAAAAGCATTTTCTACCCGGACAACTAGTCCGCCCGGAATCCGGCCAAAACTTTTTATCAGTTGAAGTTCTATTTGAAGTTGATTAGATGTCCTTTTTTTTTTTTTTTTTTTTTTAATTTCTTCACATGCTTTAAAAACTAATTTACTGGAAAGATTGGGAAAAAAAAAAAAAAAACGAAATACCCACGACTGCAAGGGGCTCTTCCCATCCTTAAAACAATATAACAATATCACTTAAAAATAATCAACTATAAAATATACAATTTGCAATTCATAACACATAAATGCATAAATTACATCATACAAAAAAAAAAAATATGACGACAACGTATTAACTCACATTCACTGGGCCTTGCGTTGTTGGGAATTTCAAAAATTACAAAAACCAAAAACTTTCCAGTAAATAAAAAAACCCTTACAAAAACATACCACAAGAATATTTACCTACTTCTTCAACACCAATCAACGTCGTTTGTCTACACTAATTTCCATTTTATTTACAACATAAAAACTAAATAATTTAATAAATCATACTTTTCCATCTCCCTTCCATTTTCCAAATCACATTGTCCTCATAACTATATTTCTACTCGTCTCCTCTCACCTTAATTTGTTTAAATCTCTCCCACTCTGTCCTAACCATCATCATTACTTTCCCTTGGCTGTCCTCTTTACCTTTTCCTTTCCAACTATAATAACAAAATGTTCCTATTAAAAAAACTGTCGTCCTATTCTCAGGTGTTATCTTACCTTTGACAATATTCTTATAAAAAATTTCTGTGTCGATCTTCCATTCTTCGCTATATCCGTTTATCTTTCTTAAAAGAATCTCTAATTCTCCCACTGTTTTTTCCTTTGCCTTGCATTCCATCACAAAATGTCTTATCGTTTCAATTTCGCCGCAAAGTGTGCATTTCCCTTGCGTCCGTGTAGGACATATTCTATGCTTTCTTTCTTCAGTGGGGAGAATTTTATGGATCTGATATAGCATGTGTTCTTTGACTGTAGGCTTCAGCATAGATGAGTGTAGTAAACGTGCTGTAATAGCAAGCTCTTCACTTGTGGTTTGGCCGTCAGTTACGATTTTCATCTCTGATAAATCCAGGGTTTCTTTAAAATATCTTTTTAGTTCTTCCTTTGCTATGGTTTTTGTTTGGAAATTGATGAAACCCTTTTCTTCCATTTCTTTCATCTTTGCAAAACCTTTCTTCAGTTGCTGAGGACAAATCCTTGAATCTAGTCTCCATGACATTAGCACTGACCTTTCTCTGTCCATGGCTCCTTCTGCTAGCGCTCTTACAAACATCTCTTCAGCTTTGGATTCAAGGTGTGTCACTTGTAGACCGCCTTCTTCTTTGCGTAGGTACGAGTCACTCATCTTAAGTTTTGGTGGGTACTTACCTTGCCATAGAAAACCATATAATATCTTTTCAATTTTCTTCTTTGTTGTTTTTGACATTTGTGATATGTTACAGAAATACCATACGAGCGGAAGACAGTATTGGTTTATGTACTGAGCTTTTTGGAAAACTGTCAGTTTCCGATTTTGTCCATACTGTACTGATGCAATCAGATTTGCTGTGACTTTCTGCCAGTTTTGCGCTTCCGTCTTCTGCCATGTTTTCGAAAACCATACACCAAGTATCCTAATTTCTTGTGTTATTCGTAGTCCATGTAACCCTGATGCTTCAGAATTGTGTTCGTCCTCTGTTAAAAGCAGAACTTTACATTTATCCTTGTTCATGTTCAACTTGAAAATTTTGCAGTATTTTTCAGCACCTAGAATGGCATTCTGATGGTCACTATCGTCTATGGTGAAGGTGCTTAAGTCGTCAACAAAACCTTTAACTTTTAACGTTTCGTCTATCAGTTGAATTCCCTTCAGTTCTTTTTCAAGATATTTTAGGAGAGGATCAAAATATAACTCGAAAAGCAATAGACTTAGGGGGCATCCTTGCCGTAGTCCCGTAGCTGCTGTGAATGTTTCAGAGATAGCTCCCGAAATTTCTATGACCAGAATCGGATTCGTGTACAAAATCTTTATCCACTCTGTGAATTTATGGTCAAAACCGTAGAAATTCATGACTATGAACAGCAGGGCCCTCCTGATTCTGTCAAAAGCTTTACTTACGTCGAAAGCTGATAACCTCATTTGAAGGCCCTTTTTCCCTTTCTTCTTTTGTAGATATAGAAGTAGATCACGTATGCAGTTAAGTATGTCCGATGTTTTTCTTTTGTCGACTCCTCCTCTCTGGTTTCTGCTAAGAATAGTTGGCAGTACTTCCTTTAGTCGGTTTGATAGCACTTTAGAGACAAGCCTGTAGTCGCATTGAGTTAGCGTTACGGGAATGAGTTTTATTACTCTTGTCATGTTCTTTATAGGGATAACGAAATACGCTGAATTCGTTTCTGAACTTTCTGTTTTTGCTAGACAAGTAGTTCGCTCGGAATTCGGCCGAAACCGGAAATTTGGCTCGCTCGGAATTCGGCCGAAACCCGAAATTTGGCAGAAGTAAAGCAGGAAGTTTCGGACAGTTTCGTCAATATAGATATGATTTATAGAAGTATATCTGAACTTGGTTTTCTCAGATGATTAGCCTGGCGAAAACTGGATCCAAGGGCGGTTCAACGGGGGGGGGGGGGTGACTCCCCCCCCCATGCTTCAGAGAATCGTACTCTCAGTCATATGTTTTGAGCTTGTCTGTATGGCAGTCGTATGTTTGAGCTTGTTAGAAGATCTGGCGAAGACCAGACCCAATTGTCTGGATCAAATATTACATTTTTGGGATCCTGTCAAAACCTTTGGTCTTGTTAGCTGTGGCCTGATGTAGGCACTTGCTAAGAACAGCCGAACTATCGCTAGAGCAAATCTTAGCTGACACATTAGCGCCATCAAATACGATTCGCAGTCAGCTTGGGACTATTGATATCTAAATTATGGACCACTTACTATAGTGGTCAATTGGTAAATAATAATAGATCAAACGGTGACTGCATACGTGCCCTTCCGTTATTGTCCCCGTCATCACGTTCACGTTCCAGTTTGCTACTTCAGTCAAATCGCCTCGAGTAACAATTAACTTTTGCAACGCATTTAACTGTAAAGAAATAGAAAAGTTGGATAACTTCCAATCCTGCATTCCAATCTTGTATAGAATTTAGCTACCTCAGTTGTTGTTGAAATTTTGCAGAACTTCGAGGGGTCTAGAGGGTCGGAGCTCCAGGCTTCCTACCAAAAGGGCGACATCTGCGGTGGTGTTTTCCCCAACCCGAGGCTGGAACGCACCCATACAATTGCTTTCCTCACAATATCGTCAATATGGTCAATATCACTTTGTACAGCGACATAAGTGAAGACCCCAAACGAAATAATTACAAGAAACAATTATCGCACTTTCAGCCTCGTCAGTAGAATTCATTCCTAAAAGCTTCGGAAAGGCTTCGGAAACGGGCTTCGAAAACGGGAAGAATCTCGTTGAATCGTCAAAATCTTTGTCGTTTGTGCTTTAACAAAGCTTTCAATCCAATCGACCAGGCGATTCGATTATTATTACGGGAGTTTGAGACTTTTGTTTTTACAAGTTGATGTTATCTCTCTTGTACTGAAAACGTCTGATTTTTTTTTGCGGACGTGACCATGGCTCACTGTTAACTAAAGAGACAACAGTTTGGAGCTGTCAATCAACTAGCGAGACAGATAACTGTTTGAAGAATTCGGCGATTATGTAAAAGCTCTGGACCGAGGGAGCATGACTTTGGTCAGCCTGTATAATACTAGGTGGTGATAACTCTTTGCCATCGATGTCAGTTACTCGGTTAGCAGCAGTCCTACTGTCAGTCTATTGCAACACATGTTGCTTCTTAGAAAATGATAACAACTTCAGTCATATTTACTTTTCAAAGTGGCGTCCTATGTGATAAGATAACATTTATGTTTTGCAAGAGCCAATCATCATTTTTAAATACATAGAAAATAAGCACAAATAATCAACAAAAAATATAGGATAAAGAAGAATTTTTACGAGGACACCTGTCTGGAACCTCGTCAACTGTTTAATTAACGTTCACCTGAAAAGCCAGCTGATTTTTATATCGTTAATTGAATACACCGAATTATTTCGACTCGGCTAAGGGCTTTATAATTTCTTTCATCTTTGGCTCTAGTAGCGACGTTCACAACCTGGACTGCTTGCCCAAACAAGACCAAAGGTTTCGATGGGATCCCAAAAACTTTTGATCCTAACAAATGGGTCTTGTCTTCGCCATTCAGTCTTCGTCAGATTCCTTTAAGATTTTACTGTTAAAATAAAGTTCAAAAATGTAATCAGCATGTCTCCTTGCCCCGATACCGAATCTCTAATCGACTTCAGAAACACTTGAACTTCAATCAAATTTTCAGTTTCGGCCGAATTCGTGATGAATCATTTGTCCAGCAAGAAAACTAAGTTCAGATATGGATTCAGCGGACCTCCTTACCCCTTCAATGAATATCTTATTACACCATAAAACATGAATGTTTTTTACCGTAAATTCGAAACCCTTCTTTGCCTCTAAATATAGGACTAAAGGACCCATCTACGAACTTGACCTGTACTCTGTTAATGAATCCTCATCCTAAGCTTCAACAACATATATCAGTCCCTACTAAGCTTGAACAACGTATACCAACCCCTTCGACCTTCGATTACACTAGCTCTCTCCGACGTTCATAGATTACGCGCTCTGTGCGTCATCTACGCGCAGAGCTATTCTAGTGTGAAGAAAGGGATAGGGACTGCAATAGCTAAAATTGGTCGACAAATTTTGTGTCCGGTTTTTGCCGGATTTCGGGTGAACTATTTGTCCGGTGAGAAAATAACTTTCATTCGGATTCAGCATGTCTCCTTACCCCTAAATCAACTATCTCAATAGCTTTTCAAAAAATATTTTGTTGCCCCTTAATTTGAAACCCCTCCTCCACCCTCAAATATAGGGCTACAGATCCCATCTTCGAACTTGACTTGTACTTTGACCCAAAGGATCCTCCCACCAAGTTTCATCAAAGTATCTCAATCCCTTCGAGAGTTACCGTGCGTACAGACGGACAGACAGACGGACAACTTTTGCGATGTCATAGGTATCCCTCTACTTACGTTTTGGGATCCCAAAACAAACTTCAACCACACGCGGACAGTTTGAATTTCAACAAAAATGCGATGCGCAGGAAATGTTCAACTCCGGATTATAAGGTAACTTTTAGAGAAAGACCATTATTGCGTGTGACCCCAACAATGTTTATTTTTCGGCAGTCATTTACCATTGTAGTCACTAAATACACATAGAGGTACCAGAAAATCTAAAGGAAAAGTTCATTCAACAGAAACGATTACTTGGATAGCGAAGCAACGAATTGTCATCGGGTCTTCAAGCCTATTTAAAGGCCCACTCACAACGGGTTTTAGCTAATACTCGGTACCAGCCAGTTCCGGAAATCGTTCTGAGACCGAGAATTAGCTGGGTTTCTACTCTACTGTTCGCAATTGAAATTGGTGCCAGTTTCGAGTACCAGCTAGTCTCGGACCCAAGTTGAAATCAGTTCAACTTCTGAGGATACTAGCCAATCAGATTTCTTAGGGGAATACTGAGGAATATTCCGATTGGCTAATGCTGAACCACGCCAGACCGAATAACAATGACTTAAATAATTGGTTTTCAAGACAGCAAGGAGTGGATGTGATTTTATCTGTTAGGCTTGGTTCGAAACTAGCCAACCAGAATATTCCTCAATATTTCCCAAAATAATCTGATTGGCGAGTGCCCTCAAAAGTTGAACTGATTTCAACTTGGATCCGAGACTAGCTGGTACCCGAAACTGGAACTGATATCCATTGCGAACGGCAGAAACCTGGCAAAGCTTCGGCCTCGGGAGCGATTTTTCAGAACTAGCTGGGTCTAGGCTAAAACCCCCCCCGGCGAAACCCCCCCCGGACAAAACCCCCCCGCCAAAACCCCCCCGGCTAAAAACCCCCCGTGACCAAACCCCCCCCGACCAAAACCCCCCCGGTACCAAAACCCCCCCGACCAAAACCCCCCCGGTAACAAACCCCCCCCCCGACCAAAACCCCCCCCAGTACCAAACCCCCCCCCGACCAAACCCCCCCCCGCATAAAAAGACGGGTATAAGTAGAGTAACTGGTAGTAAGAGAGTAAGAGTAAATAAACTTCTTTCACAAACTTGACTCTACAATAATGTCTGAAGTACAGTGGGTATCAGAACAATGATAAACAAAGAGAGTGTAAGGCGAAGGTGAAGGTTGATGGTTTTGCTGAAGTCACCAAACACCCGCATTCATTAACTGAAGCTGTTGTCAGTGAGGTGTTAAATGTGAATGATCAAATCAAAGCCAGTTCCACTCTGTGTATCGATCCCCCCAACAAATCCTTTCCCAATGCCTCCTCCTTCTTGGCAAGGAAGCTGCAGTTAGGATGCCACCCATTGGTGCAATGTGAAGCTCCCTTTGCCTGATTGCTCTTTAGTTATCCCTGATTCATACCAGAAACTCAAAGATGGGCAGTAAGTGCCAGTAAGCGGAGGAAAACCTATGACACCGCAAAAGTTGTCCTACTTTCCGTCTGTGAGCAGGATAACTTTCGAAGGGAATGAGATATTTTGATGAGACTTAATGGGAGGATCCTTTGGGTCAAGGGAAATGTTGAGCTCGTTTTGTGATAGCACTTTCAAGATAGTCCCAGAAATATTCTATCAGCGCTTCACCTTCGTGCTTGTCAATGGTAAAACTGTCACATGGTTGTTCGTTTTTTTGCCCAGTAAATGCCAGTCTAAATATGTGTGAGTGTCTAAGGATTCGGGGGGGGGGGGGGGTACCGGGGGGGGGGGTCTATTCTTCTCTTACTCTCTACCTAACAGTTACTTTACTCATACATACCCGTCTTTTTTATGCGGGGGGGTTTTGGTACCGGGGGGTTTTGGTACCGGGGGGGTTTTGGTCGGGGGGTTTTGGTACCGGGGGGGTTTTGGTCGGGGGGGGTTTGGTACCGGGGGGGGGGTTTGGTCGGGGGGGTTTTGGTCACGGGGGGGGTTTAGCCGGGGGGGTTTTGGCGGGGGGGTTTTGTCCGGGGGGGTTTTCGCCGGGGGGGTTTTAGCCGGAACCCGAACTAGCTGCTACCAAGTTTAGTTAAAACCCGTTGTGAATGGGCCTTAAGTGAATAAGTGATGGGTTACCAGACTAAAGTGTCTCAGCCCTGTTTGGTTAAACTTTAATACAACAACTTCGCCCTACAACGCTACGCATCTGCTCCTCTTTCGCCAACCCTCCATCCCCTCCAAATATTTCTTGTCTAAATTCATCCAAGCTTTCACGTTATCGCCTTGACAATATGAGGGGGCTTCTTAATTCTTACAGTGATTGAAAAGCCAGCAATTTTTCTTGGATTTGAATAGACATAATTTAGATTCTGCCAACGGATTTTTTATGGCACTTGCAGCTTCGCTCAAGTGCCATATACCGATCACTTTTCCGTCGGTCGGTCGGTCCGGTGATCGCGAGTTAGGGTACTTGCAGATGTGCTAGGACGATGAAACTTGGCAGGCATATCAGGGACCCAACCAAACTAACTTGCAAATAGTCACTTCCCCGATCCGACCACCGTGGAGGGAGTAGACCTTACCTTAGACCTTTACCTAGACCTTAGTAGGTCTGCGCGCGGCGTGACGTCACTCCCCGTATGGAAATAATTCAAGTCGTAAACGATCGTAAACGATCGTTTTTTTACGATCGTATTATGGGACATTCCGATCGTAAACGATCGTTTTTTTACGATTGGAAACAGTTGTTTACGATTGGAAACAGTCGTTTACGATTGAAAACAGTTGTTAACGATCGTAAACGATCGTAAACGATCGTATTTTTACGATCGGAAACGATCGTAAACGATCGTTTTTTTACGATCGTATTATGGGACATTCCGATCGTAAACGATCGTTTTTTTACGATCGGAAACAGTTGTTAACGATCGTATTTTTACGATCGTAAAAAAAACGATCGTTAACAACTGTTTCCAATCGTAAACGATCGTTTTTTCCCAATTGTATTATGGGACAATCCGACCGTAAACGATTGTTTTTTTATGATTGGAAAGAGTTGTTAACGATCGTATTTTTCCGGTCGGAAACGGTTGTTCCCAATCGTATTTCCAGTATGATTATGGCAGATAATTCAAGCTGAAAAAAAACAATAGTAAACGATCGTTATTATCGAAAACAGTTATTTCTAAGATTTTTTTTTCAATACGAGCATTGGGCATATTTCCACACTGTATGTAGTCACTTCCATTTTTATAACTGAATTAAGAACTGATATTTCCAGATTTTTGTAAAATATGCTGTCATGAAGGCATTCCACTTCCAGCTGGTGAGGTCCTGAAAGATCTGCGACCATAAGAAGACATGAAGATTCCACTAAGCCACCCACTAGAGTAGAAAAGATATCATTCTCAGCCAGTTGTACATTTGTTCAATTGTTTGGACAAAACGAATAAAAACTAACGAAGGGAACATTTATCCGCAACACCCCGAAGAAATGCCACTCCCTGAGGCGGTCGCGGTCTGAGGCGGTCGGCGCTGATTGGCTTGTTGCAGAGCGCAGTCAAAGGTCATGCTTTGCGTACGTGAGGTCAGCATACCTCTGGGAATTCATTGTATAGGAAGAAGGCATTTTCGGTATAACTTGTCAGCGCCAAGTTATAGGGGTGAATAATGGTATATGTAACTTTTCAGAGTGGGTAGAATAATAGGGGTTAAGTGAAAAGGAAAGGTAATCAATTGGTTAGGTATGATCGCCTGGCAATGGTCGCTAGTGATCCGTTAACCTAACTACCTCAACCTACTCCTATTCTAACACTATCCAAACCCTACCCCTAGCTATACCAAACCTCCCAGCCACTAAAAACTAATCAACTTTCTTATCGTCTTGAAAATAAAACAATTGCTTCCGATCGAAAACAGTTGAAAACGATCGGAAACAATTGAAAACGATCGTTAAATTACGATCGTAAAAAACGATCGTAAAATAACGATCGTAAACAACCGTTTAAGATTGAGATTTTAGTTTCAGCTTTTAGTTAAACTATTTGGATTATGCAAAACTAAAAACTAATCAACTTTCTTATTGCCGTTGTTATAAATCAGGTCTGTATTTATCGTCTTGAAAATAAAAACAATTGTTTCCGATCGAAAACAGTTGAAAACGATCGTAAACAATTGAAAACGATCGTTAAATTACGATCGTAAAAAAACGATCGTAAAATTACGATCGTAAACAATTGTTTACGATCGTTAAATTACGATCGTAAGAAAAACGATCGTTAAATTACGATCGTAAAAAAACGATCGTAAAATTACGATCGTAAACAACCGTTTACGATCGTAAACAATTGTTAACTTTCGTAAACAATTGTTTACGATCGTTAAATTACGATCGTAAAAAAACGATCGTAAAATTACGATCGTAAACAACCGTTTACGATCGTAAACAACCGTTTACGATCGTAAACAACCGTTTACGATCGTAAACAACCGTTTACGATCGTAAACAATTGTTTACGATCGTTAACAACTACAAACAATTGTTAACAATTGTAAACGATCGTTAACAACTGTTTACGACTTAATTATTTCCATACGGGTCTTTGCATCGGATCACTCTGTTAACATTGGAAAGAGCTAGTGCATTCGAGGGTCAAAGGGGTTTGTATATGTGGTGCAGTGCGGGGGAATATGGAAAATTGAGTGTTGTGTAACTTTCGAACGGGTGATCGGATTTGGACGAAACTTAATACCTGAATGAATGACATATCTCTGATGTTCCATTTGAAGTCCGAACCGGATTCGAAAGCTATGGGGGAGTTGGGGTGGGGGAAGACCGGAAATCTCGAGAAACGGTTATAATGGAGGGATCGGAGTAAAACTTGCTGGGAAGAACAAGAATCTGCTCCAGATAAATCGTTTACACGTTTGGACTGGACCCGGACACTTGGGGGGGGAGGTGGAGGGAGTTTCCCGGAATTCTGGTGATGACAGTTTTTGGGATTTTCACGACGGTGTATCAGGACCCGATCAAACTGACTTGTAAATAAAAATTCACTCGATCCGATAGTCGTGGGGGGGATCGGAGGGAGGGGGAATCCGGAATGTTTAGCCATGCGTAACTTTGGAACGGGTGATCGGATTCGAGTGAAATTTAATAACTGAACAGAGGGCGTGCATGTGGTGATCTTTTTCATGTCCGGACCGGATTCGACAACAATTGGGGGGGGGGGAATACGTGACCGGATTGGACTGGAGAGATCGGGATGGAACTTTGTTGGAATAACAAACAAGTCCAAAACTGAACCGGACTGGCTCCGGCGACTGTGGGGGGAGTTTGAGGGGCGGGTCCGGAATTCCGGTGATCGCGAGTTAAGGTACTTCCAGATGTGCTAGGACGATGAAATTTGGCTGGAATATTAGAAATTCGACAAGATTGGCTTAGAAATCACCACTTTTTAAATCCGACCATTCCTTAAAGTACCAATCATGACCGCAAATTAAGAAAAATACTTTTAAGCAAAATATGCATTTCTATCATCCCCATGAGCTCATGATCATTTTTGCCTGAAGAGTTTTGCTTACAAATGAAGTTCTAGCTCCCTTAAAGTGTGCATCTTAACCGCAAGGTCGAAAAGTACTTTTTTATCAAACGATACATCTCAACCCATGATCAGTTGTCCCACAAGGGTTTTGCAAAAAAAAAAAAAATTTCTTGCACCCTTAAAGTGCGCATTTTACCCGCTATCGTTTTTGCCTCAAGGGTCTTGCTTACAGATGAATTTCTAGTGCCTTTAAAGTGCGCATCATTACAGCCAAGTTCAATGATAAAATACTTTTTCTCTAGCTCCCTTAAAGTGCGCATCTGAACCGCACAGTCAAAAATTACTTTTGATCAAATAATACATCTCAACCCTTGCAAGTGCCATATGAGCTTACAGCTCTTGTTTTTTCATATTGGGCTCTAGTAGTGACGTTCAGAATATCCACTGCTGGCCCGACGAGAAAAAGTTCATCCAGACGTGGAGAATTTGAATTTCAACAAAAGCGTGCATTTCGGAGGCTAAGAAGCGGAGCTTAGGAAATGTTCAACTTAAGGTTGTAACGTCACTTATGAAGAAGATCGTTGTGTGACCCAAAACAGATATCTGCATAGAGGTACAAACACAAAGAGGCACCACATATCCGAAAGAAAAATGTTCACTCGATGAAATCGTTTTATGGAGCGTGTTCCACCCTTCCAACAATAGTAACTATTAGTTACTATTCCGTTCCAGCCTCACGAAAAGTTACTACGCTGACCGTTCCAACCTTCTCGAAGTAGTAACTATTTGCTTACCATGCTCGGTGCGTAGGTAACTACGGATCTCTGTAACGTGATTGGCTGGATTACCCCGTGGAGTGTTTTACCGAAAATTTAAAAAAGCATTCCAGCCTTGACGCAAAATAGCCAAAGTTCGTGACATCATTCGTAGTTACTATGGTAAGTAGGGTGGAACACGCTCATGATTCGTCGGTTCTTCAAGCCTGAAGTGAATAAGTTATGGGTAACTAGACTGTCGTGTCTCATGCCTATTCGGTTAAACTTTGATCATTCCTTCTACCCCAGCTGACTGCGAGCCATGTTCATCAGTAGAGCTAATCAGATTAATCCGCTGAATTTTGGCCTCTTCAGGCCATAACTAAAGTTTGAACTTCCTGAACCCTCCTCCTAAGGCGTATTCTCGCCGATCCCTGAGGACTCCACTTGAGGAGTCCCCGCGTTTTTGTTTGTCCCGGGGACTCACTCCCCGTATTCTCGCGAGTCCCCACGAACGGGGAATGCTCCAGTTATCATTACCATCATCAAAAAGGACTCCATTTCAGATTCGGAGGGGAATCAATTTTTGCTGGTGTTGGTGCAATGTTAAATAATTAAAAAAGAATCAGAATAAACAAAACCAAAAATAAAGTGGCTCCAGACTAATTTTCGCAACTGCATATTTTTCTTTCAAACAAAATCCATTTCATCAGCATTCCTCGTGTTCTCGCTGTCTTTGGGATCCCAAAACGTAAGTGGAGGGATACCTATGACATCGCAAAAGTTGTCCGTCTGTCCGTCCGTCTGTGAGCACGATAACTCTCGAAGGGAATGAGATATTTTGATGAAACTTGGTGTGAGGATTCTTTGGGTCAAGAGTAAGGTCGAGTTCGTAGATGGGCTCTGTAGCCCTACATTTAAGGGTGGCAAGCAAAACCGCTAATATGATAGTCGATTATGGGGTAAGAAGACACGCTGAGCACGAATATGAAAACCATTTTCTTGCCAGACAAGTAGTTTGCCCGGAATCCGGCCAGAACCGGAAAGTTTGTTAAAAGTAAAAGTTTTATTTGAAGTTGATTAGATGGTTGATGCAGGGATAAGAAGGCATGCTGAACACGAATATGAAAACCATTTTCTCGCCGGACAAGTAGTTCGCCCGGAATCCGGCCTAAACCGGAAAGTTTGTTAGAAGTAAAAGTTTTATTTGAAGTTGATAAGATGTCCGATTTAGGGGTAAGAAGAGATGCTGAATCCGTACATGACAATCATTTTTTAGTCGGACATATAGTTCGTCCGGAATCCGGCTGAAACCGGAAAATTTGTTATAAGTTAAATTTTTATTGGAAGTTGATTAGATGTTGGATATAGGGATAAGGAGATACGCTGAATTCGTTTCTGAGCATTCTTTTCTCGTCGGACTAGTAGTTCGCCCGGAATCCGGCCAAAACCGGAAAGTTTGTTAAAGGTAAAAGTTTTATTCGACGTTGATAAGATTCCCGATTTAGGGGTAATAAGAGATGCTGAATCCGTACATGACAATCATTTTTTAGTCGGACATAAAGTTCGTCCGGAATCCGGCTGAAACCGGAAAATTTGTTATAAGTTAAATTTTTATTGGAAGTTGATTAGATGTTGGATATAGGGATAAGGAGATACGCTGAATTCGTTTTTGAGCATTATTTTTTCGCCGGACAAGTAGTTCTGGAATTTCGCCGAAACCGGCAAATTCGCAGAAGTAAGGCACACACATGCTGAATCCATATCTGAACTTGGTTTTCTTAATGATTAGCTGTTTGGCCTTAATCTGTTTCTAAATTTTAAGAGTAAAAATGTTCAAGGAGTCTGGTGAAGACTGGATCTGGCGAAGACAAAACCTATTTGTCTGGATCAAATATTGAATTTTTGGGATCCCATCGGAACCTTTGGTCTTGTTCCGTACGCGGAGTCCGCGTGGAGTGACTCCCTCTATTCTCGCCGTTCCCCTTGATTCCCCGAGGAGTCCTCGGGGAACGGCGAGAATACGCCTCTAGAATGCCTTAATCTTTACTTATCGTATATTTCTATTTAGTAACATTTACAAATAAAACAGTACAGTGTGGCAAACATTAAACTGTCACTATAATGTGGCAAAACAAATCGTTATCACACTGGCCAATGCCTCTTTTTTAAAATAAATTTAAAGTTGAAAAAATCGCCTCCGTCGTCAAATATCACATCTTCGAGCAGACAGGAGCATCCTCCTCTGAAGGGTAGCCTAAAATAAAATAAAAAACTTAAAAAATACAAATTATATAGTGAAAAGGACGAACAGGGATGGAAATAGACACCCATCAAGACCTATTTCCGCTCATTTGTCTGAAAACAATTACAACATATTAATCGGAAGAGGGAATAGCGCAACAAATCCGTGGGACAAGTAAAGTAAAATCTAAATAAGTGCGCATGCGCTCAAACGATGAGTATGAAAGTAAAACGTTTATCATACTGTTTATGAACAGATCAAGAACTAGTTGCCCTGGGGGGCATGGGACTCCAAAAGGCACCAATACCAACAAGTATACCCATTTTCAACTTGATACCACCAGTTATGAACTCCGAAAAGCAACAGTGAGAACCGAAAACGAAAAACCGGCTGCAGCGGCCGCTAGAGTGGATTGTTCATAAATCAACGATCCACTAAACACCAAAACTACGCTGAGTGAAGACAGATCAGAGATATTCAGATGGCGAAAAATAAACAATACAATCAAAAATACGAATTGTTCAGAATAAACAACGGGATAAAGGAATTGCTCCAAATGTGAGAGACATTGAAGCAATAGCGCTATCCGTACCAAGAATTGTCAATGGTCTCGATAACACTAGACTCCCGATCATTACATAAATATACCAAGAACAAATAACGAGATAGAACTGCTGTCTCCCTATCTCGGTCATACAAACATGCTGAGTCGAGTAAAATACGGCCGACTCCCGACGCAAACGAGCGGAGGTTACTAGCTTCGCGCCACATCACGTTTCGTTACTTCTACAAATAACTATATCGCTGTTAAGTCGCTGAAGAGGAAATCTAGCAGTCAAAGATGATTGGTTCCATGGACGCGCTCCAGAGCGGGTCAGCGCGCGGAGTACAATTCTTTCAATTTTTCTTGTGCGATAAGCAACGGTGAAGACGGAAGAGGAGTAAACGGGTATCAACATCAGCTCAAAGCTAGCTAGGTCCGCTAAATTTTGTCGGGGTTTTCATAGTCGCTGCATGCGACTAAAAACAGGAGTTCTATCTCATTATTTGTTCTTGACTATACGGAGGTCTTGTAGTCCCTCCGCGGGCTATGTAAAAAGTGAACTAATGAACTTGTTCAGATTTCATACTAATAATAATAATAATAATAATAATAATACAAAGCAAGAGAAAAGGCTTTCGCCTCTAAATAACTCTAAGAAATTTTCATGCTAATCGTTTGCTGAAAATAACAACAAAACTTCCAAGGATGTCAATGTCAATATGAAAACTACGATAGTTAGACGAATATCAGAAAAAGGATAGACGATACAGTTTACGTACAGTTTGTACACTAGTACAACACTATCGCTAGTGATGCTAGTGTCGTGTGTCACTTTTTTCAAGTCTTGGCGCTACTCCCTAGTGTTATTTTGCTCTGAGTTGAACAAGGGTGTGTATTGAGACGTAAATATCACGGATAGCACTATTCAGCTTATTGACAGGCGACAGCATTACAGGACCAGTTAGCCGTGTCACAGTTGACCGTCTATTTCGCGGCTGATGATTTCCTCATTAAAACGTCCCTTCCCAAAAAAATCGTAGTGGTCCTACGTAACCACATCCTGTAATCTAATCCCATGAAATTAATACACTTTCTGGCCACGCAGAAAACTCTATTAAATAAGCTAGACCAACCTCCCCGACCCTAACGTGGGAACGCGGGCATAAAACACCCAAAGCTTTGGTTGTAATAAAATTCCCATACCCGATACCGCAGCAACCAACGCAAAGGTCATTTACTTTTTCGGCGCCTGGTCACGAAGGGAAGGAATTTTCCAAACGGACGAAAGATCGGCAACGAGGTTTGTGTTTTTATTTTCTTGTAATGGTAGATTACGAAGGGGCAAAAATGGACAACGTCAAATTCTATTTGTGTAACTAAAATATATTCAGTTCGAAAAACAATATGTTGAAATTTTTTTCAAATGAAAAACACCTTTGAAAAACAATCTGTTGACATTTTTTTCAAATGTTTCCTTTGTCTGTAAATAAAATAGAATAAAAATAACATCAATCAAACTTTCTGCAAGTTCAATACATTTTTGCAAAGTCAGTATACCTTGGTTAAGCAAATAGAATCTGTTGTCCATTTTTGCCCCTTCGTAGTAGATTTGAAAACCAGTGGTCCCTCTTATTTCGTTAGGTGGTTAATATTTTTTCTTCCAATTATTCTCGATTGTATAGCATAGTACACTGGAGAATTATTGATACCCTCTTATTTAGTTATGTAGTTAAATTTAGTTTCACAAAATTATAGTCAAACTAATAAATTTTGAATTAAAGTTTTCAAAACTGATCGAACGGAAGTTCGAAGTTTCATTACTAGTACACTTGAAAAAAATAACTTACTGAGAGTCAGTATTGCGCATCATTTCTTACAGGACAAGCCGGAAGAGGGGCAAGGTGTTCTTGGTGACCTTTTCTATCAGTTACGTCGTCTTGTTTGAAGTAATGGAGAACAGGATGGTAGATTTGAGAATTACCTGGCCCCTCTTATATCGTTACCTCGGTGTTTAGTTAAAATTTAAACACAAGCAAATATATATATGATAGTGAATTTGAGAATTAGTTGCTCATCTTTTTTCATAACATGGTCGTTTTTCTTTGATAATGCTTGGTACCGTCCATAATAATGTAATTGAGAACTAATGGAAATAATATCTGGTCATTCAGTTTAGCTTTAAAAACAAATAAATTTGTTCACTATGACTATCTACTCTAAGAAAGCACTGCACGGGGTGGGTGGCAGTATTCCTCCATTTCTTGACAAACAAATCCAAAAAGAAGAAAAAGAGAAAAGAAAGAGACAAACTAGGTAAGACAGATTTAGGGACGATTCAATATTTACTTTCACTGGGTTTCTGCAACCTGCCGTACACTTGAACCAAACTTTCGCCCAAATTGCCATACCCAATACCTCAATAACGAAAAGGTCAGTGCCGCTTATTTCGGCGCGTTTCTAAGAGCCGACATTTTTTAATTATACGAGTATAACAAGAGCGGCAAGGTGGTCTTTTTTTTAATTAATAGCGGTAGACTACATTGTATTAGCAGATTGAATAATACAAGCCTCTTCCGTGATTCCCTAGTCTTGTGTATCTTCAACCGTCCATAATTAAGGTCACATTCTAAATAGGTGATACGTTTCAGAAGTGGCGGATTTTTAAGTTGGTCGGAATTTGGTCGGCAAATAATTAAAATTGTTTTTCGTAAAAAGTGTAAGTGAAACGAAATTTAAATGAGAGCAGCAACACAGCTTTAGATATTCTTGTTATATCATAGGATGGTTGGTCAAATTACTAAAGTAAATGAGAGTAAATATGAGGTTCACGTTAAATATAATTTTTGAAAGGAGAGCGGCACTCTGACCTGTAGTTATTCTGTTATATCACGGGATACTCGATCAAATTACTGCAGTAAATGAGAGTTTTATGTGGGGATGGAAGCGTAGCGGAATGTTCAAAATGAGAGCGGCAAGCCAGTCCTTCACTTATGTTTTTTTTTTCACGGTCGATAAAATTAGTAAAGCAAATGAAGGTTTTACATAAGGTATAAGTAAAACCCCTTTATCTACCGACCGCCTAACACGCAAACATGAATAACGATCTTTGATTGAATGCCGCGGTGTCACCTTCAGTAAAAGGTTATCAGTGGTTACCTATAAGTAACTATTAGGTAATTTAACTGTACTGAAGTGACCGAGATTGCATGATATGAAACCATATTTTGTCTTATCGACGTGTTTTATGATATTGGTGGTTAAACGCGACCTTAAATGGGGAGGAGTAAGAGAACAACTGAGGTCAGCGAGCGATATTTATTCAAAGATGTGGTACTGGGTACTAAATATGGTTGCAGGATATTGATTAATTACCAAATACTCGCTCCTCTATTCCGGTGCTTGACTAATGGACTGCGACATTCCCAGTGTAAGTGTGGAAAAGCGATGAGCAAAAGGGTTCGTGGGCCTGACCGGGATTCGAACCCGGGACCTCTCGCACACGAAGCGAGAATCACAGCACCGGAGCAGAGGATTTGTCTCTGTTTCCTTGTACTCAGATGCGAACACACGATCAGAATCAGGAGCTCCCGGAGTGGAATTCCTGCCCAGATTTTCCAGACCATCATCACTTCCATATGGAATAGTTGACACTTTTACAACTTTCCCATATGGAAGTGATTATGGTGGCGAAAATCCGGTCAGGAATTCCAGACCGGGAGAGTACCGACCCTGATCGTGTGTTCGGACTAACACTTTGATTCGGACTAACACGACCCTGATCGTGTGTTCGGACTAACACTAACAACGGACTGTGCATCACCGAATTCGGAGATTTTTATTCCGAGTTCGGAGAGTTAAAATCCGATGGAGGATTACAACACTAGAATTCAAACTACTGCAGATTAAGTTATTTGAAAGCGGAGATTTTTTTTTTACAGTGTACTGCATCCGTAAAGATGGGAAGGTTTATTTCTCCCCGTTGGCTAGTTATTTTGTATTTGTGTAATCGTTTGACATAATGTATGATTGTTGAAATGACTGATGAACTTATGCTCCCAATTTACACTCTTCAATTTTGAAACGACCATCAATAAATAAATAAATCAATAATAATAATAATCCCTTGCACGATTTTCACCTTTTACGTAAACAGAATGCTAATTATTTTGCACTCGCTAAATGGGAAAGTAGGTGCGCATTACGCTAAGTAGTGCAAACAGTAGAATGCTCAGAGATGATGTTAGAGGCCTCTAAAAGTTAGAGGCGCCATTTCAGTAAACCTTGGGGGGGACTTCAAAGGTCAATTCTGGGCATAGTTTTCGAATATACCTTCAAGTAACGTCATTGTCTTACATTTTGGCTTCAGAAGACTATTTAGTTTCACAAAATTAGTTCAAAAAGAAGGTCGGGTGCCCTCCGAAATCTAACAGGACTACGCAACCCTCCCCCCAATTGGCGCCTCTTCTAAAAATAAATCTGAAAAGTTCGCTTCCAATGTAGCAAATTTCTCTTTCTTCATTTTATGTGTGTATTGTCCTTGTATTTGTACTACTCCAATAATGCAACAAAAAACTACTGTTTTGACAAAAACCGGCTGATTTTTAGAAAACCGACTGTTTTCAAGACAAAATCGACTATTCCTACGGAAAACCGTCTGTTTTAAGAAAAATGCGACTGTTCGACATTTTGCACATGGTAGTTGGGGAAATAGACACGGTTTATGCTAAGTAATGCAAGATATATAATACTCTGTGATAGTGTGAGCCCTAAATAAAACACAAAGTCACTTAGCACGCCAGCCCCGCGAATCAGTTCGTTCACCCAAGTCAAATTAAATTCAGAACAAAAGAAGCCTCAGCCAAATGGCGACAGTGAGTCAGGCATTTCTAACACGTTTCATCTGACCTGCCCATCATACATGTACACAGTTTACATAAAATTAATTCCGAAAATTGCTGACAACAGTTACACCGCTCGGGCCAAATCCAGTCCAAGTACAGAAGAACCTTTGTTTCCATGCATAATTGGTTTTGAAGTCTATGGTACCGTCTGTCATAGTAAAGCTGGAACTATTAGTGTCGTGACTTGTCACAAATTTTCATAAAATTCTTTTTGCCAGAGGCTACTAGAGAAACTGCAACAGAGGGCCTTGGCACTCGAAATCACGTTCTGTGTCGCTGGATCGCTTTTCTTCTTAGACCACAGAGATTCCGTACGAGGGCCCTAGCTACCATTTTACTAACTGGCAATGAGCCTATGCTAAGTCGGATAAACCCCAGATCATAGTGTGCCAGAGCAAAATAACACTAGGGAGTAGCGTCAGGACCTACGCTTTCCTTGCTTCGCAAACGGGCCAAAATCGTAGCGCCGCCCACTACGCTTGCGACATTTAGATCGAAACAAACTTGGGGGTTTAGAAATTTCCTGTACAGCTAAGGTGCGGTCTGCACACATCGAGGAAACTGGGGAGGTTGTATCTTTTTTTTTTTTTTTACCTTGTTCACAACATGAAGTTATTGGAGCCAGCACTGGTGCACGACCGATTGAGTTTCAGTATAGAGACGTTCACTATCGCTAGTGGTGCTTGTGTCGCTGCTATTCGAGTGTGTGTCACTTTTTTCAAGTCTTGGCGCTACTCTCTAGTGTTATTTTGCTCTGTAATGGGCTGTCAGGGGATCGCGAAGAATCACGCGCGGAGCAAAATAACACTAGGAAATAGAGTCAGGGCTTGTGACACACACTCGAATAGCAGCCATTAGTCATAGAGGACGTCCACACTGAAACCCAATCAGCCGTGCACCAGCGCTGGCTCCGATACTCCATACTCCGAAAACAGCGAAAAATAGATACAACCTCCCCTGTTTCCTCAATGTGCGCAGACCGCATCTTAGATGTCCGAGAAATTTTCTCAACTCACAAGTCTGTCTCGCTTTGAGTGTCCCGAACAAAGTGGGCGGCGCTACGAGTAATACCCGTTTCCTATGCATGGAAAGAACATCCCTTGGCGCTACCCACTAGTGTTATTTTTGCTGATCATCTGGCACTGCCAACACGATCCATACTAACTAAACTACTACAATAACGGCTGAGCCGGGGAAGATCACTGATTGACAATAAGCCTATGCTAGCGATTGTCGGCTTGACCCCAGTTCCAAAAGTGCTCTCCCATTCGTCACACTAGCGGGGTTATAAATTCCATCTCCCAACATTCGTATCGCTTTTGCTAATGACCAGGGACAGGGTACCCATAGTGATTAATGCGGTCATGACTTCAAGATACTGTGTTCCACCACTTCTCTTCGGAGTTCCTCAGAAGAGCCGGCGATAGATAAGGGGGTCGTAATAATTCCCAAAGTCCGCACAAGCAAGCCGCTGCCACAAAGTGAGATTTGCTCTATTACCAATACGAATGTACTGAGATTACTAACCATACCAATTTAGTAGTGAAGGTACTGAATAGGATTACCGATTGACATTGTGAGAAAAAAGGATATCCAGGATGCTAACAGTTTCAGAGAAGATGTCAACCACGCTCGTTCGAACCAAAGCGCAATTAAACTTCAAAAAACTGGCAATGGCAATACAAATGTTTTTTTCATAACTAGGCTCAGCATGGTCATAAGAGTTTCGTTCTCCTTGGGCGACCATAAGCAAGTGTCGTGAAACGCGTTTTCCATTTACGCATAATTTGGATCCGACAGTGTCTAGGACCATAAAGGGTTTGCACAAAAACGCATCACATCTGACGTGGAAATTATTAGGAGAAAGTGATCCTAACCGGGTCAAGTTTAAGGTTTTGGTTTGCCACACACGCTACCAAAACCGGATGGACTTTTATCGTAAAAGGAAACGCGAAAGTGGCACCCAGAGTTAATTCTATTACGCTGAAGTGTGGGGGACTGACGATCAATCCATGAATAAATCTGGACCCCATACTGCAAAAAAAAAAATATATTAAAAAAAAACAAGTTCTTTTGGTCCGTTGGCGTAGGGGCCAAGATATCCTAGAATATCTTCTGCGATCCAAGATATCCTAGAATGATCTTCTGCGATTGCAAACGCCGCCATCATTCAGTGAGAGGAAAAGCGAAGCCAAAAAAGGCCGAGGTAGAACATGAATTCTTTTTTCTCATATTCTAGCTTGAGTTGCTTGGGCCTGAAAAGGACCCTTGCCAAGAAGGACCACAATATAGCTCTAATAAAATGAATGAATGATGAATGATATTATATTTGCACATTAGAGCCCACCACCATGCAACAATCGCACATACGTACAGACACACTCTTAACAGTTTTAATGTACTCTCAACAGTTTATTTACACTACAAACACGACATAATTTTAAGCATTTAAAATATTAAACTAGAAACCACAGGAAGATACTTTAATTTTACTGTTAATGTTCAAAATAAAAAATTATTTTAGAGGCTAAATGCAAAACCAAGCTCGTCGAAAACTTCACCTCTTGGTAGAGATATGCAATACTTGGCAACATTTTACAACCCCCACAGTTTCTTCCGGCTCTTCTGCTTACCGCAGTTCGTTTAATTGACGGTTCTGGCAAACGCACATGCAGATATCACAAGAGAACAGTGTCGGGGTGTTGTATTTCTGATTTGCTCATTCATACCAGCAAAGCCCATCCCAACCCTTAAGTTGACAATACCAACATTGTCAGTAGCCAGGGAGATGAAAACCGTTGGGGGCCAAACAGTTGCGTTTTTTGTCTCTGTGCTGTTTTCTCTCTGTTTTCTATTTTTCCCGTTTTCGCCAAAACACGGAACACGCTGTTTCTCATTTTCCCGTTTTTTTTACGCTGTTCCATGTTCTGTATTCGGAACTTGCTTTCCTAGCATGTTCTATCACTGTTCAGATAGAAAATTGCAGAGAGATTCGCAGATAGAAAAGAAAGAATTGCAGAAGTTAAGAGAGTAAGCGTGGATTTGCAGTTTAACAGATTTCCCGCCTAAGACCTGCTCGGAACCTACATTTGCGTTTTCGTCAGAACAGCGACAAAACACGTCACACAGAGTAGCGTAAGCAAAAACACCGTTTTTAATCAAAAACAGACAACTGTGAACACAGAACACGGGACAGGAACCAGGGACAAACAACGCAACTAATGCTCTAATCTGGTAAGGAGGAGAGCTCTTCGAATGCTAAGGTAGAGCCGACAAACCCCAGAAACGGGTCATTGTCACTGGGTGACTTGGAGAGGTGTTTACAGAAGGATTCACTCTACTGTGTAATAGGCCTACTGTCTCCCATTTTGGTTCATAAAGCTGCTCAGGAAGAAAGGTTGGGACGCCAACAAATTACTATGAATCAGCTACTGTTCGTGACTTTTTTGCAACCTTTCAATAAATGTTATAATTTATAACTCTGTTGGACTTTAGTGGTTAGGGTTTCCGGTTCGGAAGGAAAAACACTTTAAACGCCCTCTTATTTCCTTTCTGCTCGAGAGCCATTGATTTAAAGTATTTGGGACGGACACTGATTTATTATATTTGGGACGGACCTTTTCTTTCTGGGTTTCACGGCTTGATTACGCAGGCTATCTTTGGTATTTATTTTGTTACTCCGCTTTTTTCTTCAACATCTTCAACGGCCGTATCAAAACCTGGCCATAATAATGGACTAGACTAATAGATTAAACTTGGACAACCGAACACAGTCGCCAGCTTCTGGTTGACACAAACGTACCCTGTTTAGTGGGCCACGTCACAACCACTAGCAGCCAAGATTTCAGGCAAACAGTTTCGAGCAAGAACGTAATAAAAATGAATGGTGAATTATAATAAAAATAAAAAGGTCGACTGAAAATATTAGCAAGGATGAATTCGTTACATGCTGACAAGGCCGTATCCAAGGGGGGGGGGTCACCCCCCCCCCCGAAACCTACGAAAATAATCGTTTTTTGTAGGCTTTAACCTCTGATCTGTTTTCTGGTTAGGTCCGACCCGCGGGTAGACCCCCCCCCCACCCGAAATAAGTTCCTGGACATGGACCTGCACGCTGACATCTTAAAATCATGGATAATACATCGCTACATTTTCACATCAATGACTCATTGTAAGGAGTAAAGTAGCAAACTGAGGGAAAATAATGTAAAATATTGTTGTTTTTCTGTTTTTGTGGCTATTTCAAAGAAGGAAAATGCTGTTGGTACCCCGATATGCAGAGAGGAGAGGGTTGTGAAAAATATTATTTGCATGAATTAATGATTTATAAGGCACTGGCCAATGGCATAAGTGCAGCTTAGAAAAGGACAAAGAAATATAAATAAACACAACACACTCAAAAATATTTTCCAGAAAGTTTATTCACTAATTTAGAAACACGATAAAAGCTAGAAACTTGTATGGTAGGTATAGCTCAATTTTTCCAGAAAAAAGGCAGACTAAATTTTTTTTGGTGTTTCGTGATTACTATTTTATATATTTCTTTGTCCTTTTTTTTTTACCGCATGTGTGTCCTTCGGCAGTGCGTCGTAAATATTTCATTGATTCATTCATTGGTAGTACCTATCGTTTTTCGATAATGTGATTCCACAAGCTCCACAACACAGACAGCTAACGGTTTAAAAATAAAATAAAAAATAACTGATGTTATGCACCTCCGGGACGTGTTTCTGTTTCCAGGAGTTATCACCTTCTTCTGACCAATAAGTCCCTCATACCGTAGGCTATTATGAGAACGCTGGCCTGATCTTTAAACGTCCCAGCATTTCAATATGAATACTGATTACATCAGATAAGAACTCTATAGCCCGACTGAAGACTGATTGCCATCTTGCTCCATTTCGCCATTCAATTCCGTTTTGCACTACCAGAAAAAATCCACTTTCAAGATCAAAGCTCGATTTGACTATCCAAATTACACACCATATGGTCCTACAGCTAGGTTTTAAATGCTGTCATAATTCGTAGGCATGATTCCTAGCGGTGTAAAATATCTCAAGAGATCGTGACTGACACAGAAACGTCAAGACCTACATTTGACATGAATAGCTTCATTTGGTATGAAACATCTTGCTTGGCTTTATTACCGCCCAGCGATCAAGTAATTCATGTTGATAATGTTCGTGATCATATTCATTTTTAAGAAAAAACAGTGTTCCCATATCATTACAGAATTATGAACAAGTAAGATGATAAGATAGTTCCACAATTTACAAAACAAATACAAAATTTGTGGTTACTATACGGTTGAAATTTACCTTTGTAATTTAATAGCTGTGTTCTTCTTTATACTTATTAAATTAGGAGCGTCGATGTACTGTACAAGACTAAACCGCGTCGAAGCCTGTGATCAGTTGGAATTTCGGGTTCCCCTAGCAAATTAACTAAAGATTTCAAATTTACAACCCAAAATTTCAATAAACATTAAACTTTATACAATATAAATGTTACCATATTTTGTTTTAATCTTATAAATTTGAGAATGCTTGATTACGACTCTTTGTGACGATCAAATCAACATCAGTGAATGGGCTTCTAAAAGGAGGCGAGGGGGAGAGGTTACAAAAGTTTGTCAGTTTTCGTTTTATCCTTCGTTTGATTGGTTTATTTGTGTGTTAGTTACGCTGCGATATAACTCATTGGTCTCGTTCGATAGTTATATTTATTATTAAAGGATTTTATAAAAGGATCAAACCCGTCTATCCTAGATTTACTGTGTCTCTCTACCTAACTAATCGTTCGATCTGCTTTCGTTTCCTCGCTTCGTATGTCATTTTTATACACCATAACGACACTGCGCTAATTTTTACATTCTCCTTGTTGGACTCTCTTTGAGCCACAGCGGGCTTCTTCTTTCTCTGAGGAGCATGTTGGTGCTTCTCAGATTGTGCTTGTTGCTTCAAACGACCTAGAACTGACCAGTTACGAGTCCATCGCAAGGGATATTAAATTATATATTTTAACTAGAAACAATACATTTATGAAGCAACCGGCCTCATGTCCGATCTTTCCTGCTTATAAGGAATGTTCCCACATCTGTAGTGCACACTTTTAAAGTTGTTTTCCCTCGATCATGCACCTGAAGATCAAGGCGAACTTAAAAATCTATGCTTGGGGACGTTTCGAAACGGGGACGTTTTGCCACGGGGACGTTTCGCCGGGGACGTTTTTGTCATGGGAACGTTTCGTTGGTAAACCGTGACAGTATCGGCTGACACCAGCCGGCACCGGTTGCCACTTGTTAGAACATAAACTTCGAATAAATAAAAAACTGAATTATGAAAAACATTTTGCTCCAGTTTCGGATATATAAATGTAACTCTTTGTTTGATCATTTACAATAATTATAAATGAAAAAAATCCCGTCTTCGATATCGATATTTACGTTTCGATCTTCAATTTCGATATTTGGTCCGATTTATCGATATATAGTTATCGATATCGAATATCGCCCAGCACTATGACGTGATATTTTTTCTTCAGTAAACAGTGAAGAAAATAAACCATCCCAGACGCCTTGGATTGGATTACTGCAGAAATTTGTAAGCTTATTGAAAATAAAGAGATTCTTGTAAAGATATATACGTCTGCTACAGAACTTAGGCTATGCGGAATAAAACAACAGAAAAAATATAGCCGAGTATTACTGAAGAGTTCAGTGAAAAAGACGACGTCAAAGTAACACGGAAGCCAATTAAGGCGTAGCCTACGGCAGAAGTATGGCACGTAATCAAAAATAGAAATTTTCGTAAATAGCTAAACTAATTCATTCTAATAACTTGGAAATCAAAAAAGTACGAGGAGAAACAAAAAATCTAACCATAAAAAAATTACCAATAGCATTTAATTGTATCTGTTAGAAATACTCTTCCATCATGGAAGGGTGGGTAGATTTCGAGCGTTTTCCACCCTACTTACCGTAGTTACTACGCATGACGTCACGAGACTGGAATGCATTTTCAAATTTTCGGTAAAATATCACTCCAGGGGGTAATCTAGCCAATCACGTTACAGAGATCCGTAGTTACCACGCTTACTACTCTCCCGAGCATGGTAAGCAAATAGTTACTATTTTGAGAAGGTTGAACGGTCAGCATAGTAACTTTTCGTCAGGGTGGAACGGAAATAGTAACCAATAGTTATTATTGTTAGAAGGGTGGAACACGCTCTTCGATGCAGTTATTTTCTTGAACCTCAACAGCAACTGTACAAAAAGAGGCACAGTTCTGGCGTCAGTTCTGGATCAGTTTGAAAAGGTAAATAGGAAGTTTATATTAGGTCTTTAACGACCTAACTAAGGTGGTGTCAGCCAGCATACCCAGGTTGATAACCTAGAAGTAACAAACAGCGATTGCAGATAATTTGGAAATTATTCGTAAATGTGCGACATGAAATACAACGAGAAGTCGCAATTACTGCTGACCCCGAAGACGAAAAGCAGTTTCCTGATGATCGAGGTTGTGGGCATACGTTTGCTTTTGAAAACTGCAGCGCATATGAATTACAGTAAACCAAAGTGCAAAGTAATCGGAAAAGCTTATAGGCTACCGTTAAAGGAGAATAAATGTTCAACTATGTTCATTATGGTCCAGTTAAAAAATTAAAAAACCTACCTAACAACCAATCAAAACTACGGTAGCCAAACTCCTTATTTGCGGCTTGTGAATTCCTCGAGTATGCACGTTATAAATTTGGATCAAGCACATCAGTCACTCAACGAGGCATGCTTATGGTTTGGCACAAGATCGTTTCTCATAGGGAATTGGCTGATCGTGAGTGAACTGAAGAGGAAATACGACAACACATGTTACGGTCATGGACCGAACCACTGAGTTCAATCATACTTTACTTTCCATGCATTTACAATAGGCCATCAAAATGCCAATTTTGCAACAGAAATCAATTCTACTTAACTTGACAAATTTGAGATTTCTCACGCAAATTCTTCAGGTGTGGTCCAAGCTGCTTGAAGTATGCAATTCGAAAAAGTTAATCTTCACTGTATTCCTGTTTAATTGTCGAAACCACAGTCATAAATGTTCACAATGAAGTGTTGCTACAGTTTTCCGTGTCCACTCTCTATTATTTGTGTGCAATTAGCTTTCATAACCGAGAAAATGGTCGTGGTCATTTTTTTTAGGTTGTCTGTAGAATGTTCAATCCAGATCTTCCAGATTATTCGCTTCCAGATTATTCTTCGACGTCTTTTGTAAATTGCATCTGGAATATGAACCGGTCCGAATGTATATCACAACAATCCGGAAAAAAGGGGCTTTTGAACTTCCAGATTCCGGAATTTTGAAGTATTGCAGAAGAAATTTAAAAAAAGCTTGGAAAATCTGGGAGCCCAGATTCCGGAAGGTGAAGACCCAACTTAACGCCATGAACGCAGAAACCGATCCACATAGAAAGAGCTTTGTGCCAACATTCGTAGAAATCTCGAATAAATTACGAATGTATTCCCTATGTTTTGGGGTTTTTAGTATGTTTTTATTTACAGGTCATAGCCTTATTATGTTACCTATAACGTAACGGAAAAAAAAGACAAGTTGGCAGTTTAATGCTGTGGATGTTCGTTTTGTAATCAAGTACCAACAATTTAGAAAGTATTGCAAGACTAAGTGACAAATGATAATCTTTCCGACCGAAATCAATCAACCTGAAGCGAAACGACATGTAGATAACAACATTCAAAACCACTGCCCGATTCCTCGGGTCACTTCATTCAGTTCCAGTCATATAAAAAAGCACAAAAAAAAAGAGACAAAGGATATGATAGATGGCGTGGGAGTGTCTCCAACTTATTTTCTAGTGCACAAAAATAAACAACACACCAGTCATTACCAACTCACGTGCCCTACTTTCATCTTTAATATCACCTTGCACCTACACCGTTGAGCAACATTTCTGCTTTGTCACATGCATACATTACTGGAAACGTCTACGTATGGCATATAATGACATATCATTATAGTTATTACGCGTAGTGACAAAGCCGCTATTTATGCACGATGTGGATGCCTAATGGGAGACTGAGGAAGAAGTGAAAATCCAGTGCGACTATTTACACGAGGCGTAATAGGTAATTGAGTTCAGGTAACTACTGTTCTCAAGTGGAGAAGATATGAATCTTGCGAGAGGGCTATGGACTAATTTCAGCATTTCCGGTCCAAATTTTCTTTTGAATATGGCCTACTGTTTAAAAGATGACCGTTCATAATGAAAGGACATAAAAAGAGATTTTTTCTCGGGCAAATAATTGTACAAAAAATCCGAGTTATACATAATTAATTAGTTGCGGAAAAATCACAAAATTGTACATATAAATCCGGTTAAGCTTTGACTTTAGAAAATAGACAAGCAGAATTAGAAATGAGATAGACTAAAATAATATAGTTTTTACATTTTCCACTTCTGTCTGGGGCCCCTGCCGAGGTTGGGGCCCTGGGCAGCTGCCTACACTGTAAAAAAAATGTCCGAACAAGGATTCAAGTTAACTGCAGTATTTGGGATTAATCTTATATCTAACAAGAAAACATCATTTTACCAGATGAGTACGATCGTTAGTCGGTATCACTTCCTCTCGGACGAAAGTAATCCGTATTTGGAGATAGTGCGCGGATGAATGTAACCCAGATCTGGACATTCTACGACAGCCGGGCAAAGATGAACCTTATCTCTGGAAAGATTGAATTACTCCGGGCTGTTCCCATCGCCTGATGGAAGCAGTCCTCGGAGGGTATTATTTTTACGATGTTCGTCCGAACCCCGATAAGTTTGGTAAGGCAGAAGTTCGGCACTGAGTGAAAGGTTGTACTAATTAACAGTAGATATGGGTATGTAACTTACCGTTAAAGATAGGCAAGTCCTGGCTTGGCACTTGCGGACTGAATAATTTTGTGCTTTTTCTTCGAGTCATAGCTTCCAGAGTTGCGGTTTCCAGGAGTGAGCAGGGCCAAATACGAATGACCGGATTTTCCTTTCGTTTTTCCAACGGGAGACGAAGGGGAGGGGACGAGGGAGGGGCTAAATCGTGGAGGCATGTCGGCAATAACTGGTTCATGTTCGTGGACTTCGACGGAGGGGGCCTGTGAAAAAAAAGGAATTTAGCAAAAAAGGGGTGACAAGGTATCAACAGGTCCTGGGTTCGAATCCCGGCTGAGGAGCATTTTTCGCTTTCAGTTCATTATCAAAAATATCAATCGAATAACTGTTTTTCTTTGAAAAACAAATATCTCTTTTTTCATATCTAAGCCTATAGGTTATCAATTAATCAATAAATTAATTTCTAATTATTTAGCCTACATTTGAGATTAAACAGGGAACAACCAATTTATTCACACATTTTATGAAAAACACCACTGAATAAATGATGGTATGAAACTGGTATGAAACTATCTAAAAACAAAGCAGACGAATGGACAGAGGCGGCGAAAAGCGTCTGCCAGCGTTCTAAGAGCGTGTTCCACCCTACTTATCGTAGTTACTACGCATGATGTCACGAATGTTGGTTTCTTGGCGTCAAGGCTGGAACGCATTTTTAAATTTCCGGTAAAATATCACTCCACGGGGTAGTAAGGCAAGCACGTTACAGAGATCCGTAGTTACCAAGCTTACATGGTAAGCAAATAGTTACTATTTCGAGAAGGTTGGAACGCTCAGCGTAGTAACTTTTCGTGAGACTGGAACGGAAATAGTAACTAATAGTAACTATTGTTAGATGGGTGGAACACGCTCTGAGTGTTGTCACCGTCTATCATGCTGCGCGTCGAATCTCCCGGTAAATTTCCAGATTTTCTCATCCAGTTCATTCATGAAATTTCAGGATTATTTATGTTACTACTTAATTTCTCATAAATATTGGTAAAGTCAGCATGGGAAAGGTTTCAAAATCGGCGCCACAACTGGTAGAAGCTGCGTCCTTTGCCTAGAGAGTACTCACCGGTGGTCTCCGGTTCTTCCTTTTTTGCATTTACCGGTGACTACTCCCCGGCCTTATACCCGTTTTCCGACTAACCGTGCCTGGTTAGCCCTCACCGGTGCGGACCAGTGTTGCCAACAGCGGTACAATTGTACCATTTTGGTACATTTCAGCTCAGCTGGTACAGTATGGCACAATTACACATTTCTGGTACATTTTCCAAATATTGGTACAATGTGGTACATTGACATATTTTGTGTAGAAATATCAAGAAAAACTGACTGTCGGAACAAGCAGAGATATATTTTTTTGTATTATGAATATAGTAAGATGTCTCAATCAATGGTCAGTCAAGTCATTTTTGGAATGCATTTTTCCATCTCCGTTAGATGCAATGAATACTTTATTTATTTTGCGGAATATCAAATTATATGCGGAATAAACTCAGCTTAACTATGCCTCGTGCTCTTCGGGGGTGCTCCGGTAGTTGCTGTGTGCGACTGGAAGCTCCCCGTGCTCGGGCGATTCAGAGGGGTGCTCGGGGGGAGAGGGGGCGGGGAGACTCACTCCTCCACGCTAAAGAGAATCGTACTGACGCATGTTTGACTTTGTCATTCTGACACTCGTATGCTATGTGTGTGTTTGCCTTCGGTAAATATGTTAGTATCTGTTACCGAGGCTTCTCTCTGAAGCGAAAGCTGAAATGAACTTGTACTGGAATTCCTGTGATTTATTCGTATAGGCTATTATCTCTTTCCTTTTCTCGAACCTTTTCTTTGTTAGAATCTCTTGGAATTTGTACTGTTTATAGTCGGTACATTCGCCGGGCATTAGCGTGACGCAGTTTTCGAAGTCGTCATCCCTCTATGCCCAAGCACTTCGAATCGCCCCTGTCCCCATGAGCATGGTGACGTGACCCATAGTAACTGGCAAAATACTAACTATAAGGACGTATCGAAAATCTGAAACTGCGAGTGCCATCTTTGTTTGTAACTCGGATAATTACTTTTGATGCACTTTTTTTATCGTTTTCGTTGTGTAGTTGCCTATCGTTTTTCAATCGATCTTTGGTTGGGGAAAGAAAGGCCTTATAATTATTTTCAGCAACGATATGGGTGAAAAAATGCTACATGGTTTACTGTTCATCGAAATCGATACGCGTGTTGCGCGAAGCGCAACGCGCGGGAAATTTTTTGGGACATGGTACAATTTTCAGGTCAGTTGGTACATTTTTCGGGCGTTTTTCGGTACCTTTTCTTTCGAAGCGTTGGCAACACTGGTGCGGACTAACCAGAACCTGCTAGGGAGGTAGGTTCTAGTGACGTCACCTGTGAGGCGACAACCGCGCAGCAGGACAAGGACCGAACACCGTTGATGGCGATTGGTCGGCCAAGTCCTGGCGAATCGAACTGGGATGTGCCTGATTTAAGCGTCAGTCAATAGCTGCGTCCGCTGTCCGGTGACTGCTCACCTGTGCTTCTTATAACGCGTTTTTGCATTCACCGGTGACTGCTCCCGATCTTATAACCCGTTTTCGGACTAACCAGTGTCTTGTAAGTGCCCACCGGTGTGGACTAACCACTAGTGACGTCGCCAGTGAGGCAAAAACCGCGCAATAAGACAAGAACCGAACACCGCTGATGGCGGTTGGTCGAACTGAAGTCCTGGCGAATTGAATGGGTTGCGCCAGATTTACCCGTCGGTCAATATCATCAAACCGACGACGGACAGGAATACCTTGCGCTAACAAGTGCAATTCAAGCTAAATAGCTTTGTTTACTGAAAGTAGGCTGTTCGCTTGTTTGAACTTCGACTATGGTCGAAATCCAGTAAAGCGAATGATATTAAATTACCTGCAACAGACAGGACTTATTGATTGATTTGTTCTATTACATGGCATAACAGACTTAAACTTATGACAACAAAAATCCCTACGCCAAAAATTGACAACGATCGAGCAGAAACAGCCAGCCTACATATCGTTAATTTCTGATAATTAATCAAATTAATTGAAGAGCTGAGCGCACAAAGGTGATAACTCACTTTTCGCTAGTTTCGAGATAATCGCATTTGAAATTTTGGAAGTTAGTATATCGGAAGCTAGTTACCACCTTTGTCCGCTGAGTATCTCAGTAGGGAGTGATCTGGCGAAGATTCTGATGGCACATGGAGAAGGAGCACAAAAATCTGTACCAGATGCTGTGCTTAACTGAATTTACAAAAAAAAGGCTAGTTATCACCTTTGTGCGCTCAGCTCTTCAGTTATCAGTCTGGTAGCCTGGCACCAGGCAATTCAAATGGCTAAATTATCCTCAAATTTCGACAGTCCATTAAGCTTAATTTCCATACTCGCTTTATAGTCACGAAAGCCTCCAACCTAAAACCACATCTCGTTAATAAAGCAGTGAAAAACGAACAATGACCTCCAGCTCCTAGATTCAGCATTAAGTACGATGTAATCAACATCATGTAAATTGGATCTCCTAAAATCACTAGGCGGTGAACACCTGTAAGTCAGAGTTCGGGAAGCCCCGCAAAGAATTCACTAACCCAAATGCGTGGTCCAATACACCGAAGTCCAACCACCAGCGAACACTGCACAGGGCAGCAACGCTATTTGACGGGGAACAGCATTTTTCGTGAGTTTTTTTTTTGTATGAACTTGCAGCCAGTTGAATTTCTTCTTTCAATTTTATTTTCGTTCAGTTGGAATGTAGCAACAGAATGTTTTGTTATTTTTGCCCAAGCTGACTGGCAAAAAAATATTAAAGGTTAACTTCAGACATCGAGGCTGATATCGGAAAATAACAGCGAGATGGACATTGAAAATAACCTGTCCGAGCCGAAGGCGAGGCAGGTTATGGAAAATATCAGCCGAGCCGAAGGCGAGGTTGATATTTTGAAATGGCCGTCGAGCTTGTGATTCCGATATCAGTCGAGATGGAGGTATGTTAACTATTATAACTTTTTCGAACAGAATTTCCGCTTTTCGGGGCTGAAAATAATCCAGCCAATCACGTTTCAGAATTAGTCATAACAACCTCCGGGGAGGTTGATATGACAAATAACAACCTCTCCAGCAGGTTGTTATGACTAATTCTGAAATGTGATTGGCTGGATTTTCCGTGGCGTTTTCATTGTGAAGTTTATCGTAATATAACTGACCGTGGGTCATAGGAAGATATACATTACACACCTGTTCGAGAAAAGTTATAAAAGTTTAACCGAAAACGGCTAGGATAGACAATCTAGTTACCCATCACTTATTCACTTAAATTGGCTTGAAGACCCGCTGAAAATGAGTTACTTCGTTGTTCCGCTATTCACGAATAATCGATCTTCAAATAGTGGAATTTCCGTGTGATTTGTGGTGCCTCTATGCGCTTGTATTTTTGATGTTTGCCTTACGAGAAAGATTATAATTTTTTTTTTGGTTCAGGCACTAAGCAATCGTCACCAATCTCACCACTGCCCACTGAAAAGCTGCATTTGTGTTGAAATTAAAATTTCCCGCGTCATAGTAGAATTTACGCTGTGGGGACGGCCGGAGATATTCTGAGCCTCATAACTAGAGCAGATAGTGGAAAATCAAAAAATACCTTTGCAGAATCCAAATAATTCAGTGTATCCAATTAAATGACACACAAATAAGTTGGCTTTTCAGTTAAACTTTAAACAATTGTTCGTTCCTTCCCGTCCAGCAACAGCCTGACAAGGACCCTTGCCAAGAAGGGCTGAAATATCGCTGCCAAAGCATAGTATCCGTTTTATGCATTGTTTGAATACATGTTTCCCAGTCAGCTTGTGCTCAAGGAGTATTTTGCCAGTGTTTATTACAGAACATTCAATGCCTGAAGTACTAACCATGGGTCACAGTAGAGAGTGGGTTTGTATGAACAAAAAGGTGAGGATAAAACAAATCCAGGTTTGGATAAGGGTTTTAAGCTAATTAATTACGATTCGACAAATGTTCATATAAGTCATAGCCTGGCCTATGGTCAAATGAATGAATGATTTTGTTACGCGCAGACTAGAGTAATTAGGTATTTGCACAGTAGCCTATATACAACAAAAAAAAAGAGGAATAAACATTTTACAAGAAATACACAAGGAAAAACACTAAATTCACACCGAACTCGTAAGCGAAGGGTCGCTGGTTCGAGTCTTGGTGGTGCCTACCGTTTAGTTTATGGCGAAAACCCTGTAAGACAAGCCGAAATTCACTCAGCTTCAAACAGGTGCCTGGAGAAATCTGGGGAAGGTGATAGGAATGGTGTGCGAAAGCACCAGGATGACTAGCCCCCAACCGCCCATTGAACTTCCTGGCTAAGGACAGAGAATCGGAGATCAGCACCTCCAGTTAGGCCTGTACAGGCTGACGATGATTTTTGTTTGTGGCTATAACTATTTTTATTTTTTTTTACTCTTTTCAATTACGTTTATTATTTTCCGAGAAGAGTCTTCCTGCAAGTCCAAGGCTACGATTAGCTTTACGATTACGATTTTTTTTCTTCACTTTCTTTAAGCAGACAATTAAGGTTACCAATACAATTAATGACATCGAAATTTTACAAACGCTTTGAAGAAAATCATAACCGTGTAATTTTTCCTCGTGCCGGCCAATACCCATGAAATTCAACAGTCATTCACATTCAATGAAGGTTCATAATTTATCGAGATTCCTTTGGAAATTATTGCATCTCGAAAGAAAAACATCCAAGGCCTAACAGCTTCGTTTAATGATTTATATCCGAGGAATTTTTCCGGTTGAGCGCTCTGTGTTCAATTCTAATTTGTCAACATCCTTCTTTGTGGAGTGTAAAATATTGCCACAACACTTAGCCTATGGCTCGGCTGCGCAACAAATAGCCTACATAACACCAAGAACAAATAATCAGATAGAACTTCTGTCTTTAGTGGCATGCAGCGACTGTGAAAACTCCGACAAAACTGAGCGTACCTAGAGGTATTTACTCTAGCTTTGAGCTGGTGGTGATACCCGTTTACTCCTCTTCTGTCTTTGCCGTTGTTTATTGCTGAAAAAATAGTGCATCCCACAATTCCCCCAACCCGTGGTTGCATGTAGTTTGAAAGCACGTTCTGCATGTCTAGGTCATCATTTCTTATCACCCATTAAGTTTCACTCGAATCGGACCACTCGTTCGCAGTTTGCAGAAGTAAATTTCCGTATTCCTCTTCCCTCGCTCCCCCAAAAATGCTCGGATCTAGAAACGGAAGTTTCCGGGGGAATGTTGTGTAGGGTCTTAAGTCAATTAGGTCGGGTCACTAATATACCTGCAAAAGTTTCATCGTCTTAGTACATCTGGAACTATTTTAACTCGCGACTACCGGAATTCCAAGAAACCCCATCGAACTCCCCCCACAGAGCCCCGAAACAATCTGGCTCCGTTAATTTCGTATCTAGGCCTAATGCTTGTTCTCTCCACTAAGTTCCATCCCAACCCCTCGACTCTAATCGTTTCATGAGTTTTCCGGTTCCCCCCACCCCCCCAAAGGTATAGGATCCGACCCGGACTTGACACAGAACATCTGAGGCCGATCACCCGTCCGACCAAGTTTCATCCCGATCCCTCGACTCTAAGCGTTTCCCCTGATTTCCGTTTCCTCCCTCCAACTCCCCCTGACCTAACCGGATCCTGTCCGGATTTTAACTGGGTCGTCTGAGACACAACGTCTTTCCAAATATCAAGTTTCATTAAGATCCGATCACCCATTCAAAAGTTACAAATACCTCAAGATTCCGGATTCCCCCTCCCTCCACTCCCCCCACGATACTCGGATCGAGGAAGTGACTATTTCCAACTTAATATTTTGGGGTCCCTAATACGCCTGCCAAGTTTCATCGTCCTAGCTTAAGTGGAAGTGCCCAAACTAGCCAAACCCGGACCGCCCGACCGACGGACAGAAGTTGGCGCCAGTCTTCATTGCGAACGGCAGAAACCCAACGAAGTCTCGGTCTCGGAGTGATTTGGCTGGAACCACGTTTTTGCTAAGAACGGTTGTGAATGGGCCTTTAGACGTCCCAGCGACTGTCCTGTCAGGCCACACTAAAATAATCACAGGGCTACTATTATCCAAACAGCTTGCGACGTGATCGTCTGTTGATACAGCTGCAAGCTGACATCCCATTAGCCAGCGATGACCATCAGCTCACCGTCCATCAAAGTTACGTGCAGAAGTCTTTCCGACGACCGAAACAGCAGCATGTACTCGTCAAATTACCTACGGTCGTCATTAATACAGCCTAGTGGAAAACCCCAAACGAAGAGCAGAACGAAAGTTAGACAACGCTTTGAATGGACTGTCCCAGTTTTGGTTTTAAAATGGGTATCGCTTACTCACTGCAGTGGTCTTCACTTTTTAAGGGCCGGATGTGGCCAAAGAAGCTAAAAGGATTTAAAACCCGGAAGCCGATATCAAACTGATAATGTGAAAGTAGTGCGTTGCGCATTTAAGAAGGTTAAGAGGAAGCCAAAGAAGTGCAAAGCAAAAAGTCGGTTTGGCTTGCACCAAGCGAGAAAAAAAAAAGATTTGGCAATCCACACCGACGTCACTGGGTCGGGCAGGATAGGATATGACTTTAAGCAGAAGGACACAGGTACTTTGAAACTCCCCGTCAGGAGCAAGGGTAAGCAGATCAGATATCACCTCCTTCCAAGAGGCGTGGATACAGACTGGGCCACCCAACCATGGGACTGGAGCGAATGAATCTAACTGATCAAGGAAGAATGAAGACGCTGACTATGAACATGTTGTTAATCTTCGGACTGTTTAGACAGTCCAACCGGAATCCGGCGAAGGTTCGAGAACGGACCAAACGAGGGGTTACCCACTCCTCGGCAACTGCTGTACACTCTTTCCCGGCACCGACCAAAACCACTGGTGCGGGCACCGGTGCCGGCCATAAATTAGACGATTCCCGCTTCTAAACATGCTGATTTTAATGTTCTAACACGTGGCGACCGGTGCCGGCACCGGTTCAGCGCCATCTATCGAGGAAGAAACATGAGGATGAAACATGCACCAGCCGGGCACTTTGCTGTACACTAAAATCAAGAGTGGGCAACCCCTCGGGATCAAACAGTGTTAGGGGGCTTTCGTGGTCTTAGGAGGAAACTGATTAGGGGGTTTTCATTCGGATAAAAGCACATGCCAAATCAGGGTACGAAATGAGTTTTCGATTGAGATTGACAGTAGACGGATTTGTAAAACCAGAAACTGGCTATAGAACCAAACCTCATCAGGTTCGTTGGAGCAAAAGAACGATACGGAAGATCGACGTACAACAGTCCGACGGAATCCAGCGGAAATCGTGGCACACACCGATGACAGCTAAGATCGTGGCCAAACTTCCTGACAAAATACCATTTCAGAGACTCGTACCCCCCCCCCCCCCCCGCTTTTTAGATACTAGATGAGATGCTGAAAATCAAGTGAGAATAACACGTAATATAAATTCTCCTCTTACCTGGTGAACGTGCTGATTCTTCAAGTCCCAAACCAAGTCGGTAAGGGACCGTGGTCTACTTAATCTTCTCAGTCTCTTTTCTGGGAGACCAACAGACGTCTTACTCGCGTTTCCTCCACTGTTACTTGAGTTAAGAGTGTCTGAATCCACAGCCTGCAACAAGTTCGTCAAAGACTTGTATCGGATCCTGAACAGCGGCGAAGCTCCCACTTGACCGCTGCCAATGGGCTGCGAGACATAGACATTTTCTTTGTGCTGGTGGTTCGACTTGGGCCTTAAGAGACGGGTTACACCATGGCGCTTATAGTTCGACTTCGAGTACACCTTGCTCGCACTAAGAGTGCTTTCAAGCTCTTCGGCAATATGAGCGGGAGCGCTGATTTGTCGCCCGTAGTTTTTGTCTCGACCAGGCTCTCTTTCAAGAGCTCGGCGAGTTCGTTTCTCAGCGCTGCGTTTCAGATCGTAGTCAAGCAACCGTGTGCTGGGCGGAGGTTCCGGGTGTTCGAGGTCGTTTCGCTGTCGCACTTTCTCAACAGGGTTCCGAGTTAAGGGACTTCGGCGATTTCGGAAGTCAGCACTTTGTTGGCGTTGATAGATCTCAGCAGAATGGGAATCTGACCAGTCATAAGGAGATCTGCAAAAGTTACAAATATGTATAACTAGTTTTTTGTTTAGTTCTATTTTACATTCTTCAAGACATATGTGACAGAAAAAGCCGATTTTTGCTTATTTGGTGTCATAAAGATCACAGTATCATTCAGTCAACAAGTCCACAATAACCAGACAGAAATATCAGTATTTATAATCGACAAACATAAACGTAGATTACACTGTGGAGCTGGCACTAAAGGCAATAAGTTTTGCTCACATCAAGCATGCAAAACAGAAATACAACTTAAGATGACCGAACACCATTTGTAGCTTGTTGTGAGACTGAGAGTTAAAGCAGAAATATAAAAATGCTATTTCTGCAAGAAATACAGTGCTTACCATCCCTACAGCCTTTCTGATTCTTCCAACACACGAAAAAGACAAGAAGACAACAAGAAAATCCAAAGAGACACGCCAGGTTTCAGTTTGGCCTTATTACAATTCAGCGCTCCAAGTGGAGTAACAGTCTCCTATTTCCTCGGGCTCGACACTTGTGTAGACATAGTAAAAAGTCGGTTCCATAGGGTAAAGGGTGACTTTCACTCTTTGCTGCTGAGACATATGTCAAATCTCAATTACCCGGGACGCAATGACAGGTTTTCCACTGCAAACCTGTGGATCTATTTTTTAATGTCTCATCCAAGTGCTGACGGTGAGGCTAACAGAAACTAGTCCTCTTGGAACCGGGAGAGGGAAAAGAAAATTCCGTAAAAAACAAGCTAACTAATCCAATTTTCTTTTAAAGGAACAGAAAACTTGACTCAAACTTGACTCGGGGAGCTAGCTAACATATCAAGAATGTACTCTGAGTCGATATTGAGAGTAAGAAAAATTCTCGTTACGACCATTGCAGTTTCCGGCAGTTTCCGAGAATTCGACTTTTGAGCAAAAGGTTTGCAAAAGCAAAAGGTTTGAATGAATGAATGAATACTTTTAATTCAGCAAATTGCCATAAACGAAAAAACACACAGAAAAGAAAACAACATTTGTTGCCGTTTGTGTGCGGCGACTAGGAATCGAACCCCGGCCGCCTTGTGGCGAACTTTTACAGTACATAAGTGCATAATTACAGTGCATAAGGGGCAAGGGCCTGCCAGCTAGCTTTGGGAACACTAAGGAGGGGGACCGAGACGGTTCGAGATAACAAAGAAGGGGGGCCTGTCGATAATAAGACCCTGTATATTTATCTAAGCCCCCCGGGCGATTCGATGGCCGAAAGTTGCGTAGTCAAGTTTACTGTTCCTTTAAACAAGAAAATAAAGAGTAAAAGCAGTAACTATGGCCGTGAAAAAAATTACCAGTTATATAACATTATTCTATCTTCTCTATTTGCGGGCGTAATCCTCGTAGGGATGGACTTTCGGCTTCTCTGCGGTTAATTTCTTGAACCCCAAGAGCAACACTGCAGAAAAAGGCAAACATACTTGAGTTTCGGCGTCGCGATTGCTTTGGAAAGGTAAACAGAAAGTTTATGTAGCATCTTTAAGCCTGCGGCTTTAACAGGTAACTGAGCTGGAAGTTGAGAAGAAGGAGGTCAAATTAGCCATGCCAAGTTGGACAAGTAGATACAATTCTCCGAGAGTCTACAAGAAAGGATCTGGATCTGGATAAAAAACGCACCAGGGGAAAAAATATTCAAGCTTCCAGACACACCTTCAAAACTTTCGGCCTTAAAGATGCTACATAAACTTTCTGTTTACCTTACCAAAGCAATCGCGACGTGCAAACTCAAGTATGTTTGCCTTTTTCTGCAGTGTTGCTGTAGGGGTTCAAGAAATAAACCACAGAGAAGCCGAAAGTCCATCCCTACGAGGATTACGCGCGCAAATAGAGAAGATAGAATAATGTTATATAACTGGTAATTTTTTTCACGACCATAGGTACTGCTTTTACTCTTTATTTTCTTGTTTAAAAGAAAATTGGATTAGTTATCTTGTTTTTTTACGGAATTTTCTTTTCCCTCTCCCCGGTTCCAAGAGGACTAGTTTCTGTTAGCCTCACCGTCAGCACTTGGATCAGACGTTAAAAAATAGATCCACAGGTTAGCAGTGGAAAACCTGTCATTTGCGTCCCGGGTAATTGAGATTTACATATGTCTCAGCTGCAGAAAGTGAAAGTCACCCATTACCCTATGGAACCGACTTTTTACTATGTCTACACAAGTGTTGAGCCTGAGGAAATAGGAGACTGTTACTCGACTTGGAGCGCTGAATTGTAATAAGGCCAAACTGAACTGAAACCTGGCGTGTCTCTTTGGATTTTCTTGTTGTCTTCTTGTCTTTTTCGTGTGTTGGAAGAATCAGAAAGGCTGTAGGGATGGTAAGCACTGTATCTCTTGCAGAAATAGCATTTTTATATTTCTGCTTTAAGTGACAAACACAAAATGCCTTCACACCCCAGGCCAGCTCCACGGTCTCTCTCAATCTTCTCAGTCGCTATCAGTGTTTTGTTATGGGCGAGGGGTTGGCAACTCACCGTCAGGGTGTACGAGTGCCACACAAGTGCCACACAGTGCCATACAAGTGCCATTCTAGAGGGTGCCACACAAGTGCCACACAGTGCCATACTGGAGGGTGTACGAGTGCCACACAGAGTTGCCAACCCCTCGGTTATGGGATTTGTTTTGTTTCTGCGATTAATATTTTGCTTGTATTTTCTCCTTAGCAGGTCAACAAATAAACATTTTATAAAATAAATATTGTATATCACATAATATACAACAAGACCAAAGGTCTCGATGGGATCCCAAAAATTTAATATTTGACACAACTACGTCTTCTCTACGCCAGACCCAGTCTTCGCCAGGCTAATCATCTGAGAAAATTAAGTTCAGATATACAGATATACCTGTATAAGCCATATTTATTTTGACGATACTGATCGAAACTTCCTGCTTTACTTCTGCCGAATTTCCGTTTTCGGCCGAATTCCGAGCGAACTACTTGTCCAGCCAAAAAAAGATAGTTCAGAAACGAATTCAGTGCATCTCCTTATCCTTATAAGGAACCTCTAATCAACTTCAAATAAAAATTTAACTTATAAAAAAAAATCCGGTTTCAACCGGATGGACGAACTATATGTCCGGGTAAACAAGTTCAGATATACCTCAGATATACCAGTCTTCGCCATCTCCTTATCCCTATAAAGAACACCTAATCAACTTCAAATAAAACTTTAACTTGTAAAAAAAAATCAGGTTTCAACCGGATTCCGGACGAGCTATATGTCCGAGTAAAAAATGATTGTCATATACAGATTCAACGTCTCTTCTTACCCATAAATCTGTCATCTAATCAACTTCAAATACAAATTTTACTTTTAACAAATTTTCCGGTTTCGGCCGGATTCTGGGCGAACTACTTATCCGGCGAGAAAATGGTTTTCACCATGGCGTTCAGCATGTCTTCTTACCCCTAAATCGAACATCTAATCAACTTCAAGTAAAATATTTGCTTTTAACAAATTTTCCGATTTCGGCCGGATTCCGGGCTAACTACTTGTCTGGCGAGGAAATGGTTTTTACCATCGTGTTCAGCATGTCTTCTTACCCCTAATCGAACATCTAATCAACTTCAAATACAAATTTTGCTTTTAACAAATTTTCCGGATTTCGCCGGATTCCGGGCGAACTACTTGTCCGGCGAGAAAATAACTTTCATATTCGGATTCAGCGTGTCTCCTTACCTCGAAATCAACTATCTAAAAAGCTTTCAAAAAATATTTTTTTTGCCCCTTAATTTGAAACCCCTCCCCCACCCTCAAATATAGGGCTACAGAGCCCATCTTCGAACTTGACCTGTACTTTGACCCAACCAATCCTCCCGCCAAGTTTCATCAAAATATCTCAATCCCTTCGAGAGTTATCGTGCTTACAGACAGACGGACAGACTGACAGACGGACAGACGGACAACTTTTGCAATGTCATAGGTATCCGTCACTAACGTTTTGGGATCCCAAAAACGGATTCGTCAGCTGTATTAAATATTCCTTGAGCACAAGCTGACTTAGAGCCATATATACAGCTGACGAATCCGTTTTTGGGATCCCAAAACGTAAGTGGAGGGATACCTATGACATCGCAAAAGTTGTCCGTCCGTCTGTCCGTCCGTCCGTCTGTAAGCACGATAACTCTCGAAGGAAATGAGATATTCTGATGAAACTTGGTGTGAGCATTCTTTGGGTCAAGAGTAAGGTCGAGTTCGTAGATGGGCTATGTAGCCCTACATTTAGGGGTGGGGGAGGGGGTTCAAATTAAGGGACAAGCAAAATATTTTTAAACAGCTAATGTGATAGTCGATTATGGGGTAAGAAGGCATGCTGAACACGAATATGAAAACCATCTTCTCGCCGGACAAGTAGTTCACCCGGAATCCGGCCAAAACCGGAAAGTTTGTTAAAAGTAAAAGGTTTATTTGAAGTCGATTAGATGTTCGATCTAGAGGTAAGAAGGCATGCTGAACACGAATATGAAAACCATTTTCTCGCGGGACAAGTAGTTCGCCCGGAATCCGGCCAAAACCGGAAAGTTTGTTAAAAGTAAAATTTGTGTCTGAAGTTGATTAGATGTTCGATGTAGGGGTAAGAAGGTATGCTGAACAAGAATACGAAAACTGTTTTCTCGCCAGACAATTAGTTAGCCCGGAATTCGCCCAAAACCGAAAAATTTGTTAAGAGTAAAAGTTTTATTTGAAGTTGATTAGATGATAGATCTAGGGGTGAGAAAAGATGCTGAATCCGTATGACAATCATTTTTTAGCCGGACACGTAGTTCTTCAGGAATCCGGTTGAAACCGGAAAATTTTTCTTTGAAGTTAGGCGATGTTGGATGTAGGGGTAAGGAGATATGCTGAATTCGTTTTTGAGCTTTAGTTTTTCGCCGGACAAGTAGTTCTTTAATTTCGCTAAAACCGCAAAATTCACAGAAGTAGGGTAGGATCGTTTCGATCGGCTTATAGGGGCAAACATACATGCTGAATCCATATCAGAACTTGGTTTTCTTAAAGCACAACTCTTACTAGAAATGATCTTTTCCGTATGAAATGGATCAGGAAAAACTTTTTCGAAAATACCAATACTTTCCACCTGAAGTTAGCGATTTTCTTGTTAGCGCTTGTCGACTATGTCCAGCCTTCCTGCCCTCCGACGCGGCGGCTGGGCGCAAAACATTTGAAAACTGAACGCGCTGTGGTTCAAAAGTGGGAAAACTATGTAAATAAAAGAAGTAATAAACAGAAGCTTCTCAGATCCTTATATGTGTAAGAGTTGTCAGCGGATATTGAAGATCTCTGCAAACGTTTCGTTGTGTGACGGGCAAAACTCGGCAAAGCCAAAAAAGTGCTAAAAATTCGTAGGCACAAAACGAAACAATGGAGAAAGGTGGGGATTTTAGAAGCTTATAATTCTGTATGGGAGCTAGGTACATTGTAAAAGGCAGAATAAGCAAGAGAGGTCCTTTAATGATTAGCTGTTTGGCGTGGCGAAGAAAAAATCTTACTGTCTGGATCAGATATTGAATTTTTGGGATCCCATCGGAACCTTTGGTCTTGTTGTATATTATATGATATATGACCCGGCTGACCGGCTCAAGGAATATTTAATAAATATTGGACAACTGCCCCGATGCACCGTGAGGGTCATGGGGAACACCGCGACTCAGAAGAGGCACCCCTGAACTAGAACCTTGAGTGATGGACGCAAGTCGCTTGTTGGTTTTGCAAAAGACCGTACCGACATTATTACGGTCTTTGGGTTCTTCACTAATGGATTTGCTGTCTCCAGAAAATTTTGTTCACTACATCTCACATCAGCTCTTAGATGTAAATTATAATCCAGCACGCATGTTCGGAAACCGAGAGAGCTTGGCGCTCGTCGGGCTTGCCGCTGCGACCGGCAAAACTAGCACATTGTCCACTGCCATTATAGGAGAAAAAAGAAACAGGAGAAAGCGATTGCGCATTGAAAGACAAGAAAATTTTTAACTTGGAATAGTTGCCCAGGACATCTCCACTTCAGATCGAAATTTCTGAACTGAATTTAGAAGTCTAGAAGTCCAATGTCGGAGCCTCGTACTTAAGGTTTCTAAATGTTTACCTTGGGCAAAAGTCCCGGTAAAAAGTTCGGTACATAAAATACTAAATATACAAGAAAATAAAATTTACACACGCATTAAATTATATTAACTCTTTAACCGCTTACAAGACTATGTTCACAAGCAGCTCAGTGGTAGAGCAGTGACTTGTAAGCCGAAGGTCCGGTTTCAAATCTCGTCTGACAAGCACTTTTTGTCTTCAAGTTCACTACTTTAAATAGATCCTCACTTCTCTGCTGAAGATTGTTTTGTTTATGCCCGACTATTCCTGTTTTTCTTCTTTGCTTTATTTTGTTGACCTACGCGTTCTCACTATCGAAAACTAGGCTCGCTTATTTTTTCTTCTTTCTCCATCCTGCGTTAATTTGTTTTAATTCAATGCATACTAAACAAGACCAAAGGTTTCGGTGGTAGGTAGGTAGGTAGGTACTATATTTGTGATTGAACCGATACACGGCATTTCACAGCTACAAACTAAAACTAGAATACGCCTCTAACTACACATTCGCAACAAAACAGGGATCCCAAAAATTTAATATTTGACCCAGACAATTGGGTCTTGGGGCTTCGCCAGGCTAATCACCTGAGAAAGCTAAGTTCAGATATACTGTATCTATTTCTATATCTATTATCTATTTTGACGATACTGACCGAAACTTCCTGCTTTACTTCTGCCAAATTTCCGGTTTCGGTCGAATTCCGAGCGAACTACTTGTCCAGCAAAAAAAGAAAATTCAGAAACGAGTTAAGCGTATCTCTATAAGAACATCTAATCAACTTCAAATTAAACATTTAACTCACAAAAAATTCCGGTTTCAACCGGATTCCGGACGAATTATATGTCCGGGTAAGAAATGATTGTCAGATACAGCTTCAGAGTCTCTTCTTATCCCAAATCTATCAGCTAATCAACTTTAAAGAAAACTTTGCTTTTAACAAAATTTCCGGTTTTTGGCCGGATTCCAGGCGAACTAGTTGTCCGGCTGGAAAATAATTTTCAAATAAGTGTTCAGCATGTCTTCTTATCTCTAATCGAACATCTAATCAACTTCAAATAAAACTTTACTTTTAACATACTTTCCGGTTTTCGCCGGGTTCTAGACGAACTACTTGTCCGGCGAGAAAACGATTTTATCATCGTGTTCAGCATGTTAGCTGTTTAAAAGATATTTTGTTTACCCCTTAATTTGAACCCCCTCCCCCACCACTAAATGTAGGGCTACAGAGCCCATCTACGAACTCGACCTTACCCTTTAATCAAAGAATCCTCACACCAAGTTTCATCAAAATATCTCATTCCCTTCGAGAGTTATCGTGCTTAGCTTACAGACGGTCGGACGGACAACCTTTGCGGTGTCATAGGTATCCCTCCACTTACGTTTTGGGATCCCAAAAAGCCGTCATCGTCACTTACTTGATATGCCTGGGAAGTGGGGCGAATCCCCTAACGTAATCGTAGATCTGGTCGATCTCTTCGTACTCTTGCTGACATGTTTCTTCCTCGACAGATGGCGCTGACGACATTGGCGATTGAGGATTCGAATGCGAGTGACGAAATAATTGCACTTCAGTGATACTTCGTTTTAGCAAAGGAGGGAATCGCCATTGACTCGACTCCACTCGAGTCTTCTTAGCGAATGAGCCATCGAGGATCTAAAAACGAAAATGGGTCATGATGCTGTCCATTGGATAAGTACAAGTTGCGTTTTTGCAGATACCATGGTATCTGTTACCACGGTAACTGGATCTTCAATTAGTCGTTTTTGCAGTTACCGCGGTATCTGATATACGATCCACTGCAAAAACGACTATTGCCGAAATTGCACATTTCGAAGTCATCCGAAAAGGAAAACTGATATCCAGTTAAATCACTAAGTGCTGAACTTCTTTCTCACCAATTCTACAAAATTTGATGAAACTGAGATGACTTTTCAGATATCACGACCAGATACGACGGTCGGACCGTGATATCTGAATATCTGTTACCACGGTAACTGGCCAGATACTACGACAACTGCAACAAGACCAAAGGTTCCGATGGGATCCCAAAAATTGAATATTTGATCCAGACAAATAGGTTTTGTCTTCGCGAGATCCAGTGTCCGCTAGACTTCTTGAAGATTTATCAACTTCAAATAAAACTTTAACTTCTAAAAAAAAAATCCGGTTTCAACCGGATTCCGGACGAACTATACGTCCGGTTAAAAAATTACTGTCATATATAGATTCAGCGTTTTTTCCTACCCTTAAATCTATCATCTAATCTACTTCTTTATCTTTTTGCCGGATGCCGGACGAACTCTTTGTCCGGCAAGAAAATGGTTTTCACCATCGTGTTCAGCACGTTTTCTTACCCCTAAATCTAACATCTAATCAACTTCAAACACAAATTTTGCTTTTATCAAATTTTCCGGTTTGCGCCGGATTCCGGGCGAACTACTTGTCAGGCAAGAAAATGGTTTTCACCATCGTATTCAGCATGTCTTCTTACCCCTACATCAAACATCTAATCAACTTCAAATAAAACTTTTACTTTTAACAAACTTTGCGGTTTTGGCCAGATTCCGGGCGAACTACTTGTCCGAAGAGAAAATAACTTCCATATTCGGATTCAGCGTGTCTCGTTAACCCTAAATCAACTATCTAAATAGTTTTTTTGCCCCTTAATTTGAAACCCCTCCCCCATCCTCAAATATACGGCTATACAGCCCATCTTCGAACTTGACTTATACTTTGACCCAAAGATCCTCCCACCAAGTTTCATCAAAATATCTCAATCCCTTCGAGAGTTATCGTGCTTACAGACGGACAGCTGACGAACAGACGGACAACTTTTGCGATGTCATAGGTATCCCGCCAAATATGTTTTGGGATCCCAAAAACGCCTTTTGGCCGTGGTATCAGATACCACGATAACTGCAAAAACGACTTTAGACCGGGTATCAGATACCATAGTATCTGCAAAAACGCAACTACAGTAAAACATCAGCATCAGCCTTGGTAAAAGCCAGGCTTCACCTTCCAGGGGGACGTTTTGGCGTGGATGGCCGTTGAGCTCAACCAAAGATGCCATCCACGCGAAAATGTCTCTGGATGATGGCATCCACGCGATACTGAATCGTGACAGAGGAAGATGCCATCTTCCGCGAAAACACACATCCTTTGGATGGGTTAAGAAAATATCTACCTGTAGGAAAGAGCATTGCACCCGGGTGTGTTTCGGCGGCAACCGGTGTTCAGTGGGAAATAAGAACTTAATATAATAATATAACTTGAATTCTGTATTTGTTTATTATTTTTTATTTATTTTTTTACATATTTTTTATTTTTTTATTTTTTCGTGTCAAAATCGTGTGAAAAATACAAATCCATTTTTCCATTTTGAGCGGCTTTGAGCCTGAAGAGAACCCTCGCCAAGAAGGGCCGAAATATAACTCTCATAGAATTCAGCTGACGCCTATCCATACTGTCAAATAAAATTAAGAAATTAAAATGAAATTGAAAAACCAAATTAAAATAAAATGACAAATTATTTCAATAAAAAAAAAAAAAAATGTAAAAAAATAAATAAAAAATAATAAATAAATACAGAATTCAAGTTATATTATTAATTTAAGTTCTTATTTCTATTTTAGTAAATTTGTCTATATGCTGTATTTTTTTCTATCTGAACAGTCAGAGTTCCCGTTCAACAGAGCTCGATGAGCCCTGTTGAACGGGAGACATCCATCCAGCTTGATGGTGACGTCAGCCGTCGAGCTATTCACGCGAAAACGTCCATCGAGCTGGATGGCATCAACGCAAAAACATCCATCATGATGATGGAACGCAACGCATCCACGCGAAAATGTCCCCCAGATTCCCAGACGTCCGGGGCTTCCGCATAGTCAAGCCAACCCTTCCAGATTTTAATGATAATGATGACAGCTACATTCGCTGATCTGCAACATTTCCTAGATGTCCCCTTTACATTTCAAATATCTCTTGCTTCCCAATCACAATTGCCAATCACTTTCCCTTTTCTTCCTTCATTTGCATAATATTTGTGTCTCTCGAACGGGTTCCTCTATGCTACCTTCCAGACATCCGGAATCTGGGGTGTCCAACACCCCGGACTTCCAGACGTTTTTGGCCTGGCTTCACCTTCCAGATCCGTCTCGACGAAAACGGCTGTCTGGGATCCGGAAGAAAAATCTGGAGGGTGAAGCCTGGCTTTAAGGGTTACTGGCTCGGCCAGGAAGTGCAATGGGCGGTTGGGACCAAGCCATCCTGGTGCTTTTGCGCATACCCTTTCAGTAATCTTCCGCACATACATCCAGGTAGGCCTACCCATTTGAAGTTGGGTGGACTTCAGCTTAAGGGCGATTCTGGCGGTCTGGAAAGCTCCGCTGTTTTATTTATTTATTATTTATTATTACATTTGGCGCTAAGCTTTAGCTTGTCGCCATTACCACACAAGTACAAACAGATTTCACACAGAAACTGACACACTACAAAAGTAAACAAATTTTCAAACTACAAAAGCAACTGAGTAAAATGGGGTGAAGAACACACAGCTTGCATGTGTTCTTGCGACTCAGCTAAAACTCGCTTCTCTTTCCGAGGCTGTTTTGGCGCTCTGCTAGTTTTGATAAGTGACGTGGAAAGTGGCGAAACTCATTAGTTCTTGCGCTCGGCAGATTCTCGCTTTGCTTTTTCCGTGAGACCGCCTGAATCGCCTTTTCTTTCTTTTTTTTACAGGGTCACCAAACCCGCCTGACAGCAAATGGTAGGCACCACCGATACTTGAACCCGAGCCCGGAGTGGACCAGGAAAATTTTGAGTCCAGCGCACTACCCACTCGGCGAGGACGGACATCCGATGGGAGATAATTGGCAACCCTGAACGACAGGACTGTCCATCAGATGGGAGATAATTAGCAATTACACTTTTATCGTGAAAGCTGACGGCCGTTCCCGTTCTGTTGCCAGGACACGCAAGCTGGCTGGAAGCGACTAGAATTATAATCAAATTCCGCCTATCGAAAAAATAGGATCCGGCGTAACGATGAATATTATCCGGCCAACAACCCGAGAGAAACGTTCGTGGACTGCACCTAACTACAGCGGAACATGTGCAAATGAGTCAAGTTTCCTTTGAAACCAGCTTCGAGCGAACTCATCAGTGTTAGAATTCACTCATATGATGGTGATCCATCATCTAAGGCATTCTGTAATGACCGGATTTCGAAAGTAGTCTTAAATGTGGCTTAATGCGGGGCATTGCAGTTACTGTTGCATCTGATACCACGGTCAAAAGTCCTTTTGCAGTTAATGAGTATCTGGTCAGTTACCGTAAAAATCATACAACTTTATCATCACAACAGACGAGCCTAGGTGCGAAGGCCTTTGGTGCGAAACGCCTTTGCCGAGCCTTTTGTGCGAAAAGAAGTTTGGAAACAGTGACGTGATTGGATTTAGGTACTTTCTTTCGATAAAAATTCCTTCAGCCAAAGCTGACTGCGAATCATATTTGACAGTGCAAAACGGATACGTCAGCTGAAATACTCTATATGACTAAGCAAGGCCGTATCCAGGGGGGGGGGGTTCAACCCCCCCCCCAGAAACCCACAAAAGTAATAGTTTTTTGCAGGTTTTAACCTCTGATCTATGTATTTTTTGTACTTTTTGGTCCGACCCGTGGACAACCCCCCCCCCCGATATAAATTCCGCGAGCACCCCCCCCCCAATAAATTCCTGGATACGGCCCTGTGACTAAGTCCAAAACACGCCAGTGATCCTCAGGAAGAACGAGTAAACGTCTCACTAACGACTCAAGTGAACAGCTCAAATCCTGTGTCAACCAATCACGCGATCTTTCGGAGCAGCTGTGATACCGCTTCCGGCTCTTCCACTAGGTACCCGGCGATTTTGCATCGGCAAGGAGAGTTAGTCATCAGGAGTATTTTATTAGAGCTTGGAACTTGATCGGCTTTGAGCCTGACGAGGACCAAGAAGGGCCGAAATATAGCTTTATTAAAACTGAATCCAGACTCTAAACGACCGTGGGATCACTTAGTGGGAAGTTCACTGCTTGACACTGTCAAAGTAACTCGCAACGTAAAAAAAAAAAAAAAACTATTTCCCCGAACAAAAAGTAAAGAAAAATGGCTGAATATTTTGAATCGTACATTTCTTTCAATAAAGTGTTTTAACATTTTTGCTTAAAACGACCACATTTCTAAGAGGAAAACGTGGTAATGGCGGTTATGGTTTCCACCAGATTTTCGCACAAATTCTTTCATCGGATTGTTGGTAGTGCTGTAGTTTTAATTGCTGTAAATGCAAGCCTTCGTAATCAATTGTTATGACAGACACTCAGGTTCGTATCCAGGAATTTATTTACCGGAGGGGGGAGTGCCCGCGGGTCGGACCAAAAAGTACAAAAAAAACATAAACCAGAGGTCAAAGCCTATAAAAAACAATTATTTTTGTATATTTTAGGGGCCCCGGCCCCTACCCCCCCCCCCTGGATACGGCCCTGAACACACTGTACACTTATGGTCTATAAAGGATTTCCGGGACACAAGTTTCAAAATAGATAAAGGGCGTGGGTATCATTCGGCTTCCTTTGGCATACAAAGTCCAGCGGGAAGATCGGAATGGTCAAGAGCGATTGACACGCTGTGCGCGTAGAATTAACAGAGCATTTCATGGGACCAACGAGGAAACAGCTGAACCATTAGACACAGCCTTGACACTGAAACAGCTAAGTATACATTAGTGCAACTTTCATGTTTCCTCTTGTTCCATTTTAATTTGGCCAAGATATTTTTTTTGGGGGGGATCCGAAAAACAACACTAATTGTCCAGACTATTTTACTAATTGTCAGTATGAGCTCATAATACCCCATACGGACTATGACTTTGAAACCAGCGAAGAGTTTAAGTGTTCCAGATGAATGGATCCGTGAGCAATATGCGAAACGATTACATATCGCTAAATGGTATATGCGCGTGATTTGAAGATACCCGTGTGAAAGTCCTTGTGCTTAATAGATTGCTTCATTATCATCTTCATCGTTCTATGCCTAGTTAAGCGAAGTAATTACTTCAGAAATCGACCTTCAGTCTAGAAACGTATGACCGATCCAAAAATGTTTAAAGGATCCTTCGTTGTCTGTCAATAAAATGTTCATCATTCACTATTTTCCTTTCATTTCTTTGTATGTTGGTTTGTCTGTCATTCGTATCGTTTGCAAGTGTTTCTTGCAATTTCTGCCCATGTTAGCTTAGTGCTATTGGGTCAAAATAATGGTTCGATCATTACTTCACTCTACGCCCTAATCATTCCGTCTATCTGAGATCTTTAACGTCAGATCTAATTTTTATTCCCATTAATGGCATTACGCTGTGTTTTGCATTCGCCATGTTTGGCTCTTTTCAAAGCAAATCAGGTTTCCGCTACACTGTAAAAAAAACTCTCCGTTTTCAGATAACAATCTGCAGTATTTTGCATTCTAGCGTTTGAATCCTCCATCGGATTTTAACTCTCCGAATCCGGAATAAAACTCTCCGAATTCGGACTAAAGGTCTCCGAATTCGGTAATGAACAATTACTGAAGTCCGATGCAGGAGAGACTTTTTACAGTATTATTGCCTCTGACGAGCTCACTGACTTGAAAACTCAACAACCGTGTTTTTCGTCGAACTAAAGGGCCCACGCAAGGCTGAATGAAATACAGCCGTGACGGGTTTGTACTCTTTGAGAAACCCATTAGAGTTCCCTTATATTCCGTGACGCTTTACTCAGGGCCGTATCCAGGGGGGTTAGGGGGTTCACCCCCCCCCGAAACATGCAAAAATAATCGTATTTTATACGACTTAACCTCTGATATACTCCTTTTTTGTACTTTTTGGTCCGACCCGCGGGCACCCCCCCCCCCCGCGAAATAAATTCCTGGATACGGACCTGGCTGTACTTAATTCTATCTATTTTATTTGTTCGTCATTTTTTGTTTGTATTCTGCGTAGTGCAAGTTTTTCTTTCTTTTTCATACTCCATTTTCTCTTATGGGGGTGACCAATAAATTTAACAATTTAATTTCTTCCATCGGTGACTAAGTTGATTCTCGCGTGTTGCCATCATAAACTTGAACTGGCGATCAGAAACGTACAAAGACAGGTTTTTTATTTAGTCTTGAAAATATATGAAAGGAAAGTTTCACTGAATCTGTTTAACCTTAATTTACATAAGAATAGTATACGCATCTTGGCTCGAAGTGACGATAGTGCATAAAGAGATCGCCAGTGAAAGTCGTCGATCTGATGACTAATTAGCACTCGAAAAGCAGGGGAGAGTAGCCCAGTATTTCTTCACACTACGCTGCGAAAGATGACCGTCTCGCCTCAGCGACCCTAGACTCTGATCAACAACGAACCTTTATTCGGTACTGTCGGCTAGACTCCAGCTCTCAAAGGTCTCTCCCCTTCGTCATATTAGCAAGATTGTAAGTTGATCCCCTAGGATCCTTATCGAGGGGTTACCCACTCCCCGGCATCTGCTGTACACCGTTACACCGGTACACCACACCGGCCGAAATTAGCGGTGCGGACATCGGTGCCGGCCATAAATTAGGCGATTCATCTTTCCACCGCTTTTAAACATGCTGATTTTAACGTTCTAGCACGTTCTGTACATTAAAACTGAGAGTGGGCAACCCCTCGATCATTATCGCCCTCGCTGATGACAATGGGCACAGGGTAAGCTGAAGAGATCAGCACGTGGTTTGCTGGTTCACTATATAGTAAAGAAACACTGCTCTCCTGAGCTCCCAAGTGGGGTTCTTGACAATAATGAGGGTAAAATCCGGATCGCTCATTCCTAAAAAGAGCCGGCGACAGACAGGGGGCCGTCAAATGTTCCCAAAACTGTATAAGCCTGTCAAAGAGTGATTAATGATTTTTACTCAATGGACCGAATCTATGTATGTTTACTAGAATATATCCACTTGGATCGGTTTTCGACATTTAGTAATTTTTGTCGCTCTGGCTCTCGGGCTTCTTATGCATTAAATTCATTCATAACTCAACAAGAGCTGTAAGCTCATATGGCACTTGCATGTGTTGATATGTTTTGTTTGATCAAAAGTATTTTTCGACTTTGTGGTTAAAATGCGCACTTTAAGGGAGCTAGATAAAAAGTATTTTATTTTTGAACTTGGGTGTAATGATGCGCACTTTAAAGGCGCTAGAAAAGCATCTGTATGCGAAACCCTTGAGGCAAAAACGATCACAGGCCCTTAGGGATCCTTGATGTATACCGTTTCGTCAAAAGTTTTTTTTTCGCTTTTCATTTCAAATGCGCACTTTAAGGGTGACAGAAATAAATTTTTAAGCAAAACCCTTGTGGCACAAACGATCATGGGTTGAGATGTATTGTTTGAAATAAAGTACTTTTCGACCTGGCCGTTCAGATTCACACTTTAAGGGAGCTAGAACGTTATTTGTAAACAAAACCCTTGAGGCAAAAATGATAATGGGCTCATGGGGATCATGAAAATATGAATTTGGTTTAAAAGTATTTTTCGAAATTTGCAGTCAAGATTAGTACTTTATATAACGAATGGTCGGGTTTGGAAAGTGGCCATTTTTGAGTCAATCTTGTCAAATCTCTAATATTACAGCCAAGTTCCATCGTCCTAGATTATCTGGAAGTACCTTAAATCGTGATCACAGGAATCCCGGACCCCCCCCCCCCTCAAACTTCCCCACAGTCGCCGGAGCCAATCCGGTTCCGTAAGTGTTTTTCCAGAGCATCTGTTTGTCATTCCCACAAAGTTCCATCCCGATCTCACCAGTCTAAGTCGGTCACGTATTTTCGCCCCCCCCCCAATTGCTGTTGGATCTGTCCGGACATGAAAAAGATCAACAGAAACATGTCCTCTCTTCAATTACCAAATTTCACTCAAATCCGATCAGCCGTTTCAAAGTTACGCATGACTCAATATTCCGGATTCCCCCTCCCGTTACTCCCTCCACGGCTATCAGATCATGTAAATTTTTCTTTATAAGTCAGTTTGATCGGGTCCCTGATTCGCCTCCCAAGATTCGTCGTGAAAATCCCCAAAACCGCCATAACCGGAATTCCGGGAAAGTCCCCTCCAACCCCCCCCTAATGTCATGATCCATCCGAAATGTATAAACGATTTATCTGGAGCAGATGCTTGTTCTTCCCAGCAAGTTTCACTCCGATCCCTCCATTCTAACCGTTTCCCGATATTTCCGGTCTCCCCCCCCAATTCCCCCATAGCTGTTAAATCCGGTCCGGACTTCAATTGGGACATCAGAGGTATGTCATTTATTCAGTTATCAAGTTTCATTCCAATCCGACCACCCGCTCGAAAGTTACACAGTACTCCAACTTTCCGGATTCCCCAGCCCTCCACCCCGCTAGTGTCCGGATCCAGTCCAAATGTATAAACGATTTATCTGGAGCAGATGCTTGTTCCTCCCAGCAAGTTTCACTCCAATCCCTCTATTCTAACCGTTTCTCAAAATTTCCGGTCTCCCACCCCCCCCAACTCCCCCATAGCTGTCGAATCCGGTCCGGACTTCAAACGGGACATCAGTAGTGTGCCATTTATTCAGTTATTAAGTTTCATTCCAATCCGATCACCCGTTCGAAAGTTACACACTACTCCAATTTTCCGGATTCCCCAGCCCTCCACTCCCCCCGGGTGGTCGGATCCTGTCCAAATGTATAAACAATTTATCTGGAGCAGATGCTTGTTCTTCCCAGCAAGTTTCACTCCAATCCCTCTATTCTAACCGTTTCTCAAAATTTCCGGTCTCCCACCCCCCCCCCAACTCCCCCATAGCTGTCGAATCCGGTCCGGACTTCAAACGGGACATCAGTAGTGTGCCATTTATTCAGTTATTAAGTTTCATTCCAATCCGATCACCCGTTCGAAAGTTACACACTACTCCAATTTCCGGATTCCCCAGCCCTCCACTCCCCCCGGGTGGTCGGATCCTGTCCAAATGTATAAACAATTTATCTGGAGCAGATGCTTGTTCTTCCCAGCAAGTTTCACTCCGATCCCTCTATTCTAACCGTTTCTCGAAATTTCCGGTCTCCCCCCCCCAACTCCCCCATAGCTGTCGAATCCGGTCCGGACTTCAAACGGGACATCAGAAGTATGCCATTTATTCAGTTATCAAGTTTCATTCCAATCCGATCACCCGTTCTAAAGTTACACACTACTCCAATTTTCCGGATTCCCCAGCCCTCCACTCCCCCCCCGGGTGGTCGGATTGGGAAACTGAATGTTTCCAAGTTAGTCCGATCGGGTCCCAGATGCTCCTGCCAAGTTTCATCGTCCTAGCACATCTGGAAGTACTCCAATTCGAAAAAGTGTGACAAAACTCCTTAATTTTCAGAATTTCCCCGGTCCACCACTCCCCCCCAGATGGTCGGATCGGGAAACTGATTACTTCTAGGTTAGTTTGGTCGGGTCCCTGATTTTCCTGCCAAGTTTCATCGTCCTAGCACATCTGGAAGTACCCTAACTCGAACATGTGGGACAAAAAATTCGGACAGACAGACCGACAGACCGACCGACAGACGGAATTGCGATCGGTATATGGCACTTGAGCCAGAGGCTGCAAGTGCCATAAAAACCCGACAACAAATCTTTGTTCGTTTTGCAAGAAATCAACTGCAGTTTCCCACGCCAAAATCTTTTCGATTTTTCAAAGAATAATGATTTTACCTTTGTAAGAATCTTACCTTTTTAAAAGATTTTACCTTTGTAAGAAAAGATCCCGAATCAATATCTGAACTCGATTTCCTCGAGGGACAATTGGACTTACCGGATTCCGGCGGAAATCGGGAATTTGTTAGGAGTAAAATTAGGCTACGTTCTGAAGTCGACGGGAACATGTATGTTGCGGCAAAAATATATGCTGAATTCATTTATTCACCTTATTTTCTTCCTGAATAAGTAGTTCACCGGAATGACGGAATCCGACAAAAACCGGAAATTTTTTAGAAGTGAAAGAAAATTTACTTATTGAAGCACCGTTATAGGGGTAAGAGCTGAATTCGTGTATAAACTTCATCCTGTCATCGGAAATATCTTGACCGGAACCCGACCGAATCAAATTCTGAAATCGATATAACTGGTTGGAAAGGGTTGGTGTACCTACGCGAACAAGAGCTGGAAGCTCATATGGCACTTGCAAGCGCTGGGTCAGAGGATGAAAGTAGGAATTTGTCAATTCGTGGGTTTGTTGTGATCATTTGTAAGCAAAACCCTTGAGATAAGAATGATCATGGGACCTTGGAAATCACGAGACTGTATCGTTTGGCAATGCAGTTGGCTGTACGCACTTTAAGGGCGCTAGAAAATCATCTGTAATCAAAACTCTTGAAGCAAAAAAGATGATCATCAGGTGCACGAAAATGTATATTTTACTCAAAAGTATTGTTTGTACTTTAAGGAATTCAGTTGTAAGGAAAACCCTTGAGGCAAAAATGATCATGGGCTCATAGGGATCACGAAAATGTATATTTTGCTTAAAAGTATTTTTTTGCACTTTGCGGTTAGCATTAGTACTTTAACGGATGGTCGGATCTGGGAACTAACTATTTCTAAGCCAATCTTGTCAAGTCTTTAATTTTCAAGCCAAGTATCATCGTCCTAGCATGTCTGGAAGTACCTTAACTTGCGATCACCGGAATTCCGGACCCCCCCTCTAACTCCCCCACAATGCCCGAATCCGGTCCGGTTCTGTCACTGATCTACATAGGGCTTGTGCTTGTTCTTCCCACCAAGTTTCATTCCGATCGCTCCGCTCCAAGCATGTCACAAGGTTTCCGGACCCCCCTCCGACCCCCCCCCCAGCTTCATCGGATCCGGTCCGGACTCGAAATGGGACATCCGTGACACGTTGTCTTTCTACATATCAAGTTTCATTATGATCCGATCACCCGTTCGGAAGTTATACATACCTCAAGATTCAGGATTTCCCCTCCCTCCACTCCCCCCACGATGGTCGGATCGGGAAGCTGACTATTTCCAGGTTAATCTGGTCGCGTCCCTGATTTACCTGCCGAGTTTCATTGTCCTAGCCCACCTGGAAGTAACTTAACTCCGCATCACCGGAATTCCGGAACCCCACTCCAACTCCCCCCACAGTGCAAGAATCCGGTCCGGTTCTGTCAATGATGTACCTAGGGGTTGTGCTTATTCCTCCCACCAAGTTTCATCCCGATCGCTCCACTCTAAGCGTTTAACATGATTTCCGGTTCCCCCCCCCCGACTCCCCCCACAGACATCGGATTCGGTCCGGACTTGATATGGGACATCTGAAGCATGACGTCTTTCTAAATATCAAGTTTCATTAAGATCCGATCACCCGTTCGAAAGTTATGCATGCCACTAAATTCCGGATTCCGGCTCCCCTCCCTCCCCCCACGATGGTCGGATCGAGCAAGTGACTATTTCCAAGTTAGTCTGGTCGGGTCCCTAATACGCCTGCCAAGTTTCATCGTCCTAGCACATCTGGAAGTACCCTAACTCGCAAACAGCGGACTGACCGACAGACCGACCGACCGACAGACCGACAGACCGACAGACCGACAGACCGACGGAAAAGTGATCGGTATATGGCACTTGGCCGGTAGGCAAGTGCCATAAAAAGACACGGTGAATTGGGACATATTATTGTTTTTCCGGTCGGATCCGGTCGGAATCTGGTCAAAACGGGATGTTTACCTTATTGTCTGATATTCTTCTTGCAAAAAGGTGTTACCTATTCTTCTTGCAAAAAGGTGTTACCTAGTGGATCTGGTCAAGTGGTCTATTAAGATGATTATCAGACGTTTACTTTGTTGGCTAAGCCCGAACATCTGCAAGACCCGATTGGCAAAGATAAACAAATATTCTGATTTGGAATCCCATCGAGAAACCTTTGGTTTTGTCATACTCCACTAGTGTATTTCGAGATAAATTATACAATAGATCTACTGTATCCTAAAATATCCTGGATTCGGTTTGGGTTACACTACTGACGCAGCAAGCTACTCCAGGCGACCGACACAGCCGTGTGAATTATTTATGCCCCGCTACAGGCGGTACAACACCTGATAAAGCGGATAAAAGCATAAATCACCGGAGCAACTATATCTAATTGGTCTTAATTTTTACAAGTCAGGAGTCTTGGCTACGAGACAGCAACATGATTTCACAGAGAGCTGTGAGCATTGAACTTCTAAAAGGGTGAATTGAAGAATAATGGTGTGATTAAGACAGCCAGGATAGCAGTTCACTTCAAGAAACCGTTTCGGTGCTTTATTGTCTTTGTGCAACTGAACACAATGTAGACGAAAACGGACAAGTGACAGTTTCAAACTGACCGAGCTTGAAGAGGAAAAACCCTGGATGATTTAAACAGCGTCACTCCAACTGGGGCTTCTGGGACAACTCGTTTTCAGAATAGCGTAGGGGTTTCGAGGGAAAGATTCTGGCAGCAAGAAGTCTGGCACTTGGGTATTTCTCTTAGGATGCCTTCTCAAAGCAGAAATTCGGCAACTGTCGATTTTGCAAAGCAACCATTGGATCAGGTACCATGCTAACTGCGAATACGACAAAATGCAGATCCGGCTACCGTGGTATCAGATACCATGGTTCCTGCAAAAACACAACTAATGGTTCACCGTCTCATGGAAGATCAGCTGGAGTGACTGAGGGAATGACTAGTTTTAACCATATAGATGTAGTATAATATATTTATAGAGATAACATACCTGTATTCTGTCTCTGATCTGGTCATACAGTACTGACACTTTCTCTTCAATCCGTCGAAACTCCTTCAGCCGCTGCAGCACTGACGAGTTGGAAGCCAATTGCATCTTCAACGGCAACGAAGGCGGTAGAATGACCAACGGACCATCGCGGCTTATTGGTAGTGCTAGGATGCATTCCTCCTACGACAGAATGTGCCTTTAGATTCTCAATCCTACATGTCCTCACCCCTACAACAACCTCCCAATCAGTTTAAACATGGGACTTGTTCTATCTCGAAATGTCCCTCCGCCACCCAAATATATTAAGGTACCAAGTGCATCCACGACCTCGATCCTACTCTTGACCTCAAAAACGTCAACGATATCGTTAACTAGGTTACAGAAAGATGGAGGGCTTTGCGGACAGACGGACGGATAGGTTTGCTATGTCATAAGCATCGGTTTAAAGCAGAGGGGCGAGTCAGGTCGAAAAGAAGTGACAAGACATGAAACCGCCTGCTTCCAGTAACAAACCTAACACGCGACAATCGTCTCGTGGGACTTACCCAGTCAAGCATCGACGCCTATTTTGATTCCATCTGGGCTAAGCTAGATAGATTACATGTTATTTGCTATCTCCGTTATACGAAAGATCAGAGATCATCAGATGACATCATATGATGAGCAAGAAGCTGCCTAAAGCGAAGACGTATCGAACGCGTCGAGGAAACCTCAAAGCACGAGGTAGAGAAATTACCCAAAGCGCATGCTGGCGGGTAAACCCATATTCACTTTTCAACAATAAGGGATGTCTTCTAATGAGGAATCTCTTCGGAACCTAGTTCACGAAGGTGGAGTTTTACATGGATGGACTAACTGTAGGATGTGAGCCCCGGCTTAAGAAATCCAGATCTGGGACGATAGAACGTGGATTCCCATTCATCTAGGCCCATTCGGCGTCGCTAGCGGAAAAAATTCGCGTCGCGCTAATTCAGCTCCAATTCGAGTTTTGTTCGCGTCGCTGAAAAGATTTGCGTTCTGTCCGCACCAAGCTTTTATGTCACAGAACTCAGATTTTGTAACTGCGCAAGCAAAACCGCCAATGCTACACCCATTTCACTTTTTTCACAAAGTATAATGTCACCGATCCATTTACTGCAGTGTCTGAGAGGATTGCATGTTTTACTCGTTCGCTTGATGCTAGACACACTTGTATAGGGCTATGCTGCCCCGTGTATAAATAAGATTATTAAGATATATGTGTTACTTGTTGTGTGTTCTTTCCTTTTTTCCTTATTTTTTTTTTCATACTCCATTTGCGACTTCTGTCTTAAAAATGGGAAATAAATTTCATTCATTCATTCACTTTAGTCTCGTTTTTTTCCCGCACGCAGCCTATAGCGGAGAAGCGTTCTCGCCAATCGCTTTCTCGTGCCTGCATTTCAGATGTACCGTACGACTTTTCGAAGGAGCATCTATTGCATGTCTTGAAAGGCAAAGACCTACTGCGACTCTCAGACGTCCTAGGCGGGGAAATCGTCGACTGGTCTCCCCTTCCAACTTCCAACATCTGTGTTCGACACCTAAGCAGAAATCCTAAGACCCATGCTAATTTAATTAGCCTAGGGCTAGGGGCAGATTGTTTACCAGTAGGATTGTGAAGTAAATATTTAGGTAAGGTTGGAGTGCTACGTCATACGTGATCCTTACTTTCGTACAACGTGTGGGAAAAGAAATAAATGCAATTTCGGAATTAAAGACCGGAAATTAAAAGACCTGGTGAAGGAAATATTTGGGGAAATGGTGTGGCCAGGGACCAAAATGTTCAAACAAGTATTGTGAAGTCAAGGTTTTAGGGATATAAATTTGGGAAACACGGTAAGTTTTCTATAACTACAGGATCCTTTTTTTTTCTACTTTTATGTCGTAGCAACTGTCTAGGTTAGTGCAGTATTAGTGGTTTATTCACGAATAAAGTACCTACCTACCTACCTACCTCGAAGATGAGGTTATGGTTTTGTTTTGTTGTTCTCAGGGACCTGTGAGCTTTTATGGAACAAATATTATCTCATCTTATCATCGTCGTCTTCAGACAGCTATGCCAACTGTCTCAAAACAAAAATTATACACAATTAGAGGGTTATAATATTACAATTCAGATAACAAATAAAACAAAGGGATTAATTTATGGAGGTGTTCTAGTGCATTTGTGCGTTAAACAGATCAGTGCATGACGGAACAAAACCTGTTTTGTATCAGTCATGGGAAAAGGGCACTCGTTGCAACTTCGGGATCGGAACTGGCTGACCAAGAGCACTCTCTTGGTTATTGCTGTGAAAAGACGAAATAAGTTCATGAAACCTGAATGAACCCGAACATCTCATATGTAGCTGCAAGTGAAAATGTATGCAGAGAAAACCACAACGTCGTTGTACGGATCAAAGTCATCGCATCTTCTTTAATGGTCATCCGGAAAGACCAAGTCCTTTCAAATTAGGCTTCCTGTATAAGCAGCATTACAACCACCTACAGGTTCATTGGCTGATCGACATTATCATTATTGAACCGGAACTGCGATTATTTCCGACTTGGCTGTGTTTTACAAAAACCAGTAGCCGTACAGGCCAACTGCCTCACAAATAAAGAAGAGGAAACATCCTAACCGTCGATTGCTTTTATCCGTGCTTGAACATCGGCGACGCGCGTGTCCTTGACGTTCCGGAATAGTAAGTATGGTATCAGGCTTTTTAAAGAATGTTGAACCCGTTTCATGTGGACCATCAGAAAGTCCGCTCTGATGGGGAGGGATGAAGAATGAAGAAAAGAAAGAAATGCCTGTAAACAGAACGTTTAATTCAGCAAACTAAAAGAAGATAAGTAGCCGTTAGAGAAATAAGGTTGAAATTAGATACCGAATAAAGTAGCATCTTCGGCTGAACCAAGTACACTCTGTAAAAAAAAAGTGCAGTATTTGCTACTGGGATTAATCTTGTCTCTACTGAGATAGTCTTTTCTCTAATTCGGATTAATCCTATCTCAGTACAGATAAGGTTAAGTCGTCCCGTAGGGAAAAAAGATACCCGGATTCCCGTAAAGGTGTCCGGAATTTTGGAACAACATTCCGGGCACGGAAAACGTAACGGAAATCCCGCCTGGGGAGTCTTGTTTCCTGGAATTCCGCAGTTTAACGCGGAATTCCTGTCAAACCGCGGAATTCCGGGACGTTTTCCGTGCCCGGAATGTTGTTCCAAAATTCCGGACACCTTTACGGGAATCCGGGTACCTTTTTTCCCTACGGGTCTAATAGCAAATACTGCAGTTAACTTTAATGCTTACTCAGAGGGACTTTTTACAATGCAGCTTGACGGCAGCTGGATGACCGAATGAATTCGCAACGAATTCGTCAATGAATTCGAAACGTTCCACGACTTCACCAACAACGCTGAAGGGCAATCGAGACACAGAACCAAAGATAAGATCAGAGGATAAACGAAGCAGCTTCTGCAGTCGAACCAAATGCAACTTGAGGGTCGGAGGTACAAAGAAATTCAACCTCAAGAATTCGCCAGGATTCCCGACTTCACCAACAATGCCAAATCAAGCGTAAGCTTAGATGATAAATCAAGCCGCTTCTGTGGTCGAAGCAAGTACAACTCTAGGACAGATCGTAGGTCCGAAGAACGTCAATAGGATCGGCCACGTTACTTGAGTTCCCCAAGAACGCTAAAAGACAACCGAGACACAGAACCAAGGAAAGTATTAGATGATTAATAAAGCAGCTGACAATTAAATCGCAGTACAAAGGGTAATACTAGAGGATAAATAAAGCTGTCGAACTAATTGCAACTGGAGGACAGCTGGAAGGTCTAAATACATTCAACGTCAATACGGAATTCGCCAGGCTTCCCAACTTCACCAACAACGCTGCAAGTTAAATGAGACATAGAACCAAGGGTAAGATTAGAGGAAGCTTCTGCAATCGAACCAAGTGCAACTGGAGGACACCTGGAAGGCCCGAAGAAATTCAACATCAAGAGGATTCGCCATGGCTAGATGCTAAATGGTAAGAAGCATCGATGGCAGATGCTAAAAAAGGAACTTCCCCCGCCGTTAAACTAAGGCTAGCTTGATGACCGCAGCAGTTCAATTTGAATAAAATTCGCCAGGTTTGCCGATCTGATCGACTAAACGTGGAGCTAAATATGGAGTGATTTTAAATAGCTGCCCAAAAACATATTACCAGTCATTATGTGACTCGGCGATGGTTGCATCTATGTTATTACTTGATCAGGGGACATGACGTAATCAGCGAGCGACGTCTGTAAGAAAGGCGATGGATTTTGTCTGACAACTGTCATTCAGAGCTCTTTCCGAATGACTGCATATTCTCAATCCTAGCTAGTTAAGTGAATTCTGAAGATTGTGCAGTTTTTTCTTCTTGCGGTTTGTCTGACGCTATTCGTCGGGGTGTTGAACCTTGTTTTTCCACGAATAAATCTTTCAAGAAACTACACTAAGAAAGAGATCAAACTTTCAAGATAGACGGATAAGACGGATAAGCCGCCAGATAACCCTACGATCTTAATAGAGCCACGGAGGAGAGGCCTCTTAGAAACTTTTCAAATAGATATGGGACATAAAGCCCTTGGACCTTGCAGTCGTCGTTTGGATTAAGAGTGACTTTTTGAAAGGCATTTCGAAGAACAAGTATCCAGGCTTCGCTCTATTCCACAGATCCTAACGTCAGTATTATTCCAACGACATAGGCTATAAGATCATACTAATCCAGGATATAAGGAAAAAGATAAAAGGAATGGCTTCTTATTCAACATCTCGCATGTTTATTTAATTAGTTGAAAGAGAAATTAACTAATATTTGGCCACAGTTATTACTGACATGACGGTCTACCTTTACAAATTCTCTAGCACCGTTGCAAGAGAAAGCGCATTACGGCAACAGGAAGCTTTACATCGAATAAAGGGGAGGATTTCCTGCACCAGGTTCAGTGCCATGGGCTTGCTCTCAACATCCACGCCTGCATTGTAGCTCTCCGATCGGGATTTTCCGGGCAAGGTACCATGTGACCAAGTCATATCCATCGGAAGGCATGTTCGCAACTTGCTTTCTCGTCAGAGGATGGTCCAGCGACTAAATACCAAATCAGATACCACAACCGAATCGGGAAATCGTTGCGTGCCAAGCCGCAGCAATGGGATCACTGACTTCACGTTCAAATGACCACAATATTCCATACAGAATCGTCCTTGCTCGGTCAGCTTGACTCATGCGAAAAATCCAGATTGCTCCGTGACGCGAACCAAGTATGTGATCCGTAACTCGAATGTCGTCAACCACGATGGATTTTTCGGTGGCAAGGGCCAAAAGGGATCTAATATACTCGACTGAAACAGAATAATGACTAGTCCGGTAAACCTTCTGACAACTTGATGCCATTCAGACTAAAGCAAGACAGTCCGGTCCAAAATCGCTACGGTACGAGGGTGAGACATGCTAAAAGGCGAGTGGACTTGGCGTGCCGGAACTTCCAAGAATGTACTGAACCTCCAAGCAATAGGCTATCAGGGAGCGATGCCAAGGTCTGATCTAACGAAGGCTCCTATAGAAGGAGGCTTACTGAAAGCAGAAAGACTAGTACTATGACTTGGTACAAAATTTTTCCTTCGTGCATGGCCTGTACCCAGCGACGCGATTTGAGGGATAGGGGCAGGGGGGGCATGGTGCTTCAAGTAGCGCATCTGTCTGTACCTCCAAGAATGCAACTTTTGATCAAACAATCGATGTTCTTATTTTTTAGACGGGATTTTTTTTAGTAGACTGCACATAACGATTATTGTTTTTACATCATCTTGACATTATTCAACAAATGAATAACTGAATGTGCTTATCATCCATCTTTATAGAAAACGTAAGTGATGGAGTACGAAGAAAAAGAAAAGCAAGGAGAAACAACCCAAGATACAATTTGAGCTTAAAGTTTAACTGAAAAGCCAACTTATTTTTGTGTCATTCAACTGAATGCACTGAATTATGTGGATTCTGCAAAGGGATTTTTCTATTTTCCACTATCCGCTCCAGTTGTGACGTTCAGAATTTCTACGGCCGTCCCCACAACGAAAATTCTACTATGACGCGGGAAATTTTAATCTGAAGACAAACGCGGCTTTTCTGTGGGCAATGGTGAGATTGCTGAAGATTGCTTAATGCCTGAACAAAAAAAATCATAAATCTTTCTCGTAAGGCATACAACAAAAATACAAGTGTATAGAGGTACCACAAATCACACGAAAAATCCACTGTTTGAAAATCGATTATTCGTGGATAGCGGAACGACGAAGTAACGCATTTTCAGCGGGTCTTCAACCCAATTTATGTGAATAAGTGATGGGTAACTAGATTGTCCTATCCCAGCCCTTTTCCGTTAAACTTTAAATAAACACGATAAGTTTTACTTCGTATTTCCCTGCACGAACAGTTATTGCAAACCAAACAAAAATGTGTGATTTTTATCGATCTTCATACCACGGAGAGAAGACAAGATGTACTGCAGCATCGCTGTTGCATCGAGGCACACTTTCCTGAAAGCATGTAGGACGGGGTGTGAAGGGTCTTTTTGATGTACCGACCGATGCTTAAAGTTTAACCGAGAAGCGCAAGGATAGGACAATCTAGTTACCCGTCACTTATTCACTTAAATTGGCTTGAAGACCCGCTGAAAATGAGTTACTCCGTTGTTCCGCTATTCACGAACAATCGATTTTCAAATAGTGGAATTTCCGTTTGATTTGTGGTGCCTCTATGCGCTTTTATTTTTGTTGTATGCCTCGAGATAGATTTATCATTTTTTTTTTGTTCAGGCACTAAGCAATCGTTACCAATCGCACCACTGCCCACTGAAAAGCCGCATTTGTGTTGAGATTAAAATTTCCCACGTCATAGTAGAATTTACGCTGTGGGGACGGCCGGAGATATTTTGAGCCGCGTAACTAGAGCAGATAGTGGAAAATCAAAAAATCCCTTTGCCGAATCCAAATAATTCAGTGTATCCAATTAAATGACACACAAATAAGTTGGCTTTTCAGTTAAACCTCCAGGAATGTCATTGTTGACATTACGGCGGCGTCAGGGAGGATTCAGAAACGCTATGTAAAGACCAGCCTGAACAGGCGAGCAAACAGGAACGTGCTGCTACTTGACATGTCTGATTTCCGTTCCTCCGTGTGTTAATAGTGGCAGGCGACAACGACACCGAGAACGACACTTTAAACAAACTTCTGCCCACGAAAGAGCACTACCGTATACTGAGAAGGTCCAAGACCAGGCCCGTAACCAGGAATTTATTTCGGGGGGGTTGCCCGCGGAATTTATTTCGAGGTTTTTTTTGCCCACGGGTCGGACCAAAAAGTACAAAAAAGACATATATCAGAGGTTAAAGCCTACACAAAACTATTACTTTTGTGGGTTTCGTGACGGGGTTCGAACCCACTAACCCCCCTGGATACGGCCCTGTCCAGGACTATAAATCACTTTCATCGCAGGCCCCACCTGCCATTCAAAAGCGGTCCTGCGTTCCATGATTGGCTGTTCTTTTCATTGTTTCTTTAACGTAGAATGATTTGCCACCACCACAGGGGCAAAAAACAACCCTCAAAAAGATATTCAAAAATCCTCCGCAAACAAAGGGACTCGCTATCGATCATTAATTTTTTACCTGTCTGGGATTAAAACCCTCTGCCGTCTGTTCTCAGTGGGTATTCCCTGAGAACGAAAACTGACACGAAAAACTTCTCGGTTTTATTGACGTCAACTGAGGAATGCCACAGCGAGTCGCATGCAAATCGCACTCGTAATTTATTCCCCTTTTCCTCGTCTTTTATAACTGGATTGCGTCCATCCAAATGATAGCTATAATCGTGTCTGGATTCTTGTCAACAATTTCTTGAAACACCGGCACGCCCTGTTAGTCGCGATTTATTGAAGTAACGGATTGTAGGTGTGAATTAATATTTGCGCATTTCTCACCTTTTCAACTCCGAACAGCCGCATCTCCATCGACAAATGCTGAAGGCTATTCTTCAACCCCGATGTGACAGGCGGTCTTCCATGAACGAGCCGAACCATCAACGGTAATCGCTTACTTAAAAGTGTTTGCACTGTATGCACCCCACTGATATTATCCTCTCTTGCAATGGCACTGAATTTACCCCTCAACTCAATAGGAATGAACATATTTTCCCCCCTTGCACTCTTACACCGCAGATACCTAGCTACGTCATGACGTGAGGTCCTTGGAGGTCCTGTGACTTCACCTTCAAGGGTTAGCACCTCTCCTGAGTACACCAATCGGGTCTGGTCGTTGGAGAAGAGAACAGGGTCTTTTTCCGACCAGGTTGGGTCAAAGAAGGCCTTAATATTATCACGTACAAGGCAGCTGTGAGGAAATCGACGAGATAGCTCAGCGACTGATTCAATGCAACGAACGGCGTGACCATCCTCGTTGAGTATTTCGAAGTATCCATCGAAGGTTTCTGGTATGGCTAGCTTCGGGCCAACTAAGTTTTGTTTATGCTTTTCTCTGAACTTCACACACTGGGCTGTTATGTATCTCCTCTGACCAACGGACGACAACACAATTGCTTGGGACAAAGTAGGACTCGGTAGGGATGGAACGCCGAGTCCCATGTATTGCCCTTTTACAACTCGGGCCACTTGTGGGAGCTCTCTGGTTCCAAGAAGGTCTCGCAGGTACACCGCCGAGTCGTCCCATGCCGCCTGGGAGACAATATAAGGACCATCAGAGGTCACCACCATTTTTGCGTCTTGTAAATCAGAACGTACTCCACATTATCGCCCGAGACCACGCTGGACTCGGTAATATCTTCTGTCACAAGGTACAATCACATCTAATCCGTGTCGGTTAGTTGACTGGTAGCGACTGAGCGACTTGACTCGTGACTATTTGCTTCTTTGGATATGGCAGCCTCCGGCTGGTCTGCTGTGGCGACTGCAAAAGACCCGCTTCAGCATATACACATCCCAGTGTTGCGTTGTTTCGCCTCATCACACCCATAGGCTAGAATCCTAGATGGATTGCGGTTTTGACTTGATTTATAAATTGCTTTACCTAATTGTGCTTTAAACATATAGCTGAAACCGAGGTGGCCGGTCCCCTAGAACAAAACCAAAGGTTTCAGTGGGATTCCAAAGTGGAATATTCGTTGATCTTTCGAAAACAGACAATGGGATCCAGCAGATGTTTGGTCTTGACCAAGACGCGTGAACTTTTGGAAGCATACTCATAGACCCCTAAGCTAGCAGAATTTATATCAGACAATCGTTCATAAGCATCCGGTTTTGACCAGATTCCGACCGGACTTTCCATCCGAGGCGGGAACAAATAGTATTTCCCGAGTAATCGTGTCTTTTGGGGATGCACCAAATTTTTCCAGTTTCAAGGTTAGAATTCTTCCTTCCGTAAAATGTTTTTTTTCTAGGTTTCCTGTCTCGGCTAGAATCCGTGCGAACTACATGCCCAGCAAAAAAATGAAGTTCAAAGACGGATTCAGCATGTCTATTTGTCCCTGAATCGAACCACTCTAATCGACTTCAAAAATAAAAAATTTCCGTTTCTGCCGGGTCCCGAGTGAATAATAACAATAACGGTAAGATATGGGTTCAGCACGTATATTTTCCCTATCAAATCTGTAATCGACTTCAGAAAAAACTCCTTCTACCAAATTTCCGGGTTTTGCATGATTCCGGATAAACTACTTGTCTCGTCAAGAAAATAAACTTATTTATTTCGCCCTTACTTTGAAGATCCCTCTCCCACTCTTATATATCTGCACATACCATCTATGAATGTGACCTATAGCCTACTTTGACCAAAAGAATCATCACACCAAGTTTACTAGCAAAATATCTCAGCCCCTTCGAGAGCTATCGGGCTAGCAGACAGAAGGGCGGACGGAAAACTTTTCATAGGTATCCAGTCACATGGTATCAGTTACCACGGTGACTGGCTCTGCAATTGGTCGTTATTGCAGTTACAACGGTATCTGATACTACGGTTGCTCTGCAAAAACGACAATTGCCGAGATTGTGCTTTTGAAGTCATCTCGAAATAAAAACTGATATCCAGTCAAATCACCAAGTGCCAAACTTCTTTCCAACCAATTTGACAAATAGGCCCTATTGTTGGTGATGATGAAATTGATATGACTTTTCAGATACCACGATCAGTACCACGGTCTGACAGTGGTATCTGAATATCAGATACCATGATAACTGCTAAAACGCCCTTTGACCGTGGTATCAGATACCAGAGGTGGTGGACTCGGACTCTTGACTCGGTCTCGAGACGTCTCGAGACACCTTTTTCTGGGACTCGGACTCGTCTCGGACTCGTCCTTTGTGGAAGAGGACTCGGACTTTCTCGTCTCGAAATCCGGCCGAGTCACCCGAGTCCAAGAGACGTCTCGGACAAGCAAATTCATCCGTGACTGGAATCAAAGTCTAAGTTGGTAAAGAAGAGATATTTAGGGCTAGATTTGTAATTTGATGGACAGGTCGATCTCTACCTGCAGCTGGCAAGTGAACATTCAGCTGAAGACGGCGATGCCCTGTCTTTCTGGCATCAACACAAGGAAAAGCTAAACATATTGTATCCTTTGGCAAAGCGGATTCTTGCGATTCCTGCCTCAAGTGCCCCTATAGAGCGCACCTTCAGTTCTGGAGGAATTTACATGCGACCACACAGAGCTAAGATGAGGCACGACTACCTTGGTGCGCTTGTTTTTTTTAAGTGTAACACTGAATGACGATTTTTTTTATAATTACTCTGTATTTGAAGATTATAGTTTATAGTTTGGCAAAAACAAATTGTTAGGACTCGGGGCGTGACTCGGTCTCGAGACGTCTCGAGACACCTTTTTCGCGGACTCGGTCTCGTCTCGAACGATTTGGTTCGCGGACTCGTCTTGACTCGTGAGCGTCACTTCAGTCTCGGTCTCGGCTCGGACTCGATCACAGCGGACTCACAGCACCTCTGTCAGATACCACGGTAACTGCAAAAACGACTTTAGACCGTGGCCCATGATGATGTTTCAATCATTACTCTGCGGCCAACCCCCTCACCCCTCCTCACCTTCACCTCGACAGCCTCTCTGGCAACTGCTACCGTCTAAACATGGCCAATAACGTTGCTACCTTCACTCTGCAGCCGATCCCTTCAGTGAAGGAAAACTAAGACTTTTCACCTCGACAGCCTCTCTAATGGGTCTGAGCGGAGGCCCATGATGTTTCTATACGGCCAATCACCTCAAAGGAACGACGAATAGGACCTACCGACCCAACCTCGATAGCCTCTCCGGCGACTAATACCGTCTGAGCAAGGGCCCATGATATTTATATCATCACCCTGCAGCCGATCCCCTCTAAAAAAGGAAGACTTAAACTTTTTCACGTCGACAGCCTCTCTAATGAGTGGGAGCAAGCTGGCTTATAATATTTCAAAGCCAGCCCTTCAAGTGAACTATGATTATAACCTTCCCATCTTTGCAGCCTCTATAACAACTTTGAGCGAAATCCGGCATACTTTAGCCGACAGTTTGGGCGAAATCCGGCATACGCTACTTCAGTCGAAACTCGATCAGCCTGAATCATGAAGTTGTATATTCTTTCCGGTTTTCGGCTCTAGCCAAAACCCGATCCAACAAGTCGGGCGAGATTACAAAGCAGAAACATAGAAGTGGGATTATCCACTTTATCTGAGCTGGCTAAAAACTAACAGCATTTCCAGTTTGTTTGTATGGTCAACCCTACTAAAAGTTCCAAGCCCGTCTGATCCGAGTATTTCCATTCGTTCCCAAACATTCTGTTTTACCGGACCCGCATTAGCGAGCCATTTTCGACTTGGATCCCAAACTGTAGACTATATGTAGCCTACATATTATCTAAGTATAGTCAGTGTATAAAATGGGGCCGAGATAACGAGCTCGTATGCCTGCAGGCCCCCATTGATCAATATTTATTGTTAAGAAGTATTTTTCAAATTAAAGAACCTGAACCTGAACCTACACAGATTAGCTTTTTTGGTTTAGGATTAATCCGAAACCCTGGATTTAAGTGCGAAATTCCTTAAAATGCTCTACAGGTCCATCTAGTAGACCTTTAGTCAGTGTTGGGAAGACCTTAACTGCTACGCCAATTCGTCTGTTGTAACGTTACACAACGTTTATTGTACAACTATTTACAGATGTATAGGTCACGAAGTCAGGAATGAATGAAGTCACGAACCCTTAAAATTCCAACAAATCCACTTTACAAAATATAAGCCATGTATCTGGTTGAAGGCTGTTCATCCACTGAACTGGTAGCGCTTCTAACCAGATGTATTACTGTTTTCATTACTGATAGATGGCGTTGGAATCGTACAAAGCGCCAAATATTCAAAGAGGTGACGTGAAATAGGACGATTCCCAACATCCCTCCCCCCTTAAAAATAAAGTCCCCCTTTTCAAGAAAACATGTGAAACAAAGAAACAAACACAGGAAAAAGGGAAACTCTCCGGCTAAACAGTTACAAAAATTGGACACATAGAAAAATCAATCAATCACAAATCAATCATGTCCATAACGTGCCAAGGCATCAGCAAGTACAGGCATTTGTTGCATGGGGACTTTTTCCGGGGGTCTGCGTCTAGAGATAAGCTGACAGTTGTTACAGGAACGGCAGAATTTTGCGACATCTGAAGGTAGGTGTGGCCAGAAGAATCTTCGTGTGATGCGGTCTTTAGTCTTATTGATTCCTAAGTGGCCACTGAGAGGTGGTGAGTGACTTAGTTGCAAGACTGTTGAGCGACATCTTTCTGGAACTAGTAGTTGTAGCAGTTTTCTTTTTCCGTGTCGAGCTCTGTAGAATACACCGTTGCGTTCCAAAATTTGGTGCGGTTTGGAATCGTCAAGTGTAGGCTCAAGTTGGCTGATTAGTGACTTCAAGGAAGGGTCACTCTTCTGTTGAGCTGCAAATTCTTCTGTTTTCAGACCCAGAATTTCAGGGGCGTAGAGATTAATCGGGACAGCAGTATCTTCAGGTGGCTCCTTAGAGGCCCCATGTTCAGTAACATCGTTCGGTGTTGCCAAACATGCGTCACGAATGTTACTCAGGTCTTGCTTCTCAAGGCGACGCACAGATTTTCGCTTTGATTTTCGGGCTGGTTTGCTGCAAGACGGGATGCTGAAGATGCTGTCATCAGAATTCAGGAAGTCGGGCTCGCTGGTTTTCTTTGAACCAAAATCGTCGCTAGTATCGGAGAGAGTTGTGGTTCGTTCGGCTGCAGCTGAACGAGATACCACCAGGGAGGTTGGCTGAGATGTCTTCGATGTATCGAAACTAACCAGGTTGGCGAGATCTGGATAGTCGCACCCAAGAAGAACGTCTACCGGCAGGTTTTTCACAACACCTACCTCCAGTTTTCGGGCGACGATGGAGCTAACAGGTCGTATGAGCTCGAGCTTGACGACGGTGGTCGGAATGTGATGCGTGTCACCAAAGACACAATCGATCATGCATCTACCTTCCGGATTCACATTTTTCGGGTCGACAAGATCAGCTCGGACGAAGCTAAAATCACTGCCGGTGTCAATAATCATCTTAACCGGCTTACCGTTCATCCTGCCCGGGATTTCGCGGTTTTTCTTGAGTGACGAGCTATTATTATCAGGACTTCTGGCCAGGCCACTAAAGCTGGTAGTTGAACTACGTGCCGGTTCTTTAGGGCGACCATCTTGGTTATTCTGTGCTGAGCGATGCGGGTCTGGAGTGTCTCTCTTCACTCCGGACTTGTTGGGACAGTTTCGGACCATGTGCCCTTTCTTGTGGCAGTAGTTGCATTCCACTGCAGATAGTTGTCTTCTAGAACGGTTGGGACTGGTGCTCGGAGATGAGTTTGGTGTAGCATCTGAAGCATTTTCTCCCGATGTTGGAGAATTTGGACGGCTGTGACGCTGCTTCTTGCTGAATTCATCTTTTCCCAGCGTTCTGCGAGTGAGAAGATACTCATCTGCAGCTTTCGCAGCTTCTTCCACTGTAGTTGGCTTTTGCTGGACCACGTGCATTTTCAAGTACTCGTTGGTTATGGTGCTGTAGAATTGCTCAAGGGCAATTGTCTCGAGTGTGCTGGATAGCAGGGCTTTAGTTGTGGCTAAATCGGTGGCTGTTAAGTAATCGTTTGGGATTCTGAGCCACTTGTTCCGGAATTTAGACAAGCTGGAAGCTAGTTCTCGGTAGCTATCTTCGTATTTCTTCCGGAAAGAGCGAAATTTCTGTCTGTAGAACTCTTCGTTGACTTGAAATTTTTCCAGGACGGCCTTTTTGACTTTTTCGTAGTCTTTTCGGTCTTCATCTGACAGGACATGAGTGGCTTCTTGGGCTCTGGGGGTCAGGAGAGGAAGAAGACGCGGAACCCACAGGGAATCATCCCAGCCGAGGGATCTGGCGGTCAGTTCGTATGTACTCAGGTACGTTTCGATGCAGTCGCCATCTCTCATCGCTGGAATTTGAGCCATGCGATTCGATTTCAGCATTCTCCGCTGAATTTCGAGTTCTTCCTTCCTGAGCTTTTCAGCAGCTTCCATTTCTTCTTTTCGTAGCTTCTCATTCAGTTCGAGTTCATTTCTTCTTAGTTCCAGCTCTTTTTCTCTCAGCTCCAGTTCTGCCTCTCTTTGCTTCTGAAGATTGTGTTGCTCCTCTCTTCGAGCATCTAGTTCTTCTTTCCGGATGCGCTCCATTCTCTCTGCCTCTTCGCGACGAAATTTATCTGCTCTGTCAGCCTCTTCACGACGAATCGTTTCTTGTTGCTTCATCATTTCCATCATCATGTTGAACATTGCGACTTGAGGTTCAGCAGCAACTAACGGAGCTGTGGGGACAAGAGCTACAGGCGCAGATGTACTCTGTTGAAGGTTTTGCTGGTTGACTGCAGCTTGCCCTGATGTACTTTGTTGCTGATTCATGATGACAGTTTTGTTCAGGTCAGAACACAGAATGGTCGTATCGGGTTTCGTATCTGTCAGTTGAGGTGGGGAGATTTGAAAAACAAGAGGGGATATTTCAGTCTCGGAGAAAGTCTTCTCAGCACCGTCGATGGGAGAAAGGGGGAAGCTTGGAGTATGGAAGACGAAGTCGGCGAATTCTAATTTTCTTAACTCCTCCTTAACCGGTGTTTTATCCACGATTTCTGAATCAGAGCCTATGGGGCTTGTAAAATTGGGGGAACAGGGTCTTGACCTGTCGGAAGTGTTGGACTCCTCAGAAAACTTTTTTCCTCGATAAGGAGTATTTTCGAGATGCGGCCTCGTTGACTTCCTTCTTGTTTTCAGTGAAACAGCTTCTCCTACTTCTTTCCTATCTTTTATTCCCAATTCTTGGAACTCTGCGTCTTTTACTTTGCCTTTCTGCGATCTCGTAAACATCAACTTATACGTCAAAGCCCCCTCGTTGATCTTCCGCCGCACGTGTTCGACCTACTGACCGATCAAAACAATAACATCCAACCGGTATCAAACGCGACAAGCAGCGTACACGCTCATTCAGAACTTCGCAGTGGAGTGGAATGCTGATAGTATGACGTCACTTCGTCCGGTAGCTGTTTGTTTTGGGTCCTGCAGGCACTTGCTCACGGCGTGAACTTGATTACCAAGCCAAGCAGGTAAATGGACAGGTAGGGTTGGGAAATTATGCAAATTTCAGGAATGCTGAACAGACGCAGAATCTCAAGGTCAACTTGAAATGAATGAGTCTTTTGCAGGCAACGGAGAATAAACACGTAAGCACGGTGGTACGAAATGGCACGGGAGTAGATGAGTAGAAAATCTTAAGGGTTCTGACTTACAGGTTTGCGGCGTGTTCTTACTTGTCCTTTTCCTTTGGGGTGTAATCCTTAATCCTTGAGTCACTTGCTAGACTATTGTCACTGTTCTTAAAGGACACAAGTAATAACGTTCACAAACACGGCTTATGCACTAAGCGACGTTCGTCGAGCTGTCGGACTTCACAGGTAGGCATCGGCTGGGTTGTAGTCTTCCGCGTTGAGCCTTAGCTGAGCGGCTAAGCAGGCTCCTCGAGATGGTGGACGTTTCGACACCGCTGGTACCAATTATGTTGGGAAGACCTTAACTGCTACGCCAATTCGTCTGTTGTAACGTTACACAACGTTTATTGTACAACTATTTACAGATGTATAGGTCACGAAGTCAGGAATGAATGAAGTCACGAACCCTTAAAATTCCAACAAATCCACTTTACAAAATATAAGCCATGTATCTGGTTGAAGGCTGTTCATCCACTGAACTGGTAGCGCTTCTAACCAGATGTATTACTGTTTTCATTACTGATAGATGGCGTTGGAATCGTACAAAGCGCCAAATATTCAAAGAGGTGACGTGAAATAGGACGATTCCCAACAGTCAGCAAGTGCAGATAAGAAGTACAGGTAGATAGATGTCCAAGAGAAATCAAGAGCTGGAAGCTCATATGGCACTTGCAAGGCTGGGTCTGCAGAGGATGAAAGTAGGAATTCTTCAATTCGTGGGTTTGTTGTGATCATTTGTAAGCAAACCTTTGAGATAAGAATGATCATGGAACCTTGGAAATCACAAGAATGTATTGTTCGTAAAAACTATTTCTTTTCTGCATTTGGCTATGATGATGCGAGACTCATATAATATATCGTTTGGTCAAAAGTATTTTTTTTTTACTTTTCGGTTAAGATACGCACTTTAAGGGAGCTAAAACTCATGTTTGAGAAAAACCCTTGAGATAAAAATGATCACGGGCTCATGAGGATCATGAAAATGTATATTTTGCTTAAAAGTATTTTTTGTACTTTGCGGTTAGGATTAGTACTTTAAGGGATGGTCGGATCTGAGAAGTTCAATTTCTAAGCCAACCTTGTCAAGTCTGTAATGTCCAAGCCAAGTTTCATCGTCCTAGCACATATGGAAGTTCCTTCATTCGCAATCACAGGAATTCTGCCCCCCCCCCCCCCCCAAAAAAAAGCTCCCCCCACAGTGCCCGAACCCGGTCCGGTTCTGTCACTGATGTATCTAGTGCTTTTGCTTTTTCTTCCAACCAATTTTCATCCCGATCGCTCGTCACAAGATTTCCAGTTCTCCCCTCCACCCCCCCCCCTCCAATATTCATCGGATCAGGTCCTAACTTGAAACGGGACATTTGAGACATGAGTTCTTTCCGAATATCAAGTCTCATTAAGATCCGATCACCCGTTCAAAAGTTAGACATACCTCAAGGTTCCGGATTCCCCCTCCCTCCACCCCCACGATGGTCAAATCGGAGAAATGACTGTTCTGAAGTTTAAATTGTCCCTGATATGCCTGCCAAGTTTCATCGTCATAGCACATGTGTAAGCATCTTAACTCGGGATCACCGGAATTCCGGAACCCGAATCCCCCAACAGTGCTCCGATCCGGTCAGGTCTTGTCAACTGTGTATCTAGGGCTTGTGCTTGTTCTTCCCACTAAATGTCATCCCAATCCGTCATCCCAATCCGTCCAATCCAACGTCCCCATGGCAAAACGTTCCCCTGCGAAACGTCTCCATGACGACCGTCACATGGCAAAACGTCCCCACGGCAAAACATCCCCATGGCGAAACGTCACCAAGTATAGATTGCTCGCCTCGGTCTTCAGGCGCTTGATCGAGGTAAAACAACTTCATGAGTGTGCATTGCAGATGTGGGAACATTCCAAAAATATATTCACCGATACGAATAAACAAAAATTTTTCGTATTCTGAAGTAATGTATATAACCTCACGCTTGTATATAATTCCACAAATTTAAATCAGACCAAAAAATCTTGTGGGAAACCAAGAGAACACGCAAATGCCATCTATAATATTTCAGTTATAGGCGTTATAGCAAACAGTAAACATGCTAAGAGGACAGATAAAATAAGTAAAAGACCTGTCACTGAGATTACTTACACATTTTCCGCTGAAGCTCTTTTTGAAATTCTTCACAGACCTTGCAAGAAAAAGCCTATGAACACCAAAAAGAACAAAAACATGGATGGTCGGGATGAAATATCATACTCTTTTGAACTTGAGTTCACGCCAGATGTCACGCCTTGACAGAAAAGCGATTTCGCCGTTGAGCAGGAGAAAGAAAAAGAAGAAGGAAAGTAGCCAAAGTGGCTAACTTAAGTGAACATGAATGAGAGAATTGTAATTGATTGAATGTCCTTGAACCATATAACCTAATAGCCCCTGGTTTGTTTCGATAGCTTACACTTCGTCTGCACTAGCCTAAGAGGTAAGCTTTGCTGTAGACGTAGCCTATCTGTTCTCCTAGTGCGCAGACTAAAAAGTTCAATCAAGGTTTTCTTAGGACACTTGGCCTGGGCTAGGTTAGACTAGGCTCAGAATCGGCTAGTAGTAGCAGAGTAGTAGAGGTAGTAGTGTTGTCATAATTCCCATATTACTGTTTACATATATATTGTCTGTTTACTCATCACAATGACAGTCAATGCAGAGTCAATGTCCCTAATCTTAATAATGGTTCTTAAAATATCTGTAACAGCGACAGTCTAGTACACTAGCCCCTTTTCAGGCACGGTGCTCAAAAGTCAAATGTCTAGCACCATTCACCTGGCACCATGCCTGGGTGCTAGACGTTCAAGCCCTCTACCTTGGGTTTCATTTATCAGTTGGGCACCAGACTTTTTGGAGATTTCTCCTGCTCAGGGGAATCTCCTACTGAGGTGAAAACAGTTTCCCCTGTGTAGGGGATTTTGATCTTGACCGAAATGAAAACTGCTATATATTTTTTTTTTAGTTATTTCAGTTCTAGAGACACTAGGAAACCATATCCCAAAGCACCCCTTCCTCAGACCTCACCCTCCACCCTATCTCTAGATATCCTATAAAATAGGCCAGAAAATAGTAAAATTGCATTTTTGGGGTTTACCTGTCATCCCAGAGAGTTTCTTGATGCCAGTATGCATGACTGCCTTTATAGTGAAACTTCAGAAGGCTATTCGTTACCTTTTAACTTTTTCCTTCCTTTCTTCTCGTAATTTCCACTTGTCCAAGTGCTTTCCCCTAGTATGGAGGAAATACCAAGCAAATACAAAATTCCAAGACAGGAAGGAAGAAGTGAAAAGGTAAGAAGGAATAGCCTTCTGAAGTCTCACTGTAAAGGCAGTCATGCACACATCAAGAAACTCTCTGGGATGCCAGCTAAACCCAAAAAATGCAACTTTTCTGTTTTCTGGCCAATTTTATTGGATTTCTTGAGATAGGATGGAGGGTGAGGAGGGGGTGCTGTGTGATATAGCTTCCTAGTGTCTCTAGAACTGAAATATCCAAAGATTTTTTTTCTAGCAGTTCTCATTTCCATCAAGATCAAAATTCCCTACACAGGGGAATCTGTTTTCACCTCAGCAGGAGGTTCCCCTGAACAGGAGAAATCTCCAAAAAGTCTGGTGCCCTACTGTTTATGGTGCATGGATTTCAGTATATATGTACAGGAGGGATATCCAACCTCAGACAAGATTTCAAATTTCCAGAGAAGTCTTTCCTTCAGAATAATCCATCTGGCTTAAAAAGGAACCAACAAATATGACAAAAATACTAGATTGAAGCTAATTGAATGGTTTACATATTGGATGAATAAATATTGCTTCAATTTTTCTAGTTAAACATATTTTTCTTTTCAAACAAGATTACTTCACTCTAACCTTACCTTGATGGACTAAAACATGATGAAAAAGGAATAGTTAGCAAAGTCAATAGCCAGAAAACAGCTTTTCAAAACAGCTAGAAAATGGAGAAAAGGCACAGAATTTGAATATTTTTGGACACATGACTTTGAAAAAAGTCATATTTTGCCTCTTGACTGTCAGGACAGCTTCTACATTTCATTTTAACATTTTCGCGTCAAAAATCAAGGTAGTGTAAGAACGAGGTCAGGTACCCCTCCTGTAGTGCATACATGAAAAACACAGTTTCTGTCATCAGTACTGAGCACCAGCTCGGACAGGGCTGAAATTACTACCATGAATTAGGGAAATCAAAGACAATCCTTTATATGTTTTTCACAACAAAACAAAAGTGCTCGACTGATGATGGAGATGAAAAACCTAACAGCGCCCTATCTATTTTCCATGTAGAGTGCCCCAGGAGTCAATATGAGTGCCCCAGGAGTCAATATTCTGGTTGGCTGCTAGGTAGAAAAAGCTTAGGCATAGGACACTTTGACTATGTAGAAAAGGAAATGAGGTTTTTCACGTCTGTCATCAGCCGAGCCATTTATGAAAAATATGATAAGGATTGTCTATGATTTCTCTCATTCATGGTAGTAATTGCCAGTAATTGCAGGCCTGTCTGAGCTGCCGCTCAGTGTGTGATGATAGAAACTGTGTTTTTCAAGTATGCACTGCATCCTGAAATCCATGCACCATACATTTCAATTCAGTTTCAATTATTTTCAAAATTCCTTCACGGGCAAGCCAAACATTGGATTTTCGTCGTAAATATGATAGCATCAGCATCTTTGTCATAATTTTGTCGTAAATAATGAACTTACATACAATTCGAATCACTGTAAGAAATCATTTACAATTACACTTATATCATAACTAAAAATCAAATAACTATAACAAAAACAAGAGTTAAGACGAATTATACATTTCGATTGAGTAAAATCACATTACAGTGCTTGTCCAAGGTACAGTGCTTGAACGTCTAGCACCCAGGCATGGTGTTAGACATTTGAGCACCGTGCCTGAAAAGGGGCTAGTGTACTAGACTGAACAGCGATCACTAGGCTATCATCAATATTTATTGCCAGTCAGATCACCCATACACAAATCCTCACTTTTTCGGCATGGATATGGTGCTCTAACACAGGGGTTTCCAACCTTTTTCATATTGTGTACATCTAATCAAGGTTCAAAAAGGTTGCGTACCCCTAATCAAGGTTTAGACAGGTCCAGTACAGTCATACACAACCTCAGATGCTGGGCATGGTGTCAAGAGCATGGCACCCCCATGAAAATCTGTTGTCAACTGCTGAATCAAGAATTTGAACCGGAAATTTGATTTTTAAGAGGATACCATGCCCTTGCTACAGGGCATGGTGCCCCATGACCATATGGGCACCATGCCCATATGCTGGGGCATCATCCCCAGAGTTTTAGGATTTGTGTATGACTGGTTCCATACCCCTTTTTTAACGAATTGTTGTTTTACTATGTTTGGATACCCTATCCCAAACTCTGGATAGTTCTATATCTAAAGTTTGGCATAGGCTATCCTATGCATAATGCTGGATATACTATGCCAAATGCTGGATACTATTGATGATTTGAGTGAAGCTGAGAAATCAACCAATCAGCAGAATTCACCTATAGTGGGGTAGGTCAGGCTAAGGGTACCAACAGGTTTCAAGCGTATGGCATAGGCTATGCCAAATGCTAGATATATCCAGCATTTGGCATAGAGGGTATCCAAAAATCAGGGGTTTGTCCCTAACTGGTCTGGGCATGGTGCTCATACATTAGGTCACCATGCCCTAAAGCAAGGTCATGGTACCCTCTTAAAAATCTGTTTAGCCTAAAAAGAAAATTTGGCGCGATTCTTTATTCAGCAGTTGACAACAAATTTTTATGAGGGTACCATATCTGTATGCCCAGACATTGGGGCACCATGCCTAAAATTTGAAGATTTGTTTATGACAGAGCCAGATCAATCATAATCAGAGACTTGCACTGCTGAAGATGTTGGAAGAAATAGGCAGACCCTGGGCAGGCCTGCTTCCTGCTCTAGCTTAAATTTACATATCCATAGTTAGTATAGAAAAGAAATTTATCCTAGATTCCCTGGTATCTTGTACCCTCTTTTACCAGTGCCCTAACAGTCTAGATTTGATGTTCGTGTGGGGCTGAAAGGATGAATTTACGGACAGCTGTCTTGTTTTGTTGACGAAAGATCGTCCGTCAACGGACTTTCTTGACAGTTTGTCATGTCTTTATTCTTTTTTTCTGTCATTCTTTTTGTAGACTTGCTTGGTTCGTTTCCCTTAAGATTATATGAATAAAGAATAAGCCCCGCCCATTGCCAGGCCTTATGTAGGTCATAATGAGTTAATGGTGCTTATTATTTTTATGAATAAAACTGAACTGAACTGTTTGTCCTTAATAAGGTACCTTCCTTGAATAGGAATTAACTGTAAACGGAGATGCATGTCCTAGGCAAGATATGCCAAATGATAGACACAAGTGTGTGTGTGGCAGATGTGTGGTGGATTTCAGCCACACACAGATGAACGTAAGAGCCTGATGATTCCTAGGTGAGCCATGCCTGCAATTAATTCGCAGAACTATCAGTCTTGCATCACAGACTCTGCAGACCCTGTCAATTCTTTTTTTTTTTTTTTTAGGATCCAACTATTTTGCATATCATTTACTTTCCAGGAAAATTCACTCTCAAAAATAATATTTTGTGACAGAAATTTGGCCTTTCGAAATTTGTAGACCCTAATAAAGTACCAAGAACACCGTTTTACACATTCTTTGATGGTACCCGTAAAGGACAAACAAGACAGTCACGCCTTTTTTAATGTTATCACACCTTTATTTCAGCCAAGGGCTATAACCCATACACAGCATACACTGACAGAAAAATACAGACTACTGTAACGACCATACTCATTTAGTTTACTGTCTACATTGATCTAGTTTGTCCAGTGATTATTGTCAGTGTCTAACTGATTCTAGAAAACTTCCTAGTGCCTTGTATGATAGAGAAAGTCCAAGACGCACAGAGTTTCATTAGGTATTACCTAAAGTTAAAGGACACCTGAACAATGAAACCATACTTGAACACACCATGGAGAATGCATTTACAGACATGGCCAAGGAGAGCATTCTTTTCCTGAGCGTGACGTTTTCAAAATAGGGATGTTCGTTTCTGGAGGTTTGAGGCATTTTTCCGCGACAATCCCGGATTGTAATTCCAGATTACTGATTCACCAGAGAAACAGCCAATCGACAATCCCAGATTGTACAAAACGACGATCCGACGATCTTGCTCCGTTGCAAGATTCTCGAATCGACAATCCAAGCAAGAATCCGGATCGTCAGATTGTCACAGAAAACGATTTTTCATAATCTGGATTGTCAGAGAAAACGCATTTTTGGAGAATCCGGATTGTGAATCGTCAATCTGGATTGTCACGGAAAAACGCCTTTGCACATGCAGACTCCAAGACAAAAAGCGCAATTCATTCAAATCGTGTACAGCGCTGGCCGGGGATCGTATTGGAATTTCTTCTAGATATACGTTTGGGCTTAACTGGTTAAAACATATTCCAGAAGAAGGATTGATTGTTCGGTACTGAAATAAAGACAGATGCAAAATGGAGCAAAAATCATAGCTTGGAAACACTATTTCGGATTTGGATTGGGTTTTCTGCAGGCAATGTTAACGGAAGTCATACAGATAGGGGTGATACTTGGTACTCTTCATTCAGGTGTCCTTTAAAACGATGGTTCGAAAATGAGGACAAGAGCGTTTTGCTTATCCTTTGGATGATCTTGTAACGTATATTCCATACTGTTTCAAATGAGGCATTTTCAATTGAAACCTCTTACTGCTGGAAGCCAACTCTTATTCAGCAAACTGACCACAGTAAATTTTAATTGTACCATGCCTAGTATTTCATGAAATATTAGGAAATAAAAAAAATAAAAAAATCTATATGCACAGTCAGGGGCGTCGCAAGGGGGTGAGGGGGTGCACCCCCCCCACAACTTTGTGAGATTCGTTAGAATTTGGGAGGCCCAAAATTTTACTAAAATTACTCGATAATTTTTCGATACCAGAACTGTTCTGTTATATTTACGGGGATTCAGTATTTTCACAAAATCCCGAATATGCCATCGGTAGCCTACAAAACTATTTCGTTATAATGATCGGGATTCGGTATTTATTCTGTATAATTGCCACAATTAGGTAGTTGTCACGAATTCGGTGAACGAATTTGCTGAAATTATTCGGTATTTTTCGATGCTAGAACTGTTAGATATATTTATGGAGATTCGGTAGCTACACACAATCCCGAATAAGCTATCGGTTCCGAATTGTTCGGTATCATGATTGAGATTCGGTTGTTACCACGAATCCCGACTTTCGGTTCAGTTTCGGCGACATTATACCGAATCCGTATATTATTCGGTAGTTTTTTTTATACAAAAACTATTCGGTATATTACTGGGATTCGGTAGTTATACATAATCCCGAATAGGCTATCGGTCCATACTTATTCGGGATAGTATCGGGATTCTGTAGTTTATTCGATATAATTGCCGCGGTTCGGTAGTTACCACGAACACCGAACGGTCTGATTTCGACGATATTTTACCGAATAACAGTCCATAATTATTCGCTATATATATAGTGGTCTCGAATTCCGAATTTTGATCCAGTCTCGACGTCGATCCTAAAATCCGGTGCCCCCCCCCACCCCATGCCGCAGAGAATCGTACTCACACTTGTATGTTTTGATCTTGTCAGAATATCAGTCATATGTAAGAGCTTGCTAGAATGCCATGAAGGTATTTTCCAAACCTTGAATTTCACAGTCGGGTTTTGTTTCAGTCGAGGCGATTTCAAAATAACACCTTTCTGCCTTTGGCCGCCTACTGAACAGACTAGCCAAAGGAGATTTCAGTTCTTTTTAGGAATTCCATGAAATATTTGAAATTTCAGACTTGGTACCATGCTAAACCTTAGGCTACCATCTTCCTCTTTTATGAAAAAAAAATCCAAGAACTTCTGAGTACGGTAGTGAAGGTTTTTCCTCTGTAACTTATGAGGGGTGAAACATTTTCCCCTGTAGCTTCCAGTCCTGTGCCAAGAGTAAGTTTCTGGGATCCCAAAACGTAAGTGGAGGGATACCTATGACATCGCAAAAGTTGTCTGTCTATCCGCCCGTCTGTCCGACTGTAAGCACGATAACTCTCGAAGGGAGTGAGAGATTTTGATGAAACTTGGTGTGAGAATTCTTTGGGTCAAGAGTAAGGTCGTTCGTAGATGGGCTCTGTAGCCCTACATTTAGGGGTGGGGAAGGGGGTTTAAATTAAGAGGCAAACAAAATAATTTTAAACAGCTAATGTGATCATCGATTATGGAGTTGATTAGATGTTCGATTTAGGGATAAGAAGACATGTTGAACACTTACGTGAAAAGCATTTTCTACCTGGACAACTTGTTCGCCCGGAATCCAGCCAAAACCGGAAAATTTGTTAAAAGCAAAAGTAAAGAAGAGACGCTGAATCTGTATATGACAATCATTTTTCACCCGGACATATAGTTCATCCGGAATCCGGTTGAAACCGGATTTTTTTTTTTATAAGTTTAAGTTTTATTTGAAGTTGATTAGATGTTATTTATAGGGATAAGGAGATAAGCTGAATTCGTATCTGAACTTTCTTTTTTTTTGCTGGGCAAGTAGTTCGCTCGGAATTCGGCCGAAACCGGAAATTTGGCAGAAGTAAAGCAGGAAGTTTCGATCAGTATCGTCAAAATAGATATGGCTTATAGAAGTATATCTGAACTTGGTTTCCTCAGATGATTAGCCTGGCGAAGACAAGCCTAGTTGTCTGGATCAAATATTAAATTTTTGGGATCCCATCGAAAACTTTGGTCTTGTTTTCTATTGTTTCAGCTGCTCCCCTATGGTTTTTACTGGTTTTTATCAATGAGCGAAACATCAACTGCGTTTTTTGCCTACAGGTTACACCTCGTATCAGCCATGGAAGCAACTGAGGTCAAAGAAAGCATCACAGGAAACCCAGCATCAACGATTCTCCCTTTTCAAGAACAAAAGGACGAAAGTTTACCTGGACTGGGCTTGGACTCTGTTTCCATTGTTTCAGTAGTAAGTCTTGTGAACAACAACATTTCTGAACTAAAGTGTTTCCCAGAGAATCCAGAAGGAAGCAATGAAGATACGTTAGATAGCGCCATTATAGTCACCCTGGATGAACTTGACCAAATGTCTAGTGTGTCTGAACTGGACAGTGTGCAGCCTGTGAACTGTGTGCAGTCGCAGAATAGTGTAGTTGACTTAAAGGGTGATGGTCTCCAGGCCAGAGAGACGCCCAAAGAAGATGGGGTTAATCAACAAGAAGGGGAGGATGCTGTAAACAATCAGCCTCTCAGCTCACAAGATTCGGTAAGCAAAAATGAAGCAATAGTCAGTGAAAGTAAGCAAAGTGATACTGTTTTTAAAATTGTGCAGACTCTTCATAATGACAGTGAGGATGAAATGCAAGAAGATTTCAACTTAGTTATTGATGAGCATGACGTTGTGGACGATACCTGCTCGGAAGTGACAGCTACTCCCAAAGGCAATGACCCTGAAATCAAGACTAGTTCAGTTGGGTATAAAATGAACTGTGATACACATTGTGAGGAAAACATTGAAAATGGACTAGCTGTAAGGGAAGACATTGTTGGTACTGTGAATGCTAAAGAAGGCTCTGATAATGCTTCGGATGTCCCAGTTCTGACAGACGGCTCTTTGGTACCTCTCGTAGACGAAGAAACGAGTTCGCAGTTATCACCGAAACAGCAACTGAGCAGACAAGGCTCAGTTACAGCTGACGTGGACGAGAACAAAGTGGTTGTTGCATCAGTCGATGCCCCACTGGGTAATCAGGGAGACATCCAACTCGGTGGACAGCAAGAAGTTATAGGGAAAGTTGATACGGTTATCAAAGATGACAAAGTGAAAGTTGCACCGATTGACTCCCCTCTTTCTCCAGACCACCATCCAGTTTTTGACGATCCAGTTCCAGTTAGAGAAATCCCAGTTGACTTTAACGAATCTGACGTCCCAATTAGCAGCTCCTTGGATCGGAGTTCCCCCGCATCACCAGTCGACGGTGCTGTGCACTCGTTAGAAATCCCTGTTTTGATTCCGGACGAAAGACCGAATTCGACCGTTGCGTATTTTCCTAATTTTGAAAAACAAGAAATTTCAGCCCCGGGTTTGGAAACAAGTGAACAGGTAGAGATGCTGGTCGCTGCTGATCATTCCTACAGCGTGAACGAACGTTTATTCAAATGTGATACTGATGTGAAACGTCCTGATCCAGTCGAACCGATTGAGGCCAAACGGACGGTTATACTACCGAAACCCGAGACACAACATAATGACAAAGGGAATACTCAGATTTCTTTCGAACCGTCGAGGCGGGATTTGCGAATGAAAAAATGCCTAAAAAATCGAAGGCTCAGTGAGCCTGAGACGGACATGAAAAAACTGGTTGAAAGTGAAGCAAAAATGAGGGAAAGAAGCTTAAGTGGAACTGCTCGTGTGTACCCGACTAAACAATACGATGCGTATTGCTGGACGTGCCACGCAGGAGCAAATGTTATTTCGTGCAGGTCTTGCTTGCGGTCTTACCATTCGAAATGTCTGCCTTCAGACTGGAAACAGACAGATTTGAACCATTGTCCTGAATGTTCAGGAGACGTGGAGGACTTGGTATCCAAGTACTCCGCAGACAGTGTCTATACGGGTTTCTGTTTTCTGATCTCTCGTGTTGGGAGTGTGATGGGCTATGATTTGCTAACGAAGACGCTTGAAGCTGCTTCGAGAAAAAATAGTGACATAATTCCTGTTACGCTTCGGACAATTGAAGAGCGGATTGAAGATCGCTATTATACTAACACGAAATCGCTATATAGCGACTTTCAATGGGTCTACCACAATTTGAATATTTTGGACTTGAAAAATGAGTTGAAGCTAGCCAAGCTGATTCTCAAAACGACGAAGCAAGAAATCGTGGAAATTGAGACATGCTTGGAATGCTACCTTAGAGCTAATACCCTCCAGCTCGATTGGTTTGTAGAGCCATGTCGGAGACCGCATTTGCTTGTGTGGGCGCGCCTTAAGGGCTATCCCTATTGGCCCGCCAAAGCTATGCGCCATTCGGATGAAAGAGTTGACGTGCGTTTTTTCGGGGCGCATGATCGGTCGTGGGTTCCCGCCAAAGACATTTTCCTCTATAGTCGCGACATTCCGCAACCTCCTATGAAGAATAAGCGGAGTCAGAATCTCGAAGAGTGTATTGACGAAATCGAAATGCATATCGTGAAGCTTAAAAAGCGCTTCGGCGGGTTCAACTATCATCCAAACAAGGCCAAATTTGTAGCCTCCAGTTGGGATGAGTATCTACAAAGCATGCTGCCGAACTACAAAGTCACCCCCACCAAACGCAGAAGAATATCTTCCAGTGAAGCTGTTTCCTCCCCTGTTGACAAGAAGCGAAAATCCAGCCGAGAAGAACCCACTCCTAGCCCGCCACCTAAGCTAATCAGTACTGCGATCACACCTGTAGTCGCTCAGCCTGAAGTTGCGAATCCCTCGCCCGTTCCTACCATCTCGCCAGCTGTATTGGGTGGTGACGTCACATCTTCTCCCGATACACAAGGAGCACCGGCCAATCCTCCGCTGAAAATAAAAGTGAAGCTAAATTCTGGCAAAAGAGGTTTTGCAACAATCACGCCCGACCAGAGCCCAGCTAGAGAGGATGTGAAAGTGGAGAAAGTCAAGAAACGGCGACGCCGGGCGGATGCAGTGGAGAAGAAAACGGACACGGAAGAGAGCGAGAGCGAATCAAAACGACTCGAAGCTGATTCGGTTCCCTCCACGCCCCAAACACCGTCGCTTTGCGACGTTCCGCCTTTTTTCTCCGTGCCACCCTCTCCCGTTTCTGCACCTACAGAATCGGTTATCCCGTCCGCGACGGAAGCAAAAGACGTTGAGAAAATGCCACCTCAGGAATCAGCTTCGGTCATCGATGACGAGATTCAGAAGTTAATGAACGGACGGAAGAGCTTAAGTCTCGTTCCGAAGTCTGGGAAGAGCCCAATCCCGTCCCGGCTTATAGAAGAACCAGTGAAGAAAAAACGGACAGCCCGGAAAAGTTTTCCGGTAGCTCCGAAACCGGTAGTAGACGAGACGGTACCGGAAAATATCATCATTAAAGCTGAGCCAGCCGAATCTGACGAAACCCCACTAGCAACTCTGGTAGAAGAAGCCCCAGTTGTTCATATAGCTCCCATTCCTCCTAAGCCCAAAGCGGCCGTTCCTGCCCTTCGGGCCATCCGTCCATCCGTCACTGCTGCCGTCGTTACGCCATCGCCAGCCAGCCCTGCTTCACTGCAGCCAATTGCTCCACGGGTTCAGAATGCACAAATCCGAGGTCTAATGGTTCGACCTGGGCTATCTCTTCGGGTAGTCAACCCTCCGTCCCCTACAGTCCGCGCCCCTGTTATACCCATCCTGCCAGCAGCAGGTTCCCCTGTGACGGATCCTGTAAATAACGGGATAGATCCACTGGCCATGCGGGAAATCGCGAAGCGAGAAGCAGAGAGGATAACGGCAACGCTGCAAGGTTCGATGGAGGCTATGCTCACGGACTTGGCTGCGCAGGGTAATCCTTACGCGCAAATGGCGAAGATGAAAGTAGAAATTCATAATCTGAAGAGAAGTTTTCAAGAGCAGCTTGACGCGGCAAGAAAGTCGGCAGACACCAAGTTGAATGATGTGAAGAATAAGCTCTTAGCTGAGAAGGAAAGGGCCCTGGCTTCGTCGAGAGCGGCGATGCAGTTGGAGAAAAAGAAAGCTGTCGAAGAAACGAAGAAAAAGCAGTGGTGCGCGCAGTGCGGTGAGTTGGTTTGATTTATTCCAGGCCACTTTTTTGATCTAGCTGGCAAGCCTTTTTAACCCTATCAGTAATCCCGTCGTTTGTTTCAGAAAGTTAAGGCAGGCTTTGCGTGTCTTACAGATGAGCCGAGACGACCGTTTCGGATGTTGATGATAATGATGAAAGTTCATCATACTCTCGTTTCTAATGACCCATTTTCTTCCTAAAATTCACAATCCCTCACCGTAAACGGAAAGATGGACAACTTCCATTATTTTGTAATACATTGTGTTCTCAAGATGTGCTGCGCTTGGCACTCGGAAATCGGAATCAGTTTCAGTTTTATTTATCTGCATTTAAATAACAACAACAACAATATAAATTAAACCTACCAGGAAAGCACAATAAATAGCGCTTGGCGCTACTATCATTAAATATATTAAAAAAACAAACACAATTAGCTGATCAACTGTATATGTAAGACAGAAAGAATAAGAAAAGAAAAAATAAATAAATAACGTATGCAATCGACTTGGAAATAGAACGGAAGAAGAGAAAGAAAGTTAAAGGAAACAAGAAGAAAAACAGAAACTGACTTATCAGACTTTCCGTTTCAATCAGATACCGAACATTCGTTCCCGAACCCGGACTTCCGAAAGCCTCTTTTCCCGACCCTACGAAACCGAACCTCAGGAAGACGAAAAAAAAGCCTGAAAGGTGAAGATGCGCATCGAATCTGTAAGAATCGTGTAGCCGACCCAAGAACTGCCAAGTACACAGGATTTTGCTACCCTGGAAACCTGAATTTTCAGATTGCTTTGTCCCCATGAAGTTTTTACTGATCAAACAACAAAAGAGTCAGATTGTTATTCTGTTCCACGACTATGTCGAAGGGTCAATCTGTTATGTAAGCACCACTAGGACTCTACACACACACTACACTACACACACTCTTTTCGTAACGTAATGGGACGGCTTACCTTTTGAACTGAAATGGATCTGGACAAACGCTAGAATAAAATGTTGACGAGACAGGGGATCATTATAGACGAAGCTGTCGAAAATTGGGAGCTTGCAACCCTTCGGCCGAAAAGCATTTCTGGTTTGGACTCTTCTATGCCTTGCTCATCAGAGTGACGGCATCGTTTATTTTGTTCTTATTGCTCCCAGACTCGGTCGGTTCTTGAAACCCAGGAACAAGCTCTCATCTGCTTGCAATCAATATAAATTGGTCCCTCCCACTTCCCTCCTCCTGAGCTGCGCTCATGGAGCCAGACATTGCCTCCCGTTTGGGGGCAAGGCCAAAATTAAGTCAAGAAATGAAGACAGGCGCTTGGTAACAGCATAAGCGTAGACTGACTTGAATCATGGGGGACCCGTATTAGACTTAATTCTTGAGACAAGTAGGCGTGTTGTAAATTGCGAGTTCAAATTTTCTGTTTCTTTTCTTTGAAACTTCAGACTTTGTCTTTTCACATAATGACAGTAATGATAATTTTAAATATGATCTACTGAAGCAACAATGTGTTATGGTTCGTGTACAAAACCACTATCACATCTTCGTAACAGAAGCTTTTTCCCCCCGGATTACCACCCCTTTAAACTTAGACCCGAAACGTGAAGTAATGACAAAAGCTTTATACCAGCTTTCGTTGAAAAATTAAATTCGATGACATCCTCAAAGAAATTAATTGTATTGATATTGTTAGTGCTTATAACTAAAGTTAATAAAATGGCAGGCTGGCGTCACGATTGTTTAGTATATGTTAAAATGTATGTGCAAGGGGTTTTGATGTTGGCGTAAAAGTCAAATTTTGCGTTCAGCGCCTTTGTTCTGAAATGAACGTGGCGAGAGCAGGGAATATGGACGAAAAGAGAATTTTTGACAGTTTTGAAGTCGGGCTTGGAATTCATGAATGTGAGCAGACAGTTGGCTTCACCCAGTCTCCGTATAAACAACGGCTGAGCTCGGATTAAACTGGTTTAGTGCACCTTCGCTTTATTGCGTCTCCCTACCGGAAGATTCCAGCGATGAACCCCTCGGTCGTCTCCCCTTTACTTTGCATTTGAACCGGCCTGATTCATCAGTTTTGTCTTTGAGCATTGCTGTTCCTTTCTTTGCGAGTCCCCCCTTCTGATAAGGATTGTGCTCGCATGTCTCAAGTTTTGGTTACCTATTCCTCCTGTGATTTTCTGTGAGAAGATAAACCAACCACATCCACGGCATGCTGTGTCTAAGGAACCAGTTATGGGGTTTGTAGAACCGACGAGAAAATGCCGAGCTCAAGACAAGAACAGAAAAAGCTGGATAGAACACCACCAGTGCCGGAAGATGCCCCTAACCATGCCAACCCTCCATCCCCCCCCCCCACCCGGAGGCAATCTCTGAGGCAATCGTAAGCTTGAGTGGTGGATATTTGTGTGTTTATTGTTATTTATCTTGTGGTGTTTTTTGTTGTTCTTTTTACTCTGCTATAACCTTGTGTATTTGGCGGGTTACAAATAAAACATATATTTAATATCATTCCTGCGCGGGCGGTCTCAAGTCCAGAAGGTCGGGTGGAGGGCTACAGAAACAGTTTAAAGCTTCTAGGATGTATCGACGCCATTTTTTTAGAACATCAAGACCTTGTTATCATGCTTATTTCATTTTTGGGATCCCAAAACGTAAGTGGAGGGATACCTATGACATCGCAAAAGTTGTCCGTATGTCCGTCCGTCTGTGAGCATGATAACTCTCGAAGGGAATGAGATATTTCAATGAAACTTGGTGTGAGGATTTTTTGGGTCAAGAGTAAGGTCGAGTTCGTAGATGGGCTCTGTAGCCCTACATTTAGGGTGGGGGAGGGGGTTCAAATTAAGGGCCAAGCAAAATATTTTGAAACAGCTAATTTGATAGTCGATTATGGGGTAAGAAGACATGCTGAGCACGAATATGAAAACTATTTTCTCGCCGGACAAGTAGTTCGCCCGGAATCCGGCCAAAACCGGAAAGTTTGTTAAAAGTAAAAGTTCTATTTGAAGTTGATTAGATGTTCGGTTTAGGGATAAGAAGGCATGCTGAACACGAATATGAAAACCATTTACTAGCCGGAAAAGTAGTTCGCCCGGAATCCGGCCAAAACCGGAAAGTTTGTTAAAAGTAAAGTTTTATTTGAAGTTGATTAGATGTTCGATGTAGGGGTAAAGAAGTATGCTGAACATGAATATGAAAACCATTTTCTCGCCGGACAAGTAGTTCGCCCGGAATCCGGCCAAAACCGGAAAGTTTGTTAAAAGTAAAAGTTGTATTCGAAGTTGATAAGATGTCCGATTTAGGGGTAAGAAGAGATGCTGAATCCGTATATGACAATCATTTTTTAGCCGGACATATAGTTCGTCCGGAATCCGGCTGAAACCGGAAAATTTGTTATAAGTTAAATTTTATTGGAAGTTGCTTAGATGTTGGATATAGGGATAAGGAGATACGCTGAATTCGTTTTTGAGCTTTATTTTTTCGCCGGACAAGTAGTTCTGGAATTTCGCCGATACCGGAAAATTTGCAGAAGTAAGGCACACACATGCTGAATCTATATCTGAACTTGGTTTTCTTAATGATTAGCTGTTTGGCCTTAATCTCTTTCTAAATTTTAAGAGTAAAAATGTTCAAGGAGTCTGGCGAAGACTGGATCTTGCGAAGACAAAACCTATTTGTCTGGATCAAATATTGAATTTTTGGGATCCCATCGGAACCTTTGGTCTTGTTCTTCATGCTTTTGGAAACAGGGATAAAACCCGGGATATCGAAATCAAGGACCTGTCTAGTTGCTTTGGTTCACAGGAAGATTGGGTAGATCAGGAAGAACGCTATAATGTTGTAATGAGTGGTGTTTTTGTCAGTTATGTATAGAATGATGGTTCGCCATTTTTATAGTGCGAAATATAGTGCAAATACATGGTCCCGGATCTTCTGCAACTGCTGTCATCAAGTTAAAAAAAATCGCAACAGGGAACAAAATTTATATTACCGGTTGTTCTGATGGAAAAACTTCTCGCAGGACAGCGTGATCGATACGTGTCGAAGGTAGCAAAACACGGCAAGTGAGAAAATCAGCGAGGCTTTGTCAGAGGGGTTAGAATGTACCGTACGAAATTCGGGTTTCCGGGCTTAGGAATGTATGGAGTGATTACGGAAGTAGGGTGCGTTAGTATTATAGGTAAGGCAGGTCCTTTAAGGGTTCGACATCTGGCACTGCGTTAATTTCGGGTTTCTTTGCATGTTTTGTCTCCCATCATTGACCAAATGCATTTCTTCCAGGCACTGAAGCTTTCATGTATTGCTGTTGGAACACCTCTTATTGTACTTATCGGTGTCAGCAAACTCATTGGCCCGATCACCTCAAGACGTGCGCAAGCACTGCCAAGGATAAGTCCCCTGCTGTTTCGGTCCCAATGTCTGTCGCGAACACGAACCCGATGTCTCTGATCGTTGCTACCCAAGGTGACCTTTGAATTTGGTTTTCAGCTATTTTAGAATGAGTATTAGCTAAAGGGTTTTATTCAGGATATCTCGCGAGTGGGTCCTCTCTTCAGGTGGTGATGCCTTTTAAGCAGAACCAGGTCCGTATCCAGGAATTTATTACCGGGGGGGGGGGGGGGTTGCCCGCGGGTCGAACTAAAAAGTACAAAAAATACATAGATCAGAGGTTAAAGCCTATAAAGAACGATTATTTTTGTACGTTTGGGGGGAGGGGGGGTCCCTTATCAAAAAGTCGCTTCAGTTTAGAACAATCTAAAAGTTGCCAAAGTCAAAGGGAAAAGGGAAAAAACAGCCAAAGCTGTGTAATCGAATATTGGAACAGAAATAGTAAACAGTGCGAGGTGTGCTTTAAGCTCAAAATAATTTTAACATGAAAATTAGACAAAAAGGAAAACATTTAGCTGGTATAGGAATAAAAAGTAAAAGAAAATATAGCTAAATGTTTGGCTGTATCTGTGTCTTTTAGTATTTGTTTTGGGGTTTTTGTATTACTCCTTTCTAACAATCAGCCATGTTTCGAAGAAGAAAAGGTGTGTCTAGTAATTTAACGTATGCAGTCTGTCCCTTTGAACAGTTTATTAGCGAATGGGATTGACTGACTTGTTATCATAAGTATGGCTGTCAAATAGTGTTGGCTGGTGTTAGGATTTTACAGAAATAAGAGGTACAGTAGGATAGCCTACACTGTAGTCATTTTTATCAACTGATAAGGGTACGTTTCTACAGGCGTAACTTTTTCGATGTCAGCATGTTTAGACCTGGAAATGCAGGCCTTTGTTGAAATTCAAATTCTCCGCGGCTGGATGAATTTTGGGTTGTCGTGCAAGCAGCGCACACTCTGAACGTTCTTACCAGTTGAGTCCCAATTGAACAAAAACACAAATCCCTGAGATGAGTCAAAATATTTCAGTGTGTACTAATATTAGGTGTGAAGTTAAGATGCCTTTTCAGGGAACTTTAAATCTACGTTCACAGACAGTCCGGTAACGTTTCGCATGCGAAATTCGCATCACTACGGGGAAACCTGCAAGTCGAAATTCCGGAGCGGAAGGTGGGAATTCGTATCCGACTATGAAAATCGGATTGTGCGTGCACGTAGCCTACCTTATCATCTTTAGTCGACCACGACTCATCAGACGCGTGCATTGGACAAGTCAGTAATGACTTTCACTCTCAATTCTTTGCGAAACAAAATGAGATGAGCGTATAGGCCAAAGGTGTTTTTCCGTGACAATCCGGATTGACGATTCACAATCCGGATTCTCCGAAATGCGTTTTCTCCGGTAATCCAGGTTACGAAAATAATCGTTTTCTCTGAGAATCCGGATTCGTTATTGGATCGTCGGTTCAGGAACCTTGCAGAGGAGTGAGATTCATGAGTCAAGATTCTCGGATTTCCGTTTTCTAATATGAGGTAGTCGGTTTAATGTTTCTCTGATGAATCAGTTATCTTGGAGTATGGAAGGAAGAGAGATCAGCTTGTCCTTTGGAGAGAAAATGCGAACACACTACCAGGGTCCGGTGCTCCTGGTCCGGAACTCCTGGCCGGATTTTCGACACCATCATCACTTCCGTAAGGAAAAGTTGAGATTTTTTAAATTGTGTGATGAAAGTGACGAAAATCCGTCCGGGAAACCCTTATCGTGTGTTCGCATTAAAAGCTGGAAAAAGCCATTCTTTTCGGCGGAATCCGGAATCAAATCCGTATTTTAGTTTTCAGCAAAGAAGTTCCGACCGAGAACCTCGGTTCCGACCCGGATTTCGAGTCATGGCTACGACTGGTTTCGGATTCGAATCATTTTAGTAGTTCTTTGCGTGTCCAGTATTTTCGGTTTTGTAAATTCCTTCTTTTCCTCCTTCCTAGGTACCGTAATAGGAAGATTATGTCTAAATTCGGGATGAATGATGTCTTCGCGAAAGTTGCCGTACTGAGCAGAAAGCTTTCTGATATCAACGCAAGCCAACTGCCACCGTTTCACGGTCTTGAATGTGTTTATTTTTCGTTGTGTATGTTTTTCTTTTATATTTTTTTTGTTCTTGAATTTACTCCGCTATTTACCTTTGTTGTTATTAGTGGGCAAGAAAATAAATAAATAAATAATAAAACGTAGCGGATTCGCCCATGTCTCGGTCATTGGCAATGAGACGAACTTATCTGTTTCCAGGTATGACGCAAAACTCATTCCAAAGCACCGTCTCCGTTCCACATCAGCCTATCACCGTAGCCTTTGGGGGAGCAATGGCGAGCTCAAACCCTCAGCAGAATCTGGGAGGACAAAAGATTCTCCTGCTTAGCAACGGGTCGGCGTCGAATGGACAATTTTTCTTGAGGGGCCCGACGAGTCTCACTGTCAGACCAGTTATGGGGAATAACGGGAAATAGCAACATTCTTAGGTGAGTAGATGGGTTGGCTACTTTATTTCGTGAATAAACCGATAATACGGCATTTGACAGCTATTCTTAGGTGAGTTTCAAAAGACGGATCTGGGAGTTAGAACCATACAGTCATGCAAGCAGGGCCGTATCCCGGGGGGGGCGGTAGGGGGCTCAACCCCCCCTGAAACATGCAAAACTAATCTTTTTTATGGGCTTTAACGTCTAATCTGTGTCTGTTTTGTACTTTTCGGTCCGACCCGCGGGCAACCCCCCCCCCCCCCCCGAAATAAATTCCTGGATATGGACCTGCATGCAAGATGTAGTTCATGGGCAGGAAACATGAACATGCGGTGTATTGCCGGCTTTGCCGGTGAATTTGTCTAATAATATCTTTGATTTATTAATACATTTGGTGTTAAGCTTTTAGCTTGTCGCCATTTACACATAATAATACATATCAAACTTAACTACCATAAATTGCGATGATTAGGTTTGAAAACTTTTCGTGTTGTTTTACTATTGAGATGAAGCCAATCTCCTTTTCTTTCGTTTTCGTCAGAATCGAGGTTGAGGAAAGCTTAGAAATTCTGCTGGGGAATGTTGGTTGGATAGTCACTTCCCGATTCTCCGTTTCTCGTTGTCAGTATATAGTTCTTACTCGATCAAAAATCGCTAATTTGTAAGAGAATCGAGAAATGAGAAGACGAGAATGGATAATTGAGATAAAAAACGCAACTAATGTCTGGATTAATTTTTCGTTTTTCTTAAACCGAAGTTTTTCCGATGATGTCTGTATCCATGGTGAAAGAAGTACTATTTGTTGCTTAAAAGAGTTAAAGCGGAAGTATTATCAATCAATCAATCAATCAATTTATTTCTTGCCAATATCATTATAAGATAGTTTGGACGCGTCACAAAGAAGACAATGATACAAAACACACAACACGCACAATTGAAATTAAGCAGAAATATTGACAGTTATAAATAAAGAAACTAAATCAAAAATATATTTACAATTACTCAAATCTTATATTTACAGTTTAATCCAGTCAGCAGTCAATTGCTATGCCTAGACGTTTGCTATGTCTAGAGTCTAGACCACCCTATCAAACTGACGACGTCATGATATAACGGGACACGTCGTATCATCAAGTAGCGCTTTTGGAAGCCCCCTATTGGGCAAGCTCAAAATAAATCGTAACAAGAACGTTACAACAAAGGAAAAATATCTAGTTGGTATCTGAAGGAAAAGTAAAGAAACGCTGCTAAATATCTAGTTCTTTTAGTAATTTGTGTTGAGGATTTTATGTCGTTTCTGACTAACAATTAGCCATGTTCCTCGCCTGCTGACAGGAACTATTTGAGCTCTAATTTGGTTTGCCGAGATCTACCATTTTTTTTAGACCATAATTTGTAGTGGAAGAAATGAACCTGTAATCAGTTGAAGCTTATTTCGTACAGATACAGTCGGAAGATTAGTTATTTTTATACATGATATAAATGATATTACTTTTTTATATACTATTTTATTTATGATATTATATATTTCAGCTAAGGCTGAAGGAGTAGCCTATATAATTTGTACTATACTTTACAAGCCTGTGTTTTACAAGCACTGAAAAGTTTGTTGACATCTAACACATGGATAAATATCCTGGAGCCCAAGCTGACTGGGAAACTGACTGGGATATTCAAACAATGGTTAAAACGGATTCGTCAGAGGTTCGTTTCTTCCCCAACGTTGTTCTTGACGTTCGACAGCCTGACGAGGATCCTTGTCAAGAAGGGCCGAAATATTCCTGCCAAAGCATCGTAGCTGACGCATCCAGCATGGCGTATTTTCCATTGTTTGAATAAGACATGGATGTGCAGCCTTAAGTGAAATGCGACAATGCCGAGCATATTTATGCTATAACCCCCTTGTGTTATGTTCGCGAAAAGATAACACTTTGGGGATTCATAACATAAGTTTGCCCATTCGGTCATAACATAAGGACGCGCATCCATGTATGAAATGTTATCCATTTTCTGACAGTTCCTACTTTTCTTTGCATAAGCCCCCTCCGCTGTTGTACGGTTTTATAGTCTGATTCGACCGGACTGTAACAATAGAATTCTGAAGAATTTGCAGCTAATTCATTTTTTAAGTTTCTTCTTTTAACACGTTCTTTTTTAACACGGCATAACTTGTTTAGCCTGAGCCAAAAAGGGTACGATCAACGGTAAATGTTTTCTACCCCCTCCCTCTCTGGCTTCCCGAACATTGCCCGTTTTGCCAAAAACTGCAAAATTTGGATAACGCCAAGCAGCCAAACCTTTCCTTTCTCTCTGTCCGCCGCTGTATCTTCTCACGGCCTTGGCTGAGAGCCATGCTTGAAAAATCAATATTACGAAAGAATGCGCCTGTCTGGTATGACTCCGCTGCGAGCGCTGAAGTAGGTTTTATGAGAGCTTGGTGTGTTGCCCTGAGGCAGGGATTGTGTTTTGACGAACACAATGCACAAGTTTATTTTCTTTCCGTCTGCGTCGAATTAACGGTGTAGTATCTACCTCACTTCAGCCTGTTATGCGAGCGGTCGACGACTCTAATTTTTGATGTACACTATTCCGGAATAACGGAATAATCCTGACCATTCCGGATTATTCCTGGCCATTCCGGATTATTCCTAACCATTCCATATCCTCCCATTCTTTATCTAGTTTGGTAATTCACCAACTTTTGTTTAGTCCGCATTTATTTCACCCCATTCGGTCTGTCCTGCGGCGAACGAGGGGTTGACGACTCTCATTCCTTATGTACACCATTCCGGAATAAAGGAACAATCCTGACCATTCCGGATTGTTCGTGACCATTTCGGATTATTCCTTCGGGGCGTGTACACCATTCCGGGAGAGTCGTCGACCCCTCGCTCTTATGTGAGGCTCGTGACGTTTTGTGACGTCATGAAAGAAATAGGGAAATTCGACTAAATTAATGTTGCAGAATACATATTTGTAACAGTACATATAGAGCCGAGCGGCCAGTGAGGCGCCGGACGCGTTCACATTATAAACCGTTCTAGGGACGATCAGTTCTGTTAGAAAATGGAAAGTATAGACTTTTTTTTCAGGTTCAGGTTCATTTATTATTTTCAGTATTGGTATAACACACATAATTTAACAATTATTAACTTTTCGTGACGTCACGGGCCTCACATAAGCGGCTGAGGTTTAGTCGACACCGAATTAATGGGTTTCATTCTTTCGTCCAGTTCTTTCAGCGCACCAGCAAATTTTGCTCGAAACAAGAGGAGGCTTGCAAGGTATTTCATGAGAAAGTATGCTCATGTTACCAGAAAATAGCAATGAAGCCTCATGTCAAGGGATCTTTCAGACTTTAATAATTGTGTCTCTCTACGTTCATACCATTCAGCCCGTTCTTATTTCCGAAGCGATCGGTTTTGTGCGGTGTTAGTCAGAGCAGGTGGACTCGGACTCGTGTTTAGAACGTCTGGAGACGCGGTTTTCACGGACTCGGACTCGTCTCGTCGCTTATGGAGCTGGACTCGGAAATCCGGCTGAGTTCGGGGTCCGAGTAAAATTCTCTGCCCGGCAAATTTAAAATTACACGAACGTCTTCAGTGACTAAGTAAAGAGATTAGCTTAGCGATGGCTATGTTGGACCTTTTTTATGTAGGATTAAATCAAACACTTCATTACATCAACCGCCAGTATTAGGACGAAAAAAAAGAAAAACCATTTTTTAGGACTAGGGGCGTGACTCGGTCTCGAAATATTTGCCGATGGTCTCGTTCTCGTCTTGTCTTGAGGGCTTTCGTCCACGAGTTGGGACTAGTGAGCGTGACTTGGTCTTGGACTTGGGCGCAGCTCTGTTGTTTGTTAACGAACCTAACGGCAACTCGCTTATAATAAGTTTGCCAAGATGGAGTCCTCTTAGGCCCCAAATCAGTTGGCCTCATTTCCAGATAAAATTTTCGTGAACAGTAGTTGTGTTTTTGCAGATACCATGGTATCTGTTACCACGATAACTGGATCTGGAAAATGTCTGTTGACCGTGGTATCAGATACCACGGTAACTGCTAAAACGAAGTTAGCCGTGGTGTCAGATATAATGGTATCTGCAAAAAGACAACTAATGACAAATTTACAAATGCATTCACGTCTCTCAGGTTATCAGTTATCAGTTGGGATCGTTGGGGAGTAAACGTAATAATAAATAAATAAATAAATATGACTCCATGAACAAAATGAATCGTCTGTCAGTAATTGGCAATGGTAGGCTATAGCCCACTTCCTGGGTTTTAGATGTCACCATTTCAGTAGTTTATCCTTGCGGGTCCTGCGAATGTCTTCTTTCATTATATTTTTTTTTCTTTCTACTATAAATGAATTAATTTAATTCACCCAAAGGAAGCTTGTCTTGTCGGCTGAAGTATAGTATTATACGTCAAGGACTTAAAACAAGACCAAAGGTTTCGATGGGATCCCAAAAATTTAATATTTGATCCAGACAACTAGGTCTTGTCTTCGCCAGGATAATCATCTGAGAAAACAAAGTTCAGATATACTGTATAAGCCATATCTATTGTGACGATACTGATCGAAACTTCCTGCTTTACTTCTGCCTAATTTCCGTCTTAGGCCGAATTCCGAGCGAACTACTTGTCCAGCAAAAAAAAAGAAAGTTCAGAAACGAGTTCAGCGTATCTCCTTATCCCTATAAAGAACACAAATCATCTTCAAATAAAACTTTAACTTATAAAAACAAATCCGGTTTCAACCGGATTCCGGACCAACTATATGTCCGGGTAAAACATGATTGTCATATACAGATTCAGCGTCTCTTCTTACCCTTACATCTGACCAGGGGCGTCGCGAGGGGGGGTGTGGGGGGGGTGCTGCACCCCCCCCAGAAGGCCCGTGGGAAAAAATTCCGGTAAATTTTGACTGGTGCGGCGAAGCCGCGCCAGTTAAAATTTGACAAATTCACCTGAACTTGACGATTTTTAGGGAATCTACCGGATTATTGTTCAGGGAACCTACCGGATTTCGCTCAGGGAATCTACTGAAACCTTTCACAAGGAATCTACCGGAACTTGACTTAGGGAATCTGTCGGAACGTGTCTCAGGGGATCTACCGGAATTTGCCCCACAGAATCTTCCAGAATTCGGCTGAGGGAATCTAGCCTACCGGAATTTTCGCTCAGGGAATCTAACGAAACCTTTCACAAGGAATCTACCGGAACTTGACTTCGGGAATCTGTTGGAACGTGTTTCAGGGGATCTACCGGAATATGCCGCGCGGAATCTTCCAAAATTCGGCTCAGGGAATCTACCGGAATTTTGCTGCTTACCGCTTACAGGGATGACCGCGAAGCACAACTTATCAGAGTGAATCGTGCAGACGGACAAAACATCGAACCTGGACGTTCACCGGGTGATTCCGGTAATCTCCAAAATTTCTATAGCTTTCAAAAATTAGGCAACCTACCAAAATTTACACCATTTCCAGCTACAAATATTGTTCCAGGAATAAAATCACAGTACCATCTACTCTAGATTCGACAGCCTTCTCGACTCACAAGTTAGCCTTGTTCCGACATGATCTCGGAAGTCCCCAGGACAGCTTCGGAACAAAAAAAAGTTTGAAGAAATATGGTTTTCGAATTCTTTCGTGAATTTTAGTTAAAATTTAACGTTCGTCAACTAGATCGGTTTCACATGCGATTAGTAACAGACTCTCATGAAAGAGTCAGAATATTTCAGTGTTTTCAAATATCAGAAGTAAAATAAGCTATGCCTTTGCAGTTAAACTTCAACGAGCCTGTCTTTGTTTACCGTCGTTTGTAACACACAATCTAAGTCAGAACACAACAGTATTCTAGAGTTCCTGCAGACAGAGGCGTTACTAGCCAAAATGTTTGAGGGGGACAAGGTATTTACCGACTGGCTGGTCATTTTTACCGACGGTTTTTTAAAAACGACTATTATTGAGAAAAAAAACGACTGTGTTGACGAAAAATCGGCTGATTTTAAGAAAAAACGACTATTTTTAAGAAAAAACGACTCTATTTCTAAGAGAAAAATTGACTGCGTTTTTACTAAAAATCGCGGCGCTTTGCGCCGACTCGGCTATTTTTTACCGACTGGCCGAAAACATTGGGGGTGTCGACCCCCCCCCCCCCCTAGTAGTGACGCCTGTGCCTGCAGAGATATTCACTATGGAAAATCTCCGGCAAAATCTTGAAAAATTCCGGTAAAATCCCGAAGCCGCACCCCCCCCCATCAGGAAGGTGTCGCGACGCCCCTGCATCTGACATCTGATCAATTTCAAATAAAACTTTTGCTTTTAACAAATTTTCCAGTTTTGGCCGGATTCCGAGCGAAAAAGTTGTCTGGCGAGAAAATGGTTTCACCATCGTATTCAGCATGTTTTCTTACCCCTAAATCGAACATCTAATCAACTTCAAATAAAACTTTTGCTTTTAACAAATTTTCCAGCTTCGGCCGGATTCCGGGCGAAAAAATCGTCCGGCGAGAAAATGGTTTCACCATCGTGTTCAGCATGTCTTCTTACCCCTAAATCGAACATCTAATCAACTTCAAATACAACTTTTGCTTTTAACAAATTTTTCGGTTTCGGCAAGATTCCGGGCGAACTACTTGTCCGGCGAGAAAATGGTTTTGTTCATCGTGTTCAGCATTTCTTCTTACCCCTAAATCGAACATCTAATCAACTTCAAGCAAAACTTTTACTTTTAACAAACTTTCCGGTTTTGGCCGGATTCCGGGCTAACTACTTGTCCAGCGAGAAAATGGTTTTCACCATCGTGTTCAGCATGTCTTCTTACCCCACAATCGATTATCACATTAGCTGTTTCAGAATATTTTGTTTGCCCCTTAATTTGAAACCCCTCCCCCACCCTCAAATATAAGGCTACATAGCCCATCTTCGAACTTGACTTGTACTTTGACCCAAAGGATCCTCCCACCAAGTTTCATCAAAATATCTCAATCCCTTCGAGAATTATCGTGCGTACAGACGGACAGACGGACAACTTTTGCGATGTTATAGGTATCCCTCCACTTACGTTTTGGGATCCCAAAAAGGTGAACAGTCTGAAAATCAAGGATGAAATTGGAAAAACGGAGGGTATTTAAGATTCAGGGGCCATCCAGTTGATCATAAATTCTCAGCTTAGATAATCGTGAACATAGTTATCACGCACCCCCCCCCCCCGTATCATCGATACGAAGACGAGCTAGGAACGTGAGAACTTGGATCCCGAGGTTTTCAATGATGGGGGTCACCGGTCCATCCTCGAAGAAAAATCCAAGCTCGTCTTTCTGATGCAGCAAAAAACTGCCCTAAACCACCATTTGGCCCCAAGCCATGATTTTTGTTAATTTTTTAAATAAACTCAAACTCAACTCAAAAGGTTGACCCATTGAACAAAAATCGACCCAATACACAGATATCTGCATATCTGCAGTCCAATAACAACACACACAGAAATGCTGTAATTTATGGAGGTGTTCCGGAATGCCCGTTATAAAAAGATCAGTGAACGACGGAATGTCGTTCATGGGAACAGGGTAGGGTACTGGCTGCAGCTTTGGAACAGGCTGGGCATTAGCTCCATCTTTAATACATCACATCTCGAAGATGGATGGGGGGGGGGGGGGTAACTTTATATATCCCCGACAGTACAATAATAGTGACAATTTAGAAGGTAGGAATGTCAAATGGTCCAGAAAACTACGGGATACACAGTGATACTTGATTTGTTATTGTCTTTGTACCCGTTATGTCCTTCTTTTATATTTGACAGTGCAAAACGGATAAGTCAGCTGAAATTTGTTGGAGCTATATTTCGGCCCTTCTTGGCAAGGGTCCTGTTGAGGCTCAACTCAAGATGAAAAAAAACGAAGCTTGTAAAAAACGAAACTTGTGAAAACTTGTTTTTTGTTGTTGTTTTTTCCATCTTGAACGGCTTTGAGCCTGAAGAGGACCCTTGCCAAGAAGGGCCGAAGTATAGCTCCAATAAATTTCAGCTGACTTACCCGTTTTGCACTGTCAAATATGATGCGCTTGGGCTGAAGGAATATTTACCTTATTTTATTTATACATTTTTTCTGTCACTCGTCTCTGGCTGTTCATGATGTCATTTAGCATGCACGTTTGTTTAATTTGTTTACATTCTGCTTTGTGCGGCATAACGCGGACTGGAGTAGTCGATCTGCAGTGAGTTTGTATTATACTATTTATGTTTGGGTCATCAACACTTAAGAGCTCTGTCTCTCCATTTTGACCCGCTGTAGAAGGATGCAATGCAGATGAAATGAAATATTAAATTTTGTCATCGGTCAGATGTGCTTCTCTGTTTTCTAAATTGCTCTGTGTTTCCAGGCAGCCAAGTTTCTCCTGCGTTCTGTGGTACCAGCTCAGTCCTACGAAGTTTTCTTTCAACATCACATGATCCTATGATAAACAAGCGTTAGTATACTGTAACTTATTTCAGTGATATTTTTTGTTTGTGTCCAGGATATTGTCCAGGATGGTATTACCAGATTATGAGTACTTAATCTAATTTTTCGTGGATCCTGTTTTTCCTGTGATTTTTTATATGCAACTTACCGCGGCAAAATAAAACGTTTTTTTTTAGTGCTGCCTCGTGTTTCGCTAAGACGATCGGTTAAAAAAAAAGTCTCCCTACCCTAGATTTTAGATTAGTTAGGCAGAGCTGGTGGACTCGGACTCTGGGCTCGGCTCGAGACGGTCTCGAGACGCCTTTTTCAAGGACTCGTACTTGTCTCGGACTCGGGATTTGCTGGACTCGCAGCAGCTCTGTAGTTAGGCTAAGAGACTGAAACTATGGTGTTTTTCGGTGGGGCTGGCATCAGATGTGTCCTCAAAAGTGATGTCTGAATTCACTTTCCGGAACCAGAAATCCGACCGGAAGATTTCGTTCCTTTTTTATCAGTGTGACCATAACCAAATAGAAGAATTGCCTGAAAATAATTGTGAAATTAGTGACGAAATTTGCTCTCTGCACCGGTCGAATCTTTCTCTTCGTGTCGAAAGCTCGTATAGAGCGTGTTCCACCCTACTAACAATAGTAACTATTAGTTACTATTTTCGTTCCAACCTCACGAAAAGTTACTACGCTGACCGTTCCAATCTTCGCGAAATAGTGACTAATTAGGCCTATATTTGACATTGCAAAACGGACAAGTCAGCTGAAATTTATTGGCCCTTCTTGGAAGGGTTCTCTTCAGGCTCAACGCCGCTCAAGATGGAAAAACGAAACTTGTGATAACAAGTTTTTATCACAAGTTTCGTTTTTCCATCTTGAGCGGCTTTGAGCCTGAAGAGGACCCTTGCCAAGAAGGGCCGAAATATAGCTCCAATAAATTTCAGCTGACTTATCCGTTTTGCACTGTCAAATATGATTCGCAGTCAGCTTGGGCTGAAGGAATATTTATAATAAGGCCTATTCTCGCCGTTCCCTTCGATTCCCCGAGAAGTCACTCCACGCGGACTCTGCGCACAGAAAACAGCGAGAACACGGGGAATGCTTCCAAATGGATTAAAAATTATGCATTTAACGAAATTAGTCTGGATCAACTTTATTTTTGGTTTTGTTATTCTGATTGTTTTTAATTAATTTTACATTGCACCAACACGACCAAAAATTTATTCCCATCCGAATCTGAAGGGGAGCCCTTCTTGATGATGGTGATGATAATATTGATAATCGGAGCTTTCCCCGTCCGTGGGGACTCGCGAGAATACGAGTTGTGAGTTCCCGGGACAAACAAAAACGCGGGGACTCCTCAAGTGGAGTCCTCGGGGAACGGCGAGAATACGCCTATAGTAACTATTTGCTTGCCATGTTCGGGAACGTAGTAAGCTTGGTAACTACGGATCTCTGTAACATGATTGACGGATTACCCCGCGGAGTGATATTTCACCGAAAATTTAAAGATGCGTTCCAGCCTTGACGCCAAGAAGCCAAAATCCGTGACGTCATGTGTAGTAACTGCGGTAAGTAGGGTGGAACACGCTCATAGAACTACGGCTGCAGAAACTAAAAATTATAACGCTAACTTGCCAGCGGAAGAGGGGGGGGGGGGCTTGCCGCTAGTCTTCATAATACTCAACCCTAATTGTCTCCCCCTCCTTCTTCGCTCTTGATAGCCACTCCCGAAGCTGTTCCGAAGATCCTGCCTCGATTTCGCCAGCACCTGTCCAGCAACCAGGCTGTCCTCCGTGGAACGTCCTGTCTGGATCAGACATCTGAGGGGTTCGAAAAGCGACTCGACGAGGACTGGCGCACAACGAGAGAGGATTGGAGCGCCCCAGAAGCAGTAACCTAAGCAGTATATTGTCACCATCATCAAGCGCAAGCTATACAACGGGATACGACATACAACTTGCTAGTGCAGTTTAAGGTAATAATAAATATTTCAACTTCTAATTGACATGACATCAGCATCATCATCAATCTATTTTATCCAGATTTTGAGAACATTTTCACGTGGATGGCTCCGTTAGATGTTACATCCCATCATTATGGTGGGCGTTTCCGCATTGAAGATTTTCGACAAGCTTCGTGTCCCTTTTACACCACGTGCTCATTGTTACCTCGATGTCAAAATCCAGAGCAGCGGGAGTGCGGGACTTTTCAAATCTAACTGGCATGTTGATGCTCTGCAGAATTTCAGCACCTCGGAAATATGGACCTGTGCTTTGTAGGACGCTTTTTAGCCAAAATAATCAGTGGGTATGAAGATTTTAATGCTGCTCATGTGCTTTAGTTTATGGGATTAATATTTATTTTTTGAATGTCTAATTTTGGCTTCTGATTCTGATGGATTCTGAATGGTAAAAAAATAAAACACACTCAGGCTCAGATGTTCTTAGGGCTCCTTAAGGATTGGCTTTGAGTTAGAGATACAACATCTAGGCTAGGGCTAAGGCTCAGTCATACACAAATCCTCATTTCTTGGGCATATGCCAATGGGCCTATATTAAATAAGGCACTGTACAGACTGCTTGACGAAAGAACACTGAACTACATAATTGCAAAACCCATGATGTTCCGGATTGAATACCGAAGACGGTTCCCACGACAAGGGGTATCAGGCCAGACACATAAATCCCTAGCTGGAGACATTTACTGTGCTACCAGATCTCCAATTCTGCGAGTGGGACAGTTTGAACCAACTCCTAAGGCTCAGTCATACACAAATCCTCATTTCTTGGGCCTATGGGCCTATATTAAATAAGGCACTGTACAGACTGCTTGACGAAGGAACACTGAACTACATAATTGCAAAACCCATGATGTTCCGGATTGAATACCAAAGACGGTTCCCACGACAAGGGGTATCAGGCCAGACACATAAATCCCTAGCTGGAGACATTTACTGTGCTACCAGATCTCCAATTCTGCGAGTGGGACAGTTTGAACCAACTCCAGTTACATGGGAATTGGCTGGAGACATTTAGAGGGTGAAGAAAGATCCTGGATTACCCTTGCAAAACTGGCAATTGAAATAGGCCAGGCATATGCTATGATATGTCAAATGCACTGTGTAGCAAAAGTTTATCATAAAAAAAGCAGGCATTTGTCATAGACTGTATAGTCCAATCTTCTTTGATGGGACATAGTAATGGATTCTGTCTAGTAGGAAACTAGACTGCACAAATTGCCATACAAGAGAAAACAACTGAAAGCATATTGTATTTTTTTTTTAAACTCCTTAAAGGTAAAGTGTTAGCATCCCGACCATAGACTCAGCACTGTATCTGGAAAAAAGGCTTCCTAACCTGTAGATCTGAAAGCTTCAGTAGACATTGAGCTATTCTGTATATCTTCATAATATTTTGTTTTGATTACTCCATAGCTGCTTTATCAAAGAATTCCAAAGAAGCAAAAAAGGCAATTGGGAGTTGTCAAGCTCCTTGTCCAGTTGCACAAGCAGTTTTAGCTTCACCCTTAGGCAAGGAAGAGAGCTTTGGATGCAGAAAGTAAAACTTTGTCCTCCTTGAAAGCTCGCTTTTACATTTTCACATGTTTCATTGAAACACAAAAATGCTCCTCAGCCATTTTCAGCTCATTTGTTATGGTAGAAGTCCCTTGTATAACATTCCATCTCCGCAATTTCGATCTTACAAGTGTCGTTTTAGGATCAAAAACTCACTGTCAACCTCAAGCTTGACATAGAAAAAGCATGGACAGGAAAATGTCATCAGACATCTGGAAAAATCACGGACAAATCCAAGAAAGTGTATGTGCTTTCGATGTTCCCTTACCCATCTGGAAGGCTACACATGGGTCATGTAAGAGTTTACACAATCAGTGATGTGATGGCAAGGTTCTACAGAATGCAAGGTAAACAGGCAAGTAGTAATTTTTTAATATGTCTGCCCGTAGTTGAAGCCGGAACAGATCTGAACTATCTGATTAGTAAATAGTTGCGTTTTTCAGATACCATGGTATCTTATATACTGTTGCTCTGCAAAAACGACAATTGCCGAAATTGCACTTTTCGAAGTCATCCCAAAAGAAAAACTGATACAGTGATATCCAGTCACATCACTAAGTGCCAAACTTCTTTCCCACCAATATGACAAAACTTGATGAAAGTGGGATGACTTTTTCAGATACCACGATCAGTTACCACGGTCGGACCGTGGTGTCCACGATAACTGGCCAGATACCACGATAACTGCAAAAGCGCCTTTTGACCGTGGTATCCCGTATCAGATACCGCGATAACTGCAAAAACGACTTTAGACCGTATATAAAACACCATGGTATCTGCAAAAACGCAACTAATGTGGTGCTGCTCAGATACACCAAAAGTATTTGTCTTTCAGTTGTGGTGCTGCGCAGATGATGTAGTATAGTAAAAAGGTACAGAAAAGGGTAAAGGTGTCAGAATCAGCCTTGACAGGCCTTACTCCCGGTGCTGATCTCCCGTTCTTTGCGCACAGCAGGAAGGGCAATGGGCGACTGGCGGAAAGCCAACCTGGTACTTTCACACACCCTTCCTGTCACCTTCCCCAGATTTCTCAGGTACTCCTACCCATTTGAAGTTGAGTCGACTTTGACCTGTCTCACTGGGTCTCGTCATCATCCCTCGCCTCAAACCAAGCGGTAGGCACCACCATACTCTAACCTGCGCCCCAAGGAGATCAGGAAAAATTTTGAGTCCAGCGCGCTAAACACTTGGGCAGGACCAGAACAAATAATCTGACAGAACATCCGTCTCCCTATCTCTGTAATATGACTATGCGGAGTCGAATATTTCCCCATACCCTGTCCGCCACGAATGCGCGGAGGTTAACAGCTTCGCGCCACATCACGGTTCGTCAACCTCTACAGATAGCTAAATCGCTGTGAAGCGCCTGGTGAGGAAAAGTAGCATTCAAACCTGAATGGCTCTAAGGACGAGCTCCAGAGCGGGTCAGCGCGCGGATTACGCCTCCTGCAAGCAATCTTCACTATTTTTTTCTGAAATAAGCTACGGCGAAGACGGAAGAGGAGTAAACGGGTATCAACATCAGCTCAAAGCTAGAGTAAATACCTCTAGGTCCGCTCAGTTTTGTCTGGGTACTTATAGTCGCTGTATATCTGATTATTTGTCCTTGGCAGGACGGATTTTTAGTTTAGTAGTTGAGCTTAACTCAAACGTCGACTCAACCTTATTTTCAAATTTATTGGTTTACTGGAATGGAATTGGCCACTCTTCAACTCTAATGGAATTTGTTCAAACTGTTCAACAAAGTCCCGGTGGTTCCAACAGTTTGGTTTGGGGCGGGGTTAGTGGCATAAAATTCGTAAGAAGGTGACAGGAAAGGTGTGCTTAATCACTAGAATACATTGCCCCCAACTTCCCATTGCTCTTCCTGGCTGAGGGCAGAAGATCAGATAGTAAGGCCTGGCAGGCTGATAGCCTACCTTTACCAGCTGATCCGAATCCATAGTGAGATGAAAGAAAAGATGCAAGGGACAATGTTGTAAGGAGTACTAAGTCTAGTCCTGTACAACCCAAATGACACACTGAAGTTGTATTGCTCTGTTATTCATTATTTCTCTATAGGTAATACACCCCATGGGATGGGATGCATTTGGCCTTCCCGCTGAAAATGCTGCCATTGAGAAAGGGATTCCCCCGAAAGATTGGACAATCAGCAATATTGCATATATGAGAGACCAGTTGAAGAAGATGTCTTGCACGTTTGACTGGGACCGAGAATTAGCAACATGCAATCCGGATTATTACCGGTAATTCACAATAGTTGTAAGGCATTTTTCCACGACCCCACGCAGTGTTTGTGGCTCGCAAAGAGTGTTTCCGCGACCAAATTGTGGCTCACTTTGTAGCTTGAATTTGACGAAGAACTGTCAAGGTGGTTCTCGATTTTGTGGCTCGATTTTGGCGGGAAATTCGAAATTAGTGGCAAATTCTTGTTCAAATAATAAAATTAGCCACTTAATCAAGTAGATTGACAGACAACTGAGGATCTTTCTAGTGTATAATGGTAAGAACGTAAGCCCTGAAGTTCTACATCGAGGTTTATAAATATTCCTTGAGCCTAAGCTGACTTAGACTCGTGTATTCATATAATATATACAAAACGGATTCGTTAGCTGTAATGCTTATGAACGGATATTTCGGCTCTTCTTGGCAAGGGTCCTCTTCAGGCTGTTATTCTTCTGGGCCAATGCTGGGGAAAAAAACAAACCTGCAATAAGAAGGGCTCTGAAGGGCCGAAATATAGCTTTACAAGCATCACAGCTGACGAATCCGTTTTGTATATATTATATGAATATAGAGGTTTATCTGGATTATATTTTAATTTTTTTGAAATTTGAAATTACCGAAAAAACTTTCACAACTTAAGGTCGGGCTTCACTACCCAAACGCCCCAGAATCTGGGGTCCGGATTATGCGAAGACGGTCCCAAACAGAAATCAAATCAAATGTCTTCTTCAACAGTCCACTTTTGGGCATTTTTTAGCACTTCTGTCATTTTCTTAGATTTTACCACCTCAGCACAATAATTTCTCCAAGTCAAATGAAAACAACTTTCAAATTCCCGCTTCTTTTCACCCAGAATCCGGTAGATTTTTCTACCAGATTCCCGGACGCGTCCGGGGTGCTTTCAGACCGTTTCAGACCTGTCTTCACTACCCATACCGGTATCGAAGAAAACGGAACCCAGAATCCGGGCGAAAAATCTGGGTAGTGAAGCCCGACCTTTATGGGTCGAACGTGTGGCACACAATTCTTTTTCGTCGACAAACACAAATGTGCCGCGAAAAACGCCTCTAATCTCAAGTCACGCTTGTTGCTGCAAAAAGAAGCCAGCTTGCCAGGACAACACAAAAATAAAAAATATTCCAAGTAATGTAATTTACTGAAAAGCCAAATTTGACCATACGCCAGACTCCTTTACGCCTGCCTAAAAGTTCAACTAGTTAAAGTGCCAACAAGCTCTCTCAAGCAGGTAGACGAATAAAGTAACATCCACACACAGTCCGAATTTTGCAATCGGATGCGAATTTCCACCTTCGTTCCGAAATTTTGACTTATCTCATTTAGGTTTCCTCATAATGACACGAATTTCGTGTGGATTTTTGCGTGCGACATCTTACCCTTTGCAACCGTACTTCTTGTTGGTTCGGGATGGTCAGTTAAGACGGTTGCTATTTATTTATAGATGGTAGGTTCTCCTTGAGGTTTAAACCAATCCCTCAGATTTCTGAATCCCATCCTTGCACAGATTTTACATACGCAAATCTTGCGTTGCGTCGGCACAAACGCAACGCAATAATTGCGTAGCTCAGTTTGAAAGGCTTGCGCTTCATTTGGGAAGAAGTATAAACCTAGGTGCCGGCAAAACTCGAATTCGCGTTCGCTAGGCGAGTTCGGCATCACAGCAGAAAAAATCCGAGTCGTCGGGCTTCAAAATTTGCGGCGTGTCGTTTCGGCTCCAAATGACAGGTCGAATTTTATTCGTGGCACGTCTCAAGTCCTGAACGGAAGAGACTCGCATTTTGTTGACACCAAGCTTAACGCGTAGTCCTCAGCTCGTCATGTAACGAAGGTGTACTTTCACCAGCGAGCTGGCTACACCTTGGTTTCTGCAAGTTAAGTCCGGTCTTCACCTTCCGGAACTTCCGGAATCTGGGCTTCCAGATTATTCTTTGACTTCTTCTGTAAATTGCATCTGGAATATGAACCGGTCCGAAAGTACATAAAAATAATCCGGAAAAAAGGGGCTTTTGAACTTCCAGATTTTCGGAATTTTTAAGTATCGCAGAAGAAATTCAAAAAAAATCCCGGAAAATCTGGGAACCCAGATTCCGGAAGGTGAAGACCCGACTTTAATCCGCCAGGTAACATTCAGGTTCCTGGCGATGACTAATCCCAGTCATTCAAGTTTGAGAGGGAGTATTTACAGAAATTTAATTCAGTACGTTCTGACTAGTTTTGAGTTGGACCGGTGAACGGTCACTGCAGTCGAGGATGAAAAGTTAAGTGTTGATGCTTATTTGTTATCTATTATCTTTATCATGTTTAAATGTAAAGACACGAATATGTTTTTCTACAACCGATCAAAGAGGTACAGTTTAGTTTGGTTTAATATTACTTTGTATTGTTAATCGTGGTCCACACCACTCGGGGGCCATGTAAAAAGTAATCACAATAGCAGTCGTAAAGAGTTAATAGTTCATAACAGATAACAGTCCGTAACAGTAGAGTATAGCGGTTTATAACAGTGGTTATGGACACCAAGGTGTAGCCAGCTTTCTGGTGAAAGTACACCTTTGTTTCTGACAGAACCCTCTGTAGGTTTTCTGCTCGTACGTTAATTCTTTTCTCTGTGTTGCAGTTGGACTCAGTACATATTTATCAAGCTCTGCGAAGCCGGCCTTGCTTATCAACGAGAATCACCTGTAAACTGGGACCCTGTAGATCAGACCGTCCTCGCTGACGAACAAGTGGACGAAAACGGATGCTCTTGGCGCTCTGGCGCGAAAGTTCAAAAAAGGAGGCTCAAACAGTGGTTCGTCAAAACCTCAGCTTTTGCGAAGCCACTCCTAGATGGCCTTAAGGATGTGAATAAGGACGACTGGAAAGATATCATTAAAATGCAAAAGCATTGGATAGGAAAGTGTAATGGAAATAGCTTTGCTTTTGAAATATTAGATGGGGAAACCGTCGTGGATACCATGCAGCTGTGGACAGATCGGCCGGAATATTTAAATGATGCCAAATTCGTGGCTTTTAAGTCGGCAGAGTCGCTACAAGGATTAAAGACTGAAGGGTTGAAAGCTCGGAACCCCATCAATGGAGATGTCATTCCAGTTTTTGTATCAAGTCAGCTATTATACCCTGAAGGTGCTGATACACTACTCGGAATACCTTGCGACGCTGACGTCCGAAAGCCAGAGGCTTCCAAGCACTTGATGAACTCAAAGGAATTCTGCTTAAAAGAAGGGTTGGATACTTCCATACAGGATTTGAACGAGTCCGAGAGAGCCTCAAAAAAGGAGGAGGTGATACGCCGAGCCAATAAGGAAGGCTTTGGGGGTTATGCGACATCTCCGCGCCTTCGGGATTGGTTGATATCTCGGCAAAGATATTGGGGCACGCCCATCCCAGTTATCCACTGCACAAAATGCGGGAGTTTACCAGTGCCAGTAGAACAACTGCCAGTACAGCTACCGGAAGTTAGGGGGTTTTCGAAGAAGGGTAATTCGATCTTGAAGGAGCTACCAGAGTGGTATAATACAAAGTGCCATAAGTGCGGGGGTCCTGCAGTCAGAGAGACGGATACGATGGATACCTTTGTGGACTCCTCCTGGTATTTCCTGAGGTACTTGGACCCCAAGAATGAGGGTGAACCTGTATCGAAAGACATCAGTGATATGTGCATGCCTGTTGATCTCTATATTGGTGGAAAAGAACATGCTACACTGCATCTTTTCTACGCGCGGTTTATAAATCACTTCTTGAATAGCCTAGGCCTTGTTCCAACTAAGGAACCATTCAAGCGCCTATTGGTGCAAGGAATGGTCAAGGGCCAGAGCTATAGGCTTAAAGACTCCGGGAAATATTTGAAATCAGACGAGGTGATTACAGACGGAGACGTAGTTACAGAAAAGACCACGGGAGCGCCAGTGGTCATCAGCTGGGAGAAGATGAGTAAATCGAAGCATAATGGAGTGGAGCCTGAGCATGTGTTTGACAAGTATGGAATTGATACGTCCAGGTTACTCATCCTGGCCAATGTGCCCCCTCGAGGGGATAGGAACTGGTCGGAGGAAACCACACCAGGAGTCCTGAATTGGCAGAGCCGTGTTTGGTCCGTGGTTACGAATTTTAGAAAGGTATGGTTACATGTTCGACCAGCATGATGTAGATCTTTGGCCCGTGCACGCTGGTAGGGGTGGGGGGGGGCAATCGTACACATCCTAAATTTTTGGGCACAGTGCTCCAACGTCAGGGCATGCCCCAACGTGCCCCCCCCCCTGGGCACAGCACCCCCATAAAAATCTGTGCGAAAAACATCTTTTCATACCTAAAACTGAAGACTTGTTTATGACTGGGAGGGGGGAGGGGTGAAACAGCTTTTGTTTAATCCTTCATTTCCTCTTTTCCACAATGATAACCTTAAAAGACCTCGTACGGAAGACCTTCATGTAATGTTTATGTGTTCTAACGGCATTTCACTTGTACTCTTGCATTTTTATGTATGGTGCTTTTCGAGGCAGATCAGGCTCCCGCATGGAGTATTTACGACTATAGTATTTAACTATACGCGTTTATAGTTAAATAAGTATTCATACAAGTATTAACTATACGCGTGAGAAACGGAGTATTTACAAAAGGAGAGGAAACCTGTCAGAAGTTTGGTAACATTTAACAAATGATTGCGCATCCGTGTGCTAAATGTTATGTTGGATGTCGAGGATATTTCTGTTCTGACTCGTTTAGGTGTTATCTTTTCGCGAGACATAACACTTAAAGCACAACTCTTACTAGAAATGATCTGTTCAGGTTGAAATGGCTCAGAAATAGCGTTTTTCGAAACTCCATTACTTTCCACGTGAAATGAGCGATTTTCGTGTTAGCGCTTTTCAACTCCTTCCAGCCTTCCCGCTCTCCGACGCGGCGGCTGGACTCAAAATATTTGAAAACTGAACACGCCGTGGTTAAAAAGCTCGAAAAAAAACAAAACAAAAGAAGTACAAAACAGAATATAGACCTGATGGCCTACCATGTCTTCCGAAACGAAAACAGCAATTTGAAGCTTCTCATGTCACTAGTGAAAGAGTTGGCGTCGGAACTTCGAGCTTTCGGCGAAGTTTATGTTGCTGCGTGCCTGGCAAAACTCGGCTGTGCCGAAAAGCGCTAAAAAGTCGTAGGTAGAAGACGAAAAAATGGCGAAAGGCGGGGAATTCAGAAACTTAAAATTCCATAAAGGATCTAGGGATAATATGAAAGGAAGAATAAGCAAGAAGGGTCCTTTAAAAGAGCCATACTCTATAGAAAATTCCTGGAAGATTTTTTTTTTTTTTTTTTTTTACCATATGCGACGTCGGAAGTATGGTAACATTTAACATAAGGCTGCGCATCCATGTGCTAAACGTTATGTTGGATGCCGAGGATATATCTGTTGTGACTCTTTTAAGTGTTATCTTTCCGCGAAACAACACTTAAAAGTGTCATAACGGAAGTGACCTGATGGGGATTTTTTTTTATTGACCAAAAGATCCTTCTAGTCTATGGAATCGAGCCAGCTTACTACGACGTCGGAGGTCGATAGCAGTCGTGTAGCGATCTCTAGGAGTCGTGACATGGCAGTCAAAGGAGTGAACTACCATATGGAAAACACATATTTCCTAAGCGCTGCGATTTCAGTGCTTCAAGGATTCACAAATGACCTGATGGTAAGTTAAAAATAAGACAGGGCATAGCACACATCCCGCTCAACGTTTTTAGGATAGCAGAAATTTTGCGGAAATGCTCAGACTCGAGTGAAAACTTGATGGGTTGTACGAGTAGATCCCGAGATATCCTATTTCTATGTCCGTACCGCATTTTTCGACGGCGGGGGGGGGGATTGAAGGGGGTATGTTGTGACGTTCTCATCTATTTTCTTGTACTACCTACTCGTAACACGTTCCATATGAGCTCGTAGCCCTTGTTTAGGAACACTATCGAAGTAGGACTTCTTGCTGCATTTCACATTATGGATCGCATTGAAAACTATGGCTAGCCGAAAAACCATACTGGAAGGGGGCAGAACAATCGGATTGGCTAGTACCGTTGGAAACTGAATTCATCTGAACTTCGGTCGCAGCCGGTTTCAGGCTCAGCTGGTTCCGTCATGCTGGCCTTTTCGAACGGTAGAAACCCAGTAGTGGGTTCAGCAATCTTCGAACGATTTCCAGAACTTGCTGGAACCGGGTATTAACTAGAAATCCGCTGCGAATGGGCTTAAGCGAAACAGAAATTACGTTACACACTCTCATGTGCGTTTTATGAAAATGTGGATGTATTCTTCTATACACCGTAAAAAAAAATCTTGCAGTATTTGCTACTCGGATTAATCTTGTCTTTACTGAGATAATCTTTCCTCTAATTCGGATTAATCTTATCTCGGTAGAGATAACATTAATCCGAATAGCAAATACTACAGTTAACTTGAATCCTTACTCGGAGAAACTTTTTACAGGGTAGGTCTTCCTTTCGAGTCGGCGAGTGTGCTTTAGAGTGCCTACAAAAGTAGTTAGCTTCAGTTGGTTGCTTCAAAGATAAGCTTCATTTTTTTTCGTTGGTCTCGTCCGCTACTGCTACGGTATCGAGCGGCTACCCACTACCCGGCACCTGCTGTACACCCTTTCCCGGCATCAACCGAAATAGGCAGTGCCGGAACCGGTGCCGACAATAAATTTGGGGATTCATCTTTCAAACGCGTTTAAAAATGCTTATTTTTATGTTTTAACACGTGACAACCGGTGCCGGCTTCTTTCAGCCGGTGCCGGCACCGACCGGACATCGCGGCACCGGGCACTTGCTGTACACTCAAATCGATAGTAGGCAACCCCTCGTACGGTATGTGATGAAAAACGTGAAGTGTTGCTACTCCCCCTCTGATTCCTGCTTTCATACCGGCTGACAGATAAGCTTCAGTCCTTAAAGGATCTATCTTACCTGTAATACTAACGCAACCTACTTCCGTGATCACTCCATCCTTTTTTAAACCCAAAGTTTATCTATCAGAAGAAACGGTTATGTAAAGTTTTCCCTGTTTTCGCTGTAAGTCAACAGGTCTCGAAAAAGGCTTAAAACAGCCAAAGCCGTGGGTAATTTGTTGAAAAAGTATTCATTTATTTTAAATTGCTGGAAATTTAAGAGTCAATAGTGCGAGGGGTCCTTTAACTGTGAATTTGATTGGGGACATAATAAGCTCCGTGTACATCAGACATAAGAACAAGAAAAAGTGCATCCACTATCGGGAGTTTGTTTATTTATTTATTCATTTATTTCCCTCAAAACCGAGGAGTAAAACATATAAATTATAGGAGTCCTTGCATTTCAGTACAAGTAGTTTATAAATTTAGTAATATCTTTATCTGTGGGAATCCCTGCAAAGCTTTGGTCGTCTGACTGTGTCGATCGTAGCCATTGTGGGAGGTCCCGGCTGCTCCATCCCTGGAGTTAATGACTCACCGTTCTAACCACCTCTTTTGCAGAAAATTTCCCCCGAAGTTGCGTCAAAAAGTCCCGAGTTCGAAGACGCTTTGTCCTCGCTCATTATCATGCTGTACCCATACACCCCTCACTTCGCTGCTGAACTTTGGACCGGATTCACAAAAGCCATAACGAAGCAATCGGAACTCACAAGGAGTCGAGGGCTCGACTTTAGCAAAGCGGTTTGGGAGCAGCCCTGGCCCGAGTTGAGGGAGAAACCGCGGTTTGAGGTTCTGGTCAAGGTGAGTTCTTGTGCTTCGTCTTTCATGGTGCGTTGGATTGTAAGAAGTAGTGATCGAAACAGCGGTTGCGTTTTTGCAGATACCATAATATTTGATACCACGGTCAAAAGCCACAGTTACTGTGGTATCTCATGTTCAGGTCCCGTCCGTAGTAACTGACTGTGGTATCTGGAAAAATCATCTCACTTTCATATCCAACAACAGAAGAGCCTATTTTTTGCCAAATTGTTGGGAAAGAAGTTTGACACTAGTGATGTGAATAGTCGGATAGAAGTGTTTATCTTTTGGTGACTTCTATAAGTACAAATTTGGCAGTTGTCGTTTTCGCAAGGCAAGCGTAGTATCAGATACCACGGTATCTGCAAAAACGCTACTAATGTATAAGTACGGTTCCACGGAAGAAATGGTTGGCGATAGGCCTAAACCGTGATATGAGAGGCGACAAAAACAGTCTTCTCTGCGGCACTTTGCGGTTCTCCATGACACATGATCACAACAGACAACCGCAGCGTAAAACGTCGCATCACAATATCAAATCGCGGGGAGAAAGTTCACTTCCCATTATGGCTCACTCCTCTTGCCACACCGGGCTATAGAGAAAGTTTCGTCTCCAAATTTTCATGAAGGTTCACTGAATAGGATTGGAACACTGAATTCTGATTAGGAATAACTTTTTCAGTTAAACAGGTTAGCAAGCTCGATGAGAATGCGTTGCTCCATTGCTCTGCTATTCCCGAATTACGATTTTTATTTGTGTGAAAGATAAAAAAAAATCCTTTTGCTGTCATCATTTTTGAGAATCATATTTGACTTAATTTTTTACATATATTGAGAATCACTTGTGACTGCGCCATCAAATTTTTACGTTAGCGATATTTTGGCTCTTCTTGGCAAGGGTCTTATTCAGGCTGCCTTATTCAGACAACGCTTATCTTTAGGTCGATGGTCTAGTGAGGGGCGAAGTAAACATATCTGCAGACTCCTTCGACGAAATCCCAGCTCAGCAGGTCTTCGCAAAAGCAGGAAAAGACAAGAAACTCGCCAAATCTTGGAAAGAGAAAGAGGTGGTACAGTGTGAAGTAACGAGAACCGATAATGGAAATATCTACCTAAACATAGTGACGAAGTAAAGCGTGTATTCGGTCTAAAACATTTCGTAAGTACTTTCTCGTTCCATGTTCGCCGTTAGTGTTCATCGTCTAGACATGCACACGCAGTCCACTAAAGCCCAGTTCACACAGACGAAACCTGCCACGGCAGGCGTTGAAAAAGCGCATCGTCAGATAAAAAAGACACTTCAGGCGTATTCTCGCTGTTCCCCGAAGGACCGTGGGAAATCAGCGGGAACAGCGAGAACAGAGGGAGTCGCTCCACGCGGACTCCGCGTTCGGAAAACAGCGAGAACATGGGGAATGCTTCCAAAATGGGTTTCATTCGAAAAAAAAAATGTAGTTGACCTAGAACGTGTCCGAAAGCTTTTGTTACGATGGCTTTATTTATATATGCAGGTGCACTCTCAACCTGATGTTATGGCGAGGGGTGGCATTTGTCCAGGTATACGATCATCGGAGTCAGGATGGCCTAGGGCGTTGGTGGCGTACTATACACGTGCAGAACCTCAGGGGTTCATTATGGATTCCCCTGGTCGATTCACACTATGGTTTGTAGACCGAACACACAACAGGTTATCAACCACCCATCATACACTAGACCTTACAGGCCAGCTCACTCTAAGCAGCTTAAATGAGACTCATAGAATTGACCTATGGTCCGTAAATAAACAAAAGGTTTTATTAACAGAAGTACTTACAACAGAAACAACCTTTTAGTTAAAAAGAGTTGTTGCCCGGTCGGGGCCCCGGAAAGAAGTGCGGAAGAAGGTGACTCATTCATGCTCCTGGCATGAGTCATAATAACCAAAGAGTTAACAGATAATGCATGAGTACGGAAAGTGGCCGCAACAGTATAAAAGATTAAACACAGCCAACGGAAGGGAGTAACGCTGCCTAGCGGCGGCATAAGTAAAAAGTACGGAGTGCAGATGGCACCACCGTAACACTTTTTAGTGCTGTAAATGCTGCATTCAATGCTGCATTTTATTTATTTTGATTTATTTGTCCGAAAGCTGTTACCTTTATTTCTTCTCTGACACTTCTAGAATACCGAAATTTAGCCTTAATCGCCTACTCCCCAGTTTCTTCTTGAAAATTCAGCGTAAAATGTAGCATCTTTGCTGAATTTTTCGAAGAATTTCATGCTGAATTAATGCTGCATTAATTGAGCGAAAATTTAAGTCCGAAAGCGAAATGCTGCATAAAATCCTGAATAAATTCAGCATTCTCGTTCGTTTCGGAGCTTTCGGACACGTTCTTAATTAGTCTGGATCTACTTTATTTTTGTTTTCTCTGACTGTTTTTAATTAATTTGACATTGCACCAACATCAGCAAAAATTGCTTCCTCTCCGAATCTGAAAGTAAGTCCTTTTTGAAGATGGTGATGATAATCGGAGCATTCCCCGTTCGTGGTCCCTGGGACAAATAAAACGCGGGGACTCCTCAAAAGGAGTCCTCGGGGAACGGCGAGAATACGCCTTTCGTCTGGCTCCGCAACACCAGGTAAATAATTTGGAATACAGAAACGACGTATGTAGGTAATTTGCTTAGTCCAGAGTTACCCACTCATTTTCTATATTGGAATCAAGGAGTATAAAGACAATGTAGTAAGAAAAGTCCATTGCCGGAAATAAAATATGGGCGAATCCCCCCCCCCCCGTCTGTCATGCCCTACGATTTCGCCTAGACGTCGCGAAGCATACTTTTACCTGACAATATTTAGACGCCCTAAGTGTGAATTCCGCTTAAGATTTCGCATGCGAAATTCGCGTCGCTATGGGGAAACATGCGTCATACATCCAATTTATTTTTAAACGTCGCACTGGAGGAAAACCTTACCATCAAATCCTTTTCTGTTAAAAATACAAAGAATCTTTGATTGAAACTAACAAATTCATGAAAATTTAGGCCTGATTTTTACTTGAATCGAGAGACGTTGGTACACAACAGATTCTGTTAAAACTTGGGTGAAAACTGTGCCCTGCAGTTTGAAATTCATGATTTGACAACTGTCTTTTGCCGATCATCTTGGAAGCTTAAAGGAACAGTAAACTTGACTACGCAACTTTCGGCCATCGAATCGCCCGGGGGCTTAGATAAACATACAGGGTCTTATTGTCGACAGGCCCCCCCTTCTTTGTTATCTCGAACCGTCTCGAACCCCCTCCTTAGTGTTCCCAAAGCTAGCCTCCTTAGTGTTCCCAAAGCTAGCTGGCAGGCCCCTGCCCCTTATGCACTTATGTACTGTAAAAGTTCGCCTTTTTACATGTAGACTACAGAGTAACGACCTCCCCGACAAGACGGCCGGGGTTCGATTCCTAGTCGCGGCACACAAACCTTTTGCTTTTGAAAACCTTTTGCTCAAAAGTCGAATTCTCGGAAACTGCAATGGTCGTAACGAGAATTTTTCTTACTCTCAATATCGACTCAGGGTACATTCTTGATATGTTAGCTAGCTCCCCGAGTCAAGTTTGAGTCAAGTTTTCTGTTCCTTTAAATCTGAAAATCATACTTCTCATTCTGACAAAATATAACTGAGAAAAAAAAAATCTTAACGACTAGAAATAGCCCGCCGTCTCGTTACGTCAGTCTGGCAAGCTCGAAACATGCGACTGAGAATGCAACTACTCAAGTCGCAAACGCTCGAGAACCCAAAACCGCCTTTGTCGAAGATGGATGTCAACTCATTTTCTTGGTAACCCTGAACTACCTTAGCCTACTGACTTTTCCGGTCGTACTGCCAGCCTCCCCCCCATTTAGCTTTCCTGGGTGAGTGCCCCCTGCCCAGTTTAGCTGAATTTTTGTGGTCGGCGCCCGCGGAGCGCCCAGTTAAGCTAAACAATTTTTTTTAGGTCGGGCGCCCTGCGAGCGCCCAGTTCAGCTGATTAAAGGTGACAAGCTTTCTGTGAAAGCCTGATTGCATTACGTACCAATAAAGCTGTTTTGTATTTTCGCTTGCTGAACCGCCGCGCAAGTAACCAGAGAAAAATATGAAAACATTCTGGGATTGCCTCACATGACCAGGGGCGTCACGACGGGGGGAGGGGAGGGACGCCCCCCAATGTTGTCGGCCAGTCGGCGATTTTTCGTCGAAACAGTTAATTTTTTTCAACGAAAACGTCGAGTTTTCTGAAAATCAGTCGATTTTTCGTCAAAACAGTCGGTTTTGTTGAAAATCGGTCATTTTTTCAAAACCGTCATTTTTTCTGCAAAAACAGTCGGGAAAAATTACCAGCCAGACCGTAAATACCCCACCCCAAACATTTTGGCTAGTAACGTCTCTGCACATGACGTATGTTTGTGCAGCGCCATAATTTAGCAGATTGAAAGTGGTAAGGTAACGGCTGGGCTGGGAACGACTAACACTGGTCTGGTTAGTACGTACTGACGAAGAAGCATAGTATTCAGAAATACTCTATATGACTAAGTCCAAAACACGCCAGTGATCCTCAGGAAGAAGGAGTAAACGTCTCTGTGACGACTCAAACTCAACAACTCACATCCTGTCTCAACCAATCATTGCGATCTTTGGGAGCAGCTATGATACCACTTCTGCCTTTCTTCCGCTAGGTACCCGGAGAGGCCGGAGATTTTGCATCGTCAAGGAGAGAGTCATCAAGTGTATTTACGAAAGGCGATTCAGCCCATGGCCTTTTGGCTCTGCGGCTGGGAACGTCACTTGTCGCTAGTTTTATCTGCAATATGGTCAGTGAACCGCTTAAGTAATGAAAATGAATGCCAATGGCACGAACTAAAAGTTAACTGATCGATATCTTCATTGCCCTTGAATCAACAGAACCTGTCCTGCTCTGTTAAAGGCCGTGCGGTTTTCGATCCAGATTCTGTTTATATCGATAGCCCCTACTGTCCTACAGCAAATATTTGTCTAATATGGTCACGGTCTTTCTGCGTGGCTTAATAATGGCAGCTCAGTCTTTACTCCGATTTTTCGTTTCTGTTATTTCTTCCAGAGGCAACGGCACAACCTTCAGTAACAAAGATATTATTTATTTGTTGTCCGAGTATGAGGACGTTAGTGAGGAATAAGTTATCAGTCGCAGGAATCGTTTCGACCAATACCGGTCGCTAATGATCAAAGTCTCAGATGGTACATGGACGTGATTACAAGAATTACAAGGGACTTTACCATGACAAATAAATCAGAAGTAAATTTTTGAATTGAACATGGACTTGTGTCGGAACTTCGTAGACCAAGAACAAAAAATCCGATAGAACCTCCGTCTCCCTATCTCTGTGACACGACCATGCAGAGTCAAATATATTCTGATACCCTACCCGATGCAAACGGGCGGAGGAGGAGCTACGCAGAACATCATAATTGTTATCTCTACAAACAGCTGTATCGCTGTACAATTCCGCAGAAGAATCTGGATCGTCCTTTACAGCTGAATGGTTCTCTGCCATACTGGCGTCACGTGCGACGCGCTGTAGAGCGGGCTTTCCGCGCCTGCAAGGCATCCTACGGTTTTTCACCTCGTATGAGCAACGGCGTAGAGTGAAGTAGACGGGTACCAACTCAAACGTCACAGCATGTAACTCTAGCTCCGCTCAGTTTTATCGGGGTACCCATAGTCGCTGCATGGGACCAAAGACAGAGGTTCTATCAGATTATTTGTTCTTGGTAGACAAAGCGGCCTCATGGTGGAAACCAAAGATTCAATTTGGTTGGGAAGACGCCCTTGAGATGAAAACATTCACAATAGTGAACTGAAAGACAAAAGTGAGGAGCTTCGTGCTGGGGCACTTTTGTTTTTCATTCCACTACTAATATTTTAGCACAATATTTCACGACGGCCGAATTTCGGCTCCGATGTGACAAGATAGCGTCACGATGCCAGGATCATCGAACTCACAGATGCCTCGCATCTGAACTGTCACATCAATCACACAAATAGCACAACATCAGTATCTTTCCTGTTATGTTCACCGCTGCATAATATCAGACCGTGTTGAAATTATTGGGAGACCTTGGTAAGGCTACGCCGCGCTATGGCGGCTTTTGGGGCAATATAGTAATACTGCCTTAAGCGTATACCCACGCCAGAAGTCATACAAAGATAATTTAAACGCGTAACGTTCAGATTTCAGTAAGCGTTAGGAACCGTGACAGGACCTCGCTCCGCTCGGCTACTTTTGAATTCCTTGCGCATTTAGGAATGAAATACGATTTAGGGCCATTAAAGCCACTATAGCCATAACTGCATTCGCAGGTATCCGCAAGTACTCGATATACCATCTCTATGGCGATATGCTAAACAGATGGTAGGCTATACAAGGTCTCGGGAAAGTCTTGAGTATAAGCACCCGCTCAGTGTTTACGGAACACGATTGTGGATTTTTGATCAGCAGAGAGACAGAACTTTCATTTTCCGTTCTTGCTTGTAGGCAGCTAATAGTCGTGTTTTTTTTTGCCAAAAGAGATCACAGGCCTCTTCCAAGTCTCTGTCCTTTCTGCTAATTTCACCGTTTTTGGTAGAGAGGAGTCTGGCGCCGTCTTCCTGAGCAAATTGGTCAACACACCTCAGAGTTGCCAATCCCCTTCCTTCGCAGGGCTGAGCAGAATAAAGGATAAAAGCAAGAACAAATAACGAGACAGAACTGCTGTCTCCTTATCTCGGTCATACAAACATGCTGAGTCGAGTAAAATACGACCGACTCCCGATGCATTCGAGCGGCTTCGCGCCACATCACGTTTCCTTACCTCTAGAAGTAGCTAGATCGCCGGTAAGTTGCTAAAGAGGAAATCTAGAAGTCAACGCTGATTGGTTCTATGGAGGCGCTCCAGAGAGGATCAGCGCTCGGAGTACGCCTACTGCTCGCCTCTTTCGATATTTCTTGTGCGATAGGCAACGGTGAAGACGGAAGAGAAGTAAACGGGTATCAACATCAGCTCAAAGCTAGAGTAAATACCTCCAGCTCCGCTCAGATTTGTCGGGGTGTTCATAGTCGCTGCATGCGACTAAAGACAGAAGTTCTTACTGATTATTTGTTCTTAACAAAAGGCTTGCTCAAAACGCGGCCGAAATATCTATGAGGAGTAATCGCTTGGTGCATAAACGGGAAAGTCACTAAGGTGACAAGTCGGCCCAAAGACCGGATTTCCGTGTTCAAGAACAGATGATGGGTTTTTGGCATTGCAAAAAGGCGTTTTCGATCATGAAGAATACTAGAGACTTGGACGCTTGAAGTACATCGGCAGTAATTTAATTTTCCAACAACAATATAAAACGCAAAGTTCGTCGCAAAACTAAATAGAGCATACACATAACCACGTCGTAGGGCAGGAACGTCTGTTTAACCAAATACAATATATCCCGACAATACTTTCATGCGAAAAGACAGATAAAAATATAATGACTCTAATATATTTCGTATAGATTACTACGACAGTTACAGTAGGGCCCACAGCCAGCCCGGGCCCCACTATGGACGCATCGGTAAATCACTTTTAGAAGTTTTTAAGGCCGCTTTTAAGCAGTTTTTAAACGTTCCTCTCTCACCCGTTCGTAAAATCTGGGGGTGGAAAAATTCATCGTCCTAAACGTGTTAAAAACCGGTCTTAAAAACGTCTGAAAAACGAATTACGAACAGGTGTGTTCGTAGTGGGGCTTGTATAAGGAGCAGCTGCAAGCGGAAAAGTCTGATTTCGATTTATGGTTCTCCCGCGCAAAACGTCAACAAATGCACCACTGCAGCACCACTGACTAGTCTCTACCCGGTCGCTTTAAGCGGAATAGTATCTCTTTGCTCTCCGTCGCCGCATCATCAGCATCCATCACACAGAGATAGTAGGCTACAACAGAATGGAAAGCTTTCAAAGGCGTTTTTCCGCGACAATCCCAGATTATAATCCTGGATAGCTGATTCATCAGAGAAACAGCGAATCGACAAACCCAGACTGGACAAACGACGACCCGGCGATCTTGCTCCGTTGCAAGATTCTCGAATCGACAATCCAAGCACGAATCCGGATTGTCAGATTGTCACAGAAAACCGATTTTTCACAATCTGGATTGTAAGAGTGAACGTATTTTGGAGAATCCGGATTGTGAATGGTCAATTTGGATTGTCACGGGAAAACGCCTCAACTCTCATCTCATCTTCAGGGAGGTTGGCACCTTTTTCTACTAAAGAAATCTAATTAAAACAACATCGACGGTGTTTTTCCAAAAAGTTACAAGCGACATTTTCCAAATTTTACAAGAAAAGCGAAAATCCTTTCACCTTTAGGGCAGGAAGGGCCTACAAGTTCCAGAAGCAAAATTCTCCGGGTCGACTGCTCCGATTTGGCTAACATTTCTACCAGACATGCAAGACACAGTTGCGGCTAGGGCACAATTTCGAGGAAAATGTTGCCTATGACCTTTTCGAAAAATACCGTCGATAGTGAACCGCTGATGATGGTGATGCTCATCGAGGGACTAATAGAAACTAAACCGCATGGTGGCTATGAACTGGACTATGGAGAACACTTACCAGAACGGGTGCAAAAAGACGCCCTCAGTAATCTGAATAGACTTTGGCGCTTTGCCGAAGAATCGATTGAAGCTCCTTCTTCTTGGAACGATAACCATTGTATCGTTAACCAGCACTCCTACCCCGTCAAATACCCACTGTGTGCATGTAGCGGGTGCATGTAACGGTTCCACTAATTCGACTAGACTTAATGCGTTTTCCCAAGTCTAGGTTAACTTCGACCGGGCCATGATATCCATTATCAATGATCAGTTCTAGCCTGTCGATGTAGTGATCCGGTAGGCCGTTTTGGATTGCACCTTTAATTATGACTTCCTTGTAGATTGGGGAGGGGCGCCTGTCAAGTTCCAGAGGACGGATTAACTCATAGCAGCGGCAGAATACAAGCTCACCCGTGGTCGTTTTTACTCCAACCTCGATGGGCCGGTAGATCCCACTGTGGACGCTTTCCTGCCTACAAAAGATACCACTGTCTGTAATGTCAAGAATTTACAAGATCCGAAACTTAACGTTTAACCGGACAGAGCTGAGATAGGATAGTCTAGTTACCCATCACCTATTCACCTAAATAGGCGGGAGGATCCGATGGAAATGCGTTACTTCGTTGCTCCGCTATGCATATAATCGATTTTCATCGAATGAACTTTTTCTTTCGGATTTGTGGTGCTCAATGCTTGAAATAGTGAACAATTACAACGGTAAAAGATTGCCGGAAAATAAATCTTTCTTTGGGTCACACACATTGTGTGTGACCCTATAGACCCTTTTCTTTAGAAGTGACCTTACAACCTGGAACTGAATATCTCCTGAGCTTCACTTCTTTAGCCACTGAAATTAACACTTTTGATGAAATTCGAATTCTGCGCGCTGGGATGAACTTTGTCTTGTCGTGCCAGCAGCGCATATTCTGAACCTAAAGAACCCCAAGATAAAAATTAAATAAAAATCCCTTAGCAGAGTCAAAATTATTCGGCGCAGTCAAATCCCAGATGTAAAAATAGGCTGGATTTTCAGTTAAATTTTAAGCACTTTACGCGTTTCTAAATGCGAACAAGCTGTGTATAGTCGCGCACTCGTCATTACCCGCTACAGCAATATACGACAAAATGCAAACAGTGTATCTGGTTTTGCTCATATTTAAGAGTTGAATTTAAATGGATTCGCTATGCTTTCGCTCGGGAACGACTCGATCAAAACGACTGGATCAAAAGGAATGTCAGTACGGTATGTTTCAACTTGAACTTAGTGTGAAAATCCAAAATGACCAGGCAAAGCTTGTCGGCTTGATAAACTGAATGATCGTTAACATGCCAAAGAGGTTGTTCGATAAGTTCTAATCCACATACCTATCCAAATGCTCAAGGTTATCAATACTGATTTCCCAGACAACTCCCCAGACGTCCATGTCCACATCCTCAACTAAGGTGGCCACTGCTCCCTTCCATCTTGCGCTTTGGTAGTTGAAGTCAAGCCGATAACCCTAAATTGCATAACATACTTTAATGTTTTGTGGTGGTGGTGGGGGGGCAGACTATGTTCCTGCAGAACTGTCGTGTTCTCGTAGTCTCCTCGGAACCATATGCTGACGTAAGTAATTCTCGGCTTCTCCGTGCAACAATGCTCTGCTTTCCGCGAACTCCTACACTCTTCCGTTCGCGTACCGTCCATATTTTACCAATATGTTGCTGTGCATTAACATGCAGGAGATAGCAACCACTCAAGTTCAAGGAACGCAATCGAAAATATTTGCATCCGAGTCAGTCTTTTCTCCTTGGCCATACCAGCCCACAGGGGTCTCGCCACTTTATATTCTTCAATAAAGCAATCTTCTTCCGCCTTGGACACACGATCAGGGTCGGGTGCTCCCGGACTGGAATTCCTGCCCGGATTTTCGTCACCATCATCACTTCCATATGAAAAATTTGAAATATTTTCAACTTCATGATGACAGTGACGAAAAACCGGCTGGGTAATCCTGATCGTGTGTTCGCACTTTTAGTAATTTTCTCTCTGGAACGGCGCTGAAGGGTACATGCACTGTCAGAAGTTTCATAACATATAACACAAGGATGCGCGGTTCTTATCAGATAACACTTAGAATGTTAGCTGTTATGATTTCAAACGTTACGCATTAAAACTTTATGCATACGAGAAGAGCCCTAACACTGCCGAAAAAACTTCTACTGACTGACATTATGATATCGGCAGAATCAGCAGATGCTTTTGAACTCCTCCTGACAATGCTTGTTATGAATAACGTTTAATGCATAAAGTTTTCAAAATCATTAACAGATAACATCCCAAGTGTTATCTGTTGAAACTGCGTATCCTGTGTTGTAAAACTTTTGACAGTGTGGCGGGATGTCCAGTTCTTCCGGCATCCAGGCCGGACATGGAGACCTAGGGCCCTAGGAAGTCAGGGACCTCTTTTTGGTGATTTAGCAAAAAATAAAATTTTATTTTTCCTTTTTTTTTAACGTACTTTGACTTTAAAAATAGACTGGCATGCAACTTAAAAATGAAACAAATTTTTAGACTTTCTAATTTTCAAATTTATCAATTCGGCCCCTGGCCGAGGTTGGGCCACTGCCTCAACCTCGAAGTTCGCCACCGCCTGTAGCCTACTAAAAAGGATCAGATCAATTTAAATCTTTCCAAAGCAGTGCGCTTCTTTTTGTCGTAGCTGCGCGTCGTCTGGTGTAAACCAGAAATTTTCTAAGGGAGAACGAGATCGCCGACAAATATTATTAGCTGAATGCCCATAACACGTCCGTGATATGGCCTATTACTTATGTAGGCTACTGACCTTTTGATTGACCTTTTAAAAATACAGAAGCTGCACGCTTTATTCTCTGTATCAAAAACTCGTGCAGCAATACCGAGAAAAGACCAAATGTCACTATTTTATCAGTTGCGGTTGTCCGCGAAAGCATGCCTTAGGTCTCCAATTTCTTTCTGGTTTGTGTTCTACCTCTCTTAGAAGTGCGGATTCTCCGGCATAAATGTCTTTTGAATATTTGTAAAGGAACCTCGAAGAACACCAACCATGAGCGTTGAATTAAAAGGTACTGTTTCTTTGAGTTTTTTTTGTGCTGAGGAATGTCCTCGACTTCTCTAACTGATTATGTGTAATATTTACTAAAGTAAAATGTAAAGTTATGTATCAAGTATAAAACTAAGCTGCCATGCAATGCCTTGCCGCCAAAAGCTACCATGACCCGGCACCTGCTGTACACCCTTTCCCGGCACCAACCGAAATAGGCGGTGCCGGCACCGGCGCCGACAATAGCCTACATTGGGCGATTCATCTTTCAAACGCTCCCAAAATGGTTATTTTGATGTTTTAACACGTGACAACCGGTGCCGACAGGTTTCAGCCGGTGCCGGCACCGACCGGGCATCGCGGCACCGGGCACTTGCTGTACACGAAAATCGAGAGTGGGCAACCCCTCGACCATGACTGTCCGAAAGTTGCCTTTTCCGTTTTCGTCCAGGCAAATCCGAACAGTGAAACCGCGCCAAAAACGCGCGGAAGACCGGGGTTCGATCCCCGGTCCGAGAATCCGGAAGGATGTCACATATGCAAACACAACTGAGAGAAAATATAAACGTGAAAATTTCATACTTTCAAGCAGTTATTAGGGATAAATCATATTACAATTATTCCCGTGATTTTTTTTATAGTGTCAAGCAGTTATTAGGGAGTAACAAGCTTATGGAGTCTAGCGAAACCTGGAAGTCTCCAAGACCCGTATCTCTAGATCAAGAAGTCCAAATATATTCCATTTTGGGTATCCCATCGATGCATTTGGTCTTGTTTATCAGGCTACAAACTAACCCAGCATTGACCGACTAAAACTTCTTCTAAGCCATGATGTTCAACACACAAGTGGCTGATGACTTTAGCTGGTAATAGCTGGACCTTAAATATGGTTTGGAATGTCAGGAACTTACTGCCTCCTCTAACTACAAACTATAAGAGACAAAAATCACTTGCAACCTTTACGACATCAAAACAGGAGATGGCAACTTAAGCGATATCACACACGACGAGCAACTAACCTTCAGAACGCCAACAGCTTTCACAACTGCAGTTGGACTGTTGATGTGGATCCTTTCGCGCAATAGATTACTGCCATAAGCGAAGTATAGGAAAGTGTTCTTGCACAGGACCATTCTTCCTCTTAAAAAATAAAAAGCAAATCAGGAGCCCCATAAACAGTGATTGTTCATCTATCCTATGTAACAGCCTCCGCAGCAAATCTATCCTGAAAGCATGGCCATGGCGCGCCGAAATTTTTTCAGCTGTGCGCCGCCGGTTGGCGCAGTGTTCAGGATTTGTTAAGTAAAACTTCGAATTTTGGGCCCATAATCTGAAGCATTTTCATGCCTGAATTTGCTGCATATGCCAATGATTAGTATAAAAATATTAGTTCGGCTGACCGGCCAGGTAGCCTATCAAATACAATTTCATCATCTCGCTGCGGAGTCTCTGCATTTTTGCTTTTACTAGGGACTAGTGATTCACTTCCCCTTTTCTCAAGGGTCCCCATACGGATGGCGGTTGCTCAGGTTACAATTCCTAAAAATTAACCCCTTTCGGATTTAGTGTGGATTCGATTTGGGGAGTTGCTGGTGTTGTTGGTTTAAAAAAAAAACAGGTTTTAGGAATGGTTAAAATTGATTTCCAAGATTATTTTTTCTCTTTTAGTAAACCGTGCAATTGTAGAATTAAGTAAGCAAATCAAACAAAAGAAAAGTGAAAATAAAGTGGATAAGTTTGTTTTGTTACCTACCTAGACAAATTTAGCCACAAACAAATAAATCAGCAAATTTTCGAACAAAATCAACAGGGATACTTTCCATAGGTTCTCATTGTTCTGAAATTGACTCCCTCTATTCTTTTGGCTCCCTTCAACTCCCCAAGGAGTCTCCAGGGAATTGCAAGAGTACTCAGACATTAGGCAATTTAAAAATTAGGTTGTTGTTGTCTTTAGTTTGTAGTTAAAACAGGAGACGACCCCCCCCCCGCCTCTGCCGGTGATGTGATCCTGAAATTAAGGTGTCAGTCTTTTTACGAGTCTTTTCTGGGCATATCAGGTTTCGTGGCCCAACTTGTCTGAAAATGCCTGAACTAGGAAAAGTTGGACAGAAACACAGACATTACGATCGCATCTCGTGGTACTTGAGCAAAACAATACAAGTGCCATACAAGTGTATCACGTAAACCGTCACCGGAAAACCTTACTAGTTACCAAATAACAGATACGAGACATACCAAGAATATGACCACAGCTTTCCAAATTACCACGTTCTGCACATCGTGCGTGGACATTATACTCAAATAAACAACAACTCATCACCTTTTCACTGTCAAATGACACAGTAACGAAAATGAAATGAGTTCCCTCCGAAAAAGAACGGCGGTGCTGTTTAAACAGCGTTAGCTATGGCGTGCCATTTGAAAATGGTGGGGGTGCGCCAACACTTTTTCAGCGGTGGCGCACCGATAGATGGCGTGGCTTTGGGGGGTCTATGCTCATTATTCCCAAGCTGCCACAAAGCCCATCAAATCACACGTCCCTTAGGGGTTTTCAGTTGTTTGTTGGATGGGCTGTTTTTTTTAGCCCAATGTGACTGGGCTCTACACTTTTCTGTATGGAACTGATTGATGATATGTCAGAAATCCAACCAACCCTCATTAGTTGCATTTTTGACTGAAGTTTAAAGTTACCTTCAAAATCAAAGGTCTCTATTTAAATACCGTTTTTGGTCACTGGTCACAGTTTCTTTGTCCTTCAAACTCTAGTTGCGTTTTTGCCTTGATCCAGTTAACCAACCTACAAGATTTCCCATTATAAGTCGTTTTCTTCCTTCAGTTAACCGACCTAAGTTCTTATAAGCGGTTTTTTTGCTCTGTTCGCTGGTCGGTTAACCGAACTGTGGACTGAGGCGGGAGGTCCATCCAACCGACCTACGCTCTTGGCACGGCGCGAAATTCAAAATTCTCATTGGAGAGATAGGCCAGGCCAGGGGCGTCCCATGGCGGGGTGAAGTTCATTTTTTTCTCCAGAAGTTCTGTGGAAAAAAATTCCGGTAAATTTTGACTGGTGCGGCGAAGCCGCGCCAGTCAAAATTTGTCAGATTCACCTCAACTTGGTAATTTTTATGGAATCTACCGGATTATTGCTCATGGAACCTACCGGAATTTTGCTCACGGAATCTACCAGAATTTTGCTCAGGGAATCTACCGGAATCTTGCTCAAGGAATCTACCAAAATCTTGCTCAAGGAATCTACCGGAATCTTGCTCAAGGAATCTACCGGAACTTGTCTCAGGGAATTTACTGGAGGTTGGATCAGCGGATCCACCGGATTTCGCCCCACGGAATCTAGACTTTTGGAATCTACCGGAATTTTGTTCAGGGAATCTACCGGAATTTTTGTCAGGGAATCTACCGAAATCTTTCTCAAGGAATCAATCGGGACTTGTCTCGGGGAATTTACTGGAGGCTGGATCACGGAATCTACCAGAATTTGGCTCAGGGAAATCTACCGGAATTTATCTTTCAATGTCAACCAGGGAATTTACTGGAGGCTGAATCAGGGGATCTACCGGATTTTACCCCACCGATTCTACTAGAATTTTGGAATCTACCAGAATTGAGCAAGGGAATCTACCGAAATCTTTCTCAAGGAATCAATCGGGACTTATCTCGGGGAATTGACTAGAGGAAGAATTTAGGGAATCTACCGTGATTTCCGGTATTCTCTTAAGTTTAAGCTTTCAAGAATTAAGCAACCTACTGAAATTTCCATCATTTCCAACTACAAATACTGTTCCAGGAATAATATCATGGTACCGTTTACTCCGGTTTGGACAGCTTTCTCGGCTCCTTTCCGTTGATAAGCCGAGAAGAGTTAAAAAACGAGTTAGCTTTGTTCCGACATGATCTCAAAGTCGCCAGGAGAGCCTCGAAAAAAAAAAAAGTTTAAAGATATATCTTTATAGTTTCTTTCGTGAATTGAAAGATGTCTTACCACTAGTATGGAAAGCGTTCAAGCTGGTCAGGACAGTCCCTGTTACCTAAGCAAAAGGGGAAAGACTTTTAGCAAGACGAAGTTGGTTGAGACCAATTTGGGTTCAACAATGGTTGACTAGCGTCTGTTACTAATCGCATGTGAAACCGATCTAGTTGACGAATGTGAAATTGGATGTGTTGCAAACAAATGGAAAACGCTTAAAACGCGAGGAATAAATGTGTAGGGTGGGTTGAAGGTCGAAGACTTTTTAGTTTAACTGACAATCTTAAACTTTAACCGAATAGGCTGAGGTCCAACAGTCTAGTAACATATCACCAATTCACTGAAATATACCTGAAAACCCGATAGAAATCCGTTACTTCGTTTCTCCGTTATCCAGGGATAATCGATTTAATGGAATGAACTGATTCTTTCGGATTTGTGGTACCTCTATGTGCCTGTCCCTCTACGCTTGAAATATTGACCAACTAGAAATGTAAGCCATTGGCGAAAAGTAAAATAAATATAACAGATTCATTGCTAGACACGGGGGCGTCCCGAGGAGGGGTGCTGCACCCCCCCCCCCCAGAAGGCTTGCGGGAAAAAATTCCGGTAAATTTTGACTGGTGCGGCGAAGCCGCGCCAGTCAAATTTTTTAAAACTCACCTGAACTTGATTTTTAGGGAATCTACCGGATCATTGCTCGGGGAACCTACCGGAATTTTGCTCGGGGAATCTACCGGAATCTTGCTGAAGGAATCTACCGGAACTTGTCTCAGAGGATCTACCGGATTTCGATCCACGGAATCTAGTAGAATCTTTGAATCTACCAGATCATTGCTCAGGGAACCTACCGGAATTTTGCTCACGGAATCTACCGGAATCTTGCTCGAGGAATCTACCGGAACTTGTCTCAGGGAATATACGGGAGGTTGGATCAGGGGATCTACCGGATCTTGAGCCACATAGAATTTTTGAATCTACTGGATCATTGCTCACGGAACCTACCGGAATTTTGCTCAGGGAATCTAATGAAATCTTGCTCAAGGAATCTACCGGAACTTGCCCCAGGGAATTTACTGGAGGCTGATCTACCGGACTTTGACCCATGGAATCTACTAAAAATTTTGAATCTACCGGAATTTTGCTCAGGGAATCTACCGAAATCTTGTTCAAGGAATCTATCGGACTTTGGCTGAGGGAATATACTGGAGGCTGGATCAGGGAATCTACCGGACTTTGCTCCAGGGAATCTACCCGAATGTGACTCAGGGAATCTACCGGAATTTCGCTGCTTACCGGATAAGTATAGATCATCCTTGCCAGGATGACCCCGGCACACAACTTACCAGACTGATTCTTGCAAACAGACAATACAGGCAATACAGCGTACCGGAATATTCATCTGGTGATTCCAGTAATCTCCTAAGTTTGTGTAGCTGTCATGAATTATGCAACCTACTGAAATTTTCATCATTTCCGACTACAAATACTAATTCTAGGAATAATATCACGATAACGTCTACTCCAGTTTCTAAAGCTTTCTCGATTCCTTTCCGGTGATAAGCCGAGACTATAAACGAGTTAGCCATGTTCCGACAGATCTCGAAAATCGCCAGAGCGTCGAAACAAACCAAAATTGAAGATATATTCGAAGTCTTTCGTGAGTTGAACGATGTCTTACCACTAAAATGGAAACCGCTCATGCTGGCAAAGGCAATTCCTGTTTCCTCAGGAAAAGGAGACATACTTTTTAGCAAACTGTTAAGACCACTTTGCGTTCAGCGATGGCTGACCAGCGTCTGTTACTAATCGAGCGTGAAACTGATCTAGTTGACGAATATGAAACTGGATGTGTTACAAACGGAAACCGCTTAAAACGCGACGAATAAATGTGTAGGGTGGGTTGAAGGTCGAAGACTTTTATTTTTAACTGACAATCTTAATGTTTAACCGAATATGTAACATATCACTTATTCACTTAAATATTCCTGAAAACCTTACTTCGTTTCTCTTTATCCAGGGATAATCGATTTCGTAGAATGAACCTACTCTTCCAGATTTGTGGTAGCCTATCTCTATGTGCTTGTCCCACTACGCTTAAAGTATTTACCAACTAGAAATGAAACCCATTGCCAAGAATCAGATGAATAATATTAAATAATATAGATAAATCATTTTCCTACACGCGCTCCGATGTTGCATCTTTGGCCCCGAAAACACAGGATTTTGTTCAAATTCTCCGCGAATGAGCCCCGGGTGGAAAAATAAAAATCTCTCGTGTGTCAAAATATTTCGGTGTAGGCTATTCAGGTATCAGACTTAACAAGACCAAAGGTTTGGGATCCCAAAAATTTAATATTTGATCCAGACAATCGGGTCTTGTCTTCGCCAGATCCAGTCTTTGCCAGGCTAATCATCTGAGAAAACCATGTTCAGATATACCTCTGTAAGCCATATCTATTTTGACAACACTGATCGAAACTTCCTACTTTACTTCTGTCAAATTTCCGGTTTTAGCCGAATTCCGGGGGAAGAAGTTGTCCGGGTAGAAAATGTGTTCTTCTTATCCCTAAATCAAACATCTAATCAACTTCCAATAAAACTGTTACTTTTAACAGACTTTCCGGTTTTGGCCGGATTCCGGGCGAACTACTTGTCCAGCAATGGTTTTCACCATCGTGTTCAGCATGTTTTTTTACCCCTAAATCGAACCTCTAATCAACTTCAAATAAAACTTTCACTTTTAACAAACTTTCCGGTTTTGGCCAGATTCCGGCCGAACTACTTGTCCGGCGAGAAAATGGTTTTCACAATCGTGTTCAGCATGTCATCTTACCTTTAATCGAACATCTAATCAACTTCAAATAAAACTTTTACTTTAACAAACTTTTCGGTTTTGGCCGGATTCTGGGCGAACTACTCGTCCGGTGAGAAAATGGTTTTCACCATCGTGTTCAGCATGTCTTCTTACCCCATAATCGACTATCACATTAGCTGTTTAAAAATATTTTTGTTTGCCCCTTTATTTAAACCCCCTCCCCCACCCCCAAATATAGGGCTACAGAGCCCATCTTCGAACTTGACCTGTACTTTGACCTAAAGAGTCCTCATGCCAAGTTTGATCAAAATATCTCAACCCCTACGAGAGTTATCGTGCTGACAGACGGACAACTTTACGAAGTCATAGGTAGGCTATCCCTCAACTTACGTTTTGGGATCCCAAGAAGTAGTTGCTTTTTCAGTTAAACTTTAACGAACCTATTTTTTGTCAAGTCAGAACACACCAATATTCTGGAGGTTCATTACGGAGAAGTTCCAGTAAAACCTCGAAAAATTCCAGTAAAACTTTGAAAAATTCCGGTAAAATTCTGGTGCCGTGGAATGCTCATTCTAGGGACAGTTTTTCATGTTTTTTTCGAATAACTTCAGCTCTGAAAGTCGCAGAAACTTCAAATTTGGCTCAAACGTGGGTCTTAGCTAGTTGAACAAGTTTGCCAAGTTTCAGATTTTTCCTGTAGTCAGTTTTTTTTTTATTTTTTTTTTAGAGGGTGTCCCTTGTTTGGCAGCGGGTTCCTATCTAGGGACGGTGACCTTTAATGCACTTTTGAACCTTGTTGGGAAGCCTAAATCGATCAGGGGACAGTACCAATGTTTTAAAAAATGCTTTATTCAGCTATTGGTAAAAAAAAAGTTGTAAAAAGTGTAAAAATGGCTCAGATATCAACGTTTTCACTACTTTACGAGGTAAAAAATCACTTGAAACTTACAATTAAAGACACTTGCACGCAATTGACTTCAGGTAAATGACCAGATTATTCATGGCTTAAGACTTGACTAAAAGACCATCAAGGTCCGAGAACTTCACTGCCCCCCTGTGGTTAATCTCAGGGGGGGCCAAGATCTTCTTGACTTGGCTCGGAGCGAACATTGCTCTGTCCTCTTTTGGCGGAAAACTGTAGTAGGATTCACTGGTTTTTCGCACAAATTCAGCACTATAAAGCTTCCCATCATTGTGGATCGAATCTACTCTCCCAATGTAAAGAATCTCCTTTGACCTTGGTCTGTCGTCCTTGAAGTCAACGACAACCCAAGTTCCAACTTTGATTCGATCTAGCTCTCCCTGGCTGTGCTTGGACTTTGGTGTTTTCAACTTGTTGGCACTGACTTTGGTATCGCTATGGAGTGAATCAAATTCTGATCCATCAACTGGCACATCAATGTCTATCAATGTCAGTATGGATGTGCTCGCTTCTACTGCGTTCCTCATGATGCGCTTAGTTTGTGGCAATACGATGCTTGTTCCTGCAACACTTTTTTGACTGAAATCATCATCTTCGTCTAGGTCCCACGAAAGTTCACTACTGTCGTCATAAACCGGAGTAGCTAAATGACTGGATTCTGAATCTGAATCAGAATACCGGGTCTGTGCTACACGTTTTCGCGAAGCCCACACAGGCATTTCTTTGGTCTTTGTCACTAGCTTAACCTTAGCAGCCGGCTTTCTAGTCTTTTTCCGTTTGTCTTTGTTTGTCTCTGGTATCGGCGGTGACAAACTGGGTGGAAGCTGATTGGTATCATCTGATTCTTCATTTTGCAGGTCAAAGCCTCGGACACTTTTGCCTGCTGGTACTTGCACTTTCTTTTTTCTCCTGGGTTTCTGGGACCCGTTGTTGTTCTCTTCACCAGTATCTGCCCGTCCGAATCTAACTTCTTGAAAGTACATGATCAGGCTACTGTCCAATGTAGTACAGCTACTGGCTCTGCTACTGTCAAGGCTACTTGCATCAAGTCTGCTATTGGAGCCTGTTCTGCGAACGTCTTCTTGGACTGTGTCTGCTGCAGGAGTAGTCTCAGAACGGTTCTGCTGCATCGGGTCACTTGGTGGAACAGTCTGCTCTTCAGGATTGGCAGCCGTGTTTGGCAGGCGGGAAAGCACTTTTTCTCTATTCAGAGGAAACAGCCCACATTTCTCAAAGCCACTCTTGAGATTTTCTGCTCCACGTTCTTTGATGGCTTCAAGAAGTGTCTTGAGTAGCTTGGGAAATTCGCACTTATCAACAGCACTCTTCTTGCGGCCTGGTCCCATCTTCCAGTTGTGCAATATTTCGCGCCACTTCTTTTTCAGGGGAGCAAAAAAAGCTACATCCAGTGGTTGTAGTAAGTGGGTGGCATTTGGCGGAAAGAACTTGAACTCTATACCGCAACGTTCACACTGTGCGATTACTTCTGCTGACATGTGTGAGGACAGGTTATCTCCAATGAGTATCTTTCGCCCTTCTAATCTGCGGAAATAGGGTAAGGCAGTTTTCAAAAACCAGTCTTCGAATGTGGGTCCATCAAACCATCCGGATTTCGTTCGGTTATATCTAGCACCTGGTGGCCCACCTACCGTCCACGAGTCGTATACGTTTACAGCCTTAAAACAGACATACACTGGTAGCATGGTACCATTAGCTGCCCCTGCCATCATGATAGAAACGCTAGATTTCGTTGAATTCAGTACCACCTCTGGGTATTTGGTCCCTCTTTTGACAATCACTTTTTTCTTCATGGGATCGTCAGTCAGGTTTGTTTCATCGTAGTTAACGATATTGGCGGGTGGAACACCCTCAATATCCTTCTCGTATTCGTCAAAAAAGTCATTGACGATTTGAGGAGAAATAGCAGCACGGTTTCTCTTTATGTTTGATGCCATTCTTACAGAAAGTTCATCCTTGTGGCGTTTTAAGAAATTTTTCGCCCACCTTGTTCCTGGAATATTGTCTTTGAACCTTTCCGAAGTATGCCCTATCCGGTCTAGATGGTACTTAATAAAGCATCGCAGGTCGAACGTTGTCATGGGGTATCCCCATTGACCACACAGTTTGATCTTTTGCACAAGTTCAAGTTCATCGATCTCGCCAATGACTGGGGGCCGACCCATTTTGCCAACTTCACAGTTTTTTTCTCGACCCTTTCTGTGTCGAAATATCACACTTTTGGCAATTCCGAACCGCTGCGCCGCCTCACGGTATGAAGCACCATCGTTCACAGCCTTTAGGGCATCGGCCAGCTTTCCCTTATCGACTTGCTTCCTTTTTTTGCACATTTTCTTTGCTGTCCCTAGTTAGGGCACTTCAGAACCTGAAAAGATCCAAAATTAGAAAAAAATTCATAAAAAAAAAAATAATGAAGACACTGACCTGAAAATTGCAGTCAATGCTCATCGATAACAGGTCTTCAAACCAAAATATCATTCTTGCTTGTGGGAGGCATGGGTTCCTGAAGCCAGACCAAGATTTTTGTCCCTGAAAAAAAAATGTTTTTCAGCACTTCAGCAAAAAAAAATCCTCAAGGAAAAGTTTGAGAGTTATCTGAAAGATGAAAACATCCTTGGATTCAGCGTTTTATAAACTATCCAAAACTGCAATGAATATTGATTTAAGTCACTTACCTTATTTTCAGCAGAGCTTTTAAAAACTTTTCCATAGTTTTTGTCCCTTGTTTGGCAGTGTTCCTTGTTAGAGCGTTTGACGGCACCCCCCCTATCAGGAAGGTGTCGGGACGCCCCTGGCTAGACACATCCTAAAGTGAGTTTTCCTACCGCGTAATATATCCGATGTCGCATCTTTAGCCCTAAAAATGGAGGATGCTGTGCAAATTCAGATTCTCCGAGTCTGGATGCATTTTGGTTTGTCGTACAAGCTGCGCACATTCTAAACGTTATTACCAGAGCATCGGGTGGAAAAATACAAAATCCCTCAGATGTTTCAAAATATTTCAGTATCCAAATATCAGATTTTAAAATAAGCTACCTCTTCTTGACTGACGGGCCGGGCCTATTTTTGTATTGCTTCTAACACGTAAGTCAGAGCACAACAGTATTCTAAAGTTTCTGCAGAGATGGTCACTACGGAAAATTTCCGGTAAAACCTCGAAAAATTCCAGTAAAACTTCCAAAAATTCCGTGAAGCTGCACCCCCCCTATCAGGAAGGTATTCGGGCCGGCGACGGGAAGATGCCATTTTTTCTTATAAGTCAAGCCGTTTTTTAGAGCTCAGTCGAACCAACCGGCAAGACTAAAAAACAGTCAATAGTGGCAAATAGGTAGGTTAACTGACCTAAGGAGAAAAGGCAAAAAACGCAACTTCTGACTGTTGAACTTCGTAAGCTAGCAAGTTCAAAGTTTACTTGAACTTGAATCGTTGAAGAAATGTCGACTGGGCAAGGATTGCCGGAGTCGTAAAAACACTAATTATGCAAATGTTGAACTTTGACAGCATTCGAAAATGGAAATTAAGCAACGGGCTAAGCCAACGGCGAATAAAACTTTGATAAAAAATGCAACTACAGTATTGCCATTGTACCCGTGTGATTGTAGGCTACCAGGTCAGTGCAAAGCAATAGACATATATCTAGAGTCTGGTAAATTACAAGACACTTACTTTGCTTCGTTCTCGAATGGAAGTACCTTCCAGATCAGATCCACACAACTGTCCAACCAAATCTATCTTTTTCAACCTTGTGCTTTTTAATTTATAATTTCGGCCACAAATCATAAAGTTACTAAACACCTCGCCGTTGCACTGTTTGAATCACCAGTTGATGATCGTTTAGGTGTCGGTCTCATCAAGAGTTATTTTTAATGAAGCTTTTAACCTTCTGGTCTATATTATGTGCACTCTCTGACTTTCGAAGCTTGTAGCAGTTTCCAAAAATATAGTCTTGTTCAAGCCAAACGCTTCCAGGTATTTTTGAACCTGCCTTAAGAGCTGAGAGGGGATGATCCGCCCCCATTCTAACTTTAATCTTGCTGGTGAAATTTCCCCATATGCTCGTTTTGAAGAAGACCATTCAGGTAAGACACAAACTGACAGAATAAGCAAACTAGCCCAGAACTAGCCTACACGTGTCCCAAAAATATTACCAAAGTGAGGCATCACTTTTTTCTGTGACTAGAGTAGAGGTGTTTTTCTGTGAGTGTGACACAGCTGTGGGCCACACACTTTAGAGCGATTTTCGCAGAAACACAATTGTATGCCACACAGTCGAGCCACAAGTTGAAACTTGCGGAAATGCTGTTTTGTCTATTTTTTGGGCGTTAAATTCAAATGTCTGAATATAGAAATAAAAATCATGTAAAAATCTCAATAAATAAATTCCAGGCTTTTGTCCTTACCATCCAGTGCAAAACAGGATATTAAGTTTTTTTCCACATACTTGAAAAAGTTTTTAATTTTGTTGTTTTGACATTATTTTGCTGCCAAATTTGAATTTTCTGCCAAATTCGAGCCAGAAAATCGACAATCACCTTGGCAGTTGTTAGTCGTTTTTTAGCCATAAAGCGAGCCACGAAAATCTTGTTGGTTGCAGAAACACACTTGTGGGCCGCACAAAAGGCCGCAGAAACACTATTTTCCAGTCACAATTGACACACAAACTGTTTGTGGGAGCATGGAAAAATGCCTTAGGTATGCAGATTCTATTCAGTAGACTATTGACTATGCTTATTCTGTGTGTGCTTGCACTATAGTCTCGGCTGAATCTAGATAGTATGGAGTAGAGTTATGCTTCCTTGAGTGATCTATGCTATGGGAATGAGAGACCTTTTCAAGAGATGGGAGTAATGTAACACCTGGAGTAGGCCATAATAGAGGTATTTTTATTTGAACAGTTTCTTAAATGTGAATCATGCAGTTTTGCTAAATGGTATAATGAAAATCCCAAATACCTATTCAGGTGTTTTCAGAGGCCCTTAACTACCTACTTTCACCCTACCTTGGCTAACTGGTAGCAGACTGGTAGTTAACTTGTCAAAGCAAGTGCATGAAAATGGCAAAGTTCAAATTCAAATTTTTTTCAAATAAGCATACCTCTACTGTAACCTAAATAAAAAGCCTGATATCATAGTAAAGAGACATGCTAAATCTGTTTATGAATTTTTTTTTTCTTGACGGACAAGTCGTTAGTATGGAATCTGGCTGGAACTGGAAAACTGGTAAAATTGAAAGTTTTATCTGGAATTGATATAGGAGTAAGGAGAGTAAGGGAGACATGCTGAATTTGTTTGAACTTCATTTTTTTTGCCGGGCAGTTCACCTGGAATCCAGCCAAAACTCGAAATTTGGAATTTTTTCCTGAGGTTGAGTAGGCAAAAGGTTCGATTATGGGGTAAGTATATGTGCTGAATCCATATCTGAAGTTCACTTTCTCACTGGACAAGCAATTCGCCCGGGATCCTGCAATAACCGGGAATTTGGTTTAACGGAAGTTTAATTCTCAAGTTTATTAGAGCTTTGGTTTGGGGTTAAGAACACTTGCTGAATCCATATCTGTTCGTAGTTTCCTCAGCGTATCAGTCTTTTTGCCATAGTTAGGGAGAAGGAGAGACTAAAAATACAGGGACATAAAAAGTCATCAGGACCACTTGGGGGAAGGTTGTTAAACTGTAGGCTATGTAGGCCAAGTAAGTCAGGAAACACTTTGTTATCACCTTGGATAGACAGTCTGGTTAGAATTGTTGGAGGAAGTTTCCAAATGAAACTAATGATCAGATATTCTTTTGGGTGAAAGTATCACCTAATGGATCTCGGTGTGGGGCCTACGTGTTCGAGATATGTGACATGCCCCCCCAAATGCCATTAAAAATTCCAGTATCTTATCAGCCTGTCTGAAGTTGCAACGAAATAATCAGGTAAAATAATTTTCTGATGGGTCCCAGCTAGATCGGATTTTTTTTTTTTTTTTTTTTTTAATTGCCCTTTACATCTTCAAATTGTCGTGACAAAGACCAAAGGGCGTAACTGCATTTTTCAAATTTCTCAGGAGATCAAAAACTGACCTGAGGAAGCAGTCCAGCCTTGCTGTTCCGCAGGTCGGCTGTCGCCTATACCATCTCTGGTTAGACACACCCTAAATAATGTAACAACAAAATTGTTTAGTTGTTTTAGATCCTCATCTCAGCGTTACCCATGCGAGAGTTACGCATGCCAGAAAATTCATATGTTACCAAAGTTCAGGCCAAATTCTTTCATATTGATATACAGCGACAATAAACGAATAGCCTTCCTTAAATCTATGATCAACCTCATTAAAGAACAACACAAAGATTGGAACGAATACTGGACCGACCGCGATATCCCCGGGGAAAGAAGCAGCTCTCCGTAGATTAAGAAACAGGGCCAAGAAGATGGGTCAATCAAATAGATGTGAAGCCTACGTGCGAGAGAAGAACCTGGCTGACAATTTCAAAGACGAAAGCTAATCTGCTGAATGGTCAGTTTTAAAAGAGAGCCTGATGTCTCAGACCCCTTACCTGACACAAAAGAAAAACAGGATGAAGGCAAACAGATCGTCCGCAGAAAAACATTACTGAGTTATTGCAGAAGCCCTATTGGGACTGTCAGTCCAACTGCCACCACTACAGTAATCAGATTATTCCTTATTGCTTCCCGTAGTATAGCAATAGGCTAGAAGCTATGAGCACTGGTGGTCATAAGTTGGGGCACTATGCCCTGCAGCAAGGGCATGGTATCGTCATAAAAATCAGTTGAACTGAAAATCTGAAATGGAAATTTGCTTTTCAAAGAGATTTTTATGGGGGACCATGCCCTTGCTGCAGGGCATGGTGCCCCAACATCCGAACACCATGCCCATATTTTGGGGCATACCCTTTGCCCAGACGTTGAGGCACCAAGCCCAAACATTTGGGATTTGTGTATGATCTTGACTACATCTTCAAAAAGTCGTTGGAATCTGGTCTTCTGCCCAACAAGACTAAAGGTTTTAATGGGATCCCGAACATGGGACCCCGAACTAGCTGGGACCCATCAGAAAATTATTCTACCTGATTATTTCGTTGCAACTTCAGACAGGCTAATATGATATTGGAATTTTTACTAAAATCTCCAGATGGCATTTCGGGGGCATGTCACATATCAGATAAAGATTGTTTATGGTTCTGTCACACATGTCTGGTTTCCCATTTAGACTGTGCCAAACTCTGGTCATTGTATGCTAAAGTCTGGGTACCATAGCTCAATGAATGCTGATGCTTTAAGTGAAACTCACAGAACACAAAAGTTTTAGTGAGTGGATCGGCGAGCCACAGCGTTTTGTATAACCTAACCGGCATTGACTATACCAAGTGCTGTGAACAATCAGTATTTAGTACAGCTTAGCCAATGTGGTTGCGGCAGTTAGAAGTTTCAGCACTAGTAAACATCATTGTTGTTTACTCCTGTATGTTTTTCCCTGCATTTGAAGGAAGATTACAGAATTTCTTTTCAGTCCCACTTTTTCTGATGTTGATAAATATGTTGTTTTTTTTTCATTTTAGAAAATGCAGAAAGCCTGGAAAATCCGAAGGAAGAAGAAGATGAACTACCTCTTTTTCTTGGAGATACAATAAAACCAAAGAGAGAGGTTGAGGCAAATACAGAGCTTGCTGTCATGGGAAACTATGATGGCCCGGATTTTCAAAAGGCTTGGCAGTTGAACTATCAAGAAGCAGCAATATATTTGGAGGTGAGTGTACCCGCATGAAAAGAAAAACAAAAACATTATGTAATGCTGACAGTTCATTGTCCAGCTTTAGCTGAGACAGACCTTGATGTTTTCTAATTTTCCAAGTTCGTATATACAGTTTACGAAACAACTTCACTTTTTTCGAAATCACTTCTTTACATGATCGGAGGCTGAAACTCTGCATGGAGTTTGGTGTCAAATCCCTGAATCACCCAATCCACAAAAATATTTTCTCTTCCGAAAAGGTGACGAAAAGGCTCCCCGCAAAGTAGCTACTGCGGTTGAAAAGTTGCAACCAATCAAATGCGCACACCAGAGGTTTGCAAAGAGTTTCGTTCCCTCTTTTCTAAGGTTGTACAACGAAGTGTAAACTGAGCTGCTTGTTAAATTTTTAACGATATTTATGACTGTTGTAACCCTATATAGGTCTATTATAATTTATTTGTATGCTCATAGGCTACTGACTATACCAAACAAATTTGGCGTGAGCCATGAAAGGTTTTTGGTCAATAAAAAGATTTATCTATCTATCTATCTATAAGTGCCGGTAAAAAAAAAAACAACTACCGTATCTAATGAATGAGTGAATACTTTTAGTTCAGCAAATTCCCGTATAAACAAAGGTACACCAGTATTAAAAAAATTCCGACTGTTCTCGCTGCAGGATTGCAAGGAGAGACTGCCAGAGAGGCAAGCAATGGAAAACTGGCAATGTAGCAAATTTCGTAAGCTTCAACTCCGAAGAAGTGAGACGTCAAAATAATGAACCGTGTGGCGAATTTCTTCAAATATGCAGCATCTCATTGAAACAAGTCGTAATCAGCCCTAATCAACAAAAAGGTCGAAAGGGACCGACGACAACGTTGGACCCAGTGGCTCTACATTTTTGGATCGGAACCAACTCAGAAGACATGCTGCAAGTTCAGCGTAATTTAAATAAACGCCTGGCTAGACTGTCATAACTTATATTAGCCTTGCTCAGACACTTGGTGGTAAGAGAAGTCACCACTAGTCACCAGTGCCAGAGCAAAAAAAAAATGGTAACAGTAAGTATCAATCAACTAGATACCTATAACAAGATCTGCCTTGCTGAACTTTCGGATTAGGACATTAGCTCTTTTGCATAGCCCCTTACCATCTCCTTAACATGCAACTCATCGCTCAGATTTGACTTAAAACTAAAACCTAGTTCTCGGAAATCAGCAGTATAACATAAAGTTCGACCTGATCAATACACTTATAAAGAGTAGACGAATGGACAGGATATTGGCAAACAGCGGCGACCAGCATTCATCTCAGACCGACACGCGGACGACGGGAGGGGTGGAAGAAATAAACGGTTCGTCTATAGTAAACATAATAGGGGATGTGGTATCCCTGAAGTGTTTATAGTGTCACCCAGATCTGAGGGAAATAATATAATATAAGAATATAATATTTATTTGTGACCCACTATACAGATTAAAGAGAGTGGAGTAATCAAAGAAAATAAATAAAGAGAGTACAACATATCACACACAACAACTGAAAAGCACTCATAACTGAAACGCACTCAAATGAAAAAACGAATGAGGTCGTGGTGCGCACCAAGCTGGAAACACGCTCAGCACCAAAATTGGTGTGCAGATTTTCCAGCGAACGTAAATTTTAGTAGCTTCGTAACGATCTACAATACAAGGCGTCTTGTTTCGGACCGATCTGGGTAGGTACAAAAGGAATTTGCAATAACGAAAATAATCAGCCCTCATTTTTGCTTAAAGTCAGTTTTTATGGCACTTGCCCTTCGGCCAAGTGCCATATAGCGATCGCAATTTCTGTCCGTCCGTCGGTCGGTCTGTCGGTCTGTACACGGTTTTGCTAGTTCGGGTACTTCCACATAAGCTAGGACGATGAAACTTGGCAGGCATATCAGGGACCCCAAATGATTAAGTTGGAAATAGTCACTTTCCCGATCCGAACATCATGGGGGGAGTGGAGTGAGGGGGAATCCGGAATATTTTGGAATTTATAACTTTCGAACGGATGATCGGATCTTAATGAAACTTGGTATTTGGAAAGAGCTCGTGCCCCAGACGGTCCGATTAAAATCTGAACCGGATCCGGTGACTCTGGGGGGAGCTGGAGGGGGGGGGGAAATCTTGGGAAACGCTTGGAGTGGAGGGATTGGGATGAAACTTGGTGGGAAGAATGAGCATGAGTCCTAGATAAGTCATAGACATAGCCGGACCGGATCCGGTCACTATGTGGGAGTTGGGGGGGGGGGTCCAGATTTCTAGTGATCCCGCGAGTTCGGTGCTTCCTAATGTGCTAGGACGATGAAAATTGGCAGGCATGTCAGGGACCCGAACAGATTGACTTGACAATAGTCGTTTCCCCGATCCGGCCATCCGGGGGGAGTGGATGGAGGGAGGGGAATCCGGAAAAATAAGGTATTTTTAACTTACGAACGGGTGATCGGATCTTAATGAAACTTGATATATAGAAGTACCTTGTGTCTCAGACCTCCCATTTTAAATCCAGACCGGATCCGGTGACATGGGGGGTAGTTGGGGGGGGGAACCGGAAATCTTGAAAATCGCTTCGAGTAGAGAGATCTGGATGAAAGTTGGTGGAAAGAACAAGCACAAGTCCTAGATACGGGATTGACATAACCGGACCGGATCCGCTCACTTTGGGGGAGTTAGGGGGGGGGGAATTCGGCTTTCTAGTGATCCCGCGAGTTCGGTGCTTCCTGATGTGCTAGGACGATGAAAATTGGCAGGCATGTCAGGGACCGGAACAGATTGACTTGATAATAGTCGTTTCCCCGATCCGACCATCCGGGGGGGCTGGAGGGAGGGGAATCCGGAAAAATGAGGTATTTTAACTTACGAACAGGTGATCGGATCTTAATGAAACTTGATATAAAGTAGGAACTCGTGTCTCAGACATCCCAGTTTAAATCCGGACCGGATCCGGTAACATTGGGAGAACTGGAGGGGGGAACCGGAAATCTTTGGAAACGCTTTGAGTAGAGAGATCGGGAGGAAAGTTGGTGGAAAAAACAAGCACAAGCCCTAGATACGTGATTGACATAACCGGACCGGATCCGTTCACAGTAGGGGGGGGTGGTGGGGGATCCAAATTTCTAGTGATCCCGCGAGTTCGGTACTTCCTGATGCGCTAATAAGACGATGAAACTTGGCAGGCGTGTATGGGACCCAAACAGGTTGACTTGAGAATAGTCGTTTCCCGGATCCGACCATCTGGGGGGTGGGGATGGAGAGAGAGGGAATCCGAAAAGTGAGGTATTTTAACTTGCGAACGGGTGATCGGATCTTGATGAAACTTGATATATAGAAAGACCTCGTGTCTCAGACGCCCCATTTTAAATCCGAACCGGATCCGGTGAAATTGGGGGGAGTCGGACGGGGGAACCGGATATCTTGGGAAACGCTTAGAGTGGAGGGTTCGGGATGAAAGTTGGTGTGAAGAACAAGTGAATAGCATAACCGGAATGGATCCGGTTACTGTGGGGGAGTTGGAGGGGATCCGAGTTTGTAGTAATCCCACGAGTTCGGTACTTCCTGATGTGCAAGGACAATGAACTTGGCAGGCTTGTCAGGTACCCAAACTATTGACTTGAGAATGTCGTTTCCCGGATCCGACCGTCGATGGGGAGTGTACGAAAGGGGAATCCGGAATCCAGTGGCAACCTCAGCTATTGAACGGGTTATCGGATTTAACCGAAACTTGATATTTAGAAAGGTCTCGTGCCTCAGACGTCCCATTTAATTCCGGACCAGATCCGGTGACATTGGGAGGAGTTGGAGGGGCGAACCGGAAATCTTTGAAATCGCTTAGAGTGGAGGGATCGGGATGAAACTTGGTGGGAAGAACAAGCATAGGTTCTAAGTATGTCATCTGGAGCTTTCAGACTGAATGAAACTAGATGTCCTAATTGTAGGTCCGAATCGCATTTTTGAATGGCGGGGTGTTTATTTTGAAGTTCTCTCCTACTTTCTCGTACCACTACTCGTAACAAGTGCCATATGAGCTCGTAGCTCTTGTTGAAAATACAGGATATTATCCAAACGCAGACAAAACGGCATGGTCGCAAAAGCTAGAATAAAGTTTAGCCAGTCCACGTCTGCTGGACCGACCACGCGATTTTTGCGTATGGTACCCTGTTCTTAACTTTTCACTAGTATCTGATAAAAACTTCCTCCGGATGCTAGCAAGACAATCACAAACGTAGATAAATAAATAGAGTAGGAGCATCCAGTATACAGTAGTATGTGCAAAATTTAAAGTGAAGATTTTTAGACTGCCCCCACAGGCCCGTTCGGGCTTTCCTGCAGTCAAAGGTACCTACTACATGTGTAAAGAATAGTAAAAGGTTTATAGTAAAAAGTGTTGTAAAAGGTTTGTTCATATAGTTTAGTTTGTTAAAGTTGGTTTATATAAAAAAGAGTATTAAGCTAAAAAACAACAACTAATGTTTGATGATTTTTTAGGAAGGAAAAAACAATGAAAAGTTCTCCTCTCACCCGGAGTCGCAGGAAGCACTGCCAACGTATTTGTTAGTACACAACCGTTGGTATTATTGCATGGATTTTATTGCATCCCTTGTTCTGATCCTTCTGGCTGTGACTGAGAAGCCTGCACTGTTGGAGGTATGATTTCTTCTAACCCAAAATACAGTAGAGGTATGCTTATTTGAACACTTCTCTAACTGAGTAGAGCTTATGTGAACTACAGTATAGCTTTTGTGAACGTCGCCTAACATTCAACGGTCGCTGAGAAAAAAACTAAAACCCAAACAAGGCATTTCTAGTATAAAATACTCGCCAAAGACATTTTTCCATTCACGTGCATATCACTTTTTGAATATTTTGCTGATAGCACAGCTGATAGTGACTAAACTGCCTCCTGGTTTTCCTTTCACAATTTTAATACCTTGTCAGGAGGAACGCACCTTCAGCAAAGAAGTTGGCGGTTCGAACCAACATACGCCTCAAGCAGAAGAAGAAGCACATTTGTAAATTCAAAATAAATCTGAATTTTTACTAAATGTTTATGCCAGGATAAGCCTGAAATAGTTGGCTATTAGCTGATATCAAGTTCGTCATTTTTCCTTTCCATTTAACTGTTTTATAAGAAAATAACAATTCCAGGGTAGTGAAACAGTTAGAGAATTTTTTAAATAAGATCTCTAGCCTACTGTGTTTTATTAAGTTTGAAGTTGAGAAAAATTAATTTATTTAGAGTTTACAAGTGTGCTCATTTTTGGGATCCCAAAACGTAAGTGGAGGGATACCTATGACTTCGTAAAAGTTGTCCGTCTGTCTGTCCTTCTGTAAGCACTATAACTTTCGAAGGGAATGAGATATTTTGATGAAACTTGGTGTGAGGACTCTTTGGGTCAAGGAAAAGATCAGGTTCGCGGATGGGCTCTGTAGCTCAACATTTCGGGTTGGGGGAGGGGTTTCAGATTAAGGGGCGAACCAATTTAACAGCTAATGAGAAAGTCGGTTTAGGGGTAAGAGGACACGCTGAACATTTATATGAAAATCATTTTCTTGTCAGATAAGTAGTTCGCCCCGATCCGTCCGAAACCGGAAAATTTGTTAAAAGTAAAAGTTTTATCTGAAGTTGATTAGATGTTCGATTAATGGGTAAGAAGACATGCTGAATTCGCCTTTGACAATCATTTTCCACCCGGATTTTTTGTTCACCCGGAATCCGGCTGAAACGGGATGTGAAAAGTTAAAGTTTTATCTGAAGTTGATTAGATGTTCGAATGATACGCTGAATTCGTTTTTGAGCTTTTGTTTTTGCTGGACAAGTAGTTCGCCCGCAATCCGGTCGAAACCGGAGATTTGGCAGAAGTAAGGCAGGAAGATTTGATCAGTTTCGTCAAAGTAGATATGACGTATAGCCTAGGGGTAAATGCATACATGGTGAATCCATATCTAAACTTGGTTTTCTCAGGTGATTAGCTATTGACCTTCTTCTGTTTCTATATCTTAATAGTAAAAATGTTCTGGTCTGGCGAAGACCGGATATCTATAAGACCAAATTGTCTGGATCGAATATTGAATTTTTGGGATCCCCGAAACCGTTGGTCTTGTTCTTTCTGAGGTAGCTGTTGATTTTGACCGCCATCTTCTCCGTTGAAAGTACGTTCTAGATTCAAATTGTGATAGAACACCGGGTTGCAGTTATCAGACAGCTGACCAAACAAAAAAAGATGAATATAGCTGATTTGGAAGTGAATTTAACGTGTTTGGCAAGTATTTTGCAGTAAAGTTGCCTGTATGGGTTTTACTTTTTTTTTGTCGGCAATCGTTCACTTTTAGCAGACGTTCACATAAGCATACCTCTACTGTACATGTCAGTTTGATAAGCACATAGATTTGAATTGAAAAAGCAGTTTCGTTGCATTCGGGGCTGCAAGATGCCCTGCGGTATACTCTTTTTCTTTGCCAACCTAGGCTACCTCACGAGAAATATTTGTTCTCTTAGATTAGTAAACAACGAAGCATCCTGCGGGTGTGCAACTCCTCTGGGCCTTAGTTACTCCTAATAACGTAAGGTAGTCGAGATGGAAAAATCCATCTCCGCCATTTTGAAACGTAAGGTTAGACCAATCACAGACCACAGTCAATGACTTCAGCTAGTTTTGTTTACCTATGAGTGATGATGGTGGTACTAAGGTTGCGTTCCAGAAACTTAACAATTGTTAACAATCGTCAACTTTATTTCAGGGCGGAGCTAACTGCAGCTTTAACGATCGATAACTTTTCCCAATTCTACAATCGTTAAATTTTCCCAACGATGCTCACCGACCATCGTTACAAAATAGTTAACAATTGTTAAGCTCTGGAACGCAAAAAGTCAACACCAGTTAACAATTTGTTAACAATCGTTAAGTTCTGGAACGCAGCCTAAGTCTTGAATTTCTTTGTTCCATGTGTGACCAGGATGAAAACGTAAAGAGCGGGTAATAACTAAATTAACGATCTAAATTACGTACAGATATGACTGAATGTGGCCCGGGTGTTATGCTGTCTGTAGCGGGTGAATAAGAGATCATCATCAAAGCTCCATTTGTAGACAGGCTATTTGTTTCATAAATTAAACGTCATTTTGTTGTTAATCAATGGCTTCTTGGCGTGTTTGAAAGTCGGGTGCCAGAACAGAAACAAAACTTAAAATCTACTTTGTCTTTGCGCCTTATGCTGTCAAAGCGGGTGAATATTAACACTCAAAGCTCTATTTGCAGACAAATCATTTGTTTTATAAATTATGCAAACTGAAAAATTTTATTATTTTTTCCAGCTAATGCTCCATTTGATATTCCCTCGGTCTTGAACCTGCAGACACAAAGACGGAGCGGTCCGCCCGTTCTTATATTAGTCCTTTTTTTTTATCACCTATCTACCAAGGCCTTGGTTCATTTTCCCGTGTTTGCGCCGAGCACTTAGTCCCAAAAGCTCTTTCGGACGTTTTACCAAGCCCTTTGTCCTTTCTACCCAGGCCTGCAAAGAAAGGAGATTGGCAACCCTGAGGTGAGTTGACCAATCTGGTCAGAAAACGGCGCAGGATTAGAAGAAAAGACAGAGGACTTTGGAGAGAGGCCTATGATCTCTTTTGGCAAAAAAACATTGTTTTGTTAAAGTTTAACTGAAAAGCCGATTTATTTTTGTGTCATTTGATTGAATACACTGAATTATTTGTATTCTGCAAAAGGATTTTTTATTTTCCACTATCTGCTCTAGTTATGACATTCAGAATACCTGCGGCCGTCCCCACAGCGTAAATTCTACTATGACGCGGGAAATCTTTATTTCAACACAAACGCGGCTTTTCAGTGGGCAGTGGTGAGTTGGTGAAGATTGCTTAGGGCCTGAACAAAAAAATCGTAAATCTTTCTCGTAAGGCATACAACAAAAATACAAGCGCACAGAGCGCACGGAAATTCCACTATTTGAAAATTGATTATTGGTGAATAGCTGAACAACGAAGTAACGCATTTTCAGCGGGTCTTCGAGCCAATTTAAGTGAAAAAGTGATGGGTAACTAGATTGTCCTATCCCAGCCCTTTTCCGTTAAACTTTAATATTGTTGTTTATTACTGACTTTATCATTTCCAGATATCCATCTTCTTCCATGGGACTGTCGAACTCCTCGCGCTCACCATTATCGGCGCAGAACTCGTCATGAAGCTACGGTGGCTTGGCCTCCGAACATGCACGACCCACACGCGAACAACTATCAAAGCAGTCACCTTGGTTATAATGGTGACTGAAGCAATAGTAGTCCTTGTCAGACAGTCTTCCCATTTTCGCGTGACGAGGGCCCTCCGGCCCATTTTTCTCATTGACAATCAGTATTGTGAACGAGTTAGGAGGTACCTGAGACAGGTAAAGATCTCTCTTGATCGGTTAAGTCTAGTTTCCATTGCGAATTTCACGTCGCTATGGTCAGAGCGATGGCTTTGCCTTTGTATTGGCTGACTGGTCGAAATTAGGAGGTCGAAGTGAAATTCTCTTCCATCCTCATGCAAACCCCTGTTCACAAGCATTCCTATTACAGATGTCTCAATGAGTGAATGAACTTGACCCGTAAAAGTGTAGAAACACAAAGTACGGAGTATGATGAATAAACAAAAACGATAAATAACGAAAAACAAAACAACATGGACTATAGTTAACCAGCATCAATAAAGAAAAAGGGCCGCAGAGGCTCGTAAACGTGAATCAGACTGATGGTATTTTTAAAAAGGTCATCAGTTGAAGTCCGAACCCGAGAGGGCACGTCTATTAGATGAAATGAAGCAATAAGTTATTTGTTTATGTGCCATCTATAGGGAGCCGGAGGAGGAATTTACAATATCTGAAATATGCCACTCGCCAAGTCTGGCAATCTTTCTTACGAAACAGATGAGCCGCGCTGAATAAAAGCAGAAGTAGTGGCGCAATAAGCGTTGTAAAGCATACAAAGACCATTTCGGTTGTAGCGGCTTTTGTTTGGGGATATTTTCCCGTAAGCCACACGTAGGCCTTTTACGACTCTATTCACTAGGGGTGAACACGCAGTGGAAAGCGTTGGGCCTAAGACAGATCAAGCCAACTAATGGAAGAAGAACATGATAGAACTGCAGTTCCAGCAACAAGTGGAGTGACCGTCCAAGGGCTATTAAAAGAGCGACCGTATAAAGGCCATCTACGCACGTGCATAGGACCACCGTTCACACCCATGCATAGGCACAGATTTTAGGCTAGACACGGAGTTCTAGGCCCTAGAACTCGAAATTCTTCGCCCCAGCCGCTTGGGTTAGGGGCCACGAGTGTCGCTTTATTAGGGCGGGGGTGTAGGGGTAGGCTACACTTTACCACCCCCTCGTTCGCAAAATGAACTGATATTCTCAGATTAGTGATAAGGAGAAATGTGATTTCTGTGGTGCTGGTGGCTGCGGGTCTGTCAAACCCGGCAATCGCTGACCGCCCCACCAGAGTGGTGAGCGGGGAACCGCCACCATCACCACAGTAATCAGATTTCTCCTTAGCCTATCGCTAATGTACCCCCCCCCCTTTATGACGTGGGTCGCACTAATCCCACCCGCATTTGAATTGTTCTGGGTGTCAGACTGCATTTGGGAGCATGATAGATTGGCTGACTATTGGCTGATCGTTATGCAGAAATCTTAGAACAAATTATTGAAAAAAAAAATACTGCCAATTGTTTTGCTCTTGTTTTTACTTTCTTTTTCCCGTACACCAGCTAAGTGTTTCTCTTTTTGTTGGATCTCCTTATTTTTTGTCTATTTTGTTGGAACTGGCGACTTCGATGGGGTGATCTAGACATTGCCAATGCTAGAATGCTTCTGATTGTACTTTTTTAACAAATTCTTTCTCTCGTAGGTGCTTCAGTCAATGCCGCCTGTCCTTGACATGTTGGGTCTTTTGTTATTCGTTATGCTGCTCTTCTCCGCACTTGGGTTCTTCCTGTTTCATGAAAACAACGAAGATCCTTATTTTAAGACGTTCCTGACTAGCTTCGTGAATTTATTCATTCTTTTAACTACTGCCAAGTAAGTTGTACAACTTTGATGTCACTGATTTAAAAGAATTCGGCATTAACCGTCATCATCGGGAACATGCGTTCAAGCTTGAAAAACACGGTTCACAAGCAGAGGTGTTACTAGCCAAAATGTTTGGGGGGGGGGCAAGGTATTTACCGACTGGCTGGTCATTTTTACCGACTATTATTGAGAAAAAAAACAACTGTGTTGACGAAAAATCGGCTGATTTTAAGAAAAAACTACTATTTTTAAGAAAAACTATTGTTTTTAAGAAAATTGATTGTTTTTAAAAACAAGAGCTACGAGCTCATATGGCACTTGTTACGAGTAGAGTGTACAAGAAAGTGGATGAGAAGGTCACACAATACACCCGCCATAAAAAAATACGGTTCGGACCTACTAATAGGATAGGTTAATTCACTTCAAGTCTGAACGTTCCGGCATTCCCTCCGATCACGTGGGCTAAATGACTGTTCTAACCTCCAAAGTGTTGCAGCAACACTTTGGTTTGTTTCTTCGCTATCTATTAAACGCTTAAGTTGTCAAACTATGTTGGTTTTGAAAATGGTATGTTCAGAAAAGAGTTTTTTTTTTCTGAACTGATGACACAATCTATAATAACATGGCTATAGGCTGCCTCAGGTTTTAAAGGAATACAGGATATCGGAAATGGGGTCTAGATTGTCTTTGCAGACAGTTGAACTTTATCCTTTTCAATCGTAGACATCGGCACTGATGAAAGCCCGGGACATTATCTTATATAACCTATTTGGTATTATAAAGCTGTCCGCAACGTTTCAGGACCATATAGTCATAGATGCCACTTTTCTAATTATTGCAAAACTACGTCACTGTTGCCGTACCTCAGGGATCAAAGAAAAAACAGAAAATCGCAAGTAGGGACTGAATTGGCTCTGCAACCAGTTGAACGTTATCTTTTTCAGTCGTTGACTTTGGGACTAAAGAAAACATCGAACATTATCTCATATAACCTAGACGGTCTCATAAAGCTATCCGTAGCTTTTCTTGATCAAAATACCATAGATGCCACTTTACAGATAATTGTAAAACTAAGTCATTCTTTCAAAATATGATTTGTATTCGTTGCGTATCCGCTTAATTCTCGGTTAAAGATAGAGATTCTACGGTACAGTGATAGACCAAAGAGACCAGCTTTCTTACCTCAGATTTATAGAGATAAAATAAAATGTGCATTGATTTTCACAAGTTTCTAGCCCCTTGTGAAGCGCTTCTAGCAACCGATTCTTACTTACAAGTTCATCTCCCCGTGATAGACATGGTACAGTATCGTTCATGAAAAACACTGGCAGAAAAAAATAACAGGTATACCAACTAGCAAAAGCTGCCAACCCCTGATCAGCAACGACCAGAACGAATCAGCAAAGATTCTAGCAACCGATTCTTAATTACAAGTCCATCTCCCCTTGATAGACGTGGTACCAAATAATTGTTCGTACCATATTAAAGACAGGAAACAAATTGTAGGTACACCAAGTAGCCGAAATTGCTAACCCCTCATTGCCAAAGATGAGTATGGTATAACAGTCTGTTGTTGCTTACAAGTCTAGCTCGAAGCTCGGCTCGAAGTCTCCTACATGTCTCACAATTTGGAACTGCCTATTTTTGGTTTCAGTGTGCACCTTACTACTAAAGTTGTCAACCCGTGTTGCTCTCGCAACACAATAATCTCGATTAGAGTCGGTCTTATTTTAATACTTAAACTGTACGTGTTCTGTTATAATGTCCTGCAGTCGGCTCTGATTACAAGCCTGTCTGGCGCAGCGTTTACGACACGGCCCTTCAACAAGAAGGTCCCCGGTTCGAGTCCGCTGCTAGACACTTTTTGCTTTTGCTCCCTTTTGCCTTGTTACTAGTTTTCCGGACTCCCGTAACTCCCCCAGTGGTCACCGGATCCGGTCTGGATTTAAAATGGGACGTGTGAGACACAAGCAAGTTTCATCAAGATCCGATCACCCTTTCGTAAATTAAAAATACCTCACTTTTCCTAAATTTTTCTGATTCCACCTCCCTCCACTCCCCCTACGATGGTCGGATCGGGTAAGTGACTATTTCTAATTTAATCATTTGGGGTCCCTGATATGCCTGCCCAAGCCGAAGGGCAAGTGCCATAAAAAACGACTATTTCTGAGAAAAAAATCGACTGTTTTTACCAAAAATCGCGGCCCGACTCGGCTCTTAGCGCCGACTCGGCTCTTTTTACAGACTGGCCGACAACATTGGGGGGGCGTCCCCCCCTCCCCCCTAGTAGTAACGCTTCTGTCCACAAGGACGTGTGAATGAATGAATGAATTTATTACGCACTGCCCTAGGGCATAAGTGCAGTAAGAAAACATAAGAAAACACCAAACAAAAACACTCACAAAAATACACACAATTTCAGTGTATAAGTGGAGCTTTTCATGGTAACAGATTTGTTCATCCTTAGAACAGCCTTACCAGAGATGCGGCTAATGCTGAATCGATCAATAGTTTCAAGTGCATTGGATATTAACTTTTTAACTCTTAATCAGTAACGAAGTACGATTACTCAAAGTTGGCTTGGAGGTGATGTCGGAAATTTTCAGACTTGAGTAAAACTAGATATCCTAATTCTAGGTCCGAACCGCATTTTTGGATGGCGGGGTGTTTTGTGAAGTTCTCTTCTACTTTCTTGCACAATCTACTCGTAACAAGTGCCGCGCTCGTAGCTCTTGTTTTTATGGCAGTTATTTAGAGGCGAGAGTTATTTAGATGCGAAGATGTTATGAGAGTTATTTAGAGGCGAAAGCCTTTTCTGATGCTTAATATTATAATTTATCCTATATCCCTAGTGTACGGAATGATTATTATGAACACAGCTGAACCTCTTCTCTCTGCAAGAGCCTACAACCGCAAGCATTATTCACGAAGGCAAACACATTTGAATTTACATAACAAGTCAAGCAATCTCGTCCGCTTATTAGTTACTCAGTCGCCCAAGTGGCATCAAAGCACAACTCTTACTAGAAATGATCTTTTCACGATGAAATGGCTCAGGAATATCATTTTTCAAAAATACCATTACTTTCCACGTGAAATTAGTTACTTTTCTTGTTAGTGCTTGCCGACTGTATTCAGCTTTCCCGCTCTCCGACGCGGCGGTCGGACGCAGAATATTTGAAAACTGAACGCGCCGTGGTTAAAACATAGGTAAACCAAGCAAAACAAAAGAAGTCAAAAGTAGAGGATAGACCTGATGGTTTGCCCTGTTTTGAAACTTCTCATATCCTTATGTATGAAAGAGTAGTTGTTGGCGGACCTTGAAGCTTTCGGCGACGTTTGCGTTGCGCGACTGGCAAAACTCGCTTATAGAATGAATGAATGATGTATTTAAATCAGCCAAAAAAAGCCATAATCTAACAAAAAAATAAATAATAAATAAGGAAAATTACACATCAACAAAACAACCGCTAACAACTTATTACTCGGCTTAGGCCAAACAAGCGCTATAAATCCTTAGTATCTACACAACGAAACAGTGGAGAAAGGCAGGGATTTGAGATGCTTATAATTCCATAAAGGAGCTAGAGATTATATGAAATGCAGAATAAGCAAGAGGGTTCCTTTAACTAACTCAGGAGATAAGACTTTTGACACAAACAGTGGTTTCAGCCAGTGAGCGGGGGAAGATCGAAAGTCGTCTAATACGTGTACTGTCATAGACAGATCAAAGTTTTAATGATTAGTACTGTTAATTCGATTGCCCATCATATTGTACAAGTACAAAAAATGGAGTAGGAAAGATAAGGGAAAACGAAGACAGTATACACCACTATGTATCTACAACAAAATATCTTCAGCTATTGGAATAACCTATACATGTATTAAACGCTTCTGCACAGGGGGGGATTTGGTTAATGTTATGGGGGGAATTTTGCTGACCTTCGTCGGGTTGGGAGGTTCCTTAAGCAGGCTTTGGACCGTCGGAAGCGTTTTTTGGAGGAGTGGAGTAGGGCCCAGGATCGGCATGGCCCAGGTGTCAGCAAAAAAGACAACGAAAAAGAAGAAAGAACGTCGCTCGGACTCCTCCTTTCCGAACTCCCTAACTCCGAAAGAATCCGAGAGTCATAGCTCGGAGTAGTGTTGTAAATGGTAAAATTGGTCACGGTAAAATTCGGTATTTTACGTATTTTACCGTAATTTTACGGACCCCCGTAAAATTGGTATTTTACCAATTTTACTATTTTACGTAATTTACGTATTTTACGTAATTTACCGGTATTTTACGTAATTTACCGGTATTTTACGTAATTTACCCGTATTTTACTGACATTTTTACACATGTTGACGGGAAAAACCACCCAGGGCCTGCAGGAAGGACTAGGAAACCGGTTTTCAAACATCATTTTACGAATTTACCTGTATTTCACTGACATCTTTACATTTGGTGTCAAAGCAAAACTACCCAGAGACTCCAGGGACCAGGGAGGCATCAGATAGCAAAACATAAGTATGACATCTGATTTTTAAAGGGAAAACACCGTGAATAGACGGGCGGAATTTGGAAGAAAGTGACAGTAGTAGCCTACCAATTGCGCAGGTCTGCTATGACATGTTTTGCGGGAAAGTGCTATGTCGTATTTTAACTTAGTGTCCCCTAATTAGTGTTGTCATGTGTTATTGTGCTGCCACCTGCAGTATGCAGGCATTGGCATGAAGCCCAAGTCCAAAGAAAAGGAAATAATCCACAGAGATTAGGGGAATATGGCTTAGACTGCTACTGAAAGTCCTGGACACACAGCACTAGAGAATCAACTGGTTGATTTGGTTACTGACTTCATGACAGCAAGTCTTTTTTTTTAGCTCGATAGGGGGTAATGAGAAGAGAACGGAACAGTTACGGATTTCTTCGAGTTACTCCTCAAGTCACCTTGAGCTATTTTATTACTTTATTACTATGATCAGAGTGTTAATGTCACTTTTTTCTATTTGTATTTGGAACTTAACGGAAAAGTAAATCCTCTGAAGTTCCTCAAAATCAATTTTGCCAGCTGCAAATAATGCAATTGCACAATCATCCGAATTGCACTAGATGCAATTAAATATTTAATAGATAGATATTTGTATTGATCTAACTCGTAGCGCCGACATGACACTAAATAGGTCGACCTTGTCTCAATCCAGGTCTGAATCCTGTGAGCTACTGTTAAACATCAATTTTACCCTATATTTTCCATGTAATACCTTATTTTACCCTATTTTACCTATTTTACCTTATTTTACCAATTTTACCTATTTTACTTACCGAGTTTTTATTTTACGGTAATTTTACAACACTAGCTCGGAGAAGGTGCATCTCTCGACCGAATAATATAGAGCTATGAATTTCTCGGATTTACAAATTTTCTTTCAGTTTTCCTGATGTGATGATGCCAGCGTACGAAGTATCACCGTGGAATGTGTCATTCTTTGTCGTTTATCTAGTCATCGTTTTGTATTTTCTGTTGAATTTGGTAAGTTATTTTTTTCCTGAACCTTGTCTAATAGATAAGATTATATATTATCGCCCTTCCTGAGGGTGATAGCGGAAAAATTTGGCCCGCGGGTGGCATGATAGGCTGATATCGCCCGAGCGCAGCGAGGGTGAAATCTGCCTATCGCCCGAAGAAAAGCAAGGGCGATAGTGATTATAACACTAGTACATTTGTTTTAATTTTCTGGTATTTCCCTGATGTTAAAAATAAAAAAAGTTACATCCGGGCGATATCAAAATAAATGTCGCCCGGGCGATGCCACCCGCGGGCCAAATTTTCCGCTATCGCCCGAAGAAAAGCAAGGGCGATAATGATTATAACACCAGCACATCATGCACTCCCATGATATCAGTCCTATCCTACCCAGGGCCAAAATTTTCTGGTATTGCCCTGATGTTACAAGAGCCAGCCGTGCGGTAAAAACTGAGCCGGGCGGTAAAGATTGAGCCGGGCGGTAAAGATTGAGCCGGGCGGTAAAGATTGAGCCGGGCGGTAAAGATTGAGCCGGGCGGTAAAAACTGAGCCGGGCGGTACAAACTGAGCCGATCTCCAAAAAAATTAATAAAAGACATCACTTTCAGGAGGAAAAACAAAAAAACACTAATTGGGCAGCAGTAAAGTTGCAGTCTAGGCCACCTTGCAGTAGTGATAGCCAACACAAAAAGCGCCATGCAAAAGTACCAAGTGGATTGATATGACAAAGTCAGGATGAGTGCTAACAACCAAGAACCATTAGCCTAGGTAAACAGCCATGCCTCACCTATAGATCTTGGAAATTCTCATCTCGGAGCAAATCTGGCTTAGCTCGTGTGAAAAAATCCAACCAGAATTTTGTCCAACGTTGCGTACGGTCGGCATGCCGGCAGTGCTTTTCAAATATTACGCGAGGCATTACAGTGTTGTCACTTGCGGTTGCGCTTGCTCGCTTGCGCTGCACAGTGTACTAGTGTTATAATAATTATCACCCTTGCTTGTCTTCGGGCGATAGCGGAAAATTTGGCCCTTGGGCAGAATGATAGGCAGATATCACCCTCGCTGTCGCTCGGGCGATATCAGCCTATCATGCTACCCGCGGGCCGAATTTTTCCGCTATCACCCTCAACAAGGGCGATAATATATAATAACACTAGTACATTTGTTTTATTTTTCTGGTATTCGCCTGATTTAAAAAAAAAAAAAAATCCAACCGTGCGTTTTCACGTGATATGGCATGGCTGGCCGGGCGTTATCAAAATAAATAACGTCCAGTTGGAACTTTTTTTCTTTGAACATCAGGGCAATACCAGAAAATTTTGGCACTGGGTAGGATAGGTCTGATATCATGGGACTGCACGGTGTACTGGTGTTATAAGATTTTATTTGCGCTAAGAGCCAAAGGCCATGGCAAATACATATAGAAAAAAAAAAACCACCAACACAAACACACAAATGTCAACTCCTATAGGCACCTATCCCTATGGGCTAGGGCTACCCTGAGGAACCTCACCAGCTGTTTTGTATTTCCAAAACATTTATTCCCATTATCCCATTACACCATGGTACGTTACTGAATATTACAATCTGCCATATTGTAATATTCCTTAAGTTCCGTAACATACCATATTGAATATGGTACGTTCGGAATATTTTTTGTCGAATGCTATGGAAAGCTACCTTGAATCTGTGATGGAAAGGCAATTTCGGACAATTTTCAGTTTCAGTCAAACCAGAAATAACGTTCGGCCATCTGGGAGAATAAAAGGTAGGCTAAAGAAATAGTTGTCTCAAAAATATGCGGGTTCTCTTAAAGTCCACCGGAATTTGTTTAAAGCAAACCTCGTATTTACTGCTTAAGTTCCGATATTCGGAACTATTTGAATACTGTAAAATTTGGCTCTGCTTTTAACAAATTATCCACAGCTTTGGATGTTTTAAGCCTTTTCCCAGATCCATTGACTTCTTGCAAAAACTCGGCAAAGTTCAGATAATCATCGGTAGACATAACTCGTCTGGAGCATAACGCGCATGGAAAATCGTGAATTGTGGCAGGTGCCAAGATTAGCGAGGTATCGTTAGCTGGCTTAGAATATAGCATGTGAAATTTGGCCTACATGTGAAATTTGGCCTAAGAATAAAGCATGCAGTTACGGAAGTAGGTTGCATCGGCATATAGACACGACGAGTCCTTTAATTTAATGCCAGAGCTGACTGTAAATCCTGTTGTCAGATGTCTGAGCGGATCTCACTGAAGCTATTCGGGTGCCCCCTACCCCCCCGCGCCGGCGAAAACCCCCACACACAGTCAGTAGTCCCTTATCGAGACGTGCTGACCAAATTTTGGAATTAAAAGTGTATTTTATGAAAAGTATCTAGGGGCGAGCGGCCAGTGAGCCGCCGTCACGCGTTTACATTTAACTTGCGGTTGCCGTGGGGGGAGGGAGGGGTAATTCGCCTAGACACATGAGAAGACCTTGAAAATTATAAAAGTGAACTGAAAGACAAAAATGCTCCTGGGGTGGGATTTGAACCCGAGACCTTCCGCTGTCGTTTCGCGACTTGCAGGGTTTGCCACACTGGTGAAACTTTTCGTGCTACCGAGGATCGCAAAAGTGCTATTTTCTGTTTTCAGGTGAAATACGTATAGGCTACGTATTGAGCCAAACCTTACCAAAGGTTTTGGAGTGGAGTGCTTTCCTAACTATGTTCTTGTCTTTAAACCGGAAAGCAGTCGGAATAGAAAAAAAGTTTTGTTTTTAAGGAACAAGTGTTACTTTTACCTAAAAAGGAGCGAAGAGTGCTATCTTTTCTTCAAATTGCTAAAAAGAAGTTTCAAAAGTATCACTTTCGTTGCACTCGTGGCTACCTTGCAGTGCTACCTTCTCAAAGGCGCTCTTTCCCATGTTCAAATTAAGGGCGATTCTGGCGGTCTAGAAAGCTCCGCGAGCTTATGCGCCGGCCGTTTTTGCGACTTTGGCTAAAACTTGCTTCGCTTTCCAGCGCTGTTCTCGCACTCCGCTAGTTTTCGCCAGTGACTTGGAAAGCGAAGTCACTTCGCAAGTGGAAAGTGATTTCGGCCAGTCAGCGAGAAGTTGTAAAGGTGCAACTGAGGCGCGACGACTTTCCGTTTGTTCTTGCGCTCGGCGGATTCTCGCTTTGCTTTTCGGAAAGTGAATCCAAAAGATCGCCAGAATCGTCCTTTAAGCATTGGGCTTTTTATCGATCCACGAGGCTCCCACATACAATAGGAATACAAATGCTACTCTTAGTGAAAACCCGGAGTGGCCGTCAACCTATTTCGGCAAAAAGAAAGTTTGACAAAATACCACAAAACAAAGAGTACATTATGTTCTAAACAGGAAGAACGTTTTGTGTCGCTTTCTGCTGTTAGGTGGAAGGAATTTTTTTTGTCGTTGACCCTTGCTACTTTTTAGACTTTAGCTGTCGTGTATGCCTCCTTTTCCACAAGGGAAAAAGAAAAACTGCGCAAGTTATTAGTCCATCGTCAAGGTGCTTGTCAGCGCGCCTTCCGTCTTCTGCTTTCAAGAAAGCATTCTGCGACGATTCCCTTCCGGCGCTTCCAAGGAATGATGCAGTTTCTCTGTCCAGGAAAAAGTAAGTTCTGACTAAATGTTCCTTCAGCCCAAGCTGACTGAGAATCATATATTAATACTAGTAATGGCTTCATGTAACTCGATTCGTCACGAGATGCACCAGAGCTGAGCGACCGATAATCTCGGAAACAAGGAACCTATTATTATAAATACTCCTAGAGCCCAAGCTGTATTAAAAGCATATATTCATTCAAGCTGTGGATAAAACGGATACGTCAGCTACGATGCTTCGGCAGCGATATTGTGGACTTTCCTCTCTTTTTTTTTTTTTTTTATTAACTTTCACTTTCACTTCCTTATCTTTTGACTTCCAACTCTCAGCCATTCAACCAACGACTAAAGAAGAGTTATACCCTTATTTTATTATAGTTATATTCTTATTCTGTACTGAATTCATGGCAAATTTTATCTCCTAAAATTGATTCTTCAAAATGATTGATTTTTGAATGATTTTTCGTGTGGTATAGTTGATTTCGGCTGTATGCATTCTCGCTTAATCATGGCAAAGGGTTTGTCGGTTTGTCTTTCAAGGAGGGAGGGGGGTATTTGGGTCAGATTACATTAGGTTAGATTTTTGGTAGATTTGTCATGGATGCATAGGGTAAAAAGATGTTGTTGTTGTGTTTGAAGTAAAACTACTAACAAGCATTGCACGTACGAATTTTTACTGCCCAGTGCTTGTCTAATGTAGTTTAGCGTCATGAATTAAAAATATTAAACTTGAATAATATTCATTACTGTCATCTTCAAATTTTGTATCCGTTAGATTACTGCTCATTTGATTTTTAATTTTTTTCAGGCAAAAAAGATGTATATTTATCATTCCGGCTAATGAATACGTCAGGAACTGGAGAGCTGAGCTTAAGCGAGTTCAAGCACATTTTTGAAATCTTGCCTATCCAGTGGAAGAAAAAGCCCAGCCCTGAACCTTACTTCAACTCGTACAGGAAATCCGTACGGGTAGTCTGCACTCTTATCCGGAAAGTTATGATGTGGAAAGGGACAGAGTATTTCATTTGTAAGTATTTATTTTAGTCTGTGTGTCTGGTACTCTTCAGAAGAGGCGTCTCGTATAGGGAGGGGGGGGGGGGGGTGGACTAATGTTGTCGGCCAGTCGGTAAAAAAAAAAAGGAGTCGGCGCTTTTTTTCGTAAGTCAGTCTTAAAAACAGTCGGTTTTCTGAAAAACATTTTTTCTTAAAAATACTCGATTTTTTCTAGAAACAGTCAGCTTTTCTGAAAATCAGTCGGTAAAAATGACTGGCTAGTCGGTAGAAATACCTTGCCCTCCCCCCCCCCCCATCTCAAACGTTTGGGCTAATAACGCCTCTGCTATTCAGGCATTTGTACTAGGTTCATTGCAAAAGGTAAAATAGAGGTACCCTTTTGAGATTTTAAACAGTTAGATGCAGAAATTTTACGAAATAGCTGGAAATATCTCGAGTCCCCACAACCTTTTCTCTTTTTAAAATAAAGTGCCCTTATAATTTGTATAGATTGTATAATTTGGATCATAGCGAAATCTAACCGTTTCCCCTGAAGGTGAAGATAATGCGGTCCATAACATGTACAGACTTTGGTGAATTGTGACTCCTGAATAATTGGCAACGACGTACACCTGCGAATTTTCAAACAACATTCAGACGGAGGCATTCCCCGCGTTCTCGTTCTTTTCCGTCTAGGTTGCCCCCAGGAAGTAACTACCCTTTATTCTCACGGTTCCCCACAACTCCCCAAGGGCTTGATAATTTTTGAGTCTGCAAATTTTATTAGATTCTGGTAAAAAAAGAAGAATGAATCTCCAGAGTTTAGTAAAACTAAAGTTTGGTCGGATGGCAACGCTGATCTCAGGGCTAGAGCTCTCCGATTGCAGAAACTGTTCTCCGGATATCAAGTTACGGCGAGAGTGCGCCTTCAGTTCCAAATCCAACAGCTAGGAGTTGCAGTTACGTGCGTACGATTTCCGCGTCGCTTTTGCCGGTTGGCCGGTTTGGTTACGACATCTGCCAAAGACAATAGTTGCGTTTTTGCAGATACCATGGTATCTGATACCACGGTCTAAAGTCGTTTTTGCAGTTATCGTGGTATCTGATACCACTGTCAAAAGGCATTTTTGCAGTTATCGTGGTATCTGGCCAGTTATCGTGGCCGTGGCCAGACAGTCCGACCGTGGTAACTGATCGTGGTATCTGAAAAAGTCATCTCACTTTCATCACTCTCTGTCATATTGGTGGGAAAGAAGTTTGTGTGACTGGATATCAGTTTTTGGGATCCCAAAACGTTAGTGACGGATACCTATGACATCGCAAAAGTTGTCCGTCTGTCCCTCTGTCCGTCCGTCTGTCTGTAAGCACGATAACTCTCGAAGGGAGTGAGATATTTTGATGAAACTTGGTGTGAGGATTGTTTGGATCAAGAGTAAGGTCGAGTTCGTAGATGGGCTTTGTAGCCTTACATTTAGGGGTGGGGGAGGGGTTTCAAATTAAGGGGCAAGCAAAATATTATTAAACAGCTAATGTGATAGTCGATTATGGGGTAAGAAGACACGCTGAACCCGAATATGAAAACCATTTTCTTGCCGGACAGGTAGTTCGCCCGGAATCCGGCCAAAACCGGAAAGTTTGTTAAAAGTAGAAGTCTTGTTTAAAGTTGATTATATGTTCGATATAGGGGTAAGAAGGCGTCCTGAACCCGAATATGAAAACCATTTTCTCGCCAGACAAGTAGTTCGCCCGGAATCCGGCCAAAACCGGAAAGTTTGTTAAAAGTAAAAGTTTTATTTGAAGTTGATTAGATGTCCGATTTAGGGGAACAAGGCATGCTGAACACGAATATGAAAACCATTTTCTCGCCAGACAAGTAGTTCACCCGGAATCCGGTCAAAACCGGAAAGTTTGTTAAAAGTAAAAGTTTTATTTGAAGTTGATTAGATGTCCGATTTAGGGGTAAGAAGAGATGCTGAATCCGTACGTCACAATTATTTGTTTTGCCGGACATATAGTTCGTTCGGAATCCGGCTGAAACCGGGAACTTTTGGATGGTCTAAATAAATGCTTCGTTCTAGTCGTGAATATTGTAGCCAAATAGCCTTTCTGGTTTTATCGGATGCACTTCCAGACCTTAGCACTGGATCTCGCGAAGACAAAACCTATTTGTCTTGATCAAATATTCAATTTTTGGGATCCCATCGGAACCTTTGGTCTTGTTTTTTTTTTTTTTTTTTTTTTTTTTAAATATAAATATAAAAAAAAGATATTTTTTTTTCTTTCCGCGTAGCTTCTTTTTCATTCGTTCTTGCTTTAGATCGAACTAAAACAAGTGGCTACGTCTCTACCTCCAGCTCAGTGACGTTAATACAAACAATACCTAACAGTTTAACCTACTTTAACGTCACTTACACTTTGGTCTTAAATCTGCTATCTTTTTATTCTTTATGAACTCTAAATTTAACTTCTCTTTTCTAAATTCATCTTCTCATTTGTCAATCACTAAATTTTTTCATAAAAACTCTCTCCTTCTTTCAAAAACCCGTCCTCCATAATTTCTCCTGTCCGTATCTACCTTTTAAATTTTGTTTACAGTTTTACTTTTACCTATGATATTTTACAACCATTAAATATCTTTTTCTCTTTACCATTACATATTTTTGAAACCTTATCAAAACCAAAACATAAATTAATTTTCTTCACTTCGAATCAAGCAGTCAAATTTTATAGGTTCGCTCAGGAATAAACAACCAACAAAAACAAACAAAACTTTAACTCACGCACTAACTGTTTCAAGATTCTCTACCGTCCTTAGAGCATCTGTCTTACAGTGGCAAAAAAATTACTTCACAAAAACAAAAACTTCAAAACTTATTCCTTCACTCACCTACAAAAAACAACCAAAACCAAACCACCAAACTCCAGGTTTAAAATCTCCTTTCTTTACAACAAAAATTAGCAAGGAGATTCTAAACATCACTTAAATCCTTAAAAACCTTTAGGTTGAAACATTGACTGCTCAAAACAAAAACAAAAAAACAAACTAAAATATATATATTTTTTTTTTTTTTTAAACAAATAAAAACCCACTAATCACCCACACTTCAATCATGGGATTTTTAACGCATCCTTCAACCATTCCACATCCATGGATCTATTCCATATCTCACTCTGCGAATTTACTCCAACCAGACTGTGGATCCAACTGTAGAACCTCGGGACATTGATACTTTTACCTTTTTTCCTCATTTTCCACACGTCTTGTTTCTTTTGGGATAACTTCGAAAAGCCCAATTTCGGCAATTGCCGTTTTTGCAGAGCAACCGTGTATCAGATACCACCGTAATTGCAAAAACGACTAATTGCAGATCCAGTTACCGTGGTAACAGATACCATGGCATCTGCAAAAACGCAACTAATGTCCATTATGTGATGTCCAGCGACTAGTCGTATAACAGATTCAAATTTTAGGCGTTGTCATCTTTGTCGGTAGCGTTCAGTTGGTGGTTCGAGTAGCCCTCTTGTCGGAGGGTAGTCCCGGCGGAGTGACATGGGAATCTATGTTCTACGTAGCCTGTAAGTACCCTTTGCAGTTTCCGATGAGAGTTGTGTCGGGAGTAGCAAGAGCCCATGAGATGTTGTTCAGGTTCCATTTTGGGATCCGATCAATACCTTTGATCTTGTTCTTAAAGTTTAACCGAAAGGGGCTGGGATAGGACAATCTAGTTACCCATCACTTATTCACTTAAGTTGGCTTGAAGACCCGCTGAAAATCCGTTACTTTGTTGTTCCGTTGTTCATTGTAGTTTGTGGTACTCTATGCGCTTGCATTTTTGTTGTATGCCTTTACGAGAAAGATTTATGATTTTTTTTTTTGTTCAGGCACTAAGCTATCTTCACGAATCTCACCATTGCGCACTGAAAAGCCGCGTTTGTGTTAAGATTAAAATTTCCCGCGTCATAGTAGCTGTGGGGACGACCGCAGATATTCTGAACGTCATAACTAGAGCAGATAGAGGAAAACGAAAAAATTCCTTTGCAGAATCCAAGTAATTCAGTGTATTCAGTTAAATGACACAAAAATAAGTCAGCTTTTCAGTTAAACTGTAATAAGGTGGCATACCCGTTGGAGCGGCATGGGAATTCCATGTTCTACGTAGCCTGTAAGTACCCTTGTGAGTTGCCGGTGAGAGTTTTGCGGGGAGTTGCAAGAGCCCATGATATATTTGTTCAAGTTCCCGTTTGGGATCCCATCGAAACATGTGGTCTTGTCTTAATAAGGTGACACGACAGTCGGAGCGACATGAGAATCAATGGTCTTGTAGCCTCTAAGTACCCTTGGGAAATGCCGATGAGACTTGTGGTAGGAGTAGCAAGAGCCCATGATACGTTGTTCATTTTTATTAGAAAGAGCCTTCTACTAGAATGATTCCTTGTCGATCTTCTTCACCTTTCTAATAGTGGTTTCCGCTACATGACACAAAGTAGACGGTTGTCTCCGCGCTGTAGTTTGGACAAGAAAATTGAAAAAGTTCTTAGTCTTATTAAGAACAAGAGCAAAGGTTATGAGGGGATCCAAAAGGGAGATATCTATTGGATTTCTGCATCAAAGCTATCAGGTCTTGTAGACTTCCGGTCTTCGCCATATCCAGTAAGCGTGTAATTTATTCACGAATCAACCGCCTAACCAGATTCATGAGGTAATTCCTTTCTGTCTTTAATATCCAATCTTGTCCAGATTACGACCGCGACATTAGTGCGAAATGACCGGCAGTTAGGCAAAAAAGTAGATGGTGCTTGGTGTTCTTTGTCCTGTCTGAGCCAAAAGAGTGCCCCTGTCGCGCCATTCCAGGCAGTGGGCAAGAATGACCCTAGAAAAGGGGAAGAAGACCGCTCTCTTAAAGAATAGGTAGTGGAAGGTCCGAACTAAGCCGGGACTTTGCATAGGGTCGTGGTAATAGCGAACATCAGGAATTGAAGAAACAAGATTGATCAAGTGCAAGTAAAAGCTCCAGCGTGCTTTCCACACTGCTAAGCATTACAACCACAGTAATGGGGGGGGGGCGAGGTCAATTGATCTTGTCTATCTGGCTTTGATTCTCTGTTTAGTTTAAATTAGAACCTTAAACCTTGAACCATACTTATCCGGCATGTTTGCCATTCATAATGGTATTTCGTTTCACGAAATTAAGTGAAAACTGTGTATTAACTGAAATATTTGCTATTTAGATCTGAAAATAGCTGGCTTGCCTCTCTGGCAGGATTGGTGCGATAAACTGAGTGTTCGTTAATGTTCTTGTTTTATTTCAGATTTCATATTTCGTGTGTTATAGTTTTTTGAAAGAGCAGAAAAGCGCCTAATTTCTAGAAAAGCGGGAAGGACTTCTCCAGTGAACTTTGTTGTCAGTGTGTAATTATGGCCCTTGGCTGAAGTAAAGGTATAATAATAACACAATCTGTTTCACATGCGCATTCTCCTTCGTTTCCGGGAGAGTATGGTAGACCTTAGTCAAATGGAGGGTGTGTCAGTTAGTCGTTCTGGCGTAGCATTATGTGTTCTTGGAGTCATTTACTTCGACTAATTTCTTTCTTTCAACTAGTAAAGGGCCATCATAGGGCATACAACTTTCAACAATAAAACATAAACAACCAACAGTAATAAACACTAAACAGGGAACAACCCGGGGTAAAGTAAGAACAGGCTACGGCTAATCCCCCCATGACACCCATAGTGGGAGTGTCAGCCGATTGTGCTGTCCGCCCAGACAACCAGCTACGGTTCGAAGTCTCAAGTATGCGCTTCAGCAGAGAAAGATCAGAAAGCGCCTAATTTGTGGAAAGGAGGGAAGGACTTACCCAACGAATATTGCTGATAAATGAGCAAAATGTATCAGGTAGAACGCTCACGGTTTTCTCAAGCGATCACTCATCTTAGTACTGACTGGGCCCGACGTTGTGTGATGTACCAGGATTGGACGAGACTGGGGACTTTCTATGTGGAAAGATGGACATTTCCAGTCGGAATTTTATTTAGGAATAGTTCCATTAGTTTTAACTGCTGTCTTATTTTATCCCTTATTTTCTCTTGATGTATTATTTTCCTTTTTCTCAGTTTACAACGTAGAAGCTGTATTGAAACTCATCGCTTTTGGACCTCGAGGTTACTTCTCATCCGGCTGGAACATCTTTGACTTCGTAGTCCTTTTAATGTCGAACGTTGGCATGATTCTGGAGGCATTTCACTTATTCGAATGGATGATTGTACGACATGCGAGATTACTACGAATATTCAAGGTCAGATTTTACATTTGCATTTGCTAGCTTTTGCGAATTTGTGGGTCTAAGGGCCGGTGGGCGGATTGCCGGGTTCTGGTCGGTTAGCTAGGGGGATGACGGATTTCGATGGTTCAACTATGAAATGTTGAATTCGAGTTGGTGAACTGACGATGGACGAACTGACCGGTGGATGAAATGACATCCACTCATGAACATCCTGTGAACTTTACTGACCACAGTTACGTCAAATACAGGGCATAAAAGGGTTTTGTCTCAGTCATTGTAAAAAGTCTTACCCTTAGAGCAGTCTCATGGTGACGAGATCCCCGACCCCACGCACCGTCCCCTATCCGTGTATCCAGGTCTAGTCGCATGACACATAGCCTTTCGTACCAGGCCTGTGCTCCAACCTTTCGAGCCAAGTTTTTATGGCACTTGCAGCTCCGCTCAAGATCAGTTTGCGTTCGGTCGGGCGGTCCACTCTTTTCGAGTTAGGGTACTTCCAGATATGCTAAGACGATGAAACTTGGCAGGCGTGTCAGGGACCCGAACAAACTAACTTGGAAATGGTCATTTGCCCGATCCGACCATCGTGGGCGAAAGGGAGACGGCGGAATCCGGAATTTAGGGGCACGGATTACTTTCGAACACGTGATGGGATCCTAATGAAACTTGATATCTGGAAAGACGTCGTGTCTCAGATGTCGCATTTCAAATCCGGACCGAATCCGGCGAATGTGTGTGGGGGGGGGGGGTCGGAGGGGGGAACTGAAAATTTTATGTCACGCTTAGAGTGGAGCGATCGGGATGAAACGAACAAGCACAAGCCCTAGGTACATCATTGACAGAACTAGACCGGATTCGTGCACTGTGTGTGTGGGGGGGGTCCGGAATTCCGGTGATCCGGAGTTAAGTTACTTCCAGGTGGGCTAGGATAATGAAACTTGACAGGCAAATCAGGGACCCGACCATATTAACCTGGAAATAGTCAATGTTTCGATCAGACTATCGTGGGGGGAGTGGAGGGAGGGGGAATCCGGAATCTTGAGGTATGTATAACTTCCGAACGGGTAATCGGTTCGTAATGAAACTTGATCTTTAGATAGACCACATGTCTCGGATGTCCCGTTTCAAATCGGACCGGATCCGATGAATGTTGGGGGGGGGGCGGGAAACCTTGTGACGCGCTTGGAGTGGAGCGATCGGAATGAAACTTGGTGGGAAGAACAAGCACAAGCCTTACTTACATCAGTGACAAAACTGGACTGGATTCGGGCACTGTGGGGGACTTAGAGGGGGGTTGTCCGGAATTCCGGTGATCGCAAGTAAAGGTACTTCCAGACGTGCTAGGACGATGAAACTTTCGGGCACTGTGGGGGACTTAGAGGGGGGTTGTCCGGAATTCCGGTGATCGCAAGTAAAGGTACTTCCAGACGTGCTAGGACGATGAAACTTGGCGTGAACATTAGAGATTTGACATGATTTGCTTGGAAATAGCCAGTTCCCTGATCAGACCATCGTGGGGGTGAGTGGAGGGAGGGGGAATCCTGAATCTTGAGGTTATGTATAACTTTTGAACGGGTAATCGGATCCTAATGAAACTTGATATTTGGAAAGACCTCGTGTTTCAAATTTCCTATTTAAAGTCCGGATGTAATCCGGTGTATGTTGGGGGGTGGAGGAGAGTACCGGAAACCTTGTGACAGGCTTAGAGTGGAGCGATTGGGATGAACCTTGGTTGGAAGAACAAGTAAAAGCCCTAGATATATCAGTGACAGAACCGGACCGGGTTTGGGCACTGTGGGGGGAGTTGGAGAGGGGGGGAGTCCGGAATTCCGGTGACCGCGAATTAAGGTACTTCCAGATGTGCCAGGACGATGAAACTTGACTTGGAAATTAGACACTTGACAAGATTGGCTTAGAAACTGTCAGTTACCAGATCCGACCATCCCTTCAAGTACTAATCCTAACCGCAAAGTACAAAAAATACTTTTGAGCAAAATATACATTTTTGTGATCCCTATGAGTTGGTAGGACATTGACATTTTTATTTCGAATTTTGTTATTTTATCTTTAAAGATATGGAAAATATGGATAGAGATGAGTTAATCATGAAGAGAAAAAAAAAATGAGCCCATGATTATTTTTGCCTCAAGTGTTTTGCTTACTTCTGAATTCCTTCAAGTACAAACAATACTTTTGAGTAAAGTATACATTTTCGTGCCCCCGATGAGCTCATCCTCATTTCTGCTTGAAGAGTTTTTATTACAGTTGGGTTTTTAGCGCCCTTAAAGTGCGCATCGTCACAGCCAAATGCATTACCAAAAGATACATTCTCGTGATTTCCATGCACCCATGATCATTCTTATCTCAAGGGTTTTGCTTCCAAATTATTACAAACAAACCCATGACTTTCATCCTCTGACCCAGGCTTGCAAGTGCCATATCAGCTTCCAGCTCTTGTCTTTTATGGCACTTGCCCTTCGGCCAAGTTCCATATAGCGATCGCAGTTTCTGTCGGTTGGTTTTGCTAGTTCGGGCACTTCCACATAAGCTAGGACGATGAAACTTGGCTTGCGTATCAGGGACCCCAAATGATTAAGTTGAAAATAGTCACTTCCCCGATCCGAGCATCGTGGGGGGAGTGCAGGAGGTGGAATCCGGAATCCTTAGGTATTTTTTACTTTTGAACGGGTAATCGGATCTTAACGAAACTTGATATTTGGAATATCAAAAGAACCAGAATCCCTCAGACGATCCATCTAAAACTCGTACCGGATCCGGTGACCTTTTTGGGGAGCTGGAGGGGGGAACCGGAAATCTTGGGAAACGCAATGGGTGGAGGGATCGGGATGAAACTTGGTGGGAAGAACAAGCACAAGTCCTAGATTCATCATTGGCATAACCGAACCGGATTTGGGCTTTGTGGGGGGAGTTGGTGGGGGGGGGTCCGGAATTCTGGTGATCTCGTGAATGCGGTACTTCCTGATGTATTAGGATGATGGAATTGGGCTTGCATATCAAGGGCTCGAAGGAACTGACTTGAGAATAATCGTTTATATAATTTGACCACCGTAGGGGGAGTGGAGGGAGGGGGAATCCGGAATTCTTGAGGTATTTATAACTTTTGAACGGGTGATCGGATCTTCATGAAATTTTATATGTCGAAAGTCCTTGTGTCACAGATGACCCAGTTAAATCCGGACCGGATCCGGTGACATCGGGGGGAGTTGGAGGGAGGAACCGGAAATCTTGGGAAACGCTTAGAGTCGAACGATCGGGATGAAACTTGGTGGAAAGAGCAAGCACATGTCCTAGATACATCATTGATATACCGGACCGGATTCGGCACTTTGGAGGAAGTGGGGGGGGGGGTCCAGAATTCCGGTGGTCCCGCGAGTTCGGTGCTTCCTGATGTATTGGGACGACGCAATTTGACTGGCATGTCAGGGACTCGAACAAACCGACTTGAGAATAGTCGTTTGTATGATCCAACCATCGTGGGGGAGTGTAGGGATGGGGTATCCGGAATCTAGTGGCATTATTAACTTTTAAACCGGAGATCGGATTTGAACGAAACTTGGCAATTGGAAAGAGGTTTCGTCATAGATGTTCCGTGTCAAGTCCGAACCGGATCCGATTCTTGGGGGGGGGGGTGAAGGGGTTCACCGGAATTTCGTTAATCGCTTAGCGTTGAGGGATGGGGAATTAGATCGGGATGGGATTTTGTGGGAAGAACAAGCATAAGCCCTGGATACGTTCAGACAGAACCAGTACGGATCGGGGCTCTTTGAGGGAAATTGAAGAGGGTTTCCCGGAATTCCGGTGATCACGTGTTACGGTGTTAGGATACTTCCTAGATGTGCTAAGGACGATGAAACTTGGCAGGCATATTAGTGACCGACCTAGGAATACTTCCGTTCCTGGATTCGATCATTGTTGGGGGAGTTAAGGGGAGGGGAATCTGGGAATTACTGACTTCCTGAGATTGCGAACGAGTGGTCCGTCCGGTTCAAGGTAAAGTGTATGGATGTTGAGAATTAATGACCTTGATATCCAAAACATGTCTCTGAAGCACAGGCGGCAATCGTGATAGGGGGAATTTGGGGGGGGGGTGGGGTCCGGAAACATTTGGGACATGCATAAAAACCAAAGGGGTAGGCCGAGTGGGATGCGAGTTGGACAGTGCCGAGGTTGTGCCGCCTAATTTGTTATTTGGCGTCCGGACCGGATTCGGCCACGGATGAAGGAACCGGAAATTTGCAGATATGGTCCGATTCGACTTAAACTTAAAGGACGAAAAGAGGAGATGTCAGAGATGTGAAGTAAATATGTCCTAGTCAGTTTAAGCCGCTGTTGGGGGTAGTTGGAGGGTTTGCGTAAATTTTGTGGCTCGCGTAGGGGCCGAACGAATGGATTGATTTGAACGAAACTCGGAAAGTAGAGAGACCATATGCCCGAGACGACAAATTTTGATTGAAACATGATGTCCTATTTCTATTTCCGATCCTAGGGGGGTTGATGCAGTCAAGCACAAATCCTCAATTTTTGGGCATGGTGCCCCAACGTCAAGGCATGCCCCAAGGTATGGGCATGGTGTCCACACGTTGGGGCACCATGCCCTGGAGCATGGGCATGGTACTAGCATGGCACCCCCATGATATTTGGTTGAACTGAGATTGTTTACATACCTAAATAGGGCTGTCTTCCTCTTCTAGACCACAAGGTACTTGATCTTATGTTCTATCTAACCTTTTTTTCCAATTTTAAAAATATTAGAGAACTTCCAAGAAATTTAGCCTTTAATGATGACCAGTTTTTGGGATCCCAAAACGTAAGTGGCGGGATACCTATGACATCGCAAAATTGTCCGTCTGTCTGTCTGTCCGTCTGTCCGTCCGTCCATCTGTCAGCACGATAACTCTCGAAGGGATTGAGATATTTTGATGAAACTTGGTGGGAGGATCCTTTGGGGCAAAGTACAAGTTAAGCTAGTTCGAAGATGGGCTCTGTAACTCTATATTTGAGGGTGGGGGAGGGGTTTCAAATTAAGGGGCAACACAAAGTATTTTTTGAAAGCTATTTAGATAGTTGAGGGGTAAGGAGACACGCTGAATTCGAATATGAAAGTTATTTTCTCGCCGGACAAGTAGTTCGCCCGGAATCCGGCCAAAACCGGAAAGTTTGTTAAAAGTAAAAATTTTCTTTGAAGTTGATTAGATGTTGGATTTAGAGGTAAGAAAACATGCTGAACACGATGACGAAAACATTTTGTGCCGGACAAGAAGTTTGCCCGGAATCCGGCGAAAACCGGAAAATTTGTTAAAAGCAAAATTTGTATTTGATGTTGATTGGATGTTCGATTTAGAGGTAAGAAGACATGCTGAAGCCGATGGTGAAAACCACTTTTTCGCCGGAAAAGTCGTTCGTCAGGAATCCGGCAAAAACCGGAAAATTTGTTAAAAGCAAAATTTTTATTTGAAGTTGATTAGGTGATAGATTTGAGGGGAAGAAAAGACGCTGAATCTGTATATGACAACCATTTTTAACCCGGACATATAGTTCGTCCGGAATCTGGTTGAAAACGGATTTTTTTTTAGAAGTTGAAGTTTTTTTTTTGAAGTTTACAGGGATAAGGAAATACGCTGAATTCGTTTCTTAACTATCTTTTTTTTTTGCTGGGCAAGTAGTTCGCTCGGAATTCTTTCGAAATCGGAAATTTGGCAGAAGTAAAGGAGGAAGCTAGTTTCGATCAGTATCGTCAAAATAGATATGGCTTATACAAGTATATCTGAACTTGGTTTTCTCAGATGATCAGCCTGGCGAAGACTGCATCTGGCGAAGACAAGACCTAGTTGTCTGGATCAAATATTAAATTTTTGGGATCCCATCGAAACCTTTGGTCTTGTTCCTATTGGTTTATCTATCCATTTCCAGGGAAAAAGGGGAATTCATTCATGGCTAAATTTCTTGGAAGTTCTCCAGTATTTTTAAAATTGGAAAAAGAGGTTAGATAGAACATGAGATCAAGTATCTTGTGGTCCAGGAGAGGAAGACAGCCCTATTTAGGTATGTAATCAATCTCAATTCAACCAAATATCATGGGGGTGCCATGCTAGTACCATGCCCAAGCTCCAGGGCATGGTGCCCCAACGTATGGGCACCATGCCCAAAAATAGAGGATTTGTGCATGACTGGGTTGATGGGGGTATTCTCATCCATTTTTTTACACCACCTACTCGTACAAGTGCCATATGATCTCGTAGCTCTTGTTTTTAGAACAATGAACGAATAAGAAGTAATGTCTGTTGAACCCGCTTATCCTTGTGTTATCTGTTATGGGAATTCTTAGAGTCTACCAAATCTCCTCCATTTGAATGAATGAATGGAACGGCATCCAAACTAAGCGTGATATCCGTTGGAGGAGCGCAGATCTTGGGTATCCCCTACTCGAGGCCAAAAGATACACTAAACGTTAACTTACGACATCGAGGTTGATATCGGGTTAAAACCACGAGACGGCCATTGAAAATAACCTGTCCGAGCAGAAGGCGAGGCAGGTCATGATAAAAATCTGCCGAGCGCAGGGAGGTTGATAATTTAAACATTCTTCGAGCTTGTTATTCCGATGTCATCTGAGATGGGGGTATGTTAGGTTAATTATTATAACTTTCTCGAACAAAATTTTTGGTTAGGTGGTACTCGTACTCAATCTTCTTTGGAATGTTTATTTGCTACTTTTGTAGGGAATTTTTATTTAGTGAAAGGGAACCCCAGCCTACTGTAGATATTTGAAAATGACTACTGTTGTGACTCGGGCATTCTCTGTTTCTAACAATACAATCTTTATCCAACACCCGTCTATTACGTTTGTGGTGAAGCAGATGCCTTCCAGCGGCGGGCTTTTAGAGAGATAGAATTAATCAGCTTAAATTGGTGTTGCCACTGTCATAGAATTCTTCGATTTTATACATTTTCGTTTCTTCGACAAAGCGAGCCAGAATTGTGCGATCGGCTGCTTTACCAGTAAATACAAAAGTGAAGCATTAAAGTTAATGCGTATAATTGTGAAGATAATAAAGCGAGATTTCTCATTAATACTTAGTGAAAAGGACCTAGTTTCATAGGCGCCAGAAAATTTTCCGGCCAAAGATCATAGGCTCCGTCAAAAAAGTAGCAACACTGAAAGAAAACACGTGGGCTGTTGAAAAGCTAGAGCAAAATCAAGAAAAAAGACAGTGATAATTGCTCAATAGCCATCTTTTCGAAAGCAAAGGAAAGTAAGGTGTTGATTCATTTGACAAGTTGTATTTCCAGTGGAAATATGATTGTAACAAGGTGTGTACGGTACCAGGTTGGTTGGCTAGGAAAGAAAGATTTTCTTTCAGAGTTTTAACATTTTTTTTTCTGTAAGGTTTTTCCGGTTTTTATGGCACTTGCAGCTTCGCTCAAGTGCCATATACCGATCACTTTTCCGTCGGTCGGTCTGTCGGTCGGTCTGTCGGTCGGTCGGTCGGTCGGTCGGTCGGTCGGTCGGTCGGTCCGGTGATCGCGAGTTAGGGTACTTGCAGATGTGCTAGGACGATGAAACTTGGCAGGCATATCAGGGACCCGACCAAACTAACTTACAAATAGTCACTTCCCCGATCCGACCACCGTGGAGGGAGTAGAGGGCGGGGGAATCCTGAGAATTTAGTAGTTTTTGTAAAACCCCTACCCCTTTCTACACACTAGTAGGTCTGCGCGCGGCGTGACGTCACTCTTTGCATCGGATCACTCTGTTAACATTGGAAAGAGCTAGTACATTCGAGGGTCAAAGGGGTTTGTATATGTGGTGCAGTGCGGGGGAATATGGAAAATTGAGTGTTGTGTAACTTTCGAACGGGTGATCGGATTGGGACGAAACTTAATACCTGAATCAATGACATACCTCTGATGTTCCATTTGAAGTCCGAACCGGATTCGACAGCTATGGGGGGAGTTGGGGTGGGGGAAGACCGGAAATCTCGAGAAACGGTTATAATGGAGGGATCGGAGTAAAACTTGCTGGGAAGAACAAGAATCTGCTCCAGATAAATCGTTTACACGTTTGGACTGGACCCGGACACTTGGAGGGGGGGAGGTGGAGGGGAGTTTCACCGAATTCTGGTGATGACGGTTTTTGGGATTTTCACGACGAAACTTGGGAGGCGTATCAGGGACCCGATCAAACTGACTTGTAAATAAAAATTCACTCGATCCGATAGTCGTGGGGCGATCGGAGGGAGGGGGAATCCGGAATATTTAGCCATGCGTAACTTTGGAACGGGTGATCGGATTCGAGTGAAATTTAATAACTGAACAGAGGGCGTGCATGTGGGGATCTTTTTCATGTCCGGACTGGATCCGACAACAATTGGGGGGGGGGGATACGTGACCGGATTGGACTGGAGAGATCGGGATGGAACTTTGTGGGAATAACAAACAAGTCCAAAACTGAACCGGATTGGCTCCGGCGACTGTGGGGGGAGTTAGAGGGGCGGGTCCGGAATTCCGGTGATCGCGAGTTAAGGTACTTCCAGATGTGCCAGGACGATGAAATTTGGCTGGAATATTAGAAATTCGACAAGATTGGCTTAGAAATCGCCACTTTTCAAATCCGACCATTCCTTAAAGTACCAATCATGACCGCAAATTAAGAAAAATACTTTTAAGCAAAATATGCATTTCATCATCCCCATGAGCTCATGATCATTTCTGCCTCAAGGGTTTTGCTTACAAATGAAGTTCTAGCTCCCTTAAAGTGTGAACTAAGCGTGATATCCGTTGGAGGAGCGCAGATCTTGGGTATCCCCTACTCGAGGCCAAAAGATACACTAAACGTTAACTTACGACATCGAGGTTGATATCGGGTTAAAACCACGAGACGGCCATTGAAAATAACCTGTCCGAGCAGAAGGCGAGGCAGGTCATGATAAAAATCTGCCGAGCGCAGGGAGGTTGATAATTTAAACATTCTTCGAGCTTGTTATTCCGATGTCATCTGAGATGGGGGTATGTTAGGTTAATTATTATAACTTTCTCGAACAAAATTTTTGGTTAGGTGGTACTCGTACTCAATCTTCTTTGGAATGTTTATTTGCTACTTTTGTAGGGAATTTTTATTTAGTGAAAGGGAACCCCAGCCTACTGTAGATATTTGAAAATGACTACTGTTGTGACTCGGGCATTCTCTGTTTCTAACAATACAATCTTTATCCAACACCCGTCTATTACGTTTGTGGTGAAGCAGATGCCTTCCAGCGGCGGGCTTTTAGAGAGATAGAATTAATCAGCTTAAATTGGTGTTGCCACTGTCATAGAATTCTTCGATTTTATACATTTTCGTTTCTTCGACAAAGCGAGCCAGAATTGTGCGATCGGCTGCTTTACCAGTAAATACAAAAGTGAAGCATTAAAGTTAATGCGTATAATTGTGAAGATAATAAAGCGAGATTTCTCATTAATACTTAGTGAAAAGGACCTAGTTTCATAGGCGCCAGAAAATTTTCCGGCCAAAGATCATAGGCTCCGTCAAAAAAGTAGCAACACTGAAAGAAAACACGTGGGCTGTTGAAAAGCTAGAGCAAAATCAAGAAAAAAGACAGTGATAATTGCTCAATAGCCATCTTTTCGAAAGCAAAGGAAAGTAAGGTGTTGATTCATTTGACAAGTTGTATTTCCAGTGGAAATATGATTGTAACAAGGTGTGTACGGTACCAGGTTGGTTGGCTAGGAAAGAAAGATTTTCTTTCAGAGTTTTAACATTTTTTTTTCTGTAAGGTTTTTCCGGTTTTTTCTTTAAGGTTTTTCAGTTTTTTTTCTGTATTAATTTTTAGTGTTTTTCTTACTAAAAGTGATGTCATTTGTTTGTTTTTTGGAGTCCAGTATCTACTTTTCAGTATTTGGAGAAAAGTGCTCGATGAAGTTCTGTGGGGGTTGATACCGCTTCGTATCATCCTCTCTTGAGGCTGATACAGTATCGCACCACAAAACTCATTGTCACCTTTGGGACATAGGAAGATATGCGTTGTATGCCTATTCGAGAAAAGTTATGTCAGTTTATACTTCAGGTTAAGAAGCGCTACAGAGACGTCTTTGGGACAGTGTTCCTCCTGGCCGATGGTCTTGCTTCAGCTGCAGTTGTTCTTATGTTTTTGTACTACTTCTTCGCTATCATTGGGATGGAGATCTTCTCTGGATATGATATGAAAAACTGTTGCAGGTAATTAAGCATTATACTACCATGTTGAGTGGTGCAAACATACTAGTAAGCTCTTTTCGGCCCTTCTTGGGCAAGGGTTCTCTTCGGGCCCTAGCCAAAAATCTGAACTTACGATGAAAGAAAAAAAAAATGCCTGGTGGCTAGTCCGTCTTGCACCACCAAACACAATCACGCTCAGCATTGGCGAATAGAGTAGAGTAGAATTTAATTTTAAGTTTAACCGAAAAAGGGTAAGATAGGACAATCAAGTTACATATCACCTACTCACTTGAGGATTAATTAAAAGAGGTATGATTAATACAGAACATCGTTGCTCCGCTATTAACGAATAATCAGTTTTCGTAGTGCAGAATTTTCCTGTCGGCTTTGTGGTACCTCTTTGCGCTACACAGTCCAAATAATGCATTGCATTCAGTTAAATGATATAAAAAATTTCAGCTTTTTCAGTTAAATTTTAAAAATATCATAATTAATTCATAATTTCAGTTGATTTTTTTTAAGTTCTTTTCAGTTTTATTAAATTCAAAATAAATAAACAAAATAAGTTCCGACCCCTAGAAAGCTCGTTACATAGAGGTTAATACCAAATTAATCAACAAGTAAACGAGTCTCTTCACTGTATAAAATAAAGAAAGAAAAATTGAAAAATTTGTTTTATTTTTACTTACCGCTCCATCTCCAAAGTTCACCTCCAGGTCCACACCGATCTCCCACAATTGCTAAATTTCAACAAATAAAATAAATAACTAAAAAAAAAAAAAAAAAAACTCAAGCCAAGAATCCAGCGACGTCGCTCTACCCTCATTATTGATCTTAACTTTACACATAATACTTAAATTAACAAAGTCAAAACACAAAATATATACTCCCGAATGTGTTTATTCCCCATCATATTTATCAACCAATAATGTTTCTAGCTGGGTCTTAAAGGTGCCAAAGGACTGAATGTTACGAACATTATCGTGGAGACTGTTCCATACTTTGCCACATGCAATACGAGGATTGAAATCTGATCTCACAGTCTTGGTTAGAGGTAATAGTAGGTGGTCCGGCCGGCCTTGTTTCGTAGATCATGAGATTTGCCCAAGGTAAACAAAAGCGTCGTTGGTTCAGCATTCACATCAGCTTTACAGATGTGAATATGTATAAAACTTAAAAACAACCTATCAAATGAAAGAGAATTAAGTATTCTTGAGAAATGTGCTACAGTGGAGGTGTAGCCTACTTCTTTGAACACTGCTCTGAACTTCTATCTGCTCTATGATTTTGTTTTTTTGCCCCTGAAACCTCTAACCCCTCCACCAGGGACCCATAAATTTCCTTTACAGGGGGCCTGTCAATAAGAGATTTCTGATGCTATCTTGAGCGCAAGGAATGTAGTTCGAGAAATACCCACGGTCAAATGACGTTCAAGACCAGAGACAAAATTTAGGATTGGCTGCTGGCGCCTTGAGGGAGGAGTCTCTTTGGCGCGCACGTCCAACGAGGCAAACAAGGAATGCCGATCGACTCAAGCGGGGATTTTTGGAAACTGGATGGTTCGGTAATCATACCAATATAGAAGCATAGGAAATGACAGGCCCCCTGTAAGGAAATTTATGGGTCCCTGCCTCCACTTGGTTTACTTGGAAACGTATTCTGCGGGTTAATCAGCGACTTCTGTGTGAAGATAAAGCTAAACAAAAGTATAAATCATTGGAAAGATAAAATGATCCCCGTGTGCCCTTCGTAGTCTTCGTACCGAAGCATTGCTGTAATATTTTTTTAGGAACTCAACGGTGGAGAGCTTCTACACTTTCAACAATACCACCAAAACTTACGGCTACTATTACCTGAACACCTTTGAAAATGTCATCACCAGTTTCATCACTCTTTTCGAGCTAACTGTCGTCAATAATTGGTTCATTATCATGAACGGTTATGCATTCGTGGCCACGGAATGGAGTCGAATATACTTCATGGTATTTTATCTTATCACTATGGTATTCCTGAATGTGGTGATAGTCAGCGTCATCGATGGTTTCATCTTCCGCATACAGTATAAGAGCACGACTTCAAAGGAAGAAGAGGACAAGATGATGAATCATGAAGTGGTTCTATCAGGGGAGGAGTTGCAGTTGGTACAGACAGGAAAGAAGGCGGAGCTTAGAACAGAGGTTAGCTTACGACTTTCTGCTTTCGCTAAGAACTTAGAAGACAATAAATATTCCTCCAGCCCAAGCTGACTGCGAATCATATTTGACAGTGCAAAACGGATACGTCAGCTAAATTTTATTCGAGCTATATTTCGGCCCTTCTTGTGGAAAAAACTTGTTGGTTTCGTTTTTCCAACTTGAGCGGTTTTGAGCCTGAAGAGGACCCTTGCCAAGAAGGGCCGAAATATAGCTCGAATAAAATTTAGCTGACGTATCCGTTTTGCACTGTCAAATATGATTAGAAGACATCGTTCGTCTTTCTCTAAATATTCCACAAGGTCTTTACCGGGGCTACCTACAGAAATTCCATCCGCCATGGAAATTGTGTGGTCCACACAGAGCGTGTTCCACCCTACTTAGCGTAGTTACTACGCTAGTTACCGTAGTTACTACGCTAGGCTGGAACGCTTTTTTATTTTTTCGGTCAAATATCAGGCCTCGGGCCGGTCCGACCAGTCACATAACAGAGATGCGTAGTTACTACGCTCCCGAGCGTGGTAAGCAAATAGTTACTATTAGTTACTATTTTGAGAAGGTTGGAACGGTCAGCGTAGTAACTTTTCGTGAGGCAGGAACGGAAATAGTAACTAATAGCTGTTACTAATGGTAGAGGGGTGGAACACGCTCACAGTACATCTGTTCTAACGACAGTGCCGTGAAAAATGTTGCAGCCTGCCTGGGGCAGTCATCAACAAATCCTCAAATGTTGGCCTCAGTGCCCTGGCGCAAGGCACAGTAGCCCCGTGATAATCTGAAAATCTGCAACCTATAAACAGATTTCCCTTCAAGGGCCACTGTGCCCCAGCGTTGGAGCGTTGTGCCCCGAAATTGAGGATTTGTGTATGGCTGGCCTTTGGGGTCAGCGGTTTTTATGCCACTTTCCCTTCGGCCAAGTGCCATATAGCGATCACAATTTTGTCCGTCCGTCGGTCGGACAAGTTCAAGTTTAATTTATGACAGAAAACTTCAAATACACTAAACCAGCACTTTGGAGGAAAAATCCGAACATTCAGTGCTTGTCAATATTTTACCTTAACGACAACATCTACGTACCCAATAAATCTATAATGAATCTAAAAAAATATAATCTAACTTAATATAATCTGACATGTATAATGTAACCTGCTAATCCCTCTTCTAAAAAAAAAAAAAAAAAAAAAAAAACTACAAACCGTTTGACGCGTACACTAGAAACCAACCACACACGAAACAGTCCTTCAACTAACTGTCCACACTCAATCAAGCAATCAAATCCTTAAATAATAAATTATATTTTAAACATAACACCTATAATTTTTTGAAATTAACAATCAGTAGTCCTTTGAGTCGAGACCTGACAAGCGATGGGCTTCCTTCCAACTATTCTAAAACAAAATTTTATATTTTTCCCACACGAATGGTATTGTGTATCGTAAGGAAAATTTGGATCTTTCACATTTAATTTTTTAGTGTTCGATCTCGTTGACATATGAGATGACGGCGACAGAGATATCAGGTCCCTATCTGAAAATATGATGGAAGCAGATGGCGATCTCAATTTCTTTAAAAAAAAAAAAAAACACTAGATCATTTTGCTAGTTTGCGATCCTGGTTTTGCTAGTTCGGGCACTTCTACATAAGCTATTACGATGAAACTTGGCAGGCATATCAGGGAACCGACCAGATTAATCCGGAAAATTTATTTATGTATAACTTTCGAACGAGTGACCGGATCTTAATGAAACTTGATACTCGGAAAGACCTCGTGTCCCAGACGATTCACTCCAAATCCGGACTGGATCCTGTATCTTTCGAGGGAATTTGTATCGTAAGGAAAATTTGGATCTTTCACATTTAATTTTTTAGTGTTCGATCTCGTTGACATATGAGATGACGGCGACAGAGATATCAGGTCCCTATCTGAAAATATGATGGAAGCAGATGGCGATCTCAATTTCTTTAAAAAAAACAAAAAAACACTAGATAATTTTGCTAGTTTGCGATCCTGGTTTTGCTAGTTCGGGCACTTCTACATAAGCTATTACGATGAAACTTGGCAGGCATATCAGGGAACCGACCAGATCAATCCGGAAAATTTATTTATGTATAACTTTCGAACGAGTGATCGGATCTTAATGAAACTTGATACTTGGAAAGACCTCGTGTCCCAGACGATTCACTCCAAATCCGGACTGGATCCTGTATCTTTCGAGGGAATTTGAGGGGAACCGGAAATCTTGGGAACGCTTATAGTGGGGGGATCTGGATGAAATTTGGTAGGAAGGACAAGCAAAAGGCATAGATACGTCGTTGACATAACCGGACCTGATTGGGCACCGTGGGAGGAGTTGGGGGTCCGGAATTGGGTGATCCCGCTAGTTCGGTTCTTCCTGATGTACTAGGGCGATGAAACTGGGCATGCGTATCAGGCCCCGAACAGACCGACTAGAGAATAGTCGTGTCCTTGATCCGGCAATCGTGGGAATCTAGTGGCAAGGATAACTTTTGAACGGGTGATCGGATTTGGATGAAGCTATCGAGCTAGAGCTATCGTCTCAAATGGAACATTTGAAGTCTGGTAGCCTACTTGTTGGGGAAGTTGGAGGGGGCAACGGAAATCTCGTGAAACGCTTAGAGTTGAGGGATCGGGATGGAATTTGGTGGAAAGGACAAGCATAAGCCCTAGATACGTTCTTCACAAGACCAGATCGTATCGGGGCTCTTCGGGGGAAGTTTAATGGGGTTTCTCGGAATTCCGGTTAGGATAATTCCAGATGTGCCAAGGATGATGAAACTTGGCAGGCATGTTTGTGACCCGGTCAAATAGACTTAAGGACTCGACACAATGGCCTAAGAAAACTTCCGCTCCCAGCTACCATATTTGGGGGAGTTAGGGGAATGGGAATCCAGAAATTTCTGACTTTCGTAGGTTATAACGGGTGGTTCCGATTCGAGTGAAACTTTATGTGCGATAAGAACTGGTGACCTACATATGCAAAACATGTGTCCGAACCAGATGCGGCCATGGTTAGTGTTGGAGGGGGGGGGGGGCAGAAACTTTGTGACAAACTTTTTGACAAAAACCAAACGAACGGGCTGCCACTTGGACAGTACCAAGTTTATGCGGCCTAGATTTGTTATTTGACGTCAGGACCAGATCTGGCCACGGTATGGGGGGGGGGGGGATGAAGCGGGAACCGGAGATTTGGAGATCACCCTACTTGGAAAGTACAGTGATCACATGACCTAGACGACATATTTATAAGAAACAAAATCAATTATCCACCGAGTTCTTCAAGGCATTGATTCTGTAACTCATAACTATCTGGGATGGAAGGGATTTTCAGCAATTGTTTTTATTGTCTAGATTTTTTTCTTCAGAAATAAACCTGTGCCAGATTTCAGTGTTGCCAGTAAAAAAGTGAGAACATCGAAACAAGATTTTTTTTTTGTGATGTTAATATACGGAAATCAGACGTGGTTTCGTCCAAGATCTGGCGGAATTTCCGACCAGAAAAAAAACATCAGCCCAAATTTCTGAAAAAAGTTTTGCATGAATGTCTGGCATATTTTACGACCAGAAACGAATTTGATAAATATCTGAAATGTCTGGGATGTGGGGAGAGAAAGCTGGGCAATGATAGCCTACCTAAAATCACCTAATATGTATACCATCCTCTTTTAGGAACCCATAACCTTCGTGGGTTCATCGCGGCGAACCAGGGACGTTCTTCAGACTATCATGTACCAAACGGATATCGAGACGTGGATGAAAACTGCTGACCAGATTGAGGACTGAGAAAGTACCAACATATCAGATGAAAGCAGAGCATAAATGTGAATCACGGCCTAGTGAAGATTAGTGATAAGTGCAAGGTATGATGGTGTCCTTTCAAGCAGATGAAAAGGAAACTTGTTGGCTCAGACAACAAGATCTTTGGGGACTGGAGTACGGCTATCAGCAAGATGACGGCTCCATCGCCGTATCTTTTGAGGATTGAGCGGCCCAGACACTCTGACGTCTTACCGTCAATATTGTCGAGAACCCCAGTTGGGAGCAGTAGCGGAGTAGAGCATTTCTTTCCTATTTATTTAACCAGCAAACTACGTACTGACTGATCCGTTTGTCTGCCTTGCGTCCTTGGTTATTAGAAAGAGTGACAAGAATCATCCGTGATCAGCCTTACAACCCTGCTAAGGTGAGAAAGAGAAAACCCTTTGAAAGCCGACAGTCCCGAAGTAAACTTGTTGGAAATATTTTAAATTGTAATACTGCCATGCGGTAGGACTCTGTCTCCCGCCTGTCGCTATGCATCATTGCTCATGTATACATTTCACCAACCGAAGAAGTGCTAGCACAGTTCGAGTGAATGGATGAATAAGCTTATTTCCCATCTTTACATGACGTTTCAGAAAAAAGAACAACACGAAAATGCAGTTTTAAATGGGCCATACATAATTCAAAGAGAATTAATAATAATGCACTGTTTCTTTAACTATTGCTGCTCGATAGAGGCTGTTTAGTTTAGAGGGTCGGGAGATTCCAGAAGTCGAGCACGACCCTCTATAACAGCCCCAATCGGGTCTTAAAGGAACAGCAAACTTGACTACGCAACTTTCGGCCATCGAATCGCCCGGGGAGCTTAGATAAATATACAGGGTCTCATTGTCGACAGGCCCCCCTTTCTTTGTTATCTCGAACCGTCTCGAACCCCCTCCTTAGTGTTCCCAAAGCTGGTTAGCTAGCTCCCCGAGTCAAGTTTGAGTCAAGTTTTCTTTTCCTTTAACCCCATGGCGTCTGAGACTTCTACTTTTCAAGCACGTGGAGCGCACAAAAGACTAGCCACGAGGTGCGATGCGCATCTTCGCGTATTTCCGAAACATGATCACCTATTTCTGCCCGGCGCAGGGATTGAGAGACAGAGATACTTGTCATTTATCCAGTTCTTCCTATTTGCAGCTCTTTCCCGCATGCACGTGATCTAGAAAAGGAAAAGACGGATTCAGAGGTCCACTTGGGGGGAGGGTGGGGTGCATTTAATTTGTCAATATTTAAAGTAAACACCTAGCATGTGGAACCGAAATCGCGTTCGGCTTCAGCTAGTTTTCCTGGTTTTGCTGCATAATCCTTTGACCAAAAACGAACTTGGGGGTGATCTTCCCCTCTGATCACGCCAATGTGTATCTTTGTATTGACACCTTGACCCGATAAAAAAAAAGGAAGAAATGACCGACACTCAAATAAACGACAAACAGCGAGGAAATCTTTCGGTCGAATTTCTAGAGCGAGGGCTGTTTGGCATCACCCGAGGAGGGGTACGCTGCATGATTGAACACGCTTAGTATCACATTTCCAGAGGGTGGTTCCCGCGTTGCCTGAGCAGATATTCCGCCGCGTGACTGAATATTCGTGTCGTCATATGGTCTAACGTTATGCTGTGTGTTATTGTCGTCGCGCTTACGAGATTTGACTGAAATCACGTGTCTTCACCTGACAGGTTCCATCTAAAAATAGCATGGTGAGGAGAATTTTGAGAGGGTCGCCTCGTCGTCAAAATTTTTTGCAACTCTGGTTTGGAAAATATGAATTTTCAGTTTATTACCGGATAATGTTTGGAGGTGACATCTTGAATGCATGTGTATTTTTTTTAAGTGACTAAGAACTGTGTTGACTATAGGAAACGAGGCGGAACTCGTCGGTACATCTCTGTCGTGTAAGTCAGTGAAGAATGTGAACTTATCCTTCCTCACCATGTATTTTATGCTAGATTGAGGCAGTGAACGTTCGATCTGTCAGGTGGATATTCATACTCAGAATGATGTGCCTTTTACAAGAGGAGTTTAATTGTTGTTACCTGAAGCCGTGAATATAAGCCGCGAAACTCTGAAAAACGGTCTTGAACTGGCTAAGCGACGTTGGGTTTTCGGGTTGAAGAGGTGGAATTTATTGATTTCAGGATCGGAAGTGTCGATAGACACCTATTTTTCGATTTCTTTTGCTGTAAGTTTCAGATAATCGTCTCAGAATGTTACCAGAACTTGTAAAAAATCCTCAAAGTCCATCAGAGGTGTCGCCTTGTGGCAACCTTTTCGCAGAATTTTGAATTTATTGCCCAAAACTTGGTACATTGCAAGCCGAACTTGGCTCGAAAGATAAGAGCTTCCAGTCGAGCAGATCGAGTAGAGCAATAAGATCGCACTTCACGAATGAAACTACAGTACACGATAGTTAGAGAAAACATGTTATTCAGATATTTACCGCGACCCAGCTGGATCGATTAAATGTTGATGTTAGCCTAATTTTCATTTCGATTCAGATTTAGTTTACCGTATTCTTTATGTTGCGTCTCTTTAACGAATCGTGAATTAATAAGTTTTATCTTGTTCTTGTATTTATCATTCGTCGTTTTATTATATTTATGTCTTCCGGCTGGTTTTAGGAACATCTGTGAAGGGCTGACCGCACCGCTGTGACGGTCATGCACTTGTGCTGCGGATAGACGATCAGGGTCGGACCGTCGCGGAGTGGAATTCCTGCTAGGATTTTTAAGGTAGGACCTTAAAGTTTAACCGAAAAGGGCTAGGATAGGTCAATCTAGTTACCCATCACTTATTCACTTAAATTGGCCTGAAGACCATCTGAAAATGAGTTACTTCGTTGCTTCGCTATTCACGAATAATCGATTTTCAAATAGTGGAATTTCCGTGTAATTTGTGGTGCCTCTATGCGCTTGTATTTTTGCTGTATGCCTTACGAGAAAGATTTATCATTTTTTTTTGTTCAGGCACTAAGCAGTCTTCACCAATCTCACCATTGCCCGCTCAAAAGCCGCATTTGTGTTGAGATTAAAATTTCCCGCTTCATAGTAGAATTTACGCTGTGGGGACGGCTGGAGATATCCTGAGCCTCATAACTAGAGCAGATAGTGGAAAATAAAAAAATCCCCTTGCAGAATCCAAATAATTAAGTGCATCCAATTAAATGACACACAAATGAGTTGGCTTTTCAGTTAAACTTTAAGGGAGGAGGATCTTCGGCCCGCCCTCGGGTAGGAGCTACGTCATCGAATGTCGCTGCTCATCAGTTCCATACAGAAAAATTACGAGTTTTTTCAACTATTTTCAACAAAGCAGAACAAGAGCTACGAGGTCATATGGCACTTGTTACGAGTAGGTGTTGCAAGAGAGTAGTCACAGAATACCCTCTTCAACCCCCTAGGATCGGACCTAGAAATAGGATGTCTAGTTTCAGTCGAGTCTGAGCATTTCCGACATCGCCTCGAATCACTAAATGTTTCATCCCACTAATTTGATCCCTATAATTTTCAACAAAGCAGAACAAGAGCTACGAGGTCATATGGCACTTGTTACGAGTAGGTGTTGCAAGACAGTAGTCACATAATACCCTCTTCAACCCCCTAGGATCGGACCTAGAAATAGGATGTCTAGTTTCACTCGAGTCTGAGCATTTCCGACATCGCCTCGAATCACTAAATGTTTCATCCCACTAATTTGATCCCTATAATTTTCAACAAAGCAGAACAAGCGCTACGAGGTCACGTGGCACTTGTTACGAGTAGGTGTTGCAAGAGAGTAGTCACAGAATACCCTCTTCAACCCCCTAGGATCGGACCTAGAAATAGGATGTCTAGTTTCACTCGAGTCTGAGCATTTCTGACATCGCCTCGAATCACTAAATGTTTCATCCCACTAATTTGATCCCTATAATTTTCAACAAAGCAGAACAAGAGCTACGAGGTCATATGGCAATTGTTACGAGTAGGTGTTGCAAGAGAGTAGTCACAGAATACCCTCTTCAACCCCCTAGGATCGGACCTAGAAATAGGATGTCTAGTTTCACTCGAGTCTGAGCATTTCCGGCATCGTCTCGGATCATCTAGGGCAAATGTTTCATCCCACTAATTTGATCCCTAGGAGCCACACTACTCCTCACCCTCAAACTCCCCTTACCGCGGCCGAATCTGGTTCAGAACGGATCATCTAATGCATCTTCTCTTACCGGCTATCAAGTTTCGCTCGAGTCTGAGCATTTTTCCCCCTTGAAGGACACCGACCTCACACTACATAGTGTTTATTCTAAGCTGTCCTGAGATAGTCAACTCACTTAGCTATGCTTACAGATAATTACACTAGGCTTCGGCGGCGTTTAGCCTCTTTCCATGCCTTGAATGACAAACTTAGCTCATTTTGCTGGACTCCAGCTCAATCTTGTCAATAAACTGACTTAGATTAAATCTAATTGCCCTGGATCTGAGAGACCTTACAGGACATTCAAATAATTTTCAGCTGACCGAGCCTCATTGCCTTTGATTGAAACAACCTTGCAGGCAACTGTTTCTGTCACTGATGACTTCAACTCCAGAGGTCCAGATCATGGACCACATCCAGCCGCCAACAGCTGCCAGCCTGGCCTCCAGCCCCTGCCGGAGGGGGGTAAGTTTATGTTGGCAGGCTGAGAGTGGTATTCATGGGCAAGAACACCATTTTGCAAGGCTGCCCTGGGTCACTGGAGACATCACATTCCTATGCAGGGGGCTAAAGCTTAGTGTTAACCATGCAACAAATGCAAGCAAACTGAAGCAAAGAAAACACAACAAAAGCCAAAAGTACCAAGCATAGCTCCCAGCCCCCAGGGGCACGACGAGGACGTCACTTACCACCGCCCCCCTTTCTATGTCCATACTTCTTTCTGTAGGAGCCGGTTGTTTTCCCGTAAACATTTTGTGGTTAAGAGGCTATAGAAGCCCCTAGGAAACGAACTTGGTAGACGTCTTAGTTTGTCTAGAGTGCAGCACAAGCGACATTTTCTCTCGTCAGCTTCTTGCCATCTAGCGTTGCTTTGCTAACCTTCGCAGTATAGTACAGAAGATTACAGATGGCGAAACATCTCGCTGTAAAGCCGCCAAACAAATGTGAGTAATGTGACTGAGTGAAACTCACGAGAAACTATGAAAAACAAGATCAATACATGTTTAAGCCCTGCATGTTATTTGTTAGTCTCGTTTATGGAGATGCTAGAACTTGAACGTTTCTCGTGACGTTCCTGCCCTTACCTCTTCTTGTCTTTATGTCCAGGTCTTACCACCGATTCGACTGTTACGCATGCCTCAAGTTTCCGGATTTCCTCACCCTCCACTTCCCCCAGGAAGTCGTATCCTCGAATTGACAATGTTAAGCCTGTCCAGCCGGGTCCCAAGTTTGTTCGAAGTCTGGTGAGAGACCTTCTTACGATCAACTTTTCACAACTGCCTGTCTTAATTTTGTCAAATCACTTTGTTTCTCGCAGATTTTGTGATTTTTCATGGAAAGCCCCCCCCCCCCCCCGGGCACATCTGGAAGTAGCCTACCTGAACTCGAAATCACTAGACTCCTTAATTTTGTCAAATCACTTTGTTTCTCGCTGATTTTATGATTTTTGACGGAAAGCCCCTCCCCCCCGGGGCACATCTGGAAGTAGCCTACCTGAACCCGAAATCACTGACTTCCCTCAGACTACCCGTACATTGCCCGAATCCGACCCGGTTCCTTAAATGATGTATCTAGGGCCTGCTTGTTCTTCCCACCAAGTCCCTCCTCGATTCCTTCACTTTATTTGTGTCACGAGAATTACGGTAACCACAACCAACTCTTTCCACAGTTATGGGGTCCGGTCCGGCCCCACGATGGTCGGATCGAGAAAGTGACTATTTCCAAGTCAATCTAGTCCGGTCCCTAATACGCCTACCAACTTTCATCTTCGTAGCACATCTGGAAGTATCCCGACTTGTGGCTGACCGACGGAAAAGCGATTGGTACACAGCACATCAGGCAAAAGACCGCAAAACCGAGAGTATAGAAACCAAATTCCCGGCCGCCTATTTTTTTGTAAGAGGAGTTTTCGATATCCACTTTACTACAAACTGGGATGGACCCCTCTTAGGGGTTCTGGTTTTAGCAGCTTAGAAGGTACTAAAGTCATATGCCTCAATTTGCCAGTTTGAGGTCCGGGCCGGATCAAGACCTCGGTGTGCGGAGTTTGAGAGGAGGGGGGGGGGGGGTAATGGACATTTCCTATGAATGACGGTTCGGCTTGAGCGAAAATTGATGGATGGTACATGCGATTACCCAGATGATCCATTTCTAGGTCTGAAGTCTGGACCGCATCATGCAACAGTGGGCTAAAATCAGATAAAAGGAAACACCTGGTATACGAGTAAGAAGTAAAAAAAAATACACAACTTTTATCGAACAGGTATGTAATTCACATCTCTCTAGTGGAACTTTGTCAAGATTGATCGTACTAATATCTGCAGAGCTGCATTGAGCGATTTTCCTCCAATATTGAAAGGTAGAAGCTGTCATCTAAAAAATAAAACAATTTCAGAAAAATATGAAAAACATTAAAAAAAATCAAAGAAAGATATTGTTTGAAAACTGACAGAACATCTTACTTTCCTAGCCAGTGGGCCGTGGGAATCCTATTTACATTCTTTACCCCATAAGAATCTCGGTAACCAATGACCGGAGTTCTCGTTCCAAGGGAGATTCCTGATCTGCAGTCAGCAACCAAAAAGATAGATCCAAACCGTGTGGAGCGAGCTATTATATAGGGAACTGCTACAACCATAAAAAGTCTTGACTCCTAACTGAAAAAGTGTCACCGAGGATGCAAAGAAGTTCAACTTTAACCGAACAGGTGTAGCGGTAGAGAGAGATAATAACGTAGCGCGGAGGCGGTGTAATGGGGGTACTTTACCTTCGGTGGTAGAACTATATACAACACAGGTTGAAGTATAAATGAATGTTTATTTTACCTTAAACGGCGTTACTAATTCCACTACTAAATCCTAAGCCTGATATCGCTTACTAATAATCCTCCATGTATGTCGACATCTGCTCTTCAGTTGCACTTTAACTGGGCTCGCTCTAACACTCGATACTGGAGACGAAGACGAAGACAAACGCTGACGAGTAGATAACACTGACGAATAACTCACTTGCGAGGAACTAACTATCGAAGGACTAACTCTTAAAGAACTAACTGTCGAAGAACTAACTCGTGCGAGTCCCAACTCCTGGTTTTTATAACTTTCATTGTTCCCGGTTAGGGAACTAGCGATCTTGCTAAATACTTGCAATCTTGTTAAAGCTTGTGCCAATATTGCTTACTCTGAGTCTGAAGATATTTAGCGATCTTGCTAAATCCGCGAGACCATAAATCTAACACTCGTCATCTAAATCTTACTCGTGGTGCCGTATGCCGAGGGAGTTGTGACTCGCAGGTCATTAAATATTAGTGTTACGATCATCCGTTACAACTCGGCCCACCTACGGAAAAACAGATCTCCCGATCTGTAATAATTAATTACTCATTACGTACTATATACAAAACAGAATAACTATTAATTATATACTTATGGTTAACTACTACTATCAATGTAAATGAATACTGCTACAGTCTTTATAACCAGAAGTACCGCTATGCTTAGAATATTTTGCAACTAAGACGGTAAATGGTTGCCAGACGATTACCATTTTCCGAGTCACAGACAACAGTGGGCTTTCTTCGGAAGTGACCTTACAATAGTTGCGTTCTTGCGGATACCGTGGTATCTGTTACCACGGTAACTGGATCTGCAATTAGTCGTTTTTGTAGTTACCGTGGTATCTGATATACGGTCCACTGCAAAATCGACTATTGCCGAAATTGCACTTTTCGAAGTCGTCCCAAAAGAAAAACTGATATCCAGTTATATCACTTAGTGCTGAACTTCTTTCTCACCAATTTGACAAAATTTGATGAAAGTGAGATGACTTTTCAGATACCACGACCAGATACCACGGTCGGACCGTGATATCTGAATATCTGTTACCACGGTAACTGGCCAGATACCACGACAACTCCAAAAACGCCTTTTGACTGTGGTATCAGATACCACGATAACTGCAAAAACGACTTTAGACCGTATATCAGAATACCACGGTATCTGCAAAAACGCAACAAATCTAAGGATAAGCATTTCCTGAGCTTCGCTTCGTAAGCCATTGAAGTGCGCGCTTTTGTTGAAACACAAATTCTCCACGTCGGGACGAACTTCGTCTTGTAGGGCCAGCTGTGCATATTTGAATGTCGTCACTAGAGTCGAAGGTGAAAAAAAGAAAAAAAAATACTTCTTAACAATGAAGTGGTTTTGAGCCTAATAAGCTGTCTTATCAGTTGGACTTTAATTTAATAGGCAAGTAGTTACCATAACGCTCGCGTTTACAAGTCCTCGTTCAACTCTTGTGAACAAGTTTTTCCGTGACACGTGCCGTATGAGCTCTTGTCTCTTGTTGTTTCTTTCGGGGTCTCTCAGCCTACGCTCTGGGATATGTCTTCTTATTTTGCTGATTTCACCAGACTTTTCCTTTGCTTGCAAAATGCGCTAAAATGCTAAACAGATTAGGAAAGACCGATGTTCAACCGAGCATGTGTCCAACCACTATGTTGGTCTTGATTGGATAACCTGTTGAACTTTGTCTATTTGTGTCAGCAATGTCTTATTTTGAAATCGCGTTGGTCATGTAGCGAACGAGGATTCGTGTTATCTTTATTGGATGACCTGTTTGAACTTTCTTATCATGGGAGTCGGTAGTATTATTTTAAGTTGAAAGCATAACTCCGGCTTTTTGATCAAATGTATTCTGATCCGTGACGCATCAGAACCTGTATGACATTGAGGTTTAATCAAGGTTATAAGCTATAATTTGGATCAGTACTTGCAGTCTTCGGCTCGTATCGTATAGGAATCCATATGTATGGAATGAAGGAGTTGATGTGTTGATCTGCCAAAATATTTAGAACGTCAGATTAGAGTGGTTTTAGAGGGACAGGAAATCCAGCGTTGGCAGAGTATTGTTAATAGTTCTATAACATTAAGTTATTATCAAGTGGTTAAAGTTTGTTTTGGAGGGAAGTATATTTTAAGTTTAATCTACCCGGGAAAGTTTTAAGGCGTTGGATCCAGTTAAGGGCAAACTGTGTTCCAATTCAGGGCAGGCAGAAGGCTTTTGAGAGAGGTAGTGTGGCTCCTGATGGGAGGTATGCTTGTCCACTTTGTGAGGAGGAGGAAGAAAATTTGGACCATTTTCTCCGCAGATGCCCGAAGCTTTCTGAGTTAAGAAAAATGTATCTAGAAGGTATAAATTTGTCACTTCCTGAAATTTTGACTAATATCAACCCTACCGTAATTACTAGAGTAGGCGTGTATATAGATAAATGTTTAGAATTAAGAAGGAAGTCTGATTGTCTAAGTTATATATATTTTTTTTTGTATATGGCCCTTGGGCTTTTGAAATACACTTATCTATCTATCTATCTATCTATAGTGATCGTAATGTCTATCCGTCTTTTGGCATGTCCCGGTTTCGCTAGTTTGGATACTTCCAAATAAGATGTGACGACGAAACTTGGCATTCGTATAATCCCGATGTGCTCGACAAATCCTTGTTTCCCCGGATCCGATCATTCATGCGAGAGTGAAGGAACGGGTAATCCGGAATCTTGTGACCTGTGTAACTTGCGAAGGGTGATCCGGTTCGAATGATGGTAGGAGCAGATTCCCGAGATGCGTCCGAACCCATCCGTTCACGGTGGAGGCAGGGGGATAACTAAGGGGTGGGGTGGGGGATTCCTCCCAACATGGTCTGGTCCAGTATGGTTTGACGCCCCCCCCCCCACAACATTGTCTGAGGAGAAGATCTGTCGTCACAATTTTGCCTAAACAGATTGTATGGAAATTCCGTTGGCAAAATTTCGCCCCAAATTTCTTCTATCGGGCGCGAAGCACCTGACAAAAGCATACCGATTTTTGTTTCGGCACGTTGTCTTACAAAAATGATTTTCTGTACAGATCGTATTCTGATTCTGTAATTCAACTTGGCAAAAGTAAACAGAATTAATATCACAGTAAGAATGAACTTTTGTTTCTATTTTCTAATCAAATCGAGAAAGACGTCTGAGGAGTTCGCAAGAAATATTTTTATGCCAGCCGTCTACCAGTCAAAAGTTTTACCCCTTTTCTGATTTTCTGTTCCTACGGTTGCACAGCATCCTGGTTTGAAAAGGCGACCTAGATGGTGCCTGACGTAACAAACGCTAGAATGCTTCCGCCCTCTAAAGCAGAACTAAATCTGACATTGTTCATTTTTACTTCCCAGTAACAAGTGCCGTCACCAGTCCTTGAAAATACTTTTATTTTCTTTCCACAGTTGTATCCATGCTTTTGGTCTCCAGCCAAGTCTAATCTTCTCATGAGACGTTTTCCACAACTAAGCCCCGCCTCTTGCGTCGTTTCTGATTGGTCCAGTTGGAGGTGCATACTGCACAAACCGATGAGAAACAATGTTTGTGGGTAATAGGTAGTTGCTTTCACAGTCGAGAGGAGCTGATCTGCTTTTCTTCCGGGGAATTTGAACTATGCAGCAACTGTCTGTATGCCCTTGGTAGTTGAAATGATAAACCCTTCAGTGGGCCTTTAACGTCGAGGTTTCATCCACCAGGTTTTGATTCTATAATTCAGACATAAATTTTCGTCGATTTGATCTTGTAAAGAGCGTCCGGAACCTAAACTCAAATCCGGTTCTCGGATTTAATAGCCGGTATCCTCCTCAGTAAGCATGTAACATGATAAATGGCAAATGGATGGTAGTCTGACTTCTTTGGATCGATGGGGAGGGGGATGTGTATTTCTTGGAAATCGTTGCCGGATAAAATTGAGAAATTTGTGAGAAAAAAGTGAGAAATTTGAAGAAAAAAAATTTCACGAGGGTAGAAAAATTACAACTTTCCGATTGCTTAGAACCGGTGGTATCGGAAAGCTGACCGTATATCTGAAAAAGTCAGCTCACTTCGAGTATCATCAACACAAGAGCCCATTATTGATTTTTGTCAAATTGGTGGGAAAGAATTTTGGTACTTGTGATATGATGTTCGGCAACTTGTCGTTTTTGCGAAGCAACTGTAGAATCAGATACAATGATAACTGCAAAACGACGAAATGCAAATCCAGTTACCATGGTCTCGGATACCATTGTATCTGCAACAAGGGCTGCAAGAACATATGACACTTGCAAGTGTAGGTAGCATGAAAATCAGCTAAGTTTCGCGCTGTCAAGGCTGTATCCGAATGGCCGTACCCGTGAATGGCCCAAATAGCCTTATATTTGGGAAATAAAAAAATATATATCGTTTTGTCAACTTTATTTTGTGGACTTTGCGGTTAAGATGCACACTTCAAGGAGCTAGGAATTCATCGGTAGGCAAAACCCTGGAGGCACAAATGATCATAGGCCCTTAGGGATCGTGGAAACGTACCGTCTGGTCAAAAGTGTTTTTTTGCACTTTGTGGTAAGATGCTCACTTTAAGGGGGCTAGGAATTAACCAAAATCCTTAAGGCACAAATGATCATGAGCCCTTGGGTGACATGAAAATATATAGTTTCGCCAAACGAATTTTGCAGCGAACGGTCAACATAGAAACTTTGAGGGTACCAGGAATCATGTGCATCTTTTGATGATCGAAAGTATTTTGTACGCTTTACGACAAAGATGTACACTTTAAGGGGTCTTCAAGTAAGGTGGTCATCAAGTCCATACCGATCCTCTATTATAAGCGGGTCACGAGATTCCCGGTACCCCTCCCCCCCAACTCCCCCACAGTAATCGGTTCCGGTCAGGATTTGAAACGAAACGTCTGAGACACGTACGTGCTCTTGTTAATATATATATTATATATTTTATTTGTAACCCGCCAAATACACGAGGTGATAGCGGAGTAAATAGTAGAACGAAAAATAACACAAGATAAATAACAGCAAAAACACACAAAATTTAGATCAAGTATCCGTTTAATAATGATCAAGTTCCGTTTAGACCCGATTCCCCGTTTGAAAGTTACGCGAGCGACAACACCCGTACGGACATTTCCCACCTGAAATCGATCCAGACGAAGTGAAACAGGTTTTGACCCGATTTCAGGCTAGTTTCTTCATCTGATCGATCGGATTTTTGGCCTTGGGCAGATTCCTCTCCTCCCTTCACTCCCCTCATGATGGCTGGATCGAGGATGGGATTAATTTCCAAGTCAACCTAGTCGAGCCCCTGATGTGCCTACCAAGTTTCACCGTCTTAGCACATCCGGAAGTACCTCAACTCGGGATCATCGGCCCTCCTCCCCCCCACACAGTTTCTGGATACGGCATGTTTCCGTAAATAATGTATCTAGGACTTGTGCTTGTTCTTCCCACCAATTTCGTCTCAATCTCCACTCCAAGCGTGTCACGAGATACCCGGTCCCCTCCAACTCTCCCCGTAGTGCCCCGATCCGGTCTGTTTTTATGAAAAAATGTACCTAGAATTTGTCCCTGTTCTTCTCACCAAGTTTTATTCCGATCTCTCCACCCTAAGCCTGTCCAGAGATTTCCGGTACCCCTCCAATCCCCCTTCGAGTTTTTGGATCCGATCCGGACATGCAACGAGACATCGGAAACACGTGCTCTTTCCAACTGTCAAGTTTCCTCAGATTCGCTTATGCCTCAAGATTCCGGATTATCCCTCCCTCATCTCCCCCACGATGGTCTAACCAAGGGGGGTCCGTGATATGCCTGCCAAATTTCATCGTCCATGAACATCTGGAAGTACAGCTTAACTCGGGATCACGAAAATTCCAGAACTCCCCCTACAGTGCCCGGATCCGGTCCGGCTCTGTCAACGATGTATCTAGGGCTTGCCGTGGTTCTTCCCACCAACTTTCATGTTGATCCTTCCACTCTGAGTATGGCACATGATTTCTGGTTGCCCCCTCAAACTCCCCCCAAAGTCACCGGATCCGGTCCGGAAGTGGGATGTCTGAGGCACGAGCTCTCCACAAACGCCAAATTTCATTAGGATCTAGTCCCCCATTCCAATCCCTTCATCCCATCGGGTCCCTAATATGCCTGCCAAGTTTCATCGTCCTAGCACATCTGGAAGTACCGAACTCGCTATCACCGGACTGACCAATAGAAAAGTAATCGGTAGATGGCACTTTTCCGGAAAGCAGGTGCAACAAAAGCGCGACTATTCTAATAACTACTTGGGCCTTGGCCAGGGCCCCTTCCAAGGTTTGGTTTGGGCCCCTAGGTAGCTTGAGTACGCCACTGAATTTAGGTAAAATATCATTTCGTTTCTTTTCTTGTAGGTAAGTTTGTCCTGGTGTTGTCATGCGAAATATTTGTGGCGATTGTTGCCAAATAAAATCTCCCAGTTACCTACCTTAATTTCTGCACGTTCACATTCCGCGGCTCGTGGTGCAGAGAGAGAGCATAAAAGGGCGGTGCACTGTGCACTGGTATCTCAGTTCGCCCTGCTTCTAAGGGCTTGTTGATTCGAGATGAAGATTCCGGTTCTTGCTGGAGTTCTCGCTATAGGTGAGCATGCTTTTACTTTCCCCGTTTAGCAGTTCGACTTTTATAGCATTTTTTTTTGTGGGGGGGGGGCAACTTTGAAAGGTCTCTCTTTAAAGCAGCCATGCCATTCACTGTGCCCATTCGTGTTTTTACTCTGCTGCAGTGGGGTATTTTCAGTCATTACAAAAGCCATGCGCGCAAACTGACCATTCGATTTTAGTGCTTTTCAAACATGAAAAACGAAGAGGAACGAAGTGCAAAACAAATCCATCAGTTCGAGTCGCCGGTTTTAGAACTTACGCCATCACAAAATTGACCAAACAAATTGTTAGCCAGATAAATAGAAACGGATAATTTGGTCAGCACCCATTGTTCAATATAACTATTACCGAACTTTACCACCTTATTGTCATATTTGAATTTCCCGCCTACGATTCCACAAAAACTAACAGACCGATCGCTAAGCTCTATATTACTTGGAAAGTGGAAACGCATCTTGTCTTCTTTCTGACTCTCGAATGAATACATTTCGGGGATTCTCGAATACATTTTAGACGTATTTAGCCTCAAATCCGTTCCATACTTCTTGTATGTAATCAAGTAATGTATGTAAATAAGCTAAACCTAAAGGACAAGTAGGATTCAGTGGAAAGATAAAAAAATGATGCCCTGTGTCCTTTAACGTTCAGAGAGACAGTGAAGGTCGAGGGATCGCTGCCTGGAATTCCTGTCCAAGATTTTGGGCACCATCAACTCCGGACGGAATAATAGATTTTTCAACCTATAATGAAAACGCGAAAAACTTAGAGGGAATTCCCGACCGCTTTTCCTTTTACTTGTACTTTTTGGATTTCAAGTCAACGTCAAGTACCACTTCTTGAGGGGGCTAATTTGTAGGATCTTCGTTCAAACCTGGACTTTTTAATCCTGGTAAATAGCGATGGGGTGAAAACTGCGACTTTCTAAACTGCTACAGTCAATATCGCAACAAGTAAAAACGGCGACGTTCAAAACAGTAGATACTGACCAAAGAAAATCTAATTTTCTAATATCATCAGATGAAAAATTTGACCATCGCATTAAACAAATCCAAAAGGTACTGTTTTTAATTTCATATCGATTTTTTAACCGTCGTCTGGACTTTGGTATATTTCAGTGTAGCGAATAGGTTAGTCGAAAACTTTCAAGTTATCCTTCTCTATATTAGTAAATTCCGTCAAACCAGGTGCCTCGAAGTATGGTAAACGAAGCAGTTTGAATTATTTCCGACAAATGTGAACTAGCATGACTTTACATCAAGTTTCCAGGATAGCTTTGGAAAAGATTAAGTTTCGCTACATGGCAAAATTCGGTAAATGGCAGAATTACTTTTTCAAGACAACATCAACAGTGTCCGTTTTCTTTATTTCTCATTTTCTTTTAATAATTTAATCAATTTTTCCAGTTATCGCTATATTTATTTTGACAAGATTGAAAAATCTTTTTTATTTTAATTTGATATCCTGAATTCAAAGAAAAATGTTTGGAACTAATCTTATTTCCTAATCCCTTACCCCGAAAAGCTACAAGTATTCTATTTTAATAAATTAATATAATTTTAAATATTCCTTATTGAGCCCAAGCTGACTTTGAAACTTATAGTCAAATAATGCATAAAACGGATGCGTCAGCTACGATGCTTATGACAGCGATGTTTCGGCCCTTCTTGGCAAGGGTCCTGGTCAGGTCCTGACGCATTCGTTTTATGCATTATTTGAATGTAATATGATTTTTTCAGTCTAAATACTCTTAGTTGACGCATTCACAAGATCCGTTTTGTTTTCCTTTTTTTCACATATATAAACAATATATTTGAAAATTATATTTTTTATTCTTCTGTCAACTCCAAAAAGTTTATTGCTTTATAAAAAGTGTATAGTGGTTTAATAACCCGTTCAACATTTACAATGCACTCGCTCGGAGTTTATATTTCCAAGGTGACATGTTACGTGATGAATTTTTGCTCGGCAAAGCAGAGGTAGAAGAGTGATCCGTTCTTGGTAATCGGGAAAGTGCGAATAAGAAAATGGGGTTTGCATTTTGTTGTCACCTCAGGTGTCTAATGACCTGTGGTCTGATTGGGCCTTTTTTAAAAAATCCTTTTTATTATTATTAATGTCTGCCTCATTTCGTCTATCCTTTCAGTTACATGCACGGGTGCGGCAGTTTGGTCTCCAGGCCGCTCATATAGCTACCATTTTGATGGTTGGTTATACAGTGGCATACCGGATCTGAAGCAACAGTATTCCGGCATACACCTTTCTGGAGATTTGATACTGGAACCGGCTTTCGACAAAACCATAACATTTGCGGTAAGAGACATTTCTTTCTATTGTTTCAAGTTTCAGATCGTTTACTGACAGCTTTCTTCAGCATAAGATGCGAAATTACGCTGGCCATTCCACTCATTTGTAAAATATATTAACTGTTCACCAGGGGCATCACGTATAGGGGGAGGAGAGGGTACGCCACCCTCCCAATGTTGTCGGCCGGTTGGTAGAAAATAACTGAGTCGTCGCGAAGCGCCGCGATTTTTGTAAAAACAGTCGATTTTTCTTGAATACAGTCTATTTTTCTTCAAAACAGTCAGCGTTTCACAAAAATAGTCGATTTTTTTCTTCAATACAGTAGGTTTTTCTGAAAATTAGTCGGTAAAAATGTTCAGCTATAGTTGGTAAATATCTTGCCCCCCCCCCCCAAACATTTCGGTTAGTACACTGTCAGAAGTTTCATAACAGATAGCGCATAACATTTTCAAGAATAACACCATTTCACTTAGAAATAAAGTGTTATGACCAATTAAGTCTACACTATTTCGTGCCTAGATCTCCAACAACACCTTCAATTGGTAAAAATACTAACAGGAACGAAAGAAACATAACAGATAACATCAAAAAGTGTTATCTGTTGAAACCGGGCATCCTTCTGTTGTCGTTATGTAACTTCTTACAGTGTTGTATTTTTATCAATTAAAGGTGTCGTTGGAGATCTAGGCACGAAATAGTGTAAACTTAATTGGTCATAACACGTTATTTCTTAGTGAAAAGGTGTTATTCTTGAAAGTGTTATGCGCGATCTGTTATGAAACTTCTGACAGTGTAACGCCTCTACTGTTCACGTCGTTGAGGGCTCTGAATAAACGGCTCTGACTAAAGCGTGTCTGTATTAGAACCTAGAAATACTAGTCCTAATCCACTTTCCAGCTCCCCAGCTCTTTCCCTATCCTTTGTGTCATCATTAACTCCCAATTAATACCAGCCAAGATTTCAGGCATGACACATTTTTATCCTATATAGCAACCAATTCCGCGCGAGAACAGAGAAGCTAAAATGAAAAGAGACATTGAAATAAATACTGATATTTAACATAATCATAGATATTACCTTCATTACCTTGATTCGTACTTCAGATATCTACTGAATCGCTCCGTCGTTGATGGTGTGCTTTGTGAGGTGTTGTTTTGTTACGCATCAGATGCATCCCAGTGGTACTTCAAGGGCACAGCACTCCACTCTTTGTCTAACAATTTCTTTAAAAGTTTCCTCGATCGTTGTGTGTTGATACTGTTTCGTTGATGAGACTATCCCAAGAGTTGATGACACGACAAGAGAAGAATTGTCAACGTGTACGCGTTCTGACATTGCTAATTAGTCAACGTTGCTGACATCACGGTATATGTAAAGTGAAGTCATTTTTATATGAAAATAGCGGATTTTGATGTTTTCACTTGGCTGTTGTTGATGATATTGTCCAGCGAAAGGTTTAAGTGAATGGGAAAACGCTCGAATATTATGAGCGAAAAGCTCCGCTAGCTCCAATGCTTGGAAAAATGTATCGTTCTAGGGAAACACCAATTACCATACAAGGTAAACTCCATATCCCACTTTAATGGCTATTTTTTTTGTTTAGCTACAAAACACTATTGCCCGGAAGTTCAATCAGCCACTCGAAAAACCCATCGCTAGCGATCCAGAGCAATGGAAAAACCTTGGAGAGGTCGTAGACATCCTGGATAGCAGCGCACTTCAGAGGCCAGCCACAGTCTCTTTCAGTGTGGATGATGTGAAGTCAATAACAGTAGCGCAGGGGGAACCTCTATGGTCAGTCAATATGAAGAAAGCCATAGCTGCCAAACTGCAGTTGCATCTGTCAGAAGGCAAGGGACCGAAAGAGGTCCTAGCAAGGCTCCAGTCTAATGAGAAGAATCTTTTTTCAACAGTGGAGGTATGTTGGCTTTTTTATGTTTGATGGGTTGCGTGTTTTGTTTAGGCATACAAAAATACCAATGTTTATTGATGATTCATAGACTGGTGACGATTGGTCTGGCACCAACAATAAATCTCACAAGCAGAATCTACATGTTCATTCCCTTAATTACCTTAATTCGCACTTCGAAGCGAATAAGGTCCAATAGGGATCTGTTATGCTCCGCTTCTGGTTGATTGTCCGAATGGATGGTCTTCTACTTTGTTCTACTGTCATTGTGCAAACTTTGAACTGCAACTGTCCAAATTCGGACACTACCTGGGACCGGCCAACTCCCTTCTAATTTAAACATTCGAAGTTCTATAAAATAATGCTGTCTGACCCCAATGTATAGTGGCCTGAACGTCTGGCCCATAAACTCGATAATACATGACCGACGACCTCCATAACAAAGTAAAGTAAATACCTGAATTAGGATTCGCTTTGAACAGAAACTAGAGTGGGAGAACGGAGAATGAAAACTAGACAAAACCCTGGAATTTATCAAGCTGAAACGTTTATACATGCCCAGTCTCCGAAAGACAGTCGATTTCTGTGTCATGTCGTGTGTGGTAACCGTCTTTCTTCTTGCAATGCAGCCTTGCTCGTAATGTAAGTTTCCCGTCCTGAGTCAGCGCCACCCTTGCTCTCGAAGCTTTCTCATCCGCGTGCAACGTTCATACATTAGCCAAACGGTGCTGTGCAATAATGTGATCCAAAGGCTATCGGTTGCCTGGTGTTTTGATGCTGACCCTTGCCAAGAATGGCCGAAAGGTCCCAGAAACAGTGTCTACTAACTCATATTATTTATATACAATTTATTCGTGTTACAGTGTTAATTGGGTCAGGTACTTCCGACTACTTATGAAGAACACCATCTCGTCACCCTTAATAATGCAATGTTATCCAACCGTAACACGTATATCAAACATCAGTAAACATGTCGCAATAAACAACAACAAAACAGATGATCAAACAGAGTTAAAATGGCGAATATTATAAGGCGAAAAAGATTCGCAGGCGGCTTGGGCTGAAGAAATACACCTTCCTAGTACCTGTGGAACACAATCACGGATTTTCTCACGGCGTATAGGCTCGAATCGAATCCTCACCAAGCTGCTCGACGGTAGACACAACCAGTGGTGCGGTTCTGTAAGAATAGCCGTAGGCGATCTAGATGTAAAACGAGCACCTAGAGAAGTTCGGGTGGAGCACGGGAAGCATTGGGTAGATTGCTCCTAACCCCGCATCGCAATCCCGGCTTCATATGAAACTTTGCTTGTTTGCTCCGAAGAATTTCGTTCACAAGTTTGGTGCGCTGGTGTTTCTCAGAGGTTACTGCTGTATCTGAGGTTGTCGGTATACCGCACACTGCCTTCCTCCTCACCGGTACTCCGAGAGGATGAAACGAAACGGTGGATTTCAGGTCCAGTATGCTAAGGTCGTAGCTTTAGAGTTTCTGGTTTGCTTGTAGATTTGTCTGAATGAACTTGCATATTATGAGAGTGTCTATTCTTTTTTCCAGAATACTGTCAGTGGCGACTGCGAAGTTTTGTACCAGCTGGTCACGATACCTGAAGATCGTATTAAGGCAGACCCAAACCTCTTACCCTCCGCTGGAGCTTGTGGTGGCACTTATCACGAAATCGTGAAGACTCTCAATCTGAAAAGCTGCACTAAGCCGTCTGTTCTGTACCATGTTTCTCCATTTGCTGCCAACTGTGACCACGCAAACAACGACTGTGGGCGTTCCAGAACGGTAAGTTTCCAGTTTTAGTTCTGCCTTCAAGCCCAACGAGACCCTTCAGTATACAGCGTGAAAGCTGGGTACATTTTAAGCTTTTGGCAATAATGTTTGATAAGACTTTCAGTCGATCTGCCAGTATATTCAGAGGACCGTTTTACCAGTTTTACTGCTGAACTCTACGTCAATTGTCGTTCCATCCGTTCTCATTATGAGATTTCAAACTTCGTAGATGATTCTTATCCCCGCTGACGGAACTACGCTTACTGCCGCATTTGCCGTGTTTGGCTCTGTTTGAGGGGGATCAGGCTCCCGCTCGTTGCTTCCGGGGAACTCGTTGGTCAGACACACCGGTGATGCAAGTTTTTTCGAGTTTCTCCTTAAAGAAGTGGGGGCCGAGTGACGAATTAAGAACAGCTCGGACAGGTTTGGAGTCTTTCGAAAACACGGCCAAGTTCTAAAGGAATTACGTTTGTTCGAATATTGGAAGATATTCTCCATGTGCTGTGACTTGCGTTTTAACCCAAGAAGCTTACAGCTAGTTTCTAGTTCTAGCTCTAGTAGAAACTAGTTCTAGTTTCAGTGCATGTCGGAACTACTTCCCGTAGTTTTATGGATTGTTTTCTCAATGTTATAGAGATCAGTGACCTCCCGCACAATCGGCTGTGGGACAACTGATGGAGACTTCATCATCCAGCAGCAAGTTACAACTGACACCCTGTTGGTAAAGCCGTTCGGCTCTGAGACGGAGCCTATAGAGGCTACCAGTTTTATCAGTCTCCGGCTTCAGTCCGTCCAGAGCGGCACTACACTGACTCCTGCCACCGGAAAGGTTGTTAAGGGGCTTACGTATGCTCACTCTGACAAGGACTTGAGTGGAGGTAAGGTTTGTAGCACGACTATGATTGCTTTTCCTTGTTGATTTTCTAGAAGCCAGACCACAATGCCCAGGCTATTGCTTGAAACATCTTTTCGCTTTAGGCCGTGAAGTGCGGTGGAAATCTTTACTCAGAAACCACTCCACGTGTTACCCACGCTTCTCTCTGATTAGCGCCATGCGACGCTTGTTCATTGACATTCCTGCTGGAATTGTGTGAAACTTAAGTCAAGATAATCGCTAATTGGTAGGTTCTCACTGCCGAGGTTCCTTTTCTGAAGGCCAGGCTCGGTAAAAGCTCTGGATTTTGTCTGGTCTGGAAAGGTCAAGTCCCGCGTGCTAGATAGGAGGTCTGGTTTTCTCTGAAAATGATGATGTTTTCCCTAGAACACTGTAGAAGTTTCTCCGACAAAGGATTAAAGTTAACTGCAGTATGGGATTTATCTTATCTCTACTGGGATAAGATTAATCTGAATTAGAAATAATCTTATCTCAGTAGAGACAATATTAATCCCATAGTAGCAAATGATGCAAGATTTTTTTTTTTTTTTACAGTGAAGAAGAACACGGATGAAACGGAAACCTTGTTCTTGTACCACTAAGATTTTTAGTGGGAATTGTAACGTGTGGCAGGTTTATTTTCTGGACAGAGAAAGGGCTCTGGGCAGTGAGGACCTCCATAACGACGACGGTTTAAGCATAATTAACACAAGCTTCTCGCTGACGGCTCTCTTCAACATATTCACAGGTTCGATCCCTCAGCCTGGTCTTAAGGACCCAATCATCCGTCCCCGCCCCTCTTTCAAAGTCCTGGAAAAAGAGATCCGTCGTCTAATGTCTGAGGTGGTCGCAGCGCTGAATTCCCAGCAGTTCTTGCTCGCACCGGAGGATACTGGAGTAAGCAGCAAGATCGACGCGATGAGAATGGCCGCCGCTCTTCTGCCTTACGCAGAACTGAAATCAACGTTCAATAAGGAATTGGGTCTAGATCAGCAAAGCACCGAGAGGTGAGTGAAGAATCATGTTGTCGTGACCATCTTGTTTCTGCTATTTCATTACCGGTATATAATCTGCGAAATCATTATAATTAATACATAACAGATTTCGTCGTCTTGTCCTAGTTAGTTGTTCTCAAGTTGTAAGCATACGTCACTTGACAATATGGGCCCAGTGCTTTTGAAGCGGGAGAGGGCGGTGGCGAGGTGCAGTTGCAAGAGGCACATCTAAACCCCCACATATTGTTTGGTATTCCTATATCTGACGGTTTAGGTGTTGTTGTGAGTTCCGAAAGTTCGAACACAGGCCTAAGTGGAAAAGTGAAGTACTTGGGTGAAACACAAGGTTGCTCTCTTAGAAACGAAAACTTGTCATGTTGTCTAATTAACCGTATAGACAATATTATCTGCCTTCATCCGTCATTTGTGTGTGCTTGTGACATATTTGGCTCTTTTATTGACCAATAGTTATTTTCATTGTATTAACATTTTACCTTAAACATATTCTATGCAGTCATGCACAAATCCTCAATTTTTGGGCATGGTGCCCCAACGTCAGGGCATGCCCCAAGGTATGGGCATGGTGCCCATACGTTGGGGCACCATGCCCTGGAGCATGGGCATGGTACTAGCATGGCACCCCCATGTTATTTGGTTGAACTGAGATTGATTACATACCTAAATAGGGCTGTCTTCCTCTCCTAGACCACAAGATACTTGATCTTATGTTCTATCTAACCTCTTTTTCCAATTTTAAAAATATTAGAGAACTTCCAAGAAATTTAGCCATGATTGAATTCCCCTTTTTCCCTGGAAATGGATATGTAAACCAATAGGAAAAAGTGGTCTTCATTAAAGGCTAAATTTCTTGGAAGTTCTCTAATATTTTTAAAATTGGAAAAAGAGGTTAGATAGAACATAAGATCAAGTATCTTTTGGTCTAGGAGAGGAAGACAGCCCTATTTAGGTATGTAATCAATCTCAGTTCAACCAAACATCATGGGGGTGCCACGCTAGTACCATGCCCATGCCCAAAAATTGAGGATTTGTGCTTGACGAACGTCATGTGAGTCGAACAGTACAGTCTTAACATCCCAATGGTGGGCTGGGACTTCCTGTTTTTATTCAACTAATCTCCTTACTTTTGTTTTCAAGTCAAGTCGCTTTGTCCGTTCTGACCGCTGCTGGTACGAATCCTGCCATTCTCCTTCTCAAGGATCTGGTTCTCACAGGAAAGTTGACAGGAGAACTAGCATGCCAAGCTTTCTCTTTCCTACCCGTCACTATCAAAACCCCTACAGTTGGTATTCTGAAAGAACTTTATGTGAGTATAGCCTGCTCTTGTTTTGCCCACAGCACAAATTTGTTCCTCGTGCCGTTTGCAGGCTCGCCGTCGTCAAGTCAAGGTTGAGTGGACAAATCGGGATTGACTAAAAACGGGAATGGAATGGAATGACACGGTGAAGGAGGAACGTTTACTTAAAAACGGGAACAGTATTCTGAAGTATAAAATAAACAGGAGCCTTGTCTCTTATGCGGAGGTTACTCGACTAAAAGAACGAACACGACTACTAGAACAGGATCATACAGGGGAATGATCTGGGACTAGTGCCCAAACAAGTTACTAAAAGAAGAAAAGACGGCACAGCGTTCTCCCTTTTAGCAGTGTTCCTCTTGGTGCAGCGTTCCAGACTTTAGTGCTCTGTTCCGTTTTTAGTACGCGTTCCTCCTGCACCGTGTCATTCTTTTTTCCCGTTCCCGTTCTTTATTGATCCCAGACAAATCGGTGAAGTTAATTCTCGTTTGTTTTAGTCGCAATCAGTTGAGCTACAGACCGATTATCCGGTATCGTTTGTAAATATGCTTCAACATATACCAGCAGATAACGGAACGTGAATCTTAAGTGCCAAACATAATTGAACTAGTCGTCTTGTCTCTAATTTGACGGTATCAAACACTCGGTCGTCACTGTGAATTATAAGACATCTTCATGTGCCACTGGCATGTTTCTCGGTTTTATTCCACTTGAGTTTTTCACGATTGTCAATAAAATTGTACCTTATCATACCTTTAAAGTTTAGCTGAAAAGCCAACTTATTTGTGTATCATTCAACTGAATATACTGCATTATTTGTATTCTGTTAAGGGAATATTTTGGTTTTCTCCATTTGCTCTGGTATGACGTTCAAAACATCTACGGCCGTCCTCACAAAGCAAAACTCTACTATGACGCGGAAAATTTGGATCTCGACACAGACGCGGCTTTTCAGTAGCCAGTGGTGAGCTAGGTGATCACTGCTCACTGTGTGAACATTTATTTTTCGTAAATTGCTTACGTCAAGCGTAAGCACAGGTACAAGCGCACAGAGGAATCAAATCCGAGAGGGAAAATTTACTAAATCAAAATCGATTGTTCTTGAGTAGCGGAGCAACTAGGTAACGCATTTTCATCGGGTCTTCAAGCCTCTTTAAGTGAATAAGTGACGGTTAACTAGATTGTCTCACCTCAGTCTTTTTCGATTAAACTTTAAGCAGGTCGAGCAACCGTCCGATAAACCGCCGGTTGCCTGCCGGCGCAAGTAATCCGGCGATCGTTGTCCGTAAACTCGGTGATCAGCACCTCCATGTTTTACTCAGCAGTGAAGCGACTGCTTTCAAACTGTTCTCACGCCTAAAATATAAATTTCCTCCTTCGCCCCTATTCCTCGCTCTCCAGTATGCTTCTTTTCCATACGAAAGGTGAGGCAATTTGCAGAACCGGTCATTGTTACAATCCCAGTCAAGCTAGATTTGCCGTAAACAGTGACAAAATCCCTTGAAAACACCTTATCGTGGTAGAACTGAATCGGCCAAGTAAGAAGTTCACAAGAATTTCGGGAATAAAAATAGTCGGACCGTTAGAGAAGCAGTGTGGGTCGAGTTTCATATATACGACATGGATGTTTTTTTTTTGCAGGAGCTCCTAAAATCCGACTTGGCAAAGAACGAGCCTGTCTTCGAATCCACCATCGCCCTTGCTCTCAGTTCAATCGTTCGCCAAGCGTGTGTCAGCAAGTCCCTGGACTCTCTTCTTTATCCAACTGAACTGCTAGGAGAGCTATGCACAGCAGGCGATCTCCTAATTGAAGACCAAATCATCCCAAAGTTTGCAAAGATCATTAACGACGACACCAGTAAGCTTGATCCTATTTACACGGGCTTCTGATCCTTCCTCCAAGGTCCTCAGGAGAGGGGGATAGGGATTATTTTTAAAGCTATGTCCAAATCTGAGAAATCAACGCACCATCTTCTCTATTTTCTATTATCGTGAAATCTCTTTCTTGGTTTACTTTAAAACCGAGATTTGGAACTGATACTCTAGGAACTAAAAAATTGAAGGACCCCGACTTGATGTAAACGTCAACATCCAAATCTAAAGCAGTACATTGAACCGGGCCGGATCGGTTTGGGGTCATCCAGCCTCAAATTTCATTTCTTGTCTGTTTTTTTTCGTATGGGATCCTGGGCCTACGACGACGTTCGATCTACGTCACCTACTTTCAACCAATCCTAACTTCCTAACAGGGCAAAATAACGCTAGGAAGTAGCGCCACTTGGGTAAAGTGACACACACTCAAACAGCATCGATACTAGCACCACTAGCGCTAGTGAACGTCCTACTGAAACTCAATAAGCCGTGCACCAGCGCTGGCTCCAATAACGTCAGTTTTTAAACACAGCAAAAAAAAGATTAAAACTTCCACTGCTTTCCTGGTGTGGAAAGACCGCATCTTAGATTTGCTAGAAATTTCCAAACCTGAAGGTTTGTCTTGCCTTAGATGTCGCAAGCGTAGTTGACTGCGCTATGAGTATGGCCCGTTTGTGAAGCACGGAAAGCATAGGTCTTGGCGCTACTCCCTAGTGTTATTTTGCTCCGCTTCCTAAAAAGTCCCCCTCTCAAAGCATGACACAACTAGTGGATATACAGCTTTTGTTCCAATATTCGAAAATACGTGATTCCGTTGAAACTCTGCTAGGTTTTTGAGAGATTATAAACCCCTCTCCGCTGTTTACAGTATCGCGCATCGCCTTGGTTTTAATGAGACACACGGAGAAACTCGGCATAATCGGTATGTTTAACCCAGTGGTTCCCCCAACCTTTTCCGTACCGCGTACCCCTAAACAAGGTTCGAAAAGGTTTCGTATCCCTTTTTTCAGAACGTGAAAAAGACGATATTAATTGTCATAAATTGCTTTAAAGTTTAACAGACAAGGGCTAGGATAGGACAATCTAGTTACCCATCACCTATTCACTTAAATTGGCTTGAAGACCCGCTAAAAATGAGTTACTTCGTTGTTCCGCTCGAATAATCGATTTACAAATAGTGGAATTTCCGTTTGATTTGTGGTACCTCTATGCGCTTGTATTTTTGCTGTATGCCTTCCGAGAAAGATTTATCAATTTTTTTTTTGTCCAGGCACTAATCAATCTTCACAAGTCTCACCACTGCCTACTGAAAAGCCGCATTTGTGTTGAGATTAAAATTTCCCGCGTCATAGTAGAATTTACGCTGTGGGGACGGCTGGAGATATACTGAGCCTCATAACTATATAGAGCAGATAGTGGAAAATCAAAAAATCCCTTTGCAGAATCCAAATAATTCAGTGTATCCAATTAAATGACACACAAATGAGTTGGCTTTTCAGTTAAACTTTAACCAATCAGCTCAGCTCCCGATCTGATCCTCGTTGAACAATGCCAAAAAGGAAAATAATTGAATCATTGTAGAACCGTTAGGGTGGATAAATTTTATATATGAAGTTTTGAATCTCGAGAATGCGAATGGGTGGAACAACTAGGAACGCAGGGTCGATCAGTAAGATAGGTAGACTTTCCCTTAAACAGAGGTGCTGCGAGTCCAGCAGTTACCGAGTCCCATACTAAATAGTATAGGGACTCGTCTCGTTTTCGAGTCCCGGACTCGGTCTCGGACTCGTAACTGGACCCACTGGGTCCAACGTCGGTGTCGGTTCCTTCCGGCCCTTCTGTTGATCAGGGCAGCGTCGTCAACTCTACTGGTTGATTCTCTTCTCAAGGTTGACGTTGATCAGGGTTTTGTAGATTTAGTGTTCGATTTTCTTCGGAATGTCGCTGAGCTCATTGAGCTGACGAACCTGAGAATCTACAGTTTTTTTTTTTTTTTTTTTTTTTTTTACATAAGGTCTTGATCTATATTCGGGCTGATGCTTCTTCACTGGTACAGGACATGTTGTGGGGTTAGGCAGTTCAATCGTTGACAAGCTTCTAGCTTCTTGGAGTTGTAGCCAGATACCAATGTCTTAAAGGACCCCTCTTGCTTATTCTGCTTTTTATAATATATCTAGCTCCCATACAGAATTATAAGCTTCTAAAATTCCCACCTTTCTCCATTGTTTCGTTTTGTGCCTACGATATTTTAGCGCTTTTTTGGCCTTGTCGAGTTTTGCCCGTCACACAACGAAACGTTTGCTGGGATCATAAACGTCTGCTGACAACTCTTTCACACATAAGAATCTGAGAAGCTTTTGTTTATTACTTCTTTTATTTGCTTAGTTTTCACACTTTTGAACCACGGCGCGATCAGTTTTCAAATGTTTTGCGCCCAGCAGCCGCATCGGAGAGCAGGAAGGCTGGACATAGTCGACAGGCGCTAACAAGAAAATCGCTAATTTCAGATGGAAAGTAATGGTATTTTCGAAAATGTTTTTTTCCGATCCGTTTCGTAGGGAAAATATTCTTTCTAGTAAGAGTTGTGCTTTAAGTATCGACATTTGGAAAAAAAGTTGTCGATAGACTTCGGCTGCACGGTACTGAGCAAGTATGAAATGGGGAATACATGTTGAAAGAGAAGTGTAACTCAAACGTTTCTGTAGAAGGCCTTATTTAGTGTATTTTCTTTGCAGGCAACTACCGTAAGCTTTCATTTATTGTGGCTCTTGGAAATTTGGAACACAAATCTACTTTGCCAATCCTCACCAGTATCATAAAGGGTGAGTAGCCTGTTAAGCTAACTTTATAGATTTTCATATTTTTTTATTGGTATAAACTGGCCTTGTTGCAGTTCAGCGAGACATGTGTATTTAGTCTCTGTTTGTCCCCCATCCCCTCTTTTCAAGACACCTTTTTTCAACTGATTTATACAGACACAGACTTGTCATCTCTATATATAGGCTACATAGTGCCTTAAGGGACTCTGCACACGGAAGTAGGTGGTTCATTGAAAAGCGCATTTATCGTTTAACCATCGGCGGCAGTCGCCCTGACACGTATGGCTATGGCATGGATTTAGCACCGTTTTGAGCAAAACAGTAGCCGAGAATACAAGAAAAGTAGCCGAGAACGTTGGAAACGTAGCCGAGATTGCTGCATTTGTCGCTGAGAGGTGTTAAGTGTACCCGAGAAAACACTGTTGGTCGCCGAGATTGACACTTTTGTAGCCGGGATTCACGCAAAAAACATTCCGCCGAGAGAGACAAAACTGTAGTCGAAAATGCTCAATGTAGTTTCCAAGATCGTCATAAATAAACCCGAGAATTTCAGAAATCCGAGATTGCTGAAAATGCAGCAAACATTGCAGGAAATGTAACTGAAATTTCTGGAAAATATATATTTGTTAAAGAAAACTTCTGTTGGCGAGAAATAAAAAAAATGTAGCCTAGATAGAAATTAATGTTGTCGAGATCTCTAAAATGTTGACATATTTTTCACAACGATGTCGGCTACAAAAGCATCAACCTTGGTGACAAACAGTGTTATCTCGGCTACATTTAAAACCTCCCAGCGACAAATGCAGGATTCTCGGCTACCTTTTCAGCTTTCTCGGCTACATTTCATGCAGTCTCGGCTACTTTTTGGTTCAAAACGGTGCTGAATCCATGCCATATAATATGGCATTCTTCTGTGGTGGAGTTTCTCCGAAATATTCGGTTCAAGCAGAGACTAACTACTCACGTTGCGCGACTATAGCGGCTGATCGAAAGATGGCCGTTTCTGTTTCCTAGCTAAACAGTTTATTTGAGAAGTCAATAACGGCGTGCGCTCGAAATTGGCGACTCGAACGGTCAGATTAGTAGCACTTATTTCCTTTTCGTTTTTTTTATGTCCGTAATCACATAAAATGAAACTGACAAAGTTGTCAAATGTCCTTGAAAAAAACGCAAGTATTTTGGTGTCACTGGCTGATAAATTATATAATACTTTGGTGTGGTTCGATCCTGAACAGGCCCAATTGTTTTGCTTTTCCATGTGTTCGGTGAAAAAAAGACCGATTGCGATTCTGGGTAGAACAGATGTTCTGCGAAAATGAGAATTGAGTGATTGAAAATACACAACAGGAGTGGGACAAAACATAGTTAGCCTACTGGCTTAAACCAGGGACCCATACATTTCCTGTAATACCTCTTCATTCAGGGGGCTTGTCAATAAGAGATTTCTGATGCTATGTTGACCGAACGGAAGACAGTTCGAGAAATACCCACGGTCCAATCACGTCCAAGGCCAGATAGACAAAATTTGAGATTGGCTGCTGGCGCCTTGAGGGAGGAGTCTCTTTGGTGCGCACGTCCAATGAGGCAAACAAGAATGCCGATTCGATCCAAGTGGGATTTTTGGAAAGTAGGCAAGGATCGGACAAAATAGCAACATAGAAGCATAGGAAATGACAAGCCCCCTGTAAAGGAAATGTATGGGTCCCTGCTTAAACGAAGTATTTTTTTACAGCCAAGAAAGCCAAGGACAGTGACCTTCTGAGACTGCGAGCTGTTGCTTCCTTGAAACGGCTAGTAGAGGCCAAGAACCAACAAGCAACGGACTTACTTTCGGCAGTGTTCTTCGACGTCAACGAGGAACCAGAGGTAATCCTGCTTTAGCTAACGGCTGGTTCACAAGGAATTCGTTTCTGCGTTAAACGTTACGTTTTTTTTTTATGAAAACGACTTATCTCTTGCCTCGAAAAGTTTTACCCATCTGCGGCGCCGCGATTTTACTTGGGGTAAAAACGTAACACACACTCTGTGAAACACAGCTTAATCATCTAGCGGTTCTGCAAGCTCGATTTGTTCTTGGGACACAGTGACGCGGGAGCAACAACCATGCGACACGAGCGGCAGGAGGAAGAACTTCGCTGTAGTCGGAGCAAGTGCAGTGTCGTCATGAATAGGTCGTTAAGTTGAAGCGGCCAGACAAAATTGCGTTCCCGCCTATGGTGTAAGAGGAGATGTACGCGTAGGAGCACGGGCTCGGAGGAGGCGCCAGGTTCAGAGCTGTGTACCAAAAGCTCTTCATGGCGAAGATAGGAGCTAGCAGAACTGCTAGATGATTAAGCTGTGCTTTTTGTGAAAAGGCAAGAAAGTTGCCGATCCCCTGACACCGTAGCCCGCGGTCGGGTTTGAAATACACGGTTTCGGTCAGACATTCCCGGTTCACTTACCCACATTCTTCCTGTTTTACGTCTCGCAGATAACCACGCCAATGGCCTCGCCACACGCCCGAGTGTCCGGTCGGTTACGCGAACACGTGACAATATAGAGGTCAACCAGACATTGACCGAGTCTAAACAGTAACTTAAAAAGTTGCAACCGCAGCGATGTCTCTGACGCTTTAAGTTGATAGTTTTCAGCGCAAAACGCACGCCGTAGATGTCCACTCCAATGAGGCGCACCGATCTGACGCGAAGCGCAAAAACAGAGCGGGTTGTGGCTGAGAAACAGCCGATGTTAACCAGGATCCATCGGTCACGCAGTAAACAGTCGCGTCGGTTCTCATTTTGTAAAGTCTTGACAGAATACGGACAAAACAGGAAATTTTTAAGTTGCATCTAATCCTCCGTGAATCTCAATGGAAGACCGAAATTTTTGAAGTATAGAAGAACTTAGTTAATGAACACTTCTCTGACGGCTCTTTTCTTTTAGTTACGTACCACTGCTTTGAACGTTCTTCTATTTGCGGATGCCCCACTCGCTCTGTGGCAGACAGTCGCAGCGAGGTCCTGGTTTGAACCATCCTACTTGGTTCAGCACTTCATTGCTCATTCGATGAAAAACATCGCCACCTTCGAAAAGCCAGAACAAAACTCAATGTAAGTTTGCTTTTCGAATCTTATCCCCTGAATAAGGCTAAAATACAAATATCTACAGACCTTCCAAGCTGTGGAATAAACTTGGAAAAGATATTAAGGATATAGGTATATAGGTAATTAAATTAGTTTTTTTTTTAGGTTGTTTTCTTCTGTATTATTTATGTAGGCTAATTATCGTTTGTTCTTTTTTGTTGTTCGGGGGTTACGCAAGGTAATGATTTTGTTAATTTGTTTTTTTTTTTTGTTTTTTTTTTGTCGGTAGGCTATATGGTCTCATTCTCCACTCCATTTTTCTCTGGTTTTTGTTTTCAGAAGTTAGCACAGCCTCACAAGCCCCGCTTTTGTTGTGCTATTTATAAAAACAGTGTTTATTCTCAGTAAAACTGTTCTACTACTACTACGACAAATCACTTTAAACAGGCTTGAAAACCCGATGAAAATGCGTTGGCTCCGCTGTTGTGTTGGAACCCTGTCGACACATTTTATCCCAATGTTTTAAGATGCTTCCACCCGTCCAATCATTATCTCACCCCATGAATTATAATAATATCACTATTGATCAACCTTAGACCTTAGCTTCTCCAGAACCATCGATGGCGCATAGGGCGTTGACAAAGCCTCTCCTTTCGTCCCGCATTGATGCCGCAGCATCCACGAAAGTTGGGTTGACTCGAACTCCGGTTTTAGACAAGCTAGAACTTGGCGCCAGTCTCCATTGCGATTGTCATGAACCCAGCAAAGTATTGGTCTTGGGACGATTTTCGTACATGGCTGGGACAGACTTTAAGCTAAAACCCGCTCTAAATGGGCCTTTCGACAAGTTCTAAGAATCTCTTTGTCTTCTTTCTTGACAGAATGACGAAAGCAAAGGCCGTCTTACCTCTCGTCAAGCCTACGCCCTGGAGCTTCCCTCTCTCAAGGAACTATGTTGGATCCTACTATGACGGACGTGAAGACGCTGGGTACCTGTTCCAATTTGCAGCAAATTTTGGAAAAGCATCAGGAATTCCGCTGGAAGCCTTCCTGAATATCGACCAAAAACAAGGGCAGCTTGACTTCAATCTGTTCAGGGTAGGCTCATTTTTGTCGTTTCTCTTTATGCATCTGATTTATGCACCAAGCATAACGAGCCCAACCGCTCCAGTCTCAAATAGACTGAAAACTTCTAACGAGATTTCATGCCATTTCTCTGACCCCAGGGACAAGGTCTTGGTTTGTCCCCAGGGACAAAGTCCATGCCTGGTCCCCAGGGACAAAGTTCATGCCTAGTCATGGTCGCGACGAGCCGTTTCTACATTTGTTTGTGTTTTATTAGTTTGGCATCATCGGCAAGCTCGTGCCTAACCTGAACGCACCGTTTTATGGAAACCCCCGTACTAGTCCGGGCGTGAAGGCGGTCCGCGATCTACTGAAAATACAACCCTATGACGAAGCGGACGAGAGATACTTCCACTTTAATGCAATGGACGGCCTCGAGCGAATCTGGCCTCTGAACGCAGAAGCTGTGCAAAACCTGGCGGAAAGTAAGTCGATTCATACTACCTTAGGCCAGTGGCAACGCTGTCATGGCTGGGTCCCGATTTTAACGGCAGCGATGCTTAATGGCTATGCGGCAAAAAATACGGTTTTTCCAGCAATCTTTGATGATTTCCTCCATTCTAGTCACTTTCACTGAAATAATCTGTATGACTAAGTTCGAAACACGCTAGTGACCCTAGAGAAGAAATCCGTGGGTTTTTCGTCGGAGGTGTCTCCTGGAAAAGCCCCATGTCTGGTTAAAGCATTGGCGGTCGATTGGCCCTCTTCTGTAAAAATATAATTAGCGGCGTTTGGAGCGTAAAGGCAAGTAACGTTCGAAGGTTGTGACTACATTAGAAAAAACTTCATAGTCGACTGTAGAAGGAAGTTCTCTCTCCTAGTGGCATGCATGTTTCTTGTTCATGACCACCTTGGCCCCGAATTTAAGTTTAACTCACACTTTTCTGTTTTCTAGCTGTGGTCCACGGACCAGTTCGTTACCAGAAATGGGACACCCTAGGAGATTCCCTTGCCTCAATTCCCATGGAACTGGGCATTCCAGTGTTGGTAGACAGTCGCTGGAAAATCATAAACTCACTGCTTCTTGATACTTTGGAAGCCGGACAGGGCCTCGGAATTGAAGTCTCTGCAACGTAAGTACCTCGTCTGCGGATCTGCGATATTGTGTCTACAATGTTTCGTACTTAGAAGTGAGATTGGACACATGTCAGTCGAAACAAACATCATAATACTCCGTAAGGCAAAATCAAGCGTGTACATGTTAAAGCTTTTATCAAAGTATAATGTCCCAAGTTTTCACATCCTCAGGATTTATACCTCTTTCATAAGACCATTACTGGAGTACGCATGCGCAGTGTGGCATTTTGGTCTAACAGATCAACCCTTCGAGAAACGGAGACTGAACCAGTGCCTCGAGATCGGTAAAAAAAACTTATTTCGCACCCCATCTACAATGAGTTTCTCCCTCCCCCATACAACAGTGTAAGGGAAAGGCAAGAGCGAGCAGTTTCTACGAAGGTCCCAACATTCCAATCAGTAGCGGCCAAACACAGCCGTTACAAAAACAGTTTTATATCAAAGATTGTCGAAATTTTAAATAGCCTTTGACCATTTTCGTACTTTTAAATGTGTGTGTTATAATGATAAATTTGTGCATGACAGTAGCCTACTCACCAATTTCGGTTTTGTTACCGTGAAAGTGTGAGCGAATAAATTACTATTCTATTCTATTCCATCCATCCAAAAATGTAGAGCAACTGGGTCCAACGTTGTCGGTCCCTTTCGGCCTTTCTTTTGGGCAGGGCAGACCTCCACTGTAGCCGCCTCTACTGGTAGATTTCCTTCTCCAGGATGACACTGACCAGGCCTTTGTAGATCTGGTACTCGGTCTTCTTCGGGAACGTCGTTGAGGTGATTGTGTTGATTCTATTCAATGCAGGCAAGAATTCAAGGGATAGAAAGTTGTCGACCAGTCAACAAAATTAAAAGTGGAAACCCTGAACGGTTGACGGTACAAGTTGCGTTCTATTAACTTCCATCACTTGGGGAGCTACTTGGAAGGGACGGTCGAGGGTTGGAAATAAAATGATGGAGCAGAGCAGCGCTTCAGTTCTTTAAAGTCCGTATCAAAACCCGGACATACTAGTCCTAATCCAGTCTTCAGTTAGCCACTTGCGCAAAACATGAAGAAGGTTGATACAAATGCGGGTTATTCAGTGCTTATGACACTTTCGTCGAAGCAAAAGGTTACTGTTCTCACAATATACAGAGAGAAGTTGGATTTCAGTAAGAACATTTGACGCGGAGACAGAGCGATGTCAAATGCACCACGTTAAATCATATGCACACTATTCATTCTAGCTTATCTTTATCAGCCCTTTTTCATAGATCTGGCTTCAAAATCCTTAGCAGTGCATCGTTTGACGTACCCTTCGTCAACAAGGTCGTTAGTAGTGGGGTGGACATGGACTCCTACGTCACTCTCGTACCCAGCAGGTTTACTATCAAGGTAAGGAGACGATAGTTTTTTTTAATTGCACGGTGTTATATGTTTTAATACAAATTCCAAAATCGGCCGTACAACAGATGGCGTCGTTTTGTTCCTTGACATGATGATAAGAGTCGGTTTGCTCTGCGATACCACAATGCGGACGGCTCACGTGTTCTTCCTCTTCTGATGTGTGTAATTATATTGTCATTCGTGGTGGGGAGCCTTGTGTCGTTTTTTTCCGTTTTGTTGTCATTCTTAATTCATTTCATTCATTCATTTCTGCCGTCCCATAGTATATCGTCCGCACTATTTTCCCTTGACTGGATTTACCAAATAGTGATTTTCAAATCTATTCGTCACAGGAGGAAGAGACGAGATTGTTCGGTCGTTGGGAGCCACTAAACGGCAAGACCTCATTCTTCTACTACCACGTCAAGCCCTTCACAGCTTCCAAGGATTCTGCTGATCAGACACCAATTGACCTCGTCCCTGATGTAACACTGGTGACCATCCACAAGACACCAATCGAGGTGAGGCTCATCAACATAAGTTCCTTCGCTAGATTCCGATCAAGAATAAATAACGAGACAGAATTACTCTCTCCCTATCTCGGTAATACAAACATGCTGAGTCGAGTAAAATACGACCGATTCCCGATGCAGAAGAGCGGGTTCGTGCCACATCACGTTTCGTTACCTCTACAAATAGCTAGATCGCCGGTAAGTTGTGAAAGAGGAAATCTAGAAGTCGACGCTGATTGGTTCCGTGGAGACGCTCCAGAGAGGATCAGCGCGCGGAGTACGCCTCCTTCTCGCCTCTTTCGTAATTTCTTGTGCGATAGGCAACGGTGAAGACGGAAGAGACAGACATCAGCTCAAAGCTACAGTAAATACTTCTAGCTCCGCTCAGATTTGTCGGGGTTTTCATAGTCGCTGCACGGACTAAACACAGAAGTTCTTACTGATTATTTGTTCTTGTTCCGATCGACGTATTGGTCCGACGAGAAAACGAAAGGGAGACATAGAATGTGTTGCAGCGACGCTGCACTCATCTTGATCAGAAAATGTTGCTTTGAGCAGATTTTCGGGGCTCTTCAAACTCCTGTCGAATAACTTGTCCATTGAGAAAAGGGAGCAAAATTGTAAAATCAGCTAGTCTTCTTACCTTTTAATGGCACCTCAGTCAAGTTGATCGCACATTTATTGGGTTCTACAAAATATCTGCTTTTCGACGCTGGCAGAGCTATTCGCCTGAAGAATGTTTTTGAAATTTTTCCAACCCCTTAACCAAAAAAGTAATCATTAAATCAGATATATTTCGACACGAGTATAATCCTGCTATGGCCGGATTGTGATCAAATTATTGATCGAAGTTTAGGTTTTTATTCGGCATGCTTTCTTCTTGTCAAACTCTAACCGACTTTTTCTCACACCACAACCTTCTTTCACAACTCTAAATATTTGTCTTCTGAGCAGGTGCACAAACTATTGATGTAACTGGCAATTTTTTTTTAGACAGTTTTAAGATATTTTTGATATTAAAATCTGTTTTTTCATGAAATATTTTTTTTTGTGATGTAAGAGTTTGAGTGCTGTACAATTATGCCTGCAATTCGACCCAAAGAATACCACGAAGCTTGATCAAAACATCTCAACCGGTTAGAGATTTACCGAGCTTAAAGACAGACAGCCGTATGGATGAATTTGCGATGTTATTTGTTCCGTCGCTGACGTTTGGGATCCCAAAAATGAAAACAGGTCATTTTGTAGCTAAATATAAATATATATGGCTATTCCCTTTGCAAACTAAGTTTGCAAACGAAGTTTCGAAGTGGGTATTGCAGTTATTGAATTTAGAAAGAAAACTGCCCGTATAAGGTTTCAAAAAGCAGGTACGATTCTAAATGCAACACATCGGTAAGGTGTAATGGGCTTGTCAGGTTAAGAAAATATTAGATTATTGTGGGGCTGATGATAAGTAGAACGAGGGTATGAGTTTATAGAGTTAGGGACAGTAGCTAGAGAAGTAAAATGAATGTATACGTAGGGACCAGGAAATTTAAAGGTGGTATGTTGATGGGATAGTTCAAAATCTTTGAGGTTTTATGCGGAGGCGAAAGAGACACGGGGTGAATGTGTTCTTTTAAATCGGTTTTAGATAGGGATGATTTGATCTTATTAATTAGTAGCCTATATGCGTCTGATAGTTTACCTTTGAGGGATAGGTAGAGGTACACGGGTAGGCCGATTGGGAGAATTGGTCCTTACTTCTGCCCGAAGTGTGGAGATACGAATAAGCGTGTGCGGCATCTTATGTGTGAATGTAGGGAATTGAATGATTTGAGAAAGAGAAATATTTGGAGTAAATGAGTGGGATCAGGAATGGATGGGACAAGTTTTGAAGAGTGAGTGTTATGTTTCAAAAAAAAAAGTGGGCACATTCAGGGCACATTCATAATGTTGTCAATAATACACAGATACATTTTTTAGTAGTTTTGGGTGGTTGTTAGAGATAACTTTCCCATTTTGTTTCTTTTGTTTGTATTGCCAAGGCCCTTGGGTGTTTAAAGTAATGAATATAATATCATATCATCAAGAGCTTGAGTGAAAATCTACTTCTCAAAGTAGGGTGAATGTTGTCTTGAAAACCTGACTGTCACATTCTTGAAGGTTAACGTACCATTGAAAGATCAACTACTCGGCCTCGACTCCAAGAAGGTTGGTTTGGAAATCTACCTCGCTCACAAAGCCGACAGCAAGACACTGAAGTACCTCTCCACAATAGCATTTTGGGCGAATACATATCGCCAGGGTAAACTGATCAACAGAGTCCTCATGGCCGTACCTAGCGACTCAAAATATAGACAGATAAAGTGGACACTGGATGTTCCAGCTTCAGAAACTAAAGCGATCGAAGTTAACCTGAACGCCGGTGAGTACTTTTACAATGCAGCTCTCACCATCAGGGACGTAACTAAGGGGAAAGGAAGGACTTCTCCGAAAATGACCTGCAGCTAAAACGAAATGGTTGTCGGTGAGGAACAATAAAGCTTAACTTCAGACATCGAGGCTGATATCGGAAAATATTTTCGAGACGGCCATTGAAAATAAGACATCCGAGCCGCAGGCGAGGCGGGTTATGAAAAATAGCTACGGAGCGGTGTAGCCGTGTGCTGAAAGTAGAAGTTCTGCCATATTGTCGGCATTAGGCCTGCTTGTGTCGTCCCTAGCTAGCTATCCTTCGGTTTACCGACAGACAGATTGTTGACCGTCGATGCATGTTTTGGCCCTATATCCTTGCCCACCATCAGTGTCGAACCTGGGGCATGAACCGTCAGGAAGAGTCGGGTTATCATCGCTGACACGATGGCATGCTTTCGCGGACAATACCGTAGATGATTAGCGAAATAGTTCGTTTCGCTCCGTTTCAGCTCCATAACCATTTGGCGCGAAAGATTTAGCTTGCGAATCTCAAAGCTGTTCCTCATAGTTGAGCTGAACACAAAGTCTCATGATTTTTAATGCGATGTCAGTTGCGATATTTCAGTTTCTTGAGATGGGAATGATACCGAAAAAGCTTCAGGCCTGTTTTAGGGTTGTTGGAAGGGCTCTAAAGTCTCATTTTTACGTTTAGCTTTGAAATACAGAAACAAGCTGAGGCATATCTTTGGCAAAGCGAACCTCGTCAACACTAACGACCTCGATTCCCTGTTTGGCCCATCTGTCACCAACGGAAAAGCTTTGGTCGCCTCCGGTATAGTCAGGCTCATCGGCTCCACTACACAGAAGTTCGAGACTTCCGTGACGTTGGGTTATGGAACATCCGGGACCACCGATCAAGCAGCGATTCATGTTACTAAGAAGTCCAGCTCTGGAAAGGAAGTGAAGACATGCATTGACGGCGAAATCACCTGGCCAAAGGCCACGACCTTGAAGAGGTCAATTGGTCAGGACCTAGCGGTCGATTTTAGCGCTAGCTTTGCCCGTGGAGGAAAGTGCAGGCGCTCGGATGTTGTTATTGAAGGAAGGATGAGTCAGACCGAAGACCAGCTGCAATTCGCTCGCTTGTCGCAGGAGGCGCTGGCTTGCGCGAAAGAGGAGGAGAAGGGATTGGTGTCGGCCTCGGCGGAGTGCATAGAAGCCAGGAAACAGGCGACTGATTTCAACCGTTACGAAATAGAAGTCGCACACCCATGGTCGGTAAGTCACTTTTTGATAATCGGATAGGCCGGTGGAAATGTAAAACCTAGATACCCCAAACACCCAAATGTAACCCCAGGTACAAATGGTTTTGCATTTGTGTCACAATGTTTCACGACGCATGCGTTTGTGTCGACACTATATTTTCCCGTTCAAAGAATCGACTTTTTCGCCAGTAGAAAAGTCGAAAAGCTAGTACACGAAACTAAGCGAACTAGGGATTTGTGTATATCTGAAGGGCTACCTTGGGCTTAGAAGAGTTTGCTAGGCTAGGCAGCTTCTCACGACGTGAACGCGTCAAGTGAAGATTTCTCGAAAAATAAAATATCAGTAGACAGAAAAGTAGAAAAGATATCAGCACCAGATAAAAGTATCAGCTATCTCTCAGACAAAAACAAGCAGACAAAGAGATCGTTGAGAGTCGTCTAGGATACCTAGTGCTGTGCTGCATGTAACTTAAAAGATGTTTGGCTGTTTCTATGTTGATATTTCGGTTACAGTGATTTCTGTTTTCAGCCATCTGGCCACGTCCAGAATTTGACACACAAGTTCGAGACATTCATTAAATCTGTCGGCTTCGATTACGTTCAGACAATAGCAAACGTCCAGAACCCTAGCAACGGAATTAAGGTAGGCAGTGTTTCCATATTCCGCTAACTGTTTTCTGTAGGCCGCCCCTCCCTCCCCTTAGTAAGGCAAACAATGGAATTTGATAGTCAAAAATCCCCTCCGTCTCACTTTGCAGATAGTTTCCCTGTGTCTGAGTTATGTCCCGAGAGACTTTCTCGGTTGAGAAGGTGTGGGGGGAAGGTCTTTTCAAGATATTCGCTTCTAGGACATAGTTCCGGCGCACCAACATCCTTCAGTGGAAATTTAGCATTAAGAGGAGACTCGATCGAGGTAAACCAGCTTTGCAGGCATATAATGTTTTTTAGTCAGCTCGCAGAAGAAATTCTGGCATTCCCGATGAAAAATTCTTTGACTGTGTAGTTGTATGGTAGATGTACGTAAAAGTTGCATGCATTGATATGTGGTAGTATAGAATACTTTGATTAACATGCCTCCGACTGCAGGGTTAATCTTAAGTAGTAGTATCCGATAGCATCCAATCTTGCTGTAGTGGCATCCAGTTTGCTAGTAGTAGCATGCAGTGGCAAAAGTTACTATTGCATGTTACTTTTTCGTACAACTCCATACGACTAATTCTCGAAATCGGGTTTAGTTCAAACCAAGGGACATGATTTTTAACTGAGAGTCGACTGGTCACTCCAGGCTCGAAACGGTGCAGATTTGAGGACAGCGGAGATCTCGCTTCTACCCTGATGAAAAAGAGTGTACCTGCCGCTTTTAGCCTAGTGTTACAGGGCTCTGAGGGAACAGTGCTTTAAGAATGACATCGCTCATTGAAAAATATAGGCAATTATGAAATCTCTTATGGAGGAGTGGGGTCAGCTCAGTCATGCACAAATCCTCAATTTTTGGGTATGGTGCCCCAACGTCAGGGCATGCCCCAAGGTATGGGCATGGTGCCCATACGTTGGGGCACCATTGCCCTGGAGCATGGGCATGGAACTAGCATGGCACCCCCATGATATTTGGTTGAACTGAGATTTGATTACATACCTAAATAGGGCCTTCTTCCTCTCCTAGACCACAAGATACTTGATCTTAAATGTTCTATCTAACCTCTTTTTCCAATTTTAAAAATATTGGAGAACTTCCAAGAAATTTAACCATGAACGAATTTCCTATTTTTCCCTGGAAATGGATAGGTAAACCAATAAGAAAAAGTGGTCTTCATTAAATGCTAAATTTCTTGGAAGTTCTCTAGTATTTTTAAAATTGGAAAAAGAGGTTAGATAGAACATAAGATCAAGTATCTTGTGGTCTAGGAGAGGAAGAAGGCCCTATTTAGGTATGTAATCAATCTCAGTTCAACCAAATATCATGGGGGTGCCATGCTAGTACCATGCCCATGCTCCAGGGCATGGTGCCCCAACGTATGGGCACCATGCCCATACCTTGGGGCATGCCCTGACGTTGGGGCACCATGCCCAAAAATTGAGGATTTGTGCTTGACTGGGTCAGCTTCAGTGACACGACTCCGCCAGTCCACCAGTCGGATCGGTTAACTTTACAGTTAACACACATTTGGGAAGCGACAAGTTCTGTAGCCTATTTCTTTTTCTGAAGAACTCTGTAAAGGGCAGTTTTGACCTCTTTTCCAGGCTGTACTAGAACTGAACCCAAGGCAGAAGCCATTGGCAAATGCCGAATTTTCTAATTCCGGAGCAACTGTCTACTTCAAGGATGCCCCTCTTGACCCATTTAATCACATGCTCCTGCCAATCAATGCCCACTTCCCAATCATGGAGACTGCTCTCGACACAGTCGGTAAGTAAATTACTAACTTAGTCACTTGGTATTTTTGATCGGACGTTTTTTTTTTAATTCCCTCCCCTTCTCTCAGTGACAATAGTCTGACCCTGTTTTTCTAAACTGACGATTCACCGGTAAAGGTTAAGACACGTGGACTGGACTCTCTGATCTCTCACCGTTCCTTGCTGACAAAACTCTCTGTTATCGTTTCGTGATGGTAAGAAGAAATAGGGCACGTTAATCGTCCGACACGCAGTTAACAGCTTATCCCGACTTTAAGCACACCTCGTACTATTTACTATTCACGTTCCCTAATTCTAAAACTGTCGAATACTTTAAAACCAAGCTCTGCTTTTAACAAATTATCCACGGCGTGCTGTTTTCTCCTGTCCATCGACTTCAAGTGCAACAAGACCAAAGTTTTCGATGGGATCCCAAAAATTTAATATTAACTACGCTTTGTCTTCGCCAAATCCAGTCTTCGCCAGGCTAATCATCTGAGAAAACCAAGTTCAGATATACCTGTATAAGCCATATCTATTTTGACGATACCGATCGTAACTTCCTGGTGTACTTCTGCCAAATTTCCGCTTTCGGCCGAATTCCGAGCAAACTACTTGCCCAGCAAAAACAAAAGATAGTTCAGAAACGAGTTCAGCGTATCTCCTTATCCCTATAAAGAACATCTAATCAACTTCAAATAAAACTTTAACTTCAAAAAAAAAATCCGGTTTCAACCGGATTCCGGACGAACTATATGTCCGGTTAAAAAATAGTTGTCATATATAGAGTCAGCGTTTTTTCTTACCCTTATATCTATCATCTAATCAACTTCAAATACAAATTTTGCTTTTAACAAATTTTCCGGTTTTGTCCGGATTCCGGACGAACTATTTGTCCGGCAAGAAAATGGTTTTCACCATCGTGTTCAGCACGTTTTCTTATCCCTAAATCGAATATCTAATCAACTTCAAATACAAATTTTGCTCTTATCAAATTTTCCGGTTTGCGCCGGATTCCGGGCGAACTACTTGTCCGGCAAGAAAAAGGTTTTCACCATCGTGTTCAGCCTGTCTTCTTACCCCTAAATCAAACATCTAATCAACTTCAAATAAAACTTTTACTTTTAACAAACTTTCCGGTTTTAGCCGGATTCCGGGCGAAATACTTGTCCGGCGAGAAAATAACTTTCATATTCGGATTCAGCGTGTCTCCTTACCCCTAAATCAACTATCTAAATAGCTTTCAAAAAATATTTTTGTTGCCCCTTAATTTGAAACCCCTCCCCCAACCTCAAATATAGGGCTACAGAGCCCATCTTCGAACTTGACTTGTACTTTGACCCGAAGGATCCTCCCACCAAGTTTCATCAAAATATCTCAATGCCTTCGAGAGTTATCGTACGCACAGACGGACAGACGGACAACTTTTGCGATGTCATAGGTATCCGCCACTAACGTTTTGGGATCCCAAAAACAGGGAAAAATTCACATAACCGGACGAGCAAACTTCTCCTAGATATAGCCTACGGGAGAATATTATGCAACGAAAATAGCGAAACAAGTGTGAGGATTACTGAGTAGTCGTTAGGGGGGGGGGGGGCTAGAATAAGCGATGTGTAATGCGGGTCTACGGGTTTAAGAATGGATTGAAAGGTTACGGAAGTAGGATGCATTGGCCAGTGCTTCCACTAGGAGTAGGCTATGCTACTCTCAAAATTAGTAGGTTGTCATCAGTACTGAACCTGTCAGAAATATTTCAGACAATTTTAGCTTTAATTACGAATTATCAAATTTTGGATTAAATCAAACAATTTCGAAAATATGTCTCTTTTTTAATACGATACAGAGATTTTATAAACTTTTTATGACAAAACTCTCCAGGAGAAGATAAAGGGTGGCTGGAAAATAAGTAGTAAATAAGTATGTAAGTAGGTTCGTAATTTGGTAAGTATAAAAGGCTGAAAATAAGTATTCTACTGCCAAAATAAGTAGGAAGCACTGTAAGCACTGCCATTGGCATTATAGGTGCGACGGGTCCTTTACACCGCAATTCCTGATGTTGTTGTGTCCGATCAAGCAATTACCACAGATAATACAAAATTAAGTTTTATTCTGAAACTTACGCCGCTAGGTAACGTTGATGGTCACAGCACAGATATAATTCCTATTCGTCTGGCACAAGAATTCTCCGTATTCCAGTCAAGAGCCACCATGCCGTTTAATTCCGTCGGGAGCATATTACGCAGCAAAAATAGTGAAACAAGTGTGGAGCTCACTGAGTTGTCGTTAGGGGGTTAGGATAAGCGGTATTGAACGGGATCGACCATAAGAGGCATGGCATGACATAGCGTAAGAGGCACGAGTACTAAAAAGAGGCACGAAAACTAAAAGGGCCTTTTCAGGCTTCAGAGTGAGAAACAGGAACAAGTCTTAGGCTCTGGTATAGTGAACTCTTACTTACTTGTCTACTTCTGTCTTTTACTACTTGACCAGTCTCATTTTATTAATCGTGCCTCCTTGCGCCATGCCGGGCCGTACCTCTTTTTAGTCGATTCCGTATTAAACGCGGGTCTCCAGGATTAACAAGACCAAAGTTTTCGATGGGATCCCAAAAATTTAATATTAACTACGTCTTGTCTTCGCCAAATCCAGTCTTCGCCAGGCTAATCATCTGAGAAAACCAAGTTCAGATATACCTGTATAAGCCATATCTATTTGACGATACTGATCGAAACTTCCTGGTGTACTTCTGCCAAATTTCCGGTTTCGGCCGAATTCCGAGCAAACTACTTGCCCAGCAAAAACAAAAAATAGTTCAGAAACGATTTCAGCGCATCTCCTTATCCCTATAAAGAACATCTAATCAACTTCAAATAAAACTTTAACTTCTAAAAAAAAAATCCGGTTTCAACCGGATTCCGGACGAACTATATGTTCGGTTAAAAAATGATTGTCATATATAGATTCAGCGTTTTTTCTTACCCTTAATCTATCATCTAATCAACTTCAAATACAAATTTTGCTTTTAACAAATTTTCCGGTTTTGGCCGGATTCCGGACGAACTATTTGTCCGGCAAGAAAATGGTTTTAACCATCATGTTCAGCACGTTTACTTACCCCTAAATCGAATATCTAATCAACTTCAAATACAAATTTTGCTCTTATCAAATTTTCCGGTTTTCGCCGGATTCCGGGCGAACTACTTGTCAGGGAAGAAAATGGTTTTCACCATCGTATTCAGCATGTCTTCTTACCCCTAAATCAAACATCTAATCAACTTCAAATACAACTTTTACTTTTAACAAACTTTCCGGTTTGGGCCGGATTCCGGTCGAACTACTTGTCCGGCGAGAAAATAACTTTCATATTCGGATTCAGCGTGTCTCCTTACCCCTAAATCCACTATCTAAACAGCTTTCAAAAAATATTTTGTTTGCCCCTTAATTTGAAACCCCTCCCCCACCCTCAAATATAGAGCTACAGAGCCCATCTTCGAACTTGACTTGTACTTTGACCCGAAGGATCCTCCCACCAAGTTTCATCAAAATATCTCAATCCCTTCGAAAGTTATCGTGCGCACAGACGGACAGACGGACAGACAGACGGACAACTTTTGCGATGTCATAGGTATCCGTCACTAACGTTTTGGGATCCCAAAAATGGATGGAAAGATTACGGAAGTAGGATATATTGGCATTGTGCGTGCGACGGGTTATTTAAATCTTAATTCCTGATAATTCCTATTCGTCTTACACAAGAATTCTCCATATCCCAGTTCAGAGCCGCCATGCTGTTTAATTCCTATTAGTCCCCCAATGTCAAATATTGCATCTTTTATGATTCTTGTATTTATATAATACTTGTAGGTGTCTGCGCCATCGAAGGCACCCACGTTCGCACTTTAAATGGCGTCAATTTTGAAGCTGAACTCTCTTCGTCTGATTATGTGATCGCGACGGACTGTACTGGATATTATGATTTTGCTATCTTAGTCAGAGTACAGGGTTCACAGAAAGTAGTGACTGTCATATACAAAGGAGAAAATGTCATTTTGAATCCTCTCAGTAGAAAGGTAAGATAAACTTCCAACATTGTACAGTCGAGGCCAAAGTACCGTAATCCCTTTCTAACAGTATATTAATATGACATAAATCTGACAAGCTTTTCAGCGAGTTTAAACTGAATGAGTGAATAAATTTATTACATGCAGCCTAATAATAAAGCATTTGCACAGTATATACAGAAAAATAAGTAAATAAACGCTTAACAAGAAATACACAGCGGTATCATCACAATGTGTACAACAGCAGCAAAAGATAAATAAACGCAAACAACGAAACACGAGTAAGCTGGCGCATTAGGCAATGGGCAGGAAGGTGGTTGGATGATGGCAGAAGATACTCACTTATTTCATTTAGTTTGACAGTTGGGTCCAAGACGAAAACGTTGCTTCAAAATGGAGTCTAGACGCGAACAGAGGTGATAAAACCATTATATCCAGTGGGGATCGGGATACATAACCTTTTATCGTCGATGAAGCTCCAACACTGGACTCGCGGATTCGGAAAAAGCTTTCCCCGGCGTTCCACACATAGTTGAAATTGTTGACCCTGAAGCTGGCGCGACCCTTTAAAGGACACCTGAACAATGAAACCATACTTGAATACACCATGGAGAATACATTTACAGACATGGCCACGGAGAGCATTCTTCTCCTGAGCGTGACGTTTTCAAAATAGGGATGTTCGTTTCTGGAGGTTTGCAACATGCAGACTCCAAGACAAAAAGCGCAATTCATTCAAATCTTGTACAGCGCTGGCCGGATCGTATTGGAATTTCTTCTAGACATACGTTTTGGCTTAACTGGTTAAAAAATATTCCAGAAGAAGGGTTGATTGGAGACATTTGTTCATTTCTAAAATTGTTCGGTACTGAAATAAGGACAGATGTGAAATGAAGCAAAAATCATAGCTTGGAAACATTATTTCGTATTTGGATTGGGTTTTTTGCAGGCAATGTTAATGGAAGTCATACAGATAGGGATGATAGTTGGTACTCTTCATTCAGGTGTCCTTTAAAAGAACAGTAAACTTGACTACGCAACTTTCGGCCATCGAATCGCAACGGGGGGCTTGGATAAATATACAGGGTCTTATTATCGACAGGCCCCCCCTTCTTTGTCATCTCGAACTGTCTCGAACACCCTCCTTAGTGTTCCCAAAGCTAGCTGGCAGGCCGTTGCCCCTTATGCACTGTAATTATGCACTCATGTACTGTAAAAGTTCGCCTTTTTACATGTAGACTACAGAGTAACGACCTCCCGACTAGGCGGCCGGGGTTCGATTCCTAGTCGCGGCACACAAACCTTTTGCTTTTTGCAAACCTTTTGCTCAAAGTCGAATTCTCGGAAACTGCCGGGAAACTGCAATGGTCGTAACGAGATTTTTTCTTACTCTCAATATCGACTCAGGGTACCTTCTTGATATGTTAGCTAGCTTCCCGTGTCAAGTTTGAGTCAAGTTTTCTGTTCCTTTAAGGCAAGCCAAAGTCGACACAGGTTCAAAACAGGTGTCTAAACAAATCTGGGGAAGGTGGCAGAAATGTGGGAAAGATGAAAGGAAGGGTGCCAAAGTGCCAAGATGGCTTCCCGAAGCATGTTTAATATTTCCATTTGACTGAATTATAAGGAAAATTAAACCAAGATAGTGAGTTGCGGATAACAGTGTCGAGGGCCGTCGACACAAGCTGTCTCTTAACGTTGGCTTTGTGATGTGAAAATCGGTCTGTCTCGATTTTCGTATTGGGGTGAACGCAGTCTCAATACTGAAAATTTTAATTATTACAGATTTATTACTTTCTGAAGTAAACTGCAGCTTGAAGTAGCTCCAGTAGCTTGAATTATTATTAATTTGTTAATAGGAAAAGAGCTTCTCTACCATTTTAAAAGAGTCTCGTTTGTAGTTCAAGGGTGACGATAATATTCCTGACCAGGGATCTTTTCAGGTCGACTTCAGCTCCGGATCTGGAAGGATTAGCGTCGAACAAAGTGAGGGATTCCTGAAAGCTGAAGTTCCGTATTTCGGAACCGTTGCCGTTAGCGGTAATAAAGTTATTTTGACGGTAAGTCAATTTTCTTGCAATGAAGAAGTTGAAGCTTAATAGCCCAAGTGTAGTTAACGGGCAAGCTAGCATCTTCGACTATAATGACCAAAACCACAACAAACTTAAGTATCATCCCTGGCCCATAACTTACCAATCTTAAACGAACCTTCTGATAACTAATGTAAATTTTGTTATCGCCTCAGTGGTCTGCTGTATGGCCGTATGAGAGAGCGAGTTGAGGGCGTAATCCAGTAATTTATCATTATTGTTCTTATAACACAGTGGCAGAATAATATCGGAGAGAACCCATGCAGCCTTCGGCTCAAGTGGCATTTATTGACCACATTTCCGTCGGTTTGTCGGTCCAGTGATCGCAGGTTAGGGTGCTTCCAGGTGCCCTATAAGGACGATGAAACAAGTCCAGACTGGAGCTGGAGTGGGGCAACGGAAATCTCTTGGCACGCTGATAGTGGAGGGATTGGGAGGATGCTTGGTGGGAAGAACAAACATAAGCCATAGATAAATATTTGGCAGAAATCGAAACGGATCCGTGCTCTTGAAGAGGGGGGGGGGGTCAGAACCCTTGTCCCACGCTCCAGAACCAGTTATCTTGGTTGGATTTTGGCAGGTGCAAGAGAACACGTCGTAAATGCCTACAATCAGTTTACAGGTCCGGACCAGATCCAGTAACTGTGGGGAAGATGGAGGTGTGTGGTGGGGGGGGGGGCTTCCAGTGATCGTGAATTCGGGTACTTACATAGGTGCTAAGAGGATGAAACCTGGCAGGCGTGTTAGGGACCCGGTCAGATCAACTTGAACATCGTCAATTTCCGGATCCGAACATCCTGGGGGGGGGAGGTGGAGGGGGTGAAAAATCTAGAATTCGAAGCCATGCTTAGCTTTTGAACGTGCGATTGGATCTGTATGAAAATTTAGGGCCCATGGTCATTTTTTATTCAAGGCTTTGCTTACAAATTAATTCCTAGCACCCTTCTAGGCGCACGGTGCAGAAATACATTTGGCCAAGCGATACATTTTCGTGTTCTCCAAGGGCAATGAGCATTTCGTCGCCATCACGCATTGAGGGGTTAAGCCACACTTTTCATGACTGATTATGTCGAATAACATCTTTCTTCACAGTGGATAGAACAAAAGAACACTTCATCTTTTTCTTTTTACTGTTAATCAGAGATGGGTGAATCCGAATCCGGATTCAGATCTTCTGCTTGCCAGGCTGGATTCAGATTCGGACTCGGATTCCAAACCCTGAGTCTTACGAATCCGCTCTAATTTCTAATCTTTTCCCAATTTTACACACTATGCTTAAGATATTGTGCCTAACGAGCCCCGAGAGGAAACCCATACTATAACCACCACAAATAAAAACTTAGAAATATGGTCTATATCATCCAATTAATTGTCTGATTTGCCTTAGGCCTCGGCGTTTTTCTGTCACTTTTGATTTTGAAACTATAACCTTTGTAGATATTTTGAATTTTGTTAAGCTCGGATTCGAATCCTTAGCATGAAATTTTGGATTTTGATTCGGAATCGGATTCGTTCCTAGCCCTAGGTTCGGATTCGAATCCTTTCATGGCCGGATTCGCCAATCTCTGCTGTTAATGATGATTTGTATGTCGCTCAGCTCTTTCTGGTCATCTAGTCGGTCCAATGTATAAGCCAGGATCCGGGTTCTTTGACTGGAATTTGACTAAGTCCAAAGTATAAGACAGGATCCGGGTCATGCATGTTTGAGCAGCTCATGCATCTCGGGAATGGCTTGTCGTATGGCTGTGAAAAATTTACAGTAGCTGCAGGAGCTAAGATCCGTACCCTACACTGTTTTTCATAACAGATAACACAAGGATGCGCAGTTTCAACAGACAACACTTAAAAGATTTGAAACGTTATTCATGAAATTTCGGATATCATGACGACAAACAAAAAAGTCAGCAGATGTTTTTCGGCATTTTTCGGCTCTTGTCGGCAATGCTTGTTATGCTTAAAATTTCATGTATAACGTTTTAAAAATCACAACAGATTTAGTCAAAATCATAACTGATTTTCACAAAATATGTCGCCGACACCTCAATGCATGACAGCGACGATTTGTTCCCCAGAGTCCTGTAGAAAATGAATTAAAAGCCCTTAAAGTGCGATTCTTAACTGTAGAATGCAAACATAAGTTCTTGACTGCATCTGGACATCTTGACCGCACGGTGCAAAAATGCTTTATCCAACGACACATTTTCGTGTTCGCCAAGGGCCCGTGATCATTTTTGTCTCAAGGGTTTTGCTTACAAATGAATTTATTGATCCTTTAAAGCGTGCATTTATCCGTACAGTGCATTTTTTACCCACTGGAAGATGACGGGTTTTGTAAGGTATATCACATGTCCTGCTCCTAAGTTACCATATCATACTTGGCCACTGTGGGGCCATAGCGGGGCTCTGGAGCGGGGGGGCTCTGGGATATCTTCTGACAAAATTAAGGCGGGTATATCGGGACGGAACTTGACGGACTGGACTGGACTATCATATGCTTCGGGGGAGCTGGGGGGGGGGGAGGGGATCTGTTAAGAGCCCCGCGACTTTGACAGCTTGAACCTTAGCTGATACACATGCTACCTACCTTGCAAGTGCCATATGAGCTTACAGCTTGTGTTGTTGAAGTAGCTGATCTTTCATTTTTCTTCCAGGCAAGATATAACTTCAGAGGGGACATCTGCGGCTTATGCAGCGGCGTGTCAGCAGCTGGATATGAGCTTCCCATTGCAGCTTAAATAAGCTAATGTAACTAGTTCTGATTTTGTATTATTAGATTTTGAATTAATATGTGCATCATATTGTGGATTTCGGATGAAATACAAGCGACTAATCAACAATTTAATCTAAAACCGACGCCGGACGCAGACGATCATGGTTTCTGGTCATTGAAAAAAATATATAAAATATAATATATAAAATATGAAATCATAATATATAAAATCAACAATTTAAATTGATCACAACAGCAAACCCAGCTCAATTGCCTCTGATTATACGATTATACTGAGATCAGATTATGTGTGATCATAAATCCCCCTGCGAGGATAGATTTAAACCTACTTTACAACCGTTTTTGTCGTGGATTAGTCAATTGCCGACCTTAATGCAAACTGTAAGGCATTTAGCTTGGTAAAAGTGGAGAATGTATAGCCCTCGATACAAATCTTGGTAGTTTAGGGACTGAAGCATCCAATCATGTGTATACGTTTTTATCCCTCCAACACAATCACTACTTCTTGCTAAGAGGGCGATTCTGGCGATCTCTTTCCGTAACGTAAAGCAAGAATCCGCCGAGCGCAAGAACAAGCAAAAAGTCTTTGTGCCTTAGTTGCACCTTAACAACTTCTAGCTGACTTGCCGAAACCACTTTCCACTCGCGAAGTGGATTCGCTTTCCAAGTACTGGCGGGAACTAGCGGTTCGCGAGAACAGCTCTGGAAAGCGAAACGACTTTTAGCCGAAGTCGTAAGAACAGCCGGCGCATAAGCTCACGGAGCTTTCCAGACCGCCAGAATTGCCCTAAGGACACACAACGTCGCCAAAGCTTTTATCGAGTGGGTCTTTATCAGTTTCGGTCGCGCGGGTTCTGGTCGGAAGCTGTACGCCAAACGGCAGCAGTACGAATCCGTTGGTCTTCCTTGCCAAAACTTACCTTGATTTCTTTTCCAGACGGACCGGGAAATGGAAGAGCAGAAGATTCTCAGCGCCTTCTTTGTATCACACTTCTGAGATTGCACTTTCAAAGATTGATTGTTTAATTCATGGTAGGGGATGACAGGGAGAGAGTCCAAAGGCGTGTCGCCACATGTACCAAGATGCACCAGTTGCTCGGTCTGTTCTATTGACATATGGTATTAAACGCTTTATGTTCATCGATGTCTCAAGGAAGTAGAATAACACATTATATCCGAGCCAAAGGCGAGGTAAATTAAGAAAAGTATCTACCGAGCGCAGCGAGACTGATAGTTTTAAATGGCAGTCGAGCTTGTGATTCCGATATCAAACGAAATGGAGGTATATCAACTGTTGTAACTTTTCGAACACAATCATTAATAAATAACTTACTCGGAGAAACTTTTTACAGTGTATGCACCAACAAGAACAGCTTCACTGTAAAAAGTTTTTCCGAGTAAGGACTAAAGTTAACTGAAGTATTTGCTACTGGGATTAATCTTATCTCTACTGGGATATGATTAATCTGAATTAAAGATAATCTTATCTTGGTAGAGACAAGATTAATCCCAGTAGCAAATCCTGCTAGAATTCTGTACAGTGTTGACAAAGACATTTTATAGAACTGACAGATTTCCCGTTTTTGCCGGACTCCTGCTGCCTGATTTGGCAGGAAAACGAAGAAAGATGGTCGATTCTCTCTGACTTCAAACCCCGAGATCGAAACTCCAAACGATCAGACATGACACGGTGTCCACCGAATTACTGCCCGCTACAGACAATTCGCGGTAGCACGTAGACGGATCAAGCATCTCATCACTCTAACACTTTATAACAACAAAACAAAATTATTAGCCCTGCCGTAATTCGGGGATTTACCGAAAATCGGTCCGGCAGAAAAAAGAAAACACTGATCCAGCGTGTTCTCTACTTCAGACAAAACTTTTACTTCCCACTGACGTCCGATTTTGTCGCTGTTGTGGCTTGAAAGCCACGTCCAGTTTGGGATCATTCTCAACCACGGAGTAAACACATAATGCCGTCTAGGCAATAAGTCCCGGTTGTTGCCGCTAGATGGCGTGTGTGCCTTTTCGTCTTTTCGACCTCGTATTACCTGTATGGTGCTGAGCCGTCCTCAGCATCATCATGATGTCCGGGTAACACAACATCAACTAACATCCGTTGACTAGGAGACTTTTAATACTTATTGCTGAGTAGGGGAGGTCGGGGTTGAACCGTACGCGGGTTGAACCGGACAGTTTCAATTGTGGGCAGATCCAAAGTTGTAAGATCGTGAAATAATTAACTGAGGTTGGCAAGAACGTTCTGACTCATGGGACGAAATTTGAACTCTCAGGTTCGAACCGATTCCCAACCAGGCGACTTTGTTTTTTTCATTGCACAAATCAGACTTACAATTTCATTTTCAGTTAGAGGAGAAGTTAGTTGTTTTTGGCGAGTTGGTTACAGTTTAGTCCAATGTAGGCTCATTTCTTCATCTTATTAGCCTATTGCGGGGTTCCTACTACTTTCCGTTTTGGGGTCCCGTCACTACCCCCACACGTCATAACCCCCACACGTCAGAACCCCCACAAAATCCGTCACAACGCCAACATTTTCCGACAGTTCACCCACACGTCACAAGGCCCACATTTTCCGACAGTTCGCCTACACGTCAGTTCGCCCACACGTCAGTTCACCCACACGTCAGTTCACCTAAACGTCAGTTCGCCCACACGTCAGTTCACCCACCGTCAGTTCGCCCACACGTCAGTACGCCCACTCCTAAAATCCGACAGTTCCCCCACACGTCAGTTCGCCGACCGTCAGTTCGCCGACCGGCATAACCCCCACACGTCATAAACCCCACACGTCATAACCCCCACACGTCATAACCCGCACACGTCATAACCCCCACACGTCATAACCCCCACACGTCATAACCCCCACACATCATAACCCCCACACGTCATAACCCCCACACGTCATAACCCCCACACGTCATAACTCCCACACGTCATAACCCCCACACTTTCCGACAGTTCGCCCACAATAGAGACCCACCGCCAATTAATTCAGAAAACTCGACTGAGTCAACGGTCAAAACCCAGGGGACTAATTAGAAGGGGCCGACGTTTGCGCATTTTAACGAAGGCAAAAAATTCATTCAGAATCGCCGGAAGCTTGCTGTCAGATCTGATAGTTTTGATTTCCTTTACGAAAAGAAAAAAAAAAGACGAAAGAAAACACGCAGGGATCAGAGAAGGAAGCTCGTCCTTCTCGCTCGTTAAAGTACATACGAGGACCTGGCGGGTTGCATTTCAATCCCTTAAAGGACAAGTCGTACTTATTATAGTAATTCATTCTGCTTCAGTATTATTTCCATCCATTCTCGTTCCAGAGATGCTCAACTTCATAAGTGTATCCTATTTTCTCTATTAGCAACACACTGATCATCACACTTGCCATGTTTCTTCTCTTTGCGTGACGTATTAGGCACCCGATCATTGTATCCGAGGAGCTTATTCGTCCGAAGACCGGTTATGCAAATTTTGCCAAGATTGTCGTTCAAGGTAAGGGAGATGGAAAGAGGCTAAAAACAGCCGAAGCCGTGTGTAATTTTCTATTAGCATAGCTTAGTTGTAAAGTGGTCAACTACATCTGAGCAGAAAAACAATGTAGTTTGAGGTTCTTTTACATCTACATCTTACTAAAATTTTACTTCGGTAGAGTAGATGTGATATTTCACTGCGTGAAGTCGAGCTTTCCATGCGATATATAAGCGCATTCTGCTTCCAAATATAACTTGAAGGTATACAAAATTGAAATAATATCGCAATGTACCGGTACACACAGATCCAGTTTCTAATCTTTCTTGTCTGGTCCTCTCAAGAACGAACTCTACACGATCAAGTACACAGCGATCGCAATTTCTGTCCGTCCGTCGGTCAGTCCGGGCTTTGCTAGTTCGGGCACTTCCACATAAATTAGGACGATGAAACATGGCACACATATAAAGGACCCGACAAAATGCTCTAGGATTTTTTCTTTTCTCAGATTCAACCATCGTCGGGGGGTGGAGGGATGGGGAATTCGGAAGCTTGCGGCATGCGTAAGTTGCGAGCGGGTGATTCGATTGGAATGAAACTTGATGAGTCGTAAGAGAAGATGCCCTCGATGATCTACTTATGTAGCTGAACCGGACCCGGCAACTGTGGGGGGAGTTAGAGGGTGGGTCCCTGAAATATTGTGGCACTTGGAAAACTTGGAATATAGGATGGGCGTATGCCCTAGATGCTGAATTTTGGAATCCGAACACTTGTGCTGATGGGGGAACGAAACTTCACGAAAAACGATTAGATTTGAGTGAATCCGGATTCGGATTCGCCCATCTCTGGAAGTGTGGCCTACCGAGTAATCTAACAACTAAGAACAAGAGCTGTAAGCTCATATGGCACTTGCATGGGTTGAGATGTAGTGTTTGATTAAAAGTACTTTTAAGGTTACCTTTGCGGTTCAGATGCGCACTTTAAGGGAGCTAAAGAAAAAGTATTTTGATTTAGAACTTGGCTGTAATGATACGCACTTTATAGGCGCTAGAAATTCGTCTGTAAGAAAAACTACTGAGACAAAACGATCACAGGCCCTTAGGGATCATTGATATATACCGTTTGGTAAAAAGTATTTTTTTTTCACTTTTCGGTTAAAATGTGCACTTTAAGGGTGATAAAATAAAATTTTAAGCAAAACCCTTGTGGCACAAATGATCATGGGTTGAGATGTATCGTTTGATAAAAAAAAAGTAGTTTTCCGTCTTTGCGGTTCAGATGCACACTTTAAGGGAGCTAGAACTTCATTTGCAAGCAAAACCCTTAAGGCCAGGGGCGTCGCAAGTGCATTTTCGTTGGGGGGGGGGGGGTGCAGAGCCAAAATTTTACCGAATATCTCAAAAATTTTACCGAATCCTAGAAACTCAAAATTCGAGCTTTAAATTATGGAACAGAAAGGATTACGTAGGAAAAGTAACATTAAAGGGCAGCATGAAAGACGATAAGCCAACTTAATTAATTGGCGTTTTGGCGAAGGCCACTTGGAGAATATATTGCCGGGCACGATTGCAGTAACAGCTTCTATCTATTATACCCAAGAGAAAAATAAATCTAGTGCCGCAGGCGAATAATTTTCAGACTCTTTTTTTTCCTGTAGGCTAGGCTAAAATTTAACTGCTTATTTCAAATTCTATCATTTACCGTGGATTAAATACCGATGTTCTAAGAAGTTCCAGAAACCGAATGGAGCGACGTTCCGACAGCAGCAGCTACTGTAGTATAGTCAATACTACCCATGATCACAGAAAGTGAGCGCCGCAGGCGAGATTTTTTTTCCTGTAGGCTAAAACTTAACTGCTTATCTTACAAATTCTATCATTAACCGTGTATTAAATACCGATGCTCTAAGAAGTTGCAGAAACCGGATGGAGCGACGTTCCTGCAGCAGCAGCTACTGTACCATAGTCAATACTACCCGTGATCACATAAAGTGGGCGCCGCCGGCGACATTTTATTTAAGTTAGCTTTTTCCTGCCAAATTTAACTATTTCCATCCAGATTTTAGCTTTTAATGTTTCGAAATCCCAATCCTAAAACTGTCTTAAAACCCGAATCAAATGACGCACCCTTCCGCAAAATATGGAATATTAAGATTCATGATTAAATCTTCTTTTTGGGATCCAAAGTAAAAGTAAGGACTATCGATAAGATCATAAATCAGTCCTTTTGTCTGCAACCAGTGCTTCACTCGACCTCTTCCGAGTTTCGAGGTTCGTGGTAACTCCCGAATGGCAATTATACCGAATCCCAGTTATTATACCAAATAAGTTTAGACCGATAGCATGTTCGGGATAACTACCGTATCTCGGTTATTATACCGAATTGTTTTGATATCGAAACAGTACCGAATAATTTTCGTATTCGGTATAATTTCGTCGAAACTGGAACAAAAGTAGGGATTTGTGGTAACTATATTTTCAGGATCCGGTATACCGGATCCTGAAAATTATACCGAATAAATTACCGAATCCCAATTATGATACCGAATAATTCTAGACCGATACCTTATTCGGGATTCTGTGTAACTACCGAATCTCCATAAATGTACCGAATAGTTCTGGCATCGAACAATTACCAAACAATTTCCGTAAATTCTCTCCCCGAATTCGTGATAACTACCGAATACTGGGAATTATACCGAATCCCGATCATTATACCAAATAGATTTGTACCGATAGCCTATTTGGGATTCTGTATAACTACCGAATCTCCGTAAATATACCGAATAGTTCCGCTATCGAAAAAATACCAAACAGTTTTAGTAAAATTTTGGCCTCCGGCCCAATTTGCTTAAAAGTATTTTTCTAAATTTACGGTCAAGGTTGGTACTTTAAAGATGCTACATAAACTTTCTGTTTATCTTTCCAAAGCAATCGCGACGCCGAAACTCAAGTATGTTTGCCTTTTTCTGCAGTGTTGCTGTTTGGGTTCAAGAAATAAACCGCAGAGAAGCCGAAAGTCCATCCCTACGAGGATTACGCCCGCAAATAGAGGAGATAGAATAATGTTATATAACTGGTAATTTGTTTCACGACCATAGTTACTGCTTTTACTCTTTATTTTCTTGTTTCAAAGAAAATCGGATTAGTTAGCTTGTTTTTATACGGAATTTTCTTTTCCCTCTCCCCGGTTCCAAGAGGACTAGTTTCTGTTACCTATGGTTCACACTGCTGCGATTTCGCGCAAAATTCTGCGTCATCCGACATACGACACAAATCGTACGACAAGTGACGCAGAACTGTGCGTTTTGTCGCAGTGTCGTATGCGTTGAAAAATTTCAACTCATCCGACATAACGCATGCGATTTTTTTAGGGAAAGAAAAGAAATAACAAATATTAGTTAATTTTCAAGACTAAAAATTGCTCTACCTTGTTCTGATTGTAATCCTAGGATGGCTGAATGCAAAATATCTTCTGAATAAACTTGTATTAACCTGTTTTGAACAAGTTGACCTGTAGGTTTTGACTGAAAATTTCCTAATGCTGGGTGATATTTAGATGTGTAATCTCCCCACATCTTCAGAGGTCGTTTCCTCAAGGGCTCCTTTGTCCGTTTGCAGATTACTCTCGACGAAAAATTTCGTTTTCCTTTTGCGTCTGCGTGGTGGTGTGAACATCCGTGCGATTCTGTCGCCCGTCGGGACAGCAAAGAAAAAATCGTGTCGCATACGACGTAGCAGTGTGAACGAAGGGTTAGCCTCACCGTCAGCACTTGGATCAGACATTAAAATATAGATCCACAGATTAGCAGTGGAAAACCTGTCATTGCATCCCGGGTAATTGAGATTTTACACATGTCTCAGCAGCAAAGAGTGAAAGTCACCCATTACCCTATGGAACCGACTTTTTACTATGTCTACACAAGCGTTGAGCCTGAGGAAATAGGAGACTGTTACTCCACTTGGAGCGCTGAATTGTAATAAGGCCAAACTGAAACCTGGCGTGTCTCTTTGGATTTTCTTGTTGTCTTCTTGTCTTTTTCGTGTGTTTGACGAATAAGAAAGGCTGTAGGGATGGTAAGCACTGTATCTCTAGCAGAAATAGCATTTTTATATTTCTGCTTTAAGAAATGTCGGATTTGGAAAGTGGCGATTTCTGAGCCAATCTTGTCAAATCTCTAATATTCCAGCCCAGTTCCATCGTCCTAGCACATCTGGAAGTACCTTAAATCGCGATCACCGGAATTTCTGGACCCCCCCCTCAAACTCCCCTACAGTCGCCGGAGCCAATCCGGTTCTGTAAGTGATTTATCCAGAGCATCCCTTTATTATTCCCACAAAGTTCCATCCCGATCTCCCCAGTCTGAGCCGGTCACGTATTCCCCCCCCTCCATTGTTGTCGAATCCGGTCCGGACATGACAACGATCACCAGAGACATGTCCTCTGATCAATTATCAAATTTCACTCAAATCCGATCAACCGTTCAAAAGTTACGCATGACTCAATATTCCGGATTCCCCCTCCCGCTACTCCCCCACGACTATCGGATCATGTAAATTTTTATTTATAAGTCAGTTTGATCGGGTCCCTCATTCGCCTCCCAAGTTTCGTCGTGAAAATCCCCAAAACCGCCATTACCGGAATTCCGGGAAACTCCCCTCCACCCCCCTCCTAGTGTCCGGATCCAGTCCAAATGTATAAACGATTTATCTGGAGCAGATGCTTGTTCTTCCCAGCAAGTTTCACTCCGATCCCTCCATTTTAACCGTTTCTCGAGATTTCAGGTCTCTCCCCCCAAACTCCCCCATTGCTGTCGAATCCGGTCCGGGCTTCAAATGGGACATCAGAGCTATGCCTTTTATTCAGTTATTAAGTTTCATTCCAATCCGATCACCCGTTCGAAACTTACACACTACTCCAGTTTTCCGGATTCCCCAGCCCTCCACTCCCCCCAGGTGGTCGGATTGGGAAACTGATTATTTCCAGGTTAGTCCGGTCGGGTCCCTGATGCCCCTGCCAAGTTTCATCGTCCTAGCACATCTGGAAGTACCCCAACTCGAAAAGTGTGACAAAAACTACTTAATTTTCAGAATTCCCCGGCCCACCACTCCCCCCCAGATGGTCGGATCGGGAAGCTGATTAGTTCCAGGTTAGTTTGGTCGGGTCCCTGATTTTCCTGCCAAGTTTCATCAACCCAACACATCTGGAATTACCCTAACTCGAACATGTGGGACAAAAAAAATCGGACAGACAGACCGACCGACCGACCGACAGACGGAATTGCGATCGGTATATGGCACTTGAGCCAGAGGCTGCAAGTGCCATAAAAACCTGAAGAAAAAAAAGATTTTTCTCTTCAGTTTCCCAGACTTGTTGGCACAACCCGGAACTTACCCGCCTCCCCCCCCCCCCCTTAAAGGTAAACGGCTAGTGACGTTGGTTTTTATCCAGCGTAAAATCTTCACATTGAAACATAGCCTACAAACTGTAACTAGGCTCCTATCTGGGTACAGTACTGTACTGAACAACCCAGGACCGATTAGATTCGTCGCTGAGCATTAATTTCGGTTATTTTCGAAAGACCCTTTCTCTAAGGTTCAGATAGAACATATAATATCTGAAGTCTGGCGAACAACTACGCATCCATCTCCATTTCCGGTATCCTACGGCACTCAATGAGATTTATCGGCACACTTAGGGCTCCGATGGTAGTTACGCCCCTGACTATATTAAGCGTTGTTGAAAAAAGAGTAAGAAAGCTGGCCAACAAAAGTTATAATTCTTATAATTTTCATTTCAATATGGACTAGTCCCAATCGTCCACCTTCGTTACCAACTTGTTACAACGCCTTTCTCTTGCATATATTTTTCTTTTTGTGTCCTTCCCACTTATAAAACAAGTATCGAATCAATTAGCAAGCTTCTGACGATACTGAATTAATATTCGCCCTCATTAAAACGCGCAGAAGTCGACTTCTTCTTACGAATCCCCTGGGTTATGATCCCTTTCTTTTAATTGCATTCCCTCGAGATTATCAAACTGGTGGATGGGTCATTATATGTGGGCGAACTGTCGGAAAATGTGGGTTTTCTGACGTGTGGGGGTTATGACGTGTGGGGGTTATGACGTGTGGGGGTTACGTCGTGTGGGGGTTATGACGTGTGGGGGTTATGACGTGTGGGGGTTATGACGTGTGGGGGTTATGACGTGTGGGGGTTATGACGTGTGGGGTTATGACATGTGGGGGTTATGTCGTGTGGGGGTTATGACGTGTGGGAGAACTGACGGATTTCTGAAGTGGGCGAACTGACGGTGGGTCAACTGACGGTGGGCGAACTGACGTGTGGGCGAACTGACGTGTGGGGGTTCTGACGTGTGGGTGAACTGACGTGTGGGCGAACTGACGTGTCGGTGAACTGTCGGATTTTTCTTGTGGGTGAACTGACGTGTGGGGTTTATGACGTGTGGGGGTAGTGACGGCGACCCTCCGTTTTTTCTTGGTGTTTTTTTCCGGACGTTATTCTAGAGGTCCGGTCCAACCCCCCTCTGTCCAGATCAAAATATTATTCAATTCAATTCAATATATTTATAACCCGTCAAAAACAAAGAGGGCGCGTAGCCCTAATGACGGAGTACAAGAAAGAAAAAAAGAAAAACAACAACAAAGAGAAAAGACAACGCACATGTCAATATTTTACATTATACACAACACAAACACGGGATCGACTAAAATCGGGAACGGAACGGAAGACACGGTGCAGGAGGAACGCGCACCAAAAACGGGAACGCGCACCAAAAACGGGAACACCGTACTAAAATACTCCGACGCATGCAGGGGGAACAAGTACTAAAATCGGGAATGCCCGTCCCCTGTTCTTTAGCACTCGGTTCCAGTTTCATCAGAAGCAAGTGCAAAAAACGGGGACGGGCATTCCCGATTTTAGTACTAAAAACAGGGATCCTGTCAATCCTTGTTCCTACTGAGTATGGAACAGAAAGCACTAAAAAAACAGGGATCCTGTCAATCCCGTTTTTTGTGCTAAAGAACAGGGGATAAATATTTAGCATTTTCTGGAGTCGGGAAAGCAGGATAAAGCTGCTGGAGCCAAGCTTTCTAAATTAATTGCTTCCGGTGGAAAAAATTAAGTTCAACAAGCATTTTCTTTTGAGTTCGAATTTCCAAAAATTTTCGGTAAAGTGTTTTGTTCGGATAGTCCAACTCTTCTCCAAGAAGTGAAAACTTGATAAGCGATTAGTTGTACCACTTATTCGGTCATATTCAGAGCTATCTTAACAAGTCTGGTTCAAAACACCACCCGTCCGAACCAACCCCACCGGTGGGGCTGAACCGGACGATTTTTAGGAAAAAAAGAAAAAATCGTGGCGCCAAAACCAGACGAAATTAAATTCTCAAGGAATTACAGAACATAGCCAGTCTCATTATCTTTAATTTCCAATCTTCAAAATTTGTTCAAGTTCTACACAAATTGAATTATTAGCCGAAACGAACAAGAGCTGTAAGCTCATATGGCACTTGCAAGGGTTGAGATGTATTATTTGATCAAAAGTAATTTTCGACTGTGCGGTTCAGATGCGCACTTTAAGCAGAGGTGCTGCGAGTCCGCTGTGATCGAGTCCAAGACGAGACCGAGACTGAAGTGACGCTCACGAGTCAAGACGAGTCCGAGTCCGCGAACAAAATCGTTCGAGACGAGACGAGACCGAGTCCGCGAAAAAGGTGTCTCGAGACGTCTCGAGACCGAGTCACGCCCCGAGTCCTAACAATTTGTTTTTGCCAAACTATAAACTATAATCTTCAAATACAGAGTAATTATAAAAAAAATCATCTATCAGTGTTACACTTAAAAAAAAACAAGCGCACCAAGGTGGTCGTGCCTCATCTTAGCTCTGTGTGGTCGCATGTAAATTCCTCCAGAACTGAAGATGCGCTCTATAGGGGCACCTGGGGCAGGAATCGCAAGAATCCGCTTTGCCAAAGGATAGCCTACAATATGTTTAGCTTTTCCTTGTGTTGATGCCAGAAAGACAGGGCATCGCCGTCTTCAGCTGAATGTTCACTTGCCAGCTGCAGGTAGAGATCGACCTGTCCATCAAATTACAAATCTAGCCCTAAATATCCTCTTCTTTACCAACTTAGACTTTGATTCCAGTCACGGATGAATTTGCTTGTCCGAGACGTCTCTTGGACTCGGGTGACTCGGCCGGATTTCGAGACGAGACGAGTCCGAGTCCTCTTCCACAAAGGACGAGTCCGAGACGAGAACGAGTCCCAGAAAAAGGTGTCTCGAGACGTCTCGAGACCGAGTCCAGAGTCCGAGTCCACCACCTCTGACTTTAAGGGAGCTAGGGAAAAAGTATTTTATCGTTGAACTTGGCTGTAATGATGCGCACTTTAAAGGCACTAGAAATTCATCTGTAAGGAAGACCCTTGAGGCAAAAATGATAGCAGGCTCTTAGGGATCATTGATATATACGTATGATCAAAAGTATTTTTTTTTCCCACTAATGCGGGTAACATGCGCACTTTAAGGGTGCAAGAAATTATTTTTTTTTGCATAACCCTTGTGGGACAACTGATCATGGGTTGAGATGTATTGTTTGATCAAAAGTACTTTTCGACCTTGCGGTTAAGATGCACACTTTAAGGGAGCTAGAACTTCATTTGTAAGCAAAACCCTTGAGGCAAAAATGATCATGAGCTCATGAGGATGATGGAAATGCATATTTTGCTTAAAAGTATTTTTCTTAATTTGTGGTCATGATTGGTACTTTAAGGAATGGTCGGATTTGAAAAGTGGCGATTTCTAAGCCAATCTTGTCGAATTTCTGATATTCCAGCCAAATTTCATCGTCCTAGCACATCTGGAAGTACCTTAACTCGCGATCACCGGAATTCCGGACCCGCCCCTCAAACTCCCCCCACAGTCGCCGGAGCCAATCCGGTTCAGTTTTGGACTTGTTTGTTATTCCCACAAAGTTCCATCCCGATCTCTCCAGTCCAATCCGGTCACGTATTCCCCCCCCCAATTGTTGTCGGATCCGGTCCGGACATGAAAAAGATCCCCACATGCACGCCCTCTGTTCAGTTATTAAATTTCACTCGAATCCGATCACCCGTTCCAAAGTTACGCATGGCTAAATATTCCGGATTCCCCCTCCCTCCGATCCCCCCACGACTATCGGATCGAGTGAATTTTTATTTACAAGTCAGTTTGATCGGGTCCCTGATACGCCTCCCAAGTTCCGTCGTGAAAATCCCAAAAACCGTCATCACCAGAATTCCGGGAAACTCCCCTCCACCTCCTCCCCCCAAGTGTCCGGGTCCAGTCCAAACGTGTAAACGATTTATCTGGAGCAGATTCTTGTTCTTCCCAGCAAGTTTTACTCCGATCCCTCCATTATAACCGTTTCTCGAGATTTCCGGTCTTCCCCCACCCCAACTCCCCCATAGCTGTCGAATCCGGTTCGGACTTCAAATGGAACATCAGAGATATGTCATTCATTCAGGTATTAAGTTTCGTCCCAATCCGATCACCCGTTCGAAAGTTACACAACACTCAATTTTCCATATTCCCCCGCACTGCACCACATATACAAACCCCTTTGACCCTCGAATGCACTAGCTCTTTCCAATGTTAACAGAGTGATCCGATGCAAAGAGTGACGTCACGCCGCGCGCAGACCTACTAGTGTGTAGAAAGGGGTAGGGGTTTTACAAAAACTACTAAATTCTCAGGATTCCCCCGCCCTCTACTCCCTCCACGGTGGTCGGATCGGGGAAGTGACTTTTTGCAAGTTAGTTTGGTCGGGTCCCTGATATGCCTGCCAAGTTTCATCGTCCTAGCACATCTGCAAGTACCCTAACTCGCGATCACCGGACTGACCGACCGACCGACCGACCGACAGACCGACCGACCGACAGACCGACAGACCGACCGACGGAAAAGTGATCGGTATATGGCACTTGAGCGAAGCTGCAAGTGCCATAAAAACGTACGGTTCAACCCCGACCTCCCCTATACTTTTATTTATTTGGAGAGTCCCGTCCCCACCCCGTCCCCACCCCCTCGTTTGCTGGTTGGTTTTGAAGGTAGAAGCTAAGGTCGGGCGCCGCCGGTCTGCAGAAGAGTTCCTCCACGCTAATCACAGGGTCCCAGTGACCCTATCCAAGACCTAGCCTTAATAACTACCCTCGAAACCACATCAGTCGCATTCCGGGTATACTACTTGACATCAGTTACGACACTCGTTGCCAGTGAATGGATAGTCTATTTTCCTTCGACAAAATATTTTCACCCCTTCATCTCTAAACATAGGGCTAGCGGGTCCATCTCCGAACCTGACCTCTGATGACCTCCAAGCTTCATTAGAATACCTACACTCATTTAAAAGAAATCGTGCTAACAGACGGACGGACAAACATTACAAATTCATGATTCATGAGTAACGTCAGTACGTTCTTGTGACCATGACGGAGTACGGAGTACTATGCTGGAGATCATAACGCTAGATTACGTGATGGCATGAAAGAGCTGCGTTGTTTTTCCGCGGAATTCTCACCGTTGGTCTCCAGTTTTCTTAGAAAGCGTTTTTCCTTTCACCGGTGACTGCTCCCCGGTCTTATAACACCTGCTGTCGGACTAACCAGCGTCTGTTTAGCGTTCATCAGCTTCGTTCGTTGTCCGGTGACTGTAACCGGTGCTTCTTATAACGCGTTTTCGCATTCACCGGTGACTGCTCCCAGATCTTATAACCCGTTTTCCGACTAACCACTTTCCGGTTAGTGCTTACCAGTGCGGTCTAACCAGAACCTACTCGGGGGGCAGTTTCTTGTGACGTCACCGGTGAGACGAAAAACGCGCTATAGGACAAGAACAGTAAACTTGACTACGCAACTTTCGGCCATCGAATCGCCCGGGGGGGGGGGGGGGGGGGCTTAGATAAATATACAGGGAATTATTGTCGACAGGCCCCCCCTTCTTTGTTATCTCGAACCCCCTCCTTAGTGTTCCCAAAGCTAGCTGGCAGGCCCTTGCCCCTTATGCACTGTAATTATGCACTTATGTACTGTAAAAGTTCGCCTTTTTACATGTAGACCACAGAGAAACGACCTCCCCGACAAGACGGCCGGGGTTCGATTCGTAGTCGCGGCACAAAAACCTTTTGCTTTTGCAAACCTTTTGCACTAAGTCGAATTCTCGGAAACTGCCCGGAAACTGCAATGGTCGTAACGAGAATGTTTCTTACTCTCAATATCGACTCAGGGTACATTCTTGATATGTTAGCTAGCTCCCCGAGTCAAGTTTGAGTCAAGTTTTCTGTTCCTTTAAGTTTTTAACACCGGTGAGGAAAAACCAGCGACAGCCCGGAGTGGAACGAGCGCAGCTTATCTGTGCGGACTAACCAGAAACTCCTCGAGAGGCTGGTTGTGGTGACGTCAGTGGTGAGACGAAAAACGCGCAAAAGGACAAGAACCGAACACCGTTGAGAAAAAAACAGAACCAGACCGGAGTGCATCGACAGCACCGCACGGCAATTCGACTTCTTTTGGAATCACTGAACATGAGCTTTTATTACCACATGGCAACAGAACAGAAAAAGGCAATCTAATTTATCAAAGTTGCTCCGACTCCGACTGCCCACGAATGCCTCTTGGTCGAAGTGTCCGACTTTGCTCCCTGCCATGAAAATCAATACCTGAAAATGCAGCATCAATACCCCAGAATCTTCTGCCGTTCCATGTTCTCCTCGATTATTCTGGAAAAGAAATCCTCTTTAATTTTGACAGTTTCAAGGTTCAAGTTCAAGATTCAAGGTTATCTTTATTTACAAACAAACGTATCTTTAACACTTTCCGCTGCTGACAGCTGAGTTCGAGAGCACACGAAACAAGGGGGGAAGCCCAATGGATGTGCACCGTTACCGCTGGAAGTATACCTTCCTGATCCGGACCCACGCTGCAACTGATAAAGAAGTGGCGAGACCATAACAAAAAACGTCGGTTCTGTCGAAGGGATAACTAGACGTAAACCTTATAGGATATCCATTGATGCGAAGAAGCGAATCAATGACGGCTTTGTATTCTTCACTTTTGCAGACCTTTGAAGTTTTACCGAATAGTATTCTATCCTGCTCTTACTTCAGCCTCGCTGCCATATTAGATTGGGCATAAAAAGGAGGGAAGCCGAGCTCTCGGATAAATCCAAGGACTCACAAAGCTCCTCCTTTTTTTCGACAGCAAGGCTGGTCCCTACTTGGGCCTAATTCTAAGCTTTTATCCCTGTATGATCTCCTAATATTTACACCTTCCCTGTTCTTGATTGAAAACCATACTATCTGCTACTCGGCTGTTAAGTACGCGCCGGATAGTGCACGCGTCTAGAATGGGGCACGGGGAGATCATTATAAACTGGTCTTGTCATCCTAATGCCTTCGACAGGCAATCAGGTTTGGTTGCTCGCAGATAGGAATTCCTGCCAGGATTTCAGCACCATCATCAATTCCATACGGAAAAGTTGAGATTTTTTTTAATGTCGTGATGAAAGTGTAGAATTTTTGGCCGGAAAATCCTGGTCACACGTTTGAGAGTCAAGTTTATAATGTGACACGGATCATTTAGTCTCCCTTACTTTCATTTGGGATCTCGAGTTTGATGCGCATACTGACTGGAGTACAGTAGAGGCATGCTTCTGTGAACATTTAATTTAATGTGAACAGTGCAGTTTTGGGCCAAATGGTAGAATGAAGATCCAAAATAATTATACAGGTGTTTTCAGATATATGCCCTTAATTACCGACTTTGGCTACCTGGTAGTTAGCTTTAAACACAGCAAGTGAACGAAAAGGCAAAGTCCACTGTCAACAAACGTTCACATAAGCATACCTCTACTGTACTTCTATAACACCATGGGAACAGAGATCAGAAACACTTACATCTTTTAAGCTGCAATGGGAAGCTCGTACCCAGCCGCTGACACGCCGTTACATAAGCCGCAGATATCGCCCCTGAAGTTATATCTCGCCTGAAAAAAAAAAAAAAAAATTCGGTTTATTCTGACCTTTCCCAAAAATGGCCATAGGGTTAATAGCACGGGCCAAACAAAACTCCTTAAAGTCAATCTCTCCGTAGAAATCCTTTCACCTTGCCCGAGCCAAGCACTCATTTTTAGCATTCTTAAGCTGACAAAATTATGAAACTGAAACACGATAAAAATATTTCAGAAATATCGGTTTTTGGAAATTCCTTTTACCCTGCCCTAGCCAAGCACTAATTTTTGTGTTTTTTTCTCTTTAAATATAGGCAAACTAAAACACGACACATTTTTTTTGAAATATTGGTTTTTGGAAATTCCAAGAATTGCTCCGTGAAATCAGCGATTTTCCTGTAGGCGCTTTTCAACTTTATCCAGCCTTTAGGTCTCTAAAGTGGAGGATCGACCCAAAATATTTGAAAACTTTGCAAGCCGTGGTTAACAAGACCAAAGGTTTCGATGGGATCCCAAAAATTTAATATTTGACCCAGACAGCTAGGTCTTGTCTTCGCCAGACCCAGTCTTCGCCAGGCTAATCATCCGAGAAAATCAAGTTCCGATATACCATATAAGCCATATCTATTTTGACGATACTGATCGAAACTTCCTGCTTTACTTCTGCCAAATTTCCGGTTTCGGCCGAATTCCGAGCGAACTACCTTGTCCAACCAAAAAAAGATGGTTCAGAAACGAATTCAGCGTATCTCCTTATCCCTATAAAGAACATCTAATCAACTTCAAATAATAACTTATTAAAAAAATCCGGTTTCAACCGGATTCCGGACGAGCTATATGTCCGGGTAAAAAATGATTGTCATATGCAGATTTAGCGTCTCTCTTACCCTTAAATCTGTCATCTAATCAACTTCAAATAAAATTTTTACTTTTGACAAATTTTCCGGTTTCGGCCGGATTACGGGTGAACTACTTGTCCGGCGATAAAATGGTTTTCACCATCGTGTTTAGCATGTTCTCTTACCTCTGAATCGAACATCTAATCGACTTCAAATAAAACTTTTGCTTTTAACAAATTTTCCGGTTTCGGCCGGATTCCGGGCTAACTACTTGTCCAGCGAGGAAATAGTTTTCACCATTGTGTTCAACATGTTTTCTTACTCCCTCAGACTATGGATGGGTATTCCGGGGATGACGCCATTTGTGAGTTGTGGAGAAGCAAATTTGAGGCTCTTTTTTCTTCAGTAGTGATTGTTCTGAGTATCATGTACTGCCCTCGTCTGGAATGATCAGACCCGTTACTGAGATGGAAGTTAGTACTATCATCCGAAAGTTAGATACTAATAAATCGGGGGGAGCAGATGGTGTGTCTGCTAAGCACCTCAAATTTGCTTCTGAAAGGAAATGTGCAGTATTATGTGCCCTGTTCAATGCGTTTATTTTGCACGGGTGTGTTCCGGATTCTCTAATGTCAGTAAATTTGGTTCCAGTTTTGAAAAATCGTGCTGGCCTTTTAACCAGTTCTGATAATTACCGTCTCATAGCTCTTGCTACCGTGATTTCAAAAATATTTGAGAGATGTTTGGCTGACATCCTGCGTGAATTCCTACAGACTTCATCGTTCCAGTTTGGGTTCAAACGTTATTGTGGTGTAGAGTTTGCTATTTTTCTACTTCGTTTTATTGTGGAGTATTTCCTACAGTATTCTTCGCCCGTGTTTGCTTGTTTTATTGACTCGAGTAAAGCTTTTGATCGGGTAAATCATAAGACGATGCTTGACATCCTCCGTGCTAGGAATGTACCAGCATGCTACCCTTCTATCTTATTGGTTTCGGAATCAGAAGTTCAGAATAAGGTGGGGTACGAATGTAAGCAATGAGTTTGGCCTTCTGAACGGCCTTCGGCAGGGTGGGGTTCTTTCCCCATTGCTTTACTCGGTTTATATTGACGCTTTGTCTGCCCGGCTGTCTTCGTGTATGGTCGGATGCTACATTGCAAGAAGATGTATGAACCACCTGCTTTTTGCAGACGACCTAGTGGTGCTGTCGCCTACGTGTTATGGTCTAAATAAGCTCCTTAAAATTTGTGACAGTTTTGCGTCACAACATGATATTCTTTTTAATACAAAGAAAACTCATGTGATGTTGTTTCGCAAAGCCGGCATTCGTGCTGCTAAAAATGATGTGCAACTTTCAGGTCGAACTTTGTGCTATGTTGATGAGTTCCGTTATTTAGGGTTCACATTCAAGTCTAACCTGAATGATGACCTTCATGTTAAAGAGTTGATATCGGGGCTGTGCAAACGTGCAAACGTTTTAATTCGTCAGTTCAGCAAGGCGAACCTTGATGTACGTGTTCAGCTGTTCAGAACGTATTGTTATCATCTTTTTGCTTTAGCATTGGTAATTAATCCTACCGCTAAGAGTCTTAGCAATGCCAAAGTAAGTTATAACCGTGTGTTCCGGCGTTTGTTTAAGCTACCGTCTATCTGTAGTGTTTCTTCGGCGCTCGTTTCGAGAAGATGCCTCACTTTTGACGAAATTCGCCGTAAGGCTAGAGTGGAACTTCTGTGCCGTCTTTTAGATTCAAAGATCGAGGTCATTAAATTTGCCACCGGGCCAATTTTTCATTGCCTACCTGTATGGCAGTCTCTTCTTGCTGCAACGCGGCAGCAGGAACTGACTGCATGATTTTTGTGATTTTTGTTGTTGTTGTTTTCTTTTCTGTGTGTTTTTTCGTTTATGGCAATCTGCTGAATTAAAAGTATTCATTCATTCATTCATTACCCCTAAATGAAACATCTAATCAACTTCAAATAAAACTTTTACTTTTAACAAACTTTCCGGTTTTCGCCGGATTCTGGGCGAAACCATCGTTTCGATGGTTTCACCATCGTGTTCAGCATGTCTTCTTACCTCATAATCGACTATCACATTAGCTGTTTCAAAATATTTTGTTTGCCCCTTAATTTCAACGCCCTCCCCCACCCCTAAATGTAGGGCTACAGAGCCCATCTACGATCTCGACCTTACCCTTGACCCAAAGAATCCTCATACCAAATTTCATCAAAATATTTCATTCCCTTCGAGAGTTATTGTGCTCACAGACGGACGGACAGACGGACGGACAGACGGACAACTTTTGCGATGTCATAGGTATCCGTCACTAACGTTTTGGGATCCCAAAAAGTAAGAAAGGCCAAGCAAAAGAAAAGACAGAAAGAAAGCACACAAGTGTTCCACAATTTTTGAAAGATTATTTTTATCAGCGACATTATAGAAGCTTTCGGCGTTCGTGCTGCTTGACTGGATAACCCGGCTCGGCCAGAAAGCGCTATAGAGTTGTATTGTAGGTACAAGAAGAAACAATGGAGAAGGGCGGAGGTTTCTGAAGCTCGTAATTCCATTGGAGGCTAACCATACTATAAAAGGCAGAATAAGTACGAGGGGTCATTTAAACCAGGAAAAGATTGACCGTGCTAATGGATTGTGTTTAGAATTAAGCATTGAATGAGTCCTCATTTTCGACATGCGTACTGTTCGAAGTGGGATTACTGCGTCCTTCACCAAGAAGCATCAAACCTACCTCCAATACCTTTGCAGCTCTGATTTAAAGTTTAACCGATAAGGGCTGAGATACGAAAGTCTAGTTATCCATCATTTAGTCACTTAAATAGGAAGACCCGATGAAAATGCATTACTTCGCTATTTACATAATCAACTTTCATCGAATGAACTCTTTCTTTTGGATTTGTGGTACCTCTATGTTGCACCTCTATGCTTGAAATATTTAGCAACTTAAACGATGAACGATTACCAATAATTAAATCTATTTCGGGTTACAACAATAGTGGGCTTTCTTCAAATGTGACCTCACAATCAGGCCTGTATTCAGGAATTTATTTCGGGGGGGGGGGGGGGTTGCCCGCGGGTCGGGCCAAAAGGTACAAAAAAGGAAATACTGCAAGATTTTTTTTTTTACGGTGTAAGCGTTTTACAGTGTAAGGTTGTCGATGAGTGAATCGATATTTTTTTCTCTCCGGTTCAAACCCTGAAATAAATGTCAGTGCAGAGAGTAATGTGTCTTGCTGTTTTGTGTCGCCTATCAGTTACCGTTAATAATACAAAAACCTTGAACCTCATCCAGCAAGGAGACAAGATTTCGGTTGTGGAACCTTTGAGTTTCCCATTGTCAGAATATTGCCTTACCGTCAAGATAACTTTATCACCGCTAACGGCGACAGTTCCGAAATATGGAACTTCAGCTTTCAGGAATCCCTCACTTTGTTCGACTCGGATCCGGCCAGATCCGGAGCATGCGTTGACCTGAAAAGATCCCTCATCAGTAAAATTTCGTCATTCTTGAATTACAAATGAAACTCTACCAGAACCATTATGTTATTTCAAAGAGTATTAAAGCACTGTGTCTAAAATTTTCAGATTCAGACTGCGTCCACCTCTGTGCTAATACCGAGGTCAGCCGGTTTTCATAGCGTGTAGCCAAAGTTACAAGACAGACACTCAACAAAAAGAGCTTCCATTTTAATTATGTTTTTTTGCGCCGACTATTTGGAATCTACTACTGTCAGAAACCCAGAATTCGAATAACCTTATTTCATTTAAGCGAGCAGCGAAAGGTCATTACAGAAAAATTGTTTAGTGTTCTCCTCCTCCAGACGCCCTCCCCCGTTTTTTGTTTTCTTTCTTTCTCGTTCATTGTCTTTCTTGTTTTCTCTCTTTTTTTCATCTAAAGTTGAAACCACAGGTTTGTTTCCACTTCTCATTTTTTCTTTATATAGTGCATTCAGTTAGTTGATTGAATTATTTTTAAATAATATCGGTATTTCCCTCCCCTATAGCCAGGGGAGGCTAGGGGCATGATTTCTTGGCAGGAATGTCAAAGTAGTTCTGTATCTTTTTCTTTGAATTATACTCCAGTGAAACTGCAATTTTGAGAAAACGACAATTCAAAAGCAGTGCGTCAACTATTCCGAATCTTAGAGGAAGAGATTCCTGCAGTATGAGATGAAGAGAGGAGTAAACATTAACAACAGTAATAATAATAGTAATATAATGCAAAAAATAGGCAATTTGCCTCTAAATTATACGCCTAAAGCATTGTTCAAAAAGATGTAATAAGCTTAGGAGCGCTATACGCGATGTTTACGTCTTAATACATACGCCTGTTCAAATAGGCAACCCGAGATGTTCTCGTCAATACGACGTTCGGTGTTGCAACGTTGATACAATTTTTTGAGCTCTAAAAAGATTGGAAAAGGTTCTTAGTACTACTTGAAGTACAGGAGTCTTATTTGACGCCCATTATGTGTAAAAAAAAAGCTATTAAATTAACGGATGGACAGCATTGGACCTCGAACTAGCAATAAGCAGTCGTAACAGAACAAAAACGGGTTCTTTCGAAGAAAAGTTGTTTCTTTAGCTTCCAACAAATTAGAACTTTCGTGCTTCCTTTGGCAACCCTGACGACGCTGCTCCTCTCCTAGGCCCGCTGGCGGAACCAACCAAGCGATCTGATTGGCCCTGCATAACGGAGAATAGGACCGAGCTCTATTCTCCTTATTCGCCTTATTACAGCGCGCTCCGAAGAAAAGAGGAATGTGTAATACAGCTTATACGCCGTATTACACCTTACTACATCTGTTTGAACAATGCATAAAACACTTTTCATCTTCCTCTTTTTCAGCGTAAAGGCTGTCCAAGGAATTCTTGACGGAATTGATGGAGTCACCAAGAACTACCTCAGAGCCTCATTTCGTTTTTTGGATTCACTGCCTGCAAGTTTTCTTCTTGGTTGAAGCAGCACCTTGCAGGGACGCACGGACTTGGTCGGTAATCCGCGATTCTGAAGAAGCGCTGCCGTCTTCCGCGGAAGCACTGCAGTGCAAAAACGAATGTTGTCCAAGAAATTCTTGACGGAATTGATGGAGTCACCAAGAACTACTTCAGAGCCTCATCTCGTTTTTTGGATTCACTGCCTTGGATTCACTGCCTTGGATTCACACCCGAGTTTTCTTCTTGGTTGAAGCAGCACCTTGCAGGGACGCACGGACTTGGTCGGTAATCCGCGATTCTGAAGAAGCGCTGCCGTCTTCCGCGGAAGCACTGCAGTGCAAAAACGAATGTAGAAAGAATCAGCCCGGAAGCGGCTAAGAAAATACAAAACGAACTATGACCTGCTGTAGTGACAGATTCTTCCGATTGGGGTTACTGGTCCATTTATCAGATCCCGCACAGAGACAGAAGTGCTCACAAATTTGCCAAGCACAGCTTAGTGGTCCGAACTGTGGATCTTTCTAAGCCAAGGTTCATGGGCTTGATTCAGCCTGAGCAGCAGTCTTACTTTAGCCTAGGATCGTTGAAAGTATCTCCTACCTTTCCAGCGGCTGGGTCCAAGACAACCTTGTCTTCTTTGTATATGACAGTCACTACTTTGTGCGCGCGCTGTACCCTGGCCAAGATCGCAAAATTATAATATGCAGTACAGTCTGTCGCGATCACATGGTCAGATGAAGAGAGCTCAGCTTCAAAATTGACTCCATTCAAGGTGCGCACGTGAGTACCTTCGATGGCACAAACACCTAAAAAGAGAAAATAGGACAGGGTTAGATTTTGAAATTGTAACAGTTTTGTCCTCCTGTAACAGGAGGGGCCCTAATCGGGGAGCAAGGTTGTATCTAAGGAATAGTTAGGCATGTGTACTTACTTCTGCCGTATGTCTGGAGGAATCCCCCCCTCATTTTATGTGTAAATGTGAGGAGTTGAAAGGGCTAGGGAGAAAATTTTGGAGTTAATCTAGGTTAAGAGAGGTTCATTGGGGTGGCAAAGAAGCATTGAATTCTGAAAATATAGTTACTTGATTTGTTCTTCTTCTTTCTGTCTATTTGTTGTTGCTACGTCGAATTGACTTTTACAATGAATAAAGAGAAAAGTTATAAAAAATGTTAAATACGAGAAGGGTTGCTTTAGGTTTTCGAAGTATCGCCTTGTTGTCTAACCTACCCAAATTAAATCTTTAGATTTCTCAATGAGGCGCTTCTGTTAGGGCCCTGGACTTTACGAAGCTCTGGCACTGGAGTCCTAAATTTCTAAATTTAATTCAAATTATTTCAGGTTTATTTATTACGGTTTAATTTCCCTCGTATAATTTCTATCTCCATGTTAACAAAGTTTTAATCCCGTGACATGGGACAGTGGACTGTTAAGACGAGCTAGACTCGGGCTGGATCGATGCTCCTGTAACCCACTTCCATCTGGCGATTGCGTTCGTTTCCTCCTCGGTGGCCCAGTGGTTAGCCCAATTACTGCAACTGAAGTAGAAGGTTGCGGGTACAAATTGCATGCAAGGAGCATTTTTGTATTTCAGTTCACTATACTTATCATACATACAAATACCATCAAGGTTTAACCTAAGAAAGTGGGGTCCAAGTGGAAGGCACGTATTTGATCAGGGACAAATACCGATTTATTTGTAAAAAAAAATGCCCAGTTTATGCTCACAATTTACCCGAGTTTCTAGATTACCCCCACCCCTCCAAGTTCCACAAACAAGACACTTGCATCACGGCGTTAGTTGCCAAGTGCGCGAACCCCTTTACTCATCGCTCTGTGTGGTATATAGAACAGGTGTGTGAATATGTAATTCCGGATATTCTGATCTCACCACGACCAGTTATTCGGTCTGTATCCGGTTGGCCGTCGGAGGCCGGTAATAGTACTTACCAACTGTCTTGAGAGAATTCTCCATAATTGGGGCGTAGGCATTGATTGGCAGGAGCAATTGACTAATAGGGTCAAGAGGGGCGTCCTGGAAGGATACAGTTGTCCCCGGATTAAGAAATTCGGCATTTACCAAGGGCTTCTGCTTTGGGTCCAGTTCTAGTACGGCCTGAAAAGAGGACAAAATCACTTGTCACGACGTGACTCCTCCTCCAAGGCACTTGTCACTACTGGACTCCTCCCATAAAGGAGGAGCCGACGTAGCTTTTCGAAAAATGAATTTTGTAATTAAAAAACGTAAGCTACAACTACCATTTCAAGCGTCCAAAAATGGAATTTCCGGGATGAGTCAACAACCAAATTACAATACATTCATACACTTCTTTTTGTCTACTTCCTTTTCGTTACTCATTTATTTTTCTTACCAGTACTGCCAATAGCATAACAGGCGCAGCCCTCGAACAAAATCTATAAAAAAAATGGAACTTGTCGTTTCCAGAATATTTATCAACTGCTTTTTTAAAAGTGCCCGACTGGTGGGCTGGCAGCCAGAGATGTAGTCTTGAACCTTGGTCTTGGTCTTAAGACCAGTCTCAAGACCGATGCCGACAATCTTGGTGTTGGTCTTCAGACCAGTGGCAAATTCTTGGTATTGGTGTTGTTCTTGCGCTCCCGGTCGTCAAGACCTTCCCTGGTCTTCAAGACCGTAATTACAGCAGGATTAGTTTCAGAACTTTTGAAAACGTTGCAAAGCAGGAAAAGGTTAATTAAATGGATTGCATCATCAGGACAGACTTGAAGGTCAAGAGATTAGTGGATCAAAATTATTATTTGTAGGGGCTAATCATCGCGATCATTGATAAGTAAAGGCTTGACGTGAATAACTTCAGTTACAAAATAATGGCTGCCAAGGAACCTTCTGTAGTTAAGCATGCGTTTACCAACTTTCAGCTACTCTGAAGTGGTTCGCTAATTGTAATTCTGCAATGAAAAGAGCACTGACGGGAAAGGAGTTTCTCTTACTTTTGTAAGGTAAGCATGCAGTATGTACAGATATGCTTTGGTCATTGGCTGAATGTCACCAGGAATGACGAAGAAACTGAAGAATTATGAAAATAGAGTAAACAGTAGGAAATAGTCACTTCCTCGATCCGAACGATCGTGGGGGTGGAGGGAAGGGGAATCCGGAACCTTGAGGTATTTATAACTTTTGAACGGGTGGTCGGCTTAATGAAAATTGATATTTGGAAAGACCACGTGTCTCTTACGACCCACTTCAAATCTGGACTGGATCCGGTGACTTTGCGGAAGCTGGAAGAGGGAGACGGCAATCTTGGGATAAGCTTAGAGTAGAGGAATCGGGATGAAACTTGGTGGGAAGAGCAAGCACAAGTCCTAGATATATTGTTGACATAACCCAACCGGATTCGGGCACTGTGAGGGAGTTGGGTGGAGGGGGGGGGGGGGGGTCCGGAATTCTAGTGATCCCGCTAGTTCGGTACTTCCTGATGTGCTGGGGCGATGAAACTTGGAAGGCATATCAGGGGCCCGAAAAGACTGACTCGAGAGTAGTTGTTTACCCGATTCGACCATCATTGGGGGAGTGGAATCCTAGTGGAACGGGTGATCGAAGAAACTTGCCAAGTTGAAACAGCTATCGCCTGGATCGAGTTTGACCCCCTCCCCCCCAGAAACTTTTTAACATACACAGAAACATTATTTGGAAAAAAACAAACAAAAAAAAACAGATGGACGGAATGGGATGCAAGTTGGACAGTATCGATTTTATGCGGCCTTGATTTGTTATTTGGCGTCCGGACCGGATCCGGGGGGAGCGGGAACCGAAAACTTGCAGATAGGTCATGCTCCGATCCCAGTCAGACTTTACGGGCAGGAAGAGGAGATGTCAGAGATGTGGCATTTATGTTTCCGAGTCGAGAAATGTTTTCCTGGAAATGTTGTGGCTCGCATAGAGGTCAAACAAGTGAAGAGATATGAATGAAAATTGGAATATGTAGAGATCATACGCCTTAGATGGCACATTGAAAGGTTCGGACAGGGCCTGACCACGGTGGAGAGAGGAGGGGGAATGTTCAGATTGATAAATGGTAAGATAAAATGCTTTGGATAATCCGTTTAGGAGTTCGAACCAGACTTGGCCGTGGTAGGGGAATTGGAGGGGGGGGTACCGGAAGTCGTGTAGCACGTCTAGGGACCAAACGAGTGGATCTGTTGGGTTGAAACTTGGAAGGTAGAAAACTAGATATCCTGTTCCAAGGTCCGAACCGCGTTTTAGGATGGCGGGGTATTTTGTGACGTGACAATAAATCGGTTGACCAACCCTTTTTTGAAACCATTACCGAGAAATTATTGGCAGCAATTGGTTTATCCAAAATGCAACATAGATATTGTCATGTAATTATGTAAATTTTATGTGCGTATTTATTGACATTATCAGCTCACTTTTCATTAAGTTAGGCTAGAATCACATTTCCTCACTCGAATCTAGTAAAATAGACTTTCTTGGTCTTGGTCTTAAGACCAGAGCCAAATTCTTGGTCTTGGTCTCAATACCAGGGCAAAAATCTTGGTCTTTGTCTTAAGGCCAGTGCGAAAATCTTGGTCTTGGCCTTGGTCTTGACGTTTTGGTCTTGTCGACATCACTGCTGGCAGCTACGTGTGGCGAAAGATCATTCAACACCGCCCTTCATGGGATTTCCAAAGTTCCATAGGCCGCGTCATTCTTGAACCACTTTTGCCTGAGGTTGTTTGAACTGGATGCGGAAGTTCGCCTGCGAGCCGGCTGTCGTAGGCTTGCGGTTCTGTAAAAACCGAGGACCCCGGATCCCGGACAGCTGCGGGAGGAATTCGTACGCTTGTCTGATATTTTAATCAGCCATAATAATCTGTTTTTCATACATTAATCCCAGAACTTTGGAGACTAAGTGGTGTCCGGTGTTAGAACGGCCCCTTTGCTTGACCAAATCTCCCCTGTCATATTTAGTTTCATAGTTCCAAAATGAAACGATGTCGGGGGTCGAAAGTGAGTTCCCCCTCCCCCTTCCGAGAAAGCCTCTCCAACAGGGCTAAAACCCCACGCAGAATGAAAAAGTAAGCAAGGAAATTGCGTTTCTGGCAAACAATTCTTCCTATTTCCTAAGGTTAACCCGAAAAAACGGTAGACAGTACGGAACTGCAAGCGCTATCCGTCGAATCAGTCTTTGATCTCTTTGTGTTAAAACCAAATTAATTCCATATTGGCTATGTAAACGAAAAGGAACAGGCATAGATCAGAAGAAGCAACTGATTACTCCTCCAATACATTCATCAGAGCATTACCTAAAGTCTTTTGTGCAATACTTTGTTAATCATTTTAATTGTTCCTAGCTACGGTGTGTAATTCTGACCTGTTCTTTTGTTATTGATGAAATTTTTATATAAACTGAGTGCTTTTATTTAAATGCCAAAATTTTAAATATTGACCAGTCGAGTTGATTGATAGTGCTAGAAGTGTACTTCTTTGAACTGACATATCCAAAGCTATTTTTCTATATTTTTAAAGATATTAGGCTACGGATTAAATCATCATTCATTAATTTTAAAGATAGACGTAGTAAACAATAAAAAAAAGAGACGAACTAGTTCTCTGAACAGACAGTTCGTTAACTATTTTTTAATTCAATCAACAGCCGTCAATCAACAGCCGTGACTAAGCCCTATTTCAGAGAGTTGACCCCGCCCCCAAAGTTGCGAAAACCGTAAGTGGCAACTCGTCTAATAATCCCGTCACCGAAGGGTAGGGCAACTGTGGGGGCAAGGCAAGAGGACACACTGACATATTTCAGTGAACGAACTGTCAGGAGGGTGAAATATGTGTTACCGAAGGAACTCGTTTGAACGGACAGGTGTGGAGCGACGTTGAAACGTATCCTACTGGGGGGAGCAAATGCATCGTGGGCAAAGGGCCGTTGTTTGGCTTACTGGTAGGGAGAGGGGTCTGCAAAAAATCGTGAATATAGTACTTAAACATTTCCTACCTTGATTTTGTTGCTAGGGTTGTCGAAGTTTGCTACTTTCTGAACGTACTGGAAGCCAACAGATTTAATTACGGTCTCGAACTTGTGCGTCAAATTCTCGGCGTGGCTATATGGCTAGAAAAGGAAGTAATCGTAAGCGAAATACACTCGTAGAAACAACCAAACATCTTTAAAATGGCGCGCAGCATTAATTGCGTTTTTGCAGATACCATGGTATCTGTTACCACGTTAACTGGATCTGCAATTAGTCGTTTTTGCAGTTACCGTGGTATCTGATACCACGCAACCGTACGGTTGCTCTGCAAAAACGACAATTTCCGAAATTGCGCTTTCCGAAGTCATCCGAAAAGAAAACCTGATATCCAGTCACATCACGAAGTGCCAAACTTCTTTCCCACCAATTTGACAGAAACTGATGAAAGTGAGATGACCTTTTCAGACACCACGATCAGTTACCACGATTTAACTGGCCAGATACCACGATAACTGCAAAAACACCTTTTGATCATGGCATCAGATACCACGATAACTGCAAAAACGACTTTAGACCGTGGTATCAGATACCATGGTATCTGCAAAGACGCAACTATTATATATCCTACTGTATAATTTTCTATCCGTGAGTAAAACGTCAGTAAAAAGGATGGGAACAGAAGGAAGACCGAGGCGTCAATTTCGTAAAGGTGATGTAGGGAATGTCTATCAGTTACTTTACAGGACAGGTGTCAAGAGTTACCTGACCCGTGTAACCTTTTTATGAATGAGATGGACTTTAAGAAATTGTTTACCGTATACTCCTTTAGAAAATAAAGGTGAACAAATTAAATAGCAGTCATTGTATTTTTCCATCGCCCCAGGCTTTAATGAACATATAATATATTCACATGTCTTTTCTTTCTCTCCCTTGATTATTAAACTATTAAAAAAAAAAATCAAACCGTTTTTTTTTGCTTTGAAACTTGGTTCGCTTTCAAATGCAAAGCGAGCAGATTCAAATTTACATGGCGAGGCCAAATCAACGAAAAAGACAAAACAAAAAACAATTTGACGGGAAGACGCCGCGTGGGCCCTAGATTGTCCAGGAGGCTCAGAAACTGAAGCCATAGACTTCTAATCTAAACTCAAATTTGCTTCTGGCCTTTTTGTCACGATAAAAGTATTTTGTGCAATATTCCATCTTTGTTTAGTAATACGGAAACAGCTGGAGCACAAAAACTGTCGTAACAGCGAAAGCCAACACTGTGACAGGTAAAAACTGCAACATGCAAAAACTGCGAACGACAACCAAAAAATTAGTCTTCTCCCGGTGATGACTTTAACGATTTTGACCGTCCCGCTTTTTGATGTCGCTGTTTTGTCTGTCGCGGTATTAACTTTCACCGTTTTTGTTTTCAACTTTATTGACTTGAGACAACTTGCCAAGCAAAAAATTCTGAAGTGACATAAGATTCAGACATTCGATCTCTGGAGCGAAGTCCTAAGCAAGTAGCCCCTGCAATAAGTAACCGGATAGACAAGGAGAATGTTTCTTCACGATCGCGACTTCTTTTCTTGTTGACATTATCCCTGCAGCAAATAAAATAGGTATGGCTGTATAATAATTAAATAGATTCAAATAGATTACTTTGATGTGTCTAATAGTTTTGCAATTTTCTGCGTCCGCAAAGACGTTGCGCGACTGGCACGAAAATTCGATGTTCGAAAACTGAAAATCAAAATTATAAACTACAGATACCACTGGGTTAGAATGGACCCAAAAATATGGACTGTTTGTTTCTTAAAGAATGACTTACCGACCATGGGTGCGCGACTTCTATTTCATAACGGTCGAAATCAGTTGCCTGTTTCCTGGCTTCTATGCAATCCGACGACGATGACACCAACCCCGTCTCCTCCTCTTTCGCGCAAGCTAGCGCCTCCTGCGATGAGCGAGCGAATTGCAATTGGTCTTCAGTCTGACTCATTCTCCCTTCAATAACAATATCCGGGCGCCTGCAGTTTGCTCCACTGGCAAAGCTGGCGCTAAAATCGACCGCTAGGTCCTGACCAACTGACCTCTTCAAGGACGTTGACCCGGGCCAAGTGATTTCGCCATCAATGCATGTCTTCACTTCCTTTCCCGAACTGGATTTCTTAGTCATATGAATAGTTGCTTTATCGGTGGTTCCTGATGTTACGTAACCCAATGCTACGGAAGTCTCAAATTTCTGTGAAGGGGAGCCGACGAGCTTGACTATACCCGAGGCAACTAAAGCTTTTCCATCGGTGACAGAAGGACCAAAGAGGGAATCGAGGTCGTTAGTGTTGACGTGGTTCGCTTTGCCAATTATGTGTCTCAGCTTGTTTCTGTATTTGAAAGCTAGAAGTAAAAGGAAGAGTTAACAGGACTTGAGATTAAACTGTACTGGAGTGGCAATCAGAGGGAATCCGAAGAAGAGGAAGGTCGAAGAATACTCTTCGTTGCACGTACCAGCGGGAGTCCAACCCCAGTAGGAAGACGTCTGGGCAGCAGCACACATGAGGGATTACTGGTGGCTCTTTCTGGATACCCTGGGTGCCTCTGGCAGCACAGAAGGAGTTCTAAGGTAACAGGACTTTAGAAGCTTCCAAAAACTAAAGCAAGCACTCGGGGAGGATCCTTAACTAAATGAGGTGGAAGTGTAGTTTCTCGTAAAGCACAAATTACAAGATAAATTTTTCTCTCCTACTTCAATCCGGAGAAGTAAGAATATCGAAACATCATGGGTAGAATGGGTGACATCATGGGTGACAATAAATTCAAAGTAAGTGTTACAGTATAAAACGCGTGCGGGAACACCGATGATAATACGCAGGCAGCGATGCGAAAGATGAAGCCCACTTAGCAACTAGTGGTTACTGGCATTTACCTTCACGACGAAGGCCATCGTGTTATCAGGGTAAGCTCCTTACCTCAGTTACGCCTCTGTTTTCGGGAGCTACGGAGTTAAATTTACTCACCGGCATTTAGGTTAAATTCGATCGCCTTGGTTTCAGAAGCTGGAATATCCAAGGTCCACTTTATCTGTCTGTACTTCGAGTCGCTGGGTACAGCCATGAGAACCCTGTTGACTAGTTTGCCTTGGCGGAGTGTGTTAAGCCAGAAAGCCATTGTAGAGAGATACTTCACTGTCTTGCTGTCGGCTTTGTGAGCGAGGTATATTTCCAGTCCAATTTTCTTCGAGTCAAGGCCGAGTAGTTGATCTTTCAGAGGGACATTAACCTTCAAGAATATGACTGTCAGGTTATGATAATGATAATGCAACATACATTTCACCATCCCATCCAAAATCCGAGGCCTGAATTGCATCCGGTATTTTCTAACCCCTAATCCATCGACTTGTACAATAGCCTAGTTGTGTTTCGCCATTTTCGTTACGCATCTTTGTCCCGACTATTATCTTAGAATCATCGGTAAAAAAGACTAGTTACGTTAATTTAGTCCTATTTTAGCTCGAAATCATTTGAATTAACATGACACATTTTTTTAAGCACGTAAATTTCTTGTAGTAGCTGATTTTTTTTTTGAAATTTTGAGGTCTCGAATAATCAACAAACTTGACCTCAAAATAACTTGGTTTGTCTAGCTTTTGGGATCCCAGACTGCCTATATTCAGGATGGGAGATGGAATAGGTTAAGTTACGAAACAAATATTTTAAAATCGACTATAGTGTCTAAAATGTATATGTTATATTGACAAAGTTGTGCATGACAGTACTGTTGTGATTACCGATTCATCCTACCCTACCGCTCGAGGCGAACCAGCGAACACAGCAGCCGAGAGACGGGATCATACAACTAATCATGGAATGAATCGGCAGTACCGTGCCAGTGGCCAGACAGAAATGTCATAATAAATGTGTTGTAATTAGGCTACAGTGCGTAAATAAAGAGTGTGTCTGAAACCTCTAACAGTGGTGACAGCGGTGGGATAACCTCTAGCAAGTACTCACCAATTTTGGTTTTGTTACCGTGAAAGTGTGAGCGAATAAATTACTATTATTTTTTTTTCTCACCGGACCAATTTAAGCGTTCGACCGGAGTCCAGGAATGAAAGAGAATTCGGCCGAAAAAGTTTGCCTAATTAAATGGACTAAGAAAGGTAGGTAAGAAAGGCTGAGTTAGCCTAACATCTCTATATACTTCGTTTTCTCATTCGACGGAATTCGAACGGAACCATAAATTTGACCAAAATTTCTTGATCAAAATAAGCGTAATGTCGGCTAAGACATACTAATTCTATGTATCCCCTTCGTTTCCTCGTCGGAAGAAAAAATTCGAACGGAATCCGCCGGCCACACCTAACTATGGTGGTGAGCATAACCATCTATTACCACCTATGGTGGTGAACACAGCCAAGTAATGGTGACAAGCCTTACCTCGATTGGTTTCTCGTGGACGGTAACCAGTGTTGCATCAGGAACAAGGTCAATTGGTGTCTGATCGGAAGAATCCTTGGTCGCCGTGAAGGGCTTGACATGGTAGTAGAAGAACGAGGTCTTGCCATTCAGTGGCTCCCAACGACTAAACAATCTCGCATCTTCCTCCTGCAAGAAGAAAAATTTATAAGACCATGAATAAATAAGCACCAGAACCAGAAACGACCATCCGGAGTCGAATAGATTCCTATACCCTGCCCGATGAAAACGTAAGAGCTACGCGGAACATCACAATTCGTTACCTCTACAAATGGCTATATCGCAGTAAAGCCCCGGAGAAAAAAATTCTGAAGTGGAAGCCGATTGGTTCTCTATCCTTGCGACATCACACGTCATCACACGGGTCAGCACGGCCCCTGTACTTTTTCCTCTGAAAAGTGCAGCGGCGAAGAAGGAAGTAGACGGGCATCAACTCAAAGCTCAGCAAGTACCTCTAGCTCACCTCAGTTTTGTCGGGGTACCCATAGTCGCTGTACTGGACCAAAGACGGAGGTTTTATTGGCTTATTTGTTCTTGATAAGACAAATATTCCCTCTTGGTAAGTCAAGTCCTTGGAAAATAGCAAGGACAACGCCCAACGGAATGGTAGAAATGAATGAATGAATCATTTAAGATAAAGATCGAAGTCATAAAAGAAGAACAAAAATAAGAAGAAAGTGACAAGACAAATTTCACAGACAAGGAAAAGTACAACACTTGATTTCCCAACTGTTGCTTCGGAAAGACGACCAGGGTCGGTGAGTTTTCAGTCAGACTGCAGTCTGCTATGTCTGGTTAAGTAAAAACACAATTGATCAAATTAATTATTATTATTATTATTATGTTTTATTGACCCACCAAAGTTGATGATAACAAAATAAATGTATAAATACACAAGAACAAACCAATACTAAGGCAAACTCCAATCCATCGGAACAACAAAAAAAAAAACACACACATGAAAATGGCGAAGGCAGAACAAAAACCACAAACAAGTACTTGAAGTACTTGATTATCAGACTGATTAACAAAATTAATAATTGATTCTCGTCCAGGAGCGAAAAAAGCACACCACAGCTTCGTCCCGACTTGACCCGACAGGGTTTTGATACTTTTGATGACTATCTCTCCTTGCCGATGCAAAATCTCCGGCCTCTCCGGGTACCTAGCGGAAGAAAGGCAGAAGTGGTATCACAGCTGCTCCCAAAGATCGCCGTGATTGTTTGACACAGGTTTTGACTCGCTGAGTTTGAGTAGTTAGGGAGACGTTTATACTCCTTCTTCCTGAGGATCACTGGATTGTTTTGGACTTAGTCATATAGAGTATTGTCGCAGAGCAATCATAAAACCGCGTATTTTTAAAAGCTAAACCCGCTCCTTACCTTGATAGTAAATCTGCTCGGCACGAGAGTGACGTAAGAGTCCATATCCACCCCACTGCTAACAACCTTATTGATGAATGGTACATCAAACGATGCAGTGCTTAGGATTTTGAATCCGGAACTAAAAAACATAGATAAAGATTAGCTAGAATGAACATCATGCATGTGCCCTATATCATTGCGGGAAGATCCTAATATTCAACTCCGAAAATTCAGTTACGGCTAGAAATGATTTTTGAAAAATAAAAGATTGATTGTTCGTTGGGCACACACAAAGCCTTCAGCATTTCACAAGGACTGCTATCAAACCTTAGAAAAAGTATGTTCTTTTAAGAGTCTTTGACGCAGGTTAGTGGGCGGGTTCTTTGCTGCGAGGAATTTTCGTATACTTTTCTTGTAAAAATTTCATGCACAATGCCCTGAATTATTACTTTTATTTTCCTTCGTGATCTTTATTTTCGAACTTAACAACGACCTTCTTAACCTACTACATTCTTAACCTACTACCTTTGTTTAAAAATTACCACGATTTCATATAGGCAAAGTTCAACGCTGATAGAGCTAAACCCTGACAACCCTACGCTCTGTCACGGATGCTCCGAATTTCGACGAAGTGTACAACGTGGACAATTAATTCAAGCTGTAGGGCTATGTTGTATAAGTAGTGAACTGAAAGACAAAAATGCTCCTCAACCGGGATTTGAACCCAGGACCTCCCGCTTACAAGGCAGGTGCTCTACCATCTGAGCTATCGAGGGGCTTGAGAACAGAGTTCACAAACCACTTCAATAGTCCGGTACAAGCCGGCCATAGGAACAGTGATTCCGGCCGAAGGCAAATTCATCTAATTAGTTCACATCCCCAAATCATGGAAATTATAATACATAAATGGCACTTTTTATACAAGGGACTTTTACCGTGACTAATGAACCAACAACAACTTTTTGAATTTCGTGAAGAGGTCTAGGACTCCAATGTCGGAGCCTCGTAGAAAAACCATTATACAATAATTAATTAAAACAATTATACAATATTTCCAGCTCAAGGGCGTATTCCCCATCAAAAAATCACATTCGGATTTGTTTGGTTTTCACCATGAGACCCCGCCAAGTGGGTCCTGGTTTGTCTACGAGGCTCCGACATTGGAGTCCTAGACCTCTTCACGAAATTCGAAAAGTTGTTGTTGGTTCATTAGTCACGGTAAAAGTCCCTTGTATAAAAAGTGCCATTTATGTATTGTAGGGCTATGGCTGGCGCTTTTCAAAGGCGTTTGCCGTTTTTGTGTCCAGAACCGACTGATGCGGTGGTGGAAGATCCTTCCATCTTAAGGTGTAAAGAACTTTGAATCATTCCCTAAACGATGCTTTAAATGATTCCCTAAAGGAAACCCACGGTAAAAGAACAGAACAGTATTTCAGACGAACAAATGGCCTATCATTACATTAGATCATTATTTATTATACAGCATTGATATTTGTTTGCACTTAAAAGTCCAAGCTACCACCACGTCCGCGATATTGCGGAAAAACAAAACAAAATAACTCTAGTCGACACTCTTATTCTAAAAGCGGCATAGTTCTACGACTGTCTCCGCAGCTGGGGTACTTACGTTGCAGAGACTTCGACGCCGAGTCCCTGTTCGACTTGCAGCTTATCAAGAACCAGTGAGTTAATGATTTTCCAGCGACTGTCTACCAACACCGGAATGCCCAATTCCATGGGAATAGAAGCAAGAGAATCTCCCAGGGTGTCCCATTTCTGGTACCGAACTGGTCCCCGTATTACAGCTAGAAAACAGAAGCGAATGTTATAAGGTAACAATTCTTTCGGCGAATATCAAGCTTCATTAAGTTCCGATCACCCGTTCAAAAGTTGGACAACCTCAAGATTCGGATTCCCACTCCTCCACTCCCCCACGATGGTCAAATCGGAGAAACAACTGTTCTTAAGTTAAAATTGTAAAGTCCCTGATATGCCTGCCAAGTTTCGTCGTCCTAGCACATGTGTAAGCATCCCAAGTCGGGATCACCGGAATTCCGGAACCCTCCCTCTAACTCCCCCCACAGTACTCGGATCCGGTCCGAACTTGTCAACTATGTATCTAAGGCATGTGCGTGTTCTTCCCACCAAGTTTCATCCCAATCCGTCCACTCTGAACATGTCACACAGTTTCCGGTTCCCCCCTCCAACTCCCCCCAAAGTCATTGGATCCATTCCGGACTTGAAGTGTGACATTTGAGACACGAGGTCTTTCCAAATATAAAGTTTCATTAAGATCCGATCACCCGTTCGAAAGTTATACTTGCCTCAAGATTCCGGACTCCCCATCCCTCCACTCCCCCACGGTGGTCGGTTCGGGGAAGTGACTATTTCCAAGTTAGTTTGGTCGGGTCCCTAATATGCCTGCCAAGTTCCATCTTCCTAGCTCATGTGTAAGCATCTTAGATCACCGGAATTCCGGAACCCTCACTCCAACTCCCCCCACAGTGCTCGAATCCGGTCCGGTCTTGTCAACTATGTATCTAGGACTTGTGCTTGTTCTTCCCACCAAGTTTCATCCCGATCCGTCCATTCTGAGCATGTCACACGATTTTCGGTCCCCCCCCCCCCCCTCCAGCTCCCCCCAAAGTCACCGGATTCATTCTGGAGTTGAAGTGTGACGTCTGAGACACGAGGTCTTTCCAAATATAAAGTTTCATTAAGATCCGATCACCCGTTCGAAAGTTATACTTTCCTCAAGATTCCGGATTCCCCATCCCTCCACTCCCCCCACGGTGGTCGTATCGGGGAATTGACTATTTCTAGGTTAGTTTGGTCGGGTCCCTGATATGCCTGCCAAGTTTCATCGTCCTAGCACTTCTGGAAGTACCCTAACTCGAGAACAGTGGACCGCCCGACCGACCGACCGACCGACAGACCGAAAAGTGATCGGTATATGGCACTTGAGCGAAGCTGCAAGTGCCATAAAAACGGAATCGAATGAGTAAGTATTTTCTTGGCCAAAGCAAACAAGAACAAGAACCGTTCGTTCAAGAACCATTTTGCTAAGAGGGCGAATTTCCTTTTACAGTCCTGTCTGTCGACTGATTTTTTTTTTTTTCACAGGAGGTGGATCTAATACCTTTCAATGTCCACTGCCTCTGTGATCCAGACAAAATCACTTTTATTCCACAGAAGAAGCGACTAGATCGATGAAGCCTAGGGCTTTTCAGTGAGAGACCTAAGCCGAAAAATTTCATAGTAGTGTAATGCGGAAGCAACCATTAAAGTTTAACCGAAAAGGGCTAGGATAGGACAATCTACTTACACATCAGTTATTCACTTAAATTGGCTTGAAGACCCGCTGAAAATAAGTTACTTCGTTATTCCGCTATTCACGAATAATCGATTTTCAAATAGTGGAATTTCCGTGTGATTTGTGGTGCCTCTATGCGCTTGTATTTTTGTTGTATGCCTTACGAGAAAGATTTATCATTTTTTTTTGGTTCAGGCACTAAGCAATCGTCACCAATCTCACCATTGCCCACTGAAAAGCCACATTTGTTTTGAGATTAAAATTTCCCGCGTCATAGTAGAATTTATGCTGTGGGGACGGCTGGAGATATTCTGAGCCTCATAACTAGAGCAGATAGTGGAAAATCAAAAAATTCCTTTGCAGAATCCAAATAATTAGTGTATCCAATTAAATGACACACAAATGAGTTGGCTTTTCAGTTTAACTTTAAGGTTACTTCTGGAATTATCGTTTTTACAAAGAAACCGTAGTATCACATACCACGGTAACTGCAAAAAGTACAAATATACTGCAGATCCAGTTACCGTGGTATCAGAGACAACGGTATCTGCATAAATGCAACTAAATGACAACTAGTGACTAATGACACAGTACCGATTGTTAAAAAAAAAAAAAAAAACAGTTTTCTGCCGAATTGCTTTCAAGTATTGACTGCGGTTCTTCGGCAACCAGCCAGGACAGCGCTGTTGGTGTTTGTCTGTTGATGTTTGTTGGTGTGGTGTTGTTGGTGTCAAAGGGTACTAAGAATCGACTAACTTTCAACAAGGCTCTTCACAGTGTCTGCGTTCAGAGGCCAGAGTCTCTCAAGGCCGTCCATGGCATTAAAGTGGAAGTATCTCTCGTCCGCTTCGTCGTAGGGTTGGATCTCCAGCAAATCATGGACCGCCTTCACGCCTGGGTTAGGTGCACCGGGTTTTCCGTAAAACGGTGCGTTTAGGTTAGGCACGAGCTTGCCGATGATGCCGAACTAACAAAACATAAATAATTTTGTAGAAAAGTCGCAACAAACAACGACCAGGCAGGCAGATTTCCCCCCTAGTCTTCGATAATTGGCAGGAGATGTTAGAAATTTCGTTAGGAATTGCACGTTTCCTAAGACTAAAGACCTTGGGGTTCCGTAAAGCGGAATTTGAACAATGTCGGGTTCCTGGATGAGCCTTGCCCGATGAAAAATGTCCGAGAATTAGTCGTATGGAGTAGTACGAAAAAGTAGCATGCAGTAACAATGGTGCATTTACACGCTGCGTAAAATCCGAGCGTATTTTGAAATCCGAGCGTATTTTACGCACGTATTTGAGCTAGAAAAGGTTTCTAGCAATACGGACGTATCTGGATATAAAACGGACCGATTTCTCAAATACGTCCGTATTGCTAGAGATCTTTTCAAGCCCAAATACGTGCGTAAAATACGGACGTTTTTCAAAATACGCTCGGATTTACACAGCGAGTAAATGTACCATGACTGTTGCTACTACATGCTATTACTAGCAAACTGGATGCTATCGGATACTACTACCTACGATTAACCCAGTCGGAGGCATATTTATCAAAGTATTCCATACTACCACATGTCACTAATCAAACTATTCCATACCACTACATATCATTTCACGCAACTTTTTCGGACATCTACCAGACAACTACACAGTAAAAGAATTTTTCATTGGTTGATTCAGCTTCGATTTTTTTACTCTAACACTGCAATGCTTGTGTCTTAAACAGACGTTTCGGGTCGGGTGCTTTTTGACTGGAGTTCATGCCAGTATTTTCGGTACCATTATCAGTTCCATAGGGAAAAGTTGAGATTTTTTCGACTTTCTGATATAACTGCATAAAATCCGTCTGGGAAACCCTGATCCCCTGCCTCTGCATTATGGGAAGACATTGGGATTTTCCCAACAGACTCACAGTGGTTACAGTCTGGGGAGACGATGGTAGCATTCGTAGGAGGTTGGACCAGATCCATTTGGACTAAGTTCCAACAGAGTCGAGTGTTGGAACTAGACAATACAATTTGCAGTCGCATTCAAAATGAATCCATATTAACAGGTAAATATTTGTTTACATTTTGTTTTCGTTCTGTCAGCCTAATAAATCCTGAACTGTAGTGTTCGGGAAATTGCAAGATCTCAACCTCCGCGGAACACAAATATACTTAACGCCAAAAGTTTAAAAATCAAGGATGCACTTTGAGCGTTGCGTTAAAACTAAAGGTTGGGTCGCTTATCTCGAATTTCGCAAGCGGACCTAGAATTCCAGGTCAAGTTCGGAAATCATTCAGGAGTAATTCCGCACATTCGCATGCCAATTTACTATGAAACCTATGAATATCCACCATGACTGAGATCAAAACAGGGATCCTGACTAAGAACAGGGACCCTGACTTAGGAAGAAGAAGAAAATAAAAAAAAAAAGATCCTGACTTATTCTTTTTCTAGGGTGTCTTCCAAACCTCCTATCAATACTTACTAAGAACTTCCAATACAACCGATGATGTTACATTTTGACAACATAGTGGTTGGAGTCAGTTGGAGATTGAAACACGCCCTAGATAAAAATTCTAGATAGACGTTGGTCATATCCAAAGAGAAACGAAAAAAGGCGGTACCAACCCTGAATAGGTTAAAGTCAAGCTGTCCTTGTTTCTGGTCGATATTCAGGAAGGCTTCCAGTGGAATTCCCGATTCTTTTCCAAAATTTGCTGCGAACTGGAACAGGTACCCAGCGTCTTCGCGTCCGTCATAGTAGGATCCCACATAGTTTCGTGACAGAGGGAAGCTCCAGGGCGTAGGCTTGACTAGAGGTAAGACGGCCTTCGCTTTTGTCATGCTAGGAAGGGAGAACAAAGACATTTTAGCAATTGAACACTTTACATAAAGAGAACTGGCAGGGGCGTTAAGCCATGTTTTTCTTGTGTATAGTTATTCTGATGGGCCGTTTTACTCTTTTGGGTCACTCAAATACACAGCCGAAAGTAGGCGCTCAGCCATCCACGAACATTTTATAACTAGGCTAAGTAAGTTTATTTAGCCTTGCGGTCACGCTAAACTACAAAAACTACACAAGAACAGAAAACAAGAGCTGTATGCTCAAATGGCACTTGCAAGGCTTGGTAAAAGTATGAAAGTAGGAATTCGCCAATTCGTGGGTTTTTTGTGAACATTTGTAAGAAAAACCCTTGAGATAAGAATGAAGACGGACCCTTGGAAATCAAGAGAATGTATCGTTATGTAAAAAAGTTTTTTTTTGCACCTGGCTGTGATGATGTGCACTTTAAGGGCGCTAGAATGTTATTTGTAATCAAAACTCTACTGGCAACAATGATCCTGGGCCCTTTAGGATCATGAATTTATATGGTTTGGTGAAAAGTATTTATTTAACTTTCCGGTTAAGATGCGCACTTTAAGGGTGCTAGAGACTCATTTCTAAGCAAAACCCTTGAGGCAAAAATGATCATGGGCTCATGGGGATCCTGAAAATGGAGGTTTTGCTTCAAAGTATTTTTTGTACTTTGGGGTTAAGATGGGTACTTTAAGGGATGATCGGATCAGAGAAGTGACAATGTCTAAGCCAATCTTGTCAAGTCTCTACTGTTCAAGCCAAGTTTCGTCGTCCGAGCACATCTTGAAGTACCTTAAATTGCGACCACCGGAATTCTGGACCCCCTGCCAGCTCCCCCCCCCCCAGAGCGACCGGATCCGTTCCGGTTCTGTTACTGATGTTCTTGTTCTTCCCGCCAATTGTCATCCCAATCGATATGTTCTAAGAGTGTCACAAAATTTACCCCCCCCCCGACTTTCCAAATTGGTCCGATCCTGTCAGCACTTGAAATGGGACATCTGAAACATGTGTTCTTTCCAAATATCAAGTTTCAGTAAGATCTGATCACCCGTTCAGAAGTTGGACAACCTCAAGATTCCGGATTCCCCCTCCCTCCACTTCCCCCACGATGGTCATATTGGAGAAACGACTGTTCTTAAGTTAAAAATGTAAAGTCCCTGATATGCCTGCCAAGTTTCATCGTCCTAGCACATGCAGAAGCATCTTAAGTCGGGATCACCGGTATTCCGGAAGCCTCCCTCCAACTTCCCCCACAGTACTCGGTTCCGGTCTGGTCTTGTCAACTATTGATCTAGGGCTTGTGCTTGCTCTTCCCACCAAGTTTCATACCGATCCGTCCATTCTGAGTATGTCACACAATTTCCGGTTCCCCCATCAAACTCCCCCCAAAGTCACCGGATCCATTCCAGACTTGAAGTGTGACATCTGAGACACGAGGTCTTTCCAATATCAAGTTTCATCAAGATCCGATTCCCCGTTCAGAAGTTATAAATATGTCAATATTCCGGATTCACCCTTCCTCCACTCCCCCCACGGTGGTCGGATCGGGGAACTGACTGTTTCCAACTTAGTTTGGGCGGGTCCCTGATAAACATGCCAAGTTTCATCATCCTGGCACATCTGCAAGTACCCTAACTCGCGATCAGCGGACCGACAGACCGACCGACCGACGGAAAAGTGATCGGTATATGGCACTTGGCCGGAAGGAAAGTGCCATAAAAAGTATTTTATTTGTGAACTTGGCTGTAATGATGCGCACTCTAAAGGCGTAGAAATTCATCTGTAAGAAAAACTATTGAGACAAAAACGATCACAGGCCCTTAGGGATCATCGATGCATACCGTTTGGTCACAAAAGTATTTTTTTACACTTTTCGGTTAAAATGCGCACTTTAACGGTGATAGACGGTGATAGCGCACTTTAAGGGAGCTAGAACTTCATTTGTAAGCAAAACCCCTGAGTCAAAAATGATAATGGGCTCATGAGGATCATGAAAATGTAAATTTTGCTTAAAAGTATCTTTCTGAATTTGCAGTCAAGATTGGTACTTTAAGGAATGGTCGGATTTAGAAAGTGGCAGTTTCTAAGCTAATATTGCCGAATCTCTAATATTCCAGCCAAGTTTCATCGTCCTAGCACTAATGGAAGTACCTTAAATCGCGATCGCCGGAATTCCGGCCCCCCCTCAAACTCCCCACAGTCACCGGAATCAATCCGGTTGTGTACAAAGATCAAGACATGACAAAGATCACCAGAGACATGTCCTCTGTTCAGTTATCAAATTTCACTCAAATCCGATCAACCGTTCCAAAGTTACGCATGACTCAATATTCCGGATTCCCCCTCCCGCTACTCCCCCCACGACTATCGGATCATGTAAATTTTTATTTATAAGTCAGTTTGATCGGGTCCCTGATACGCCTCCCAAGTCTCGTCGTGAAAATCCCCCAAACCGCCATTACCGGAATTCTGGGAAACTCCCCTCCACCCCCCCCCCAGTGTCCGGATCCAGTCCAAATGTATAAACGATTTATCTAGAGCAGATGCTTGTTCTTCCCAGCAAGTTTCACCGCGATCCCTCCATTCTAACCGTTTCTCGAGATTTCCGGTCTCCCCCCCCCCAACTCCCCCATAGCTGTCGAGTCCGGTCCGGACTTCAAATAGGACATCAGAGGTATGCCAATTGTTCAGTTATTAAGTTTCATTCCAATCCGATCACCCGTTCGAAAGTTACACACTACTCCAATTTTCCGGATTCCCCAGCCCTCCACTCCCCCCCAGGTGGTTGGATTGGGAAACTGATTATTTCCAGTTTCTTCGAATCGGGTCCCTGATGCTCCTGCCAAGTTTCATCGTCCTAGCACATCTGGAAATACCCCAACTCGAAAAAGTTTGACAAAAACTACTTAATTTTCCGGATTCCCCGGCCCACCACTCCCCCTCAGATGGTCGGATAGTGAAACTGATTATTTCCAGGTTAGTTATATCGGGTCCCTGATATTCCTGCCAAGTTTCATCGTCCTAGCACATCTGGAAGTACCCCAACTCGAAAAAGTGTGACAAAAACTACTTAATTTTCAGGATTCCCCGGCCCACCACTCCCCCCCAGATGGTCGGATCGTGAAACTGATTATTTCCAGGTTAGTTATATCGGGTCCCTGATATGCCTGCCAAGTTTCATCGTCCTAGCACATCTGGAAGTACCCTAACTCGAAAACAGTGGACCGCCCGACCGACCGACCGACCGACAGACAGACCGACCGACAGACCGACCGACCGACCGACCGACCGAAAAGCGATCGGTATATGGCACTTGAGCGGAGCTGCAAGTGCCATAAAAACTACAAAAAGTGATCCCATAATAACAGTTCCGAACAAATTTGCAGACCCACAAAAATTTTTTGTGGCATCTTCCATAAAACTTCCTCTCGAAGAACCACCCTCCTCAGTTCCTTGATTCGTCACAAACATTCCTGAAATGCTCTACGTTTCCTACCGTCTCTCTACAGATCTGGCTAGAGAAACAACCATTACCTAGACCTTTATGCCGTTCTCCAAGCAGGGTCACCACATGTCGCACAATAGTGTGAACTATTACTCCATTTCGTTTTTGTCACTCTTGTCCTCCGTAGGACATACAAATAACTCTTTTTCAGATTACGTATGTCACTGCAGCAGGGATTCCGACAAGAAGTGACTATTTCACTTTTTTTTTGTGAAAACAGAACTGAGATGCGTCGTTTTTGCAGAGGCGATTCCGACCAAAAGTGACCATTTCACGTTTTTCGTGAAAATAATTTTCACTCCCAATTTACTCTCTGTTTTGGACCAAAGTCACTCTCTAATGTTTTTGACGTGGCAAGCCTGTCTCCAAGTGCCTAAGATTCTAGAGCCTTTCCCGACAATTAAAAATGCCGAAGGCGGGAAAGGTTAGAAGAAGAGAATAAGGATATCCAACTGAGTGTATACTTTACAATTTACCTGTAAAAACAGCTTATTTTTGTACGCTTCCTTACAACTGAATTCACTGTGTTATTTTACTTCACAAAAGTCTCTTGTAGTGACGGTGAGATCATATGGACTGACAGGCCAAAGTTCAAAGTTCGACCATGAAATTTTAATTTCCTCGAGGATGTGTTTTTTGTTCTGTAAAATCAGATGCAAAGACGCGACTGTATGCCGGGAAAAAAACAAAAAACATGCAGGGGCATCCCAGAATTAGCAGCCTAGCAAGTTTGTTTATTGGCAGTTGTGAGCTGTTGTTAACCCCTAAATAATTGGAATTACATAGAGCTACCACAAGTTTGAACGATCCTTCACAAAAGCGGGGCAATAAATACATATTTTCATTTGGTTTTCAAGCCTGTTCAGCCGAATAAGTGATTGTTATCTAGACTTCCGCATTTCAGTCCTATTCAATGAACCCTTAATGGATTCGAAAAACATACTTACATAGAGCTTTGTTCCGGTTTTTCGAAAGTGGCAATGTTCTTCATCGAATCAGCAATGAAGTGCTGAACCAAGTAAGAAGGTTCAAACCAAGATCTTGCTGCGACTGTCTGCCATAAAGAGAGTGGAGCGTCCGCAAATAGAAGAATGTTCAAAGCAGTCGTACGTAACTAGAAAAAAGGGCAGTTGGCGAAAATCTTTCCTTGTTCCTTGTTGTCGTACCCATTTTGGATCGGCAACAGTTCCAGTATTTTGTTAACAAGTCGTACAATGGCAGTGACCGAGGCAGTGATTGGCTTTCGATAATGTTAGTTGGATAAGACGGGGATTCCCATTCTCTCGAAAGCCTGACACCAATGAGGGCAATTTCACATCGCTGCTTAAGAAAAGAGAAACATCCTCTGGAGTTTCTGGCAAAACCGGAATTCGAGGGGCTAAGCGATATTTGACCCCATTTGGAACTAGACTCCAGGAAGCGCCCTGGGGGAGAATCACCCGCTTCCAAGCAGAAAATTCGCTTCACGCCGTTCGCTTCAGGGCCAAATTTTTTCCGTGCAATTTAACGAATAATCCCCACAATCTGCTGGTAAGACCAATAAAGATCTATTTTTATGGCGCTTGCCTACCGGCCAAGTGCCATATACCGATCACTTTTCTGTCTGTCGGTCTGTCGGTCAGTCCGCTGTTTGCGAGTTAGGGTACTTCCAGATGTGCTAGGACGATGAAACTTGGCAGGCATATTAGGGACCCGACCAAACTAACTTGGAAATAGTCAATTCCCCGATCCGACCACCGTGGAGGGAGTAGAGGGCGGGGGAATCCTGAGAATTTAGTAGTTTTTGTAAAACCCCTACCCCTTTCTACACACTAGTAGGTCTGCGCGCGGCGTGACGTCACTCTTTGCATCGGATCACTCTGTTAACATTGGAAAGAGCTAGTGCATTCGAGGGTCAAAGGGGTTTGAGTGTTGTGTAACTTTCGAACGGGTGATCGGATTGGGACGAAACTTAATACCTGAATGAATGACATATCTCTGATGTTCCATTTGAAGTCCGGATTCGACAGCTATGGGGGAGTTGGGGTGGGGGAAGACCGGAAATCTCGAGAAACGGTTATAATGGAGGGATCGGAGTAAAACTTGCTGGGAAGAACAAGAATCTGCTCCAGATAAATCGTTTACAGGTTTGGACTGGACCCGGACACTTGGGGGGGAGGGAGGGGGAATCCTGAATCTTGAGGTATGTATAACTTCCGAACGGGTGATCGGATCATAACGAAACTTGATATGTAGAAAGACAACGTTTCTCGGATGTCCCATTTCAAGTCCGGACCGGATCCGATGAAGCTGGGGGAGGGTCGGAGGGGGGGTCCGGAAACCTTTTGACGTGCTTGGAGTGGAGCAATCGGAATGAAACTTGGTGGGAAGAACAGGCGCAAGCCCTATGTAGATCAGTGAAAGAACCGGACCGGATTCGGGCATTGTGGGGGATTATAGGGGGGGTCCGGAATTCCGGTGATCGCAAGTTAAGGTACTTCGTAGATCAGTGACAGAACCGGACCGGATTCGGGCATTGTGGGGGATTATAGGGGGGGTCCGGAATTCCGGTGATCGCAAGTTAAGGTACTTCCAGACATGCTAGGACGATGAAACTTGGCTTGAAAATTAAAGACTTGACATGATTGGCTTAGAAATAGTTAGTTCCCAGATCCGACCATCCCTTAAAGTACTAATGCTAACCGCAAAGTGCAAAAAATACTTTTAAGGAAAATATACATTTTCGTGATCCTTATGAGCCCATGATCATTTTTGCCTCAAGGGTTTTGCTTACAATAAAATTCCTTCAAGTACAAACAATACTTTTGAGCAAAATACATTTTCGTGCTCCTGATGATCATCTTTTTTGCTTCAAGAGTTTTGATTACAGATGATTTTCTATAACTTGGAAATAGTCACTTGCCTGATCCGATCATCGTGGGGGGAGGGAGGGGAGCACTACTATCCATTCACATCGTACTACGATAACTTGAATACAAGCTAAAAAGCTTGCAAGTGCCATATGAACTTTCAGCTCTTGTTAATTTAGTGCCTGTCAGTGGGTAACAAGTACTAAAAGGGGAACAACAGGGTCCCTGTTCTTTAATACTCGGTTCCTCGGTCTAGAGTTCTTGTCAAACAGATTAACTTTTATTGAACAGAGGCAGAATTTTCGTCCTTGTTACTCCTGCAACAGGGAGGGAACACAGTGTGAACGAACAGGAAACCTGCTCTAGTCGTGGGTGGGTTAATTCGACCAAAAGAAGGAACACGACTACAAGAATAGGGATCATGCACAGGAATGACTTAGAACTCGCACCCAAAAAAGTTACTAAAAGAAGGAACGACGGTGCATCTTTTCCCGTGTTCCTCCGGTGTTCCCGATTTTAGGGAACCTCCACCCGTTCTTAGTAGGCTACTCGTTCCTCCTGCACCTTGCTGTTTCGTTCCGTTCCCGTTTTTAGTCGACCCTTAGAAAACGTAGCACTACCTCAGGTTCTTCACTGACGTCGAAGAAGACCGCCGAAAGTAAGTCCAGTGCTTGTTGGTTTCCAACCTCCGCCAAACGTTTCAAGGAGGCAACAGCTCGCAGTCTCAGAAGGCCAGAGTCCTTGACTTCCTTAGCTGTAAACAATGATTTCGTCAGTTACATCTCTCTCCTTTCTTATTCCAGGCCGTTACCCACACCAGTACGGATAACAAGTTGGTTAGTCATATTTTCTAGAAAATTGTCACTCTTCAGTAACGGAAATATTCTTGGGAGAGTTCCTGTCAAACTGCTGTCTTGACAATCCTAACGACTATGATTTCTGAATAAGAAGCAATTAGGACTCAACAGAGAATCTCCCAAAGTCTCCTGCCATTTTTATCATCATCACGGCGGGTGCCAGTGACGTCCTGCCTTCCAACAGTGAGGATAAGACGAGAAGGCAGTGCTTTTCTACAATAGACGACAGTGCCAATCGCCATTCCATCTCATGCCTTGCCTGCCTCGCGGGATGGAATGACGGTTCGAAGACGAAGATATCCCTAGATATCCTACTCTCCACTGGGCTCGAGGAATTTCACGCATAGATAGCCTTCGACATATAACTGACGACGCTATGGAACTGACTCAAAGGAAAATCAATCAGGTCAATGGCTATTTCTCCGTATTTCAGACACAGTTTAGCATCATGGTATTGAAACGGAGTTTGTATTTGTAAGTAAAGTTTGTATTTCTTCATTTCTTTTTCTACAGTTTATTCTTCGATTGCGGAGGAGATCGCAGTCAGTTGAGATTGTTGGAATAAACAACAAAAACGAACCAAGACGAAACTTCCATAAGTATAAGGAAAGCTTTATAAACAACAAAAACGAACCAAGACGAAACTTCCATAAGTATAAGGAAAGCTTTATACTTACCCCGTATAAGCTTGGCCAGGATCGGCAAAGTAGATTTGTGCTCCAGATTTCCAAGAGCCACAATAAATGAGATCTTACGGTAGTTGCCTGGGAAAAAATACAAGTGAGGCCTTAACATAGGAATCCTCATAAGGCAACCTGTATTGCCTGTTTTGACCTTGCCCAGTAGCATCCAACGATAACTTTATTTTATTTTTCATTAGAGATTGACTTCAAACGGGAATGGAACGGAAGGACATGGTGCAGGAGGAACGAGTACTAAAACGGGAATGACCCACTAATATTGGGAACACTGCGCCAGAAGTAACACTACTAAAAGGGGAACGTTGTACCGTCGTTCTCTTACGAGTTTCTTTGGCACTGGTTCCAAGTCGTTCCCGTCCTGTTCTAGTAGTCGTGTTGCTCTTTTAGTCGAGTTAACCCACGCACGACGAGAAGCATGACTCTTGTTATTTAATAGTTTGCAGGAGGAACAACTATTCCCTAAACATAAATTCGAGGACAAACCGGATCTCTTTACAGGCTCTACCAGATCTCTCAAGCTGATACTGTAATAGTTCGGCTTTGAGTTTTGGACTTTGGAGGTTGAAGTCAAGATCACATTGGACCACGACTTCTGGGTTTAAATCTTAGTCTCGTAAAAGCTTAAAGTTTAACTGAAAAACCAACTTATTTTTATATCCTGAATTCGAATACACTGAATTACTTTTACTCTTCTAAGAGATTTTATTTTTTCATCTCGGGCTCTAGTACTGACGTTCAGAATATGTGCTGCTTGCACGACAAGTCAAAATTTATCCAGCCGTGGCAAATCTGTAATGTAAGCAAAAGTGTGGAGTTCAATAGCCAACAACGGGAAGCTTAGACCACGTAGCAAATGATCAAGGTGAGAGATGAGCGCGTCTAGCTGAGGACTGACAGTAAAATATTTTGAACATAGAGGTACAACGACGTAGAGGTACGACAAGTCCGTAAGAACAAGTTCATCTGATTGAATCGATTATTCGGAAACAGCGAAGTAACGAATTTCATCGGGCCTTCAAGCCTATTTAAGTGAAGAGATGATGCAGAACTAGACTGTCGTATCTCAGCCCTTTCGGTTAACTTTAAAATCCATTGCATCGGAAAAGGTACTATTTCCTCTTTTCCGTGCCTTTCAAATCATACAGGAAAGCTGTGGACTGATTTCTACAGTTCAGACATAGTTTTAAAAGTACCCTTCCCTCCCCACACTCATCTGAGAATCCCGAACGAATGATTTTTCAAAAGCCGTGTAAATACAATCGTGCTTACTGGTATTGTCGTTAATGATGTTTGCAAACTTCGGGATGATGTGGTCTTCAATAAGCGGGTCGCCTGCAGTGCACAGCTCTCCGAGTAATTCAGTTGGATAAAGAAGAGAGTCAAGGGGCCTGCTGACACAGGCTTGCCGAACGATTGAACTGAGGGCAAGGGCAATGGTTGATTCAAAGAGAGGGTCGTTGTTTGCCAGGTCGGAGTCCAGGAGTTCCTGCAAGAATAAGTTTTCTATTACTTCCAATACTAAAGCATTTTACTTCTTTAACGGCTCCCCTAGCGGCCAACTATTCCCGAAACTTATAATGAGTTTCGAACGACATTTTGAACCACCCTACTTAAACCGATTTTCTACTACGTTAGTAGTAGTTCGTCGGCGTTTGGTCTGCTCATCGCTATTACCAGCCATTATAGCTTGATCGGGATTGTAATGTTAGACTGCCTCAAGTGAAGAATAAGCGTAAAAGCCGGAATTAAAATATTTAGAGCAAGAACAATTTTGAAAGCAGTCGAGTGACGGAGAATGTTGAGAAAAAGAACCAAAAGAAAAGAAGAAAAAATAATATAAATGGAAAAGACAAAAGCGTAAGTGTTAAGTCCATTACAAAACATTACAGTACACAGAGTATGCGCTGAATTGAGGCTGAGCAAAGCAATCCCGCCTTTTCAGTAGAATACTGAAGTGCTTTTCCACACTTACTGGAAACTGTTCTTACTTCTCCTGCCGAAGACCTCAGCAGATACTTTACATATTTATAATTCCCAATTTCATCTATATTTTGATATCTAAAAATTATGAACTGAAGAAATTGCGGTGTTCCGGGCGAGGTAATGATCCGCCCGCTCAAGGAGCATTTTTGCCTTCCTCTTCACTAATGATAATGATGCAAAATTCTTGCTGCAGTATTTTTTAGTTTTTTACACCAATCTACAATTGATCGTCAGGTAGCTTGCCCTCTGCTAGACTGCAGGGCCTGGGTAGCTAATTGTCGAGATACAACTCGCACGAGTTTAAACTACACTTTATACTGTCCGGCGCGTACTTAACAGCCTAGTAGCAGATTGTATGGTTTAAAATCAAGAACCGTGCAGTCACATGTTACTTGGGGTTTCATTTTCAGGTAACTAAAAAATAGTTGGCCTGCTTTGGTAAGCAAAAAAATCAGGTGAGGATAGTGGGATCGACTAAGAATAGGCACGGCATGACGCAGGAGGCACGAGTAATAGACGAGAAGTAATAGACACGAGAAATCACGACAAGTAGTAGATGTAGACAAGTAAGTGAAAGTTCGTAACGTAAAAGAAGGCACGTTAGAACATTGTTCCTGCCCCTCACTCTGAAGCCTGAGAGGGCCCTTTTAGATTTCGTGCCACTTTTTAGTACTCGTGCCTCCTACACTATTTCGTGGCGTGCCGTGCCTCTTTTTAGTCGATCCCGAGGATACAGCCAAAAGATCAAGTGGGGAGAGACAAGAGTTTGTCTTTCTTAAAGCTTGGGATGAAATACGATGAAAGAAAGAATGGAGATGATAGGACATTAAAGATTGGATATGGTTATGAAGGACGAGTGAAAAGAAAGGAAAGAGGAAATAAAGTATGGTGTAGTAGCTCACTGGTCAATTCGAAAAAAACATCGATTTGAGAAAAAAGCAGATTACAAAGGACACCCGGTCCAACGATCGGCATGTCGCCAGATAGCTTGCCTGGGGTCGACTACAACAAAAGGGAATTCATTTTGACAGACTATTCGATATTAATATAATAACAGGAGCCATGACCTTGAGCACGGGGGGATACGGAGATGAGTAAATGGCTGGAAAAACATTTTTTTTTTCTAGGAGGGGGTCACAACGAGTGTTTTTTTTTCTTTTGTGTTTTCTCTTATCATTTTCCAATACTCCGCTTTTTGGGATCCCAAAACGTAAGTGGAGGGATACCTATGACATCGCAAAAGTTGTCCGTCTGTCCGTCCGTCCGTCTGTGAGCACGATAACTCTCGAAAGGAACGAGATATTTTGATGAAACTTGGTGTGAAGATTCTTTGGGTCAAAAGACGCTGAATCTGTACACGACAATCATTTTTTACCCGAACATATATTTCGTCCGGAATCCGGTTGAAACCGGATTTTTTGTATAAGTTAAAGTTTTATTTGAAGTTGATTAGATGTTCTTCATAGTGATAAGGAGATACGCTGAATTCGTTTCTGAACTTTCTTTTTTTGCTGGACAAGTAGCTCTCTCGGAATTCGGCCGAAAACGGAAGTTTAGCAGAAGTAAAGCAGGAAGTTTTGATCAGTGTCCTCAAAGTAGATATGGCTTATAGAGGTATATCTGAACTTGGTTTCTCAGATGATTAGCCTGGCGAAGACTGGATCTGGCGAAGACAAGACCTAGTAGTCAGGGGCGCCACTAGCTTTTTACCTTTGGGGGGGGGACGTCCAGTTTGTGCCGACGGACTCAATAATGTGCCGACAAGAAACGCCGTTGCCGCTTCGCGGCGTACATTTCCCGCCAGCACAAAATTGAACCGGTGTAAAATTAACTGTGATGCAGCATCTGAGATTAGTCCTTGATTGTAAATTCTTAAATTTAAATTCTCATATTCGGGATTTCATTGCAGCTTCGCTAAAAAACTGACGCTTCCAACGACTGTACCCAGAACAAGTTAAATTGATCGCCGCAGGCGAAGTATTTTAAATCTGCCTTTTTTTCTGGAAAAATTTAGCTCACAAGTTCTAGCTTTTAAGGTGTTTCCAACCCCAAGAATTTCAGTCCTAAAACGCCAACTGAATGAAACACCGTTCTTCCGAATAAAGAGTACTACGAAATGCGCCGCACGCGAAATTTTGCGTAAAACTAACTGTAATGCATTAGCTGAGATTATTTTTTAATGTAAATTCGTATGTTTAAATTCACATATTCCGCTTTTCTTTTCACCTTTCGCTAAAAAGACCGAACCCAGAACAAGTTGAATCAAGCGCCGCAGGCGAATTTTTTTTTTAATCTGTCTTCTTTTCTGGAAAATTTTAGGCTATTCTATACCTATACTTTACAGGTTCTAGCTTTTAATGTGTTTCCAACCCCCAAGCATTTCAATCCTAAAACGCCAACTAAAGGAAACACCATTCTTCCAAATAGAGAGTACTACGTACTACTACCTGTGAAATCACAGATCTTACCGCCAAAATAGTACGGCCATCCAGAAGAAAGTAGGCACAAATTTGATTCTTGTGTGTACAAAATCTCGATTTGCAGACGAGACATAAACTTTCGGGATTGGACAAAAGTTTACGGATTTGATTTCTTACGTGTAATGAGATTCTGATCCCGATTAAACTTTATGTTTGAAGAATTTGATTTCTTAAGAATAAAAATATCCCGATGTTCCGACAAGAATACCGACGCCCGACTAAAGCATTAGAATTCGAATTCGTCTTTGTTTTGCTCGACAAGACTGTAAAGGACTTTACTTCTTACATATAAATAGAAGCCGATGACCCGACAAAACTTAGACTTTCGGGATGCGCCTGATAAACGTTTACAGAATTTGATTTCTTACGTATAAAAAGAACACGATGTGCCGAAGATACTTGAACTTCCCGGGTGCGCCCGACAAATGTTTGCTGAAACTGATTTATCACAGATAAACAGAACTGACGAGTCGACCGACGCCCGACAAAAGCATTCAGAAGTCAATTTCTTCTGTGTTTTGCCCGACAGATATTTGCCGAATTCGATTTCTTTTGTATAAAAATAACCCAATATGCCGACGAGTCTACCGACGTCCGACGAAAGCATGTAAAATTGAATTTCTTATGTATTTTTAATGTATAAAAAGAACCCGATGTGCCGACGAGAATATCGAGGCCCGACAAAAGGATACAGAATCAGATTTATTTTGTGTTGTGCACGACGAATGTGTGCAGAACTTGACTTCTTGCGTATGAAATGAACCTGATGTGCCGACGAGTCGACCGACGCCCGACAAAAGCATGCAATATTTTATTTCTCCTGGGTTTGCCGGCGCTCCGCGCCGACAAACAAGTGAACTTTCGCCGGGCTTCGCCAGACGAAAGTACTTTCTCAAGACCTTTGGGGGGGAGTCACCCCCCCCCCTCCCCCCCCCATAGTGGCGCCCCTGCTAGTAGTCTGGATCAAATATTAAATTTTTGGGATACCATCGAAACCTTTGATCTTGGTTTACTATGTCAAGTGTAGACTAATAAAATAAGTTCATTCATTCATTCAAGAATACTCACAAACAGCTCCTTCAGGACATCAACCGTAGGCGTCTTGATGGTGACGGGTAGGAAAGAGAAAGCTTGACTTGCCAATTCTCCAGTCAACTTAGCTTTGAGAACAAGATCCTTCAGAAGGAGAATGGCTGGATTCGTACCCGCTCCGGTAAGAACGGACAAAGCGACTTGACTGGAAAATGAGAACCAACGGTTACTTGATATTGACTACAAATTATGGGAGGGAGGGTCTAGGGCGTCGATGTGTTACTATGCGACTCGAGTTATCGAGGTCTAGGGCGAGTTCTTTTTTCTTTTTCTTTTCAACCCGTAGCATGTTTTGTAATTTAACTTATTTTTATATTATTTAAAAAAAACTAAGAAATCACATTTCGTACTTTTTGTGGCTACTCCTCCATCCCTCAGTGACGTCAATTTTAATCAATTTTTACCCACTTTTAACTATTCACGTCACTGAACTTCCAAAAACAAGCCCATATTTAATTTACTATTCCTCCCCCCTAATACTTGGAAATTAATTATCTTTTTTTTCAACAAAACTTTCTTTAAACAGCTACACCTAAACCCTTTAAATTTTATACAATTAAAATCATTTCCGTCAATGTTCTCGAAATCTCACAAATATTTCAATAAAAACAAACATATTTTTAACTTCGATTTTTGTTTCTAAGGCACTGGTACGACAATGCAAAGTTTCTATACTGTGCAACTCGAGCTATTTAATGAAGGCATGTGATTTATGTATAGGGTCTGAACCAATATTCGTATTTTTTTTTACTCTGTGATGAAATAGGAAGAATAAAAAGATGCGCACTTTGAGGATTCCAATTGCCCAAGCCTCACAGGATACTAAAACGAGGAAAGAAACGGTGAACAAAAACTATTATTTGCCAAACCCTCGCGGGACACTAAATTTTATACTGTGCGATGAAGATGCGCACTTTAAGGATGTTAATCCTCAGCCTCTCCGTGAGCCTCACAGGATAGCCCACTAAAGTGAGGAAAGCAATGCTTAATTTTAAATACATTAGTTGCCCATCCCTCACACAATACTAAACAGAGGAAAGGAGCGGTGCAGCCGCCCAGGTTTTCGTGTGCTTCGGTTCTAGTGCAACCTTCCTCGTTTTAGTATATCTTTCCTGCTTTTAGTGACCTTGCCTCGTGCACCATGGCTTTTCTTTCCTTTCCTGCTTTTTAGTCGATCCTCACAAGCTACCCCACTCACCTCTCAGTGCTCTGCTGATCTAACCCCAATTCCTTATTGAACGTGGATTTCAGCTCTGCATAAGGCAGAAGGGAGGCGGCCATTCTCATCGCGTCGATCTTGCTGCTTACTCCAGTATCCTCCGGTGTGAGCAAGAACTGCTGGGAACTCAGGGCGGGGACCACCTCAGACATTAGACGACGGATCTCTTTTTCCAGGACTTCGTAAGAGGGGCGGGGACGGATGATTGGGTCCCTAAGGCCAGGGCGAGGGATTGAACCTGAGAATTTGATGAAGGTAACCATGAGTGATCAGCTTAGAAGGTCTTCTGCTTAAACCGTGGCCGTCAGGTAGGTTCTCACTGTCCCCAGCAGCCCCAAAATATCCGGCCAAAAAGTAAAACCGCCCAAGTTTCAAAATTCCCAACAAAACCGTGTGGAGCAAGAACAAGATTTTCGTTCCTCTTCCTCTTCTATGGAAAACATCAATATTATCATATTTTAGAAGGCAAAGTTCTAATTTTGTGTATTACGTCGTCATTAGCCTACTATCATTTACGAAAAAAAGAGGCCTGATTTTGTTTTAGCCAGAACTCAGGACAGGACCTTTCCGGACTAGAAAAAAAAATCAGGACAGAGTCTCTATTGAACCTGGCCTACGGAACAGGAATCTCGCTGTGATCACCTACTTGAGCGAGAATCCCACAGGAATTTTTGTAAAACTCTCTGGACACTGTTGGCAGTTCGATGATAATGAGCACGCGGAAGCGAAGAAAACTCGGTAAAAACGATGCAAGCTCCTTTTAAAACTCCTTTCAATTGGTTTCAAATCTCGATGTTCGGGACAGCATCAAGACACTTTTTCATTCACATTCAAATCTACCTACCCTCCATCGACATCCCGCCCTACCAGCCTACAACATTCTGAGCCAGTTTTGGGGATCCCAAAACGTAAGTGGAGGGATACCTATGAAATCGCAAAAGTTGTCCGTCTGTCCGTCTGTGAGCACGATAACTCTCGAGAGAATGAGACATTTTGATGAAACTTCGTGGGAGGATCCTTTGGGTTAAGGGAAAGGTTGAATTCGTAGATGGGCTCTGTTGGATGGGAGGGGGTTCAAATTAAGGGAGATACAAAATGTTTGTAAACAGCTAACGAGATAGTCGACTAAGGGGTAAGTAGACATGCTGAACACGAATATGAAAACCATTTTCTCGCCGGACAAGTAGTTCGCCCGGAATCCGGCAAAAACCGGAAAGTTTGTTAAAAGTTAAAGTTTTATATAAAGTTGATTAGATGTTCGATTAGGGGTAACAAGGCAAGCTGAACACTTACGTGAAAATTATTTTCTACCCGGACAAGTAGTTCGCCCGGATTCCGGCCCAAACAAGAAAATTTGTTAAAAACAAAAGTTGTATTTGTAGCTGATTAGGTGTCTGATTTAGGGGTAAGAAGAGATGCTGAATCCGTATATGACAATCATTTTTTAGCCGGACATATAGTTTGTTCGGAATCCGGATGAAACCGGAAAATTTGTTTCAAGTTAAATTTTTATTTGAAGTTGATCAGATGTTGGACATAGGGTAAGGAGATACGCTGAATTAATTTTTGCGCTTTATTTTTTCGCCGGACAAGTAGTTCCGAAATTTCGCCGAAACCGGAAAATTGGCAGAAATAAGGCAGGATCGTTTCGATCGGTTTCGTCAAAATAGATATGACTTATAGGGGGCAAACACACATGCTGAATCCATTTCTGAACTTGTTTTTTTTTCAGATGATTAGCTATTTGGCCTTAATCTATTTCTAAATTTAAGAGTAAAAATGTTCAAGGAGTCTGGCGAAGACAAAACCTAATTGTCTGGATCAAATATTGAATTTTTGGGATCCCATCGAAACCTTTGGTCTTGTTTAATCATGATCTCGTTTAGTGTCCATGTCGACGTGTCAAAATCTTATGTGTATTTAGTGTGTTTTAAAGTGTATTTAAAGAATGCTAACATGTTTGTTTTGTTTAGTCTTTTACTTCGTTTTCTTTTACTCAGCTGTAACTAAAAAGCGGGTCATAAATAAATAAATAGATAAATTAAAATACATATCAGAGCAATAACGACTATCCACACTGTCAGAAGTTTCATAACAGATTGCGCATAACACTTTCAAGACTAACACCTTTTCACTTAGAAATAAAGTCTTATGACCAGTTAAGTTACACTATTTCGTACCTAGATCTCCAACAACACCTTCAATCGGTAAAAATACTACACTGTCAGAAGTTACATAACGACAACAGAAGGATGCCCGGTTTCAACAGATAACACTTTGGGATGCCCGGTTTCAACAGATAACACTTTGGGACGTTATCTGTTTATGTTTATTTCGTTCCCGTTGGCATTTTTACCAATTGAAGGTGTTGTTGGAGATCTAGGCACGAACGAAAAAGCATGAAAAAGTGTAAACTTAATTGGTCATACACTTTATTTCTAATTGAAAAGGTGTTATTCTTGAAAGTGTTATGCGCTATCTGTTATAAAACTTCTGACAGTGCACACGCTTCGAAAAGTGCTTCTCAGAGAAAGGCCGTTGTTGCATGACGCGGAGCGGTTTCTTCGCAGAGATTTTAAACTGCACTACACGGCCGTGAGATAGGGCTCAAGCGGGAATCTGTTTCAGGCAGTAATCTCGACATTAGGGTCCGGCATATAGAAAATTACCAGGGAAAGACGTCGTGGATGCTTTACGGTGTTGCAAATCAGCTAGAAATCTTACCTCCACTCAAGTCTTGGTCAGAATGAGCATACGTCAATCCCTTCACAATCTTTCCGGTAGCAGTAGTCAGTGTGGCGCCGCTCTGGACGGACTGAAGCCGGAGACTGATAAAATTGGTAGCCTCAAGAGGTTCCGTCTCAGAGCCAAATGGCTTGACCAATAGGGTATCGGTTGTGACCTGTTGCTGGACGATGAATTCTCCATCAGCAGTCCCACAGCCGATTGTACGGGAGGTCACTGATCTCTATGATAAAAAATATAATAAATCATACAGGATATAAGCTATCTGGCTTGGCTTTTTGTTCGTCCATGGCCGATTGGGTTGGCGCTCCGAACTCACAAGCGAAGGGTCGCTTGTTCGAGTCTCGGTGGTGCCGCCCATTTGGTTTAGGGCGAGGACTAGTGGCGTTTCCCCGTAAGACCCACCAAGCTTCAAATGGGTACCTAGAGAAATGTGGGGAAAAGCACGGGAAGCTTCGGATGATTTGCCCCCAACCACTCATCCCGCTCCCGGCTGAGGGCAGAATATCAAGAGGAACCTGCGTTACGCGAACCTTAACCGGTTGCATGCGAAAGTTCGCTTGTTTGCTGGAAATTACCGATATTTCACCTATATTGCCAAAGCTTGAAAAGTACTCAGCTCCACCTTGCTGAAGGCCTTCAGTGGGGTGCGGCAGAACTAGAAAGTCAAACGTACCGTTCTGGAACGTCCACAGTCGTTGTTTGCATGATCACACTTGGCAGCGAAGGGAGAAACATGGTACAGAACAGACGGCTTAGTGCAGCTTTTCAGATCGACTGTTTTGACGATTTCGTGATAACTGCCACCACAGGCTCCAGGGAGGGGTAAGAGGTTTGGGTCTGCCTTAATGCGATCTTCAGGTACCTTGACCAGCTGGTACAAAACTTCACAGTCACCACTGACAGAATTCTGGAAAATATACACTGTTAGATGAAAGTTCAGATTAGGCAAGTCTACAAGCAATCCAGAAACTCTACAAGCACAAAGTTAGCAGTCGGAACTATGAATCTGTCGTTTCGCTTCAACTGCTCGGAATTTGTAAACAAAAATTCGTATTCCCTACAATCATTATCAGCGACCATCATAACAAAACAGTACAATTAAATAGATCCATATGTTAACGAATAAATGGGAAGCTTCACTTATTAAATTCAAGGGTAGCTCATTAAATATATCGCCAGGGAGGTTCGCGCATTTTTGTTCTCCTTCAGGAACATCATCAATCATATATCATAGCGGGGTTTTCGGCGTTGATGATGGTGAGAGAAGCGACTGTTCTACTACAGAGTAGTCCCACGAATGTACTGAAAACTAAAATGGAGATGTGAGAAAAAGCCAATATACCTCCACAGTTGAAAAGTGATTCTTCTCATCAGACTGGAGTCTTCCTAGGACCCAGTCAGATCCTTTCCCTTCCGACAAGTGCAGCTGTAGCTTGGCAGCTACGGCTTTCTTCATATTGACTGACCATAGAGGTTCTCCCTGAGCTACTGTTAATGACTTCACATCGTCACCACTGAAGGAAACTGTGGCTGGTCTCTGAAGCACGCTGCTATCCAGGATGTCTACAGTCTCTCCCAGGGTTTTCCATAGCTCTGGATCCCGAACGACGGATTTCTGGAGTGGCTGGTTGAATTTCCGGGCAACGGTGTTTTGTAACTGAAAGAGAACCGTAATCAGTGATTGGACTGTATAGTACATGGCGCTTCTCTAGGAAACAGGGACATCCCCACGATGGAAAACGCGTGGGTCACAACTATGGAAGCTGCTGAACCATCGGAGACCACTTCACTCAAAAAAGACAATCTGATTTCTGCTAGCTGTTACCGTTCTCACTTCCGGGAATATCCATAGTGGACTAGTTTGCTTCTACGCCCTTTCACAATGATTTCCTTGTACCCGCCTACATGGAAACGGGTGTAACTCTCCAGTCGATCGCATACCGGATGTCAAAATGAGGCTTACCATGTCTGCCTAGTTAAGTTTCAGTATAATTTAAAATGATTAAGGGTTCCTTTATTAGGCATTTCGTCCTAGCCAATTTGAAATCCATCCTTTGTCCACTTTTATTTAAAGTTTACACAGCATCGGCAAAACTGCCGAGAATTTGTCCACACGAGAAAGAAGAAAGGACGTCTTGGATTTCGAACATTTTAAGCTCGGTCTATACACAGATACAAACTTCATTATGCTGGAAAAGTATGCTTCATTTAAGCCAATCCAAAACATCAGCGAGCGCCAAGGAGATTCGTATTTCTCTAAATCAAGCTGGCCATCTTACAGATAACCAGTTTCTTGATCCGCCCTTCTAAAAGTATTTACTCGCTGGAAAGATTGTTCTTCGAAATTGTGCCAGAAAGTTTTTTCCCGTACTTCCTCATTATAACAATCCAGTTTCAGCCAAAATCGTTCCGGCTAAATTTTACAAACAATACTCCAGTGAGAGCCTATCTAGACTTTTGGTACTGTAGTCCTTCATTACGAAAGACATTCCAGATTCAAGCCAACATCTTTTTCTGGACAGACTACCCAAAAACTAGTACAGTGAGAGCGTACCTTAATCCGTAGAACCGGACCCATAAATTTCCGTAGAGGGGGCCTGTCATTTCCTATGCTTCTATAGTGATATGATGACCGAACCAAATCAATTTTCCAAAAATCCCCGCTTGAGTCGATCGGCATTCTTGTTTGCCTCATTCGGCGTGCGCGCCAAAGAGACTCCTCCCTCAAGGCGCCAGCAGCCAATCCCAAGTTTTGTCTATCTGGTCTTGAACGTCATTGGACCGACGGTATTTCTCGAACTATATTCCGTGCGATCAAGATAGCATCAGAAATCTCTTATTGACAGGCATTTATGGGTCATATATTCATATAATATATAAAAACGGACTCGTCAGCTGTAGTGCTTATGTAGCGATATTTCGGCCCTTCTTGGCAACGGTCCTCTTCCGGACCCTTGAAGAGGACCCCTGCCAAGAAGGGCCGAAATATCGCTACATAAGCACTAGCCTACAGCTGACGAGTCCGTTTTTATATATTATATGAATATATGACTTTAGGTCAGCTTGGGCTCAAGGAATATTTATTTATGGGTCCTTATTGACAAATTTATTTATGGGTCTCTTATTGACAAATTTATGGGTCCTTGGTAGAACGAAAATAAACACAACTTACCGCAAACGTTATGGTATTATCCAGAGCTGGTTCCAAAACCAACAACCCAGAGAGATGCACACCGGCATACTGTTGCTTCACGTCTGGAATGCCACTGAATACCCAGCCATCAAACTCGTAGCTATACGAACGACCAGGAGACCAAACTGCACCACCAGTACATGTTGCTGGAAAGAAAGATGGAATGAGGCACACTGCCGGACCAAGACTTCTGTCTGTCTGTCTCTCTGAACTGTGTTCACAATAATCATTCCGAATCCTGAAAAATTACACCGAATAAACTACCGAATCCCAATTATGATACCGAATGATTTTGAACCGATACCTTATTCGGGATTCTGTGTAACTACCGAATCTCTATAAATATACCGAACAGTTCCTGCGCCGAAAAATTACCAAGTAATTTTAGTAAATTCTCTCACCGAATCATAATTTATGTAAATTCTCTAACCGAATTCGTGCAACTACCGAATACTGGCAAATATACCGAATCCCGATCATTATACCGAATAGATTTGTACCGATAGCCTATTTGGGATTCTGTATAACTAACAAATCCCCGTAAATAATTATACCGAATAGTTCTGCTATCGAAGAAACTACCAAACAGTTTTAGTCAAATTCTCCTGTTCCAGCCATGTCAATGAACTCCTTTAAATTTGTTTTTATTAAAAATAAATGCCAACTATGATCACTCACACTCGAGACGACAGACGAACCACTGTGAAGCACCGAAAATGGGACTTAACTCCCCCCCCCCCCCTGTGCACAGATCTAGCCCATCCTAATCTGTCAAAGTAAGAGAGACAGACTCAAATTGAGCCTGAAACCCCCAGAAGAGACTTATTACCAGACGCAAGTTTTCTAAAGGGAAGATTTTTTTGGAAGAAGGGAATTTTCTTGGAAGAAGGGAAGATCTTTTTGGAAGATCCAAAGGGAAGATTTCCTACGCAGTACTGCGAAAAGTGGGGAAACGCATCTTCTTCAGTATTAGTTTTTGCGTTTTTGCGGATGTATCTGTTACCACGGTAACTGGATTTGCAATTAGCCGTTTTTGCAGTTACCGTGGTATCTTCATTTGTTTATTTCATTTGTTTTATAATGAGTAGTAATCATAAACTTTATAAACAAATGATCATTTGTTTATAAAGTTTATTTCATTTGTTTTGATGAGTGGTTGATTTTGGTACGACGGCGTGGTATCCCACTTATTGTTTTTTTCTTTGCTTTCTTCTTTCTTTTCTTTTTCTTCCTTTTTCAGTTTTCTTCTCTTTTTTTGACAAAGTGTGTGAAAATTAATGTAAAGTGAAGTTGTTGTGTTGGTTTTTTTACTGCCCCCACAGGCCCATTCGGGCTTTCCTGCAGTCAGAGCCCAGAGGTATGACTACATGTGTAAAGAATGGTAAGAGTTGGCCTATTATAAAAAGTTTTTTCATGTAGCTTAGTATACGGTTTGTCTAATAAAGAGTATTACACTAAAACTAAACTAAACTATCTGATATACGGTCCACTGCAAAAACAACTATTGCCGAAATTGCACTTTTCGCAGTCACCCCAAAAGAAAAACTGATATTCAGTTACACCACTACGTGCTGAACTTCTTTCTCACCAATTTGACAAAATTTGATGAAAGTGAGATGAATTTTCAGATACCACGGTCGGACCGTGATATCTGATAATCAGTTACCACGGTAACTGGCCAGATACAACGACAACTGCAAAACGCATTTTGACCGTGGTATCAGATACCACGATAACTGCAAAAACGTGTAGACCGTATATCAGGTACCATGGTATATGCAAAAACTCAACTATTGACAAATAACATAAAAAAAACACAAAGTACAACTCATCGTATAGAACCCAATGATCCGATTGAGCGTCTCAGTAGTGTAGACTATTTACCACATTCAAAGTATCGATATGGACGATTTATAAAATGTGTTTCTATTGACGTTAATTTTCTATCCATGCCAAAGTTACGAAGAAGACATATTCAAGGGTATCGCGAGCCTCGCAATCTTTCGCAGTATTTGCAAACGCTCGCTTGGCATGTCCGGTTCCAAATATTAAACAAAATTGGCGGCTTTTTGCATTCAAACTAGCATTTCTCTGCCTTGGAGGCTCCTTGTTCCACCACACTTGCCCAGGGGCGGTTTGGAGGGCTTAGGCATTGGGGTTTGATTTTCTCAAAGTATACGACTGGCGGCTTTAGTTTCATTAAGATCCGAAACCCGTTCGTAAGTTAAAAATACCTCACTTTTCTGGATTCCTCCTCCCTCCACCCACCCCCAGATGACCCGGATCGGGGAAACGACTGTTCTTAAGTCAATCTGATCGGGTCCCTGACGTGCCTGCCAACTTTCATCGTCCTAGCGTATCAGGAAATACCGAACTCGCAGGATCACCAGAAATTTGGATCCCCCCCCAACTCCCCCACAGTGAGCAGATCCGGCCCGGTTATGGCAATCACATATCAAGGACTTGTGTTTGTTCTTCCCACCAAGTTGCATCCCAATCCCTCCACTCTAAGCGTTTCCCAACATTTCCGGCTCCCCCCAAAGTCACCGGATCCGGTCCGGATTTTAATTGGGTGGTCCGGGGCACGAGGTCTTTCCAAATATCATGTTCCATTAAGATCCGGTCACCCGTTCAAAAGTTATAAATTCCTCTATATTCCGGATTCCCCTCCCTCCACGATGTTCGGATCGGGAAAGTGACTACTTCCAACTTAGTCATTTGGGGTCCCTGATATGCCTGCCAAGTTTCATCGTCCTAACTTATGTGGAAGTGCCCGAACTAGCAAATCCGGACCGACCGACAGACCGACGGACGGACAGAAATTACGATCGCTATCATAAAAATTATCTACCCCATCACGCCATATAGATAGGATCAAGAAGAGCTGCCTAGCGGGAAAACCAGCGCCATCTCCTCTTGTTTTTTCTCGCATATTAGAGCCATCTAAACAGCATGTATCATTTTAAATATCTATAATTTTGTTTTGACTGAGCTAAACGACTGTAACAGCTTTTTCCGTAATTTCAATATTTTTTCTAGACTTTTCGCATCCACAACACCATTAGTATCAACAAGTATTTATTCCGAAACAAAAGATAGATGGCCTCAGCGAAGCAGATTTCTGAAGCGAATGTGGCGGGAAATTCAAATAGTAACTATAATTCGACTCTTCCCGAATCTGTTTTCCGTCGGGCAAACGGACAGAAAACTTCGAGACTACCTGATCAAGTAGGCTGTCTGCTTTCAGTCAGCCATTGTCAAATGAATACACAGTTGGATCTAGTAGTGCATTAAAAAAGTGACTGAAAGGTTAGATTGGTAGAAAAGTGTAGTGGAAACGATCAGTTACCAAATTTAGAAGAATAGCCACCATTTGACCTGACAATCCTAAAGCCTCAGGTATCTGGAAATCCGGTTAACGAAGTAGTTTACTTATGCCTGATTTTTGGAATGATATCCTAAATACGGGTTATAATATGCCAAACGTTTGGGCATCCCAGGGGTCCACTATAAATAATTTGTTACTATCAATCTGCGCATTTCTGACCCGGCATGGTCCATGATCCAGGTTAAACTAAATGACAGTTATATTCGTCGTGGCCACCATTTGGGCTAAGTCTAGGACTTCTTTTTGGCCCTGTTCAAAATTTTATACCGTTTTTTTTTTTTTTTTTTTTTTTTTTAGTCTAATGTCTTATTACGAATGCTACAGAGTATGTGCCCTAAAATTGGGAAATGCCGGTACTTGTATTGTAAGTGATTAACCGTTGTACTTTTTTCCTTCTCTTGTCTAGTCATTTGGCGGAATAAAAGCATTTCATTCATTCGTTGCATTTGATTAATCAATATTTTTGGGGTAAAGGTGCCCGAGCGTCTGGCATACCCTTACTAGCAATTACCGCCTATCTAGAAATCTAGCTTTTGCAAAAGCTACGCATGTGCGAAGACCCTTCGCATTCGAAACCTCATAGTGGTAGGAGAAGTCGAACTACCAAGTGCAAAAAGTACAAGTTATGCTCACCTATAGCCAGAACACCAACAAGAACTTGACTCCTCATCTTGACTCAACACGCCCTAAGACAGGGGCTAACTGAGATACCTATGTACAGTGCACAGCCCTTATATAACATATCGCGACGCCACGTTCCAGCGAGTGTGCAAAACTGCAATCGTTCATCCACTTGGCAACAATTACTTGGGATTTTGGCATGACCATAGCATGCCAAAACGTATCTGCCTAAAGCAAAGACTACGGTAAAACAAATTATACTAGACACATTATAATTTATTGTATAGTACAGCGCAAAAATTTGCTTGAAATATTATGTAATTAATATACACTGTAAAATAAAAATGTTGCAGTATTTGCTGCTGGGATTAATATTGTCTCTAATAAGATAAAATTATTTCCAATTTAGATTAATCTTATCCCAGCAGAGATAAGATTAATCCCAGTAGTATATACTGCAGTTAACTTTAATCCTTACTCGGGGAAAATCTGTACAGTGTAGATGGCGCTTTATAAGAAGGACTTGTACAGTGTACAGATAAACCAGAAGCAAATTTTTGAATTTAGTTTAGAAGCTGGAATCAAACGTTGGAGCCACGTATACATACATACACATGGCGGGTCTCATGGTTAAAACCAAATTAGATCAAAGATTTAGTTTCGGATGGGGAATCCTTGAGAGGGAAACACTTATAAGCAATGAACTGAGAGTTGAACACAGGACCCTCCGCTTACGTGGCGACCGCTCTAACAATTAAGCTACCGAGGGGCTTGTGAACGTAGTTCGCAAACCACTAGAGCAGTCGAAAAGAAGCCAGTGAGCCCGCCCGAAGGCAAACTAACCTAAGCAGTTCACATCCGTCACGGAATATATTATTTGGACTATTTTCTCCGGAGATCAAGCTTTCTGATTCAAGAGCAAATTATCTAGATCATCTATTTTGTCACTTCACGAAATTCTGAGTACTTTATTACTCGAGTGGGCGTGTATATAGATAAATGTTTAGAATTAAGAAGGATTCCGAGTGTTTAAGTTATACTTTTGTTGTTATTTTGTGTATATTGCCGTTGGGCTTTTGAAGTACACTGATCCATATTACGTAGATGGCGCTTTATACAATGGACGAGTACCGTGAAGAGAAACCAGAAGCAAATTCTTGAATCCACCTAAGGCGTATTCTCGCCGTTCCCCGAGGACTCCAGGGGGAATCGAAGGGAACGGCGAGAATACACGGACTCACTCCACGCCGACTCCTCGTACGAAAACAGCGAGAACACGGGGAATGCTTCCAAAACGGATTTTGCAACTGAACATGCAATTGACAAAATTAGTCTGGATCTTCTTTATTTTTGGTTTTGTTTATTCTGATTATTTTTAATTAATTTTACATTGCACCAACACCAGCAAAAATTGATTCCCCTCCGAATCTGAAAGGGAGTCCTTTTTTATGATGGTGATGATAATCGGAGCATTCCCCGTCCGTGGGGACTCGCGAGAATACGGGGAGTGAGTCCCCGGGACAAACAAAAACGCGGGACTCCTCAAGTGGAGTCCTCGGGGAACGGCGAGAATACGCCTCTAGTGGCTTCTAAATTGAATTTCTTTCAGTTTACTACTTGTAATTGGTTTGAATTTTTAAAAGAATAAGAACAGCATACTCTTGACGACTAACCATTCGTACCGATGAAGGATTGCTTTGTACCTAGCAGAATAGCCGAAAGCGTCACCACGACTGCCCCGAACGAACGAACAAACGACAACAATTGGACATTAGAGAATGGATAAAAAAGGAAGCTAAGGACCAAAAGCGAGAAAAAAGGTAAACAAGGAAGCTAAAACACGAATCTTTAGAACAGGCTGTAGAACAGTTTTCGGACCCAGGTGCGACCAAGGCATCGGTTGCGGCTGAACTTCAGAGTAAAAGATACCAGCGAAAATGCTTGGAAAAATGAGTCGAAGATAAACGACCCTTATAACAAGACCAAAGTTTTCGACAGGATCCCAAAGGGGAATATTTCTCGATCTTTGGGATACAGATAATCAGGTCTTGCAGATGTTCAGTCTTTGCCGAACCCATGCACATTTGATATCATTGGAACAGATCACTGAACAACAGCCACTAAGTCACACCTTCCAGCTAAAAGCATATCAAACGATCAGGCTTATTAAAAAAATTCATGTTTCGACTAGATTCCGAGAGGACTATATTCATCCGAGGCGGGGTTATACAGTATGTCTTGATTTACCGTGTCTTTTTCGGGTACCTACCTCCTCCAACCAAATTTTATCGACATCATATTTTCTTGTACTTGTTCGAAATTTCCAGGTTTGGCCGGAGTTTGGTCAAAGTACCTGTCTTGTCAGGTGAGAAAATAAAGCTCATATTTGGATTCAGCATATGTTGTTAGCCATTTACCGATGCTCCGATTGACTTAAACAATTTTTTTTTTAATTCTATCTAATTTTCTGTTTTTGCCAGATTCCGGATGAACTTATTATCCAGCGAGGCAATTCAGGACCACATATGGATTCAGCTTGTATTCTTGCTACTTTAAGGATGTTCCGATCGACTTCAGAATAAACTTTAAGAAACAAATTTTCAATTTTCGACAGATTCCGATCACTCTATTTGTCTGGAGGGAACATAAAGTTCAAATACAGATTCAGGTTCTATTCTTACCTCTAACTCGACGCTCTAATCGACCAACGTTTAACCTCTAGCCCAGTGGTTCCCAACCTTTTCCGTACCCGTACCCCTAATCAAAGATTCGAAAAGGTTGCGTACCCCCTTTTTCAGGAAATGAAGAAGACGATATTTATCATCATCAATGATAAAGCATACTTGTGTAAAAATACATACAAAATCAATGAGACACTTGAGGCTGCTTTGTAGTTTGTAGATTTTGTCAAATCTCGGCTAGACGTCATTTACGGCAATATTTTTTACAGTCAGCCTGTTTCTGTGTTTGATTTAGATGTTCTCCGTGCTTCCATCAAGCTGCATCGCAAACATTCGCTACCTGAATGACAATATCACTTGCAATGTCTCCGATTCTTTTTGAAACAATGATTTTGAGACAGTAACAGCTAATTTTACGGCAGTAGGCTAGCAGTTTTTGAATCAACATCAAAAACAGTATTTTTTTAAACAGTCGGTAAAAATCGGTAAAAAAAAAAAAAAAAGTCGGCCATAGTCATTAAAAATATCTTGCCCCCCAAAAAACGTTTTAACTAGTGATGCCTCTGCTGATCGTATTAAGCTTTTGGCAATCAAAAATGAGTGAGGCGAGATTTTGAAGCTACAGACTAAACCGATTTTGGTACCTTCGCGTACCCCTTGCAAGGGTCTCGCGTACCCCTTTGGGTACGCGTACCACCGATTGGGAACCATTAGTCTAGCCTAATCAACCAGAAAAGACTTTTGCTTTTGCCAATTTTCCGGTATTTTCCGGATCCTGAGCAAACTACTTGTCCAGTGAAAAATGAAAATTCAAAAACAGATTCAGCATGTTTCTGTACCCCTGTATCGAACTCCGGTGAGAAAATGAAGTTCAGTTCTGGATTCAGTATGTCCCCTTACCCATGAACATAGTCTCACATAAGTTTGAAAAAATATTTGTGTCATCCTTTAATGAAACCCCCTCCCCCACCCCTAAATATTGGGCTACAGGGACCATCTACGAATTTGACCTGTTCTTTGACCCAATGAATCTTCACACCAATTTGAACAAAATATCTCAACCCCTTCAAAAGTTATCGCGGTGCAGTTACAGACGGGCGGACGGACAACTTTTAAGTGGTTATAGGATCCCTTCTCTTACGTTTTGGGATCCCGAAAACATTCTCTCCCGAACCGCACCTGCCAAGAAAATCCCTACTTGAGACACAGAATTGCATTAATTCGCATTTCGGAGCGGATAAGGCCCATGATGGATCTGTTATGTTCCACTTTTTGTTGGAATACACATAAACCAATACATCTACTTTGTTACACGTGTCTTCGGTTGCTATGTTGTCTTTCTAATTTTAGAACGATTAATATTCAGGTGATTTCTGGCGCTTCTAAAAATAAACTTTAGTGGGTTCTTTGATTACAACTACTGCTAACACTGCTTTTTGGGATCCCAAAACGTAAGTGGAGGGATACCTATGACATCGCAAAAGTTGTCCGTATGTCCGTCCGTCCGTCCGTCCGTCCGTCCGTCCGTCCGTCTGTCCGTCCGTCCGTATGTCCGTCCGTCCGTCCGTCCGTCTGTCCGTCCGTCCGTCCGTCCGTCTGTCCGTCTGTCCGTCTGTCCGTCCGTCCGTCCGTCCGTCCGTCTGTCTGTCTGTCTGTAAGCACGATAACTCTCGAAGGCAGTGAGATATTTTGATGAAACTTGGTGTGGGGATTCTTTGGGTCAAGAGTAAGGTCGAGCTCGTAGATGGGCCCTGTAGCTTTACATTTAGGGGTGGGGGAGGGGGTTGAAATTAAGGGGCAAGCAAAATTTTTTTAAACAGCTAATGTGATAGTCGATTCTGGGGTAAGAAGACACACTGAACACGAATATGAAAACTATTTTCTCGCCGGACAAGTAGTTCGTCCGGAATCCGGCCAAAACCGGAAAGTTTGTTAAAAGTAGAAGTCTTATTTGAAGTTGATTAGATGTTCGGTATAGGCGTAAGAAGGCATGCTGAACAAGAATATGAAAACCGTTTTCTCGCCGGACAAGTAGTTCGTCCGAAATCCGGCCAGAACCGGAAAGTTTTTTAAAAGGAGAAGTCTTATTTGAAGTTGACTAGATGTTCGATATAGGGGTAAGAAGGTATGCTGAACACGAATATGAAAGTTATTTTTCGCCAGACAAGTAGTTCGCCTGGAATCCGGCCGAAACCGGAAAGTTTGTTAAAAGTAAAAGTTTTATTTGAAGTTGATTAGATGTTCGATCTAGGGGTAATAAGAGATGCTGAATCCGTATATGACAATCATTTTTTTGCCGGACAAGTAGTTTGTCCCCATCGCTAGCCGAAAAATATATCTGTTTTATCGTTACATAAGCGATTATATTTGTTTTTACCATGATTTCTAAAATTCGTTTTCTTAATGATTAGTTGTTTCTCCTTAATCCTTTTCCAAAGTTCATCAGTAAAAATCTTCAAGAAGTCTAGCGGACACTGGAGAAGATAAAACCGATTTGTCTGGATCAAATATTCGGTTTTGGGATCCCATCGGAACCTTTGGTCTTGTTACACTAGGTCAGATTTTGGCTAATCAGATTTCTGATGTGATTCATCTTCTGAGGGGATTCTCACTGGCACTGGCACTTCTTAAGGTTACAGTTTTCCTGCGTCTGTCTCGGTTTATTCTGAAGACGGGATCAAATACACATTTCTGTTCAAAAAAAACTTTTGGAATCGACTAAAAAGAGGCACGGCACAGCACGGCACGGTATGAGTAATAAAAAGATATTAGCAAGTAGAAGACGTAGACAAGTAAGCGAGATTCGTAACTCAGAGCCTAAAACAAGGCACGCTAGAACACTGTTCCTGCCCCTCACTCTGAAGCTTGGAAGGGCACTTTTAGTTTTCTTGCCTCTTTTTAGTACTTGTGCCTCCTACACTATGTCGTGCCGTGCCTCTTTTTAGTCGATCACCAATTTTTTCTCTATTTTCAGAGGCGTCTTCGTTGAATCTTAGAGGGATGCCAGTGTAGTTGATGTTATATGGCCCATTTGCATTTTCTAATGTAAATCTTTGTCCGGAAGCTTTTTAGTGCTGTAAATGCTGCATTCAATGCTGCATTTTTTTTTCCGAAAGCTGTTACCTTTATTTCTTCTCTGACACTTCTAGAATACCGAAATTTAGCCTTAATCGTCTGCTCCCCAGTTCATCTTATGCTATGTGTTACAGCTTTTAGACTTAGGACAGAAAATTTAGCTTAGTTTATGTAAAAGTTTTAGTAACAGGTGTAATAGTCTATTTGTGTGGTTAGCCTCTACATTCATTCAATCTTGTCTTGACTTTTGGCTCAGTAGCCAAACGTGATTATTATTATTATTGAAACTTGGAAGTATATTATATTATATTACTGATTACTCGTAGACAATTCATTATCGTTTGGCAATGACAGGGCGTCAGAGACTCTTCGACTAAGAAGCTGAACGAAACGAATATACACGACTTTGACTCTTTGATCGAAGGTTAATTTAGAAATATCACGAAACAGAACTTATAGTCCGTAGAAATAAAAAGTATTTATTATAAGACTGAGGCAGAGGGCACGTAGAGAGGCACAAGAACAGGTGTACTACGAGGTCCCAGTAACAGTCTCCTCTTACGAGCAACGAGATTAGATTTTGGCTCGCAAAACTTTGAAATGCCATAAGCAGTTATAACCGCAATCGTTTAAGTGATCTACTAGCAGACAGGCAAAAAAAGGACTATTATTAGCAACACCAGAAGCTCTTGAATATAAATTATGCTATTCTTAGAAAAAAGAACATGGCAACAGAATACGCTTCCTTAACAAATTGAATATCCTGTTCTTGCCGCCTCTGAAACGGGGTACCTATTTTGGCTTGGCTTAGTGCAATCATTTCAGTGATTTACTGCATAAAAGACACAGAAGGAGACTATCATTAAAAGCTCTTTAATAATAAATCATTATCCGCTCAATAAACCGAGACAGCAGCAGAAGAGTGGCCAGTGATCAGCTCGCGGAAGGTAGCTCATTGCGTGGACACTAATTTTTCGCAAATCTTTTTCATCTAGCTTAAAACACAAGTACAGGCGCGTAGAGGTGCCACAAATCTGACAGGGAAATTCCACTATATGAAAATAGTCGTGAATATCGGAGCAACGACGCACCGCAGTTTCGTCGGGTGTTCTAGCCTCTTCAAGTGACAAGGTAGAAATGTTCTGGTAACCGCACTGTCAGAAGTTTCATAACAGATCGTGCATAACACTTTCAAGAATAACACCTTTTCACTTAGAAATAAAGTGTTATGACCAATTAAGTTTACACTATTTCGTGATTAGATCTCCAACAGCACCTTTAATTATTAAAAATATACACTGTCAGAAGTTACATAACGACAACAGAAGTATGCCCGGTTTCAACAGATAACACTTTGGGATGTTATCTGTTATGTTTCTTTCGTTCCCGTTAGTATTTTTACCAATTGAAGGTGTTGTTGGAGATCTAGGCACGAAATAGTGTAAACTTAATTAGTCATAACACTTTATTTCTAAGTGAAAAGGTGTTATTCTTGAAAGTGTTATGCGCTATCTGTTATGAAACTTCTGACAGTGTGTTCTCGTGTCGAAAGGTGTTTTTTGTTAAAATGGAAAAGATCTCACGCAAACTCCTAGACCTCACCGTTTTTTACCAGTATGTACGATCGTCGTAGTTGTCGTACGCACGACCGTCCTTCGAGTCAGAAGCTTTATTTCTCGTAAGCCTAAGTGTTTAAGGGTTGGCAGTGGTTTCGGTTTAAAGCCTATTGCTGAGATTTTTTATTCCCAAACTGCTGTTCCAACTGAATTTTCTTCTGAGTATGACAAAACATCAAAGTGAAACGTCCCCAACTAAACATCCCCGTCGCGAAACGTTCCGATAACGAAACGTCCCCATGGGAAAACGGGGTTCCGGCTAAGCCCCCCCGAAAAATCCCCGCCAAAAAATCCGCGGCGTCCCCCCTGGTACCAAGCCACGAGCCACCCCCCCCCCCCCCAACCAAACCGTCACGCGTTTACATTTAGCTCGCGTGTATAGGGACATTCCTTAAGTGCTCCCAGACCAAACAAGTGCTCCCAAACGACACTCGTTCGACAGGCCCTATATTACGAAGGCCGTTAAAGACCTCATTTTTGAAAAACTTGAAAAACGAGCCCCCCCCCCCAACCAAACCGTCACGCGTTTACATTTAGCTCGCGTGTATAGGGACATTCCTTAAATGCTCCCAGACCAAAAGTGCTCCCAAACGACACTCGTCTGACAGGCCCTATATTACGAAGGCCGTTAAAGACCTCATTTTTGAAAAACTGCGGCTTTTTCGAGCTGGTAAGAATGACCAAGCAAAACGTCTAAAAAACAAAAATCGCAAAATTACGAGGAATGCTGCGGCCGATTACTATACCAAAAGGAAAGAACATCTACTAAAGTCTAACCCTAGAAAATGGTATAGTGATGTAAAATAAATGATGGGTAAGTCTCAGAAAGGTGTTGACTTCAACCTCGATGAAAGTGAGTTTGAAACTGCAAATAAACTAAATGCTCATTTAGCGTCGATTGTTCAGACTCTCCCTCCCCTTCCCCGGGATGAGATTCCTAATGCAGAACCTGATTTTGATTTCCCCCAAATTATTGAAGATGATGTAGTTAAAAAACTGAAAAAACTTAAGAGAACTAGTGTAACACCAGTAGATATACCCATAGAGATTATTAAAGCATTTCCAGAAAAAATAAGTGGTCCACTCTCTAAATTTTTTAATGAAATAACGGTATCTGGTGATTATCCCGCAGTTTGGAAGACTGGATATGTCACACCTGTCCCGAAAAAGAAAAGGTGCGCCCCATAACTATGACCCCTATTTTCAGTAAAGTTTATGAACAGTTCCTTTCATCCTGGTTGAAAGAAAACATCCTGAAACATGTTGACCCTAAGCAGTTCGGCAACCTGCCAGAAACATCAACAGCACATTATTTAGTTAGTTTATTAGATCGGATATTAAAGAATTTGGATAAACCCAGTACAGGGATAAATTTAATAGCAATAGATTTAAAGAAAGCATTTGACCTAATTAACCATAGCAAGCTCATTGACAAACTTTTAATTAAATTCAAAATTCAACCATTCCTAGTTCGACTGGTTGCTCAGTTTCTGTCCAATCGAACACAAAAAAACTAAGTATAAAACAGTTTTTTCTGATAGTTCACCAATTTTTTGTGGGGTTCCACAGGGTACCCTGTTGGGACCGCTTCTTTTTTTAGTTATGGTCAACGAGCTTGCTCTGTCTTTCACAGATAGACGGAAATACGTGGATGACCTGTCGCTCCTGGAAGTTTGCCGAAAGAACATAAAGAGCAGTGCAAAAGTCATCATTGACGACATCTGTGAGGAGGCTGTTGTGGATGACATGGTTGTCAACATGGACAAATCTGTCGTCCTAACCACATTTTTTTAAAAAAACCGAACCACAGTTTTTCCCATCCCTTCCCAAGTCCCAGCGTGTCGATGATATCAAGCTGCGTGGAATACATATCACTCACGATTTAAAATGGACTAAGCAAATAGATAGCATGCTCAAAAAAGGTGATATGGCAATCCGGTCACTTAAACTCCTGGCCCGTTATGGAGTACCCACTGACCATCTGTTGGTTATTTTTTTGACTTTCGTTCGTCCAACCCTTGAATACTGTTGCCAGGTTTGGCATTTCGGGTTGACCCATGACCAGTCGGATCTACTTGAACGGGTGCAGTATAGAGCCCTCCTTGTGGCCTCAAAATCCCCCAAAGTCCCTTATCTCGAATTGTTGAAAAAGTTTAATCTAGAGTTGTTAGCACAACGCCGAAAAACGTTATGTTTCAGTTTCGGTCTAAAAACGTTGGAGAGCCCTGGTTTACGAGAAATTCTTCCCCCTGAATATCAACCTATTAGGCCGAGACCGGCACGAGCTGCTGCCCAGCCTGTTCCTAAGTTGCGGCCAGTACCCTGTTCCCACGACCGATATAGAAAAAGTTTTGTTCCGTCATTCACGGATCTTTTTAACGGGCATTCCGGAACACCTCCTTAATTTTACCGTATTCCTGTGTATTTATTGTTATTGAATTGTAAATATTATAATTGTAGATAATATTTAGTTTTTATTTGGATTTATTTTTGACCAAATAAGGAAAAAGATGTTTGCTTGGTTGATGTAATTAATGATGTAAGGTTTATTGCGAGTTTTACTGTGACACACATGTAATTTGACCAAATGAAGATTATTTGTAATGTGGCTGTTGTTTTTAATTGTTTAGTTATGTAATGATACTGTACACGACGAAAAAATTCAGTGTTCGGCTTTGTCCGTGAAGGAATTTTTGAAATTTTTTTGAACTGAATTGAATTGAATTGAATTTGAATTGAATTGAACCGAACTGCAGTTTTATTAAGATTTTTATACTTTCCAAAATATTTGCATCTGAGAGGTTTTTTGGGGGAAAGGGTTGATAAAAGGGGGGTTTTCGCTAGGGGTTTCGGTACGGGGGCGGGGTTCACGGGGGTAGGTGGTGGGATAGTTATATCCAGGTTGGGTGGCCAGGAGGGTTTTCGATTGAATGTGATAGGAAAGACAAAATCGCATGTAACAAACTTTCCTAAAGAACGAAACCACTTAGGTTAAGTGAAAATGCCCGGTTAAGTGAAAATCTCTTAATAGACAAACAAGCAAATCTCATGTTTGTTTTCTATGGCGCTTGTCTTCCGGCCAAGTGCGGTCGGTCGGTCGGTCGGTTAGTCCGGTGATTTCAAGTTAAGGTACTCTTGATTACAGATGAATTTCTAGCGTCCTTAAAGTTCGCAGCATCACAGCCAACTGCAGCAATAAAATACTTTTTAACAAACGATACAATCTCGTGATTTCCAAGAGTCCATGATCATTCTTATCTCGAGAGTTTTGCTTACAAAAGATCACAACAAACCCACGACTTGGCAAATTCCTACTTTCATCCTCATACCCAGCTTTGCAAGTGCCATATGAGCTTCTAGCTCTTGTTTTGGTCTGGGACGTAGCCCATTATCAGGGGTACGTTTTGCCACATGGACTAGTTGTCAGGGACGTTTTGTCACGGGGCCTTTTTGTCGGGGACGTTTCTCCAGGGCATGTTTCGAAGACGACATGCATCTTACGACGCGCTTTCAACAAACGATTTCTATGAATCCCTGAGTAGAAACTAGACGAAATTCAGCAGGGTTAACCAACGCCCCTTCAGTAGTCGTTAAACATCATAACACTAAAATAAACTGTTTAGCATCGGTCTTTCATGATCTGTTTTGCAGTTGATCACATCTTTTGCAAACAGAAGCAGAAATTCCAAGATAATAAAAAAAAAAAAAAAAATGCTGAGCGAGTCACAAACAAAAGATGCACCAGAAAGCCGGGGTAATAAAACCCGGTCAAATGCAAGAGCTACGGGTTCATTCGGACATGGTATAGAATGATTTGTACGACAACTTAAAGCGAGGATGTATGACCGCAGACGAAATTGTAACCTATACCATACTTACAATACGTTATATACTATAACCTACTGTAACCCTATAAACTATGGCCTGCTTCACTTCACTACCTTCATACTTGTGACGCTTACCCTTTGTCAAATGGGAGCAGTCAATTCGGAGTAATCAGTTAGGAGCAGTCAAAGCTTTGATTATAACAGATTATTTGGAAAAGATTTAGCTTTAGATAAATGTGAGGGTTAAGACTAAATAAACGACAGCAAAAAAAATCGGGAAATATCATAAATAAAGAATAGATTTAGAACATAAGAATAGTTTTCGGGAATTCCCATATTGATTCTCCAGCACATGGCATAGTAGTACACTCTTTATTCTCCACGAACCGGGATCCGAGACTCACAAGCCCAGCCTCAAAGCTCATCATCAGAGAACCGCGACTGTTATAGGGACATACTACCGGTAGCATTTTGGTTGAAAATTACCCTCAATAAATTACCTTCCTTTGCCATCGCCCATGCACACTTTCTTTAAGGGTGGTTCCGGCCAAGTGCCATAATACCGATCACTTTTCAGTCGGTCGGTCAGTGAGGTGGTCGCGAGTTAAGGTACTTCCAGATGTGCTAGGACGATGAAACTTGGCAGGCTTATTAAGGACTCGACCACACTAACTTGGAAATAGTCACTTCCCCATCCAACCATCGTAGAGGGAGTGGATGGAGGAGAATCTGGGATCTTCAGGTACGTATAACTTTAGAACGGGTGATCATATCTTAATGAAACTTAGATATTTTGAACAAACTCATGTCTCAGATCTTTCAAAGCCGGACCGGATCCGATGAATGTGGGGGAGTCGGAGGCGGGAACCGGAAATCTTGTGATATGCTTAGAGTGGAGATATAAGGATGAAACATGGTGCGAAGAACAAGCACAAGCCCTTGATATGCCGTTGACAGAACTGGGTCGGCCAGTGCGACCAGATCGTTTTTTGATCGACGCCGTGGATTACGATTAGCGGTCGTGTTCGGCTGATTTGCTGGTGCTGCTGCTGGTGGCGAGTAAGCATCGCCTTACATGCGCGCGGTTGCTTGTTCTCGTCGGACTTCGCGCTCCGAGACACAGCTTCTGATGCTTGATTTGCAACAGGACAATTAAGTGTCTGCTGCTGCTGCTCGTGAGTACGGTAGTACCCTATATTCGAGAGGTCGCTCATTTCCGTTTGATTTTTTCGTCCGGAAACCAGTCTCTAACGGGTCCTTACGACTAGCATAATGCCTCTTGCTCTCTTTCGACGTCTGATTTCACCGGTCTACTGCTGCATCTGGCCCTGAGGATCGAGGCTCTTCTAGGCCAGTCTAGGATCAATCTTGGCTTGGCTGTTGATCGTTTGGCCGATCTACTGCTGCAGCTGATCGTCGTGAGGATCGTGACTCTTGTCGTGAAAATCTAGGCCTGGGAGGCTTTTGGTGTTTCGATTGAATGGTGGACCCCTCTACGGTCTGATGGCTGTGGCCTGTGCGCTGATTTTGAAGGATTCGACGAGTGACGGTGGGAAGGTAGGCTATAGGATTGGGTTTTGCCGGCTCTGCTGGCAGCACGTGATTTTGGCTTGCCAGCTCAGCAACTGCGCTGGCGGCACAGATTTTCGATTTGCCTGCTCAGCTACTGCTGGCGGCTTGAACTCCTTTGAAACTAGCAAGAGGTTTGTTCAGTTTTTGACTTGGATAGTGAACTGCCTTGGCAGTTAGCAAAGCAATTAGTTCTTTGAATATGGGTATGTTTGCACCGAGGACCCAGATACCACGATAACTGCAAAAATGTCTTTAGACCGTGGTATCAGATGCCGTGGTACCTGCAAACACGCAAGTAATAAACTTTCCGCTGAGCAAAGGGTTTCTGAGTGATGGCATGTCGGTGAATTTGGTGGTGTATGATCTTAGTTCCCAGATAGTTGAGAATATTGCCAAAGAAGCTACCAGGCCTATTACGCTCAAAGATGTAGGAGTCTAAAAGAAAGTCCATCATAGAGTATGATGAATCACTGATGCCATCTATGGCAGACTCGAGGGAGCTTTTGAGTTTCATTCGTACGTTTCTTCGTTGTTGCGTACCATAATGTTCGACTGGGTTAGGCATTTAAAGGAACAGTAAACTTGACTACACAACTTTCGGCAATCGAATCGCCCGGGGGGGGGGGGGGGGGGGGCTTAGATAAATATACAGGGTCTTATTTTTGACAGCCCCCCCCCCTTCTTTGTTATCTCGAACCGTCTCGAACCCCCTCCTTAGTGTTCCCAAAGCTAGCTGGCAGGCCCTTGCCCCTTATGCACTGTGATTATGCACTACAGTTAAACGACCCCCCCCCCCCGACAAGGCGGCCTGGGTTCGATTCCTAGTCGCGGCACTCAAACCTTTTGCTTTTTTTCTACTAACTCAAAAGTCGAATTGTCGGAAACTGCCCGGAAACTGCATGGTCGTAACGAGAATTTTTCTTACTCTCAATATCGACTCAGGGTACATTCTTGATAATATGTTAGCTAGCTCCCCCAGTCAAGTTTGAGTCAAGTTTTCTGTTCCTTTAAAGAATTCAGTTTCATTCGCGTTGGATAAATCAAAGGACTTACCAGTATCCGTTTAGCAGCGTGGGATAGAACTATAGTCAGTTCCCCGATCCGACCATCTCAGGGGGAGTGAAGGGAAGGGGTATCTGGAGGTGTGTATAACTTTGGAACGGGTGACCAGATCTTTAAGAAATTTGATATTTGGAAAGAACTGCGTCTCAGATGAACCATCTGAAGTCTCGACCAGATCCGGTGAGGGGGTGGAGGGAGGACCGAATTCTTATGACACGAATAGAGTAAAGCGATCGGGATGAAACGTGGAAGAAAAATTGCACAATCCCTAGGCTAGGAAGATGAATCTTGGCAGGCATGCCAGGGAGCCCGGAGCCGACCAGATTAACTTGGAAGTAGCTAGTTCACCAATCCGACCTCGTGAGGGGAGTGGAGGGAGGGGAATCAGGAATCTTGAGGTATGTATAACTTTCGATCAGATTATCGGATCTTCATAAAACTTAATATTTGGAAAGGCCTCGTGTCTCAGATGTCCGGTTTCAAGTCCGGACTGGACCCGATGGATGTGGGGACGGGGAACTGCAAATCTTGTGATACGCCTAGAGTGAAGGAATTGAGACGATACTTGGTGTGAAAAACCAGCTAAGGTCCTAGATAAGTCATTTATAGAACCAGACTGAAGCTGGGCACTGTGTGGGGGGGGCTTGATTTCGGTGATCAGGAGTTACCGGGTTAAGGACTTTCTTGGGCTAGGACGATCAAACTTGGTATGTGTATCAGGGACCCGACCAGATCAACTCGAAATAGTCAGTTCCCGATCTGACCTCTTGAAAGTGCCCATTATAACCACAAAGAGCAAAACAATCTAATGATATATTTCGTGATCCCCAAGGGCGCATGATCATTCGTGCTTCAGGGATTTTGCTTACAAATAGTTTTTACCGCCCTTTAACCGCGAAGAGAAAGAAGCAGTTTTGACCAAAATATACATTTTCATTATCTCAAATGCCCCATGGTCATTTGTGCCTCAAGGGTTTTGGTTAAAAAATACATTCTTAGCCCTCTTAAAGCGCACATCATAACCGCAAAGCGCAAACAAGAATTTTGAGTTTTGACCAAACTGTACATTATCTGATGACCAATAGCTCGTGATCATTTTTGCCTCAAAGATCCGTCCCGTGATCGGCGACCCCCGTCCAACTTCGTTTTCAAGCAGCGGCCCTAGTTCCCCTTCGTTGATAAGGATTTTTGGGGGTTTTAATTTCTTCTCATAAACCTGTGGATCTATGCTATGTCTGTCAATAAATGCTGATGGTGAGGCATAGAGGGAGCTACAGAAACTAGTCCGTTTTGAAGCCCTGAATTGGAATATGGAGTATTTTAGCTCAACTGGGTCGTATAACTTTGCGATAATCGGGGGCTCCCATTCCTAGCAGTTGGACTGTCGTTAAAACGTCTTTCTGTTGACTTTTTTTTTACCGATCCTTTCTGCCTTCATGGTCAAGCTACTGTGTCATGTGTTTGTTGTTTGTTTACATCTTCTGTTTGTTTTCTGAACGCTACGCACTAGGCAGCTCGATCTTCCACGATGCGGTATCCCACTGTTATGGTCTTTGGGTTGTACCAAGAAAAGCAAGAGCTGTAAACTCATATGGCACTTGCAAGGGTTGAGATGTATTATTTGATCAAAAGTAATTTTCGACTCTGCGGTTCAGATGCGCACTTTAAGGGAGCTAGAGAAAAAGTATATTATCGTTGAACTTGGCTGTAATGATGCGCACTTTAAAGGCACTAGAAATTCATCTGTAAGGAAGACCCTTGAGGCAAAAACGATAGCAGGCTCTTAGGGATCATTGATATATACGTATGATCAGAAGTATTTTTTTTTCCCACTAATTTGCGCACTTTAAGGGTGCAAGATTTTTTTTTTGCAAAACCCTTGTGGGACAACTGATCATGGGTTCAGATGTATCGTTTGACAAAAAGTACTTTTCGACCTTGCGGTTAAGATGCACACTTTAAGGGAGCTAGAACTTGAGGCAAAAATGATCATGAGCTCATGGGGATCATGGAAATGCATATTTTGCTTAAAAGTATTTTTCTTAATTTGCGGTCATGATTGGTACTTTAGGGAATGGTCGGATTTGAAAAGTGGCGATTTCTAAGCCAATCTTGTCGATTTTCTAATATTCCAGCCAAATTTCATCGTCCTAGCACATCTGGAAGTACCTTAATTCGCGATCACCGGAATTCCGGACCCGCCCCTCAAACTCCCCCCACAGTCGCCGGAGCCAATCCGGTTCAGTTTGGACTTGTTTGTTATTCCCACAAAGTTCCATCCCGATCTCTCCAGTCTAATCCGGTCACGTATTCCCCCCCCCCCAATTGTTGTCGGATCCGGTCCGGTTATTAAATTTCACTCGAACCCGATCACCCGTTCCAAAGATACGCATGGCTAAATATTCCGGATTCCCCCTCCCTCCGATCCCCCCACGACTATCGGATCGAGTGAATTTTTATTGACAAGTCAGTTTGATCGGGTCCCTGATACACCTCCCAAGTTTCGTCGTGAAAATCCCAAAAACTGTCATCACCAGAATTCCGTGAAACTCCCCTCCACCTCCCCCCCAAGTGTCCGGGTCCAGTCCAAACGTGTAAACAAATTATCTGGAGCAGATTCTTGTTCTTCCCAGCAAGTTTTACTCCGATCCCTCCATTATAACCGGTTCTCGAGATTTCCGGTCTTCCCCCACCCCAATTCCCCCATAGATGTCGAATCCGGTTCGGACTTCAAATGGAACATCAGAGATATGCCATTCATTCAGATATTAAGTTTCGTCCCAATCCGATCACCCGTTCGAAAGTTACACAACACTCAATTTTCCATATTCCCCCGCACTGCACCACAGATACAAACCCTTTTGACCCTCGAATGCACTAGCTCTTTCCAATGTTAACAGAGTGATCCGATGCAAAGAGTGACGTCACGCCGCGCGCAGACCTACTAGTGTAAAGAAAGGGGTAGGGGTTTTACAAAAACTACTAAATTTTCCGGATTCCCCCGCCCTCTACTCCCTCCACGGAGGTCGGATCGGGGAAGTGATTATTTGTAAGTTAGTTTGGTCGGGTCCCCGATATGCCTGCCAAGTTTCATCGTCCTAGCACATCTGCAAGTACCCTAACTCGCGATCATCGGACCGACCGACCGACCGACAGACCGACCGACGGAAAAGTGATCGGTATATGGCACTTGAGCGGAGCTGCAAGTGCCATAAAAAGTCAAGAGAACCTCAGTCTTTGGTCCTATGCACGACTATAGATACCCTGACAATACTGACCAGATCTAGAGATGCTGAACTTTTGAGGCCCGCCTACTTTCCGCTTAGCCGATGCACATTAAGTGGAAAATACCGTAGCAGGTGTGTGTGACCCGCCTCTGCTGAATTCCACATGTGACACCACAACGTTAAACAACGAAAAGTCTGTTTACTCTTGACTTTTCTTCACCGGGAAGTTTTCTTCACGGGGGACGCGCTGCGATAGGGGTAGTGAGTTGCAATGTTCCGCGTAGCTCTCATCTACCGCTCGTTTATATAGGACAGGACATCGCAGGGGCGGATCCAGCGCTCGGCTGTAGGGGGGGCGAATGCTTTCAGAAAATTGTTGTCTCAACCCTTTTTTTCGGCCGGCAGGCTGTAAAAAAATTTGACGTTTTTACAGCTTCCTCCATCATTTTGCAAGCACAAATTCTCTGCTCTGTACCACCAATTCCCCATTTTAACGACAAAGCAGTACCACGTATCTGCAAATTCATCTGCGCTTGCTCTAAAACAGCATTAAAACGATACTTTCAGTCCGTCTAGGGGGGGCGATCGCCCCCCTCGCCCCCCCCCTGGATCCGCCCCTGGGACATCGGGAATCCATTCGACTCCGCATGATCGTATTACAGAGATCGGGACACGGAGTTTCTACTGCTTATTTGTTATTGGCTGTATGGCAATTGCCTACGATTCTGCTTCCTTGACACATTGCTGAACATAAACGTTTATTACCAAATATGAACAGAAGAGAAAACTGCAAAATAATTGATCAAGGCTACCTGACTGGAGGAGATGCGCCCATGCGCCTTCTGGTAGACGCGGCGACGTGCCACCGACCTCACTCCATGTCATTTCCTAGAATGAATTAAACCATCAATCCATGGAAGGGCAACCTCAACAAGCCCAAATGTTTCAATGGATCTCGAGGTGGAATATGTGTCGATATTTTTTAAACGGATAGTCGGGTTGTTCAGTTGTTCAGTCATCGTCGAGATTGTACAGTACATATTTGTTCCCTTTCTAACAGACCACTGAACAATAGCCACCAAGTCATATTCTGCAGCTAAAAGAATATCAAACAACCAGGCTAGTAACGTCCGGTTTTCACACCAGTTCTGCAAGCTCGATTTATTTTTGGGACACAGTGGCGCGGGAGCAACAACCATGCGACACGAGTGGCAGAGTTGAGAACTTAATTCGCAGTTTGAATGTTGTAGCCGGAGCAAATGGAGTGGCATCGTGAATTGATCGTTGACCGTAACGCAGCCAAACAAAAGTGCGTTCTCGCCAATGGTGCATGAGTATAAGATCTACGCGTAGGAGCATGGGCACGGAGGAGGCGCCAGGTTCAGAGCTGTGTACCAAAAGCTTCTCATGGGGAAGATGCTTGCAGAACTGCCTATATTGGCCCTAGATGATTAAGCTAGGTTTTCAGAAGATTGGAGAACATCCGGCTTTGAGTAGATTACGACCGGAGAAGAACAACGCGTCTTTTCGGGTATACCAACGTTTTCGGGCCACATTTTACCGACATCTGAATCAGACCGGCCGAAATTAGGCCGATTTAGGCCAGAACCCGGTCAAACTACTTGCCCGGCGACAAACTAAAGCTAATGTTTGGAATAAATATTTATTCTTCCCCCGATAGACCTAAAACTGAAATATTACTTTTATGAAACTTCCGGCTTCTGCCGGATACCGGATGAACTAATGATGTTTTTAAACGACCCGTGGTATAATATTATATATTATCGCCCTTACTGAGGGTGATCCGCTATCGCCCGAAGAACAGCAAGGGCGATAATGATTATAACACCAATACACTTGAAAAATCGAAAAATCGAGCTATTCCAATATGAACCGAGATGGAGGTATGTTAACTATTATAACTTTTTCGAACAGACTTTTTTTTATAGAGGGCGATTCAGATGCCATCTAGCGGTCGTGAAAGCTACTATGGATCTTACTCTAGGAGTCGGGGTAGTCAAATGTAAACAATAACATCAGCTGTGTTGGCTTTGTCTTTGTTAGAATTAAAGAGATATTTTTGAAGTGAATAAACACAGTGATCTATGCTGAATAACTAGCTTTTCGAAAGCAAGGGATAGTAGGATGTTGTTTCCGTTGACAAGCTGTATTTTCAGTGGAAATCTGATTCTGACAAGGTAAGATCTAGGGCATAGGCTGGTTGTCTAAGAGAGTAAGATGTTCTGTCATTTCCAACTTTTATTTTATTTTTTATTTTATTTTTTCTTTCATTTTTATACAATTTTTAAAGAACTTTTTTTTACTGAAAGTAGGCTATTGTTTTTACATTATTTTTTTTAGGTCAGCTTCTACTTTTCAGTATTTGATGGAAAAGTGCTCGTTGAATTCAGTATTTGAGGAAAAGTGCTCGATGAATATCGCAGGGCGATAATAGTTGTCGCAGGGCGATAACAGTTGTCGCAAGGCGATAATAGTTGTTGTTATCGCCCTCTGGAACTTTTTTTTTTAACATCAGGGCAATACCAGAAAATTTTGGCACTGGGTAGGGTAGGACTGATATCATGGGACTGCACGGGTGTATGCCTACTGGTGTTATATCGTTGTATAATATTAATGTAACCGAATTCAGTTATTGCTCCACCTATTCTTAAACTCAAAATCTGAATTTCGCATTTTATCCCGCCCCCTTCCTGACGATACTACACTAATTTTTACACTTTGACGTGTTCTACTATTTTTGATCCGTGTTTTGGTGCTGACTTATTTCCGAGAAGTTCGTTGGTCAGAAATACAGGCTAAGGGGCCTGGAGAGAAGCTAAGAAAAGAAAAGTCGTTGCTGGTTTGTTACATTACCCTATTTAAGGTTCCTCAATCAGAAACAAAGTTTCCAATTTTCGTGGGAACTGGAGACAGATTCTTGGTATCCGACAAAACTATATCAGCAAGATTCACAGTTTCTTTTAGTAATTATGTGCACCAAGAATTTGAATTGAGAAGTAGGGTATTGTTTCTTAGTTTCTAGTTGCCGAATTCGTTATTTGCTTATGCCATTTGTTATGGCCTTCGAGCTAAGCAATAAAAAAAAAATAAAAAATTGGACGTTATTTGAGGCTTGCGATGGAGCATAGAACAAGATTCCTAGATTAGGAGGAGTGTGCTAGTTGTAGAAGTAAGTTCATTTATTTATAAAAATTTTGTTGCCATGGCCCACGGGCTTTTTTTTGGTAATATATTCTATTCTATTATATTACCACTATTATTGTGCTTCAACAACTGAAAACCGCATTGATGGGAATAAGATATATTTACTAATGCAAAAACAGTTGAAAAAAAGATCTTGCCAGGATTCATCACAGGCTGTCAAAGAAAAGGAGTTATCGGGACAAGCGTTCAAATTTAGAATGATGCATAGTTATCCCAGAATTTTCTTTGGGATCCCAAAAAGGATACACATATTGCCTGAAAGGCTCCATGAAAACACTCCTATAAGAGCCTGAAAACACTCCTATAATATCTAAAAACAGAGATCAGACTCACTTTCTTTTACTTCACTTAAGCTGCAATGGGAAGCTCATATCCAGCCGCTGAAACGCCGCTGCATAAACCGCAGATATCCCCTCTGAAGTTATATCTCGCCTGGAAGACAAACGAAAATTCAGCAATTCGGACATTTTTGCAAAGTGACCGTTCCGCCAATTGCGCACTGACACGCCAGAACAATTCCTCAAAGCAAGAACAGATAACTAAACCTCCGAAGAACTTACGTTGATATATCAGGATCCTCATGTGAGAATTCGGATTTCTTTAAAATAAAGGTTTCAGTCTTACATTCGTATCTCTTTTCTGACTGCACTTCCTTCAATCCGTCTTCTGTATTGTTTTTTGTTTTTTTACTTTTATTTCAGCCTAGACCTCACTGCCTTGTCCTCGCCTGAAGGTAAGCTTGAGCAAAAAAAAAAAAAAAAAAAAAAACAAGTGCAAACACAAGAGGTTTCTTATAGGGAAATGACACTGACGTCGTGGAAATCTTAAGTTTACTACTGTCAGAAGATTGTCTTACCGTCACAACAACCTTGTCACCGCTAACGGCAACTGTGCCAAAATAAGGAACTTCAGCTTTCAGTATTCCGTCACCTTGTTCGACGTGAATCTTGCTAGATTCGGAGCAGTCATCGACCTGGAAAAAACCGTCATTAATAAAGTTCCGTCACCCTAGGAAACCTTTGAAAGACATACAGCTTTAGGTATGGTTTATTTTCTCTTTTATGATGACTCTCTCCCTTAAAAAAAAAAAATCCTCATTGCTTTTGTAGTTACAATTCACATTCAGACTACGTTCCCCTAAGCGTGAAAACCAAGGTATGTTGGCATTTCACAGCGCATATATCTTGTGAAAATGAGTTACTGATACTAGGGCTATGGATCTTAGCCCCTGCATCTATTGTAACTTTTTCAGAGCCCCGCGACAAGCCGTTCCCGATATACATGAGTTCCTCAAAAGAGCTAACCGCCACGAGAACGGTAAAAAAGAGCTAAGCAACAAAAAAAGCATAATATCGGTAAAAAAAAAAAATCTGAAATGCTCCTTTCTTCTATCCGCTGTAATCGAAGCTGTTATTCGATATAAAAATCATCAAGATTGGTTGAAAAATAGAATTTGAAAACGCTTCTTTCTTCTCCTGAACATTTTGAAAAATGTCGCAACAAAAAAAATACCTGAAATTTTGCTCTATGAATTTAACATCCGCTTTATTTCCGGTGCGAGACAAATCACCTTTTGCCGCACCCCTCCCGTCAACGAGCCCCTACACCCACGGCTCCTATTGACTATCCTGACTACTAATACATACTTTGCCAGATATAGTACCAAAGAGGGATGCGGTGTGTTTGAAATTGTCCGGCGCAGTAACTAATGATGGCGGGTGTCCACAGTGATGTAAGCGGAAAATCCGACTAGTACGCTTACTAACTTGGCGGGGTGAAACTGACTGATTGAAGTTTCACCTGAAGAGCACTTTCATATTTGACAGTGCAAAACGGATACTGAGGATATGAGTACTCTGATTTTAATGATATCCAGTTTGATTCTTACATAATGCCTTCAAATGATCTGCAACAAGGAATATTCCGACTATTTTTTTAAATAAATTTGTTCATCGTTATCTTTTAGATGGTCAAATTATCCAAACAGTTTGAACTCTTATTCTAATTGTTATTGCACTTCCTTCAATCCGTCTTCTGTATTTAATTTTTTTTTTTTACTTTTATTTCAGCCTAGACCTCACTCTTTAAAACTTAATCCTACCTTTCCTGCGGCTGGATCCAAGACGATCTTCTCCCCTTTGTACAGAACAGTCACTACTTTGTGTGCGCCCTGTACCCTGGCCAAGATAGCAAAGTCATAGTATGCAGTACAGTCAGTTGCGATTACATAGTCAGAAGAAGAGAGACCAGCTTCGAAATTTACGCCATTCAAGGTGCGCACTTGAGTGCCTTCAATGGCGCAAACACCTAGAAAAAGGTTGGATTAATAATAATAATAATTTATTTATTACCCACAAATTCCGGTGACAGTGGTCCACATACAAGTGGAGTACAATGAAGAAAAGAAATCAAGAAAATACTAAAATAACTATACATACAAAAACACTAGCACATAATCTGGTGTGGTGAAAACCGAGAGTAGGCCGCGATATCTGGAACAACGCGAATGGAGGCACCGTGTATCATCACTCTCTACGCCGGGAGCACTTCGGCAGGAGCATTAAGTCAAGTCAAGTCAAGAACCGAACAACTTATGAATAATTCCTCTATTCCGACGCCAAAGGGGGGAGGTAAAGAAGGAATTAGACATGGAATAGTTGAGTTTTTGCAGATACCATGGTATCTGATACCACGGAGACTGGATTTGAACTCTGAACAAGGGACCTTTCCAACTAGGTGCACTACCCAAGTATTCACAGCCACTGACACCCGGTCTATGTCTTATAAGACAATCCATCCAGTTTGCGACCCCTCCCAAGCCTTCAACCTTTAGTTAACTGAGAACCCATTCCGTAAGACGCGCTACAATCAATAGCATCCAGATTAAAACAACTTACCGATTGTATTGAGAGCATTCTCCATGGGTGGGAGGTGAGCATTGACTGGTAGGATCATCTTATGAACTGGGTCAAGGGGGGTGTCCTTGAAATAGACAGTTGTCCCCGGACTCCTAAATTCGACATTTGCCAGGGGCTTCTGCCTCGGGTCCAGCTCTAGTACAACCTGAAAAAGAGGCAAAGATTGGATCACTAGGCTAAAACTGTATTATTAGACTCAAAAACGGCGTATGAGATACAGCCGACAAACAAATTACGAAGAAATCGACAAACTCTTTAGTTATTTACTTTTAATAATCCATTCATTCTTATTTTTCTTATTATTATTAACAGCGAAAAAGGCGTAAACCTCTAGAAGATTCTTCGAAAAATTTCATTTTGGAAATTGTTGGCATCAGACTGGTGGGCTGGCAGCGACGTGGGACGGAGGTTAATTCAACAGACCCGAAAAAGGTTTCAAACGGCCGACGTATAGTGAACCACTGTTCCCTAAGTTCATATACCAGTGTCCCCTAAGGTTTCGCGGACTTTGTCTACGAGCTGACTGTCGTAGGTTTCACAGAAAGCCGATTGGCAGGGAAAGGGCAGTAGCCCTGTTTTAGCAACTTCAGCCTCGTCGACGAACAAGGCTCCGACTTTTCCGCAATAGTTACGTTTTTGCAGATACCATTGTATTTGTTACCACGGTAACTGGATCTGCAATTAGTTGTTTTTGCAGTTACTGTGGTGTCTGACACCACGGTTGCCCTGCAAAAAAGACAACTGCCGAAATTGCGCTTTTCGAAGTCACCCCGAAAGAAAAACTAAGTGCCAAACTTCTTACCCACCAATATGATTACATTCTAGGCTCTACTGTTGGTGATGATGAAAGTGAGATTATTTTCTCAGATACCGTACCACGATCAGTTACCACGGTCAGACCGGGGTATCTGAATATCAGATACCACGGTAACTGGCCAGATACCACGATAACTGCAAAAACTCCTTTTGACCGTCGCGTCAGCAAAAACGACTTTAGACCATGGTCTCTGAAAAAATGAATCCTTTTACAAACAGTGTATGGAAATACACTTCATGATCGTTCTTTATTATAGTGTTATTTAGGTTAACTTGTCAAAGGGGGTTTATTAAACCTCTTAACAAGTGTAAACTTCTGGAGGGTGTTGCAGTTCCTAGTATATTTTCCAATAAACCCCGAATATAATCTAAAATCTAAACCCGTCGCGTCAACATACTTCTTTGCTGAAATGAGTAAAAGCCGGCATAGTTTAACTTCAGTACAATAGTTTCTTCGTATGAGAGTAATTCAATATCGGTAAAATTGCAGAAAAAGGCATGAAAACATGATGGAATAAAAAAAAATTAGCAAAACCTAACAAGCTGAACAGTGACTGTTGTTCTTCAACTAAGTCGTCAAACCGACGTGTAGCCTTTACGCCCTGAAAAGTTCGTATGCCCGTAGCCCATCGACGACCGAACAAGAGAACAAGTTGAATGATGTAGCCGAGGATGTAGCTGGCCAGCTGTCAAGGTTGAGGTGAAGTGATGGGCTCCTGAAAGAACTGGCGACACCAGAGTCAAAGGCCGTTGCTTAGCCCACTGGGAGAGAGACCTGCATGAAATGGCGAATTGAAGATGCAAACAGTTCCTACCTTGATTCTGTTGCTAGGGTTCTCGAAGTTTGCGATTTTTTGGACGTAATCGAAGTTGACAGATTTAATGAATGTCTCGAACTTGTGCGTCAAATTCTGGACGTGACCGGATGGCTAGAAAAAGAAACAACTGTAAGACAAATCTCCGACTCAGAAACAATCGGTTCCAGGACCGCAGGTCCTTTGCTTGACAAGAATGAGCAGGAATCGGATGACACCTCCCTGTCGACAATGATCGGCTCTAGTCTTAAAGTCATAGGCAGTTATCTTATACGTTCGCTCTTACCACATATTTCGAATTTTCTTCTTTAGAATGACTGTATTTGTTCACCCACTACACTTGACACAGTAAAAAAAAAATGAGGATTATCAGAAAGAGGACTATAGCACCATCTTGCTTGAAGCGACGAAGAAGGTGACACAAGGAGGTGACAGCACTAGATACTGATTATCCAATATTCGAACTATTTTCATCCTTTCTTGAAAGTCTGATTGAATTTGTTGCATTCAGAATCGGAGAGAGAACTGAGAGCGAACAGTACTGGTTCTGCCATCCAACCTGCGTGCAATGGCTAAAGACAGCCAGAGAATAGTGGAATGACTACAGAACGAATAAAATGCTGTGCAAAACTTAAATTTTGGGGATAAGGAAAGATCAAGTGATTAGAGAAGAATTGTCGTTATTGTCGTTATTGAGAAGAATTGTCGAATTGTCGTTACAATCAATCAAACGTCATTCGAAGCGGGCAATTGTTTGACTGTCGCGGTCGTGTCTCGGACAGAAGTGTCGAAACCGCTTTCTGTGATTAGTTTGAAGTGAAGTATGTACGTCACGGTATTTTAACACCCTGTTAAAATTTAGTGGACTGGCACTACTAAAGTAGAGTAACGACTGAAAGTTCACTAATGTAATTGATGTACTAGAGACAAGCAAGGTTTTATTTCAATAATGGAAAACGATAACCTGAACGTTCACCTCTACTACAGACGAATGGCAAATAACAGTGAGAATTTAGACGATTCAACACTGACGGGATAAGAGTAGTTAAATGACGTAAAGTACCCGACAAAAAGGCCAAAAGATGCATTTACGAACAAGCTTCGACATCTCTCCACCTCCTCAGCCTTCCCGTTCAATTATCTGCTCTTAAACCCCGCAATTAATTGAAGAGCTGAGCGCACGAAGGTGATAACTCACTTTTTGCTAGTTTCGAGATAATCGTGTTTAAAGTATGGGAAGTTAGTATATCGAAAGGTAGTTTTCACCTTTGTCCGCTGAGTATCTCAGTAGGGTGTGATCTGGCGAAGATTCTGATAGCACAGGGAGAAAGAGCGCAAAAATGTGTATTAGATGGTGCTCTTAACTCAATTTGCCAAAAAGGCGAGTTTTATGAAGGGGTAAATCGGGTCAAAACGAAAATTAAAATAAAAATTAGCGTTTTGACCCGATTTACCCTTCATAAAGGGGTAAATCGGGTCAAAACAAAAATTAAAATTAAAATGATTGTCCCTAGAACGGTTTATAAGTGTAAACGCGTCCGGCGCCTCGCTGGCCGCTCGGGTCTCTATATATAGCTTACCGCAATTCTAATTTTTATTTTTATTTTTATTTTCGTTTTGACCCGATTTACCCCTTCATACGAGTTATCACCTTTGTGCGCTCAGCTTTTTAATTAAACTCAACAAATATGACTGCTGGTTTTCGATGCTGGCCGACCAAATGATATTCTCCAGCCAAAACTAAGGGAATTTGTTACTTTTAGCCTTTTCTCTCAAGATGTTTAAAAAAGGTGCTACCATACCCTGCACGTGGTAAACGAGTTTTTATCCAATATCTTCAGGTTTTTTTTTCCTTTTGCGCTGGGCGTTTGCCCCAGCTACCCTGTGCCTTGAGCCTCACAGCAACTTTCGGTTAAAGCTTGTCAGTACAAGGAAAAAACGAAAATCGGGCATATAGGTATTTTTTGGTCGGACACCATGCACCATTAACGACTGGCAAGTCTTGTGACAAATTCCCCAGCGAAAGAACGGGGTAATAGTCATTCAGATACAGACAATAATATTCTCAGTAGAAAACTGTAGCATCGAGATATGTGTCGCATGAAAAACCTTTGTGGCGCAAAGGCACTGGCGCATCGATTACACCAGGGCTAACGAGGTGTATCAAAGACGACCGTGTCAACGACCGTGTATCAGAGACTCACTTACCGACCACGGGTGCGCGACTTCAACTTCGTAACGGTCAAAATCAGTCGCCTGTTTCCTGGCTTCTATGCAGTCTGCCGAGGACGACATCAATCCCTTATCTTCCTCTTTCGAGCAAGTAAGCGCCTCTGGGGACGAACGAGCGAATTGCAACTGATCCTCGGTCTGGCTCATTCTCCCTTCAATAACAACATCCGGACGCTTGCAGTTTGCTCCACTGGCAAAGATGGCGCTAAAATCAACCGCTAGGTCCTGACCAACTGACCTCTTCAAGGACGTAGTCTGAGGCCAGGTAATTTCGCCATCGATGCAGGTCGTCACTTCCTTTCCAGTACTGGACTTCTTAGTAATATGAATAGCTGCTTTATCGGAGGTTCCTGACGTTGCGTAACCCAATGTCACGGAAGTTTCAAATTTCTGTGTAGTGGAGCCGATGAGCTTGACTATACCGGAGGCAACCAAAGCTTTTCCGTTGGTGACAGATGGACCAAAGAGGGCATCAAGGCCATTGGTGTTTACGAGGTTGGCTTTGCCAAGTATATGTCTCAGCTTATTTCTGTATTTGAAAGCTGGAAGTAAAAAGGAGACGATAAAGCACAGATGATTCAAGAAATTATTTATTTTTCCGTTAGAAGAGGATTGCAGCTCTTTCGGCTCAAGAAATTATAATGATCGACGGACAGATGTTGAAAATCACAGGCTTTAATTTTACTCAACTATGAGAAACTCGTTTTGGAATTCGCAAGCAAAATATTTCACGAAAATGGTCATGGAGCTGAAATGGAGCCAAGCGAACTATTTCCGATAAGTGACTACGGTTTCGTTCGGGGGATCGCAAATTCGTCTTTAGGGGCTAACGTAATGTTTGATCGCGCCACGGTTTAAGCGACGAAAAGCCAACCTTTCCCAAAGGTGCAAGAACCAGATTCGACGGTGATGGTAGGCACAGGTTTCAAGGCTTATAGGTTTCAAGGTTGGGGGGAAGGTTGGATGAATCCCCCCATTCTAACGGATACACCATAGGCACGTAGCTATCTGTCGGGAGCAGAAGCAATCCAATTCAAAAGTTGGACAAGGAAGTATGAAGGATAGAAAAGTATAGAAGTATGAACTATCCTCCCTACGTCCTCCCCCCTACCAAAACCGGTCGTAAAATATGAAATAGAGGGAGGGCTACGGTGTTGGAATACTCACCGGCGTTTAGGTTAACCTCGATCGCCTTAGTTTCAGAAGCTGGAATATCAAGGGTCCACTTTATCTGTCTATACTTCGAGTCGCTAGGTACGGCCATGAGAACCCTGTTGATTAATTTGCCCTGGCTGTATGTGTTCGCCCAGAATGCCATGGTCGAGAGGTACTTCTCTGTTTTGCTGTCGGCTTTGTGGGCGAGGTAGACTTCCAAACCAGCCTTCTTGAAGTCGACGCCGAGTAGTTGTTCTCTCAGAGGGACGTTAACCTTCAACAATATGACTATCAGGTTTTAAGTCAGTCCAGGTCAAAGCTGCTACCATCACTATTCACGCTACTTACAGAAGCAGAATTTCACACAGGCTCTGTAGGTACCGCATCTAGAGTCGTATCTGATTTTGGTTGGAAAGAAAGAAAGCAAAAGATGTCCGCTTCGAAACTTGACCAAGTCTGCAAAAGTGAACACGCTGTTGTCGTGACATGACATTGACACTGTTTTCGCTTTTTAGGATCCCTGACCTTAGTGGCAGAATACCAATAACTCAGCGGCGGAGTATTAACAAATCGAAATTTTGTTCGTACGTCTTTTCGTCTGTAAGCTTGATAACTTTATAACGGGTTGAGAGGTTTTAATTATTCTGTAGATACCTGTCCCGAAGACCAATATTCAAGGGTGGGAAAGAAGGTTGGAGAAAAAGCCTAGACTTATTTCCTCATCGGACAAATGATACGATCGGAATCCAGCCAGAGCAGCGTAATCCATCGAAATAATGTTTCGATCAAAATGATAAGATTTGTGACAATGGGGTGAGAAAATGGTGTGATCGTATATACAGTAGAGGTAGGTATGCTTATGTGAACGTTTGCTGACTTCGGATTTTGCCATTTTCATGCACGTGCTGTGTCTAAAGCTAACTATCAGTTAGCCAAAGTAGGCAAGAAGGGCAGCTGAAAACACCTGTACAGGTATTTTGGATCTTTAATCTACCATTTAGCCCAAAACTGCAGTGTTCACATTAAAGTAACTGTTCGCATAAGCATACCTCTACTGTACTAACTTCATATATCGCTACCACATCTAGCTTGAAGCTATTTAGTTTAATGAATTTAATTGATACATTTTGCTAGTTTTATCTCTGCTTGGTTTTCTCCAGGCGCCAAATTCCATTATAATGAAGCAAGAACCGGGTATTTGGTAGAATCCAATAAAACTGCGATGTACTTGACTGGTATGGTGATTAAGAAATGTAGATGTTGATTGTACACCTAAGCTTCCATTTCTCACTGGACAGGAATTTGAAGAGACTCGGAAGTCTGGTTGAACTAAAAGCCGATAAAAAGGACAACATGCTCATTCTATGTCTCCCAATCGTGTTCTCGTCGCACAATACGTCGATCGGAATCGCGAGCCTTACCTCGATTGGTTTCTCGTGGACGGTCACCAGTTTTGCATCCGGGACGATGTCAATTGGTGTCTGATCAGCAGAATCCTTGGTAGCTGTGAAGGGCTTGACGTGGTAGTAGAAGAAAGTGGTCTTGCCATTCAGTGGCTCCCAACGACCGAACATTTTCGTGTCTTCCTCCTGTAACACAAAGAGTTGAAAATCCTTACTTGAAAAGCCAAGTCCTGTGAAAAGAGTATAGACAAATCAGGCTGACGTCTTAGAGACGAAACCTTCCCAGTTTCTGGTTATGATAAGAAGAGTCAAAAACCTTGCATCAAAAATTCTACGAATGATATATTAGCGGTTTTTTTTCTTGTTACAAGAAAGCTCTACACGTACAAACGTGCTACCTGAGCAATCCCACCGCATGACCTCCCGAAGGACCTTTGTCAAAAGTAACTTTTTAGCTCCAATAAAAGAATGGATGTGTCTACAATAAAATACCACCAAGTTGCAGTTTTCAAGTATAAGTATCTTAATGATAAGTTAAATTCGCTCCGTCGGTGTGGGGTTCGCTACCTGAAGAGGTAAAGATTGTGTCAACCCCCATTCTTTTTCTTTTCTCTCTTTTCATTTTATCTTCTAGTTTGTTTCTTTCAAAACCGCATAATATGAAGAAAATTTAAGCCTACGTCCATTGCCAAGTGGGAGCTTTATGGCGTGGTCAGAAAAGTGAATGATGTCGTTGTTTTTATGAGTAAAGTAAACTAGAAAGTAAACGATGGAACGGCAGAAAAGATTAAATGAACTGTTCATTATACAAAATATTCTATAAAACAACACAGACTTCAAATGAAACACAGATGAAAATATAATTAAACATATTAGGAACCCCTGAGCCGTCCGTATTTTTGACCAGCCGGGGCTTGACTGCGTTCTCTTCCCTTACGTCTTAATATAAGGGAAGAGAACGCAACAAACGAAAGAACGATCTGAGAAGTACAAAAGAACCACGTTTGAAAAAGAAAAGGCATTTCGTTTTATTGATTTGTAGTTTGTACTTTAGGCGTTTGCAGTGTCAACGTCGAAGGCGTAATCTGGTTTACGGCTGATTTCGGCTGCTGCTGTAAAGCAACTACTACGCCGTTTGTTTCAAACTACATCGTCTCCTTACCTTGATAGTAAACCTGCTGGGTACGAGAGTGACGTAGGAGTCCATGTCCACTCCACTGCTAACAACCTTGTTGACGAAGGGTACATCAAACGATGCAGTGCTGAGGATTTTGAAGCCAGAACTAACAAAAAAACAAACAGATAAAGTTGAGCTAGAGTGAAAGGCCTGTACGTGATTGACATAGTGCACTAGACGTTGCTCTATCATGGCGTCAAGTGCCCGCTCTTCTGAAAGGACCGAATCGACGATCAAGTGCATGGCACGATTTGCGATTGAAACTTGAAAAGCGCAGCAGACCTAGGCTACGGCATGTCCTAGATCATATTATCTTAAGCCCCGGTCACAAGCATGCCTAGCCAAGCACAGATACCTAGGCACGTGCCTAGCACCACCTTTCACACCCATGCCTAGTAACAGATTTTCTACCAGGCAGGGAGTTCTATGCTGTAGAACTTGGTGCCTGGCTAGGCCTGGGCACGTGTCTAGGCATCTGTGTTTGGCTAGGCGTGCTTGTGAACGCGGCTCTACGGGATCCTGTTCTGGATGAACTGTGTGATGACAGTCCTCGTCAACGGCATATAGCGTCAACTGAGAGGTACACTAGCAGGCTTTTTGCTACAGACTGGTTCAGTGTAATCGCTTCAGGGGAAATAGCCGCTGCCGATGCCACTAGTCCGCAGCCGATGCTCGCTGCTTCGGTTCTTCTATGTAAACTGTCTTCTATCTAAACTCCTTCCATGACAGCGCAAAAAAACCCACTCAAAAACACACACATCAATTTACTTCCATCAGGTTGCTACATGCAAGTTGCAATCCCTTTGCTGATCACCTGATGCGGTTCAGTGACCATGAGCAAATAAAAAGAAACTTTAACCGAGGCTTTCACGGTGCCAGAGTCTTAAAGTCCCTTCAAACTGACACAGAAAAATTGACGTCACTTTTCCGTAAGCCTTAAGTGTACCCCTTCTGACTGACGTAAGCATGAAATTGCGGACTTCTTTTTTCAATTTTTTCGTCGCTTTGGTCAACGGCAAGTTGTCATATTCTTTCTCATAGTTTTCCTCGAAAAACTGGCAAGTCATCTCATCAGGCGAATCCATTTATTCAATTGTATCCCTCTCCTCTTCCGTTCTCTGACGCTACGAACAAATTTCAACTCGAGAACTCACGCAACATACGTACGCTACAGAAAACTATGCAAGCTTTTCTCGATGCGAAGGGAGGTCGTAAAACCTTTCATCAGTCGGAAGGTAGCCTTGTTCATTTCTTCGCAAGGGGTACTTACGTTGCAGAGACTTCAATTCCGAGGCCCTGTCCGGCTTCCAGGGTGTCAAGAAGAAGTGAGTTAAGGATTTTCCAGCGACTGTCCACCAACACTGGAATGCCCAATTCCATGGGAATAGAAGCAAGGGAGTCTCCCAGGGTGTCCCATTTTTGGTACCGAATTGGTCCACGTCCTACAGCTAGAAAACGGAACCGTGTTAGTTAAAGTAACGATTTTTGCGGCCGATGTAACCAAGAGCAAGAATCGTTCATACCCCTACGAAGTAGCATTTCGTTCTCCAGTCCTGTCTGTCGACGATCTCAGTCACACATTGTTTATAATTATTTTCTGACGCGGTTTTACAAGTAACCAAGTATGAATCGACTTACTCTCCGCAAGGCTCTTCACAGCTTCTGCGTTCAGTGGCCAGATTCGCTCAAGGCCGTCCATGGCATTAAAATGGAAGTATCTCTCGTCCGCTTCGTCATAGGGTTGGATCTTCAGTAGATCGCGAACCGCCTTCACACCTGGACTTGTACAGGGGCTTCCATAAAACGGTGCGTTCAGGTTAGGCACAAGCTTGCCTATGATGCCAAACTAAGGAAAGATAAAAAGATAAAAAAAAGCTTCGGGAATAACACTGGCAGGAGAATATTATTCGTTTCGTTATTGTTTGTAGGGGGCTTTTCGACTGAAGCTTCTGGACTTCTTAGGATTTCGAAAGGTGGATCTTGGATGTTTTTTATTCGAAGCTTGGATTTGATCTGAACTCGAGCTATTTCAGGATCTTATCCGCCGGCTGCTTCAGAGTAGCATTGATTGTGTTCCAACTTTGACTAAGTAGTTACAAAGAGATGTCACCTGTCATCCCAACATGTAGGAAAGATTTCACATCACAGCAGAGCTTGGTTCCAAGTTTAACAGGCGGACCGAGAAATCGGAAGGAAAGTTGGATACACTCTGACTCAACATTCGCCTGCTAATTTTACAGTGGAGTGTATAAAAGCCATATGCCTACTTACTAAATATTCGTCGCACTAATAACTCAAACAGGATACCACTATGACTGTAGCTTTTGAGTACTCAAGCCTACCCAAAGAGCCAGTTGGTGAAAGGGAAGTCAGCAGATGCAGAAAGAAAAACGAGACAAGCTGAGCTTACCCTGAAGAGGTTGAAGTCAAGCTGCCCTTGTTTTTGGTCGATATTCAGGAAGGCTTCTAGCGGAATTCCTGATTCTTTTCCGAAATTTGCTGCAAACTGGAACAGGTATCCAGCGTCTTCACGCCCGTCATAGTATGATCCCGCGTAGTTCCTTGATAGAGGGAAACTCCAGGGTGTGGGCTTGACTAGAGGTAAGACGGCCTTTGCTTTTGTCATTCTGTAAAGAGGAAGACAAAGATATTTTGGCGATTGAAGGTTTTACAGGCAGAGTCCATTTTGCTCAGTTACTTCCAAAGCTCAGTCCATTTGGTCACTTACCTTTTTACGGCATCAATAGTTTAGTCATCATTTTATTAACAACTTTTCAGTAAATGAATCGAATCTTCTGTATTTATGTCTTCTTTCAGCTACACTTATGGCTCTTTATTCAAAGGTCGGAGAGAAAATTATAAAGCTCTATCCTTCATTCTGCTTGTGCGAAACGGTTGAAACTGGCCAGTTGAGAACCCAATTTGCAAACGTAAGTGCCACAGAAATCGGCATTAGAAAATCTAAAGCAGGGATTGTCTAAAAGAGGAAACGGAACGGAAGTGCATGATACAGCTGGAACGAGTACTAAAACGAGGAAGTGGGCAGGGCTTGGTCGGCGATCGACTGAAGGAAGAACGGGGACGGTAAATCGTTCCTATTTTTCGTAGCTTGTCTCCCTGGTACAGAGATCCTCTTTTTTATATGCCGTTTCCTTTTAGTATGCGTTCCCTTTTTTAGTGCTCGTTCCGCCTGCAACATGCCCTTCCGTTCCGTTCCCTCTTTTAGCCAGTCCTTGTAAGGCATAGGGTCGGAATCGGATTTAAAGGTTGGAAGCATCTTAAAACATTGGGAAAGAAATCGCGTCAACTTCGGGTTATCCTTTAACAGAATCAGAAGACAAACTTACATCGAGTTTTGTTCTGGCTTTTCGAAGGTGGCGATGTTTTTCATGGAATGAGCAACGAAGTGCTGAACCAAATAAGAAGGTTCAAACCATGACCTGGCTGCAACTGTCTGCCACAAAGCGAGTGGGGCGTCCGCAAATAGAAGAATGTTCAAAGCAGTAGTACGGAGCTGAAAAGTAAGGTCCGTTAGCGAAAGTTCTTCTCACATCTCCCTTTAGATTCATCGGAAGATTAGATACCGTGTAAAATTTCCGGTTCCGACCGGATTCTGGCAAACCTAGACTCTTCGAGAAGAGAATAACCACGACCCTGGTTACATCGGCTGTTTTTCACAGCGGCTTCAGGATACGCAACGTGCACGACGTAGCTTGTTTTAGTCAGCTTGGATTTGCTCCAGCGGTATTTCGGCCCTTCTTGGCCAGGGTCTTCGTCCTGTCTGTTTTTGTCTTGTGGCTGTTTTTCTCATTTTTTTTCTTTGAAAAATCATTTCTTATCCGGTTGTGGTCATTTTGTATAAATTTCACGGTCAGCTTGGACTGAAAGGTCGGACAGGCTGTAAGCAAAGAGAAGAGTTTTTGTAGTTAGGCTTTATTAGAAGAGTTACTTGTTTGTTGTTATGCATGCGACGGCTCTCGGTCAATATATATCATGTCACATCATATCATATCATATGGGAAGGCTCTGGGAAGGTATACTTCATATTTCAATGCCAAATGTGTCCCCTCGTTCACAGATGGCTAATGCAAGCTTGTTCCAATGAGTGAGGTCAACTCCGAACCACGATAGACGGGTTTCGAGTCACCAAATGAAGACTTGGGCGCACGGAACCAGTGTCGCGGCTTTGCGAGACTATATAGCTAGTGTTAGAATAGATAGTCGAGAAATAAGTAAATAGAGTAATAGAGGAAGGGAGCTGGGAATGTCTGGTGGCTGACCGCAAACGGACATTGCAGACCAGATCGCAGGCTATGGTATCAGGGGGATCGATGTTTTTCTTCCCCACTCCTTTCCAGCTCCACGTCGACTGCGTTTCTTTTCCCAGCACAGGGAAAATTCTAGCTCTGCAGAAGGGTGGAACCTCTCAATTCACGAGAAACAACGGATCGGATCGGATCGTGTAGAAACGCATCGTTTAAAAGCAGAAATTATTTCTCTGTGAAGCAGGTGTTAGCAATTACCTCTGGTTCCTCGCTGACATCGAAGAACACTGCCGACAACAAGTCTGTTGCTTGTTGGTTCTTCGCTTCTACCAACCGTTTCAAGGAGGCAACAGCTCGCAGTCTCAGAAGTTCAGTGTCCTTGGCTTTCTTACCTGTAATACAGTCTGTTATTTAACTGCACTTTTCTATCTGTTCCCTTCCAGGCCACTAGCCACAGTGGCCGAATCCATCATTTAGGAAAACAACTCTCTAGAGTATGGTCTAGCTGGAGTATGGTAGCTTGGTCTATTTCAAACTGTCATGTCATGCCATTTTCTTCCAGTCAAGACCTTTGAAATATAAGAAGCCCACCAGACAATCTGCGAGATTAAAATGAAAAAAATGGTGCTCAGCCACAATTCACTTAATTCTCCTTTCAGCTACCGTCACCGGCATGAAGAGAATTAGGGGACTTCTGACCCCAAAAGGTTCCTGTCTTCCATTGGTGAAGGTGCGCTGACGGGGCGATACCCAACGATAGCAGACCAGAGTGCGCACCAGCCTTTATTTCATGCCTTGCCTGCCTCAGAATTTGCGTTTTTGCACCACGGTCTAATGTCATACATAGATGGCACTTTATACAAGGGACTTGGTCTAATGTCGTTTTTTTAGGTACCGCGGTTTCTGAGACCATTGTTCAAAGTTGTTTCTGCAGTTATTAGCTATCTGGCAAGTTACTACGGTATCTGGTATTCGGATAAAGCATGGTATCGAACATAATAACTCGCCATGGTATCTAAGTCATCCCACTTTCGTCGTCACAACCCCTCGCCACAAGCCTACGTTTTTGGTCAAATTAGTGGGTTTCATGCCTTGCCTGTACCATGGTATCTGGTAACACGGTCTAAAGTCATGTTTTTTTTAGGTATCCGTGGTATCTAATACCGCGGTCTAAAAATGTTTTTGCAGCTATTAGTAGGCCTATATGGCAAGTTACTACGGTATCTAAAATTCAGATACCATGGTCTCGGCCGTAACCCACCACGGTATCTAGGTCATCCCATTTTCCATCGTCGCAAATACAAGAGTTTAGGGTTTTTTTCAGATTGGTGGTAAAGGAGTTTGGCACTTGTTCTGTGAGTGGTTTTAATTTTCTTTTACGGTGGCTCCTGAAAGCACGAATTTGGCGATTATCGTTTTCGCAAAGCAATCACAGTATTGAATACTATGATAATGCAAGAAACGACAAAATGCAGATCCAGTTAATGTGGTATCACATTACCATGGTATCTGCGAAAATGCCACTGTAGAAAGGCAAGACGGTTTAGGGCCCGAAGACGAAAAGAAAGCCGAACTCCTTACTGGGATGAACGACGTTTTTCTATGCTTCAAAAGTGACTAGAGCGAGAACCAATCGGTATTAATAAAATAAATGTAAATTTTCACAGCGTAAGGGCCGCTTTGGTAGTAGGTCACTTACCCTTGATGATCCTGGTGAAGATCGGCAAAATGGATTTATGTTCCAAGTTTCCAAGAGCAACAATGAATGAAATCTTACGGTAGATGCCTGCAAATTAAAAACACTAACTGTAGCTTTCTTGGAGTGGATGCTACTGGAGAATAGAGTCTACTGAGCAAAACGTCTGTCCGAAAGTAACCACCAACAATCAACAGAAGGCAAAGAGATATACACGAAGTGGAGCTCGACGCCATTCAAACCCTATTAGACGATTATGATTTTTTACCATACTGCAGTCCAAAAACATGGAATGATTAATAGATAAGTAAAATAAAGAAAGAAAAAATACCGGTACTGGCGTCCAACACCGGAAAGTTTGACTTTTGTTTCAACCTGTCTAAACTTGCTGAGTACAGTGCTGTTGCCTCGTGCCCTTGTCTGTTTTCTTTCAAACGTGTTTTTGTCTTTTAAAGTCAAAGTACGGGCATGAAACACAAAATAAAAAATTTAACTTTTTTTGCTATGCCCGAGCACGAGTGAGCATTGTCTGGATCGACAACCTATCTTTCTCTCTTCTTTTCTTCATGGAACAGCTCCAGTTTAACTTTAGGCTCAGGGGAAATATCACGTAAACTATAACGAAAAGGAAGCAGTGTTGTTACGTAAATTATCAGTAATTAGCTACACCTCTTATAGCGAGTTGACGAGGAATGGGCTGCCTAACTGTGGAACTATGTGTGTGAGGTAGCTTAGACTTTCATGCGTACCTTCTTTTCTTGGAGACTACCTATAAACGTCGGTCGTCTTTTCCCATCAGAAAAATCTCCCAAAATACTTTTACGAGCCTGTCGTATCTAAGAAGAGCATATGTTCATCGTTAAAAAAATGGAAAACTTGACACGAAGAAGAAAGCAAACTGAGAAAGCACGAATTACTTGTACGGGAGGGAACACCTTTGTCACGCCGATACAAAAATCAAGGCGATCGAAAAAGGTCTGGGAAGGTTCCTGGTCAGGAGCTCGAACCAATCACACGGTGTCCTAAGGAATCATCACCATCCCTAGCTTCTGAGAGCCTTAAACATATCTTCAGAAGCTCATACAATTAGAATTAAGCTTACTGGTGTCATCGTTAATAATTCTTCCAAACTTCGGGATAATTTGGTCTTCAATCAGCGGCTCGCTTGCTGTGCAAAGCTCTCCTAGCAGCTCCGTTGGATAAAGCTGAGAGTCAACAGACTTGCTGACACAAGCTTGGCGAACGATTTTACTGAGGGCAAGGGCAATGGTGGATTCGAATGCTGGTTCGTTCTTCGCCAGGTCAGAGTTCAGAAGTTCCTGGAAGATATACCCGTGTCGTTTTTACACAACCAGTCCACGGAATACAGATATAAGTCGTAAGAACGATTTGAAAGAATTCGGATAAAGCAGGACTTCGGTAAGTACCACGAACAAGACGGAACTGCTGATCGCCGAGTTCACTGACATCGGGCGTGGGGCTAGTTTGCGGCAGCAGGCGTTTTTCTTAGCACCAACCAACCGTTTATTAGACGGTTGCTTTACATGCGTACAACTCATTGCAGTAATGACCGAGTCCTTGATACTGCCAAACTAACTACTGCAAGACGAGCGTACATTCAAATACGCTTAAGATTGTCAGGTTTGATGCCGATAGACTATGTCCAACAGAAACATGGATCTGAGTCCCTTTACATGACAAAATCGGTTAGGAAAATATTGCAGGAATATGGAAAGAATGTTAATGCATATTTAAAGGGACACATGGTCCAGCAGTGAATGTCGCCAGATCGATAGACTGATCGCGACAAAAACAAACGGGGATGAACCTTGGCATAACGACAGCGAGCCTTCAAACGGTAGGAAAAATGAATGTTATGAAGTGCGAATTATGGAAATTAAGGTACGCTGCGGCACAAAAAGAGTACTCACATAAAGTTCCTTCAGAATATCGACGGTAGGCGTCTTGATGGTGACGGGTAGGAAAGAGAAAGCTTGGCTTGCCAGTTCTCCTGTCAACTTTCCTTTTATAACTAGATCCTTCAGAAGGAGAATGGCAGGGTTGGTACCAGCAGCAGTCAGAACAGACAATGCGACTTGACTAGAAAAAAAAAGTAAGAATATTAGCTGAATAGCAGGAAGCCCTCGCGCACCACAGAGATACTAATACCCTCTACTGTGCGACGGAATACGTTTGACCATATATGAAAGCAAGTGTTATTGTATTTAGACAAAGATTTGTTTCTAGGAGAGCGACCTTTTCATGCTAGCGCTTCGGTTTTCTTCTAAGAGTTTTCGGGAGTCACAAATCGAACATCGTATTTGGTATGCCATATTATATTTGGACAAAATTTGGCATACCGGACGTCCCTTGGGTCCAGATGTGCTTTGTGCGAGTCTCCTCCCGCCTCCACAACCTCCGCTAAAAAAGCAAATGGGCCGTGGCCAGTCCAGTGACGTATGCTTATACTTTGAAGACTGTCGTATCTATTTTCTCCTCTTTTTTTCGGTTTAATTTATTTGGATAGAGAGAGGATTTGGGAGTGTGTTTTTTCGTTTTCTGTTGAGGCCTGGAACCAAGTAAGTGCAGGAGTTCTCTTTGTTTCCTTCCCCCCTTTCCTTTAATTACATATGTTAATTCTTCGAAGGGGTTTGTTGTGCTTCCGAACAAGCGTCGGATTCTGGAGGGAGATGCGGTTATTTTGTGTGTTTTTTTCGCATAAGCCGCATACACAATTTTTAGTCTAAGAAAATATGGTGACTAAATCTGTTACGTGTGAACCAGACATGTCTAACTACATAACGGTACGGAGCTAGAACAAAATGCCTTGCTCACCTCTCAGTACTCTGCTGATCTAGACCCAATTCCTTATTGAACGTGGATTTCAGCTCTGCATAGGGTAGAAGGGCGGCAGCCATTCTCATCGCGTCGATCTTGCTGCTTACTCCAGTATCCTCCGGTGCGAGTAAGAACTGCTGGGAACTCAGGGCCGGAACCACCTCAGACATTAGACGACGAATCTCTTTTTCCAGGACTTTGTAAGAGGGGCGGGGACGGATGATTGGGTCCTTGAGACCAGGCTGAGGGATCGAACCTGAGGATGAAAGTAAGAGTGTGTACACTGTGACCGCCAGGGAGGATTTTACTGCCTAGACTGTTTTCCCGGTCAGGTATTAAATCTTCTCCGCTATACGAATATGAATATATTGCACGAAAAACCCGAGGGTCATGGCAACAAAAATGGAAAAAACTGAACAACAAAACACTAAATAACTCTCTATGAGACTTTACATCCTTAACAATATAAAAAAAAAAAAAATTACACGAAAAGTTCCTATGAGACATTGCAGCTCGGAGGAATGTACCCAAATTACGAATATCCCTCTTATTTGTACTTCCCATCTTATCCACTAACCAATCCTCCCTCATAATTCTCTGCACAAAAATTTCTTCCCTGAAACCTTTCAGCTCATGACACTCACACAGAAAATGGAATACATCCTCATTCATCTTACCACACATTGGGCAGAAAGAAGTAAGGACCATTCTTTACCCGGTTTTTACCAATATATTTTTTTTTCTCCCCTATAGCTAAACCTCCCCCCCCTCAAAGTAACTAACCATTTTTCCACTTCAAGTCGTCGTAACAGCAGCAAAAAGAAGAGTTCCGTTCCAGCCTTGTTTCTCTTATACGGAAAACCATAATCAATGGCCAATTTTGTTAGACTGTTATATTTTCATATTATTAGGTCAGGCAGCAAGAGTCAGATTCTCTTCTAGCCGGAACTAAAAAAGGTTAGGTTAGGTAAATTAACGGACCGGGTAAACCTTTCCGGAAGCTGACTTATGTAACATCAATTTCGGCAGTGAGGACCTACCTTGACGGGAGACCCACAGACAGTTTTGTAAAATTCCCAACTATCCCTCCCTGGACAAACTGACAACCATTTGATGACGTTTACCACGCAGAGCAAAGACAACTCAGTAAAAAGTAAATTCTTTCACACCATCCTAGTAGAAACGTCCACTCACATGCTTCAGATGGCGCTAATCAGAGAGGAGCACGGGTGACACGCGGAGCAGTTTCTTAGAGCGTGTTCCATCCTACTTACCGTAGTTACTACGCATGACGTCACGAATTTAGGCTTCTTGGCGTCAAGGCTGGAACGCATTTTTCTATTTTCGTCAAAAAATATCTCCACGGGGTAATCCAGCCAATCATGTTACAGCGATCCGTAGTTGCCACGCTTATTACGCTCCCGAGAATGGTAAGCAAATAGTTACTATTTCGAGAAGGTTGGAACGGACAGCGTGGTAGCTTTTCGTGAGGATGGAACTGAAATAGTAACCAATAGTTACCATTGTTAGCAGGGTGGAACACGCTCTTAGTTGAGATTTTCCACCACACATACATAACGACCAAAAGAGAGGGCTCAAGTGATTCAGGTAATAGCCTGGCTATTGGGGTCCGGCTTATAGAAAACCACCAAGGAAAATATACCAGAGTCGTGTATGCTATAAGATGTTGCAGGTTAGTCAGAAACCTTACCTCCAGTCAAGTCTTGGTCAGAGTGAGCATACGTAAGCCCCTTAACAATTTTTCCGGTAGCTCGAGACAGTGTAGCGGTGCTCTTGACGGATTGAAGCCGGAGACTAATTAAATTGGTAGCCTCAATAGGCTCCGTTTCGGAGCCAAACGGTTTGACCAGTAGTGTGTCGGTGGTGACCTGTTGCTGGACGATGAAATCTCCACCAGTGGTCCCACAGCCGATTGTACGGGAAGTCACTGATCTCTATAATAAAAATAAATCGATATTACAAACTACAGTACCAACATGCAATGACATAGAAACTAGCTTTACGCTATTTGGCTTAAAATTCACAAAATTCCGCTTGGGTCGAATCGTCGTTCTTGTTTGCCTCATTGGACGTGAGCGCCAAAGAGACTCCTCCCTCAAGGCGCCAGCAGCCAATCCTAAATGTTGTCTATCTGGATAGTCGCGTATTCTATCCCCGTGGGTATTTCCCGAACTACCGGTTGGTCGGTCAAGATCGCATCAGAAATCTCTTATTGACAAGCCCCCTGAATGGCGACGCATTACAGAAAATGTACGGGTCCCTGATATTACAAACTAAAGTACCAACAAGCAGTGACATAGAAACTAGCTTTACGCTATTTGGCTTAAAAATACCGATTGATTGACTGTAAGTCTATTTGAGCCATAATATCAAAAGCTTAAAAAGTCCTCAGCGATACCATGTATGCTGAAGGCAGAACCAATAAGGCAAACGTACCGTTCTGGAACGCCCACAGTCGTTGTTTGCGTGGTCACACTTGGCAGCGAATGGAGAAACATGGTAAAGAACAGACGGTTTAGTGCAGCTTTTCAGATTGACGGTCCTCACGATTTCGTGATAACTGCCACCACAAGCTCCAGGGGAGGGTAGGAGGTTTGGGTCTGCCTTAATGCGATCTTCAGGTATCTTGACCAGCTGGTACAAAACTTCACAGTCGCCACTGACAGAATTCTGGAAAAAGAATGAACATTAGAATGTTTGAAAAAGAATCTACCTTCAAAAGCACATCGGTTCAAACGGGCGGTAGAACATAGTGCCTGAAAATGTGTCACCGTCAATGCGACAATGGACCTGCCGAAAAACTTGTGAGTTGAAACGAAAATGGCCTGCGTGGTCACGAATTCAAGCTGTGTGGGTGGCGCTTTTCCAAAGACAATGGTCATTCGTTGGAATGCCCTTCTATCGGAATTCAAGTGATATAATCAATGCCTTAAATAATTCCGTAGACAATTTCTACGTCAAAAGAATTAACAGTAAATCGAGTTTCAGACGTACTTTGTAGCAGACAACTATTCTTAGAAGATGGAAGTTCAAATATGACAAGTCTACAAGCAATCCAGAACACCTCCAAGTTCGATGTTAGGAGATTAGACTAGGAATTCGCCGTTTCGTTTCGAATCCGGAAAGACGGAACCGGGTTACAGAACCGTTAGGGCGGAAGCCCGTACATGTTGGATACCGAAAACCTTATGTGCAGCACTAACTTCTAAGTAATGTCAGGTAGAGCCTGCTTAAAAACAAGATTCTTTTGGGGTTCACTATGCATGCTTGGTGTGATGTTTCCTAAAAATAAGCTTGTGTTATTTACAAGAATCGAAAATGAAATAGATATGTTTGATTGTGTAACAATCAACAATGTTTTATTATTGACCACTGAGCTGAGAGTATTTGCAATCTCAAGATGGCCAGTTGGCCTTTTTAGCTCCGTCCTGAATAGAAGCCTTACCGATAAGGGCTGAAATAAAATTTCAGCTGACTAATCCGGTTTGCACCATCAAACATGGTTTCAACATTAGCTTCGACCAAAGGAATACTTAATAAATTAGAACTTAACTCTTTAGTCAACCACTAAAGGGCATTGTACTTAACTTGAGAAAGCAGAATTTTTGCTTTATTCTATTGTGGAGTCGGAGAATGCATTTTAGGCGAAAACCACATAGCGAGAAGAGAGACAGCTGCTCTACTAGGAAGTAATACTAGCCTACAAATCATGGTATTAGTGCCGAAAACTAAAATGGACATTTACGATAAAGCCAACATACCTCCACAGTTGAAAAAAGAGTATTTTCATCAGACTGGAGCCTTGCTAGGACCCCCTTAGATCCCTTCCCTTCCGATAAGTGCAGCTGCAGTTTGCCAGCTATGGCTTTCTTCATATTGACTGACCATAGAGGTTCCCCCTGCGCTACTGTTATTGACTTCACATCATCCCCACTGAAAGAGACTGTGGCTGGTCGCTGAAGCACACTGCTATCCAGGATGTCTGCGCTGTCGCCAAGGCTTTTCCATAGCTCTGGGTCGCTAGCGATGGATTTCTGGAGTGGCTGGTTGAACTTCCGGGCAGCTGAGTTTTGTAACTGAAAGATAACCATCCAGTTACTAGTGTTTGGTTCCTACCCTTGTACTGTACATGGCAATTACCTAGGAAACAGTCGAATAAAGGGATTGTACACGTAGGACGAAAAAAAGTTTGTGTCACAATTAAGGAGGTTGATGATTCAAGACCAGTTTTTTGCTATCCGTTTTCGTCGCACTTTCGGTGCAATCCTTCCATAGCTGACTAGTCTGCTTCGATGTATTTACACAATCATTTTCATTGCAAGCAAAAGGGTACAAGTTAGGTTGTATACCGATTGTCAAAATGAGTCTTACCAAATCTGCCTGTCAAGTTTCAGTGTAATTTATCAAAAGGCTTCACAGACGTACGTATTAATACAGAGAGAATACATCCGACTTATTTCCCGAAATGGCAGATCCCATACGGCACACCCAGACCAATGCTCGTTTAGCCTCGTAAACTTTGTCCCAAGCCCTTCAGCCGCATGGTCCCCGGGTATGCTCACAGATATCCAGACCACCATCTCAGATGTCCCCCGACAGCAGCCGACTGCGATTTGGACCTCATAGTCTCAAATCCATCTATCAAGGTTTATCGTAGTACGCCCAACCGTTTGTGAACAAGTTTCCATTTGTGCTGTATAACCTGTAATCTAATGTCACCACAGTCTGTAACGTGCAACCAATGTTTTGTAACCTGTAACCTCTGTAACCTGTCCACTGTCACCTATAACCTGTAACCACAGTCTGTAATCTCCGTCTTTCATCTTGAAGCTTTTTCCTGACTGCTTGCTAGGGCTCTATAATTTAGCACTTCCTACTAATCAAATGGTCCCCTCCCTCATTTGGTGGCAACTGAAGCTCCCATTCAACCTATTCCATTTTAACAGTCTATAACAGATCTAACCTTTCCATCACCTCGGCCTTCTTTTCTTTCATCTTTTTAGAGTTTAACTTTTTCTCGTCCTACTGTCACTGACACCAACTCGTTCCCGTAAAAAATACTTTCTTTCTGATTCAGGAATCGGTGCTGAAAACAAAGCATCCGACAATCCTAGGATCATTATCTTTTTTTTAAGAATACGGAACTTTAGAATAACTCCTTCGATTTGGACGAAACACTGGAAAGAAGTCCAGATTTTAGTAACTGATTCTAAATACTCTAGTTACTTAAATATTGGCCTTTCACTCATCCGCCCCCCTAAAGATTGACGCAGAATCCAAAGCATCCGACAGTCCTAGGAATATTGTATTTTTTTTTTAAAGAATACGGAACTTCAGAATTTTTAGAACTCCTCGGTTTGGACGAAACACTGGAAAGGAGTCCAGATTTTAGTTACTGATTTTAAAAACTTTAGTTACTTAAATATTGGCCTTTCACTCGTCCGCCCCCCTAAAGATCGACTCGCCGGGAAAGTTTCTCAAAGTTGAGCTATATCCCCCCCCCTGTATTTCCATACTACGAAAACATTCGACTTTCGGCGAAAATCTCTTTCTTGACCAATTTTACAAACAATCGTCTAGGAAGAGCCTAGCTTGATTTTTTTTATTATTTGCTGTAGTCACTCATTATGCACGACATTCTAGATTTCGGCCAAAATCCGTTCCTGGACATACTAAAAAAAAATAGTCTTGGGAGAACCTAGATTCATCCGCAAGATCGAAAAAATTCCTCACTTACTGCGAACGTAATGGTATTATCCGATCCTGGTTCCAAAACCAATTGCCCAGAGAGATGCACACCGGCATACTGTTGCTTCACATCTGGAATACCACTGAAAATCCAGCCATCAAACTGGTAGCTATAGGAGCGGCCAGGAGACCAAACTGCGGCACCAGTGCATGTGGCTGGAAAGAAAGAAACAATGACGGAGACCGCACTACCAAGACCTCTGTCTCTTTGTCTCTCAGTCGCTCTGCTGTGAACAAATGTTCGATTATGTCCCATTAAGTTTGCACGGGTGCTTACTCCTAATAGACTGTACGCCACAGCGGCCATAGGCTAGATTTTTTGTTAACGTTGATGTCGACCATCTATTTGTTTGACGACGACCCCTCTTTTCCAGAAATTATGGGGTTTCCGCTCTTTCTCTGCAGCAGCGCATTCTTGAGTCTTAGAACCCGTTGCTGGCTGTCATGGCTGGGCCACACATGAGGCTGGCGCTCCCAATATGGTTGTCGTGGTAATAGTTGCTGTTTTGGAATTAATCCCCGGTTTTGAGCAATGCATATTAGTGTGTTGTTGTTTTTTGTTGTTGTTGAAGATTTATATGTTGGCCCTTGTTGGCCATCGATTCATTCAAATAAACAAATAATTTTTCTTTTTGATATTTTGTTTTGGGGTTTTCCTCATAGCAATGTTGGTTAAAGGACACCTGAACGATCCTACCATACTTCCATGAACCCCTCAGATCGTCCTTCACAGTACCGGTACAGAGAAGACGAATTTTTTCGCTCCGTGATTTCGGCGCTATCCACTCTTGAAGTTCTAAGTCTCCCTATGGAGGTTCGTTACGACCTCCCAAGACAAATTTAGCGCCAATATTTAAACTGTCATTATCGCATGGATAAACGTACGTTGATAACGCATGGATGGATAAACAGCGCATGGATGGATAAGCGCATGGACTGTTACGGCGTGGACTGTTACAACATGAACTGTTACGCATGGACTGTTACAACTGTTACGGCGAGCGTTACGATCAAGACAAGTCGGAAAAAAGGCTGAAAATTATAGCACGGCGAAACTTCATCCGATTTTAGTCCGGTTTTCGAGAGATAATTGGTAAGCAGTATGTAAAAGTGGCAATTTAGGGTGTTAGACTTCATTCAGATGACCTTTAAAAGGCCATATATGTTTTTCTCGTAGTTTTTCTTTCTTTCTGGTTTCTTTTTGTTTCTAGTTCATTACTCCACTTTCTTGTTTGTTGTAGTGGGTTAAAAATGAATTATTATTCTTATAATATCAATGCCGTTAAAAGTTAATGGGCGGACGAGGTTGAAGGATAAGTTGCTATAAACGGTGAATTAGATTTCCTGTTAGCGCTGAATAATGTTGACTGATGCTAGGATTTGCAAAAAGAAAAATCTCTGTTCACAATAATCATTTCTATCGATAGGTAATGCTTTCTTCGCCGTTTTAAGCCATATTAGTTAACTCATTTATGCTTGGTAAATCCGGTACCAAACGTCAAGAAGCTGTCATTTACGCAACTGTCACAACAGCTGTGTCATTTCAAATTTTCATTTCTCTGCCGTACATATGGCAATTTCTTTAGTCCTAGGACATTCCTTGAACCCTAGATGAATATACATTACCTGTACATTACTGACCATTCGGAAGTAAGGCTTTGACTTGAAGGTGCAAAACCGAGCAATGATGCGAGAATCTTAAGGCAAGAGTCTGGAAATCTTCAAGAGCTCATTTATGATTATACTTTGATCCAATGCTGTGACTGAACAATCAAGAAAGGATCAGGAAAATGTTTCCAACAATTTTCAGGTTGTTACCAAACGCCGATAATTCAGCCTCGACGTTGCAAATACTATACCTGTAAGTTAACATCACCATGATGATGCTCAATTATCTGTTTTTGCTTTTTCGCGGGGTAGCCTGCAATCTCTTCGTAGTACATGTCATGGAAGAGCAATTTAGCAAGAGTACTAGCGCCATCTCCTCTTGCTTTCGCTCGAAAAGCAGAGTCATCTACGTGGCCTACAGGAGCTGATTAAGCGGAATTGCTTCCATGAAATGAACAATTTCAGCTTTTGATACCGCGATTATCTTTATCTGTTGCAAGTATAATTTAAGTAGCTTAACTGTAACATAATTTTCTACAATTTTAATTATTCTTTTTAAATATTTGTATTCAAATATTACGACGTGACAATAACGAACTTGTTGTTATTTTCCACTAAGGACGATAGATTTCCACTAAGTACGATAGATGGCTCCGGTGAAGCAGATATCTAAGGAAATCTGTGTAGCGGGAAATTCAAAGTTGCAACATGCGGCATTAATATTCTTGAGTTTCCCGATCGGCGAGGGAAGAAAAAACCCTTTATTTCAGGTCTTCAGACACTTCAGATTCCCGAATCAGTAAGGGTATCTAGACAAATCTACAAAGTAACGTTTAATGGCACTAAACGAATTAGTAAGCTAAGATTTATTCTAGTGACATTTCGGCCCTTTTTCTCAAGGGTCCTCTTCAGGCTCGGCTAGTAAAACAAATCTGCAATCATTTTTGATCGATTTCTAGATTGAGCCAGAAGAGGACCCTTTCCTACCGATTTTCTAGCGAAATGTCGCTAGGGTGAATCTCGGCTGACTTATCCGTTTAGTACAATAAAATATGCTTAATTTAATTATTTTTATTTATTTATTTAGGACCCGCTTTTTGGTTACAGCGAAGTAAAAGAACACAAAGTATAAACACAATTTAAAACACCAAACAAAACAAAGTAAATAAACATGTCTGCATTCTTTACGCAAACATGTTTATTGCAGCTTTGCATTCACCGTGGGCAGAAGTAATACTTCAGAAACAAACGGATGGGGTAGGACAGAAAGGAGTGACTGAAAGCTTACGGCAAGATTTGTGGAAAAGAAAATCACATTTTCAAAAGTATCTATCGTTTGACTTATGGTGTATTTACACGCTGCGCAAAAACCGACCGTATTTTTCAAAACCAAGCGGAAAAACGGTCGTTTTTGTTGCTAGAGAATTTTCCAAGCGTACAAACGAGCGTTAAATACGCTCGGATTTGAAATCCGCTCGGTTTTGCGCAGTGTGTAAATCCACCATTAACGATGCGAAGCATCCAAATATCTGGGAATCTGGTCTACCACAAGCACCTGATTTTTGGATATGCTATGCCTAACACAATTTCAGTTACGCCAAATGCTTGGGATCCCAAGAGGCAACAAATTTACTAGGGTCGTTTTGTGTATTTTACTCAAATGGAGTTTTTGGGTAGGGGTGACCACCGTTTGGTATGCCCTTCAGCGTTTGCCATGAGATATTTAGAAATGTGTAATTTGTGTTAGACTGCAATAAAGACCCTTGAAATTTGAAATCATAAAAGGTCCTAAGACAAATTGACCTAACAAGTGCAAAAAGTAAAAATCATGCTCACCTATAGCCAGAACTCCAGCAAGGACTTGACTCTTCATATTGAATCAACACGCCCCAACACGAAGGACGAACTGAGATGCCTTTGCACAGTGCAGAGCCCTTTTATGCTGTGTCACTGCACCACGATCCGGTGAATATGCAAAAAAGTGGATAATTGCAAGCATCCACTTGGAAACAACAACTACGAGGATTTCGGCATGACCATAGCATGCCAAAAAGTACCTACATACGGAAAATAAAATGTTATTAACGAGCATTTATTGACCATTAATCGAGATATTTGGCCACGTGGAAAATTTTGTTTCATGGACTTGAAAAATAAAATATAAGTCTGTAATAAAACTCGAGCAGATTTCGAAAGAAGACGGAACTCTCTCATGGACAGTACGGGAAAGTAAAACTGCGTTTTATCTTCCTCTAAGGTTCTTCCTTTAGGCCTGCTTGGCTGTTCATGTTTCTACATCGAGCGGTACGGTCGGTACACGTTTTTATTTAAGTTCAATCTAATAGACCTATTCATATTCTTCTTTACCTCGACGTCCTCTTCCGATTGATATAAGATTATGTGTATTTCTTTAACCTTACCTCTACAAAAAGTTTCGTATCATTTTAGGACAGTGTAGGGAGTGTGTTCCACCCTTCTAACAAGAGTAACTATTAGTTACTATTTTCGTTCCATCCCCGTGAAAAGTTACTACGTTGACGGTTCCGACCTTCTCGAAATAGTAACTAAAAGTAACGATTTGCTTACCAGGCTAGGGAGCGCGGTAACTACAAATTTCTGTGACGTTATTGGCCGGATCAGCCCGTGGCACGATATTTTGCTGAAAGCAGAAAAATGTGTTCCAGCCTTGACGCCAAATAGCCAGAATTCGTGACGTCATGCGTAGTAACTACGGTTAGTAGGGTGGAACACGCTCAGGGTTAAAATATTTCGTAAGTATCGGGAACGCTCCAACGGCGGAAATGCACCTACGATATTCGTTTTCAGCGACTTTGATTGCCTCAGGATCCGTCCTCATCATTTGTTTAACTTCCGGCATTGGTGGGTGCACGAAACACAGTCTGGAGCCCTGACTATTGCACAATGATTAATATTCAAGAGCTTCTGGAGTTGTTTTAATAATCTCTATCAAGGCATTTTTGCCAGTACATCATCGAAATGACTGCAATAAACACTTATTATTATCGAACAAATAAACCTTCCCCGTTTGCGATACCACTAGAATATCAATGTTAGTTCGTTGTTCATGGTATGGTGATATTCAAGAGCTTCTGGCGTTGTTATGACTTTTTATTATTCATTTATCTTGTCGGATGGATCTTCCGAGACCGCCTTCCAGCTCATCAGAAGTAGCCTATACGCCAGTCACCATGCCCTGTCCCGATCTGTTCCAAGATTCACGGGACCCCCTTCTAACTCTCCCCTCTCGTGGTCCAGACCTGTAACTGAACAGCAAGGACATTTGAACTTGCTGGCCATCAAGCTGTATCCGAATCGGTTTACTCGCTTAAGAGTCAAGCATGTCAAAAGATTTCCAGGATCCCAACTCCCACTCGCAGTTGCAAAATATAGAACGGATTTGTCAAGACATCTCGAACATGTGCTATGGACAATTGTCAATTGGCATCCAGATCATAATTCGTTCGAGATTTATGCGGACCCCCCCCCCCCCCCCTCTGCTCCTCCCTGGATGGTCGGATCCCCCTAGGGCACTGGTCGATTCCCCCCATATGTTCTTGTTTCCTTCTCAACCTGGAATGGTACATCTGGGACAGGTGATCCATTGACCTTATCAAGTGTGATCCCAAACGGATCATTTTTTGAAAGGATGTGTGCCACAAGATTCCGGACCCTCACTACCAGTCCGATGGTCGGATTAAGGATGGGACTGTGACGATTCCAGCTCAGTCTGGCCAGGTCGCTAATGCGCCTGACAAGTTTCTTGGCCTATCCCATCTACAAATACCCTAGCTCGCGTGCCGAAAGATTTCCGGTACCCCTTCCAGCTCACCCACCCCCACTGCTGCCGGATTCCCCCTGCGTTTTCTGGGAAATCCTGCTTCGCCGCGATGCCTGTACCATAAATCTTTTGTCCACACATTTCCAAATTGGGTGATTTAATATGTTTATTGATTTCCATTCTTTATCAAATTTGGTAATTCATCCAACTTTTCTTTAGTCCGCATTGATTCCACCGCATTCGGTCCGTCCATTCGTAAATCCGGTGATTTGAAGTGTTTATTTGGTCTCATTCGTTACCGAATTCGGTAATTCACCGGACTTTTCTCAAGTCCGTATCTGTTCTATCGCATTCTGTCAGTCCATTTCATAATTTGGTGAATAATCAGATTCATTTGGTTCTGATTCGTTACCGAATTTTGTTTAGTCTGTATCTTTTACCAGAGTTGCCACATTCGGTTGTTTTAGGTGGTTCGAACAATAGTTTTTTCACTACGAAATTCGGTTGCTCTGCCGCTCCCGATCTGTTCCTTATTTTATTTTTATTTTTTTTAGGTGGTACGAATTCATTATATCGTTCACCCCAGTTACTGAGTTCGGTAATGTAGTGCCTTTATTTAGCTCTTGTTCTTTACCATTTAACGGTAGCTTCAGCTAGTTGCCACTTCTTACGATTGCAGTACTTCAGGAATAAGCACGTCTCTTGACGTGAAAACTAGCCTACTTTTGTTTGCTGTAAATTCAGAATAAATGTACTTTGTATCTACTTTACCCTGGATGGCTCCTTTTTTATTTCAGTATTCGCTAATTAGAAGAACGGTGTGTTACATAGTTGGCATTTTTCTCTTTATACTTTATTTTTACATACTATGCAATTTTTACATTGTAGCTTCTTGAAGGCAACTCGCTGTCAAAATCATTCGGTCAAAATCAGGTACCGATTCGGTCAATTTTACCAGGTTCGCCCCCACGATGGAGAAAGGCTCGGGACGACCCTGCCCTTCCCTCCACTCCACCCTAGATATTCAGATCGGGGTTAGGACAATCTGGTCAAGTCCCTAATACGCCTGACAAGTTTCATCGTCCTCATCCATACCGTAAGTCGCGATGAGAGGGCCGACCGACCAACTGACGGAAAAGAGCTGCTTGTAATAGAAAATAACGTGGATATGCGCCTAACCGCACGAGTATTTGCTAAAAGGTTTATTTTGCAAGCATAAGTAGAATCTACAAAGACAAATATTTTTTTCGTTTGTCGTAAGTTAGTTAAGGAATTCTTCCATGTGTTTGTGACGATTTTGAGGAGCTTAGGACATGGAAATTTTTTTTTAATTACAATAAGAATAATGTACGTAAAAATTTGTAAAGAACATTTATGGATTCGTAATTAGAATGAATAGTTCAGCCAGTTGAAATGGAACGAAGATTCAACTTTTGAAGTTGCAGTGTGTAGTTTATTTGTTTGGGAAAGATTCGGTGACTTAACGGGTTTAAGAAACTTCGTGAGAAATTTTTTTTTTTTTGCAAGTTCATTTTCCAGTTCGAGTGGCTTGATCTTGAAGACGATACCCTTGCCAAGAAGGGCCGAAATACAGCTAAAATAAAATTCAGCTGACATCCGTTTTGCACTGTCTAATTTGATTCTCAGTCAGCTTGGGGTGAAGGAAAAAGAATCTGACAGCAAAAACAGAAAACACGCACAAAGGGGGAAGGGGGTGAATCAAGCTTCAGCTGCAACACTATAAGAGAATTCTTGGAGTTCACATTACCACTCCTACACAGGCTTTGAAAGGGGACCTTGGAATATTTTCGCTAAGGAAGCAAAGGTTAGTCCAGATTATAAGGTTTTGGATCAAGCTAGTTCAACTACCAGAGGAAAGGCTGCTGAAAGGTGCGTATTCATTTTTGTTACAAGAAAGGAGAGCAAGATCGTGGCCGCTTCAAGTAAAAGCTCTCCTGGACCATGCAGGATTGTCTTATGCATGGAATGAAGGATTAGGCCCGACACAAGATCAGGGAGACATTTTAAGGAAGTACGAAAAGATAATAGAAGACCAAGAAATCCAAGATTGGCAAGTAAAACTCCAAAATTCAGAAACTCTTAAGTTGTATGCTGAAATAAAAGATGTGTTTGGTTTTGAGTATTATTTTAAGCTGGGACTGGATCCTGCTACTTTAAAAATTTGGTTCCAGCTCCGATCTAACAGCCTGCCGATCCTTAGTAAAAAGAAACTTTTCAATAGGAGGAAAGCTGGCACGGGTGAGAATTACCTTTGCCCTCTTTGCAAGGTGCAGGAGGAAGATTTGAACCACTTCCTCTTAGAGTGCCAAGCGCTTTCGCATTTGAGAGTAAACATTTTTGGGGGAGGGTTGGTATCGCTTCCCCGTATCCTGAAATCTACGAACCCCAAGTGTATCGTAGATATAAGCAAATATGTGACTAGAGGATTTAGTCTTAGGAGTGAAAGTTTAGCATAGTGGTTGATAGAGGTGTAGCCTACTGGTTTATTTGTAAAGTGAAACGTTTAAAACTTGTATGGCCTTTTGGCTGAATAAACAAGCGTTATTATTATTCTGATAATCCTACTCTCAGTCGTTTGTTTTGAGCTTTTCAGAAGACAGTCGTGTGTCACGAGCTTGTCAGGATAACATAAATTACATAATGACACCAAATCAAGATTTTCGCCCGCAAGTGACTGTTTCTAGTCATATGGAGATGTCGTATGTCGTATGTTAGGGGTTACAGTCATGAGTGGGTCTTCCGCTTTTATTTCCAGCTTTTTCCGCTCGAATCTTTCAAGACCAAACCCCTTTCATTCTGTCGAACGTACTCGTCTAAGCACAAGCTGTATTTAAACGAGCTGAAGCAGGTTCTTTGCAGTCTGTTGTACAAACTTAAGTGGGTCGAAGATCCTACTATATGGCTGCCAAGTTCCACCCTCCCACCTTATGTGGAAGTGCCAGTGCTAGCAAAAGCTAGAGACAGACAGCAATTGCGAGCGCTATGTGGCACTAAGGTCGATAGTTCCATAAAAAAGTTCAAAAAGGGTGTCCAATAAAGTTCGTAAGATAAAGTCGTTATCGAGGGGTTACCCACTCCCAGGCACCTGCTGTACACCCTTTCCCGGTGCCAGCCATACGTTAGGCAATTCAACATTCGAGTGCTTCTAAAAAATGCTTATTTTTATGTTTTAACAAGTGGCAACCGATGCCGGCTGGTTTTAGCCAGCACCGACCGGGCACTTGGTGTACAATAAAATCGAAAGTGGGCAACTCCTCAGTCGTTATATGTGTCCAAGTCTTGTAGCTGACGACGCAATTTTTTATATTCCACATCGCTACTGATTCCCAGAATACAAACTAGACAAGGTTCAACAATAAGACCAATCGAGATCATTCTAATCTGTTTTGCAGTAGAGCATATATTTTGCAAGCATAAGCAGAATCTTCGACGACAAAAAAAACTAGACAGCAAAACACGTAATCATGCACCAAAAATCTTGGGCTGGAAAAACCCGAAAACAAACAAGAGCTATCAGCTCATAGGGCATACGATACGGAACGATTTGTACGATAAAGTGAAGCGAAGACTCGTAGTTCTAACTGCTACTACATCATGCTTAAGTTGTCGATCTGTATCGTGGTGATCCATTGTAAATAAGTAGCGATCGTCTTTTAAAGGTTCTGGCAATTTACTGGATGAGCGTCGAAAACAGTTTGCCTTCAACCCTGTCGGTAGCATGGTCAATATCGTATATTGTCCTTGTAAAAGTCAGCAGAAGAAAAGTAAACGTTTGCTAATTAAGGTACCATTATATAGCTTTGCTTTGACACAGCCAACAATTAGACGGAATCCGTCTTTTGAAGACTAAGGAAAGTGATCAATGCTAGGTCGAAACTAGGTTTGATGATTCAATTCTTTCCAATGAGATTAAACTTTGCGTTTTCTATTGACTGCAAATCAATTATTTTATATAAAGACCATGGCTTTTATTAAATGTTTTTTTTTTTTTAATAAATAGTCTTTATTATATAAACCAACTTTTATAAACTAAAGTACATAAATAAACCTTTTAAAACACTCCACACATGTAGTCGGTACCTCTGACTGCAGTAAAGCCCGAATGGGCCTGTGTGGGGGTCAGTGCTTCCACTTTGTTTTTTTCAAATTCGGGAACAAGCCTTAAAAATTCGGGGCGTTTTCGGGGAGACGAAACTTGAGTTTCGGTGAAAAAATCGGGGCGCAGTTTATAGCAAAGTCGCGTTTTTTTGCAAAAGAACGCGAAGATCGAAGGTGTTCTACCGCACAGGTTGACAATTTTTAACTGTGATTTCAGTTTCTAAGAAAGGTCATGCTAATAACGGGGACTCGCTGGAAATCGAAACCACCGCAGTACCTTCTGAGCGCCGCAGACGAGATTTTTTTTTAATTAGCATATTTTGTAACCAAATTTAACTTTACTTTCCGAACAAATTTTAGGTTTAAAATGTTCCATCCCCAAAACTGTAAGCCCAAACATGAAGGTATAAACAGAGCGTACTAGGCACCGCAGGCGAAAATTTGGAATTCTTTATGATCAGAATAACTTTTTGGATCACAAATGAAAGCAAGGGCCACCTCAGCTCGTAGTGTTCGGTCACGACACAGTGTGAGAAATTTAACTGGAAACTGTTACATCGAGCCTTTTCAGATGAAATGACCATCCTAAACAAAACTGAAACAGAGTAGCCTTTGCTGCAACCCACGTTAAATACGTATTGGCATCGCAAAACAGTATTAAAACTATAGAACAAGCCGCGAACGCTGAAGTAAGTCAACCACGAATTCTGTTGTCGGTAAATTTTAGGGGAGAAGAAAGATATTCGGGGAGTTTTCGGGGATTCGGGGAACGCCATTTTTTTTTCGGGGGATTTCTGGAATTTCGGGGAAATCCCCGAAAATTTGGGGACTATGGATGCACTGGTGGGGGTAGCCAAAAAATCTTCAATCTGAATCAATCGGTACACACTTTTTCAAAATAAATAAGGAAAACTGAAAGATAAGTAGAGGAAGTACAAAAAAGAAAAGAAGGAAGAAAAAAGGAGAAAGAACTGGAAAACCATGCCGGGTTGATATAGCCAACAGTTAGAATCGATTTCGGGAAATCAAGACTAGATAACTAAGAAATTTTGAACTTAACCAGACTTGCATGTTAGCATGCTTGATTAAACTTCGCTTCTGATTTACCGGGGGTGAACTCTGCTCAAAACTATAGCGCGCGGCCTTTACCACCTTATAGACGCTCTCTCTGCAGTGTTGCCAGATTGGCGGATTTTACGCCATACTGGCGGATTTTGTCGGAGACTGTCGTAAGCATTTTTGCAACTGGCGTGTGGCGTAAAACGTGGATGTTTTTCTTTTTAACTGGGTATTTTTGGCGTGAAGTAAAGAACTGTTTGTCCTTACCAAAACCGACTGTTTTTCTGAAAAATAGACTGTTTTTACGTCGTTTCCTTCGTCGCTACCTAAGGCCGAATTTTTTTGGGTTCTATGTTCCCCAAAAAATTTAGTCATTGACACTGTCTCTCTGTGGCACGGACAAGTGACACACTAATTCTGAGAAAACACTCCACTGTTTGGGTCCCAACGCGCAAACAATATTTTCGGGACATCCTTATAATCCCTTTTCCGTATTCGAATGCTGTTTTTTTTTCACGTGGCTTCTTTTTCATTTTTTCTTGCTTTAGATCGAACTAAAACAAGTGGCTATGTCTCCACCTCCAACTCAGTGACGTTAATACAAAATTTACCTGACAGTTTACCCTACTTTAAAGTCACTTACACTTTCGTCTTATACACCTACTATCTTTTATACTTTCTCAACTCCATATCCAATTTCTCCCTTGAAACCCTTCATTCCTCTATTAAACAATCTCATAAAAACTCACTCCCTCTTTCCAAAAACCCTTCTTCCATAAAGTCTGTACCTACTACCGAAATCTACCCTTTTTATGGCACTTGAGCTTACTGAAGTGCCATATAGCGATCGTAATGTCTGTGGGTCTGTCCGCATTTTGCTAGTTTGGGCACTTCCACATGACCTAGGACGATAAAACTTGGCATGCGTATCAGGGACCCGACCGGATAAACTTGGAAATAATCACTTCCCCGATCCGACCATCAACGGGAGAGTGGCGGGATGGGGAATCCGGAAATTAGTAACATTCACAACTCTTGAACGGATAATCGGGCGTGCATTAAACTTGACAGGTATCAAGAACAAGTGTCTTGGATGTTCATTGTCAAATTCGGATCGGATCCGATAACTGGGGGGGGGGGGGCTGGAGGGGGGGACACCGGAAATCTCTTGAAACACTTTTCTAGTTTTTGTCAAACCCCTACCCCTTTCTTCACACTAGTATAGCTCTGTGCGTGGATGAGTCATTCTTTGCTTAAATCGTTAAAACGTTCGGAGAGAGCTAGTGCAATCGAAGGTCGAAGGGGTTGGTATATGTTGTTGAAGCTTAGTAGGGGTTGATATAGATTAGAAGGTGCTAGGACGATGAAACTTGGCAGGCATATCAGGGACCCGACCAAACCATCCTGAAAATAATCAGTTTCCCGATCCTACCATCTGGGGGGAGTGGACGGCGGGGGAATCCGGAAAATTGAGTGGTGTGTAACTTTCGAACGGGTGATCGGATTGAAATGAAACTTAATACCTGAATAAATCACGTATCTCTGGTGTTCCATTTGAAGTCCCAACCGGATTCGACAGCTATGGAGGAGTTGAGGGGAGACCGGAAATTCCGAGAAACGGTTAGAATGGAGGGATCGGAGTGAAACGTGCTGGGAATAACAAGCATCTGCTCTAGATAAATCGTTTACACATAGTGCCATATAGCGATCGCAATGTCTGTCGGTCTGTCTGGGTTTTGCTAGTTTGGGCACTTCCACATAAGCTAGGACGATGAAACTTGGCAGGCATATCAGGGACCCGACCAGATTAACTTAGAAATAATCACTTCCCCGGTCCGACTTCTCCCGGATCCGAGAGTCCGGAAAACTAGTAACAAGTGTAACAAAAGGGGGGCAAAAGCAAAATGTCCAGAAGTGGTACTGAACCGTACATCCTTGTTATTGTACCGAGCGCTACACCACTAGGCTAATCGTATTTGTGTTTCGAGCCGACTAAACAGGTACAGTTTAAGGATTAAAATAAGACCGACTCTAATAGAGATTATTTGACTTGCAGTTCCATGAAATTTACTTGTTTTAACTAATATTTTGGTATAACTGGTCCTTGAATTACGCGTCTTTGGACAATTCGACTTATATTTGATTTTCCCTAGGAATAAAAAAAAAAGATGGTCGTTACTTTTTAAGTTACTCCCGTTTGAATATTTCCTCTAGTTGCCGTCTTTTATGACACTTGAGCTTTCAAGTGCCATATAGCGATCGTAACGTCTGTCGGTCTGTCCGGGTTTTGCTACTTTGGGCACATCCACATAAGCTAGGACGATGGAACTTGGCAGGCATATCAGGGACCCGACCAAATTAGCTTAGCAATAATCACATCCCTGATCCGGCCGTCATGGCCCATGGGGGGAGCGGAGGGATGGGGAGTCGGGAAACTAGTAACATACATAACTCTGGAACGGGTAATCGGACATGCATGAAACTTGACAAGTTGCAAGGACAAGTGTTTCAGATGTTCAGTTTCAAATCCGGACCGGATCCGATAACTGGTGGGGGGGGGGGGGGGCTGGAGGGGGAACCGTAAATTTCGTGAAATGCTTCCACATAAGCTAGGACGAGGAAAATTGGCAGGCGTATCAGGGACCCCACCAGATTAACTTGGAAATGATTACTTCCCCGATTCAGCCACTGTGATGGGAGTGGAGGGATGGGGAATCCGGAAACTAGTAACATGAATAACTTTGGAACCGGTAATGGGACATGCATGAAACTTGACAAGTGTCAAGAACGAGTTTCTCAGATGTTCAGTTTCAAATCCGAACCGGATCCGATAACTGGGGAGGGGGGCTGGAGGGGGAACCGGGAACCTCTTGAAACGCTTCCACATAAGCTAGGACGATGAAATTTGGCAGGCATATCAGGGACTCCACTAGATTAACTCTGAAATAAACGTTTCCCCGATTCGGCCACTGTGGGGGGAGTGGCGGGATGGAGAATTCGGAAACTAGTAACATGAATAACTTTGGAACGGGTAATCGGATCTGCATGAAACTTGACAAGTGTCAAGAACAAGTGTCTCAGATGTTCAGTTTCAAATCCGGGGAGACCTAGAGGTTCGAACCTCCCCAGGAAGAAGAGGAGTTGTAGACCTGCCTTTTTCACTTCAACAAGTGTAAAATAAAATGATATTCGACTCGGTATATAACTCTCAAGCAAAAAACTCCCGCCTACAGTTCGCCTATTCTTACAAGTGCCATATGAGCTTTCAGCTCTTGTTTTATTTTTCTAACAAAATTAACTTTTACGTAGGCTACGTATTAAACGTAATTGACTTTACCAAATGCTGCTTACGTCTACGAATTTACCTCTATTTCGTTTCTTTGGTTTCTGACAAATGTTCTACTCCTCGCATATTTCCGGGTTTTGCCGGATTCCGGGTGCATTACTTCTCCTGCAAGAAAAGAAAAGTATAAAGCGAATTTATCATGTCTTCTTACCCCTATATCGAAACTATTATCAGCTTCTGATGAAACTTTTACTATTAGCCTACCAATTTTCTGGTATCGGCCGGACCAGGTGAACTACCTCTCCTGCAAGAACATGAAGTTCAAAAACAGATTCAGTATGCCTCCTTACCCCACATCGAACCTTTAGTCAACTTCCGATTTATTAACTTAGGACAAGAACTTGTAAGGATTTAGCACTATCTACGAACCTGACCTAGGTTTTGACCCAAGCGATCCTCGTACCAAGTTTGAACACACCATCTCAATTCCTTCGAGAGTTGTCGTGCTAACAGACGGGCGGACTTAAGAATGGACAGATACACAGACAGACGGATGGACGGACAAGCTTAGCGAAGTCATAGGTCACTAATGTTTTGGGATAGCAGAAACTGGAGCTTGACCCTCACAAAAGACTAGACTAGAAAATCTCTTCGTAACCACAATACCAGTAATAGATGTGGATAAAATTCATGTTCTCCAAACAAACGACTGTCATTCTGGCGAGCTTAAAACGAGTCCGAATCTCTGAGACTCAAAAGCTCATGACAGCAGAAAGTGCTGTTTTAAAGATGGATGCGTAACTGGAAATCCCTCTTGGTTTATAGTTTTAGGGTTAAAGGAACAGTAAACTTGACTACGCAACTTTCGGCCATCGAATCGCCCGGGGGCTTGGATAAATATACAGGGTCTTATTGTCGACAGGCCCCCCCTTCTTTGTCATCTCGAACTGTCTCGAACCCCCTCCTTAGTGTTCCCAAAGCTAGCTGGCAGGCCCTTGCCCCTTATGCACTGTAATTATGCACTCATGTACTGTAAAAGTTCGCTTTTTCACATGTAGACTACAGAGTAACGACCTCCCAGACTAGACGGCCGGGGTTCGATTCCTAGTCGCGGCACACAAACCTTTTGCTTCTGCAAACCTTTTGCTCAAAAGCAGAATTCTCGGAAACTGCCCGGAAACTGCAATGGTCGTAACGAGAATTCTTCTTACTCTCAGTATCGACTCAGGGTACATTCTTGATATGTTAGCTAGCTCCCCGATTCTGGGGTGGTTCCCAAAATCACCACGATCTTTTTGCCCACTCTCACAATGCCCACGCTCAGAATGCCCACGATCAAAATGCCCACGGTTCAAAATGCCCACGATCAAAATGCCCACGATTAAAATGCCCACGGCTCAAAATGCCCACGACTCAAAATGCCCACGACTCAAAATGCCCACGACTCAGGTCGAACACCTGAAATCGAAATCGTCCGAAATGCCGGCGGCTCAAAATGCCGACAGTTCAAAATGGTCATAGGGGAGGCTAATATCGTCTTGATCCAAAATGCCGACGGCTGAAAGTGTCCACAGGGGAAGCCAAAATCATCCTGGGACACGGACTACGAGATTATATGGGATAGGATTAACTACAGAAAAGGTTTTGAAAGGAATTATTTTGTTGTTTCTTGATCAGTTACAGAATTCTTTGCGTGAAAGTACAGAAGCAATGTCGTATAAAATTGTGCCAACACAGAAACAAAACCAGGCGATCCGAATCCTTCAGTTAACTAGCATCATGAAGGTAACAGTTATTCCTTGGTTAAAAATATCAGTTTTAAGATCGCTCTTTGGGACTCAGTCTGTTCAGAATTTCTTGTAAATATTTGACCAGTATTATATATAATTGAGATTATACAAGTTCAATATAAGATCCGTCATTCTGATACTCGGTCTACTCTTCCCGTCGCTCGCTCACCCCTAATTCAAGTTTTACTGCGGTGTGAACATCTCAAGTAAACCAATCGTGGGCATTTTGAACCGTGGGCATTTTGAGTCGTGGGCATTTTGAGTCGTGGGCATTTTGAGTCGTGGGCATTTTGAGTCGTGGGCATTTTGAGCCGTGGGCATTTTGAGTTGTTGGCATTTTTAGTGGGCATTTTTAGTCGTGGGCATTTTGATCGTGGGCATTTTGAGTGTTAGCCGTTTTCTGTTCCTTTAAAGGTATACCGTATTGTGTATTTCTTAAGTTAATCCTCTTTAGTGTTTTCCTTTCTTTTTCTCTTTTTCCCTATTATTTACTCCGTCTTCGTGCTTATTTTGACCGTTTATAAATAAAATCATCATCATCATCATAGGGAGGTAACATGTAGAACTTACCACACAATCGAGAAGGCTACAGATATTTTACGCTAAATGGAAGAGTACAAGTGTACAAATTTAAGCTGCGTTCGATTTGAGCCCTCCTTGTCTCGGTCTTGTCTTCTTGTTACAGTCCTGTCACGGTTTAAACCCGTTTTATTTGGCCCTGTCAGGTGAATGACTCAACGGACAAGCATCACAAATAAAACGCAAATGAGAAATCTACCTGAGACAGGACCGAAACTTGCTCGGAGATCATGTCATCATTCACGGTGTCCTGTCTGACAGGACGCTGACAATTGTCATCTGACAGGACAAATAAAACGGGATTAAGCGGATAAGGCAAGTTAAATAAAACGGCATTTGGCTGACAGGACTGAGACAGGACCGAGACAAGGGTAAATCGAACGCGGCTTTACCCCAATTCTGAGAGGAAGGTTTAACCAGGGTTGCCACATCAGAACAATCACATCAAACAGAGAGTGAATATTGGGAGTGAAATTTCATTTTCATGAAAAAACGTGAAATCGTCATTTTTAGTTGGAATTACTGCTGCAAAAATGTATTTTGGCGGAAATTCAATCGGTTTGGATTCCCGTAAGCAGGGTGTTTATGGTAAAATGCAGTGATTGGAGTGCTTTTGCTCTATGGCAAAATGTATAATTTCGTCGATGACACGCTTCAAATCATTTGGACACTCCAGCTGAAAGTAAAACTAACTCTTTGTGTACTTCAGACAGAGTGGGATGCCTTAAAACTACTTGAGTTGAGTAGAATTCGGCGTTTCTTTTATATTTTCTAAAATTGTCACACTATTGTGCGACAAACCTGGACATTTTCATAAATAGAGTGAGTTTAATGTCCTACGTAGGACCGAGCGTAGGACAAGAGTGACAAACAAAAAATAGAGTGACAATTCACACTATCGTGCGACATGTGGCAACCCTGGGTATAACCAAGAGATGATGTAGCTGGAACTCGGCGCAATTTATACGCCGAGCCAAAGCTGATGCCGTGTTCACGCATTCAGGCTGCGTGAAAATCAAGGGGAGCGACAAGTGCTGATGGGATTTGCAAATCGTCATTATTGCGGTTTTATCCTGAAATCAGGTCGAAGACTAAAAGGCTCTACTCTGGCTGCTAGCCCAGGTACAGAGCTGGTTTGATGCCATCCATTCTTATAGTGTCGTCAAACAGCAATTTTTATTACAAAATGTTCTCAGCTAGATAGTTTAACACAATTTATTACCCGCCAACAGGTAACTTTTGAAGATAATAAGGGTTTTATTAACAAACATAAAACTTTTTTTGTTTCCATTTCAGCTGAAAAATACAAACAAGTTGAGGAGTCTCGTGGCACCGAGCACGCGAGCGTGGCACACGTTCAAAAAGTATGGAAAGGATGGAAAGAGCAAAAGCATGGATTTAGTATACTGAGGTCAGACCGTCAGGGAGACATGGGTGTATGTAGCCTATTGCACGAGCAGAAGGTAGCATATTCTGATTAAGTTATCAATGAACTTCTAGTTGAAGATTGCGCGATCTGTGGGGACAGGCTATTCACTCTTAAGTATTAAGACCCCCCCCCCCCCCTGCCTCCTCTAAACAGACAAGGTAAGATCACTCCAGTCTAACTTTTATTTTAAAACAAGCCTCGTTCTCCAAAATTTAGGTTTCCTGACTTTTCCAATGGATAATGACAGTTCAATCCATACCAAGGTAAATGACCACAGCCTTTAGGGTCGTGTCACACGGTCAAAGGGACAAATGACACGAAACCCGTAAATCAAATCCACCAACATAATGAACAGCAAAAGCAGCTTCCAACAACCAACCAGACGTTTAAAACTTGTAATGGACCATGCAGAGTGGAATATTTCCCCATATCCTGCCCGATGCAAACGAGCGCAGGTTACGAGTTACGCGGCACATAACATTTCGTTACCTCTACAAATAGCTATATCGTTATGAAGCCATGTAGAAGAAACTTTCAAAGTAAAAGCCGATTGGTTCTCTGGTCGCGTAGAGTTTAGTAGTCAAATTCAACGGATCTGCCATTTGCTCCACTAATCCTAACTTTTCTTATTCTTCTCAAACCTAGAATCCACTTCATTATAAAGATGTAGATGCGGGTCTAGGCAAAAACTTCCACTAGCTCCCTTATGGAATTATCAGTTTCTGAAATCCCCGCCTTCCGCAATCGCTTCGTTTGGACCTACAACTTTTGAGCGCTTCTTCGGCGGAGCCAAGTTTACGTCAGTCGCGCAACGCAAACTTGCAGCAAGCTTCAAGGTCCGACGAAAACTCCTTCACGCATAAGGACATGAAAACCTTCAAAGTATTATTTTTCACTTTGGGCGATCAAGGTATCTTTTTCGTTTGGGAAAATATTTTCGTTTTTTTGTTTGTTTTTTTTTACCACGGAGCGTTCAGTTTTAAATATTTTGTTGCGTCCAGCTGCCACGTCCGAGGCTGGGTAGAGTCGAGAAGCGCTAACAAGAAAATCGCTAATTTAGAAAGTCGTTTTTCCGTGACAATCCAGATTGACGATTCACAGTCCGGATTCTCCAAAATGCGATTTTCTCTGACAATCCGGATTATGAAAAATCGTTTTCTGTGACAATCTGACAATCCGGATTTGTGCTTGGATTGTCGAATCGAGAATCTTGCAACGGAGTGAGATCGTCGGATAGTCGTTTGTACAACCTGGGATTGTCGAACCGCTGTTTCTCTGACGATTGTCACGGAAAAACGCCTTTCATCTGGAAAGAAGTGGTGCTATCTAAGAACGGTATACCGGAACCCCTTGATGCGCTTTCAAGCTCCAATTATATCTGGCAAATAGCTCCCAGGATGAGAAATTAGCGCATCAGCGTCCAATAGGCTATATCTAGTTTGGAAGTGAAACGTTATTTATTTTGGTTATTTTTTATGGCACTTGGTCCGTCGGTCTGTCTGTCGGTCTGTCGGTCAAATGTTCTCGAGTTAGGGTACTTCCAGAAGTTCTAGGACGATGAAACCTGGCCGACTTATTAGGGACCCGACCAAACTAACTTGGAAATAGTCACTAGCCCGATCCGACCATCGTGGGGGAGGGGGAGGCGGCGGAATCCGGAAAATAGGGGCGTGTGTAACTTTCGAACAGGTGATCGGATCTTAATGAAACTTGATATCTGGTGTGTCAGATGTCTCATTTCAAGTCTTGACCGGATCCGACGAATCTTGGGGGTCGGAGAGGGGAACCGGAAATCGAGTGACACTCTCAGAGTGGAGAATTCGGGATGAAACTTGGTGGGAAGAACAAGCAAACGTTCTAGGTACATCACTGACAGAACTTGACCGGATTCGGACACTGTGGGGGAAGAACAAGCACACGTTCTAGGTACATCACTGACAGAACTTGACCGGTTTCGGACACTGTGGGGGGAGTTGGAGGGGAGTTACATAATTCCGGCGATCCGCAGTTAATGTACTTCCAGGTGGGCTAGGACGATAAAACTTGGCAGGCATATCAGGGACTCGACCAGATTAACTGGAATCAGTCACTTGCCCGATCCGATCATCGTGGGGGGAGGGGGAGACGGCGGAATCCGGAAATTAGTGGCATGCGTAACTTTCAAACGGGTTAACGGCTCTTAATGAAACTTGATATCTTGATAGACCTCATGTCTCAGATATCCCATTTCAAGTCCGGACCGGAACCGGTGAATTGGGGGGGGGGATGGAGCGATCAGGATGAAACTTGGTGGGAAGTACAGGCACAAGTCCCAGGTTCATCAGTGACGGAATCAGACCGGATTCGGGTACCGAGGGGGGAACTGGGGGAGGGGTGTCCGGAATTCCGGTGATCGTGAGTTGGGGTATCCTACTTCCAGGTGTGCTAGGACGATGAAACTTGGCTGGAGCATCATAAACTTGACATCAGTGGGTTAGACATCGTCACTTGCCAGATCCGACCATCCCTTAAAGAACTCATCTTAACCGCAAAGTACAAAAAATACTTTTGACCATCACTTCTAACCTCTGGCCCAGCCTTGCAAGTGCCATATGAGCTTCCAGGTCTTGTTTGTATGAAAAGGCGCTAAAGGTACTTGCCCATATCATGTAGCTGATGATGCATTTTTACTCCTTATTGACGAAGATTTGAAGACTATAAAATAGACAAAGTTAAACAGGTTATCATGTCAAGATCATAAAACTAGTCGTTAATATATGCACGGTTTGATAACGATCCTTTCTAGTCTCATAATCTTTTGCAAGCAGAAGTAGAACAAAAAAAAAATCGTGTTGTCCAGTCAGCAAAATGTTAAAACCTGCACCAGAAACCATGAGCTAAAAATCATTTTTTCTTGAAAGGGCAGTTTGAGGGGAATTCGAAATCTTGCGCATGCATAACTTCCGAACGAGTGATTTGATCTTAATGAAACTTGCTAATTGGCAAGAGTCCTTGTTTCAAATTTCAGTTCAATTTCGGACAGGATCCGATAGCTATGGCGTGACTGAAGGTGGGCACCGGAAATCTCGTGACACGCTTAGAGTGGAGGGGTACTAGGGATGCAAATTAGTGACGTCAACCAAACACATCCATTTGGATCTGTATTCGGTCGTCAGTGCGATCAACGGGACAATGTAATAGAAATACGGACTTCTTGAATAGTGATTAATGTGAAACACTTTTGGTTTTACCGTATCTTTAATCTGATGTAATATTCGAGTTCGATCTGAGGAACTACGCCAGAAATGTGTTTTCAATGAAGTAAACACAACCTTAAGAAAATTGAAAATCTTAGCAGAGAAATAAAAAAATAAAATATCGACTCAACTTAGACGAGCGTATCTGCGTCTAAATACGGGCGATCCGGGGCGATCCATGTGGTAAACTTAAAATCGCAAAATTGTCTGTTATTTTTCTGTTTTACAGTTCCACGGCGTTTCAAGTATACAGATTTTTTTTGTGAAACAGCTTGTGCCACCGAACTGGCACTACGATAATAATAAGCGGCAAGTCCCTACGGGACAAGCGCCGTTTCGGCAATCATACCAAAGGCAAATCGGCTATAAAAGTTTAGGCAAATACCAATGCGATTCAGAATCTGAGGCAGGTGCTACAAGCTGTTTGGTATATATGGTCCATAGTGCTAGAGATGAATTAACACCGTGATTAACACTGATTTGAAATAACCATGAACCTGCCATTCGAGTATGTTAGCACTGTTAGAGGCGGGAATTCCGAAGCCCGCACACAGTTGGATTTAAGGCCGTGTAAGTCGTCCAGACATCTTCAAGATGTTGAAAATCGTCATAGACCGCGAATCCAGCTATATTTATGGTACTTTTAAAGCAGCTATGCGACGGTGGGGATCTCCTAGCGAGACGAAGGAAGCAAAAAGGGCCGGAAGCTGCAGTTGCTGAAGGTTCGTCCTCGATAACCCTCAAGGACAGTTTAGACCGGGTGGCACAGTTTTTTTTGTAAATGCTTTACAAACAAAACCAGAGGTTTCGATAGGATCCCAAAATCTAATATTTGATCCAAACAATTGGGTCTTCTCTTCGCCACTCAGTCTTCGTCAGATTCCTTGAAAATTTTTACTGTTAAAATCAAGTTCAAAAATGGATTCAGCATATCTCCTTGCCCCGATACCGAATCTCTAATCGACTTCAGAAACAACTTTGAGCTTCAACCAAATTTCCAGTTTCGGCCGAATTCATGATGAATTCTTTGTCCAGCAAGAAGACTAAGTTCAGATATGGACTCAGCGGACCTCCTTACCCCTTCAATGAATACCTTAATAGCCTATAAAACATACGTGTTTTTACCGTAAATTCGAAACCCCTCCTCTGCCTCTAAATATAGGACTAAAGGACCCATCTACGAAATTGACCTGTACTTTGCCTGTGAATCCACATACGAAGTTTGAACAATAAATATCAACCCCTTCGCCTTCGATTACACCCACTACTGCGCGTTCGTTATACACGCGACTGGAGTCCTCTGGCGTTCATGAACAACGAAACGTCATCCATGTTCATAGCTTCCATTGTCTGAACAAAGGGATAGGGACTGGACTGCTATAGCCGATAACTGGTCGACAAATTTTGTGTCTGGTTTTCACCGGATTGCGGGTGAACTACTTGTCCGGCGACAAAATAACTTTCATATTCGGATTCAGCATGTCTCTTATCCTTAAATGAACTATCTCAATAGCCCCTTAGTTTGAAACCCCTCCCTCACCCCTAAACGTAGGGCTATAGAGCCCATCTACGAACTCGACCTTTCCCTTGACCCAAAGGATCCTCCCACCAAGTTTCATTAAAATATCTCATTCCCTTCGAGAGTTTTCGTGCTTGCAGACAGACAGTTTGACGGACAGACGGACGGACAACTTTTGCGACGTCGTAGGTATCCCTCCACTTAAATTTTGGGATCCCAAAAACTGCTTTCTTGTAAATAAATTTCTTACTTGGCATATATGTTCGTAACTTGATCGAAAACTTGTCGTTTGTTGGACTTGTAAGTTGGGAACTTGCCGAATGGGGAGCATGTCGAACGGGATTTTGCCGAAAATTTTTGGTCAACTGATAGACTTATCGGTAACGGCTCACTGAGCCATTTTTGGCGGTGCGCTTCCAACTTTTGACACTGCTTCAGTTTGACAGTGGTGGATTCTTTGAATTCGGATGAGTCCGACGACGAAGAGAATATCTGCAAGTTAAGGCAACCCGTAGCACAGACGCACCAAAGATACAACTGACGAAACCGCATGTAAAATCCACGGAGCGTTATCTCAATTCATTTGTTCCCTATTTTGTAAAGTATTTCAACGGATTGAAATCCTAAATTCTGAATTTAAATTGACATGTTTTGTATACGTTTGTTATCGGATTGTATTTTAAAATTGTAACATATATGTGATTATGATGTGATTATTTATGACCATGTATGACGATCCACCACTATTTTTGTAAAAAGATAAAAGGGAAATAAACGAATTATTATTATTATTATATGTGGCTAATTTACGGGTTGCATCGCGGCTATCCGGCTATTCTCCCCGTTCCAAGAGGACTCCTCGTAGAATCAAGGGGAACGACTAGAAGACTTGTAGTCACTCGGCGCGGACTCCGCGTATAGTAAACAACGACAACATGAAGGTCCTGCAGAGATGCTTCTAAAATGTTGGAAGAAAAATTATGTAGTTGACGAAATTAGTCTAGATCCACTTTAGTTTTGGTTTTGTTCATTCTGATTTTTGTAAATAAGTTTACATTGCACCAACACCAGCAAAAATTGATTCCCCTCTAAATCTGAAAGTGAGTCCTTTTTGGGATCCCAAAACGTTAGTGACGGATACCTATGACATCGCAAAAGTTGTCCGTCCGTCCGTCCGTCCGTCCGTCCGTCCGTCCGTCCGTCCGTCCGTCCGTCCGTCCGTCCGTCCGTCTGTCCGTCTGTACGCACGATAACTCTCGAAGGGATTGAGATATTTTGATGAAACTTGGTGGGAGGATCCTTTGGGTCAAAGTACAAGTCAAGTTCGAAGATGGGCTATGTAGCTCTATATTTGAGGGTGGGGGAGGGGTTTCAAATTAAGGGGCTAACAAAATATTTTGAAACAGCTAATGTGATAGTCGATTATGGGGTAAGAAGACATGCTGAACACGATGGTGAAAACCATTTTCTCGCCGGACAATTAGTTCGCCCGGAATCCGGCCAAAACCGGAAAGTTTGTTAAAACTAAAAGTTTTATTTGAATTTGATTAGATGTTTGATTTAGGGGTAAGAAGACATGCTGAACACGATGGTGAAAACCATTTTCTTGCCGGACAAGTAGTTCGCCCGGAATCCGGCCAAAACCGGACACAAAATGTGTCGACCAATTTTCGGCTACCCCTTTTCTTCAAAATAGTATATAAGCTCTGCATAATAGTATAGCTCTGCGCAGAGCGCGAGCTCAATGAACCTAAGAGCTAGTTGTTTTCGAAGGTCGAAGGGGTTGGTATGTGGGGTTGGTAAATGAGAAGGTGGTTGCGGGCTATATAACAGTTGGAAAGTTTAGAAGGATTGACAACTTCAGTAGAAGGGTGAACACTGAAACCAAAAATAGACCGATCCCAATTGTGAGACAAGTCATCTTCGGCAATGAGGGGTTAGCAGTTTTGTCTACTTGGTGTACCTACAATTTGTTTCCTGTGCTTTATATGGTACGAACAATTTGGTACCACGTCTATCACGAGGACATGGACTCGTAAGTAAGAATCGGCTGCTAGAATCTTTGGTGATGAGGGGTTGCCAACTTTTGCTAGTTGGTATACCCTTTATTTTTTGCCAGTGTATTTCATGGTAAGAACGATACGGTACCATGTCTATCACGGGTAGATGGACTTGTTTACCCTGACATATACTTCGTCCGGAATCCGGTTGAAACCGGATTTTTTTTATAAGTTAAAGTTTTATTTGAAGTTGATTAGACGTTCTTTATAGGGATAAGGAGATGCGCTGAATTCGTTTCTGAACTATCTTTTTTTGGCTGGACAAGTAGTTCGCTCGGAATTCGGCCGAAAACTGAAATTCGGCAGAAGTAAAGCAGGTAGTTTCGATCAGTATCGTCAAAATAAATATGGCTTATACAGGTATATCTGAAATTAATTTTCTCAGATGATTAGCCTGGCGAAGACTGGATCTGGCGTAGACAAGACGTAGTCAGGACGTAGTTGTCTGAGTCAAATATTAAATTTTTGGGATCCCATCGAAATCTTTGATCTTGTTTATGATGTCGATGATGATCGGAGCATTCCCCGGGACTCGCGAGAATACGGGGAGTGAGTCCCCGGGACAAACAAAAACGCGGGGACTCAAGTGGAGTCCTCGGGGAACGGCGAGAATACGCCATACATGTTTTCGACAATTTGTTTCACCTTTTCTGCTGTCACCTATAATATACCTGAACTGTCGAAAATAGTACGAAAATACTGTATTTCTGTTACTGGGACTACGTCGTTGCCACTTGCCAAATGCAACCATGAACTGCTTCACAGTAGTTCTTAGCATTAGCCGCATTTTATTCAGACGATCTGTTCCTGCTTAGAAGCAGCTTAGAAGCAGGAAGCAAGACTTTCAGACCGTCGGACGACTGTTCTGCTGAAACGGAGGAAAAGGGAACCCAGGTATCGCATAACTGACTAATGCGATACCTCGACCCCCCCCCCCAGCCTCATTCACAGCTCCCGAATCCGGTCCGGTTATGTCAATGATGTATCTAGGACTTGTGCTTGCTCTTCCCACCAAGTTTCATCCCGATCCCTCCACTTTAAGCGTTTCCCAAGATTTCCGGATCCTCCCTCCAACCCCCCCCCCCAAATCACCGGATCCGGTCCGGATTTTAACTGAGTAATCTGAGACACGAGGTCTTTCCACGGATCACGTTTAGTGAATATCAGCTGATCACCCGTTCAAAAGTGATAAATACCTCAAGATTCCGGATTCCCCCTCCCTCCATTCCCCCACGATGGTCAAATTATGTAAACGACTATTCTCAAGTCAGTTTGTTCGAGTTCTTGATATGCCAGCCCAATTTCATAATCCTAATACATCAGGAAGTACCGCACTCGCGGGATCACCAGAATTCTGGACCCCCCCCCCACAGTACCCGAATGCGGTTTGTTCTTCCCACCAAGTTTCATCCCGATCCCTCGACCCATAGCGTTTCCCAAGATTTCCGGTTTCCCCCTCCAGCTCCCCCCAAAGTCACCGGATCCGGTCCAGATTTTAAATGGGCCGTCTGAGGCACGAGGTCTTTCCAAATATTACCCATTCAGAAGTTATAAATACCTCAAGATACCGGATTCCCCCTCCCACCACTCCCCCCACGATGCTCGGATCGAGAAAGTGACTATTTCCGACTTAATAATTTGGGGGTCCCTGATATACCTTCCAAGTCTTATCGTCCTAGCTTATGTGGAAGTGCCCGAACTAGCGAAACCCGGACCGACCGACCGACGGACGGACAGAAATTGCGATCGCTATATTATTTTTATTGCCATAATTATTTTTATTGCCATAAAAATAGCGATTATTATCGCTATTTTTATGGCAAGTGCCATAAAAACAAGAAATCATAGCCACGAAACAACAGATTCCTTTTAGTCAAATCAGTCTTATCAGATGACTAATCTCAATTAATTTTGTTATCTAAATATTTTTTAACCATCCTTAATATGTGTGTTGCAGTGTCAAATATGATTCTCAGTCAGCTTCGGCTGTTTAGTTATCCTTTTTTTTCCTTCAAAAAAACAACACCATCAACTATCAAAATTCGACTCTCCACCGAATCTTAATTACTTTTTCATGATTGTCATGCACGTCGAACCCTTTTCCCGTCCGGGGTGGTTTGCGAGATGACGAGGAGTGAGTCCCTGGGACAAAGAAAACGCGGTATGGGAGTCCCCGCGGAATACTCTTGATGACTAACTCTCCTTGCCGATGCAAAACCGCCGGGTACCTAGCGGAGGAGCCGGAAGCGGCTCCGCGGTTATGCCCAACGATCGCCGTGATTGGTTGATACAGGATTTGACTGTAGAGTTTGAGTCGTTAGTGAGACGTTTTCTCGTTCTTCCTGAGGATCAGTGGCTTGTTTTGGACTTAGTCATATAGAAGTGGCGTTTTTGATTGCCGGTGAAATTTCCCCGGTAGACGAAGAAAGTTGGCCGATTCGTGCTTATTTACTGTTTTCGATAGCCGATAGGCGATGTACAGGAATTTAGGCGATAGACGTTAGCCGTTGAGCACAAAATCAGAACAACGGCTATCGGCCATCGGCTATCGGCTTCCGGCGAACGTCAAAAACGCCAAAAAGTCAAACGGCTACGCTATCGCCGAACTCATCGGCAATCAAAAACGCCACTAGAGTATGGCGAGAATACGCTTCTTTTTTTTTTTAGCTATCCCGCAGAGCAATGCGCATGTTGTGGCGGCATTCGACACGCGTAAAATGAAGGATTCTCAGGGACTGAATATGCACTGAAGGGAACGAATGAAGGATTCTCAAGGAACGGCGAGAATACATCTAGTAAGAAATTTCTCAGCAGTTTAGTAAACTGAATTTCGGTCGGGATCGTAAACCTGGCAACGATTTCAAACGTCTTCTGGCCGACTGGCCGGGCAATTCTTAACAGAGGCAACTCAGGCAACACAGCACAGCTATATAGGCTGTGAGAGGAAAGAACGTGACAATGTAAGATCAAGGATTTTAGCGATTCTTCGTTACTTATTTGCTTCTTTTTCGTGAGCGTTTTCTAAATGCCACTTAAATCTGGAACAGCAAATACAGCTGTCCTTCTAACTAAGGCACTAAGCCCCAGGCTGCAAAGCTTATATAGCCTAATTTTGTTTTATTTTCTCTTGATAAAGAAGCTCTATCGCTGCCATTTCCACTGTCCCATACTGGTCGCATATCAGTAACCCCCTTTGACCAGCCTTTGACCCAACCTGGACCCAACAACCAGGCCTGGTTGTTGTCTTGAATCCTGGTAACCTCCCCCTGTCAGCGGGGCACTCTGTTTTATATATTTGGATTTGGGTCGGGGGGAGGGTTACTGGGGGGGGGGTACTGGATTTTTTTCCAGGGAGGGGGGCACCTGTGCCTTATGATATACCCACAGCATATCATCATACCTATAGTCAATCTTTGTTGCACTTGTTTTTTTCCATTTTAATTATGTGTTTTACTTGACACTTCAGTGACTGATATGTTGTTCTAAGTTTTTCTTTAACTAATTCTTTTCATTTGGTATTCTAGTGCAATGCAATATTGTTGTTATTTTTTTACACTGTTTTACCAGCATTCTTTGTTTTTTCAGATGTCATTTTATGGACCTAGCCTACCACCTCACTTGAGAAAACAGAAGGAAGACTCAGATGGAAACCTTTCTGACAAGGAAACAAGCATTTATGGTCCCACAATTCCTGAAGAACCAGCAGACAGAAATAAAGCCAAGATAGATGGATCATCTGAGATTGGTGTAGATATATATGGCCCACCATTGCCTCCACACCTTTTGAAGAAGAGTGCAGTGGAAGTTGTTATACCTGAAAGAGTCTCTACACCAGAAAGTGGTGGAGATTCAGAAAGTGATGTTTACGGACCCTTGCCCCCTTCGCAAGCCATTCAATATAATGAAGCAGAAGAGTTCGAGCGGAGAGCTCGGAAAATGAAGGAAAAGCTGATCAGCGTAAGTTCTCAGTTTTGTCAGGTTTGGCTCAAATCCTGAGCGCCGTCGTTCCTCATCGTTAGGATTAAAGTTTCAGTCCTGACTTGGTTGATTTAATAGAGAAAATTACATTTCTTTGATGTTGCTTAACGTTTACATCCCTTTTTCAAGTTTTATATCATTTTCTATTAGCCTAATGACTTAACAGACAACGTAATGTTTCTTTGATGTTGCCTAACTTTAACATCTTTTTTCAAGTTTGTATTATGAAAAATCTTCGGATTGATTGACTTGGTTGACCAATGATTTCCGGTGTTCGGTTATTGTCCTATATCCCGTTTTCCGTCTCACCGGTGACGTCGCTAGAACCTAGCCTACCTGGTTAATCCGCAATGGTGAGCACTAACCAGACACTGGTTAGTCCGAAAATGGGTTATAAGACCGGGGAGGAGCCACTGGTGAGTGCAAAAAAAAATTGGAGACCACCAGTCAGTTTCGTCTCGGGACAAAAAACACAGCTATTAATTTGTTGTTTCTGTTAAAATTGAATGCGGAAGAAACGACGATTAGAATGTCAAGGTATCCTCCTGTTGAAAGAACGATAAACAGGAGCATGGCGGTCTAGACCAGTCATAGACAAATCCTCAATTTTTGGGCATGGTGCTCCAACGTCCATGAGTATGAGCACCGGTGCTCATGCGTTGGGGCACCATACCCTAGAACAAGTGCACAGTATCCCCATAAAAATCTGTTTTAAAAGAAATTTTCTATTGCAGATTTTCAGTTCAAGTGATTTTTATGGGGCTACATTGCCCTTGCTGCAGGAAGTGGTGGAGCACCATGCCCAAAATATGAGGATTTGTGTATGACTGGCCTAGACTGTAGTTTCCGAAGCGTGAACTTCACCTTAGACCTTAGTTCCTGCTACACCCCCGGAGGTGCTTAGGGCATCCAAAAGAGTTGTCTTTCGTCTCACAAAAAAGCCAGGCTTCACCTTCCAGGTTTTCCTTCCGGAATCCAGATGTACGTTTTTGTCGAGATGGATCCGAAAGGTGTCAAAAATGTCTCGAAATCCGGCGTTTTGGACGTCCCAGATTCCGGAATCTGGAAGGATCTCATAGAGGCAACACATTTGAGCAGTTGTGATTGGGAGTCAGAAGATATTTGAATGGAAATTTAGGAAATGTTTAAGAACGGAAAAATTACATATCATTATCATTATGAATCCGTAACGGTTTGCTTGACTGTTGGCAGCCTCAGATATATTGGAAGTCCGGAAGTCAATTCACTGCAATTCAGTTTATTTCTTCAACATATCCAACATTCAACATATTCTTATACCAATAGCCCGTCTCAATATATGACAACAGGTCATCCGTGCAAGACGGACAAACAACAAATTACCAAAATCTGTTTATCAATAAATATTTTTTTTTCATACACTTACTTCAACTCACTCCAAATCAACTTTATTCACTCGAACACACACAACCAACAACCTACCCAATCCCCTCCCCAATCTTCATTAAACAACCAACTCAATTACCCAACAAATAGTTTTTAAATCTATTCTTAAACAATAAATAATTCTCAAGTTGAAGCCTGACATTAAGCCGCTGCCCATACATCTTCCAATTCGGGCTGGAGGGACGCGTTGAAGTTGCAGAGATCCGGATTTGGTCGGTGCAGCGAAGAGTGTTTTTTGGTCACCTTCTTTGTCTGGATCCCTCCGGTTGGCACTGGAGGATAGTGTTCGCGAGTCTGGTGTTTCCCATCCTCATGGCATGGCCCAGGTCACCGAAGCGCGAAACGGGCATAAAACACACTCTTTTCTAGAAAGGAGATGCAAAGCCAGCACGTGAAACGTGGATGTTGGAGTTGCCAGAAGCGAAAGCAAAAGAATTTGGTCTTGGGCCGCGGAGTTTTTCTGCCAAAGCTCCTTCGGATGCAGTAATAGACAAAGATGGATGGACTGACACACCAGGATCCACGAAGGTTAGTACTTTCTTTCTGTAAGTAACCATCGCCTAGGAATTTCCCGCCTTTCCCCGCACATCGGTCCAGGTTCCGGTTTCATGGTCTGAAGACAGGTACCAGTTTTCCATAGCGTTTTGAACTTTTAAAGTTAAATAAATCTCACTTTTCCGCGCGGGACTAACGACAGTGCAACAGAAAACCAAGTGACCACAAAAACACAGCAAAGAGAAGAAGGATGGATTGGCGAAATTTCTGCTAGGGCCTACCACCATAGCATTAAATTCTGGTGTCACTTTGGAATAATCGATTGAAAGCAAGCCGCCGCTCTGGCCCTCACACATTGAAGTGAGTACACACTTAACAGCCTCACACTACGCTAATAATAATATCTGTATTTAAAAACCCGGAGGCCATATACAGTATAAGTAAGCAATCAGAATAGAGTAACTGGAATAGTAAACAATACTTCGTAACACAAGTGCTTTATGCACAAAATTACCAAAGAAAACAATCACTCTTGGTGACGTGGTTCTTAGGATACCAAGAAGCTGCCCACCTTTCCATAAAACAATGAACCCCTTAGTTGCGAAACTTTCTGCACCTAATGAGAATGTGGTTCAGACTATTCCGATCAACGGGAATTATATGGGCATATGTGGCATATTTGAGTCAGGTATTTTTTAGTTATTTTTTTTTAGTAATTCCTACTTGGGTATACATTTTTAGATGAGTACTGTAAAAAGATGTATATTTTTTCCTAGTACAGCGCGTCTTAGCACACTGAAGTGCGAATTGTGAATGCTTGAGGCCACGAGTCATAGGCTTTTTGTGTGGAGTATAACTGTAGGCTAGTTGTCGAAGTAGAACTTGTTCTTCCGTACTTGCTCAAAGCTCGAAATTTTATACGGCATATTTATACTTCGTTCTAATGACACTCACTTGCCTCAGTTGCCTCAATCATGGTAGACTCGCTGTCGAGACCCATTGGTATCGTGCGGCGCGTATCTTTACAACTATTGTTAGCAGAGTGGATGGGCACCGGTTTTGTTAGCTGTCCCCCCTTTTTTGTGGGAGCAACCTAATCTGTAATGTGGTCTTTTTAAAATGGTTTGAATGATTGGAATAATTTGAGTTTGTTTAGAAAGAGTAGATGCCGTCAGAGGCCTCATTTCGCGGAAACTCGGGGATGGGGGGCAAAAACGTCGTCCCGGGACCCTTCACATTCTTGAACGTAAATCTTACATAGGTGAGACCGAAAATTCTTATGTAATTAACAACATGAACAAAAAGTTAACAGTATTCACAGAGACTGATGTAAAAGTAAATTTTGTATAAAGAGTATGTGCAAATTTGGTTTCGCGCCTCGTCAACAAGGTTTTTCAGTGGTTCTTCTTTTGGTTCCTCTGCGCCCCCTTGGAAAGCCAGGCAGGGCAGCTGTCCCGCTCTGCCCCACCTAAATGACGCCCTTGGACGACGTCAGCTGAGGGGAGGGAGGAGGAGGAGTCGTAGCCCAAAAGTAGGAAGTAAGCTACGAGAAAAATAAGAAAAGAGGCTACACTGGAAACAAAAATTGTCATTTCATTTGTAGAATATCAAGAAATATGCTCGGTGTTTTCTTACAGTCTGGCCCAAGCCAAGTTGACCAGAGACTAATAGAGGCGCAGATCGCCTATGAGCGAGACCAGCAGATGCAAAAAATCGTTGAGGAACAAGATAGCGACCGGCGAAAAGAATCGCTTCTACAAAAACACAAAAAGGACCTGAAACGGAAAACGGTAAGTATTTAAAGGTTCATTGAATGCATGGTGTAGGCCTATGCTTCCAGTTTCCCATCATGGACATACAGTAGCTTAAATTCAGATTTAAAACAATATCAGCTCCCTTGCATTAACTCTTGCAATCTCCTTTGATTGTCTGTCTCCTTTGTGAAAGAAATCTTGACCGAATTTGCCAACAAATTCTGGTTGATTTTTCCCTATCTCCGACTGAACGAATCGCAAACTACACGTTAAAAAGTGCTTAATTTGAAAATAGTCTCCATGAGACGATTAGATTAGCCAGAGAGTCAGAGCAGTAACTGTGAGAGGGAAATAGAAATAATAGAATAGTAACAGGTTTGAGTTCTGCTTTAAAGTTTAACCGAATAGGACTGGGATACGACAGTCGAGTTACCCATCACTTATTCACTTAAATAGGCTTGAAGACCTGATGAAAATGCGTTACTTCGTTGCTGCGCTATTCATAAAATCAGTTCTCGTCGAATGAACTTTTTCTTTCCGATTTGTCGTACGTCTATGTGCGTATACCTCTGTGCTTGAAATGTTTATCAAATACAACGGTAAACGATTGCCAAAAAATCCGTAGTTTTTTAGTCACACGCAATAGTGAGCTTTCTTCAGAAGTCGCGTTAAAACCTGGAATTGAACAATTCCTGAGCTTGGCTTTATTATCCATTGAAATGCACACGTTTGTTGAAATTCAAATTCTCCGCGTCGGGGTGAACTTTGTCTTGTTAGGCCAGCAGTGCATATTCTGACCGTCACTACTATAGCCAATGTGAAAATATACAAATTCCTTATCAGACGCAAAAGAATTCAGTGTCCGAGATGTAAGAATAAGCTGGCTTTTCAGTTAAACTTTAAAGCTTACGTACTATGTCCCAGTTTAGTTGGTTGAATGTTGCTGAAACAGTACCGCGAGGTGAGCCAATGAAAGCCGTCCCATGTAGCCTAAAGGCATCCCTGGTGAATGTGAAAAAGAACCACAAAAATAATAGAAACAACAATTATTTTATTCATTTTTATAAGATAAGTTACACGCTAGCGTCGGAACGTCATACGATTTGATTAAAAATGAACGTAAATGATAAAAAGAAATAAATTTAAGAGGTATACAGTTTTCAGTTAAAATATGTACAATTTATTACTACTTAGGGTATGTCAAACAGTTTTATTTACTTATTTATAACCCATCAACTGGCCGAGGCCAAGAATTACGGAGTATGGAAAAAGTTCAAAAAATAAATGAACAGGTAAACATAATAAACTTTGATACAAAAGAACAACAAATTCCAGATAAATTTGAGTCAAATTAGTTTCAAGGGACTCCGCATTGGTAGTCGTAGATCTCGTAAATTCGATCACTTTCGGACAGAGTAGGCCGTAAGCAGGGTGTTTGGCACTCCTACAGTTGGCGCACTTCACAGAGGTTTAGGTGCACGGCTGGATTCGTGGCGACAGTTGGAACAGTTGAAGAACAACTGAAACTGTTGAACAATCGAAGTAGGGCACGGATGACGAAAGGTACCAGTCAGCCCAATGAGTGTTCTGGTGAAAACGTACAAATCTGTAGTCCGTACAAAAGTGAACCTACAATCAGTCTGATCATCGGTTCAGTTTTCTAGCTTTGAACCAGAAGAGGACCCTAATCAAAAATGGCCGAAATGTTGTTCTAATAAATCAGCTGATGTGGCCGTTTAGAGCAGTTAACTGTGACTCGCAGTCAGCTTTGGCTGAAGGAATATTTGTAGAGTGAGAATCCTACACACTCTCAAAAGTTCCGTATCAGATAACGCGTGGATGCGAAGTTTCAACACATAACATTTAGGATGTTAGCTGTTATGTTTTCAAACGTTAGCTACGCTTTAAAACGTTATACGTACAAGGAGAGCCGAAACATCGTCGATAAAATTTCTGCTGACTTTTTTTTTTGTCATCATGATATCGGAAAAGACAACAGATGCTTTTTCGGCTCTTCCTGGCAATGCTTGTTTTAAATAACGTTTTAATGCGCAACGTTTGAAAAACACAACAACTAGCACCCTAAGTGTTATCTGCTGAAACCGCGCATTCTTGCGTCATGTGTTATGAAACTTCTGACAGTACAGTTACATCATGTTATTCTTTGGTAACCATCACCGTCCCCAGCCCACGTACTCACGACCTCTTTTACCAGTCGTTGCTGTGCCGATCAACAAAGGTGTCTGTAAGAGCTTCACCTTATGGCACTTGATCGATAAAAAGGTCCTGTTACCGCGTTCTTCGGTTTCTTCCTGAATACGTAATCTTTTAAACAGAGGCAGCAGAAATGAGAATAAAAGTTGTAAGATCGGGAGTATTTACTTTGCTCGGTTACATGTCAAAACAGGGAAAACAAAAGTTTTTACTTTCGCGGTTTCGACGGCCGTTGCGGTTTTTGTCTGTCGGTGTTTTTGCGTGACTCAGTTTTTGCTTTCGCGGTTTTCACTGTCACTGTTCTCGTTTTCGTCACTGTGACCGTCGCGGTTTTTACCTGGCGCTGTTTTTGTACGGCGTGTTTTTTGCTTCGCGGTTTTAACCGTCGCTGTTTTTGTTTTTGCGGTTTTGAATGGGTACCCTTTGTTCAGTACGGTAATCCCGAATTTGTTCGTGATATCTGGAGGGTTTTAGGCATCAAGTGAGGTTATCATGTTACTATACATTGAGAATCTGCCTTCTAAGCCCCTCAGCTAACCTTTAGGATTATCCCTTGTGCTCTTTAGGTACCATGGAAGAGGAGATGAATCTGTAGTTCTAATTAAATTCTCGAGCCGTCATCAAGAAATTCGGAGAAAAAAGTGCACCGCTTTTCCATTCACTCGGATGATCGATAAAAAAAAAAAATCTGTTGAGGGTAAGAATTGGAACTGGTCCTAAATATTGAATGAATAGCACTGGAGCTGTAAATCCAAATTATGTTACGTGTTATACGTTAAATAAGCTACAAGCAGTGGCGAAACTAGCCCATTTTCTGGGGAGGGGGGGGGGGGGGGGGGCAAGCCCAGATTTTACCGACAAGATTTATCAATTTACCAACAAAAAGTGCCTTTGCGGCGTAGCACGTTCCCCGCGAACGCATCTTGTAACATACCAATTGAGATGGTTTTTTTGTGAAAATTAATGAAATTGCCATTTGTTTCCGGGCTTGCTTGTGTTCTTTCAGAGCGAAGCTAAGTTTATACTGCAATAGAGTGGGACTTGACGGCCATGACTAAGAAAAATAGAAACCAATCCTTTTTTTTATGCAGCTCTAATCAAATCACCGCCTGCTTAGGTTACTGTAGCTATGATTTGGCCGTGTGTCTACGCTTCCACTTACCGTTGGTCTCGCCAACGGTCTTAAATGCTAATTTTCTCAAAAATAACCGATCTTAAAAGAAAATGACCGATCTGTTAGCGCCACCTACACGCTCCTCTGTCTCTAATTTTCATTTTACACAATCTTTAGCACACACACAATATTTCTCCATCCTTATTTCCCCTTAATTTTTTAAATCATCATTTTCCTTCGCATCTTTAATCCCTTCAACTTTTCTTGATTTGTTACAGAGACATAGTCTTTAACCCATTTGTTCCCCTTTCTTTAGTTTCCCCCTTCATTCTTAGAATACACCTTTAGTATTCATTTATGTATTTATTAATTAATATAATCATTATTTATAATATTTGGAATTATCACCATCCACGGGAGAACAGCATTGATTTCACTCCGCCTCGAGCCCTGTACCGAGGTTATATAAGCTCCGGCATTTCATTCAGTGATCATCAGTCGTTTTCAGTTGGATTTACTATTCGTGAGCACCGAGTCCTTTGGAATACGTGTAACTAAGTATCACCAGTTTACGACTAATTCTCGAAAATTTTTCGTCGGGCTTGGATTGGAGTGCGACCAAGGTCAGCAGGCCATTAGAGCTCTTAGCTAAGTGAACGTTTCGCAAATCTTCCACGCAAATATCAACGCCTGGGGCAAAACCTAATTACGCTAAGAGCCACTTTCTACCGGAGAAGATGGGAACGAGATCAAAAGGAATTAGTTTGCTTTCGAGAAACTGTTAAAGGACACCTCGAACTACATAGTGTTTATGCCTGGAAGGGTAATTGAGGAAGCACATCCAAGCATCCAACAAGAGCCGCTGCCCAGTCATCCCGGCTCGATCGACGCATAAGGAATGGATGGGGACCCGATCCTGACAGGGATTAGTGCTACACTGGCTACACAGGCTTTGCGGTCTCGGACTCCCTAACAACAGTTACAGTTAAATATTTGTTACTTATGGTATTGGAAACTAATGCAAAAATAATCCGACGATTTAAGTCTCCAGTTTTAGAACATGTTGAGTCACTAACTTCCCAAGCAAATCAGAAGCTACAGAGAAACTGCTGTGTTCTTGTCAGCTGCCTGTCGTGCAACATAAGTATTGCCAAGAATCGAAGCCTTGACCCTTCATTGTTCAAAATTCCGTTACTAGATAACCCAAACCACACGAAATGACCAGAATCACCATCGACGGTTTGCTGGAGAGGCTTTTTTTTTTGTAAACCAGCGGCGGCGATGTGAGGCCAAGTGTAAATCAGCGGAAGGAAATATATAACTCTATCCTGAGTGCTTTGCAGGAAGGTGGAAGGGTGTCACTGATATTGGGCACGAAATAATAGAAACACGTTGGAAAATATTAATTCCTGCCATTCCTGCCCAGTAAGAGCCATGTTGACGTATTGTGACCCACTTTCTGAGGGGTTTCACCCTTTCCACTTAAACTTCAACTGCAAAAGCTTTAATTTTTTTTTTTTCACTTTGATTTTCAATGCTGAATCGTAGTGTATGTTTGTTATTTAGAATTTTGTTATTTAGAATTTGTAAGAAACAGAATTTAGTTATGCTATGAAAGTTTCTAAATATACCGATCTCTCTCTCTCGCTTCACGCCGGAAAGCAGTTGCTTTAGAAATTCGTCTCGCATATCCTCCCGTGGCCCAAAGTCAGTTCTTTGCATAGATAACGCAGTTTTTTGGTTCCTTTAATGTATTTCTGATAATGCTTGGATCCGTTATAGCGATATCGACTGACCATAACTTTTCTTTATAGGAAGAAGAGTCTGGTGGCCGAAAAGAACGAAAGACCTTCGATCGGGATAGGGACCTTTCCATTTCCACTCTGGACGCCGCCCAGAAAAAGGCTATTATCAAAAAAGCTCAGCAACTGGATTCGAAATTCTCAACTGGATCGCAGAAATTTTTGTAATTTTAAATGTTTTAGTGACACGTTTAAAAAAAAAAATCGTTCAGTACGAGTGGTTCTGCAGTGAAGTGTTCAAACTGGATGGGTATTGCGTGTGAATGAGGTGATGGGTGACGGTGCGACATTCGGCCGTGGGAAGACATCAAGACAACTTTAAAGCACAACTCTTACTAGAAATAACATTTTCCCTGTGAAATGGATCAGAAAAAAAACATTTTCGGAAATACCATTACTTTCCATCTGAAAATAGCGATTTTCTTGTTAGCGCCTGTCGACTATGTCCAGCCTTCCTGCTCTCCGACGCGGCGGCTGGGCGCAAAACATTTGAAAACTGATCGCGCCGTGGTTCGAAAGTGTAAAAACTAAGCAAATAAAAGAAGTAATAAACAAAAGCTTCTCAGATCCTTATGTGTGAAAGAGTTGTCAGCAGACGTTTATGATCCCGGCAAACGTTTCGTTGTGTGACGGGCAAACTCGGCAAGGCAAAAAAAGCGCTAAAATTTCGTAGGCACAAAACGAAACAATGGAGAAAGGTGGGGATTTTAGAGGCTTATAATTCTGTATGGGAGCTAGATATATTATAAAATGCAGAATAAGCAAGAGGGGTCCTTTAAGTAGAACTACCGAGTTCTTGGTGCTTATTGCATATTGCAGAAGAAGACTGCAGCGACTTTCGCGGAAAAACGCCCGAAACTACTGCGCGAAAAACGACGAAGAGCAGGAGTCCTGTTCGAGCTGCGGGATCTCCGGGAAAAGAATTCTTATCCATTTTCGTCACCTATAATCCATAAACGCTTAGCTTTCATATTCCCTTAATAGCACACGGGACCCATTAATGACATTCCAGGTCGACACTAAGTCAATCCCACACCACGGTCGGAAAATGACAGCGTAAACTAAGTGACAAGAACACGAAAATTATTTGCTAGACGACGCGGAAAAAAACGGATGTATTTGACGTGTGACAGGGGGCGCGGACGGCACCAAACGAAGAGACGCAGCGCGTCGAGTTCAAGCGTGGACTGTTTCTTCAGTCTCTCCGTTGCATCCCACGAGGCATTGCTGAAATATAAATCTGCCCCCCCCCCCCCTACCCCATTCGGAGGATCTATGCGATACAAAAAAGGGCCCATTATTGTTCAATTACCGCTCTCGGTTGTGTGGATTGTGCAATGGATTGCAGGTCCGTTTCTTCACCAACATCGTCCCTCACGTTCGGCAGCCTGATGAGGACGTTTGCCAAGAAGGGCCGAAATATTGCTGCCAAAGCATCGTAGCTGACGTATCCGTTTTATCCATTGATTGAACATATGTTTCCCAGTTAGCTTGGGCTCAAGGAGTATTTATCTAAAAGGCGATTCTGGCGATCTCTTGGATTCACTTTCCGAAAAGCAAAGCGAGAATCCGCCGAGCGCAAGAACAAGCAAAAAGTCGTTGCACCTTTACAACTTCTCGCTGACTTGCCGAAATCACCTTCCACTCGCGAAGTGGATTCGCTTTCCAAGTGCTCGCGGAAACTAGCGGATCGCGAGAACAGGTCTGAAAAGCGACGCGACTTTTAGCCGAGATAGCAAGAATAGCTGGCGCACAAACTCGCGGAGCTTTCCAGACCGCCAGAATTGCCCTTAAAAGACTATACAGAATGTTTGACGAAAAAAATGGTCGTTGGTCATGGAACCGTATCCAGGCAAGCTTGAGCTCGGTCTTTGTTTTCCGCTGTTGAAACCAACGCCATATTTTATTTTCATCTGAAATTATGTATTTCCCGAGATACAGCGAGAATACCGGGTTCGGCCCCAAAACCAGGCCCTCGTTCGGCATGCAGTCCTCCCCTGCCGAACGTGGGCTCCACACGCTCGGATAGCATAACAGTAATGGGAATAGGTCACATGATATTTTAAGTTCTCGGTTTGCATTCCATCCTGTAGCGGGAAGAACAAAAAAACAGCTTGCTTTAATAATTCAATCGACTTTTAATTTTCAACTCTATTTTTAAACAATAAAATTTGTCCAGTCATTCCAAAAAGTTGGCTATAAAAAGAAGTGTCAAAACCCTGAGTCGCAAGCAATGATCCAAATTCATAACTTATTTTTCACGATCTCCACCATACGCCAAGGAATATTATGCCGCTTTCGAGGCAGTAGACCAAGGAGACACGAGCTATACTTAGCTGACATACACTCTCGCATTTATTTTCTACAAAAATAAGCCACATCGACCGACATCGCCGCAACATCTTTGATATAATCATCTCATATAGTTTCCGCGCGAGAATCCGAAATACTGACACAATGTTCAGACAGATAACACTTAATCCACACAAACGTCGCAAAATCAGCAACAGTAAGCGCTGTAGGCACAAAGTTCATCAAAGTTTGGTCGGAAACTGCAGAAAGACATGACACACTGAAGATTCAAAACATGAGTATGATATTCTCAACTTCAAAGATTCTGGGCCCCAGTAGGCAATAGACTTGTACGGAAATGATAAGGCCTGGATTCCACAGCGTCACGTCCGTACCCGAACGTTCATGTTTGTATCCGGAACATAGGATAGGTTGCCAGTCTTTGGTTAGAATACCTTGAGCCAGCCTTGAGCTCATATGAACATTCAGAAGGAGGCGCCGAAGAGGCAGACCGCGCACCAGATGGGGAGACGTCGCACACAGCAGCACCGACCACTAGGACGCTCCAACGTTGTTGCAGAACCGCGCGAGATGAAGGTAACTGACGAAGCATCAACGTAGTTCCCCCGTAGTTCTCAACGTAGAATTTCTCCAGAGCCTTCAGTAACAGTGGCGTTATTTCGCGGTAACCTAAGGGGGGGAGCGACGTTGTCGCGGGCAGAGGCGTTCCTAGCCAAAATGTTTGGGGGGGGGGACAAGGTATTTGCCGACTGGCTGGTCACTTTTACCGACTGTTTTTTGAGAAAAAACGACTGTGTTGACGAAAAATCGGCTGATTTTAAGGAAAAACCGACTGTTTTTAAGAAAGATCGATTGTTTTTAGGAAAAACGACTATTTCTAAGAAAAAAAATCGACTGTTTTTTTTTACGAAAATCTCGCCTCTTTTTTACCGACTGGCCGACAACATTGGGGGGGGCGTCCCCCCCACTAGTAGTGACGCCACTGGTCGCGGGCCCCCTTCGCATTGATTAACGTAAATCTTAAATTAGTGAGACTGAAAAAACTTAATTGAATACAGCATATGAACGAAAAGCAAACAATATACCCACGATAGACTACCGAAAAAAAAAAATATTTTGTATAAAGACATATTCGGTTTTGCGACTCGTCAACTAGGTATTACAGTGTTTTTTCATAGGTAGCTCTGGGACCAACTTGGGAATCCAGGAGGCGGCAGGTGCCCCCCTCAGCCATTAAATGACAAACCCTGTTCCGTTAAGTCATACGAATAATCGCATAGGACGGCGAGAACGCAGCTTAATCGTTCACGCACCCCAAATTTTCTCCTACACCTATCTAAAATCGCGCAGCAGCGAATTCTGGGTGCATCATGGTGTGACGTCAGTAAACATCTGGATGGAAGTAAACAAAGGGTGAATTAGTTCCACTAACACCCCGCTGAGGCGCGACGCCCTCCACATCATTTTCTAGTTACAATCGATCAGAGACACTGGATGCACTCATGACGTACTATCCTCTTGCTCGTCTCACAAGTTTCACCTCTGGAACAATCTCGGCCCTTTTCCTCTATTCCTGTGGGCAAATTGCATAACACTGTAGCTTTCGTGAACTTCTCTGACGTCAGCGTTGATGCCTTAACTGACGTATTCATCCTATTTCTTTGTCAGTTCTACGGCTTTATGCAAAAGTACCGAGGATCTCGTTGTTCCGTATGATGACTCCGTGTTCCGGAATTTCGTGGCAGAAGGGCTAAGGTGAAGAATTTTAGGCAATGAAATCTTCTAATTTGCATTTGCGGAATGGAAGCAGTCAGAATTAAACGGCAAAGGTCTCACACATTCATCTTCAAGTTCCGTGTCTTTATGAAAAGTTCATTAGGAAAATGTCAATCAGCTGAGAGCCATCGAGAACTCTCTCAGTTTCACCCAGTTTCAGGAGTAAGAAGCTCCTCGCTTGGACCTTCACTGGTCGAGTGTGACTTCCATACTCGATGCAGAAAGAGGGATAAAGGCGTAAATTGTATGTCAAGTCGCATCTTCAAAATGCAATTTGAAAAATGGGAGCAGATACGACTCCATCATAAGTCTTCCTCATTATCCTTCACTATGCACGCCTTTTAAGTTGAAGTCGGCTTGTTGGGGCAGCATCAGATAGATCGAGTTTGCCGCTAGGTCCAGATTTCCCTGTCGGGTTTAAGCGTCCATCATAATTTTCTCGTTGAGCTCTCCTTTCACAGAACTCGATACAGGACGAATGCGATTTATCACATCTAACTTCATCCATCTTTGCCACCCTTAGCCTTAAACGTCAATCAGGATAGGACTACAGACGGTCCGTTGTTTCAATTCCACATTTTCGTTCTAACCTGGCGCCCTTGACGCAAGAATGCGCACGGTATACAAACCCTTAAAAATTGTGATGTTCATCAACTGTAGAAGATGTGTACACCTACACTTGTTTAAGAGAACCGTCTGTATCTTCTCTTTAAAATTCTTTTTCGGTCGGTGGAGATACAATTGCTTATCTCTCATCCTTTCATCACTGCGGGCGGTGCACACCAGCACCATCAGTAGGCCCATTCCCTTGTGCCGTCCAAAGGTCTCGGTCGTAGGCCGCTAGCATCGACATTTGATCACGTAGCTCCTCCCACAGGGCGGAGCCAAAGAAACTCCTCCTTTAAGGCGGAGACTCGTCTCCAGCAGCCAATCACAGGCCTCCTTGGACCAACTCGTTGTGTAACCTTCCTCCTTCTTTTCAATCTTCTGAGTGGGGATCATCGTTACCATGATGTACATGACCGCAGTTTGTCCAAGTACACCACTATGTACCCAAGAGGTCACAACTGATACACTTGCTTATTGTTCCTTCCATTTTTTCCCTTTGTTCTTGGAATGGCGTTCACCGTGGCAACGTGTCGAGTGGGTGTTACTTTGTTACAATCAACTGAAGTGTTACTAGCGGCTGCTCGCGCGTTCTGTGCGACGGCGGAGTACATGTTGTAGCCGGGTATGATGTGGACGCGGACGTCAGATGTCGGCCGGATCGTCTCCTGGCGTACCTGAAAATATTTCTCAGCTTTATTTAAGTCACGTTTATGTGAGTAAAAAATATATTTTGTCTTCTTTTACTTCTTTCATCCCTAATCCATTATTCAGCTGGTAATCAAGCTAGTAATCATTTTAAGTCAAGAAGTATATTTCAATTTTTATAACGCCAAACCCGAAAAATACCCTTTTCTGTCGAACGACTCGTCGTACCAACGAAACTAACTATTCTCTAAGTGTTTAACAGTAAGTTTAATTGTTTAATCGCTTTAACGGTGCTTAATTGTGAGTACTATTACTTATGACATATCTAAGATCGAAACATTCTGGATATCTACAGACCGAGGCTACTAAATCGACAAGTTCAACAGCGATTGTTTTAACCTGGCCGTACACATCATGAAATAACCAATGTGAACTATTATTTGGTAGATGTAAAAAGGCATCAGCATTAACACAGATATGCCTGGCGATGCTGATTTGTGATTCTCCTGCCTTCAACCAGGAAATTCTACAAGCGGTTGGAGGCAAGTCATCTTTGTGCTTTCGCACACCCTTCATGTCACCTTCAACAAATATCTACGTTTTCTCTATTACTCTATTTGACAGGACTAAGAATAAATAATCAGACAGAACCTCCGTCTTTGGCCACATGCAGCGACTATGGATACCCCGACAAAACTGAGCGGAGCTAGAGCCACTTGCTCTAGCTTTGAGTTGATACCCGTCTACTTCCGTTTAAGCTTCGCCGTTGCTCATCGCAGAGCAATAAGCGCAGGAGGCACGCTAAGCCACTCTGGAGCGCTTCCAGAGAACCAATCGGATTTGACCTTGAAAGTTTCTTCTACGCGGCTTCACAGCGACATAGCTATTTGTAGAGGTAACGAAACGTGATGTGCCGCGTAGCTCCTAACCTCTGCTCGTTTGAATCAAAGATATGGAGACGGAGGTTCTATCTGATTATTTGATCTTGATAGACAGAGGAACCGATTAGAGGCCAAGATGTCAAACCTGGGGGGGGGGGGGGGTGACTGTGTAGTTGTACGAAAAAGTTGCATGTATTGATATGTAGTAGTTTGGAACACTTTGATTTAACATGCCTCCGACTGGGTTAATCTTAAGTAGCAGTATCCAATAGCATCCAATCTTGCTGTAGTAGCATCCAGTTTGCTAGCAGTGGCAACAGTTACTACTGCATGCTACTTTTTCGTACAGCTCCATATGACAAATTCTCCAAATTTTTTCATCGGGGGGGGGGGGGGGGGGGGCTCTGGAGCATTATCCTTCCGGATGTCACGATCTGGACGAGCCATGGGTCACGTCCAAAAGGATATAGATGAATCGTCACACGAATTATCTAGACAGAAATGATTTGTCTAGCAGGAGCGTTCTTAGTACAATTAGCTGAAAAAGTAGAGCCATGGCGAATGAGAACGATATGTTAGGGACAGGGCGATATTATAGAAAAATAAAGGTTTGCCAGCTAATAAATAATTAATACTGTTAAGAGTAAAACCAATAAATACATATAACACCAGTACACTGTGCAGTCCCATGATATCAGTCCTATCCTACCCAGTGCCAAAATTTTCTGGTATTGCCCCTGATGTTAAAAGAAAAAAGTTCCAACCGTGCGATAAAAAGTGATAACGCCCAGCCAGCCGTGCGATAAAAAGTGATAACGCACGGTTGGTCGGTTCATCAAGTTCATCGAGCATTTTCCCTCAAGTACTGAAAAATAGAGCCTGGTCTCCAAAAAATGAATAAAAGACATCACTTTCAGGAGGAAAAACAAAAAAAAACATTAAAAAATAATACAGTAAACAAAAATGTTGGAAAAGGTTGTAGAAAAGTCTTTAAAAACTGAAAAAAAAATGTTGCTATCCTAGCCAGCCAACCCGGGTTATACCTTGTTACAGTCATTTGGAAAATTTGGAATATTTGGCCCTTGGGCAGCAGTAAAGCTGCAGTCTAGGCCACCCTGCAGTAGTGACAGCCAACACAAAAAAGCGCCATGCAAAAGTACCAAGTGGATTGATATGACAAAGTCTAGTAATGTTCGCTTCATCATTCAACTGGCCCGGCCCTGTTTACCTGTGGAAAAATCAACGGTCTAGCCACCAATCGTGAGATTTGTTCAAGATGTTTCTGACGCTAGATGGTACCGGTTTGATGATAGATAAAGGTGAATGATCAGCACTTTTCGGTTTTTCTGGCAAAGATTGCATTACTAACTACTAGCAATATTAGCATTAGTTTATAAGAAAAGATTGATATAAAGCAGTTGTTTTTTTACCGAATTTCCGCCAGGAGGTATCATTGTTCTGCACAGTGTACTAGTGTTATAATCATTATCACCCTTGCTTTTTCTTCGGGCGATATTGTAAAAACGACTAATAACCTTAAAATTTCGTCACACAGAAAATCCAAGGTAATCTTAGCAATCTTATTTGTTCTAGCACACATTTATCAATTTTGTGGTTGTTGGCTTTAAGGTCTGAAATAGAGACACACACCCTTCGGGAGAAGTTGACCGACGTCTTGCAGCAACAGTATTCAAAGAGGGAGATAAAGGTCTCCCTGCAGTGTCGGTGACAGGAGGCGTAGATAAGGGGGTTCAGGACGGCTTTGCTCATCGCTAGCCACAGAAGATGATTATACCTGAAAAATAGGTAATATATACTGCTGTACCTATAGGCATTAGTAGAGATGTGGCTTGCTTTTTAAACCGAAGTGCCACACCGGATAGCACACTGTCAGAAGTTTCATAACAGACAACACAAGGATGCGCGGTTTCAACAGACAGTGCGTAACAGACAACACGTGGGATGTTATCTGGTGTGTTGGAAAACGTTATACATGATATGTTCCGCTTAACAAGCATTGCCAGGAAGAGCAAAAAAAACAGCCGAAAAGGATCTACTAGCTTTTTTGTTCGTCGTCATGATGTCAGAAAATTCAGCAGATGCTTTTTGGCGATTTTCCAGCTCTTCCTGATGGCAACGTTGGTTTTGCATAACATTTTCAAACACAGCAGACAACATCAAAAGTGTTGTTGTTACGCATTGTTTGTTGAAACCGCGCATCCTTCTGTTGTCTGTTATGAAACTTCTGACAGTGCAGTATTCAATAGAAGGGCAAATAAAAAGGAGGTAAATGCGAAGAAGGTGGTGTTTCGGTGTACCATGGCGGAATTTTAGGGATTTAATGCGTGTATTAGCCCGTTTTAGCATGGATAATGTTATCAGGCCGGGTCTAATGCATCGGAAATCAGAAAATCTTGTTAAAAACTGCAGTTTTGACTGCAAGCACTCAAACACTTGAGCTAGACGTAAACGAATGGCGGCGGCTCACTGGCCGCTCGCCGCTATACAGGCCTAAGCTTTTCATAAAAATTTATTTTTATTTCCAAACTTTTTGTCAGCACGTCTGCTAGACATGTTCGATAAGGGACGACTGACTGTGTGTGTGTGTGTGGGATGGGAGCGGTTGGTACCATTTTTTTTTCGCAAGGGAGGGTTTGATACCGGGGGGGGGGAGTCGCCGGGTTCGGGGGGTTGTCAGGGGGAATTAGCCGGAACCCATTCTTATACCACCCCAACACAGTAATGTCGCACTTTAACGCACAATTGCTAGCAATTTTTGGCAAAACGGATATGGCCTTTCAAATGCTTTTGATCTGCCCCCGTACGCTCGGAACGCTTAATGCTAACGTTCGCCCCCCTTCCCTCTCCTTTACGATCCCCTTAAAATTCAGACCTCGTCTCAGTTCTTCCTGAATATTTTCTTTCCCCACCCTAACAACAAAACAAGTCACGCACCGGCCCTAAAATGAACGAGAGAAAACTTTCACAAAGTCTTCTTTTCATCCAGTTTCCGACCAGATTTTCTCAGATCCTCGCTTGGAAAAATGGCCCAATCAGGGAGACCGAAGCCCGGGGGAGGCTTGTTGTGAAGTTTTCTTTATAAAGTATAGGCAATCGAGGCTGCTTTTCTTTCTCGGACAGGACACTATCGGGAATTGAGACGTGGGAGGGAGGACGAAGACTGGCTCAGTGCCAGATTTCGCTTGTTATAACGGATTAGGTTACTGCTATCCTAATTATTCCTAACTGTTAAGAGTTTCTAACTCAAAGAGCATTCTTAAAAGAAGTGAAAGAAGGTAGAAGTATGATGAATGTGAAACGACGGTTGCAAGTTCTTAGCTTCTTATTTCCTTTAGAAGTTCACGGACATCTCCGGCCCAGTAACAACTAGTTTTGCTGATCATGTTACCGCTATCATAATTACTACTCGAGGGGAATTCTTGAGAATAAGTGAAAACAGTAACGATAAGTGGATAACGACAGTCGCAAGTTCTTAACTTTTTCTTCTTCTTCCTTGAAATCATCATGGATCTCTACGTTCCACGAACTGGGTGAGACAATGAGCAAAAGGGCGGTTGTTTAGAATACTGGAATATTCTTTTTCTTTCATTTCATTCTCTTTCCAGGTGGGGGTAAAAAAAGGGTAAAGGTATCAGCTTCTAGCCTTGGCAGGCCAAACTGGCGGTGCTGATCTCCGATTCACGGCCCTCAGCCAGGAAGTGCAATGGGGGGTTGGGGGCCAGCCATCCTGTGCTTTCGCACACCCTTCCTGTTACCTTCCGCGGATTTCTCCAGGTACCCGTTTGAAGCTGGGTGGACTTTGGCTTGTCTTACAGGGTTACGCCACTAACCCCCTTCCCAAATCAAACTGTAGGCACAACCGAGACTCGAACAAGCGATTAAATATTTATGTTAAGATGGAACTCCTACACTGTCGCGTTAGCTAACAGATAACACGTGTTTGCGCATTTTTGTGTTAAACGTTATGAGAATGCATCTGATACGAACCTCTTAGATATTATCTTTTCACGAAACTTTGCACTTGAAAGAGCCATAACATTCTCAAAACGTGCGTTTGACACAATGATGGGAAAACATGTGTCAGGAAAACTTCTGACAGTGTATAAATGACTTTTACTGTGACAGATAAAAGAGAAACCAATTTTTGAATCCCTTAAAGGACCCCTATTGCTTATTCTGCTTTTTATAATATATCTAGCTCCCATACAGAATTATAAGCTTCTAAAATCCCCACCTTTCTCCATTGTTTCGTTTTGTGCCTACGAAACTTTAACGCTTTTTTGGCCTTGCCGAGTTTTGCCCGTCACACAACGAAACGTTTGCCGGGATCATCAAGATCTGCTGACAACTCTTTCACACATAAGGATCTGAGAAGCTTTTGTTCATTACTTCTTTTATTTGCTTAGTTTTCACACTTTTGAACCATGGCGCGATCAGTTTTCAAACGTTTTGCGCCCAGCCGCCGCGTCGGAGAGCAGGAAGGCTGGACATAGTCGACAGGCGCTAACAAGAAAATCGCTAATTTCAGATGGAAAGTAATGGTATTTTCAAAATATTTTTTCTTATCCATTTCATAGGGAAAATATTATTTCTAGTAAGAGTTGTGCTTTAAAGTTTAACCGAAAAGGACTGGGATAGGACAATCTAGTTACCCATCACTTATTCACTTAAATTAGCTTGAAGACGGGCTGAAAATGCGTTACTTGGTTGTTCCACTATTCTCGAATAATGGATTTTCAAATAGTGGAATTACGTGTGATTTGTGGTACCTCTTTGCGCTTGTATTTTTGTTGTATGCTTTACAAGAAAGATTTACGATTTTTTTTTGTCCAGGCACTAAACAATCTTCACCAATATCACCACTGCCCACTGAAAAACCGCGTTTGTGTTGAGATAAACATTTAGCGCGTCATAGTAGAATTTATGCTGTGGAGACGGCCACAGATATTCTGAGCGTCATAACTAGAGCAGATAGTGGAAAATAAAAAAATCCCTTTGCACAATCCAAATAATTCAGTGTATTCGACTAAGTGACACAAAAATAAGTTGGCTTTTCAGTTAAATTTTAAAGAAAAAGAAACTCACGAGTTATACGGCACTTCCTGCTGCGTGTTGAATCCCAGCGCCACCGCCAGGGGCGTATGCGTCGCCCCGTAAACCAACAAAGCCACCAAATTGGTCTGCAATATAGCAATATCACAATTTGGCTTAGGGAATCGATGGACGGGAGACAGGGCTTTTTCCAATCTCGCCCGCAGGATACTGGATATGCCCAGAATTAATCCCATAATGAGCGGAAGAAGAGCCAGGACTCCGGCGATCTGAAACAAGAGATAGTTATGTTGTTACATAGGAAATAATTAACCTGTAATGAACACAAATCCTTTAGAGCGTGTTCCGCCGTACTTATCGTAGTTATATACTACGCATGACGTCACGAGTTTTGGCTTCTTGGCGTCAAGGCTGGAACGCATTTTCTAATTTTCGGTAGAATATCACTCCACGGCCGGGGTAATCCGGCCAATCACGTTACAGAGATTCGTAGTTACCAAGCTTACTATTGTTCTCGAGCATGGTAAGCAAAAAGTTACTATTAGTTACTATTTCAAGAACGTTGGAACGGTCAGCGTAGTAACTTTTCGTGAGGTTGGGACGGAATTAGTAACTAACAGTTAGTATTGTTAGTAGGGTGGAACACGCTCTTAATCATCGTATATGTGCGACATGTCCAATTGCCACAGATCGTACTTACTTACCACAGGTTTTACTTCTTGATCACAGGTTTAATTTTTCTAGTTTAAGCCTGAACAGAACCCTTGCCTAAAATCTCAGCTGATGTAAACTAAAATCTCAGCTGATGTAACCGTTTAAAGCAGTCAAAAATGAAGTGAGCTCACTTACAGCGGTCGGCAGATGCCATTTCCATCTAGCTGGGACGATCGCTTCTGGATCAATATCGTGGCAGATGTCTGGCAGTTGCCGCAGAACGCTCATGGCTGTCGCTGACGCTCCTCCCAACAGCCAGGTCAAAATAATGGCGGCAGTGAGGCGCCCTGGCGTTACTATTCTCCTAATAAGAAAATTTGATTAGTTTCGCAATTACTTAAAGGACCCCTCTTGCTTCTTCTGCCTTTATATCTCTAGATCCCCTATCGAATTATAAGCTTCTGAAATCCCCACTTTTCGCCACTATTTCTTTTTGTTCCTATGACCTTCTAGCGCTTTTACGGCCGAGCCGAATTGTCAATGTTAACTTTGCCAAAAGCTTCAAGGTCCGCCAACAACTCACTCACACATAAGGACATGATAAGCTTCAATGAGTTGTTTTTCATTTTTGAAGAAATGGTAGGCCATCAGGTCTTTTTCATCACGGCGCGTTCAGTCTTCAAATTCTTTGCATCCAACCCCGTCTGAGAGCGGGATCTATCCAGCCTGGATAGAGTTGACTAACGGTAATAAGAAAATCGCCAGTTTTAAGTGGAAAGAGTTTTTACGTGACTATTTTTGACTATTTACTATTTACGTACAGTTACTATTTACGTTACCAATTTTACGTTACTATTCTCCTATGAAGAAAACTTTATTAGTCCCTCAATTACTTCAAGGATCCCTCTTGCTTATTCTGTCTTATATTATCCCTAGATCCCCTATCCAATTATAAGCTTGTGAAATCCCCGCCTTTCGCTATTGTTTCGTTTTGTTCCTTTGACCTCTTAACGCTTTGTCGGCCGAGCCGAGTTTTCAACGTAAACTTCGCCAAAAGCTTCAAGGTCCGCCGACAACTCCTTCACACGTATGGACATGAGAAGCTTCAATGCTTTGTTTTTACATTTTCGAAGACATGGTAGACCACCAGGCCTTTTTTCATCATGGCGCGTTCAATTTTCAAATATTTTGCGTCAAGCCGCACCGTTTGAAAGCGGCAAGGCTGGATAGAGTTGACAAAGGCTAATTAATCGCTAATTTTAGGTGGAAAGCAATGATATTTTGAAAAATTATATTTCTGAGCTATTTAATCGTGAAAAGATCATTTCTAGCAAGAGTGGTGCTTTGACTACAGAGGCCAGTAATAAGTTGTCACAAGGACCTTCTACCACCTATCCTTAAAGGATCCGCCTTACCCATACTGCTGCTTCACACTACGTGCCTAATCTTTCCGTCAAAGCTCTTCTCAAGTTTTCTAACTTCCTATAGGTCAGTTTAGACAAGCCGAAACAAAAACAGTAACATTTAGGCTTGTTTTCATTTGTTTTGAATTAAAACAAATGGAAAGAGGACAAAAACAGGGCAAAAGAGGAAAAGAAAAAAGAGTGATATGATAAATGGTATAGTCAGCTAACGGATAGATCAGTCTGGTAGATAAACTGTGCCTGGGGAACTAAGATTATTCGGTCCGGGACCTTTCCTTGGACTGATATACAACTTTTTGTCGGGTCTTCTTTCTTCGTGTTTCTCTGTATCTTCTATTGATGGATTCCCTGGAAGCGCGTATTGGCGACGGGGTGATATTCTTTCAAACAGTCTGAGTGACCTGTATGTTATACAAGTTAGATTTGCTTAAAGTTCAACTGAAAAGCCAACTTATATTTGTATCAAAGATAATTCATAGATGGCACTTTATACAAGAGACTTTTACCGTGACTAATTAGTCATTAGTCACGGTAAAAGTCCCTCGTATAAAGTGTGACTAATTAGTCATTAGTCACGGTAAAAGTCCCTTGTATAAAGTGCCTGTGTATTATAATTTCCGTGACTTGGGGATGTGAATTGATTAGATGAATTTGCAATCGGCCGGGATCACTGTTCCTATGGCCGGCTTGTACCGGACTATTGTAATGGTTAACTCTGTTCACAAGCCCCTCGGTAGCTCAAACGGTTAGTGTCTGCCCTCTACGCAGAAGGTCCTGGGTTCAAATCCCGGCTGAGGAGCATTTTTTTCTTTCAGTTCACTACTTCTAAAATGTATCAAACATATTAATTATTTTGACTCTTCTAAGGGATTTTTATTAAAATGAGTTTATCGTTTAAAACGAGAGCTCGCTTAAAAACGAGCTTGTGGTTTTTCCAACTTGAGCGGCTTTGAGCCTGAAGAGGATCCTTGCTAAGAAGGGCCGAAACAGCATATAGCTCTATTAAAATTCAGCTGACGTATCCATTTTGCACTGTCAAATATGATCCGCAGTCAGCTTGGGCTGAAGGAATATTTAGGGATATTTATTTTTCATCTCAGGATCTAGTATTGTGAGGTTCATAATGAGCGTGTTCCACCCCTCTACCAATAGTAACTATTAGTTACTATTTCCGTTCCAGCCTCACGAAAAGTTACTACGCTGACCGTTCCAACCTTCTCAAAATAGTAACTAATAGTAACTATTTGCTTACCACGCTCGGGAGCGTAGTTAGCGTAGTAACTACGCATCTCTGTAACGTGATTGGTCGGATCACCCTGCGGCCTGGTATGTTACCGAAAAAATTCAAAAAGCGTTCCAGCCTAGCGTAGTAACTATGGTAACTAGCGTAGTAACTACAGTAAGTAGGGTGGAACACGCTCAATGTTTGCTGCTTGCACGACAAGTCAAAATTCTTCCAGCCGCGGCGAATGTAAACGTCAGCAACAGCGTTGACTTCAAAGGTCAACAAAGCGTCTATCACGTCTGATAGATGACTACATGGCGCAAGGTCATTTGAAAAACGCCCTCTATATCGAGGACTGAAAAGTTGCAATACAGTTGCTAAATATTTTAAGCTTAGAGGTACAAGCACGTCCGTAGAGCAAGTGCATTCGATAAAATCGATTATTCAGAAACAGCGGAGTAACGAAGTAACACATTTTCATTGGGCCTTCAAGCCTAGGATTATATGATGAATAGCTAGAGTGTCGTATCTCAGCCCTTTTGGTTATTCTTTAAGGAAGATCTTCCTTCATGTTCACTACGGATGTGTCTTCTCTGCTGGGCTCTGGAGTTTCTGTTTAATTTATACGAATAGCCTATATATTATATGAATATATAAATTATACTCAGATTATAATGTATACTTAATTTACAGCCCGTCAAAGACACAAGGCGATAGCGGAGTAAAAATAACAACAAAAAATAACAGCAAACAAAACTTAGACATAATTTTTAACTGGGCCTAAACTCAATGACCTGGATGACGCGATCCGTTTAGCGACATCAAAGATGATTCACAGTCTTTTGGCTGATGACAAAAGAATATAGACGGAAAAACAGGATTTCGCCAAGTTTTTCTTTGCTTTAGATACAAAGGGCGTTGCCTTTTAGGCAAAATAAAATGAAATGCCATTTCTTCTATCACGAAACTTACTCGTATCCATCCAGCGACGCCCCAACGTAGATTCGCCCTTCCAGGGCCAACAGGCCAATATTTGGTCCCACGACGAGTGCTGACGTTACGCAGAGAATCCACTGAATCCGACAAATCGGCCGGCAATCCGAAAGGCCGGAAAGTAAGGCAATTATAGATGACGGTATCGCAAATCCCGTGATCAACAGGTCTGCCAAGGCCACGCTCACGATGAAACTGTTACCTGCGGAGGAAAGGGAATACATAAGAGAATACAGAGGACAAACCGCAACCAACAGACACAAAATCGAGGGAAAAAATGGCAAGATGTAGTGAAAAATAAGTGTCCGCACCTCCATGGGAATTCACTAGTGTCCACGAACCAGTTCTTATTAACACCTCACCTTGGATGTAGGCTATTACTATCAGTTAGGCTACTGTACAGAGGGGCTTGTGAACATCGTTCGCAAACCACTACAATAATCAGATAGAAGCGGGCTATAGGAACAGCGATCCGGCCAAAGACACATCCGTCTAAGCAGGTACAGCAGACACATCCGTCTAAGCGTCTAAGCACGTAAAGGAGAAATGTCAGGAATATTATACTTCGGACTTTTACCTTAACACAATATACCATTTTACCGTGTCAAATATACCACGGATTCACTATAATAATCAGACAGACGCGGGCTATGAACGGTGATCCGGCCAAAAGCAAATTTGTCTAAGCAGTTCGCATCCCATGTAACGGTGATGGATAATATTACGTAAATGAGGAATGTTAAACTTGGGACTTTTACCGTGACACAATAGACCTTTTACCGTGTCAAATATACCATGGATCCACTACAATAATCAGATAGAAGCGGGCTATGAACGGTGATCCGGCCAAAGACAAATTCGTCTAAGCAGTTCTCATCCCCATCCCCACGGTACTGGATAATATTACGTAAATGAGGAATGTTAAACTTGGGATTTCTACCGTAACACAACAGACTTTTTACCGTGTCAAATATACCATGGGTCCACTTGTCACGGTAAAAGTCCCTTGTATAACATTCCATCTTTAATGTTCATGATATAAAATTACTCTGAATATAAATTAAATTTTTCTGAAAAATTTCAGAAAAATAAAATTATTCTGAATATTTCCAGCTGCAATTTCAGACCTTTTTACACAGATCTGAAACATAAGGAACCTGTGCAGTGACAGGCTGAGGAATGATGTGAGTTGTTTCACCTTTAGAATCAACGTGAAGTGTCAAGATTCCCATTCACCGTTCCTTCTTTTTATACCTAACTTTCAGCCTAAATCGTTTTCTAGTCCCAAAGCAGATGTTTAAAGCTACGTGCACACACAATCCGACACTATTTCACATGCGAAAATAAGGATGCGAGATTCACTTCAAGCTTGGTGCCCACAGAACAGAACACGGATTCGCATTCGCCCAGGCGAATTCGACGTCACTAAGAGAAACAAATCTCGCCGGGCTGTCAGAAGTTTCACAACAGATAGCGCATAACACTTTCAAGAATAACACCTTTTCACTTCGAAATAAAGTGTTATGACCAATTAAGTTTGCACTATTTCGTGCCTAGATCTCCAACAACACCTTCAATTGGTAAAAAATACTAACGGGAACGAAAGAAACATAACAGATAACATCCCAAAGTGTTATCTGTTGAAACTGGGCATCCTTCTGTTGTCGTTATGTAACTTCTGACAGTGTATTATTTTTACCAATTGAAGGTGTTGTTGGAGATCTAGGCACGAAATAGTGTAAACTTAATTGGCCATAAAACTTTCTAAGTGAAACAGTGTTATTCTTGAAAGTGTTAAGCACTATCTGTTATGAAACTTCTGACATTGCGTGCCATTGCATTTCAATTCCAAGTCGAATTTCGATTCGCGTTCTGTGGGCACCAAGCTTCTCTACGGGGAAACCTGCATGCGATGCTTCACGATTCCAGAGCGAAGGAGTAAATTCGAATCCGTCTGCGAAAATCGGACTGTGTGTATACGTACCTTAAACCATCAAACAGCGGCTTCACTCTTCCTCCTGGCTTTCCCTTCCCAATTCTCCTCGAAGTGCGAATTCTCTCCATAAAAAGTTTACAACCTTGGGAACCACCCACAAACATGACCTTTCCAGAAGCCTCGGAATGACTGACTTTCGCAGTAAACAAAGCAGAGAACACTCGAGAGACTCTTTTCAGTTACCCAAGAAATAAAATTAAGTGGAGAGCCATTTCCGTGCTGTAATAATGACTCGACGCTTCTAGCGCTTCAGGAAGTAATACGGTGGAATAAGTAAGTACTTCGCATCCCTTTAGAACGTCGTAGCTTGACTCCCCATCTTCTAACATACGTGACTCCATCTTCCAACATACGTGACCAGGACCCGTGCCTTCTGTTTACAACATCGCACGGTCCCATCATTTTGATGAGAAATACGGAAAATATTGTATAACCGGTATTTCTGACCAATGAGCTGATCGGAAGCAAAATGCCTGATCCGCCCCGAAAAGGTAAGGTAAGGTAAGGTGCAATTTTATTGGCAAGTTTGAAAAATTCAAGTGGCATAAAAGCGACAGACACGTCAGTGGCCACACTTCGTTAATTCTCATTGATTGAATATTTTTTTTTTTTAAGAAGACCCTAGCTTAAAGCATAACAAATTAAAACAAACAAACCAACAACTACTAAACATCAGCACGAAAATTATAGGACAAGATAATTAACAACTAAAACAAACACAAACAACAGCACGAGAATTTTTGGACAACACACACAACGAAAGAAAAAGAAAAAGAAAAAACTTGCGGCAATAATCCAATCTTCTTCCAATCAACTACAACAAGACCAAAGGTTTCGATGGGATCCAAAAAATAAATATTTGACCCAGACAATAGTGGCGTTTTTGATCGCCGATTAGTTCGGCTATAGCGTAGCCGTTTGACTTTTTGGCGTTTTTGACGTTCGCCGGAAGCCGATAGCCGTAGCTGTTTATTCTAATTTCTGTTTTTGTGCTCAACGGCTACCGTCTATCGCTAAATTCCTGTCCATCGCCTATCGGCCTAGGACTCGCCGATAGGCAATGTACGTTGCCTCCAACTCCAACGGCTATCGGCTATCGAAAACAGTAAATAAGCACGAATGGGCAAACTTCCTTCGTCTACCGGGGAAATTTCATCGGCGATAAAAAAACGCCACTAATTAGATTTTGTCTTCGCCAATCCAGACTCCTTGAACATTTTTACTCTTAAAATTTAGAAACAGATTAAGGCCAAATGGCTAATCATCTGAGAAAACCAAGTTCATACACGGATTCAGCATGTGTGTTTACCCCTAGGTCATATCCATTTTGACGGAATCGACCGAAACGATCCTGCCTTACTTCTGCCAATTTTCCGGTTTCGGCGAAATTCCGGAACACTTGTCCGACGAAAAAATAAATCTCAAAAACGAATTCAGAGTTTCTCCTTACCCCTATATCTAACATCTAATCAACTTCAAATAAAAATTTAACTTATAACAAATTTTCCGGTTTCAGCCAGATTCCGGACGAACTATATGTCCGGCTAAAAAATGATTGTCATATATGGATTCAGCCCCTTACCGATTAAAAAAATTCACCGGCGGCGCATACTTTAACTTGTTCTGTGTAGCCTACAGTAATTGGAAGCTTCACTTTTTAGTGAAAGCTGAAATGAAAAGCCGAATATGTGAATTTTAACATACGAAATTACATTAAAGGAATAACCTCAACTGATGCATTACAGTTAGTTTTATCCCGGTTCTATTTATCCCGATTCTGTTCTAAATGTATCCGTCGGCACAAAGCGGACGCCCCACCCCCCCAAAGGTAAAAGGCTACACTGTCAGAAGTTTCATAACAGATTGCGCATAACACTTTCAAGAATAACACCTTTTCATTTAGAAATAAAGTGTTATGACCAGTTAAGTTTACACTATTTCGTACCTAGATCTCCAACAACACCTTCAATCTGTAAAAATACTACACTGTCAGAAGTTACATAACGACAACAGAAGGATGCCCGGTTTCAACAGATAACACTTTGGGATGCCCGGTTTCAACAGATAACACTTTGGGACGTTATCTGTTTATGTTTATTTCGTTCCCGTTAGTATTTTTACCAATTGAAGGTGTTGTTGGAGATCTAGGCACGAACGAAAAAGCACGAAAAAGTGTAAACTTCATTGGTCATACACTTTATTTCTAATTGAAAAGGTGTTATTCTTGAAAGTGTTATTCGCTATCTGTTATGAAACTTCTGACAGTGTAGTGACGCCCCTGCCACATTACAAGGGCAAAACTTCTTGAGTGAGATGACTTTTTAGGTACCACGGTCAGGTAATACGGTCGGGGGTGGTATCTGAATATGAGATGCCACGTAAACCTGGCCAGATACTGGCCAGATATATCTTAGACTGGGGTATCAGATACAATGGTGTAACCACGGGAGAGGGGTGTTACGAATCTTTCACTTGTAACATTGGGTCGAAGTGAATGGTCTTGACAAAGACTGGCATCCAATTTCCCGGACGAGGTTGCGGACTTCCATATCCGGTTTCAAAATCCAGACTCACTGGAAACCAAAGCAATTGATTACGTAGGCAATAATGTACTCACCTCTTCTTTTCAGAGGTTTCTTCATCAAAATCGTACTGATCAGGAACACATTTCCAACGGATCCAATCGACGCTAGAGCTGACAGAAGAACAAGACGACCTACTTTCGACCATGACTCGGTATTATCCCCTGGTGCATTGTGAAGTGAGTCGAGGGAGTATGGTATGTTAGAGACTCTTGCCTCTGCCGTGATGTTGAAGAATATGGTGCTCGCCATCCCCCTGGAAATGAGAAAATTAAGAAAATAGGGGTAAGATTTTTCCTGAACTTTTTTTTTTATTATAATCACTGTTTTAGACTGGAATGCGTTGGAAAAGCGGAGCGAACGCAGGATTATGAGCCGCTTTCTAGCGTTGTTGAAGAAGTCACGTCATATATTTATAAGAACTGAATGTTGTCAGTGCGTTATGGGAATTGAATCAGCACTAGGCTTCTACAGTTGATTAAAAATTTATTTTCGAAGAAGCTGATACCTTTTAGAACGAGAGACAGCTCTGGAAATACCTAAAAAAGAGGAAAGAGGCGTTCGCAGATCTACACTGTTTAGCGCGTTTAGCAGTCTAGAGGCAAAACAGAAGCAAATGAGATTACCTGAAACTACAATATTGGTTGGAGTTTTCCCTCGGATCGGTCTCCTTGTCCTTTTTGGAACTTCAGACCACAAAAAGTAGGTGAGGTGAGCAATTTATTTCTAGCAGAAACAGGCAAATTAGCCCTGCCCAGAAAATTTTTAATGTAAATTTTGAGTTTCCTATCTACCACTATACCTAGAAGAAAAGACGAATGTCTAAACTAAGCTCCAAAGTGAAACGGAAACAAGGATCCTGACCGCGCAGGTGAAAAGGTCGCGGCGTAACGGCTCGTTGACATCTTGTCAGAACAGGTAATGTGCCACCGTTGCCGTAATCGCAATCGTAACCCGAATGTGCTTTTACTTCCCTTTAGTACGAACTAGTATGTGTGGTCATTACCGAAGTATGGACAATGATGAAGAGCCGGTAAGAACAGGACTCGTTTTCAACAACACTGGCAATGGTTCTTCAACAGAAAGCGCAGCAATCGGAATAAACGTAAAAAATTTCTCCAAGCAATATTCCAGTTTCAATAAATCTCGTTTGCTTCAAATAAGATTTTTTTATTTATTTAATTCCCTCGGCTTGGCTGCGTGAAAGAGTAATTAATCAATCAGACTACAAGCATGTCTAGTCTTCCCGAAGCCGAGCAAGAAAATCTGGTTCCCTTCCAGTATTCTGCAATCAGTCTGGAACCTGGAAACACAGATCCCGACTTTGCGTAGGCGAGGAAGCCACCACGTAAGAGCTGGCTAGAATACTCGCTAGAATAGGTCTGCCACGATAACCATGATCGTAAAGATTATGAAATTTTCTTTACGCACAAGACAAGGAGAGGGAAATAGTGCAGTAATAAATAAATGTGCTTTATTTGCCTTTAATATGAACTGGTCTGGGTCGTCGTAAAGAGAATCCTGGACACTGAAAGCTTCTGAAGTACTTGACCTCGATGTCTTCGAACGTTATTGCCTTCGAAGGCGTCAGACCAACAAACCGGATGAGGAACGCTAATCTTCGTCTATCATGGCCCCAACACCTGATATCGGTGCGATCATCACAAGACACCTACGCTACGCTGCTACGGGCACGTCCAACACCCAGGGTTGCCACATGGAAATAATTTAGAGGGTGACTTTTGGTCGAAAACAGAGAGTGAATGGGGAGTGAAATTTTGTTTCCATGAAAAAATGTGAAATGGTCATTTTTGGGAACACATCTTGATTTGATTTTCATGGAAAAAACGTAAAATAGTCAATTTTGGTCGGATTTACTGATGGAAAATTACACATCTGGACAAATTCTGTGATAGAGCGAATTTTATGTCCTACGTAGGCCAAAAGGGACTAAACAAAATACAGTGACGATTCATAATATCTTGCGACATGAGGCAACCCTGCCAACACCGACTACCAGACGCGCTCACCAAAAAGGCCCCCCACTGTCAGTCTCTTCCCAGGTGAGAGAAACGCCAAGGGGGTCAGCACCAAACTCGGCTCGCCTGCGACAAGGCCTACCTCGAGCCCAAAGGAAGATTCCACCGTTTTTGCAAAAGGTGCAAAGGACCACACAGAAATTTCCATTCACACAGGAATGGACCCAAGACCGCCAAGGATGGCTCTCGACTGCGGAACAGCTCTTGGACGACAGAGAAGGCTCGCAGCAAGTGTCCTGATTCAATTACAAGTAATAAACGAGTGTGAACAGTCGTATGAACAGTCGTTCTAATAAACGTTAGCTATGGATCTCTGACACGAAGACCTTGGATCGCGCAGCAATCAGCACAACATGTTTATGTTGACCGGTGGCTGGTTCCTTTTCCGTTTCCATACCCCGTCGAAGTTCACCGTTTGCTTAATTAGTGTTTTTTCGACTCCGGCGACCGTTGCCCGGTAGCCGTTTCATCCAACTTGCAGACAATTTCAGAACTTGGTAACTCACCCAAGTCGGACGTTCAAAGCTTGAAGGAAAAGAAGAAAAACAAAAAATTACGCCGGACGACAAAGATGGAGATTTTAGAATTAAACTATTAAAAAAAAGATTATTGCTAAGAAAACAAGATCAGATATTTAGTACCAAAACACTAAAATGCATTTTCCAGAATGTTGAACAAGGGACAGGGACCAAAAACGGTATTTAAGAAGAGACCTTCGAATTTGAAGGGTTATTTTTGGAGGTAAATTTGAAACTCAAATTTAGAAGAAAAACAAAACTACTGAAATGGTTGGATAAAAACGAACATATTTAAGGACCAAATCGTTCTAGCAATGAGCGGCAGTACCGACCGGCGGTAACGATCCGTGTTGCTGGCGATTTTCCATACTGTTGGATTTCTTCAGAACGTGTTGGAGCAGGGTTCGGAACCAGGTTGACCTTGCTAAACTCTGACCAAACTTAAGACAGGCCAAAAGTCTTCTACCGTCGATTCTTTCTAACTTTAGTTCCAGTAGTGCTTGCTTGTATTCACGATAACCGCAATGAGCAAAGAGTCTGGCTCCTTTCTGCGATTCCATAACCTAAAGACAATTTGTCTGGACCTTCGCTTACTGGTCTCCTCTTAACTCGGTCACCCTGGGACCCATCCAAGATTATCTCCCATCAAGTGGAACAAAAACAAGAATCTTGTTCCAGATCACCAGAGAATATGCTGATCTTTTACGCGATCTGTAATATCTTTTTTGGCAAACTATTAGACGATAAAATATATAATTCATCTTTTACGGGCGTGGTTGACAAAAACCCGTCCGCCCACAAGTTATGACTTGCCGATTACCCTTTGAAGTGGCCTGAAAGTCTTTATAGAAAGGAATAGCGGGTGATGAACTGGCTAGCGGTAGAGAGGATGAACGGTTGGCTCATTGCCAGAGAGTGCACTGAAGAAAGGGATGCTTGCTTTAAGGGCTTTTCCTTTCAATTTCCTGTCATTCTTAAAGTTTAACCGAAAAGCCAACTTATTTTTGTGTCATTTAGTTGAATACACTGAATTATTTGGATTCTGCAAAGGGATTTTTTTGTTTTCCACTAACTGCTCTAGTTATGACGTTCAGAATATCTGCGGCCGTCCCCACAGCGAAAATTCTACTATGCCGCGGGAAATATTTATCTAAACACAAACAAGGGTCAGTGGGCAGTGGCGATATTGGTGAAGATTGCTTAGTGCCTGAACAAAAAAATTCATAAATCTTTCTTGTATAAGGCATACAACGAATTAGAGGTACCACAAATCACACGGAAATTCCACTATTTGAAAATCGGTTATTCCTGAATAGCGGAACAACCAAGTAACGCATTTTCAGCGGGTTTTCAAGCTAATTTAAGTGAGTAGGTGATGGGTAACTACAGATTGTCCTATCCCAGTCCTTTTCGGTTAAACTTTAAAGCGTTAACCAAATAGGGATGAGATCCCACATTCTAGTTACATATCACTTATTCACTTGAATAGACTCGAAAACCGATAAAAATGCGTTACTTCTTTTGTCCGCTATCTACAGATAATCGATTTCATCGGATGAACTTGTTCTTTCGGATTTGAGGTACCTCTGTGTTCCTGTACCTCTATGCTTGAAATATTAACTACAGCGTGTTCCACCCCTCTACCAATAGTAACTATTAGTTACTATTTCCGTTCCAGCCTCACGAAAAGTTACTACGCTGACCGTTCCAACCTTCTCGAAATAGTAACTGTTTGCTTACCATGCACGAGAACGTAGTAAGCGTAGTAACTACAGATCTCTGTAACGTGATTGGCTGGATTACCCCGTGGAGTGACGTTTTACCGAAAATTTTAAAAAGCGTTCCAGCCTTGACACAAAATAGTCAAAATTCGTGACGTCATGCGTAGTAACTAGGGTAAGCAGGGTGCAACACGCTCATAACTACAAAGGTAAGCCATTGCTGAAAAATAAACTAAAAATGGTAGATTCCTTTCAAGTCATATCTTAAACATCAGTCTCCCTAATTCTTTGAGCGTGTTCCACCCTACTTACCGTAGTTACTACGCTTACTACGCTAGCCGCCGTAGTTACTACGCTAGGCTGGAACGCTTTTATATTTTTTCGGTCAAATATCAGGCCGCGGGCTGATCCGACCAATCACGTTACAGAGATGCGTAGTTACTACGCTCCCGAGCGCGGTAAGCAAATAGTTACTATTTTGAGAAGGTTGGAACGGTCAGCGTAGTAACTTTTCGTGAGGCTGGAACGGAAATAGTAACTAACAGTTACTATTGGTATAGGGGTGGAACATGCTCTTTAACTGCAGGCTTCTTTTGAAATTCAAATTCTCCGCGTATGGGTGAGTTTTGGGTCGTCATGCAAGCAGCCCACATTCTGAACGTTTCTGAACGGGCTTTTCTTTTCAGTTTTCCGGCATTTTTCCTTTATGGAAAAAATATTAGAGAAGAAAAAAGAAGTGAAGATCATCAGTTTATGACTCTTAAATATTCCTTAATCCCAAGTTGACTGTGAATCGCCCGTAGGGAAAAAAGGTACCCGGATTCCCGTAAAGGTGTCCGGAATTTTGGAACAACATTCCGGGCACGGAAAACGTAACGGAAATCCCGCCTGGGGAGTCTTGTTTCCTGGAATTCCGCAGTACTGCGGAATACGGCCCCAGGCGTCGTTGACTGCCCTCAGCTGAGTCTTATTCTAGCAATATTTCGACCCTTCTTGGCAAGGGTCCTCTTCAGACTCAAGTTAGACAAACAAACCTGTGATCTTCTCTAGGAAAGAAACATCGCAAGAATCAAACTCAACTAACGTATCCGTTAACGCAGTCAACTGTGAGCGTGCCTCATCACGCAAAATGTATTAAAATTTGATTTAACGTTCAATTAGATTTATTGCTATGTGCTATAACTGAGTTTGGCCCGTTGGGATAATAATAAATTATGTTTTATTCTACAGTTATTCCTGTTGTCCTAGATGAGCCGTCTATTCCCCCTCCTCTGCGTCGTCCGTGCGTCGGTCCGACAGGAACACTGGCAATCAGTTTTTGACTTATCCTGCCAATTCGTCAACCCAATTTTCACACAGTTTCCTTCCAACATTTGTTTCAGGTCATATCTTTTTGTGTTTCGTGTTTTTTGCAAATAGCTTTAAGCTATTTGGAATTAAATTTGATTGATTGATGTTAAAAAGGTATGAGAGAAGATAAACACAAGTTTCATAAAAAAAAGGTAAGAAATTTCAAGTTTTACGGTACAAACACCTTTCTGTAAAGACGTACAAGTAAAAGGATTGTTCGTTCATAGTCAAACCACCAGACTGATTTTTTGTAAAATCAACCAACCGCAGCCATTTCGGATATCTCACCGAAAAGCATAGACGAAGATAATTGAGTTCCTCCGCTTATCAACCTTTGATTCACATCCAGTTTCATCAAGAATTCCAATTACAGACCTATTTGCACAATGCCTGTCGGGTTCCCAGGCCGCCTCCTTGCGACCGGAGACGAAAACAGTTTAATTGGAATTCACAAGACAATCCGCTGTCCGGACAAGGCCAGCCGGAACTAGAATTTAAGATGTATTGAAATAAATTCCGGTTTTGATGCCAGATCCTCTCATATGATCCAGCAAAACGCGACACGGGCGTGGACGCTTCAAGCTTGGAAAGAGAAGTTTTTATCGCGTCTGCCTATCTCGGATCCATCCCCGACACAAATCCGAATTTTTTCGAAAATCCGGCCGTGTTCCGCATGCTAGAAAATCCCTAAGTGATGGGTCCTGACATGTATTTCTGACACACTATGTTTTCCGAAAGAGGGCGAGAATGGATCTTAAAAGCAAAGGTAGGCCTGCTAAGCGTAGACCTATGCGCTCCGGACACACTCGTATATATCCAGAATTTCAGGCCTATCGAAAAAATGGGACTCCCGGGGACAACTTTTACGGTTAACTTTCCGATTCCGGCACAAATACGCGATCAGATGGTTTTTAGAAAATCCAAAGATTCCGGTTCACGAAGTTCCTATTTTCAAGGTGGGAGGTGCTCAAGCCCTTTCTAACCTTTTCAGGTCAAGGTTTAGGTTCAGGTTCATTGATGGTAATTTGACGGTAATGAGCTGGTACTAAAGCAAAAGATGTTCCTAGGGCGGATGTATGAACCACCAGATTCTGTGGTAGACCAGATGCTCCAATTCTATCATTTCTTATGTCTTTATAGAATCAATCGAGAACGCAATTATTCAGTTTCCGATATCGGCGTTTCCCAGACGGCTAGAAATTTCCAGAAGTTAATTTCATCAGTCCTTCAGCAGAAAAACGTTGACGAAGCATGAGGCCCAGCTCGGAAGGCTTTGGAGAAGAGGCGTGAAAAATAGACTAATGGAACAGGACTCCAAGCTTCGGATTTCAGAAAAAGGCAAAACCGTCAACGGGGTCGACCCAAACCAGTTGGACTAGTCTGCACATTTATTCTCGACCATTTAAGAATATTATGTCCGACTTTGTAGCATTGAACTTGAATCCAAAAAGCTGTACTCAGCCTCTAAAATACGGGATCGACTAAAAGCAGGAAAGGAAAGGAAAGAGAAAAGCAGGCAAGATACTAAAACCAGGAAAGGCAAGAACAAAACGGGGAAAGAATTTACCAGAAATTGAGGATTCGGAAAAGTGGCAGGCTGCTCCGTGCCTTTCCTCTGTTTAATATATCGTGATGGGTCAGCAACTTACATTTTGTAGATGTTCCTCCTTTTAGTATCCTGTCGGTAGGCAACTAAAATCATGCGAGTCCAGCGAGGGGTCGGCCACTAGGATATTTTAAGTGCGCCTTTTCCTGCTTTTAGTATCCTGTCGGTAGGCAATTAAAAGCATACGAGGGGTCGGCCAATAAGATACTTCAAGTACACCTTTTCCTGGTTTCAGTTGAAATATCTTATGCTAAATAAAGCAGGATACTAAAAGCAGGAAAAGGTGTACCTATACAAAATGTAAGTTGCTGACCCATCACGAGATACTAAACAGAGGAAAGGCACGGAGCAGCTTGCCACTTTTTCGAATCCTCGATTTCTGGTAAATTCTTTCCCCGTTTTGTTCTTGCCTTTCCTGGTTTTAGTATCTTGCCTGCTTTTCTCGTGCACCATGGCTTGCCTTTCCTTTCCTGCTTTTAGTCGATCCCCTAAAATACTGAAATTTCTTTCCGTACTTAAAGCTGATCTACTTAGGTACGCATAAAGCATAAAGTACGTCGTCAGCATAAAGTTGGCAAAGACACATAATATTATTTTTATACATAGGAAGAAGGAACTTTCGATTGCGCATTTAAGGACGCAATTGTTGAAGAGATCGGGGGAGGTCAGAGACCCTAGCTTCATACCTTTTTCAACTGGGACTGTTTGAAACCTTAAAATGACCGTCCAGGTTTTTATACATGTAATATAGCATTTTCTTAATTTTTACCGCCACACCTCTCTTATATGCCTCCAACAATATTTGCCCATGGAAAGATGTATCAAATGCACGACTAAACATCAAGTGCACGTACGATTATTACGAGTCCCTACCCGGATTCGTGCGAATCAAATAAAAAGGCATTCAGGACAAACAGGGCATGAGGGCACCCAAGGCCTTTAGTGAAGCCAAACTGGTGGTCAGGCATCCAGCAATAAGCTTTAATTACACCTGTTATCACCAACTAAAAGAGCTTACACAGTGTCGAAGAAACGGTAATGGGTCGATAAGAACTACATTCATTCTCTTCCTTCCCCATTTTTAGAATCGACGGGATTAGCCTAAGCCTACGCAAAAACAATCAGGTACAATCCCGGTTGTAAAGATCGCTTGGAACAGTACCGCAAGGTAGCTAATACTCTGAACCATACACTAAATGCAATGCGCAAGTATCACCGGCACCACTGCCCTAGTAGTAGTAAAGTAGTTTGGGAATACAGCAAAAAGTGACCTTTTAGAAAAATTGTTACTTTGACTGTAAAGTGCTCTCGTAGTGCTACGTTGTCTTGAATGAGCGTCACTTTTGTGCTCCCAGGTGGTAAGCCCTGGCGGGAAGTCGGCCCGTAGGACTTACCAAAACGCCGGTACTCCGATGTGGAAGTACCAGCAAAAAGGCGAAAGTACGACTATTGGCACCATGACAGCAGCTTCAGTGAAAAGCTTATGACCAAAATAATAACCTTCGCTTTCTTTCTATATGCTCTCCATACACTGCGTTCGTGACCTGACTGCCGAATTCTGTCTGGATAAGTAATTACGACGCTCCAGAGCATCATAACAAAACCATAACGATCGTGAGAGCATGGAATGGAAATGGGCGGAGCCTTTTCATTAGGATTTTAGTTCTAATGAACGACACAAACAAACTGTTACGACCACAAGTTAGGTGTAAGCCACAATCCTGAGCTTCAGACGAGTCATCGCTTCCTGGGCAGCCTACATGTGAAGTCCAGATTAATTGTCTTGTTCGCTTGGCCACAGTTGAGCTTAGTCACGTCGTCAAAAAGTGAACGGTCGCCGAAAAAAAAAAAACAGGCACTTTTTACTGCAAAATACTTATCCGGTTTATCCCGGTTTGCTCGCTCTTTTTCGCGTCAGACACAGTTTATAGAGGACTGGAAGGTCCTTGTTAGTTTCTGCAACTATTGTTAACAGGTTGAAACCTAACCCTTAGTCGGGTAAAGCAAATAAACAAAAGATGGAGAGACTGTGACCCCTCCCCTCAATTCAAATTATTGGCTTGATTTCGGCGTCGTTTGACCTGATTATCAACGTCCAGCAACAAACTGTATCTGATAGACAGCAACAAAAGAGGGGATTGCACGCAAGGACAAAACTTTAAGACGAATAATTTTGTTTCTTTGTTCTGTTTTTCCCTTCTAATTTATCTTTTGTTTTGCTTCCTCGTTTCTATATACCCTTAAATTCTTTCGTTTTCTTAGAATGTTAATTTATTTCATTTCTTTTTTTATATCATGTTGTAGTTTAGCTGGGCCTACAAAAGTTTCTTCCTCTTTTGAGGCAGTAAAACAGGTTGTCCAATTCTGTATTATTCCTAAAACAGGTTGTCCAATGCTGTCTTATCTGTAATACTGTAATACGTAATATAATGTCTTATCTGTAATATGTAATTAAATACTTGAATACTTGATGGAATTTTTCCTTTCACGTCACTATCAAAGCCCCTTTCGCCGCTATAAAAAATCCATCCCTCTAAATCTTTTAATCTTCCAATTTACCGGGAAGAGCATTGATATCTGTCAGTAAAGACTGTCAGGAATAAGATATGCCCAATCTCATGGTAAAATGATTGAGCTAATGTTGTGGGAAGGGATAGTTCCTGACAGAGACAAAGCTGCGGACTGACCTGACCGAGTCTTCTACCATATTGGGTCATACCTTAAATACCTTAAAGGGCAGCTTCGAGCAATTGAAGGATTTTCCATCCTGTGGCATTGCTCAGCATCTCTTCATCTGTGGTACAGAGTGTATCCGACCCAACGAAAACGGATGCGAGTCAACATGGCAATACTGACCAATACTGACCTGGAAATCAGGCTCTAACTCGAAGGTACAAAAGCCGTGGTAAAAGTTTGAAACCGTTAGGATCTCATTACTGATTCCACTTTCTTCTAATCACATGATTGAACAATCAAGAAAGGATCACATTTTCCAATAAACTACATGTTCAGAGTAGTTATAAAACGTCTATAATTCATTATCAAAATCGAAGATATCTATATCTCACAATATTAAATTATTCGTATTTTTTTTCGGTGACGGTGTAGAAACATACGTTTTTGTCGGGTAGGCTCCAATATCGCTATGTATTGAACGCTCGGATGCAACGAAAATATAACACCTTATTGTGTGGGAAGAAACACTTTCGAGTGGCTGTAAACTGAACCGATACTGCAAACTGCACTATCCTTCGGGTAACTTGCGAAATGTAGTGACACCTATAGATTATATAAAAATAAATAAATAAATATCGTGTCGTTTGTGTGAGTTCGGATCTAACGTGAAACAGCTGCTCAAATGACCCTAGATAGAAGGTTATCAAATGGAGATAAGTGAACTAACGTTAGAGGACGCGGGTACTTTCTTTAGTTGCTATAAACGGAGCCGAAGTTGAGAACCGCGCCATCTTTTGTTAAATCGGGCAGCTGGAATGCAGTGGCTTTCAGACATCGCGTGAAACGGCAGTTTGTTTGCTCCTGCCACAAGATGATAAAATTATTGAGCAAATATTTGAGGAAGACCAAATTTTGTAAGTGCTGTATAAGGAGCCGAAGCTGGGAAACGCCTCATCTTTCGTTACAGAGAGCCGGAATGTAAAGGCGTTCAGACATAGCGTGAGAGAGTTATATACACTTGTACACTTATAAGCCTCAGTTCTAGGTGTGACGGACGCTAAGAAAAAATGCCACCCTTTATTAAAAATGCCACCCTGGGCACGCAACAGGTACCTAGTAAGAAAATTCAGCCTGGTAGAACCCATCGAGGCTATAGATAAGCTAGTTCATAAAGTTCTTCGAACGGTTACCAATACTCTGTGCCCAATGGATGACCACGAAATAAATCACCTTTTGTGTTTTTCCTCATTTGTAGTGCTGTACATATTTGTCATTGATTAATTGTCTTTTCTCTTTTGTTCTTTTTTTCTATATTTTGTTAAATATGTGTTATTTTTGGCAATGGCTTACGTTTGTAGTTCCTGATATTTCCAGCATAGAGGGACAAGCACATAGAGGTTCCACAAATCCGAAAGAATAAGTTCATTCGATGAAATCGATGATCTGTGGATAGCGGATAAACGAACTAACGCATTTGTATCGCGTTTTCAGGCCTATTCAGATAAATAAGTGAAGTGTAACTAGACTGTCGGATCTCAGCTCTATTCGGTTAAACTTTAAAACTGACACATCCACTTAGCAATCTTTCCTAATGCTGCTGTTCAAATCATAATCCACATGCTCAACCACATCTTCAACCACGACGGTCTCGGAGGACACAGCTGGAAACTGCGTAGTGACAAATTTCGAAAAGACATTGGAAAATGGAGATTGAGAGCGTGTTCCACCCCTATACCAATAGTAACTATTAGTTACTATTTCCGTTCCAGCCTCACGAAAAGTTACTACGCTGACCGTTCCAACCTTCTCAAAATAGTAACTAATAGTAACTATTAATTGCTTACCACGCTCGGGAGCGTAGTAACTACGCATCTCTGCAATGTGATTGGTCCGATCAGCCCGCGGCCTGATATTTGACCGAAAAAATAAAAAAGCGTTCCAGCCTAGCGTAGTAACTACGGTAACTAGCGTAGTAACTACGGTAAGTAGGGTGGAACACGGTCTCGGAAACCGGATGGTTGAATACTGGAGTGATCTCTCAGAAAGTGTCGTAATTGCAGGAAATATTAATCAGTTTAAAGCAGGTGTGGACCATCACCTGACTGACATTGAATGAACATAGTGTCGTGAGAAATTTATAGAGGCAAAAGCTTTTCTGGTGCAATTATATTGTCATTATTATTATCATGTTTCAAGGGGTTCATTGAATTTAGTGAACATAGTGTCATGAGAAATTTATAGAGGCAAAAGCAATTCTGGTGCAATTATATTATCATCATTATCATGATTTAGTAAGATTCAGCATTAACCGTCATCATCGGGGGCACGCGTACAAGCTTGCAAAATCAAGATTCCACAAGGACGTTTTTAAGCGGGGTTTTGGTAACAGAATCGTCGATCCTTGGAACAGCCTTACCGAAGATGCGGTTAATGCTGAATCGATCAATAGTTTCAAGTGCATTGTTGATGGGATTTTTAACTCCGATCAGTTCGACTACTCAAAATTTCTTAGAGTTGTTTAGAGGCGAAAGCCTTTTCTCTTGCTTTGTATTATTATTATCATGTTTCAAAGGGTTACACATTAATAGTGCTATAGTTAGTTTTGGGCAAACTGGAGAGGAACTTACACTTTATGAACACCAACAACTAATCCACTCATCCGTAAGGTTCATCTGCACGCATTCCGACTGGTCCAATGATCTCCAGGCAACTGGTGTCTCCAGGAATGGAATATTCCGTGCCCAAAAACTAAGGAGCTTTGATGCCGCCGCACGCACAAACTGCAAAGAAAACAAAGTAAGTGGGTGAACAAGGGATAAGGTGGGGGAAGGGTCACTAGGGAGGAGGGGAGGGAAAATACATAGTTGGATTATCGAGTTGTATCTCAGTAAACGAAAAAGCAAAAGGGTAGATGAGCAGTGGAGAACTTCAAGGCAAACTAAGCAGCTGCCTAGGGCCCCAGGTTCGGAAGGGGCCCCGGCATCTTGTATTTCATTATATCATTAATTTTATATTATATTATTAACTTATATTACCTTACATTACATTTCCTATATTATATTATTAAATTTTATTTAAATGTTAGAGTTTTTGAGGATTGACGTCCAAATCAGACCAAAGTTTGGGATTCGGTATAATTATTTAAACAAACAGGATGTTCGGGTTTTTTCTTTAAACCTTATATTCGGTATAATAAACGCATCACGACAACTATACCGAATAACTATAAACCGATATATAATAGGGGTTCGGTATACTTATATCGACTAATTTGGACGGATATTCCTGATTCGGTATAAGCATCCCGATCCCTGTTTACAACACGGACTAGCCTAGTTAGACACCGATCATGCAATCGGTACATTATCGTCGAAATTGGACCGAAGTTCGGGATTCGCGATAACTACTGAATCCTAGCAATTATCCCGTTTAAATGACCAAATCCCGATAATTATACTGAACAGTTACGGATCAATAGCTAATTATGGATTTTGTATAACTAGCAAATCCCGGTAATTATAGCCTACCGAATAATTCTGGTACTGAAAAATTACCGAATAATTTTAGTAATGCCCTGGCCCCACTATAGTCACACCTGGTAATAACGCCGGTAATAAGACCGTGTTACGGTCGAAATTCGGAAGAAAAGACGCTGAAAACGTAAAACAGACCAGATGGAAAAATCCATCTGCGCCATTTTGAAACGAACTTTGGACCAATCACAGACCACAGTCACTGACTTTAGCGAGGACTTTAGCTAGTTTAGTTTACATATGAGTGATGATGCTGGTAATATATCTTGAATTTCTTCGTTCCAGGTGTGACCAGGATGAAACGTAAGAGTGGGTAATAACCAAATTAACGAACCAAATTACGGACAGATGTGACTGAATGACCTACTTCATGACTCTGTGTGCGGTGACGAGTCAATCAAGAGCAGTTTATCGTGCATGCACAGTAAACAAGAGCTGTAAGCTCATATGGCACTTGCATGGTTTGAGATGTAGTGTTTGATCAAACGTACTTTTAAGGTTACCTTTGCGGTTCAGATGCGCACTTTAAGGGAGCTAGAGAAAAAGTACTTTGTTTTAGAACTTGGCTGTAACGATACGCACTTTATAGGCAATAGAAATTCATCTGTAAGAAAAACTATTGAGACAAAACGATCACAGGCCCTTAGGGATCATTGATATATACCGTTTGGTAAAAAGTATTTTTTTTTCACTTTTCGGTTAAAATGTGCACTTTAAGGGTGATTAAATAAATTTTTAAGCAAAACCCTTGCGGCACAAATGATTATGGGTTGAGATGTATCGTTTGATGAAAAAAAGTAGTTTTCGACCTTGCGATTCAGATGAGCACTTTCAGGGAGCTAAAACTTCATTTGTAAGCAAAACCCTTGAGGCAAAAATGATAATGTGCTCATGGGGATCATGAAAATGTATAATCTGCTTAAAAGTATTTTTCTAAATTTGCGGTCAAGATTGGTACTTTAAGGAATGTCGGATTTGGAAAGTGGTGATTTCTGAGCCAATCTTGTCGAATCTCTAATATTCCAGCCCAGTTCGATCGTCCTAGCACATCTGGAAGTACCTTAAATCGCGATCACCGGAATTCCGGACCCCCCCCCTCAAGCTCCCCCACAGTCGCCGGAGCCAATCCGGCTCTGTAAGTGATTTATCCAGAGCATCTCTTTATTATTCCCAGAAAGTTCGATCCCGATCTCCCAGTCTGAGCCGGTCACGTATTTTCTCCCCCCCCCATTGTTGTCGAATCCGGTCCGGACATGACAAAGGTCACCAGAGACATGTCTTCTGATCAATTATCAAATTTCACTCAAATCCGATCAACCGTTCCAAAGTTACGCATGACTCAGTATTCCGGATTCCCCCTCCCGCTACTCCCCCCACGACTATCGGATCATGTAATTTTTTATTTATAAGTCAGTTTGATCGGGTCCCTGATTCGCCTCCCAAGTTTCGTCGTGAAAATCCCCAAAACCGCCATTACCGGAATTCCGGGAAAATCCCCTCCACCCCCCCCTAGTGACCGGATCCAGTCCAAATGTATAAAGGATTTATCTGGAGCAGATGCTTGTTCTTACCAGCAAGTTTCACTCCGATCCCTCCATTCTAACCGTTTCTCGAGATTTCCGGTCTCCCCCCCCCAACTCCCCCATAGCTGTCGAAATCCGGTCCGGACTTCAAATGGGACATCAGAGTTATGCCGTTTATTCAGTTATTAAGTTTCATTCCAATCCGATCATCCGTTCGAAAGTTACACACTACTCCAGTTTTCCGGATTCCCCAGCCCTCCACTCCCCCCCAGGTGGTCGGATTGGGAAACTGATTATTTCCAGGCTAGTCCGGTCGGGTCCCTGATGCTCCTGCCAAGTTTCATCGTCCTAGCGCATCTGGAAGTACCCCAACTCGAAAAGTGTGACAAAAACTACTTAATTCTCAGAATTCCCCGGCCCACCACTCCCCCCCAGATGGTCGGATCGGGAAACTGATTATTTCCAGGTTAGTTTTGTCGGGTCCCTGATTTTCCTGCCAAGTTTCATCGTCCTAACACATCTGGAAGTACCCTAACTCGAACATGTGGGACAAAAAAAATTCGGACAGACCGACCGACCGACCGACTGACAGACCGACCGACGGACGGAATTGCGATCGGTATATGGCACTTGAGCCAGAGGCTGCAAGTGCCATAAAAAGATCGCTTTGAGAATTTCAGAAAAAAACATAAAGACGACGGTGTAGGCTGTCTCAGAATATTAAGGATTGATGTCGGAAGCAGAACGGCTGAGCACGACTATGGGACAAAAAATACGAGAAAGAAGAACTGGACAACCATAAAAAAAGCATAACACACAACAGCAGACTAAGTTTACGGACACACTTAACGAATCCATACACATTCAGGAACGCATCACAAACGAACGTGACAAGCAAACATCGCCTTCTCGAGTAATTAAACTTATTTGAAATGATTACGGAAGTACTTGCCTATAGGGCACTCACCACATAACCCAAACGAAGCTCCGCCTCGCACATGCCACGTAGAGGCCATGATGTGTCGACGTCAGGGCCAAGTCTTTCTGTCATTCAGTCTCTTCGCAAATGCCCTAGTGAATAAGCCTACCAACCAAATGATTTTAAGGCAACGGGACCTCCACTGGCAAATCGTAAGCTGTCGGAAGCGATCGTAACGTCTCGTAAGCGGCCATTTTGGCGGTTTTCAGCCAATGAGAGCACGCCGGGTCCGGACAACCACGGTTGTGACGGACTTCCGATTGTTAGTGGAGGACCGGCTTAAGTGGCCTATGGTGCAATACAGCTAACCCGATGCACGGAAGGTCGACTCGTCTCACACCACGCACACTTTCGATGGCAGGCCTGCGGATCTGCGCTCAGGCCACCAGGTGATGTTTGCCAGGCTCGCCAAGGGCCTTGAAGATCTTAGTCAAGGAGACACACGACTTGGCGCACAATTAATGTGGCTTTAGTGGAAGTGTTACTGCTCAAGAAACAGATGCGAAAAGCAAAACATTGACAGCCACTAAAACCTACTGTTTTGTTAGTCTGGTGTTAGAACAACAGTTAGACAAGAAATATTTTAAGTTCATTATTTTTTGGAATATTGCACGCTACTTTGTACATTATGACTGTTCCGACGTGTTTAATTCGCAATTGTACATACATGTGTTTTTCATATTTGTTCCTAGAAAGGCGAGGCACAAACTATCGGCTATGTCCGGCTACGGTTTTATAAATAAATGATTGACTGATTGAAAACCTTTCTGTTTCTCCCTCTTCAAATATATATTTATTCTTCTTTCCGAACTATAGACAAAATACTTTAAACTGTTAACAACACTAACGAAATAATACAGTAACGAACTACAGACAAAATAACATACTGTTCACAAAGCTAACGAAATAATGCAGAGTAAGCTACCAACAACAAAGTGATGAACACCATCAGTGGGGTTATCTTTACCACTATCACAAGTTTGATAACATTTAACGCATTACTACGAATCCTTATTTTAGATGTTAGGACGGATGTAGAGAATAATTATATGACCCATTTAGCGCTAGCTTTTTCGTGAAGCATAGCACTTAAAAGGGAAATATTATCGGCATCCACCAAACAATTTAACACGATGCCCATCAATGTGTTGTGTGAAATGTAATTAAACTTCTGTAATTAAAAATCGTTTTTAAAGCTATAGCACTGAGACAGCTGAACTTAACTAAAGTATTTAGATCTAGTACCCTACAGAACTTCATCCAAGAGAATCAACGCAATCCTTGGTCTCACAAAATAGGTGTCAAATAAATAGATATTCCTTCAGCCCAAGCTGACTGCGAAATAAATACTAGTTATCAAATAAATACTAGTTATACAAGATTAACGTATCTAGGATGGTTTTCACGAGGTTCCTCCTTATAATGATGATAGCGAAATTTTATTACGCACTGGACATGAAAAGAAACAGTGTAGTAGGCTACAAAGAAAGAAAAGACCCAGTTTTGATTCAAAAGAAAAAATTGACAAACTTTAAAAAAAAGGTTCGGAATCCCTCCAATCCCCACAACTTATCGGCTACACATTTTTTTTCACAAGGTGAATAATCGGAGACGTTAATAATCTTAATTTAGTATTTTACCCCTTGTGTGTTTTTCTCCATAGTATATACAGTGTCAGTGAATGGGGCAGTTGATAAAGGTATAGTTTTGTTTACATCTTACGGTATATTATGTTACTACTCAGTTTTAAGGAAAATAAATAAATAACAAGGTAAATGCACAAGATAAAAACAATAAAAAAACTCAACTTCTGGCGGGGGAATCACATCGTAAAGCGGCAAGAAAATGTATCCGGGAATCTTTTTGTCAGCTCGTTTTATGCTAGAATTCAGAAGATTCAAAATAGTCGAAATAGTCGAAATATTCGAAATCACTCATCCAAACCTTTCATTTACTGATTCATCTTTGACTCAATTACTCGAATTATGAACTTTAAAGGATCTGTCGCTCTACGTGAATCGTCCAATCTATTATTATTTCCGAGAATTCGAACACCCTCTGTCACTTTTGTCCCAACCTAACGGCGGGTCAAACCTATTTTTGGACCTCCCATGTTTGCCTTTTTCAAAGAAGATCAGACTCCCGCTTATTGCTCCCCGAGGAGCTTATTGGCCAGAATGACCGGTTATGCCATTTTCCCCGTGTGTCTCGTCAAAGCCAAGGAGGCCACGAGCGGATAAAACAGCCGGGATGGGTCTGTACTTAAAAAAAAAACACGAAAAAACACCTTTATTCTCTCTTGTGGGCTTTGAAGGGCGGAAACAGATCATGCGAAAGGCTAGCCGGGCAACTTTCCAAAGCAACGGAAAAACTAACGGAAAGCGGTTCCACCTATTCTTTCCAGCTGGCGAAAACCATCCTAAATTACGAACCCACAGAAATATAATATCTAAACTAGATAAAGTTGCACTTTGGCCTTTCTAAAACGAAAGGTTTGATTTTAGACACGAACAACAGGGACGGTCTGCTATTTCACAGTAACCTGAGTCTCATCGAACCGTGACAGAATAACACTTTTCCTCGCATCGATCGTTCTAAACCTTGACAGTAACACTTTTTCCTTGTTTTATGCAACCACAGACCTTTCATTTTAGTGTTTGTAATAGACGGAGTGGATAATATACACTTCAAACTGTACCACGGTCTTATAATACGTGGCGATTTGTTCGCCGTTTCACTTTTTTTCCCGATTTTGTCAGTACCAGAAGAACGCCGTTTCACTGTGTTCCGTTTTTGTCAAAAAGGAGATCACTGACATTCTCAGTTTTCGTGAGGCAAGGGCCAATAATAACTCGCTCGTACGTTAAAGGGTCACTAAAGAGCTGATCTTTCCGTTTTCCGCAACGAGCTTTCAGTTGCTGCATTTCAAAGTCGCCGCAAGAAAACAAATATAAGCTTTTTTCCACTAACTCTGGCATTGTCTCACAACTGTGAACGCACGCTACATATATTACGTGCAATCTTGACTGACATTGCTAACGAACATTGTATCTGATTGGTTTGTACAGTCCGTACCTCCAACTGAACCAATCACAAACGATGACCTCACGGTCGTCCTATTTTGAACTAGCGACTTGGATGAGGGTCATCATCCAGGATCTAGATTCCATTCCAGTGTTTCCAATTCAAATCCTTCAAGTTACGTGCACAAACAGGTCTATTTTCGCAATTGGATGCAATTTTCCTCTTTCGGTCCGTATTTCGGACAGATCACATGTATTCTTCGGTCTGAAAATTTCAGTCCGATGTGAGCAGAATATATTCTACTTTTACCAGAGCAAATTTTAAACGCGTGTGAAATTGTCTGCTGTTCTGTACCCAAAATTACTATCGAAACCTGTTGGAAATGGAGAAATGGGCATAGCGACCCATCTTTCTAATTCGAAATCTTATCGGGACTGTATGTGCACGTGTCTTTGACCATTCTTAATTAGCTACGGACAATAGTCATGGGCGTTATGGGCAAAGACAAAAGAGAAACTCGATAGGCCCAAGTTCTGGTTGCTCCCTTGCCAAAGGCATCCTATATACTAGCTGCGTTCGTTGTACTCCGGGCTGTCTCTGGTTTTTCCTTGCTGTGTTCGGTTCTTGTCCTATTGCGCGTTTTTGGTCTCACCGGTGACGTCATTAGAACCTGCCTGCTGAGCTCGTTCTGGTCAGTCCGCACCGGTGACCACTAACCAGACACTGGTCTAGTTAGTCTGGAAACGGGTTATAAGGTCGGATAGCAGTCACCGGTGAATGCAAAAACCGAGGCAAAAAACGCGTTATAAGGTGGGCAGCCACCGGACAACGAACGCAGCTACTGCTGAATGAATCCCGCTGACTATCAGAATGGTTCTTCTCCTTCTTCCCGGCTGGCGGTCTCTTTTTTACAAAAAACGACTGAGGAAAAAGTCTATCAAATAAAACGCAACCATTTACTACGAATCACTCGAACAATCAGCCGAAGGAATATTTACACTCGGAAGGTTTGTCCTTACGCCTCTTGGAACCCTCGGGCTGATTGGTCACTGAAATACAAAGAGATTAGTTGAAAACTGAAAGACAACAGCTGCGTTTTTGCAGATACCATGGTATCTGTTACCACGGTAACTGGATCAGCAATTAGTCGTTTTTGCAGTTACCGTGGTATCTGATACCACGGTTGCTCTGTAAAAACGACGACAATTGCCGAAATTACGCTTTTCGTAGTCATGCCAAAAGGAAAAATGAAATCCAGTCCCATCACTAAGTGCCAAACTTCTTTCCAACCAATAGCTGCGTTTTGCAGATACCATGGTATCTGTTACCCCAGTAACTGGATCTGCAATTAGTCGTTTTTGCAGTTACCTTGGTATATGATACCACGGTTGCTCTGCAGAAACGAAAATTACCAAAACTGAAGTCATCCCAAAAGAAAAACTAATATTCAGTCATATCACTAAGTGCCAAACTTCTTTCCCACCAATTTGACAAAATCCTAGGCTCTATTTTTGGTGATGATGAAAGTGAGATGGCTTTTTCAGACAGGACGATCAGTTACTACGGTCGGACCGTGGTATCTGAATTTAAGATGCCACGGTAACTTGCCAGATACCACGGTAACTAACTGCAAAAACGCCTTTTGACCGTTGTATCAGATACCACGGTAAACGACTTTCGAACGTGGTACCAGATACTATGGTATCTGCAAAAACGCAACTAATTTGAAAAAATCTAAAGGTTCTATTGTCGGTGATGATGAAAGTGAGATGACCTTTTCAGATACCACGGTATCTGGCCAGATACCACGATACCTGAAAAACGCCTTTTGACCGTAGCATATCAGATACCACGAGGACCGTGGTATCAGATACCATGGTATCTGCAAAAACGCAACTAATTTGACAAAATCTTAGGCTTTATTGTCGGTGATGATGAAAGTGAGATAACTTTTTCAGATACTGAAAAACGAATGTAGACCGTGATATCTGCAAAAACGCAACTAATATGGCAGGCATTTCGGTGAGATCATCGGCACGAGGAGAAGCCAATGAGGACTAGGAACAGCTTGTTTCTGGTTTGCCGGGGGTTCCGGCATGAGATTTAGACAGGAAAGGCCAGCACATTTCGTACGATCATCGGGCTGATTGCAACGATGTGAGTTTTGTTTACAGTAGAGGTATGCTTATGTGAACGTTTGTTGACTTCGGACTTTGCCATTTTCATGCATTTGCTGTGTCTAAAGCTAACTACCAGATAGCCAAGGTAGGTAAGAAGGGCAGCTGAAAACAGCTGTACCAGTATTTTGGATGTTCAGTCTACCATTTAGCCCAAAACTGCAGTGTTCACATTAAAGTAACTGTTCACATAAGCATACCTCTATACTGTACTTTTTAAACCAGAGCCCTTAGACTGGCATTTATGGTAGCGCGCAGTGGTGATGAAATACAGTAGAGGTATGCTTATGTGAACAGTTACTTTAATGTGAACACTGCAGTTTTGGGCTAAATGGTAGACTGGAGATCCAAAATAACTGTACATGTGTTTTTAGCTGCCCTTCTTACCTACTTTGGCTAACTGGTAGTTAGCTTTAGACACTGCAAGTGCATAAAATGGCAAAGTCCGAAGTCAACAAACGTTCACATAAGCATACCTCTACTGTACACCAACTCCTCAGAGATTGGGATCGTAGTCTTTCCGTCTGAATTCGGTATAATATACGGGCAAACACTTCACTTCCTAAAACTCTTTCTCTCTCTCTACTTTCTCATAACAACCTTATATTTGACGATGCAAAACGGACAAGTCAGCGAATTTCATTTTTCAACTTGCGGCTTGAGCCTGAAGAGTACCCTTGCCAAGGAGGGCCAAAATATGGCTCTAATAAAATGTAGCTGACTTATCCGTTTTGCATCGTCGAACATCATTCGCAGTCAGCTTGGGCTGAAGGAAATCAATAACAACCTTGAATTATCTCTGAATGCCAAACTGTCTTCTCGGTCGAGTTCGTAGCCTATTATATACTATGGCCAAGTTGGCAGCCTTTGCTTAAAGTTCGCAACTAGTGAGACCATACGGTTTCAGATCCCTAGCGACTGAAACCCCGTGTTCAGAGGCTCTATTTAGGGGGGGGGGGGGGGGCATGCCCCCTACATTTCGGAGGGGAGCCAAAATCTTCTACTCTGTTGCTATTTTTTGCCGTACATAAGTTTCAAAAGGCATAATGCAAGGCAATGACGTTACTTTAAGGTACATTCGACAGCAATTTTGAGTCCGAGTAATAAACCTCGGATGGCCGGGGCCCAACAATCATCTTAGCCTTTAAGCACTGTTCAAATAGGTGTAATACGGCGGATACAGTTTCGTCTTTTCCTCGGGGCGCGCTGAGCTGATGTACAAGGAGAATTAACCTTGCTTTTATTTTGTCTTATGCAGAGCCAATCAGATCGCTTGGTTGGGCTCTGCCAGCGGGCCGAGGAAAGAGGAGCTTCGCCAGAGTTGCCGCGGGGAGCACACAAGTTCTACTTTGTTGGAAGCTGAAGTAACAACTTTTCTTCGAAATAACACGTTTTCTTCTGTTACGACTGCTTACATAGATGGCACTTTATACAAGGGAATTTTTACCAATTTGAAAAAGAGTGTGTAATTAGGCGTAAACATCACGTATAGCTCTGCGCAGCTTATTACAGGTATTTGAACAATACATAGATGGCACTTTATACAAGGGACTTTCTACCGTGATAAAAAGTCCCTTGTATAAAGTGCCATCTATGTATTATATTTTCCGTGATTTGGGGATGTGGACTGATTAGATGAATTTGCCTTCGGCCGGGATCACTGTTCCTATGGCCGGCTTGTACCGGACTATTGTAATGGTTTGCGAACTCAGTTCACAAGCCCCTCGGTAGCTCAAAGGGTTAGAGTGTCTGCCTTGTAAGCAGAAGGTCCTGCGGGTTCAAATCCCCGCTGAGCAAATCCGGCTGAGCAAATCCCGGCTTCTACAATTTTTGAACAATGTTTTCCTCCACCATAGTGGCCACCCCGAAGAACCGGTATTCCAAACGGAAATAACTTGAATCCTTAAAGATGCCCAAAATACAACACGTAAAAGAACTTGTAGCGAAAATTGTTTTTGACACGAGACCGGACGTTATGATGATTTGATAGATGAGCATCGTTAAAAAAAATATACGACCGTAACACGCCAGTGAACCTAGGGAAGAACATGAAACGTCACCTAAACGAACCGTCTAAACTGATTCAACTCCTTGTAAACCAATCAACAACGTTTGCTGTCGTGGCGTTTCTGCCTCTTCGCTGGGCACACGGCGATTTTTCATCGGCAAGAAGAGTTAGTCACCAAGAGTATTACCGCTGCAAAATTACGAACCCCAAACCTTTTTGGAAAACGTTTACTTTTTACATGAACTTCTAAAGGTAGGCAAGGATGAGCGACTTGCAGAAAAGGAAATTCGTCAAAGCCCAGATAATTTCTTCCTGGAAACGAACAACAATCCATTAAAGGAACAGAAAACTTGACTCAAACTTGACATGGGAAGCTAGCTAACATATCAAGAAGGTACCCTGAGTCGATATTGAGAGTAAGAAAAAATCTCGTTACGACCATTGCAGTTTCCCGGCAGTTTCCGAGAATTCGACTTTGAGCAAAAGGTTTGCAAAAAGCAAAAGGTTTGTGTGCCGCGACTAGGAATCGAACCCCGGCCGCCTAGTCGGGAGGTCGTTACTCTGTAGTCTACATGTAAAAAGGCGAACTTTTACAGTACATGAGTGCATAATTACAGTACAGTGCATAAGGGGCAAGGGCCTGCCAGCTAGCTTTGGGAACACTAAGGAGGGTGTTCGAGACAGTTCGAGATGACAAAGAAGGGGGGGCCTGTCGACAATAAGACCCTGTATATTTATCCAAGCCCCCCGTTGCGATTCGATGGCCGAAAGTTGCGTAGTCAAGTTTACTGTTCCTTTAACGTTAAACGCAGCATTATATCTTTTAAATTACTAATTTTTTCCAAGCACGCAAACTAGCCACACCCATGCGACAATAATGCCTCAACATGCACGCTGAATGGAATTTACCGTACTACTTGAACCACGACGAGTATCCTGGGAGTACAAAAATGATTCAATCAATCTCGGGAAAGAGGGAATTCCACAAACTTAAACGATCTATCCTAGCAACGTCGATTATATTCGTATTGACACTGGCACTCTTGATACAGAATAGTATCTAGTCTTCAGTTGTCCAAACCAGGTTTGAACTCTCACAGGAACAGTTTACCAGAATGTACTGCACCTTATTGAATTTGGTAAGAAATATGGGAAAGAGGAATGTTGGCGACCGGTTCGGGAGATTTCTCAAGCAGGCTGTAAAGCTATGGGAGCGGTTTGGGGGTAATGAGCGGAGACATATCGGTTTGGTTTTGGTGTTTATAATATCAGGATTAGAATTGTAAGTGTTTACATCTGAAATATTCCGGTCCGAAAGTATATCAAAATAATCCGGAAAAAAGGGGCTATTGAATTTTCAGATTTCCGGAAGTTTTAAGTATCGCAGAAGAAATTCAAAGAATATATCGGAAAATCTGGGAACCCAGATTCCGAAAGGTGAAGACTCACCTAAGTGTTGTTTTTTATTTTATTTTTGTTTTTCCCGCCACGGCACCTCGGGCTTTTGGGAAGTTAATTTCTTTCATCAGTTGTGTTTTTGATCTAAGTTTTGTTCGCCGTTTGCTTAATCGGTTGCTTAATTTCCGTTTTCAAATGCCGTCGGAGTTCACCGTTTGCTTAATTAGTGTTTTTACGACTCCGGCGATCCTTGCCCGGTCGCCTTTTCATCAACGTTTCTGGCAAATTTCGAACTTGCTAGCTCACTAAGTTCGACGGTCAGACTTGGAACGAACAAGAAAATGTGACCGGCGACCAAAATAGAATTTAACAAGAGACCTTTGAGTTTGAAGGTAACTGCAAACTCCGATCAAAAACGCAACTATTCATCCATACCTATCCTGGAAGCTCAGAAGCTGAAATTTACTAGTCAATACACAAAATCGTACGGAGATAACCTGCGATCACTGATCGTCGCAGTGGTCGCACGCTTTGTTAAGTATATAACTATTTTTAAACTTCTATTTTCCCCACCATATTTTTGTTTTATTTCTAATACTTTCTGCAATTTTTACACGTGTTGACCTAGATGTTAATAGAATTGTATTAGATTGTTTGTATAGAGGGATTACACCCTACCCAACGAAAACAGATCTTAGGAGCTTGGCATACTGATCAATTCGAAAGCTGGTCTTTGATTCGAAGGTGCAAAAACCAGCCGATGGGATGCGGGACTTATTTTGTTGTATAAATTTGAAACCTTCAGTATCTCATTTCTGATTAAACTCTTCTCTAAAACCGTCATCAAACAGACAAGAAAGGGACTGAAAAATCTTTCCAATAGCTTTCAGAATATTATCAGACGCCGACAATTCGACCTAAGCACACCTCGTATTATTTACCTTTTTTGTTCCAATATAAAAACTATTTGAATACTGTAAAACTAGGCTCTGTTTTTAGCTAATTATCCATGGCTTTGGCTGTTTCAAGCCTCTTTCCAGGTCCATTAACTTCTAGCAAAAACTCGGCAGTATTCAGATAACCGGTTTTACGCATCGGTAGCATGATATGCAAACATTCATCGGTAGCATGATACGCGAAAATTCATCGGGAGCGTAATGCTCATGGAAAATAGCGAATCTTGGCAAGTGCAAAGATTAGTGAAGTATAAGCGGGCTTAGAAAATAACATATCAAATTGGGGTCCCCGTGCTTAAGAATTAATGAATGCAGTTACGGAAATAGGTTGCATTGGTATTACAGACACGACGGGTTCTTTAAAGTTTCACCGAAAAGGGTTGGATAGGACAACCTAGTCGCCCATCACTTATTCACTTAAATTGGCTTGAAGGCCCGCTGAAAATGCGTTACTTCGTTGTTCCGCTATTCACGAATAATCGATTTTCATATAGTGGAATTTCCTTATGATTTATGGTACTCTATGCGCCTGTATTTTTGTTGTATGCTTTACGAGAAAGATTTATGATTTTGTTTTTGTTCAGACACTAAGCAATCTTCACCAATCTCACCACTGCCCACTGAAAAGTCGCGTTTGTGCTCAGATTAAAATTTCCCGCGTCATAGTAGAATTTACGCTGTGGGGACGGCCGCAGATATTCTGAATGTCATAACTAGAGCAGATAGTGGAAAATAAAAAGATCCCTTTGCAAAATCCAAATAATTCAGTGTGTTCAATTAAATGACACAAAAATAAGTCGGCTTTTCAGTTAAACTTTAAAGTCTAAAATAAAATCCTATAGGCTACCTCAAAATGTTAAATTATTTGCTTTTGCTATTTTTCGACGATGGTGTAGGAATATCCGTTTTCGTTGCGTAGGGTGAAATCCCTTTATGCTCGTACAGCGTACAGAGCCAAATAAAACGCTGGCGACAGCGAATGTCTCCAGGGAAGTTGGCGAAAAAAAGAAGATTGTTGCAAAGCGTGTTCGTCGAAAGAAACCTTAAGAATGAACTTACTTCCTATCATGTACTTCTAACTCTCTGCTTCAAGCTTCGTAAAGCAGTCGCTGGTAGTGGGGGTAGACTTCAGCGGTGGGAACATGGAGAGCGAAGTCGAGGGCCACCAAGACGGCAAACTCGCAGGCGATTAGTTCTTTCCGACTCAGCCGAAAAACGGTCTCGATTTTCTGAAAGATTCTCTGATTTGGATTTTTGCTCGATGCTTTCTCCGTTTTAACAAAAACGAGGAAAGTAAACTGACATTTCCAATTGGTACGAATGGGAGGAATACATCGAGCTTGCGAGAGAGAGACACAAATTTAATATATAATGAAAAAAAAAAAAAAATCAGTATCATAACAAACCTGCGACGTGAAAATCTATACAGATTTATTTGTGGCAGGACTCAGTAATTTAATCACTTAACATAAATATACTGGGAACAAAAAAGAAAAGGTAGAAAAAAGGGGGAAAAAATGCAATACTATAGATCGAAGACAATTAAACCTCGTGGCAATCCATAACCGATTCATACCCAACTTGTCGCCGAGTAGCAAACTGTACGTACACCAAAAGTAACGGCAATAATCCAGGCAAATATTGAAACGTGGAGTTTTGCATCAGTTCTTATTACGCATGAGCGTTAGCGTTTCGGCGCTATGTCCGCGTTGGGAAAGCAAAACGTTAGTAAATTATATAATTAGACGCTTCAATTTAGTAAAATTAAATAACTAGACATGTTCTCCTATGAGGGGCTGATTGTGCTCACTTTCAGGTTCTCTCGAAAAGCGGACCCGAATTCTGGACAACTGTGTTCAGCTTTTAAGCGTTATCAAGACGTTATTTAAGCGTTATTATTAAGGGGCATGGTTTCGCGACGCTCCTATAAAATTCAGAATCGTACAGACAATATTTATTTTTTAAATAAGCGCGGACCCTTTCCTGAACTCGGCGTCAGAATTCCGGAGCCGGAAGTCCGGTTTTCGAATCGCCACTTTTTGCTCCATGTAAGGCCCGGGCCAACCTTTTTGTGACACGTGATCTTTGACAAAATCCTTTGGTGATAAGCAAACAATGTTACTTGGGAAACCGGATATCGAATTATTAATTATCCGGTATCAGAAATCAATCAGTCTCATGCTCAAGCAGGTCTGGTGAACATGCCCAATATCCGGAAAAGGGGAGTCGCAATAATTCTACCAAATGCATGGAGGATTTAAACCACGTTTTATTTGTGCAAGTTCTTGTAGTCCTGGTTCAACTACGCCGTCCCCCGGTTTTGTTTATGGACTCCTTATCTTAGTAGATAGAGCTGGGAAAGTTTGGGTGAGACGACTCAGTTAGAACTGGAAAGAATGTCAATTAACGTAATTAATTACTTGCTCTAATTCGCACTTCAGAGCACAAGGTCCAAAGGATCTGTTTTCCTGGGACTGTCACAACAACAGATCCAATCCTTATTGGTAAGAAAATCGATTGGCAATGAGGCCGGGAATGGACCAAAAAGGAACAAACGTGGCGGCACCTGACGGCTAGGTCATGTGTCATCACTTGGATCAAGAACGAATAATCACAAGAACCTCCGTCTCACTATCTCTGTAACACGACCATGCGGAGTCGAATATATTCCCGATACACTGCCTAATGCAAACGAGCGGAGGGTAGGAGCTACGCGGAACATAACAATTCGCTACCTCTGCAAACAGTTATATCGCAGTAAAGACCCGGAGAAGAAGTTTCGAAGGTGACAGCCCATTCAGTTGTCTTCCATCGTGACGTCACATGCGACGCGCTGCAGAGCGGATCCCCCGCGCCTGCTACAATTTTTCGTCTGATGTGCGCAGCGGCGAATAGGGAAGTAGATGGGTAACAACTCAGAGCTCAGCAATTATCTCGGACCAAAGACGGAGGTTCTATTGGATTATTTGTTCTTGCTTGCTTTCAGAAATTATGACAGCGTAACAATAACAAGCTGTTGCTGCGGTATAGAAGTTATGGTCTTTGATGGCGTAGGATCTATTGCGACTCTGAGGTAAAGAGTGAAAAAGCGTCTTAACGTGGTTAGTTCGAGGGTTAGTTACTGTCGTCGGCCAGGAGTGCGATGCGTGATTGTGGGGCAAACCATCAGATGACTCCCATGCAAACTCAAACATCTCCCATACGAATGGACTCGTCCAAACGCCCCGACCCCTCACCGCTGACTTTATAGCGCGAAGACGTTATTTTTCTACGTAGGGTCCAAAAACTACGACGCAGAGTGCCATCAACTTTCCCAGCCTGCAACACCTACTACTCCTAAAAGCTGAAACAATCTTCCAGCGAAAACTGTGATCGATTCAAGCCGGGTTGCACCTCGGTCGAGGTCTTGTTTGTGTTGCTAAAAACTTAAAACTTCTAGTAATGGATCTACCGAGAAAATACAGCTGACATCCGTTTAGCACTGTCAATTACGATTCGCAGTCAGCTTGGGCTGAAAATATATTTGATCTACTGAGACTGGAGATCTGACCTGGTAAACTAGCTATAGATGTCCGGAGTCTTTTTAAGGACAGTCAGCCCTGGCGGCAAAAACAGGCAACACAGCCCCAGCTAGGAAAGCAATTTAAAGCACACCTCGCACTATTTACTGTTTATGTTGCACTATTCAAAAGCAGTTAAATACTTCAAACCAGGCTCTGTTTTTCACATATTATGCACGAATTTTGCTGTTTTACGCCTTTGTCCATGCCTATTGACTTCTAGCAACAAGACCAAAGGTTCCGATGGGATCCCAAAAACCGAATATTTGATCCAGACAAATCGGTTTTGTCTTCTCCAGTGTCCGCTAGACTTCTTGAAGATTTTTACTGTTGAACTTTGGAAAAGGGTTAAGGTGAAACAACTAATCACTAAGAAAACGAATTTTAGAAATCATGCTAAAAACAAATATAATATTTTCATGACGAACCGGATTCCGGGCGAACTACTTGTCCGGCGAGAAAACGGTTTTCATGTCCGTCTTCAGCATGCCTTCTTACCCCTAATTCGAACATCTAATCAACTTCAAATGAAACTTTTACTTTTAACAAACTTTCCGGTTTTGGCCGGATCAGGGTGAACTAACTGTCCGGCGAGAAAATGGTTTTCATATTCATGTTCAGCATGCCTTCTTACCCCAAAATCAAGCTTCTACTCAACTTCAAATAAAACTTTTACTTTTAACAAACTTTCCGGTTTTGGCCGCATTCTGGGCTAACTACTTGTCCGGCGAGGAAATGATATTCATATTCATGTTCAGCATGCCTTCTTATCCCTAGGTCGAACATCTAATCAACTTCAAATAAAACTTTTACTTTTCACGAACTTTCCGGTTATGGCCAGATTCCGGGCGAACTACTTGTCCGGCGACAAAATGGTTTTCATATTCGTGATCACCATGTCTTCTTACCCCATAATCGATTATCACATTGGCTGTTTAAAAATATTTTGCTCGTCCCTTAATTTGAACCCCCTCCCCCACCCCTAAATGTAGGGCTACGGAGCCCATCTACGAACTCGACCTTACTCTTGACCCAAAGAATGCTCACACCAAGTTTCATCAAAATATCTCATTCCTTTCGTGAGTTATCGTGCTCACAGACAGACAGACGGACGGACGGACAGACGGACGGACGGACAGACGGAAAACTTTTGCGATGTCATAGGTATCCCTCCACTTACGTTTTGGGATCCCAAAAACAGGGGAACATTTACACAACCATTTTTTGGGATCCCAAAACGTTAGTGACGGATACCTATGACATCGTAAAAGTTGTCCGTCTGTCCGTCCGTCCGTCCGTCCGTCCGTCTGTCTGTAAGCACGATAACTCTCGAAGGGAATGAGATATTTTGATGAAACTTGGTGTGAGGATTCTTTGGGTCAAGAGTAAGGTCAAGTTCGTAGATGGGCACTGTAGCCCTACATTTAGGGGTGGGGGAGGGGGTTTAAATTAAGGGACAAACAAAATATTTTGAAACAGCTAATGTGATAGTCGATTATGGGGTAAGAAGACATGCTGAACACGATAGTGAAAACCATTTTCTCGCCGGACAAGTAGTTCGCCCGGAATCCGGCCAAAACCGGAAAGTTTCTTAAAAGTAAAAGTTTTATTTGAAGTTAATTAGATGTTCGATTTAGGGGTAAGAAGACATGCTGACACGATGGTGAAAACCATTTTTTGACGGGACAAGTAGTTAGCCCGGAATCCGGCCGAAACCGGAAAATTTGTTCAAAGCAAAAGTTTTATTTGAAGTTGATTAGACGTTCGATTTAGGGGTAAGAAGACATGCTGAACACGATGGTGAAAACCATTTTCTCGACGGACTAGTAGTTAGCCCGGAATCCGGCCGAAACCGGAAAATTTGTTAAAAGCAAAAGTTTTATTTGACGTTGATTAGATGTTAAGTTTAGGGGTAAGAAGACATGCTGAACACGATGGTGAAAACCATTTTCTCGCCGGACAAGTAGTTCGCCCGGAATCTGGCCGAAACCGGAAAATTTGTTAAAAGTAAAATTTGTATTTGAAGTTGATCAGATGATAGATTCAAGGGTGAGAAGAGACGCTGAATCTGTATATGACAATCGTTTTTTACCCTGACATATACTTCGTCCGGAATCCGGTTGAAACCGGATTTTTTTTATAAGTTAAAGTTTTATTTGAAGTTGATTAGACGTTCTTTATAGGGATAAGGAGATGCGCTGAATTCGTTTCTGAACTATCTTTTTTGGGCTGGACAAGTAGTTCGCTCGGAATTCGGCCGAAAACGGAAATTCGGGAGAAGTAAAGCAGGTAGTTTCGATCAGTATCGTCAAAATAAATATGGCTTATACAGGTATATCTGAAATTAATTTTCTCAGATGATTAGCCTGGCGAAGACTGGATCTGGCGTAGACAAGACGTAGTCAGGACGTAGTTGTCTGAGTCAAATATTAAATTTTTGGGATCCCATCGAAATCTTTGATCTTGTTTCTGAAGAGCCTAAACAACCGTCGGAAGCACGTTACGCATTGAAAATAGCGAAACAAGGCTAAGTGTAGATATCACTGAGCTGTTGTTTAGAGGACTGAATATACCGTAGAAATTCGAGTCATCGGGTTTAATAACACAAGCAGTGATAACGGAGGTAGGTTACATTGGCATTGTAGGTAGCCTATGATCACGGGTCCTATAAGATTTTTATAGTAGCAAAAGATTCGTACCTCAATTAATGAGTGAAGGACTTCCCCTTTCACGTCGTTCAGTTTTGCAGCCAGTAGTAAGCAAGCACCAGCGCAGAGTTTCCGGTTCAGCTTGTGGATCTTACCACGAATTACCAGTTTTTCAAAGTACACATATCCTACAGCCACGGTAAGCAAGTTGGTGCCGCGTTCCTGTTTTGCAATTTTCCTCATATCTCTTTTCAAGCTGAAATAAAAATATATGTTTCAGAAGGTAGGTTAAATGATGTGTACAGTTTTTACAAAATACAAATATAAGAAGAACTGAACAAAATGACCAGATATGACAGTGGCACACCGTTCTGGTTTGGCATGCTCGAAAATCACTTTCCATTGCCTCGAGGATCTCATCACCTCAAAATACGTTATTAGGTTAACATGATCAATTGATTTAGGTATAATTTTGTTTTATATATTATATTATGGGAGGCTACACCTCACTTCTTAGGAAAATAAATGAATAAATAAATAAAAGAATACACATCGCAGCCAGAAATGAGAGGACAGAACCGTGCCCGAGTGTGAATGAACTATACGCTACCATATATGTTTGGCTTGGGCTACCTTCTCGTTCATCATCAGGAACAAAAAACTTCGTCAAATTCGTTACATTTTCTTTCGGTTTTCCAAATATTTGCTACGGCTCCCCCCCCCCCTTGGACAAGGAACAACCATCTCACTGAAAAGTTCTGAATAGCTGGCCCGTCTGCGGCTGTCCCGAGATCCATCAACAGAATGAAGCAAAATTGTAACCACACATGGAGCTCCAGATATTTCGGTTTAGTGAATTTTAACTGTTTTGGTTGTTGTTGTTGTGTTGTTTCTTCATTTTTTTTTCATTTTTACCATACTTCGTCTTTACCTAGACGGGTATAAATTTACCTAGAAGCGACTCGGAAGGGCTTCCTGGGAAAAGGCAGTTTAGAAAGGGCACAGGTCATCCCGAAGCACAATCCAACAGCGAGAAGAAGGAAAGCAAAGAAAAGGGGTAGGGTTTACACAGGAAGTAGCCTAAGATGTCAATCCTTCAAAAACACTCGAAAATTCAGCATCTTACTTTTAAAATATTGCTATAAAGCCTGGAATTTGGAGAAAGAAAATCATGAGGATTATAACAAGGACGTCATCGCCTCGAATAAGTGCAGAGAAGAGGAACGAAAACAGTTTGCCACCTACATTATGACAACCGGCATGAAAACCTATGGCTACCCAGGCTAGCCTATAGATTCCTCCGAGGTGATCTAATCAAAACTTCCCAGACCGGTCATAATTCGTATGACACTATTAGGCCAGAGGATGTCCGCATGTTTGACCGCGACGGTCTTGAACCAGATATTTGGAAACTTCGAAGTGAGAAAAAAACATTGGAAGGTACAGTATTACACTGTCAGAAGTTTCATAACAGAACGCGCATAACACGTTCAAGAATAACACCTTTTCACTTAGAAATAAAGGGTTATGACCAATTAAGTTTACACTATTTCGTGCCTAGATCTCCAACAACACCTTCAATTGGTAAAAATACTAACGGGAACGATAGAAACATAACAGATAACATCCCAAAGTGTTATCTGTTGAAACCGGGCATCCTTCTGTTGTCGTTATGTAACTTCTGACAGTGTAGTATTTTTACCAATTGAAGGTGTTGTTGGAGATCTGGGCACGAAATAGTGTAAACTTAATTGGTCACAACACTTTATTTCTAAGTGAAAAGGTGTTATTCTTGAAAGTGTTATGCGCGTTCTGTTATGAAACTTCTGACAGTGTAAAAGGCGAATAGTGAACTGTTGTAATCGTCTTCGCAAAAGCGCCACGCAGAAAACTTAAATCACTTTAAAGCAGATGTGGACCACCACACAGATGTGGCTGACGTTCGGTTGAACAGTGACCTGAGAAATCTGTTGACCGTTTTGCTGAGCCTTTTCATGGTCTTCTCCACTGTTTTTCTCGTAGATGAGTTGTTTTTCTTTCTTTTTGGTTTCTATTTGTTTATAGTTCATTACTTCACTTTGTATTGTTTGTTGTAGTGGATTAAAAATAAATTATTATTATTTGAGGCGTAAGACTTTATTGCATTTATTCAATTTTTATTTTCAATACGAGTCCAAAGTATGAGCGCAAATTTTCACGAGCTCTTGCTTCATTTATATCTAAAAAAAAGGAAACTTACAGGATCGTTTCTTCCAGTTACAACCTGAAGAGGACCCTTGTCAAGAAGGGCCGAAATATCGCTGAGGAATATCCTAGCTATTTTTTCTGTTTTCAGTTACGTGATTCCTAGTCAGTTTTGGCTGACAGAAGATTGGCTACCTCCCCCCCCCCCACATCAGAACAGTACCCAATTGAATGCATGAAACCTTCACTCTTTCGCCAATGTCAACAAGTATTCGATTTACAATACAGAGTGACAATAACAATCCTTCAGAGGTGTTCAAGGATACGTCCCTTGACGATGATCAAATATTCCCCTCCCTGCCATAGGAACGCGGTGCCGGTATTGAATGTGCTAACTTCAATAGCTACGGTGTAATATCAACTTGTAGTTCCATTCGCTTAGGTAAGAACAATATGGAAATTCTAGCGGCGAAAGGACTGTCAATAAAGGAAATGAATAGCGCGAGAGTTATTAACCACTAACAAAGAGCACTCAGGTTGGTGAGCTCCTGGAATTCCAATTCCGCTGTTATTGTGAGCTGGTCTGGAGAAGTGGCAGCAATTTTCAGTAAATAAAGCAATACATAAAACGGATATGTCAGCGACGTTGCTTTGGCAGCGATATTTCGGCCCTTCTTGGCAAGGGTCCTCGTCAGGCTGTCAAACTTCAGATAACGCTGGGGAAGAACGAACCTGCAATAAATTCTTTCCCCAACGTTGTCCCTGAAGTTTGACAGCATGACAAGGACCCTTGCCAAGAAGGGCCGAAATATCATTGCCAAAGCATCGTAGCTGACACATCCGTTTCATGCATTTTTTGAATATATGTTTCCCAGTCGGCTTGGGCTCAAGGATTATTTATTTTTCAATAAAGTTTGTTAAATAAATAACGAAAGGAAGGAGTTTAGCAAGTTATGGTGCCATCCTACCTCGAGCTTTAAAAGGTATAGGACGATTCTGTCGATCTCACGGATTCGCGTTTCAAAAGGAAAGCAAGAATCCACCGAGCGGCAGAACAAAACGGGAAGTAGTCGCTCCTTTACAAGTTCTCGCTGGCTTGCCGAATCCGCTTTCCACGTCACTTTCCAAAACTAGCGAAACGACAGAGCGGCCTCGGAAAGTGACGCGAGTTTTAGCCGCAGTCGCACGAATACAGAGCGGATTAGTCCGCGGAGCTTTTCAGACCGAGATAATCACCCTTACGTTGCCCTAACAACGCTGCGTTTTTGGCAGTTACAGTGTTGCCACTGGTCACAGAATTCTGCAATTTTTCACAGGTTTGCAACTTCTCTCCAGATTCACAGCTGTGACAAAATGCTTGAGCTGAAGGAATATTCATACCAAACGTAAACGTAAACTTGAGTTTTCGACTAGCCTCATTAATCCCGTCATAGCTAGACCGCAAATGAAAGAAAGAAATGAAAAACCTGATGGATCTGGTTAATGTCCGTATCCAAACATGGACTTCTGAATCCCAATATAATCTTCAGCTTTTGCTTCATACAAATCCGACCTATTCTGTGGGTCACCGGCAGGGCAATATCGGACGAATTTAGGAATCCCGCCATCGCCCATTTGGGCGAAAAGAGAGGCAGGCGATGAGCAAGGGAACTAGGACTCTGTAATTAAGGACTGAAGAAAAGGGATTTATGTGCAGTTTTGTCATACATTGCACTGTGCAGGTGAAAGGAGAAAATACAAGTGTCAGGAAGTGGTGAGTAGGCGTTGGTTTTAAGCAAAAACAGCGTATTTCGAGACCGTCTTTTAGACGACTGAGTCACTAGAAATAAATAACGCGATTGTGGGATCTGGCGAAAAACGAAAATCTATAAGACCTGTATAGATATTCCCTTGTGAGATCCCAGCGATCACTATTTACTATTTAAGGTGACTACATGTAATGTAACGTATAATTAGTGGATCACCCAAAAAGATTCAGGAGATCTTGTCTCACCACCAGGATCTACCAGCACATATTTAGGAACCGTAGCACGGACCCTGCCAACATTCTAGCTTTAAATAATAATATTTTTAACCCACAAATCGTACAGGACGAAAACAGTGGAGTACAGAAGAAAAAGAAAACACATAATTAGGAAATAAAGCACATCACATACAAACAGAATCTACTCAAGAATCAAACAGACGAATAAGCCCATGAGAGGGCGACAGACGCGCACACGCCGTTTCCGATAGTTTTCTGTGGAGAACAGACAATTTCTCCGCAATATCCGGTAGCGAATACTTCCTGATAATTTTAGAATTTCTTTGCCAAGGAGGGAGAAAAAGAAGAAATTTACAAAAACAAAAGTAAGATGATCGCATAGCTTTAAAGTTTAACCGAAAAGGGCTAGGATAGTACAATCTAGTTACCCATCACTTATTCACTTAAATTGGCTTGAAGACCCGCTGAAAATAAGTTAAGTCGTTGTTCCGCTATTCACGAATAATCGATTTTCAAATAGTGGAATTTCCGTGTGATTTGTGGTGCCTCTACGCGCTTGTATTTTTGTTGTATGCCTTACGAGAAAGATTTATCATTTTTTTTGTTCAGGCACTAAGCAAGCGTCACCCATCTCACCACTGCCCACTGAAAAGCCGCATTTGTGTTGAGATTAAAATCTCCCGCGTCATAGTAGAATTTACGCTGTGAGGACGGCTGGAGATATTCTGAGCCTCATAACTAGAGCAGATAGTGGAAAATCAAAAAATCCCTTTGCAGAATCCAAATAATTCAGTGTATTCAATTAAATGACACACAAATAAGTTGGCTTTTCAGTTAAACTTTAATATAATTTTTCTTTAAAACAGGATAAACACCAGACAGAAAAAGAATAGAATGGTCACAGAAAGAAGAGTATAGCTTGCCAAGAGCAGAAACCCTGAAACAAGCTGAACCGCTTGTCGCATAGGCGACGACGACAGCAAATTGTTCAGGAGCCAAACTCATACAACAGACTAGTGTTGCCAGAATCAATTAACTTGGCCTCAATCAGCCTCAGTTCCTACCTCCCATAATTACCTGAGCAAAAGGATTCCCTATCTAGAAAGCGTAAACAACATCGAGGTCATCCCGCGCGACATGGAAAGGGATGCTATTTAGGACAGGCAAAGCTGAAGGACGAGGGTCTTGACCGAGCCAAGAACATAATAAGGAATACTCGGGACCAGAAAAAATATAGCAAATAAAGATCAGAAGAAAATCACGTGCATACACACATGCACGTTTCCACATAGTGACACGAATTTCGCATGCGAAATCTTATGTTGTGTGCATGTAGCTTTAAGTTTCACCGAATAAGGCTGAGATCTGACAGTCTAGTTACACTTCACTTTTTACATAAATATGAAGGAAAACCCGATAAAAATGCGTTACTTCGTTTGTCGATTGCAACTTCACAAATTTCATAATTTCATCGGGTATACAGCCGTTCAGAATCGGATATATCCTTACAAACAGCTGCACAGTACGGATGGGTCTAGGCGAGAACCCCCCCCCCCGATATAACCCCCCACCCCGGCAAAAAATGATCCATTACCGAACCCCCCATGGCAAAAAAACCCAGGTCCCCCCCTCGGCGAAAACACGCCCGAATGCAAATATTTAGGAAATTACAACCGCGAGCACTCAAGGATTTTCCCTAGACACCCGAGTTAAATGTAAACGCGTGACGGCAGCTCGCTGACCGCTCGCCTCTATATATATCTATAATGAAACATGTACTTATAATGAAAAAATATGTTTTTATCGCCAAAGTTGGCACCGTGAAGGGGAGGGGTATTTTAGCCGGAACCCTTGATGAGCTCATCGTCATTTTTGCTTCAGGAGTTTTGATTACAGATGAATTTCTAGCGCCCTTAAAGTGCGCACAACCAAATGCATTACCAAACGATACATTCTCGTGATTTCCAAGGACCCATGATCATTCTTATCACAAGGGTTTTGCTTACAAATGATCACAACGAACCCACGAATTGACGAATTCCTACTTTCATCCTCTTGCCCAGCCTTACAAGTGCCATATCAGCTTCAAGCTCTTGTTTTCTTTTTCTTGTATTTTCCATTGCCTACTCCACTTTGGATGGCACTTCCAGCCTTCGGCTATAAGTTCATATAGGCTAATGGTCGCTTTTCTGTCGGTCGAATGGTCCGATAAACAAGAGTTGGGGTACTTCCAGATAATAGGGGAGAAGACTTCGGCTTAACCTCTTTTTCTATTGATAAATAAATAAATATAACTTTCCAGGCATAGCTTATTATGGACTTCCGGACTTATCCATCATCCTTCCGGGGGGAGTGTAGTTGAAACTAACACTAAAACTAACAGCTAGGACGATGCTAGAGCTACGAGCAATAAACCGCACCGAATATGGATACCTCGACAAAACTGAGCAGAGCTAGACGTACTTGATGAGCTTCGAGTTGATGCCCGCTTATCAGGGGAAAAGACTGTAGCAGGCATGCACGACCCACTCTGCAGCGAGTTGTTGTTGTCACAACGGTAGACAACCAATCGGCTGTTAATTCGACACTTTTCTGAGGGCTCTACTGCGATATAGCTGTTTGTACAGGTAACGAATTGTGATGTTTTGCGTAGCTACTACCCTCCGCTCGTTTGCATCGGGCGGAGTATCAGGAATCAGACCGAGGTTTCATTGATTATTTGTTCTTGCGATGTGCCGGGACATGACCAAAGATTGCCCTAATTCTTCGTTTGTTTACCTGATCTGGAATCACACCTTATGCCCGTTGACTTCATCCGCAGACGTAAGCATCTTTTCATTACCGGCTTCTAGCTCCAGGAACCACTCTAGATACTTATGCCCCCGCAATCGCATAATAAAAGAACCCCATCCCCCCATTCTCGGTCGATTAATTAGATCGCCGCCATTGATCCACATTTAGAGGAAATACCGCACGATGTTTTTACCGCCTCTCCCTATAGAAATAAATTGCGGAGGTGACCTTGATTGCTTTCCGGAGAACTTGGCACAACTGCCTCGAGCAAATGAAATAAACTGCGAGACGAAAGAGTCGTCCGTTTCTTCTATTCTTCAGGAGATGCCGGAGGTCTACCGAAAATATGATTAATTTTTTTTTTAATACAGGAATAGTAATAACAAGAGCGAAGTGCTCATACGGCACATGTTACGGGAGGAAGATACAGGATAATAAACGAGAACGTCAGCAGATCTTCGCCCCCCCCCCCACGTCTCCGGATGCGAATAGCGACTATAAATGGTATATCTAAGCAAGAACAATAAGCCAATCGAACCTCCGTCTTTGGTCCATGTACCGACTATGGATACGCCGACAAAACTGAGCAGAGCTAGATCGAGAGCTAGATACTAGATAGCTACTTGCTGAGCTATGAGTTGACGCGCGTCTACTCCTCTCCTAGCCGCTGCGCATTGAGAGGAAAAGACCGTGCCTCTGCACTGACGTCACAATGTTAAATAACCAATGGTGATGTTTACTCTCGACTTTTCTTCTCCGGGGCTCTACTGCGATGAGCTGTTGGTACCTCGGTTGGTACAGTTTGCAGGGGTAAAGAACTGTAATGTTCCGCGTAGCTCCTAACCTCCGCTCGTTTGCATTGGGCGGGGTATCGGGAATCTATTCGACTCCGCATGGTCATATTACAGAGATCGGTAAACGGAGGTTCATGTGCTTATTTGTTCTTGATCTAAGGCATCTGCTCGTATTAGCAATCAAGTTTCACACGGTCAAATCATTTACTCAGGTCAAAGATCTCGGATTCCCTCCCCCTCCACAGGACGATATGAACTGGTGAGGAGGGGTTTCTTCGAGCACTGGGTTGGATCCATTATATGCATACCAAGTTTCGTCGTCGAACTGTCAAAACATAGACAGTCAGACCGACATTACGATCGCTGTATGGCAACCGAGCCAAAGGCTGCAGGTGCCATATCAACAAAAGGGTATACAAAAAGGAGAAACATACCACACATACAGATGAACTAGTAAGGATTTTTTTTCGGAATGAATGAATGAATTTTTATTATCCACTTGTGCGAACGTAACGCAGTAAAGAAAAAAAAAATCCAACTACGCTTTCCGTGGTGCGGTAAATAAACAAGGTCAATAAGAAGGAAGCCCCACAAAATAATCGGGAATAAAAACGTTTTCCTAAGGTTAGATTTGCCCCTTTTTCAATCCTGCAGTCTTGATATGTTCAGCTTGGAACCTGCTTCCGCCAAAATCGTTGCCAGCCCATCAGTCGACGCTTTCAAAAATGCACTGGATGGACACGTTGGAGCCGACAAGTCTTGTACTGGTAAATTTCTTAGAATTTTGTAGAGGATTGCGCTTTGTTTTTGCTATTAATATTAATAAATATACTTACTTACAAGGATACGCAGTTTAAACAGACAACACCTTGGATGTTTTCAACAAGTGTAACTGAATGTTTCCGTTACGACCTTTATATTTTATAAAAACGCTACACTTTAAGGCTCATAAAACAACGTTTATGTACCATTAGCAGACGGTGTGTTATCTGCTGAAACTTCTCGCCCATGTGTTAGATGTTGCGAAGTTTATGACAGTATACTTTTAAGCTGTTCGATCGGAACCTAATCAACACGCTGAGCAAAAATCGGGCAGCAAGTTCCTTTAACACAATCGATATACGCTGTTCATAAAATCCAATACCGAATTATCGCCAGATGTGCTAGAGGAACAATAACAATCACACGTGAGAAGCGGGGACAAGTTATCGGAATGGAGAATGAGTGATTAGGCTTTCGGCTCACACCGACCCGCTAATTAGCCCCGTCGGAAAGTGGTTCAGCAGTCAGCAATGATGTCGGAAGCCAAAATTGACAAACTTGATGTAGACTGATAAAACAGAGTTGGATTGAGAACAAACAGAGGTGGAGGCATTTTATGAAGTTTCAAGTATGGCTAGGCCTAAGACAATTTGGAAATGGCCAAACAAATCCGGATAAACGTATACCTCGAAGTAACATGTCATTGTTTACTTTATGCCAGCGCATCTAGCGGCCAAAAAAGAACTAATCTGGATGTAATTTTATGAAGAGCGTATTACTTCCACACACAACATTTAGTTGCAATTATCCCTGCGTCTTCTGCCGGCCACCATTGACCGATATATATTATTATGAAGTATTTTTGAAATTAAAGAACCTGAACCTGAATTTTTCGAGTTAGCAAATTTTATTAGAATCCTGCAATGAAAACAATTCTCCCGAGTTTCGTAAACTTAACTTTGGTCAGGTGGCAACACTGGTTGCAACTGTTTGGTGGTTGAATTCGTGGTCCCCGACTTTCGTACAGAATTCCTGACACATAGAAACCCTGGCAGCACTCAGCTCGTAAGTCTCAGCCAGCTGAAAAAAAAAAATCAGACAGAAAATCTACCCCCTCCCCCCACTACGCGCTGAATTTGCAAAACGGCTCACCTTCTTAGCTTGCTGAGGGTCAGATGGATGTGGGGGAACTTCTCCCTGAATTTACCGTTGAGTTCTTTCTTCAAGTCCGACGGCTTCACGTAATCGATCACCGACGTCTGAAAGATTTTGCACTTAATCTTCCGCTCATGTCCGTGTCCGATAACGACTCGTTTGACTAATGGTCAGTATTAAAAGGGGGGTGTTATGAGACTCCAATGACTTACATGAGGAATGGTGAATGGCCGGGATATAGGAAACATTATTGGCCTATGACAAGTTGGTCATGACGTAGTCATTTATTATACGAACAGGCGCCAACTACGAACAAAACATCAAAGAGCCTTGCTATGAATAATTTGTCCGTAGTAGGCCGTAGACGGATCAAAAGAAAAGACATACAACAGGAAATTCACTATTAACACACCAAAACCAAATAAGAGGCTATGTAAATATTTTTTACGTTTTTACTACTGGTGAGGAGGTCGGGGTTGAACCGTACGCGGGTTGAACTGGACAGTTTCAAGTGTGGGCAGACCCAAAGTCATAAAATGGTGAAGTAACTATTTGAGGTTGGCAACAGTGTTCTGACTCGTGGTACGAAATTTGAAGGCTCAGCTCAGTTGCGAACCGATTCCCAACCAGGCGACTTCGTTTTTTTCATCGAAGAATTCGGACTTAAGATTTCATAATCATTTTCAGTTAGAGAAGAAGTTAGTTGTTTTTTGCGAGTGTATGATAGTACAGTAACTAGCCTATCGCGGGTTTCCTGCTACTTTCCGTTTTTTCTTGGTGTTCATTTTTTTTTAGAAATGGTCTCTGTGGGGTTGAACCGGATACGTTCTGGGGGGTAGAATCGGACATTCGGTCATATTCAGAGCTCACCTTAACGTGTCCGATTCGAAACATCACCCGTACGAACCAACCCCACCGGTGGGGCTGAACCAGACGGTTTTTCGAAAAAAAATCAAAAAATCATGGCACTTAAAATTATATTCTCAAAAAATTACAGGACATAGCTAGTACCGTATCATTATCTTTCATTTCCAATGTTCAAAAATTGTTCAAATTCTACAGAAATTTAATTATTAGCCGAAAACGAAAAACGTACGGTTCAACCCCGACCTCCCTACTATTTTGACAATACAGTTTTTTTTTCACTATACTGTCAGAAGTTTCATAAGCGATAACAGAAGGGTGCGTTTTTTCAACAGATAACCCATGGAATACTTGGGATGTTATCTGTTCTGATTTTGTAAACGTTATGTATAGGCTAACAAGTACTGACAAGAGGAGCTGAAAAACCGTCAAAAAAGCATCTGATGACTTTTTCGATATCACGATGATAAACAAACATGTCCGCAGACGTTTTCCGGCTCTCTTGTATGCATAACATTTAATGCGTAGCGTTTGCAAAATCATAACAGCTAACATCTTAAGTGTTATCTGTTGAAATTGCGCATCCTTGTGTTATTTGTTACGAAACTTCTGACAGTGTGTTTGTTATATGTTATGAAACTTCTGACAGTGTGTCCTTACCTGTAACAGTTACCGATTACTTATTTGTAATCTGTAATCTATAGATTACAGATTACTGATCTGTAATTCAGTTACCGTGGTATCTGATATGCGTATGCTTTGTAAAACGACAATTGCCAAAATTACGCTTTTCGAAGTCAACTTCTTTCCCACCGATTTGACAAAAATTTATGAACGTAAGATGACTTTTTCAGATACCACGATCAGTTACCACGGTCGGACCATAGTATCTGAATATCAGATACCACGGTAACTGGCCAGATACCACAATAACTGCAAAAACGCCTTTTGACCGTGGTATTAGATACCACGATAACTGCAAAAACGACTTTAGACCGTGGTACCAGAGACCATGGTATCTGCAAAAACGCAACTAAGGTTGATGGTGGAAAGGTTAAGTCAGCTCAGATTAATTCCAGCGATATTCAAGTTGTAGATAGAAGTAAGAAATTATAATAAATATCAGCTGACCCACCCATTTGCGTCATCAACCAACACTAGCCAGTAAATTTTATCGTAGAGGTTTCGTTGCGACCAAGTCCACTTTCCCAGAAGTAGAGACCAAGAAAAGCCACGAGATTGAAAAGGTCAACATGTCCCTTCGGCACCATGTCTCTTGCTTTTAACCTAATCTCTAAATCGTGTATTACTTTGAACGTCCTTCCCGCCAATCAGCACGCCAAACTATAATCCAGTCCATTTCGCCAATAGCATTTCCATGTTGCTCCGGGGGGAATATTAGACGGGGAAATGTCTGACGGATGAAAAGTAAACATTTTCGCATTTGAAGTAGGAGACTGGGGGTGAGCTCAGTAGTGCAACAACCATTATAAGGATTGTTTCGCATTTCAAAGGACAACTCGCAAGTTTGTCTCGCTTTGAATGTCACGAGCGTAGTGGGCAGCGCTACGATCAAGGCCCGTTTCCGATGCATGGAAAGAATAAGTGTTGGCGCTACTCCCTAGTGTTATTTTGCTTTGTTTATGTCTATCTGTCTTCAAAGCACCATCACTAACTGCCGACATATTTTCTGTTTTTCGGCTGTTTCGTACTTGGCGATCATCACGTGAAACTGTGAAAGGTTCATGCAAAAAAACTCGAATCATTCCAATTTAAACCACGCTGACACTCTTAATATTTTTTGTATGTTTTTCCAGTAAAAATTTTGATCGGGAAGTCAGTGGCAGCAAGGTTCTAGAATTGGCGACTTTGAACGGTCAGAATTATTTTACACTTGTCTGATTTATGTTTGCTGTATCCGAAACCACATAAAATGAACTTCGCAAAGTTAGCATGTGTATTGTGCAAGAAAACCCGTGTTCTTTTGACGTCGGTTGCTTCCAGATTATCACATTCAGCCCGGGAGTCGAGGGTTCGATCCTGATCAACCAAAAATCGTGTCGTGATAAAGGTACCGTAACCGTATCGGATTTTCTTTCCTTGGATTTTTCGAAAAGTCACTTCCCCTTTTCAGAACAAGAAGATACAATATAAATGGCCTAGCAAAGACGATAAACGATCGTCCACGAATGCTTTCTATTTACATTTCTGGAAGGGAAAGCAACAGGCTGTATTCTCGCTGAAGTGGTTTCGGCAGGATCCTAAGGGGAGAGGGATTATGCTGCATTACGAATAATGGTTCTGTCGGTAGCGTCGACAAAAACGAAGAGGGTTAAAAATGAAGAAAACGAGGGGAGTTTAACATAAATATCTGATGGCAATTAAGGGTATAAGTCTGCGAAAATGAAAAGTTAGTGACTGGAATCATGCATCGGCAGATGAGAAAGATTAAGTGTGGACATAGGTACTGACACGGATCCTTTGAAATTCAACTGAAAAGCCAGCTTTTTTTAATATCTTGAATTTGAATAAAATTAAGAAGATTGACTTTACTGACGGGTTTTTGATTTTTTCATCTTGGACTCTGGCAGTGAATTTTAGACTGCTGGCCCGAGACAAAATTCATCCAGACGCGGGGATTTTGAATTTGAACAAAAGCGTGCATTTCAATGGCTAATGAAGCAAAGCTCAGGAAATTTTCAATGCCAGACTGGAAAGGAACTTCCAAGCCCGCTATTGCGTGTGACCCATAATTTTTTTTTATTTTTCTGCAATCATTTAGCTGTACAGTTACTAAATGTTTTAGTCACAGAGGTACGAGCACATAAAGGTACCACAAATCCGAAAGAAAAAGTTCATTCGATGACGATCGATTATATGAATAGCGAAGCAACGAAGTAACGCGTTTTCACCAGGTCTATAAGTGAATAAGTGACAGGTGAACAGTCTGTCGTCGGGTAAGCTTTAAGACACTTCTCATCTCTATTTCGCCTAACGTCACAGTCCTCACCTAGACACGATCGCAAGTACCTTGTCTACTCCGTTGGCCTTCCCCTTTCGAAAATCCAACTTGGTCCAAAGCTGGATGACTCTGCCTCAGCGCGTGGTACATGACCAGCATCTGGAACGGGTACACCTACAACTACTGCGATCGTTCCAGCGCACGACTACTGAACAGCTGCCGAATTGCTTAAGGCTGCTGCACGGTTGTCGCCTTCGGGGTCACCCTTCTATACGTTGTAAAGACAAATTCTCATCATCTCCCTAGAACAGTCATAGAATACTCTTCTCAGACCGGCTCAAGACAGATGAGTTGCACTGGCTGCATATATACCCTTGTATTGCCGAGGAGAGTGGCCCCGAGGCGGCCATAGGGTCCCTAGAATACTCTTCACTGATTGGCTCAAGACAGAGAGCTACACTGGCTGCATATACCCTTGTACTGGCGAGGAGAGTGGCCCCGAGGCAGCCACGGGGTTTCGGATAAGACTTTAAGTCAATTAGGACAATAATTTAACTAAAACTGCGCTAGTATCGTTACTGTTTTACTATATTCTATAGAAAGGGTATTATGTGTTTTACTGCGACCCTGAACTGGCGAGTGGTATTATATTTTTTATCTTCTAGAAAAGGTTATTATTTTTCAATTAACTCTCCAGTGCCATTCGAGCTTTGCTGTCTGCTGGGGATAAACGATTATTTCTGTCTGTAAGTTCTGTTAATAATAAAAGAACCTGAATCTAATCTTTCCTGGCTCTAAAAACCTTAATCATTTTTTTAGTCGATCCACACAGACCATCCAAAATCGGCTCTTCCGTTATGCCCATTCTCTTAGCATGAAAAAATTCCCGTGTGGGCTGCGTGGTGCGATGATGCTATAGTCCTCTCCTTTTTAGTTTTCTTTTTAGTACAGTTATACTTCTCGATCTTCTTATTTCTCTTAGTATGCTCTCTTTTTTCTTTTTTTATACTCCGCTTGTGTTACTATGTCAAGTGTAGTAGGATATTAAAATACATTTATTCATTTAATACGAAAACCCCCACACATTTCTCCCCTCTTTCATCCTAGTCAGAGTTCTGTCTGCGGCCTGCGCACATGCCGTTTCTACTTAGCTGGCCTTTCTGGCCTTCAAAACCTAACAGAGCTTACGGTTAGCCTACTCAGGTGTGAGCCTCGGAAAAACATTATCCTTTCCGCCCTCCCCTTCATTCCCTAAAACGCATTAGTTTATCCCCACATCCGGTCGTTTCCGAAAGCAAACTACTTTCTAGTGCAGTAACCTAGAAATAACAAATCTCCGTGCCACAGAGCTTTGCTCACCTGAGTGTCAAAGAGGGAAATCACTTTTGATCACAGAACTAGCTGGAAATGAACAAGGTAGAAGAGAAGGTAAATGTGTCAGCATCAGCCTATGCAGGTCTAAACAGCGGTGGTGATCTCCAATTCTCTGCCCTCAGCCAGGAAGCGCACTGGGCGGTTGGGGGCTAGCATACTAGTGCTTCCGCACACCCTTCCTGTCACCTTCCCTAGATCTCTCTAGGTTGGCTACCCGTTTGACGAAGGGTGGGCTCTAGTTTGTTTTACAGGGTTATACCAGTAAACCCCGCAACCAAACGGTACGACTCGAACCAACGACCCTTCGACGACGAATTCGGAGTGCTAACCGTTCGGCCAGGATAAAATACACAATATAGGCCCACCCACCAGCCTCAATCATACTTTGACCCCCCCCCCCAATGTTTTTTGCCCAAAAGCCCCAAGCAGTTGAAACCGTCATACTATTGATTCGGAAAAAAATTCTGGCCTACGACAGTTAGAGGATTTAAACTTTTAACTGCTATGAGGAGCCATGAAAACTTTCCTGTGAATCCGAATTTCCGACCAGAAGGTGTCAAAATTCCACTACTTCGGACTTTTTTTCTTATTGGATACGGAAATTTACATGAATTTTCTAAAATCTCATGATTTCCTCGTCTGTTTTCACCACTATTTTTCTCAGGATTCTCTAGTAAAAATCTCAACATTGTTTAAATCATGATTTTTGGACTGTTTCTCATGATCTTGAAAATTTGCGAGTAGAATCACTGATCTCCGACGTCATCGAAGAAGGCTTCCCTGGCTTCAACTCTCGTTGCCCTTCAAGAAACACCCGAGATTCAATTCGGGACATCAGCTGCTACAGCCACGGACATCTGTACAGCTTGCGTACTGACACAGGTACAAATAAAGTAGCCTAAGGATAGTGCAACTCTAAAACGTGGCTGAGCACTCTCAAAGAAGACCTCGGGCCAACTCGTGGTTTCCGCCGTTATGGACGGAGGTAGGAACCCTCATTGCTTCAAGCCTCGACTCCCTTCACGAACAAGAGCTGGAAGCTCATATGGCACTTACAAGGCTGGGTCAGAGGATGAAAGTAGGAATTCGTCAATTTGTGGTTTTGTTGTGATCATTTGTAATCAAAACTCTTGAAGTAAAAAACATGATGAACTCATCAGGAGCACGAAAATGTATATTTTACTCAAAAGTATTGTTTGTACTTTAAGGAAATCACTTGTGAGCAAAACCCTTAAGGCAAAAATGATCACGGGCTCATAGGGATCACGAAAATGTGTATTTTGCTAAAAAGTATTTTTTGTACGTTGTGGTTGCGATTAGTACTTTAAGGGATGGTCGGATCTGGGAACTGACAATTTCTAAGCCAATCTTGTCAAGTGTCTGATTTCCAAGCCAAGTTTCATCGTCCTAGCACATCTGGAAGTACCTTGATTCGCGATCACCGGAATTCCGTACCCCCCTCCAACTCCCCCCACAGTGCGCGAACCCGGTCCGGTTCTGTCACTGATGTATCTAGAGCTTCTGCTTCTTCTTCCAACCAAGTTTCGTCCCAATAGCTCCACTCTAAGCGTGTCACAAGATTTCGGGTTCTCCCCTCCACCCCCCCCCCCCAACATTCATCGGATTACATCCGGACTTTAAACAGGACATTTGAGACATGAGCTCTTTCCAAATATCAAGTTTCATTAAGATCCGATCACCCGTTCAAAAGTTATACATACCTCAGGATTCTCCCTCCCTCCACTCCCCCCACGATGGTCGGGTAAGGGAACTGACTATTTCTAAGCCAATCATGTCAAGTCTCTAATTTTCAAGCCAAGTTTTATCGTCCTAGCACGTCTCGAAGTACCTTAGCTTGCGATCATCGGAATTCCGGACCCCCCTCCCTCTAACTCCCCCACAGTGCCCGAATCTTGTCCGGTTCTGTCACTTACGTAAATAGGGCTTGTGCTTGTTCTTTCCACCAAGTTTCATTCCGATCGCTCCACTCCAAGCGTGTCACAAGTTTTCCGGTTCCCCCCTCCGATCCCCCTCCACCTTTATCGGATCTGGTCCGGACTTGAAACTGGGCATCCGAGACATGTGATCTTTCTAAGTATCAAGTTTCATTACGATCCGATCACCCGTTCGGAAGTTATACATACCTCAAGATTCCGGATTCCCCCTCCCGCAGGGCTGCCACAAGTTTAGAGGCTTGGAAATAGGGACTTAGGGACTTTTTCAAGCCGAAAAAGGGACCTATAGGGACCTAAGGTCACTGCTACTAAACCTGGAATACACAGTGTTAGGATCCTATTTGCACTTTAGTTGCTAGGATCAGAGGACTTATGGTTCGAAGTTTTGATGATGGCTCTTAGATTTGGGCCGACGAGGAGAAAAGAGGGAACTTCCGGGTTTCCGCTCAGTCTCAATAGCTTTTTTTGTGACTAAACCAGTGAAGACAATAAGTCACTAGCCTGTATTCGAGGCGAGTGAGCAATGTTTGATGTTTGGATTTTTCACCAGAACTATTCATCTGACGAGTGTGGGGGAGTCGAAGGGGGAACCAGAAATCTTTTGACTCGCTTAGAGCGGAGTGATCAGGATTAAACTTGGTGGGAAGCATAAACAAAAGCCCGAATTACATCATTAAAAGAACTGGACCGGATTTGGGCACTGGGGGGGGGGTCCGGAATTCCGGTGATCCAGAGATATTGGCTAGGACGACGAAACTTCGCAGGTAAATCGGTGATCCGACCAGATTAACTTTGGAAATAGTCAGTTCCCCGATACGACCATCGTGGGGCCGGGGAGTGGAGAGAGAGGGGAAATTCTGAATCCTAAGTTATGTATAACTTTCGAACGGGTGATCGGATCTTAAACTCGATATCTGGAAAGACCTCGTGTCTCAGATATCCCGTTTCAAGTCCGGATCGGATCTGATGAATGTGGGGGGGGGGGGAGAATACGAGCAAAATGACAGGCTTCGACAACAAGTTCACAGCTTCGAGCCATAATATTAGCTTCGAACTTTATCTGCACTGTAAGCTTGTGTTTAAAGCGTCAAGAAAGTTTTAGCTTTTAATGATCTTAAAACTGTGCAGCTTCGTAGCAGAGATGTGGTCGGGTCAACGCTTGGATTGGTCAGGTCCTCCCCCCACTAGAATTCAAGGAGCGTGTCCGAAAGCTCGGCAACGAACGAAAATGCTGAATTAATTCAGCATTTTATGCAGCATTTCGCTTTCGGACTTAAATTTTCGCTCAGTTAATGCAGCATTAATTCAGCATAAAATTCATCGAAAAATTCAGCGAAGATGCTAAATTTTACGCTGAATTTTCAAGAAGAAACTGGGGAGCTGGCGATTTAGGCTAAATTTCGGAATTAGAAGTGTCGGAGAAGAAATAAAGAACGTGTCCGAAAGCTTTTAGTGCTGTAAATGCTGCATTTAATGCTGCCTATAAGGTAAGAGCTTTCGGACGAAAAAGAAAATAAAAATGCAGCATTAAATGCAGCATTTACAGTCCTGGAAGCTTTCGGACACGCTCAAGGTTAGCTACCCGTGCACCTATCGGTAGCATAATACTTCAGATTGTAGAAACAGTTAAAACAAGAGCTGTAAGCTCATATGGCACTTGTATGGGTTGAGATGTAGTGTTTGATCAAACGTACTTTTAAGGTTACCTTTGCGGTTCAGATGCGCACTTTAAGGGAGCTAGAGAAAAAGTATTTTGTTTTAGAACTTGGCTGTAATGATACGCACTTTATAGGCGCTAGAAATTCATCTGTAAGAAAAACTATTGAGACAAAACGATCACAGGCCCTTAGGGAACATTGATATATACCGTTTGGTAAAAAGTATTTTTTTTCACTTTTCGGTTAAAATGTGCACTTTAAGGGTGATGAAATAGATTTTTAAGCAAAACCCTTGTGGCACAAATGATCATGGGTTGAGATGTATCGTTTGTTGAAAAAAAGTAGTTTTCGACCTTGCGGTTCAAATGCACACTTTCAGGGTGCTAGAACTTCATTTGTAAGCAAAACCCTTGAGGCAAAAATGATAATGGGCTTATGGGGATCATGAAAATGTATAATTTGCTTAAAAGTATTTTTCTAAATTTGCGGTCAAGATTGGTACTTTAAGGAATGTCGGATTTGGAAAGTGGCGATTTCTGAGCCAATCTTGTCGAATCTCTAATATTCCAGCCCAGTTCGATCGTCCTAGCACATCTGGAAGTACCTTAAATCGCGATCACCGGAATTCCGCCCCCCCCCCCCACAAACTCCCCCACAGTCGCCGAAGCCAAACCGGTTCTGTAAGTGATTTATCCAGAGCATCTCTTTATTATTCCCACAAAGTTCGATCCCGATCTCCCCAATCTGAGCCGGTCACGTATTCACCCCCCCCCCCATTGTTGTCGAATCCGGTCCGGAAATGACAAAGGTCACCAGAGACATGTCCTCTGATCAATTATCAAATTTCACTCAAATCCGATCAACCGTTCCAAAGTTACGCATGACTCAGTATTCCGGATTCCCCATCCCGCTACTCCCCCCACGACTATCGAATCATGTAAATTTTTATTTATAAGTCAGTTTGATCGGGTCCCTGATTCGCCTCCCAAGTTTCGTCGTGAAAATCCCCAAAACCGCCATTACCGGAATTCCGGGGAACTCCCCTCCAGCCCCCCCCCCCCCCCCTAGTGTCCGGATCCAGTCCAAATGTATAAACGATTTATCTGGAGCAGATGCTTGTTCTTCCCAGCAAGTTTCACTCCGATCCCTCCATTCTAACCGTTTCTCGAGATTTCCGGTCTCCCCCCCCCAACTCCCCCATAGCTGTCGAATCCGGTCCGGACTTCAGATGGGACATCAGAGGTATGCCATTTATTCAGTTATTAAGTTTCATTCCAATCCGATCATCCGTTCGAAAGTTACACACTACTCCAGTTTTCCGGATTCCCCAGCCCTCCACTCCCCCCCAGGTGGTCGGATTGGAATACTGATTATTTCCAGGTTAGTCCGGTCGGGTCCCTGATGCTCCTGCCAAGTTTCATCGTCCTAGCACATCTGGAAGTACCCCAACTCGAAAAAGTGTGACAAAAACTACTTAATTCTCAGAATTCCCCGGCCCACCACTCCCCCCCAGATGGTCGGATCGGGAAACTGATTATTTCCAGGTTAGTTTGGTCGGGTCCCTGATTTTACTGCCAAGTTTCATCGTCCTAACACATCTGGAAGTACCCTAACTCGAACATGTGGGACAAAAAAATTCGGACAGACCGACCGACCGACCGACCGACCGACCGACCGACCGACCGACCGACAGACCGACAGACCGACCGACGGACGGAATTGCGATCGGTATATGGCACTTGAGCCAGAGGCTGCAAGTGCCATAAAAATAAAGGCTAGATACTTCTGTCTGTGATGGTAAATTTGAATGTGCACTGTATTTCTTGTGATTGCAGTCAGCCTTATTGGAGCAAATTAAAGTGACTCTGACTCTTCTTCAAAATAGGAGAAATGTAAGAATTTTGGTCAGGAAAAACTTTAAAGGGACCTGAGGACTGATTTAGGGACCAATAGGGACCGAAAGGGACCTAAGACTGATTTAGGGACTTGCAGGGACTTTAGGGACTTTGTGGTAGCCCTGCTCCCGTCAATCCCCCCACGATGGTCGGATCGGGAAGTTGACTATTTTCAGGTTAATCTGGTCGAGTCCCTGATTTGCCTGCCAAATTTCATTGTCCTAGCACACCTGGAAGTAACTTAACTCCGTATCACCGGAATTCCGGAACCCCCCTCCAACTCCCCCCACAGTGCACGAATCCGGTCCGGGTCTGTCAAAGACGTACCTAGGGTATGTGCATCTTCCTCCCACCAAGTTTCATCCCGATCGCTCCAGTCTAAGCGTGTCACATGATTTCCGGTTCCCCCCTCCGACTCCCCCCCCCCCACATTAATCGGATTCGATCCGGACCTGAATCGGGACATCTGAGAAATGACGTCTTTCCAAATATCAAGTTTCATTAAGATCCGATCACCCGTTTGAAAGTTATGCATGCCCCTAAATTCCAGATTCCGGCTCCCCTCCCTCCCCCCACGATGGTCGGATCGGGGAAGTGACTATTTCTAAATTAGTTTGGTCGGGTCCCTGATATGCCTGCCAAGTTTCATCGTCCTAGCACATCTGGAAGTACCCTAACTCGCGATCACCGGACTGACCGACCGACAGACCGACCGACCGACGGAAAAGTGATCGGTATATGGCACTTGGCCGGAAGGCAAGTGCCATAAAAACTCATGACGCGACTGGGTCCGTCAGCTGCTATCGCAAGGTAGAACTGTACAGCTTGCGTCCTGACACATGTATAAGCATGTGTACAGCGTGTATAAGCATGTACAGCGAATAAGTAGCGCCACTATGCAACGCAATCCAATGCCGAAGAATCGCCAACGGCGGCTCTAGCCTCACTTTGAGGGAATAGTTGCGTTTTTGCAGATACAATGGTTTCTGGTACAACGGTCTAAAGCCGTTTTCGCAGTTACCGTGGTATCGCGGTCAGAGGGCGTTTTTGCAGTTATCGTGGTATCTGATATTCTGATACCACGGTCCGACCGTGGTGTCCGAAAAGTCATCTCACTTCCATCAAATTTTGTTAACTGGTAAGAAAGAAGTTTAGCACTCAGTGATGTAACTGGATATCAGTTTTTCTTTTGGCATGACTTCGAAAAGTGCAATTTCGGCAATAGTCAGTTTTGCAGAGCAACCGTGTATCAGATACCACGGGAACTGCAAAAACGACTAATTGCAGATCCAGTTACCGTGGTATCAGATACCATGGTATCTGCAAAAACACAACTAACACTCTCTACCCTGTTCCTGTTTTCCACTCCAATTTCTGATTGGTCGCGACAAGAAATGTAAACCGCACGCTGATTGGTCGACCCTATTCCACGTCACCATAAAAGACAGGGTACCAACAGCTAACATTCATTCCGTCCCCAGAGCCGGGCAAGCCGAGAGCAAGCAAGTAAGTAGAAGCTGGCTGGGTACTAAAACCCAAAGCAAGTAATGACCATAAGGCATAAGCTATTGAACAGAAAAGCGCAAGCCTTAGGAAGTGTCCGTTTACAAATCCAAGTGAATATCTGAGTGTTACTTCGAATTTAGTGCTTTCCTATAATATTCGTGTGTTACAATAAACCACCCTATTATGCAACAATGCTGGCGTTTATACAGTCACCATATCTGATTAGCTACCTTCCTTTAGCTTGGATTTTCGACAAAGCCATCCTCCTCTTACAAAAGGGAGCTACAATATCAATGGCTTAGCAAAGACGATAAATGATCGTCTACGAATGCTTTCTATTTACATTTTTTTAAGGGAAAGCAACAGGCTGTTTTTTCGGAGGAATGGTACTGGCAGGATCAGGAGGGGAGAGGAATCTGCTGAATAATAATGTCAGTATTGTGAATAAAACCGAAGAGCGTTCAAAATGAGGGGAAACGATGGGGTTTAACGTACACATTTTTATCGTAAGACAATTGTCGTAAGAGCAGCAAACTTTGTCATTAGCCTACCCGAACACGTAAAAGTTTTTCAAAGAGTACCTGAAGTTAAAAAGAGTAACAAAAAAGCCAGCCTGCAGAACAGTTCCAAAAATCAACAATATTAATAATATTACTACACTATATGAAGTTTCATAACAGATAACACAAGGAAGCGCATAAAACTTGGGATGTTATCTGTTATGGTTTTGGAAACGTTCTGCATAACAAGCACTGCCAAAAGGAGTAAAAAAACCGCCGAAAAAATCATCTCCTGATAACACGATGACAAACAAGATGTTTTTTGGTGGTGTTTACGATACGATACGATACGAATTTATTAGGTCAAATAACATAATAGTTAAATAAGACCCTATCAATATTTATAAAACATACATGTCAACATTGTCAACTTACTCATTAAAATGCTTAACAAAATATTGACGAAAAGAAGATCTATACCGGTTAGAAGCTGATGGTTTGCAGGGCTCTAATTTATTTTGATGCCTCGTCTTATAGCCGGTTCGCGTCGCTTCCGGTAGCAAATCACGATGCTTACTTGATTCTAACATTTTATTCCCGCATGTCATAGTAAGCTGGTGACGCCGGGCAACAAGGCTTTCTATACCAAGGAGCTTTATACCTTCTTCATAATTTGTGTACTCGTGGCCCAATATCACACGAACAGCACACGAACAACTTCTTGTATGCATAACGTTTGAAAAACATAACAGCTATCACCCTAAGTGTTGTCTGCTGAGACCGCGCATCCTTGTGTTATGTGTCATGAAAGTTTTGACTGTCGGAAGTAACAGTACTAGGAGGTAAATATAAAATTATTTAAAAAAATAGTGTCTGGAGGCATTTTCTCCCTAGAAGAGTCGCACTGATTTTTCTTGTCTAATTAACCGCACATTTTCAGGAATGAAATAAATTAAACTTTGATATGGAACAAATCTAGCCAAGAAACTGATTATGATATCTTTCGCATTACCAGAAGATCGGCGCATTAGAAAGCCATTCTTTGCTGGGAGCAAGTTCTGTACGACTGTCCGGTAAAGTTTGTTTTTTTGATTATATACACATGCCTACAAGTTGGACTGGCTCGACAAGAAGTGGAGGTCAAAGCCCTGAAGAGTACGTACACGATTACCGTGCATAAACTGCGAGTGCCGATCCCTGATAATCTAGCCCGCATCGAGGGTGCAATGCGTTGCCCATCCCAGATTTTCCCAGGTACCTATTTTCCCCTGCTGGTGTCATCAATGACAGGGGTCGGGGGGAGGGGGGCAATGACCTCAAGGTGGTCAGCTGTCCAACGGTTATGTAAGCGTGTCCTTGTTTTTTTCTATGGGCCAGGACAAAGGCTTAAGACAGCCAAAGCCGTTGATAGTTTGCTGAAAGCAGAACCTCGTCGTAAAGTATCAAACTATCTTAAAATACTGGAACATAAACAGTAAACAGTGCGAGGGGTGCTTTAGGTGGCTTTCGCGGTTCAGACGGTCACGGTCTTTGCATTGCCAGGCTCTTCGCCTGTCGAAGTAATGAATTTCGCGAGACTGACCGTCACAGCTGTTCTTTCCTCTATAGAGAGAATGCACCCTACCCGAAGAAAACGGACGGGAGAATAACAAAAAAATTTAACATTAGGAAGCATAGGACTTTCGACTTTGAGACTAAATTACCGGCCTTGGATAGCTGCTGTGAGTCGGAGAGTTGTTGTAATTGTTATCTGGCTTCTTGTTACGAAGTTTTGTTACGAAGTTTGTACCAGGTCTGCGCGATCTTCCCTACGAAGTGAGATTAGCCAAGTTGTGCCTTCCCTCCATTGCATACAGGTTTTTTAGAGGAGATCTGATTGAAACATTCAAATTAATGAATGGAAGTTATGACTGATTTAGTAAGATTCAGCATTAACCGTCATCATCGGGGGCACGCGTACAAGCTTGCAAAATCAAGATTCCACAAGGACGTTTTTAAGTGGGGTTTTGGTAACAGAATCGTTGATCCTTGGAACAGCCTTACCGAAGATGCGGTTAATGCTGAATCGATCAATAGTTTCAAGTGCATTGTTGATGGGATTTTCAACTCCGATCAGTTCGACTACTCAAAATTTCTTCGAGTTATTTAGAGGCGAAAGCCTTTTTCTTGCTTTGTATTATTATTATTATTATTGTTGGAATAATACAACTTTTGCAAATTAATGTTCTTTTTTATGAGAGTTTGAAGGATTCAAAGTTTGTAAGCAAAGAGGAAGTCGCGTCCTATTGGTCAGCTATGACGCGTTCCTTGAAATGCGCGTCACAACCGACCAATAGGACGCGAGCCTCCGTCTTTGTTGGCAAACTTTGAAGCCTTCAAACTCTCATAAAAAAGAACATTAATTTGCAAAGGTTGTATTATTCCAACAAGAAGAAGCCAGATACAATTACAACAACTCTCTGATTCACAGAAGCTATCCAAGGCCGGTAATTTAGTCTCAAAGTTGAAAGTCCTATACCTCGTAATGTTAATTTTCTTTGTTATGATCCCGACGATGACGGTGTAGAAATATCCGTTTTCTTCGGGTAGGGTGAAATCTCTCTATACTAGCACTGTCCAGGTCGTATATAAAATGTAAACTCGCGATAATAGCAACTTACCACATAGGAGGGGAATGTCAGAAGGGTGCTATGCTTCCCGACGCTGAACTCGGGGTTGTCCAGCATGCTGGCTGAATAAACAAAGTCTTCGATTTCTTGATTATTTCCACATGGGGAAGAAGTTCGGTAGTAGCTGTGTTTTGTAGTCGGCTCGTAAGACTGGCATCTGGAAGAAAAAAAATTGTACAATTATTCACTGATCAGCCCAAGGTGACTACGAATCGTATTTGAATGCGCTAAACGGATAGTCAGCTGAGATTTATTTTAGCGATATTTCGGCCTTTCTTGGCAAGGGTCCTCTTGAAGCTATCTCCGGGCCAGGCCTGACCACAGTTCAGAACAAGATAAATTACCCCGAAAAGCCATGACTGGTTGGATCAAAAGATACTTGAAATTTATTCATCGTTTCAATTTCACATATGTGTTATTTTTTTTATTTTTACGATTAGTCATTCGTAAATTCACTCTTCAGGAAACACAAGAATGATTTTTACAATGCAAAACGGATACGTCAGCTTCATTTTATTGGAGCTATATTTCGGGCCCTTCTTGGCAAGGGTCCTCTTCAGGCTCAAGCCGGAAAATGAACCTGTCCCAAAAGATTCATTATTACATTATCTGAAATGCAGTTTAAGGTTCAAAACCATTTGTATTTACAAACGGAAATAATATCAACGACAAAAGCGATAGGGAGCTACACTTTGGTTTTGACTCTTGGTTACCGTTTTAACCCTGAAGTTGTCGATCCCTCGAATCTTTTAAAATGGTATTTTCCAAGACGGATAAAAACAAGAGCTACGAGCTCATATGGCACTTGTTACGAGTAGTGGTACGAGAAAGTAGAAGAGAACTTCACAATAAACACCAAGCCATTCAAAAATGCGGTTCGGACCTAGAATTAGGATATCTAGGTTCATTCAATCTGAAAGCTCTAGATGACATATTTATAACTTATGCTTGTTCTTCCCACCAAGCTTCATCCCGATCCTCCACTCTAAGCGATTACAAAGATTTCCGGTTCGCCCCTTCAACTCCTCCCAATGTCACCGGATCTGGTCCGGATTTAAAATGGGATGTCTGAGTTACGAGACACCTTTCTAAATATCAAGTTTCGGTAAATCCGATAACCCGTTCAATAGCTGAGCTTGCCACTGGATTCCGGATTCCTCTTTTGTACAATCCCACTCGACGGTCGGATCGGGGAAACGACATTCTCAAGTCAATAGTTCAGCTACCTGACAAGCATGCCAAGTTCATTGTCCTTGCACATCAGCTGAAGTACCGAACTCGTGGGATTACTACAAACTCGGATCCCCTCCAACTCCCCCACAGTGACCGGATCCATTTCGGTTATGCTATTCACTTGCTCTTCCCACCAACTTTCATCCCAAACCCTCCACTCTAAGCGTTTCCCAAGATTTCCGGTTCCCCCGTCCGACTCCCCCCAATATCACCGGATCCGGTTCGGATTTAAAATGGGGCGTCGGAGACACGAGATCTTTCTATACGTCAAGTTTCATGAAGATCCGATCACCCGTTCGCAAGTTAAAAAAACCTCACTTTTCGGATTCCCCCTCTCTCCACCTCCACCCCCCCCCGATGGTCGGATCCGGGAAACGACTATTCTCAAGTCAACCTGGTCGGGTCCCATACACGCCTGCCAAGTTTCATCGTCTTAGCGCATCAGGAAGTACCGAACTCGCGGGATCACTAGAAATTCGGATCCCCCCAACCCCCCCACTGTGAACGGATCCGGTCCGGTTATGTCAATCACGTATCTAGGGCTTGTGCTTGTTCTTTCCACCAACTTTCATCCCGATCTCTCTACTCAAAGCGTTTCCCAAGATTTCCGGTTCCCCCCTATAGTTCCCCCCATGTCACCGGATCCGGTCCGGATTTAAACTGGGATGTCTGAGACACAAGGTACTACTATATATCAAGTTTGATTAAGATCCGATCACCCGTTCATAAGTTAAAAATACCTCATTTTCCGGATTCCCCTCCCTCCAGCCCCCCCCCCGGATGGTCGGATCCGGGAAACGACTATTATCAAGTCAACCTGTTCGGGTCCCTGACATGCCTGGCAATTTTCATCGTCCCAGCACATCAAGAAGCACCGAACTCGCGGGATCACTAGAAATCCGGATCCCCCCCTAACTCCCCCAAAGTGAGCGGATCCGGTCCGGTTATGTCAATCCCGTATCTAGGACTTGTGCTTGTTCTTACCACCAAGTTTCATCCCGATCTCTCCACTCTAAGCGATCTTCCAAGATTTCCGGTTTCCCCCTCCAACTACCCCCCGTGTCACCGGATCCGGTCTGGATTTAAAATGGGAGGTCTGAGACACGAGGTACTTCTATATATCAAGTTTCATTAAGATCCGATCACCCGTTCGTATGTTAAAAATACCTCATTTTTCCGGATTCCCCTCCCTCCAGCCCCCCCCCCCGGATGGTCGGATTGGGGAAACGGCTATTATCAAGTCAATCTGTTCGTGTCCCTGACATGCCTGCCAATTTTCATCATCCTAGCACATCAGGAAGCACCGAACTCGCGGGATCACTAGAAATCCGGATTCCCCCCCCAGCTCCCCCAAAGTGAGCGGATCCGGTCCGGTTATGTCAATCCCGTATCTAGGACTTGTGCTTGTTCTTTCCACCAACTTTCATCCAGATCTCTCCACTCTAAGCGATTTTCAAAATTTCCGGTTTCCCCCTCCAACTACCCCCCATGTCACCGGATCCGGTCTGGATTTAAAATGGAAGGTCTGAGACAAGTGGTCCTTCCATATATCAAGTTTCATTAAGATCCGATCACCCGTTCGTAAGTTAAAAATAAGTCATTTTTCCTATTTTTTCCGGATTCCCCTTCCCACCACTCTCCCTCAGGTGGTCGGATCGGGGAAGCGACTATTTCCAACTTAATCATTTGGGGTCCCTGATATGCCTGCCAAGTTTCATCGTCCTAGCTTATCTGGAAGTACCCGAACTAGCAAAACCCGGACCGACAGACCGACCGACCGACCGACGGACGGACAGAAATTGCGATCGCTATATGGCACTTGGCCGAAGGGCAAGTGCCATAAAAACGGTGATAAATTCCTTCATCATCTGGAATGTGCCATCAGTCTGTGTTACAGCAGCCTCTGTTCGGATTCTGCAGCAACCTACGCTCGGTAGGCCTACCGAAAAAAACTGAAAACAATCGTGGATTTAGTGACGGATGAAACCATGTAATATAATCTTGCAGATCCTAGTTAGTGCTATAAAGCTACCTATAACCAGGGACCCATAAATTCCTGTAATGACTCGCCATTCAGGGGGCTTGTCATTTCCCATGCTTCTATGTTGCTATGTTGCCCGAGCCTCACCTAGTTTCCAAAAATTCCACTTGGGTCGAATCGGCGTTCTTGCTCAGATAGAGCCAATCCCGGGCCTCCTTGGACGTGAGACCAAAGAGACCCCTCCCTCAACGCAATATTTTATCCCCGTGGGTATTTCTCGAACTATCTGATGCTCGGTCAACAGCGCATCAAAAATCTCTTATTGACAAGCCCCCTGAATGGCGAGTCACTACAGGAAATTTATGGGTCCCTGCTATAACTTTCATAGTGATACAGACTCCCCTAACAACTGCAAAACTTTCTCACTGTTTGGATTATTATCTGCAGGGAATGTGTAAGTTTTATGACGCTTTATTTATGTACAAATATCACAATGAAGTGTTGCCTCAGTGCTTTTCTGCGTATTTGTCCGTGCGTCATCTCTTCATGATCATGATACTCGAAGTTCGCAGTTGATCCGTACGCCAGCTCTAAGAACTAGTAGATCGAGGTTTAGTATTTGAAATGTTGGGCCTTTAGTATGGAGAGGTTTGTCGAGTGAGTTGAGGTCGTGTAGGGATTTATTGGATTTCCGTAAAATGTTAAAAGCTAATTGTTTGGCCGTGTACGAATTTGATGCGTTACTCTCAGCCGTTTAGGTTATTTCAATTAATTTGTTTGTGCTTTTGGTTGAAATTTTTTTCGTAGTTGTTGTTTTTGGTTGGGCGTCCCAGACCAGGCTCCTTTCTTTTTTCTTTCTTTTTTTCAATTCTGTTGTGTTGTTGGTGTCTTAAGGGTAATGAGTCTCTTACAGGCTAGCCTCTGGTTATTGAAGAGTTTCGTTTTTTTTAACAAACCCTTTTCTCTCTCTAATCTTTACGTAAACAGTTAATTGTAGGTGTCAGTGATTTACCATGGAGACGAATTTTCTTACCCATCAATTGTGTCGGAAATCAACAAGAGCTACACCAAATAGCACAAGGTTTTAACCTTTCACCTCTGAAATTACCGTGCCTGTTATCGTCACCAGTCCCTCTCCTTAACAGACATGGAAACGATTTCTCTTTGCCTCAAATGTATCGGAAACAAACAACGGGTACACAAACTAGCAGAAGCTGCAAGCCCCTCATCGCCGAAGATGACCGCGGCACATAACAACCAAATGTTACGTGCAAATCGCTCACTTGTCTCACAGTTTTTACAAAAAAAAAAATTGGTTTCAATGTGTACCATAACAAGGAAGTTGTCAAGAGAACAAGATTGCTAATCCTATTCACTGAACTTTGATTTCTTTGTTTCAATCGCTCCAAAGTTCATGCTCCCTGAACATCGATTCCCACATTCAAATAAGTTATTACTGACAAAATTGGTTTTATGGGAAGTAAAGAAAGTCGAACGATACGAGAGCCGGATAGCCGGATTCAATAAGTAAAATGGACCCGTCGAGGATTTCCGGAAAAGAATTCAAGATATAAAAAGTTTGGAGGTCGAGTATTTCCTCTCTCCGGCTGAAGCTCCGCCTGTTCATTGACAACGGCCTGCCCGTCGGATCCTTCTCTATGCATCAGAAACATTGCATCTCGCCGAAGAACAAGAGGGAGAATCCAGTCCTTTGAAAACTTGTGCCTCCGTAGACTACTTGACATCCACCGGACTCGGAAGATAACGAACAAGCACATCAGAAACATCATAGGCCAACCGCCCCTCATCGAGACCACAGGGCCTGCTAAGGCGTAGATGGGACTACCTCGGACATGTGCTGCGCATGGCCGGATCCAGAAACCCCAAGTCAACACTGAAGATACCCGCCGCAGAGGAAGACCAAAAATCCACTCCGATTTTTGATGCGCTCTTGACCGACCGTCCGGCAGTTCGAGAAATACCCACGGTGGTAGAATACGCGACTATCCAGATAGACAAAATTTGGAATTGGCTGCTGGCGCCTTGAGGGAGGAGTCTCTTTGGCGCACGTCCAATGAGGCAAACAAGAATGCCGATCGACTCGAGCGGGGATTTTTGGAAACTAAATTTGGTTCGGTCATCATATCAATATAGAAGCATACGAAATGACAGGCCCCCTGTAAAGGAAATTTATGAGTCCCTGGTCGTACCTACAACAAAGAGCTGCGGCACTTTCACGACTCTATTTAACCGGAGTGGAAAAACATCATCGCAGCGGCGCAGCCGGAAGTTTCAGAGACGACTGGAGACTCTTCTTGGACGCCCTAGGCGCCTCTGGTGGCACAGGAGGATCTCAAGTCTAAGGTAAGGAGGTTTTCAAAAAGAATCCTTTGAAAATCCAATGAGCTATAGTTTTAAGGGACCCTTATAATAATCCTTCCTTTTATGGTATCCCTAGCTCCACTACCGAATTACAAGCTACAGGAATCTCTACCCTTTGCAAGTGTTTTGTTTACACCTATGACTTTTTACCGCTTTTTCCAACGAGCCGAGTTTGCCAGTCAAGCAGCACAAACCGAATACTCTTTCAAAAATAACGGCATGAGAAACTTTTTTTTTTCATTTTGAAAGGCTTGGTAGTCCAACAGGACTATCGCATCTCGTTTGTCGGACTCAATTACTTTTCTCCTCCGACTTTTTAAGCACGGCGCGCACAATTTTCAAATATTTTGCGTCCACCCGCCGCCTCGGAGAACAGAGAAGTCTGGGCAGAGTTGATAAGCGCCAACAAGGAAATCGCGATTTTAAGGGGGGTACGCATTAGTATTTGCAAGCATTAGTATCAAGCACTGTATCATATTGCTGAACCATTTTATCGTGTGAAGATGATTTCTTGTCCGAGCTGTGCTTCAAGGCCTTGCAGTGATTACCGGTGCCAATATGGGGGAGGACTATCCCTGACGCTTTCGTGTCCCTGTGTAATATGTCAAGGATCTGGGGGGGGGGGGTTACCCAGGCGATGATTATTAAAAGATAACGATGTCGTTCCAGCCCGGAGATAGAGGGGCAATCTGATTTTTACTTATAGCTCCGGAGAGTGGCAAAGTAGGGCAATTTGTTTCGTTGCTGAGGGGTGGGACACCAAGGGTGTGTTCCAGCCGTCCACTGGTAGTTATTCGAAGTTTCTTCGAACTGACGCAATGGTGAAGTTTGGTCTGTTTCCGCTAGGTGACACCGAGCTACGACAGATACAGAACGTGCTAGGCGAGCTCTAACTTTAACTAACTTTAACATATTTAACATTTGGAAAACTGATTTGATCTTACAAAAGAAAATCGCCCACGAATTAAGACGTTTGTATTATCTTATCGAAAAGGTGAACTACAGCGCCCCGAAATCGCTGTGCAAAAAGGTGATCCAGCAATATTCCAGCAGTTCACTGCTAATTATTTAAAGTTTCTAATCTTCTCCCTTTTAAGTTGCCTCTGTTTTCACTAGGTGACACCGAGATACGACGGAAACAGAACGTGCTGCGTGCGCTCCAACTTAATAATGTACGAAAAAGTGTTTTGGTCTAAAAAAAATGTCCACGAATAAAGAATCATATCGAAAAGGTGTAGGCTACTACAGTGCCCCGAAATCGCTGTGCAAAAAGGTGATCCACCAATATTCCAGCAGTTCACTGCTAGTTATTTAAAGTTTCTAATCTTCTCCCTTTTTGAATTGCCTCTCTTTCCACTAGGTGACACCGAGATACGGCGGAAACAGAACGTGCTTCCTGCGCCCCAACTACAATGTACGAAAAACTGTTTTGGTATTAAAAAAAATGTCCACGAATAAAGATGTCTATATTATCTTATCGAGAACGTGTACTACAGCGCCCCGAAATCGCTGTGCAAAAAGGTGATCCTAAATCGTGAAGTTACCCGACGCGAAAAACCAGGGGCACCTGTTATAACTTTCCTCCTCTTCTTCCTTAAGAGTTGAGGGACAAGGAGCCCTGTTCCAGTACGATTATTCTCCTTTTTCCTTGATAACTTCGGATGTTCGGAGCCTAGTTTTCGCAACGTTAATATAACTGACGAACAAGCCTCCAACTAGTTAAGTCCGGTCTTCACCTCCCGGAACTTCCGGAATCTGGGCTTCCAGATTATTCTTTGACGTCTTCTGTAAATTGCATCTGGAATATGAACCCATCCTAAAGTATATCAAAATAATCCTTTGAACTTCCTTGGCTTTTGAACTTCCAGATTTCCGGAATTTTTAAGTATCGCAGAAGAAATTCAAAAAAAATATCGGAAAATCTGGGAACACAGATTCCGGAAGGTGATGACTCACCTTTAGACCTGCTCGTGCCAACGAAAAATGCTCCGACTTCTTTCGTCGTAAGTGACGAAACACGACCGAGAACTCGATTAAAGACTAAAGAAAATCAAGCGAAAGGTATTTAAAGTCATTTGTGCCTTATTTCACTGTAGATTCAAATTAAAGCTGTAAATAACATATATTTATTTTATATTTTAGTGATCGCTTAATTAGTGGTTATAGATGTTACTGACAAGACCAGTGCTATTTTTCATTTGTAATTAAAGATATATGGTGATTAAACTGAACATGAGAGGAGGAAGAAGATCACTCTAGTGAAGGAGACGCAGTGGAAGGGATAGGCTATGCAGTTTGTGCTATTATGCTGAAATTATAAAATTATTTTCTTTGTCAATCAAAATTATTTCACAGTTCTCAATTGTGTTCAAGTTTTAGCCAAGCAAGCACCATTTACCGGCTAGTCCGTTTGAGGACTTTGGTTTAATACATTCATTCACAATAGACAGGAACAGCATATTTTATTTCTTAGTTACAAGCACAAGTCCTTAGGACTTTCTTTTTGCTGCAATAGGATATTAGTCATGCTATTTTATTATCAGTTCAGTTCAGTTCAGTTTTATTCATAAAAATAATAAGCCCCATTAAATCATTATGACCCCCCATAAGGCCTAACATAAGGCCTGGCAATGGGCGGGGCTTATGTTTTGGTAAAAAAATAAAAAGCCTACCTACTTTATAACTACCTACCTAGGACTTTCTTTTGGCTGCAACAGGATATCAGTCATGTTATTTTATTTTATTTCCAATGTTTTGGTTAAAAATAAAAAATCTACCTACCTACTACTACCTACTCTATACGACTAAGTCCAAAACAAGCCAGTAAACCTCCGGAAGAACAAGAAACGTCAGCCAAAAGAACCCTCAAACTTGACCAAATCATGTGTAAACCAATAAGCAACGTTTTGGCTGTCGTGACGTTTCTGGCTCTTCGCTGCAATGGTTCCACGGCGATTCTTCACCGACACGAAGACTTAGTCATCATGAGTACTGGGATGAAATCAAGCTTACCGAACGAGCTGGTTGTGAGGCCGATCTTGCGGTCGTTCGAAGTTGTGCTCGACGTGGCCCTCTCCCGCTCGCTTCGATGGGGTCAGCAGATTTTTATACGAAAATTCCTGAAAAGAAAAAGATAATATTATTTAGACCAATGTACCGCAAATCCTCACTCTACGATAGTTATGGTAAACGCTAAGGTCTGTCCTTATCGGCTATGCCAAACGCTGGAATAGGTTTACCCACCCCCCACCCAAAAAAAAAACCTTTTTTTTTTAGCTAGTTCTATTGTTTTTTTAAGCCCATCCCTAACTGAAAGGATCTTTTCACAACCAAATTGTTCAGATATACCGTTTTTTTGAAAAAATAAGTTCGAGGGGTCATTAAAGCAACCCTCGCACTGTTTACCGCTTATGTTCCAGTATTTTAAAATAGCTGAACAATTTAAGATTAGGCTCTGCTTTCAACAAATTACCAACAGCTTTGGCTGTTTTAAGCCTTTGTCATGGCCTGTTAACTTGTCAGAAAAAGGGAAAAATTCAAATAACCGGTTTCTCTTTCGACGGAGCTCCTAGAAAACACGCGTAGGGAGCATGATGGGCATTGAAAAAAGCGAAACAAGGCCAATGTGAAATGGACCGTAACAGAGTGATTACGAAGTAGGTTTCGCTGACATTATACAGGTAAGACCGGTCTTTTAAAGCATCGGAATTATTTAATTTTTCCATGGTTTGGCCACAATGGTGTTTATAACCGTTCTTTCGTTATGGAACTCGATAAACGGATTATTCTCTCATTTCAAGCATCCTGGCCAGAGAATCTGCGTTCAAACGAAGGAATTGTGTAGCCTTCAAACCCACACGCCTCGTAAGAAGCCAACGAAACAGTATCAGGTGGGAATCGCAACAGTTGTTTCCTGTTCAACTACAAATTAGGGGCTCCAGACTTATTTGACTCAAGTCGCACTCGAGCAAAAGTTTTCAGTCATTAATGTGTATACGGGAGGATTATCAGATATATCAAAATGAAATGGCTCAAAAAGAATCATACAATTAGGACATTTTGCAGCGATACTTCGGTCCTTCTTGGCAGAGGCTCACTTCAGGCTATAGCTGGAAGAGACGAGCCTGCAATCAGGTCCTTTTTTAATTTGTCGTTCGTTTTCGTTTGATCCTGTTTAGTTGTAGTTTTCGTATTTATGATTACTGAATAGTCTATAATCACTAGTTTCGCTGGAAAGGCAACTTATTTTTACATCTGGTATTTGAATGTACTGAAATATTTTGACGCATCGAAGGAATTTTGTATTTTTTTCATCTGAGGCTCTAGTAATAACGTTCAGAATGTGCGCTACTTGCACGACAACCCAAAATTCATCCAGCCGCGGAGAATTTGAATTGAAAAGAAACCATGCATTTCCACGATTAAAGACGCTAAGCCCGGAAAATTCACGGCTGAAGAAAGTAGGACAATGATGTAAAGATGTGTCTTGCAAGGAATATAGCCTACCATTTTAGATAGTTTTTTGGCAGTGGCTTATCTTTGTAGTTGATAAATATTTCAAGCATAAATGGACAGGCGCATAAAGGTACCACGATTTCGAAAGAATAAATTTATTCAATGAAATAAATCTCTGGATAGCGGACAAACGAAGTAACGCATTTTTATCGGGATTACTGAAGAGTCTATAGTCACTAGTTTCACTGAAAAGGCAGCTTATTTTTACATCTAGTAGTTGAATGCACTGAAATATTTTGACCCATCTAAGGGATTTTGTACTTTTTTTTTATCCGAGGCTCTAGTAACAACGTTCAGAATGTGCGCTGCTTGCACGACAACCCGAAATTCATACAGACGCGGAGAATCCGAATTAAAAAGAAACCTTGCATTTTCCACGATTCCAGGCTAAGCCCGGAAAATTTACGGCTGAAGAAAGTAAGATGATGATGTAAAGGTGTGTCTTGCAAGGAATATACCATTTTTAGTTAATTTTTCGGCAGTGGCTTATCTTTGTAGTTAATACATGTTTCAAGCATAAAGAGACAGGCGCATAAAGGTACCACGAATACTCTATATGACTAGGTCCAAAACACGCCAGTGATCCTCAGGAAGGAGTAAACGTCTCCGTAACGACTCAAACTCAACAACTAAAATCCTGTGTCAAGCAATCACGGCGATCTTAGGAGCAGCTGTGATACCCGAGGTGATCCGGCGTCTGGCTCTTCCGCTAGTACCCGGCGATTCTGCACCGGCAAGGAGAGATAGTCATCAAGAGTATTATAAAGAAAATTTTATTCAAGGAAATAAATCTCTGGCTAGCGGACAAACAGAGTAACGCATTTTTACCGGGTTTTCAGGCCTATTTAAGTGAATAAGTGATTTATTTTTTTATTTTCATTTATTTTTATAACCCGCTGAAAAGACAGAATAGCGGAGTACAACAATGAAAAGGAACAAAAAACTGAACAAAACACTAAAAAACACTAATAAGTGATTTGTAACTAGACCGCCGGATTCACTGTCAGAAGTTTCATAACAGATTGCGCATAACACTTTCAAGAATAACACCTTTTCATTTAGAAATAAAGTGTTATGACCAGTCAAGTTTACACTATTTCGTAACTAGATCTCCAACAACACCTTCAATCTGTAAAAATACTACACTGTCAGAAGTTACATAACGACAACAGAAGGATGCCCGGTTTCAACAGATAACACTTTGGGATGCCCGGTTTCAACAGATAACACTTTGGGATGCCCGGTTTCAACAGATAACACTTTGGGACGTTATCTGTTTATGTTTATTTCGTTCCCGTTAGTATTTTTACCAATTGAAGGTGTTGTTGGAGATCTAGGCACGAACGAAAAAGCACGAAAAAGTGTAAACTTAATTGGTCATACACTTTATTTCTAATTGAAAAGGTGTTATTCTTGAAAGTGTTATGCGCTATCTGTTATGAAACTTCTGACAGTGTTTTAGCCCTACTCAGTTCAACTTTACAGATAAAGATAAACGAACTTCATATGACACGTTATACCAACATTACTGCGTCACTCTATGTCCCTAATCGGTCCATCCATTTTCATTTCCCAAACTTCGAACTTCCTATTCTGTGTCATTTTTACCACCGACATTCTTGTATGGTTTTGCACTTTTCGAAGCGGATCAGAGCCTCGTTTTTGTTGCACGCTGCAGGTCCACTACTCGGCCACTTCCTGGCTGATTCTTTCTACATTCGTTTTTGCACTGCAGTGCTTCCGAGGAAGACTGCAGCGCTTCTCGAGAATCGCGGACTTGCTGACCGACCAAGTCCGTGCTTCCCTGCAAGGTGCTGCTTCAACCAAGAAGAAATCGTAATCCAAAAACGCAGCTTGTGCAGAAGCAAAGAAGTGCCGCAGAAGCGATGCGGCAGCACCGTTGCCACAAAACGAGGCTCAGGCCAGCTTATTGCTTTCGAAGAGCTCATGGGTCAGGCAAAATGGAGATGCAAGTTTTTCGTAAATCTATCAAAACAAAGGGGTCGCGCAAGGTTCAAAACAGCCGTGACCGGTTAGTAATCTTTGAGAAACCCAGCTGAGTATCTATAGTAATATTATTAGTAATAACAATGATATTAGTAATATAGGATACTAATAATATCAGAATATAAACTATATCTACTACGACTAATGCTTTACGTTGTTATCCCACAACTTCCAAACCAAACAGCTGGACCGTAGCTCGCAACTCCACAAAAACTGACACTTTATACGAAGATCTACTCCCAAAGAGCAAAAGAGCCACTGCATACTGGGTTACACTGAAAGCGCCTTAACTGGTATTATTCATTTCATGTTTAATTTCCGAAATGTTGACGGTTAAGTATTCATCTCACAGATCTTTCAGCTCAGGTGGCGCTTTGAAATTCTAAGAAGCGGTAAGTCGATCGGTCGTACCCTGAAGTGAGAGAGGGGAATGAAAACAATCTTTCACAGCTCCCTTTTCCAAGGAAAATGTCAGCGGCCTCAAGTCTGGAGCATTTCAGCTTTACCAATGCTTGAAGGGATGAGTAAATAATTTATTCTTGAACGCCAGAAGGAAATAGGAAGGAAAGAAATTGAAAGAAAATAGTTGCGTTTTTGCGGATACCATGGTATCTGTTACCACGTTAACTGGATCTGCAATTAGTCGTTTTTGCAGTTACCGTGGTATCTGATATACGGTCCACTGCAAAAACGACTATTGCCAAAATTGCACTTTTCAAAGTCATCCCAAAATAAAAACTGATATCCAGTTACATCACTAAGTGCTGAACTTCTTTCTCACCAATTTGACAAAATTTGATGAAAGTGAGATGCGTTTTCCAGATACCACGGTCGGACCGTGACTGATATCTGAATATCTGCTACCACGGTAACTGGCCAGATACCACGACAACTGCAAAAACCCCTTTTGACCGTGGTATCAGATACCACGATAACTGCAGAAACGACTTTAGACCGTATATCAGATACCATGGTATCAGCAAAAACGCAACTAATGGGGTTACCGGATGAGGATATCATGCCACAAATCACCAAGGAACATCCCTGATAAGCCTTCCAGCCAGAGCAAAATAACACTAAGGAGTAACGCCAAGACCTACCTATGCTTTCTATGCTTCGCAATCGGGCCATACTTGCAGCGTCGCCCATCGCACTTGGGGCATTTAAAGCGAGAAAAACTTGCGGGCTTAGAAATTACCCGCAAAGCTAAGATGCGGTCTGCACACATCGAAGAAACAGGGGAGGTTGTATCTTTTTTTTGCTGTGTTCAGAATTTGGAGTTATTGAAGCCAGCACTGGTGCCCGAATGATTGAGTTGTAGTATACAGTCCCGCTAGCGGAGCTAGTGCCGCTGCGATTGACTCTGTGTCACTTTTCCAAAGTTTGCGCGGTACTCTCTAGAGTTAGTTTGCTCTGCTTCCAGCCAACATTTAAAGAACTCCATGTACATCTTCTGCCTTTTATAATATGCCGCCGAATTTTAACAGTAGAGTCGGCCAGACCAGTCAAGCTGAGTCTGCGAGTCATGCAGCGCGAACTTCAGCCGAATGCTTCAAGGTGCACCGATACCTCTTTCAAAAATAAGGTCATGAGAAGCTAAAAATGCTGTTTCCATTTCGTAAGACTTTGTAGGAAACAGAAACAGGTCTTATATTTCAGACTCCTTTTCTTTTGCTTGGCTTCGCACACATTTCCGCAGAATCTCGCTTCAGAAAGCGGGAAGTCCGTTGAGAGTCGACAAGCCGCAACAAGAAAATCTCCAACTTTCTGGGGCAAGTATTGGTATTTTTGAAGGACGATACTGACTAACCTTTTATCATGAGAAGATCATTTCAGTAAGGATTATGCTTCATATTTTCACGCAATTTTTCACAGAGGCGTTTCACGGAATTTTCCTTACTTCGTCACTTGACTTATCCCCAACGCCTCGACGAGCGTTTCTACGCGGCGCTTTGACAGAATAATACAAGATTTGTCATGGAGACTACGAGCGTGTTCCACCCTTCTAACAATAGTAACTACGCTATTAGTTACTATTTCCGCTGCAACCTCACGAAAGTTACTACGCTAACCGTTCCAACCTTCTCAAAATAGTAATTAATACTAACAATTTGCTTACCAACCTCGGAAGCGTAGTAAGCGTGGTAACTACGGATCTCTGTAACGTGATTGGCTGGATTACCCCGTGGAGTGATATTTTACCGAAAATTTAAAATTCGTTCCAGCTTTGACGCCAAGAAGCCAAACTTGTGACGTCATGCGTAGTAACTACGGTAAGTAGGGTAGAACACGCTCTACGACAACATGCCTGCTGCTGATACAATGCTCAGCTTCAACAAAATGGTCTGCGCGGACATGACTTCAAGTTGAGTGGCTGGCGATTCTGGTAGGCGATATTTCCAAAACAAAGTAGCCTAACGGGTTTTTGTAACGCCTTTCCATCAGAAGTTGTAATGACATAAGGCGTTTTCTCGCCGTTCCCCGAGGACTCCTCGGGGAATCGAAGGGAACGGCGAGAATAGAGGGAGTCACTCCACACGGACTCCGCGTACAGAAAACAACGAGAACACGGGGAATGCTTCCAAACGGATTTTGTTCTAAAAAAGAATATGCAGTTGACGAAATTAGTCTGGATCCACTTTATTTTTGGTTTTGTTTATTCTGATTGTTTTTAATTAATTTTACATTGCACCAACACCAGCGAAAATTGATTCCCCTCCGAATCTGAAAGGGAGTCTTTTTTATGATGGCGATGACAATCGGAGCATTCCCCGTCTGTGGGGACTCGCGAGAATACGGGGAGTGAGTCCCCGGAACAAACGAAAACGCGGGGACTCCCCAAGTGGAGTCCCCGGGGAACGGCGAGAATACGCTATAGAATTTTGAAATCTCAAATTCCATGCTTTTAAGAATTCGTTGGACAATCTGTGCTCCGAAAGAATCGACAACGAACAGAGTTTTAGGCGATAGTTGTAGAGACAAAGGCCTTTGTCGCAGTCGTGCTAACATTTGCATCCATTTGGTTTCTTTGCAATAAGGTCAAGAACTGAGCTCGCTTACCAGGCAATTATCCCCTTGAAACGGAGACTCCAGCCCCAGCATTGTATAGACATCTAGCGCTTCCGAAGCTGACGACATCGGACGGGATCCAGAGAAGTGACGTCGGCGGACCAGAGCGTCGAGCGGCCTGAAAAGACAGATTGCCAGTCAGCCACAAGAACGAGAGACAACAAGACCAAAGGTTTCGATGGGATCCCAAAATTTAACATTTGACCCAAACAACTACGTCTTGTCTACGCCAGAACCAGTCTTCGCCAGGCTAATCATCTGAGAAAATTAAGTTCAGGTATACCTGTATAAGCCATATTTATTTTGACGAAACTGATCGAAACTTAAAATTCCTGCTTTACTTCTGCCAAATTTACGGTTTCGGCCGAATTCCGAGCGAACTACTTGTCCAGCCAAAAAAAGATAGTTCAGAAACGAATTCAGCGTATCTCCTTTTCCCTATAATGAACATCTAATCAACTTCAAATAAAACTTCAACTTCTAAAAAAATCCGGTTTCAACCGGATTCCGGACGAACTATATGTCCGGGTAAAAAATGATTGTCATATACAGATACAGCGTCTCTTCTTACCCTAAAATCTATCATCTAATCAACTTCAGATACAAATTTACTTTTAACAAATTTTCCGGTTTTGGCCGGATTCCGGGTGAATTACTTGACCGGCAAGAAAATGGTTTTCACCATCGTGTTCAGCATGTTTTTTTACCCCTAAATCGAACATCTAATCAACTTCAAATAAAACTTTTGCTTTTAACAAATTTTCCGGTTTCGGCCGGATTCCGGGCTAACTACAAGTCCGTCGAGAAAATGGTTTTCACCATCGTGTTCAGCATGTCTTCTTACCCCTTAATCGAACATCTAATCAACTTCAAATAAAACTTCTGCCTTTAACAAATTTTCCGGTTTCGGCCGGATTCCGGGCTAACTACTTGTCCGGCCAAAAAATGATTTTCACCATCGTTTTCAGTATGTCTTCTTACCACTAAATCGAACATCTAATTAACTTCAAATAAAACTTTTACTTTTAACAAACTTTCCGATTTTGGCCGGATTCCGGGCGAACTACTTGTCCGGCGAGAAAATGGTTTTCACCATCGTGTTCAGCATGTCTTCTTACCCCATAATCGACTATCACATTAGCTGTTTCAAAATATTTGGTTTGCCCCTTAATTTAAACCCCAGTGCCCATCTACGAACTTGACCTTACTCTTGACCCAAAGAATCCTCACACCAAGTTTCATCAAAATATCTCATTCCCTTCGAGAGTTATCGTGCTTACAGACGGACGGACAGACGGACGGACGGACGGACAACTTTTGCGATGTCATAGGTATCCGTCACTAACGTTTTGGGATCCCATAAAAAGGAAAGTTTTGGCTTCTGTCGGGAAGCCGATGACAATGACGAGAATAATAGTTCGCAACCGTGAGTTGCCGTACAATCAGGCTCTACTGCAGCTAAACAGATCCGTTAAGCGCGGATTGAACATCCAATAATCCAGTTTGGGAATATCAGTGCTTGCCAGTTAAAACCATAGGCCGTTACTACCCGAACAAGTCCCCACGAACTACTGTACCCGGTAACAGAGCAAGCCACCCAAACCGGTACAGGAACCCATCTGTTATGTTTTTTTTACATCACTGCATAACGCGAAAGTATAACAGGTGTTTCTTTTTGTTCATTTGTACGTGCTGTGCTTTACTGCCTGTTATGAAACTGCAAATTAGTTATATGCTACGATAGTTTTCAGTTGAACCAATTTCTCTCTCTCTCTTCCACACAGAATTAAAAGCTGAGTATTCTGTTAGCTGGCCTTGAGCAAAATTGCCCAGGCTTAAAGAATTTCTTCAGCCAAAGTCCACTGCGAATCCCATTTGATGGCGGTAAAAGGATGTCAGCTGAGATATATCCTAGCGATGTTTCAGCCCTTCTTGGCAGGGGTCAAGCTGTAGTCTTGCGAATCACCACGATTGCCCCGTGGGCCCTAGAAACGAACCGAGCCAGCGCCGGGATTCCAGCCCTCGATACAGAAGCACCTCGAAACCAAATCCGTCTGACGCCGTCCCAGTCACGTGCAGGATACGATAGAACAATAGGCTACCAAAGGTTTCAATGGGATCCCAAAAATTTAATATTTGATCCAGACAATTGCGTCTTGTAGATCCGGTCTTTGCCAGACTCCTTGAATATTTTGCTATTAAAATTTGACCAATGACTAGTCTTCTGAGAAAACAAACTTCAGGTATGGATTCAGCATATGTGTTTACCCTATATTCCTATGTGAACTACTGTCCAGCAAAAACTAAAGCTCAAAATGCATCAAGCACATCCCTCTAATCAACTTCAGATAAACTTTAACTTTTAAAATAATTTTATTTTGGCCGGATTCCGGGCGAAATATTTATGCGGCAAGAAAATAATGTTCATATAGGCTACGTATTGAGCATGCCTCCTTACCACTACATCGAACCTCTTCTCAACTTCAGATAAAACTTTTAACAATTTTCCGGTTTCGGCCGGATTCCGGGCAAAATATATGTCCGGGTAGAGCTTAAAATGAATTAAGCACATAGCCTTCCTATATATTGAACCTCTAATCAACTTCAGATAAACCTTAATTCTTAAAACAATTTCAGATTCTGGCCGGATTCCGGGCGAACTATTTGCCCGGCGAAAAAATAATTTTCATATGCGTATTCAGCACGTCTCCTTACCACTATATCGAACCTCTTCTCAACTTCAGATAAAACTTTTTGTGATTTTCCGGTTTCGGCCGGATTCCGGGCGAAATATATGTCCGGGTAGACGATTACTGTCATACATGGATTCAGCATGTTTTCTTACCCCTAAATCGAATATTTAATCAACTTTAAATAAAACTTTTAACAAATTTTCCGGTTTAGGCCGGATTCCGGACGAACTAATTGTCCGGTCAGAAAATAAGTTTCAGATATGGATTCCGCATGTCTCCTTACCCCTTTATCGTCTCTTCATTTGACCCCCCACCCCACCCCTGAATATGGGGCTACAGGGCTCATCTACGAATCTGACCTGTACTCTGACCCAATGGATCCTCATACCAAGTTTCAAGAAAATATCTTGACCCCTTCGAGAGTTATCGCCCTGACAGACGGACAACTTTTGCGAAGTCATAGGCATCCTTCCACTTGCGTTTTGGGATCCCAAAAACGAATCGCAAATATGTTTCTAGCATCATTTTTATTATTTTATTTGAAGCATGGTGTTAGGCAAGGGGGTGTTTTATCTCGTTATATTTTCAAGTCTGCCATTTCTGATTGTCTTAATTCACTCTTGCCTTCTTACTTGTACAAAGATGTTGCTATGAGTTATATTGCGTGAGCTGACGACGTGTTGCTCGTCAGTAGAAGTAAATCTACAATTGAAAAGAATGTTAACATCCTTTCTTCAAAGTTTTCAAAAATTTGCCTTGCCATTAACTTTTCGAAATGTCAATATCTGTGCTTTAATGCTCTATGTTCCGGTGAACCAGTGCCGCTGTCCGTTGGACCTATTTTGATTCCAGTATCTGATTCGCTAAAGTGGCTTGGCCTCAGTTTCAGAAAAACGCTTTCCAAGACTTGTTCGGCTATTGTTCAGGATACTTCTAGTTTAATTCGTATTGCATATGGTCGTTTATGTCCAAACAAAGGTCGCTACAACCGGAAGGCACTTGGGCGAATTTACAGCGCTTTCTGTACTCCTTACATTTTGTATTGTTCTGGTGTTTATCACATTCTGCGAAAAAAAGACATCAAAGCTTTGAAGACGTGTTTTTATAATCATTGTAAATTTTTGATGTACCTTCCTCGTTCTTACCGTAATCACAAATTAGTTCAGAAGTTCGGCGTCCAAGATGTAATTTGTTCACTTGAGAAAACGTCAGCGTCACTACTATGTACATTTCGACATCCAGGTCATCGAGTACATGATGTTTTTCACGAATTTTTCAGGTCCGATTAGAAATTATGTCTAAATTTTGTGTGTTTTTGCTGTTATTTATCTTGTGTTATTTTTCGTTCTACTATTTACTCCGCTATCACCTCGTGTATTTGGCGGGTTACAAATAAAATATATATATATATTACTAACTCACTATTACTAGCCTATATTTAGGATCGAAATAAAGGTCAGTATGCATTTTCACCATATTCAATAAAAATATTCAAAAATTATGCACAAATAAATTTTCGACTAGCAACGCTACGACGCCGTTTCGAATTTCGCAGCGTCACTTGTATCAAATGATGTGCGGCCGCGATCATTACCTAGTCCTAAAGTCGTGTTCGATTTTACGCAGTTAAAGTACGGTAAAGTAAAACTACTTCACCGAATCAAAATTTCTAAAATTTCTCTTCGTTACTTAGTAGAATTTTTGACAGTGCAAAACGGATTCGTCAGCTGAATTTTATTGGAGCTATATCTCGGCCCTTCTTGCAAGGGTTCTTTTCCCGCTCAAGCTGGAAAATGAACTAGGTGTGGATGATGAATGAACTGATAAATGAAGTAGTTCATTTCCCAGCTTTTTTTTAGCTGAAGTAATATTTAATTTCTAGATTCACGTGATAGATAACAGATGCAAACTGTCAGGTGCCGAAACGCACTCTAAGAAACGGCAGCTTGCGCCATCTGTTAAATCTCCAGTGCAACAATTACGTTCATCCGAATCTGGGCTTTCTGGTGCTAGCTGGTAGGCAAGTAAGGTAGGCTGGTAGGTAACTTCCAATCATACGAGCAGGCACTGACAGTGTTGAGAATCCCGAGTCTCTACTCCCGGAGAGAAGAACTGATATTAAAATTCGGCAAAAAGCTTTTAGAAAGTGAAAAGTCTTGCTCCCCCCTGATGCCCCCCAAAACAGCAGGACAAGACGGCAAAATAGGTTAGTGCCTGTCAAAGGACGAACCTCGAGGTTTATGAACTCGTTTGTGCCCTTTTTTACAGAGATTTTTAACAAAGTGAACTAGTGTAAATGTTTTATTTCATTATTGTAAGTGACCAGCATAATTTAGCATCTTCTGCTGAAGAAAGCTACGAAGTTGGTTTGTCAATAAACGATTTCAGATTTCAGAAGTAGCAGCTTGCGTCTTTCGGGAGGACTTTGTTGAAAAATGCACCATGATAGCGAGTGACCTCTTTCCTTTCCAATGGATAGGCTACTTATTTTCTAGTTAGAGTTTCTTTATCGCCACCGGAGATCGCTTGTCCGCTTAATTTTCTTTTACCGTCTTATTTTTCGTTTTTGAGCATCCCAAAAGACTCACGTTTTTGTGTGTGTGTTTTTGTGTGTTTCTGATGGGATACCTCTCTGCCGAACTAACACGTGGACGGGGGACGTACGTTAGGAATTTCAAGCGCAATTCCTTCTGTCCTTCAACTGAATGTTCCGTGAAAATGAAACGCAGAACAAAACTGAAAATTAAACTAAAAAGGTGGAAACTCGGAAGGCGAAGTCTCAGCAGAAAAGACGCTTTCGTCTCATCACCTCACCTGTGCTTTCGATAATAGGTCTTATTTAGCTAATATCCCACAATGGATACTATACAACAACAAGAGCTGTAAGCTCATATGGCACTTGCAAGGGTTGAGATGTATTATTTGATCAAAAGTAATTTTCGACTGTGCGGTTCAGATGCGCACTTTAAGGGAGCTAGAGAAAAAGTATATTATCGTTGAACTTGGCTGTTATGATGCGCACTTTAAAGGCACTAGAAATTCATCTGTAAGGAAGACCCTTGAGGCAAAAACGATAGCAGGCTCTTAGGGATCATTGATATATACGTATGATCAGAAGTATTTTTTTTTTCCCACTAATTTGCGCACTTTAAGGGTGCAAGAAATTATTTTTTTTGCAAAACCCTTGTGGGACAACTGATCATGGGTTCAGATGTATCGTTTGATAAAAAGTACTTTTCGACCTTGCGGTTAAGATGCACACTTTAAGGGAGCTGGAACTTCATTTGTAAGCAAAACCCTTGAGGCAAAAATGATCATGAGCTCATGGGGATTTGAAATTTGCTTACCCCATTTTGCTTAAAAGTATTTTTCTTAATTTGCGGTCATGATTGGTACTTTAGGGAATGGTCGGATTTGAAAAGTGGCGATTTCTAAGCCAATCTTGTCGAATTTCTAATATTCCAGCCAAATTTCATCGTCCTAGCACACCTGGAAGTACCTTAATTCGCGATCACCGGAATTCCGGACCCGCCCCTCAAACTCCCCCCACAGTCGCCGGAGCCAATCCGGTTCAGTTTGGACTTGTTTGTTATTCCCACAAAGTTCCATCCCGATCTCTCCAGTCCAATCCGGTCACGTATTCCCCCCCCCCAATTGTTGTCGGATTCGGTCCGGACATGAAAAAGATCACCACAGGCTCTGTTCAGTTATTAAATTTCACTCGAACCCGATCACCCGTTCCAAAGTTACGCATGGCTAAATATTCCGGATTCCCCCTCCCTCCGATCCCCCACGACTATCGGATCGAGTGAATTTTTATTGACAAGTCAGTTTGATCGGGTCCTTGATACACCTCCCAAGTTTCGTCGTGAAAATCCCAAAAACTGTCATCACCAGAATTCCGTGAAACTCCCCTCCACCTCCCCCCCCCCCCAAGTGTCCGGGTCCAGTCCAAACGTGTGAACAAATTATCTGGAGCAGATTCTTGTTCTTCCCAGCAAGTTTTACTCCGATCCCTCCATTATAACCGTTTCTCGAGATTTCCGGTCTTCCCCCACCCCAATTCCCCCATAGATGTCGAATCCGGTTCGGACTTCAAATGGAACATCAGAGATATGTCATTCATTCAGATATTAAGTTTCGTCCCAATCCGATCACCCGTTCGAAAGTTACACAACACTCAATTTTCCATATTCCCCCGCACTGCACCACAGATACAAACCCCTTTGACCCTCGTATGCACTAGCTCTTTCCAATGTTAACAGAGTGATCCGATGCAAAGAGTGACGTCACGCCGCGCGCAGACCTACTAGTGTAAAGAAAGGGGTAGGGGTTTTACAAAAACTACTAAATTTTCCGGATTCCCCCGCCCTCTACTCCCTCCACGGAGGTCGGATCGGGGAAGTGATTATTTGCAAGTTAGTTTGGTCGGGTCCCCGATATGCCTGCCAAGTTTCATCGTCCTAGCACATCTGCAAGTACCCTAACTCGCGATCACCGGACCGACCGACCGACCGACCGACCGACAGACAGACAGACCGACCGACGGAAAAGTGATCGGTATATGGCACTTGAGCGAAGCTGCAAGTGCCATAAAAACTGACCGCTGGAACTACCGAAACCGCCGTCTTTCCCACGCAAACTATTCGACGGATATCAAAATGCATTCACTGACATGAGTGCCAGGATTTCTATTTTGACGATAATTAGGAAAACAATACACTGAATACGATAGCAATCTTTGTGTGTTTTTCCGCATACAGAAGTTACGCTGCCAAGTCTCGACGTCATATTTTTTTTTTTTTTTTTATATGTGTATCAAGAGAGGGGATTAGGCTATTTTAGGTTAGGCTACTAAACTACAATTCTTAAAACTGAGATGACATCAAGAGCTTGATGACACTGGTAAATACTAAAGATGGCCTCTTACTGGTTTATAATATGGGGGTTTATTACTGATTAGGGGGTTTACTACTGTTTATCACTTTTTACCGTTTTATTTAATATTCGACTGCCCTTGCCTTAGTAGATACCGGCCAAAGTCCCCACAAATCTGAGCTAACTGCTAAATAAACTTAAGTGGAGCCCGTCACCGTTAGCCTATCACGTTGGCTTGTCACGTCCTCTGGCTCGCAAATGATTGCCTGGTTCACTAAACTATCCTAGCAGAACCAGTCTAGTACATAAAGCCCCCTTTTCTATAACGATGCTCAAACGATGGGGCTTACAGGCAGGGGGGAGCAATGTGCTCATATGTATGCTTGCCCCTTATTACACAGAGGGGTACCAGTCCTAAGTTTTTTTTTTAAGTTTGGTCTTATATTTATCTTTCTTTTTCTTTCATTTTCTGTCAAATACAGTAAATGGACACGCCTTCTTCCATTTCTCATACGGGTTAATATAGTTAGTGACTGACTGCTCGAACACTTGAGTAATTTTATTTGAATTCTGCCGTGTAGGCTACACTGGTATCCCTCTGGGAGTAACGGGTACACGTACGTATGAGTACCATGCTCACCCCTGCCATCATAGCCAGCGTTTGAGCATGGTTAACGAAAATGGGCTTAGTGCAGACCCTGCTGGCTACGGAGACAGTGGGGCAAACTCAAGAACTGGTGGGCGACCGTAAAAAACGACCTTGAGCCTGTAGGTAGGTTCGCGGCTGCTGGCCATAGTTCACCGAAGACCTGGCACAAGATAGAAACACATGGTATGGCATCCTTCGACAGTTCATGGACGCAGCGTGAGGCGGCAGCATCTGCCATATCCTAAAAATTTCACAACGAACCGTCGTATGTTACGTCTATTCATGATTCGAAGTCACATTGGCCACTGTGAGTTGAAAAGCATAAAAGGCGAGCTAACCTGCTGGCTTTTGAAAAGGACAATGTCGACATCACGGATATGGGGATTCTACCGGCTGTTACCAGAATTACACGCTCATCAGCAGTGACATCTTGGGGCGTCTTTCCAATTCGAACTTCTTTCGGAGCTGAGATGTTTACGGTGGATCCGGCTGAGCTTTCTGAGAGCGTGCTTGAGGCCTTGCGATACCGCCGACCAGTGACTAAAAAGAAAGAAAGTTTTAAATATTCACCTTCCAGATTTCGTTCCGGATTCCAAAGCCTCGTTTTTGTTGCAATAGCGCTGCCGCATCACTGCTGCAGCACTTCTTTGCTTTTGCACAATATGCGTTTTTGGATCCACTTTCTTCTTGGTTGAAGCGGCAGCTGCAGCACCTTGCAGGGAAGCACGGACTTGGTCGGTGAGCAAGTCCGCGATTCTCGAGGAGTGCATCTGCCGTCTTCCTCGGAAGCACTGCAGTGCAAAAACAGATGTAGAAAGAATCAGTCCGGAAGAGGACGAGAAGTGGACCTGCAGCGTGCAACAAAAACGAGACTCAGATTTCAGTTTTCGTCGAGCTGGATCCGGAAGACGAAGCCAGACCAAAAACGTCAGGAAGTCAAGAGGGTTGGACCACAAATTCTGGAATCTGGAACGGTGCCATAGAGACAACAGCTCTGATAGACAAAATAAATATACTTGTGTATGGGGTAAGGGAAAGGTAGAGGACTAACCGTCATGACTGTGAGGCAGACTTGCAAAAAGAACAATAGCTGCTAGATTTTTAATACTAGCGAAATTAGCTGTCATCGTTTTGTTTTGGGCGAACTCGGTAGAGGCCACTGGCCAATTTTTAAGTTTTTTTTTCGTCCAATTATTATTACTAATACGCAATGTTTCCGATACAGTGATCGCGTAATTCTGACAGATTTGTCGGTGCCTATGAGCTATTATCAAAATTGGCGTGATTCTTAAAGTTTAACCGAAAAAGACTGGGATAGGACAATCTAGTTACCCATCAATTATTCACTTAGATTGGCCTGAAGACCCGCTGAAAATGCGTTACTTGGTTGTTCCGCTATTCAGGAATAATCGATTTTCAAATAGTGGAATTTCAGTGTGATTTGTGATACCTCTAATTTGTTGTATGCCTTACAAGAAAGATTTATAACTTTTTTTTGTTCAGGCACTAAGCAATCTTCACCAATATCGCGGCTGCCCACTGAAAAGCCTTGTTTGTGTTTAGATAAAAATTTCCCGCGTCATAGTAGAATTTTCGCTGTGGGGACAGCCGCAGATATTCTGAACGTCATAACTAGAGCAGATAGTGGAAAACAAAAAAATCCCTTTTGCTTTTCAGTTAAACTTTACGGTAATTTTCCGCGGCATACTGTGCTCTCGCACATTTTTGAGTGTTTGTAGCGGACAACAGAAGTAGTTGCCACACACTCAACCCTCAAGTTAAAACTCGCGAAAACGCCGTTTTGTCTGTTTTTTCGGGGGAGGGGTTAATTTCAAAGGCATCCAGATAAAATCTCAATAAATAGACGTCCTTACCATTCAGTACTAAAGGATCATAAGTTTTATGTCTATCTGCTTGGCAAAGTGGCTAAATTTATTACTTGGACTTAAATTTGCCCCTAAATCTGAGTAGGCCTATCCCGCCAAATTTGGGCCACAAGATCAAAAATCACTCGTGAGTTATTTTGTCAAATTTTACCATTGTTCGAGCCACAAAATACGTGTTGGCCGCGGAAACAGACTTGCGGGCCACACAAACACTCGTGGAAACACTTTTTGAGCCCAAGCCTCTTTACGGGATCGCAGAAAAACGTCTTTAGTCGTCTAAACCAGTGGTTCCTAACCGGGGGTACGCGTACCCAAAAGGGTACGAGAGACCCTCGCAAGGGGTACGCGATGGTGCCGAAATTAAATTAAGATCTATACATGCCTTATTACTGGTGACAATAAATATCGTCTTTCTGACGTTCTGATCGTGGTAAAAAATAGTAAAACAACGATTCTTCAAAAAAAGGGTTACGGAACCTTTTTGAACCTTGATTAGGGGCACGCGGGACGGAAAAGGTTGGGAACCACTGGTCTAAACCCTACCCTACTACCACGAAGGGGAAGAGACAAACCGACACAGGGTATGATTCAATGACCGATTATATGAACAGATGTGTCACCATAGCGAACTCCTCTCATTAGTGGCGTTTTTGATCGCCGATTAGTTCGGCGATAGCATAGCCGTTTGACTTTTTGGCGTTTTTGACGTTCGCCGGAAGCCGATAGCCGTAGCTGTTTCTTCTAATTTGTGCTCAACGGCTAACGTCTATCGCCTAAATTCCTGTTCATCGCCTATCGGCCTAGGACTCGCCGATAGGCGATGGACGTTGCCTCCAACTCCAACGGCTATCGGATATCGAAAACAGTAAATAAGCACGAATCGGCAAACTTCCTTCGTCTACCGGGGAAATTTCATCGGCGATCAAAAACGCCACTATTGCAACTATTGCATAGGCTATCAAACTTGGTCTGTGGGACTGCACCTGCGCATTAAGCGACAATTTATAGAAAACACCTGAAGGCTAAGTACCTCACGCCAGGGGTGTCACGTATAGGAGGGAGGGGGGACGCCCCCCTCCCCCCTAATGTTGTCGGCCAGTCGGTAAAAAATAACCGAGTCGGGGCGAAGCGCCGTGGTTTTTCGTTAAAACAGTTGATTTTTCATGAAAACTGTCGGTGTTTTTTAAATTCAGACGATTTTTCATCAAAATAGTACGTTTTTTCTTTTAAAAAAAAAGTCGGTTTTCTGAAAATCAGTCGATTTTTCGTCAAAACTGTCGTTTTTTCCTTGAAAACATCGTTTTTCTGCAAAATCAGTCGGTAACAATGACCAGCCAGTCGGTAAATATCTTTCCCCCTCAAATTTTGTTTGGCTAGTAACGCCTCTGCCTCACGCAATGAAAACTGACCTGATGGTGCTTCTAACATTATACAGATCTCAGCTAACACTGTGAACTTCATACGAATGCATATCCTTTGATAAGCAGCAATAAATTACGGCTTATCGATTGCAAACGGACTTTAATGAGTTAGTAAAATTGCGACCAAGTCATACTTTGTGTTCTAATAATCTGTTGCCAAGCGGGAAACAGATCTGTTGCTATTTTGGTCCAAAAAGAAAGTGAGGCCCATATCCAGTGTTGCCAGATTGGCGGACTTTACGCCATACTGGCGGATTTTGTCGGAGACTGGTGTAAATATTTTTCCAGCTGGCGTGTGGCGTAAAATGTGGCTGTTTTTCTTTTTAACTGGCGATTTTTTCGGCGTGAAGTAAAAAATTAACTATCCTTACGAAAAACCGACCTTTTTTCTGAAAAATGGACTATTTTTACGTCGTTTCAATCTTCGCTACCTAAGCTCGAAATTTTTTGGGGGTTCTGTGTTACCCCAAAATTTTGTCATTGAGTTTTTGGGACGTCTAAATTTTGCTGGCGTATTTTTGGCGTCTTTTTCAAAGGCCACGGCTTATTTTTTTGACAACTATATAGCAACACTGCCCACATCGATACTGTGTATCTGTGTGGAACGTTAAAATAAGGGTAAAGAAGATACTTGCATCAGAAAGTGCTATTAGCTTTGGCGTCGGATTGCTAGTAGGCCTACCGCCAAAATCCGGTAAAAACCAAAATTTACGAAGAAAGCTTTTTCCTAGGCGAATATGTTTAGGAGTGTCGACAAAGGGTAAGAGGAAGTGAAGATTAGCAATCTTCACTCTTTATGGACCGGTGTATAAGAAAAGTTAATTAACAGTCGTTTGGGACTTATGGATAAAAGGATGGGCGAATCAAGTGAAGTCAACACTGGATAAACGCGGGTTATGTAGTTTATGGAACGAGGGGGACAGTCCAGGATGCGATGAGGGAGGGTTCACAAGGTTCAAGAAAATCCTTCATGACCAAGAAACAAAAGCGTGGCATAACCAGGAGATTACCTTTCGATCCCACAGCCCTACGCAAACGTAAAGGAGGATAAGGAGGTATACCGGAAGGCTGGGCAAGATAGAGATGAAATAAAATATATGGTAGGTTTCGCGGCAAATGGATAACCCCTTGGTAATGGAAAAAAAAAACTAATGGTGGAAAACTAACAACAAATTTGATGGGCTATGTAGTAGGCAAATAAGATGGGCTATGTAGCCCTATATTTCAGGGTGGGGGAGGGGTTTCAAATTAAAGCCTATTGAGATAGTTGATTAAGGGGTAAGGAGGCATGCTGAATTCGAATATGAAAGTTATTTTCTCACCGGACAAGTAGTTCACCCGGCATCCGACAAAAACATAGCGGATTCATGGTGGTTAGAATTGCGGCCACGATCAGGATTCTTTTGTCTTAAAAGTGGTCGTTAATGGTAAACTGTTTGTTTAATTTTTATGTTTTGGATGAAATTAAAAAAAAGTCTATGTCTATGTCTAAAAGCATGGCCCATGGGCTAAAATCCTGGCAAGAGCGTACGAGAGACGACTGGCGAGACGGACGTCGATGACCTAAGCACCTCAGGATGTCTATTGCAAACTAATATCTAAGGTAAGATAACCACAGCGAAGATCAGAAATCTCCAAATGACAACGCTTACATGACGAAAATATACTGTAGTCCAGATTCTCCTGAGACTTGCAATCTTTCTCATACTCTGACAATTTCTTTGGGGTGAAGACGGAGTTGGTATGTAAACTCTTAAGCAGTCTTCCTTCCTCTGTGACAGTGGAAGATCTAGAAATAAAGTGAAATTAATAGCAGAAGCAGACTAGACCACAACCTGAACGAGTGCTGACTGAAAGCTGGTGCAAGTATTTACAGTAACGTTAGCCTAGGTGGCCCTTGACCAAAAAGGAAATGCATTATTTAATATACCGGATAGCCTACTGTGTGCTTATCGATTCCTCCGAGGTGGCTGAATCTTGGGCTGAATCGAAATTTTCAAGACCTGCCAAAATTACTATGACAATAGTTGCGTTTTTGAAGATACCTTGGTATCTGTTACCACGGTAACTGGATCTGCAATTAGTCCTTTTCGCAATTACCGCGGTATCTGATTTACGGTTGCTCTGCAAAAACGACAATTGCCGAAACTGCGCTTTTCGAAGTCATCCCAAAAGAAAAACTGATATCCAGTCACATCACTAAGTACCAAGCTTCTTTCCCACCAATTTGACAAAAACTGATGAAAGTGAGATGACTTTTTCAGATACCACGACTAGTTACCACAGTCGAACCGTGGTCTCTGAATATTAGATACCACGGTAACTGGCCAGATTCCAAGATAACTGCAAAAACGCCTTTTGACCGTGATATCAGATACCACGTACGGTAACTGCAAAAACGGCTTTAGACCGTGGTATCAGATAGCATGGCATCTGCAAAAACGCAACTAATATGAGAAACAGTGCCCTCATCTTCAACCGCAACGGTCTCAGGAGACAGTTGAACACTTTGTGGTGAGAAATCTGGGCAGACACCGGAAGGTGAAGTTTTAAAAACCGAACAGTGGACACTGTAATCGTCTCCCTGAACGCCTTCTGAAGGCAATTCGGTTTCAAATGCCCAACGGCCGACGTAGGCTACGTGTCAAAGCAGGAATGAAAATTTGCAAAACGATGACACATGTTCTCAGCCGGACGGTTATCTTAGGTGCCATGGCGCATTTTACAAGTCTCAATCAGACCCGCCCCCCCCCCCCCCCCGTAAAATCTGTACACCAGTGTGGGAATGCCTAGTCGACACAGTCCCACTTCATACGGAAGATTCTTCAGAGAGACGGCAAACTTAGAGATCCTTCACGGGTCATTCTCCAGCGCATCCTGGTCTCTATCTGGGACTGGCCAGGCCGGACAGAGACCATAATCCTGACTTCGTCACAACGATGACTTGTAGAGAGGTCTTAGCATAGTTTCATCTTCGAAGGTGAAGCTGCGCCAAAAAATGAATGTGGAATACACAGCAGTCTGTGTGGAAGTATACAGCCGTGGTTGATTTTTCGTTAGGATGTTCAAAAATTGAACATACCAACAGTTTCGAATAGCCTACGACAAACGCCAATTAGGCTCATGCCAGACCTTGGGGCACCCCGATTATAACCCACTAAACAAATAATTTCAAATAGTTATTTTCAACCTTTCAATCGAACCATCAATATTTATTGCGTCCGGGTCCCCCACACCATATACCTAGCGCTTGGCACGGTCTATCATCATGGGTGTGTGGTAAACTGATACGGCGCCGTGTTCGACGCCGGCGATTAGAAATTATACCGGAAAAAAAAACTATGAACCTTGGGAGAGAGATACTGTCTGGTATCTATCTGCATGATCTTCAACAGCTTGCATTTCTTACCGTGACACTCGACTACCGACACCTACACACACTCTAAAGAAGGAGGCCCGACTCATGGTGGACCATACAAACAAGAGGGCAACATAACCCGCTGATAGAGGGCGTAGCAGGGTTTTACGACCAGTATTTTTTGCCACTGGGTATTTACCGCAACTCAAGGTTTCGATCTGTATCCCAAGACACCGCATAGCCTATTGGGAGGCGGGGGGGGGGGGACTGGCTCAAATTATTTCGACAATTAGCCCCCAGATTCATCGAAATAGTAATTGAAAAACGGTTCGCCGTCGCCGAAACGAACGGAATACACACTATTCGTGTTTACATGACAATTAAACCTGGAAGAGGCGATGTCGCTAGGCCATTACGGCAAAATCACATGATCCTACTCGCTCAATCGGAAAATTCGAAACTACGAAGCCCCCAGATTCATGGAAATGGTAATTGAAAAATGATTCGCCGTCGCCGAAACGAGCGGAATACACACTATCGTGTTTACATAACACTGAAATCTGGAAGAGGCGGTCACTAGGCCATTAGCCTACGGCACAATCACATGACCCTACTCACTCAATCGGAAAATTCGAAGTGCGAAACCGCCCTGAAACAACACTATGCAGAAACGGCCTTTTTAGTGATTTGCTGTTCTGGCGTAGTTGCATTTCGCTAGTGGTTGCTTAGATTATTTATGGTGCTGTTTCGGGTCGATGGGTGTAGAGAAAGTTTCTAAAATCAATAAGTTACTTTCGGTGTGTTGGCGTTTCGGCGTACTGTTATTCTCTAAGAACTGATGTTGTTCATTCTATGACCTGGTGCCGGGAAATATACGTTCAGGATAGAGTACAACTTTTGTTTTCGTGTCACTTTTTGTGATCCCAAAACGTAAGAAGAGGGATAGGCTACCTGTGACTTCATAAAATTTGTCCGTCTGTCCGTCCGTTTTTCCGTCTGTTAGCACGATAACTCTCGAAGGGGTTGAGATATTTTGTTCAAATTTGGCACGAGGACTCTTTGCGTCAAAGTGCAGGTCAGGTTCGAAGATGGGCTCTGGAGCCCTATATTTAATGGTGGGCGAGGGGTCCAAATTAAAAGACGAAAAAAAATATTTTTAAAATTTAATGAGATAGTCGATTTAAGAGTAGCCTAAGGAGACATGCTGAATCCGAATACCTATGAAAAAATTTTCTCGCTGGACAAGTAGTTCACCCGGTATCCCGCTAAACCCAGAAAATTTGTAAAAATAAGTTTAATCTGAAGTTGATAAGAGGTTCAATCTAGGGGTAAGGAAACATGCTGAACACGTATTTGAAAATTATTTTTTTGCTGGACAACTAGTTCGCCTGGAATCCGGCAAAAAACGGGAAATTTGTTTAAAGTAAAAGTTTAATTTGAACTTGATTCGATGTTCGATTCAAGGATAAGAAGACATGCTGAATCCATATATGGCAATCATTTTCCACCCGGATATACAATTCGCCCGGAATCCGGCTCAAACCGGAAAATTTGGTATAGGCTAAGTAAAACCCGATGAAAAATTCTTTGACTGTGTAGTAGTATGGTAGTTGTACGAAAAAGTTGCATGGAATGGTATGTAGTAGTACAGAGTAGTTTGATTTGTGCTCCTGCCCTATGTGTGGATGCGAGAAAGAAAGTATGAGTCATTTTGTGGGAGAGTGTGAGGAATTGAATGGGTTGAGATTAGAGTTGTTTGGAGTGAGAGCGTGTGGGAGTGAGTGGATAATTCAGAGAATGAAAGAGAAAAGTTTCCAGGGTATTCGACTGTTTGGAAAGTTCCTCCGGATAGGGTTAGCCCACAGGGAAAATTGTATATCCTTGTAGTAGTAAATATTAGCACAGTGTTCATGTTTCTTATATAATGAATGAATGAATGAATGAATTTAATTCCAAAAAAGCCCAAGGGCCATGGCGGAAAACATCAAAAAAATAACAAAAAACAAAATATCATACACTCCAAACAAACCAAAAATCAACTTCTATAGAAATAGTTCGCAGTGGGTCATAGCTATCTTCAGGAATCTACCCAGCCTTCGGAGATCACCAAAACACTTACTTCCCATAATCGAAGTCAATTCCCTTTCATCCCAAACCTCCCGGCCAAACACTTCCTTTCTTAATCCTTTCAACTCCTCGCAATAACACATCAAATGTACCGCATCCTCCCCCTCAACACCACACATCGGACAAAAATAAGGACCAGTACCTTTCCTCTCTCGACCAATATACTTTCTCCGCATCCCCACTGGAAGAGCGTCCGCCCTAAGACTCACCATCCACCTCAATTCTGCCCCCCCCAATCCCAACTTGAAATATAATTCTTCTCCCCATGTCTCTTTAGCCATACCATACAACTTCAGAGAGTGGTGCTCTGATACGCCCCCATGCCACCTCTGAATCTCCTGATCTCTTAGCCTATTTTTCACTAACTTAGCTACCTTACCTAGGGGGTAACCTGGTCCCACTCCATCACACCACAAATTTTTCTTTTTTCTTTTGTTGTATTGGTGCGATGGCCCTTGTTGGCTTTTATGCATTAAAATTCTATTCTATTCTATTCTATGTAGTAGTATGGAATACTTCGATAAACATGCCTAAATCTTATGTAACAGTATCCGATAGCATCCAGTTTGATAGTAGTAGCATGTAGTAACAACAGTTACTACTGCATGCTACTTTTTCCTACTACTCCATACGACTAATTCTTGGATATTTTGCATCGGGAAGTTCTATCTGAAGTCTTAGAGGTTTGATAAAGTGGTAAGGAGGCATGCTGAATCCATCAATGTAAATTATTTTCTCGCCAGACCAATAGTTCGCCCGGAATCGGGCCAAAAGATGAAAATTCGTAAAAAAAATAAAATTTCTATCCGAAGTTGATTATAAGTTGATTAAAGGTCCGATAAAGTGGTAACGGTAAGGAGGCATGCTGAATTCATATATGTAAATTGTTTTCTCGCCGGACCAACAGTTCGCCCGGAATCCGGCCAAAACATGAAAATTCGTAAAAAATAAAAGTTCTATCTGAAGTTGATTAGAGGTTCGATGTAGGGGTAAGGAGCTGAATTCGTTTTGAGCTTTGCTTTAACGGACAAATAGTTCGTTCAGAATCCGGCAGAAACCAGAAATTTGGCAGGAGTTAGGCACTGGAAGTTTTGATCAATTTCGTCAAAATAGAGATGGGGGCAAACATACACACTGAATCCATATCTGAACTTAGTTTTCCCAGATGATAGCCATTGGCCTTAATGTGCTTATAAATTTTAATAGTAAAGATTTTCAAGGGGTCTGGCGAAGACCGGATATCTACAAGATCCAATTGTCTGGATCAGATATAATATTTTTGGGATCCAATCTGGATCCAATCGATACCTTTGGTCTTTTCCCGTACCAGGAGTTCAACGAAATGGCATCCCAGTTCTAAGACGTGAAACGAATAGTGTTTCTCTTTGTTCTTTAAGCCCAAGCCCTCAGGCTATCTACTGTTAGTAGCGCCTCGCGGTGGGGAAATACGTAACTCTTCGAAAGCGTATAGGGATCGTGGTCTTTTCGTTTAGGGGTTCGATTTAAATTACTGTAGCCTACTAACATTTCGTTTACAAAATATACTCGAATTAAAGGATCCGTCGTAACTACAACTCCAATATAACTTACTTCTGTAACTGCTCTATTAATCTCAAATCTGGAGACCCTAATTTCATGTGTTACATTTTAAACCCCCTATACGACACCTCCACGATTTTCACACTAACCACGTTTCACTATTTTCCATGCGTCTCATGCTCCCAACGAATGTTCGCGTATGATGCTATTGTAGTTACGTTTGCTATCTATCGATAGATAATTGTCGATGATCAAGCAAATGTCACACACGCTGTTGCAACTAGGCCTAACGGAAATAAACCAGACTTGTCTCACCTATTTCTGTGCGGCAGCACCGGGGAAATCTTCCTGAGTAAGAGGTCACTTGCTACCTCATCAACATGGTTAACCAACGTCTGATCACTATCATTTGATTCAAAACTTGTAAAGCCTCCAAAGTTCACATTTCTCAATACGTTTTCCTTTCCGACTTTTGCCTCCGTTTTCAGGATAGATACAAACTGAACCACTTCCTCTGATGGATCCGTTCCGTCATTTCCTCCGAAGAAAGATATACCGGACAAAAATTTCTTCGTTGCCTCCCGCCGATTAAAATTTGAAGTTTGGCTCATTCTGAGTGTTTTCAAATGCACAGTCTAGTTCTAAGGTTACTTGCATCACCAAGTTCACTGGAAAAATATCTGAAGGGTTGCAATAAAGGCAACATCGTCAACTACTGTGAAGTAGACGTGTCCGACAGCATTGATATCCTTCCTTGAATTGAGTAATCCTGTAAATTACAAAGTCATCAAATATAAACTGATAAACAAATGGAACACGCAATAAATACACTACCACTACGTGTTTGGCAGGCGAACCGAATTTCCGAAAAGATGTATGTGCTGTGAAATCCTTTTATTGGGTAATAAAGCTGTAAAGGTGTCGAACGCAGAATGCTTGATCGTAATATAAACTAATGACAAGAATGATTAGCTAACTTCGAGTCAGATAATACTTTGATCCCCACAATCAAAACAGTCTGAGCTGAAGTCAACCAGTATCCAGATAGTTTTATCTCAAGAAGTATTATTTCTTTCTTTCTCATACTTGTAGAATACAAGACAGTTTTATCCCAAGAAGTATTTCAGTTTGTAAGGCCTTGTAATGATGCTAAGCAGCATCTTTTATTTCCTACATTTGTTTATTTTTTTAAGAAGTAATCTATTGCATTTTGATTCATTCTGACGGGATTTACTGTATTTTATGTTTAAGAGTAACATCTGTTTGGCTTGTTCACAATCTGCAGTCATTTATCAATGACAACACATGACCTGAAGATATCTGAATGATAAACATCACATGACCTAGGATGGGTTCCAGCCTTCTGCCACGGATAATTTGGCATAATTAAATGATTGATTGACAACAGCAATGTTTACAGATGACCATGAAAACTGGAAAAGGTTAGCACAATAACAGCAAATTTCCAGGCAAAATTCAAAATTAGTGATAGAACTGCTAGAAGCTTACCTTTATTTAAATATGGATTTTATTCAGCTCGTACTATTAAACGTAGCATTGTTATGTTTGATTAGCATATTGAATAATGAATGATTTTCCAATCTCTTGAATTTTTATTTATGAAAACTGAACAAGGGCTCACATACGTGAATCTACCACTACTTATTATGCTCCGGATACATAACATGTAAAGTACAGGTATGCTTCTTTGAGCACTTCTCTAAAATTTCCACTGATGTACCTTGGTCTTGTTTCTTGCTTACCGTATGAAACAGTCAAATGGAAAGGAAACTTAACAAACTTGATATCAAGCCAATTGTTTCCACTGTTTTCTGGAACAAATAGTAAGTTGCATTTTTTTTTTTTCATTTACAAAAATGCTACTTCTTTAGTTGGGATAAGTTGAACAATCAAGCAACATTTTAAAAGGACTTTGGGTTCTATGATTGTTTGGTTCAGCTTGAACATGCTCTGCTGATAAAACTATTTTTATTTTTATTATGTCATTAAATTTTGGAAAGTCTGCAAGGCAGCATCTGTTGTTAAACTCTCAACAGTTTGTTGAGATATTTCGGAAAGTGCAAAAATTAAAAGAAGAAACAAAAGTATATAAGGGTCAAATAAATTGATAAATCCAGCTGACATCTGACATATTCAGCATAAAAAAAAACTTTTTTTGTAGACTAGTCATTTTGCAATGACAGTAAGGGAGAGGGGGGCAGGTCCGTCATAGGGGCAGGTCCGAGCATCAGCTCTGCAAACCTCACTATTGAAATTTAAATAATGCAAATTAGTTTTTCAGGGCTGTTACACTTTATACGCTTCTTCTGTCAAAAATTCCCGCAGTTGCCCGCTTACAATCACAGCAAACCGATGTTTGTGCCACTTTTTTGGCACAAAATGAAGTTCTATTTCCCGGGGTTAGCACATCATTTTGGTAGTTCCAAAGCCACTTCCATCGTCAGTGATTTTTATTTAGGTAATTTGTGATTGGCTCTACCGTGTCAAAAACGAATATCCGTAATTGCTGTAATAGACTGAGAATTACAAATTTATGTTTGTGAAAATAGCACCAGGGGCAGGTCCGGACAAAAACACTTGGGGCAGGTTCGGACAACAAAGAAAGAGAAGTTGAAGGGGAAAAAAGAAAAATAATGAAAGAAGAGGAAATCAAACCATGGAAGGAAAGAAGTCACCAAAAAGCCTCAGAAAGTATTTATGACCCATCCCGACGAAAAAAAGTCAATTTCAGAGCTAGCGGTAACAGTATATCCGGACGATAATAACAGATGTTGACAAACTGACGGTAGGATACACAGGTTACAAGTTTTCCAAAGGGAAGCAAACAAACCAAAATGAACTGAGCAACAAAAGCAAATGAAAAAAACCTGTACAGGTACAGCTTTCTAGGAAGTCCTTCCTGAGTTATTAACAAGAAGTTAACAAGAAAATTAGTAGTTAACAAGAAAATGGAATTTGCAAAGAAATTGTTACAGGTAACAAGATTTTACAAAGCAATAATAACATGCGACAATAGGAAAAGACAAGGATTTACAAGTGCTTGAGGCATTATGCAAATTTGTTTGCTCTTCTGGCCTTACCACAAGACTGTGAGATAAGGAATGTGACAATTCGGTGTTAATTTTTAGTAGGAGACTATAACGTTGGACGATTGACTGACAGTTTATATTTGGCAGCGTTTAGGGCAAAAGCCAAGAGCATTCACACCCGACAAGACAAGACAAGCAACAATAACAGCTCGTAACAGCTAAGACATGATTCTAGACATTCAGAAAAAAAATGGAAGCAACAGAACCTAAAACGAAATCTTGGTACAGGAGGGGTATCCAACCTCAGACAAGATTTCAAATTTCCAGAGTAGTCTTTCCTTCAGAATAATCCATCTGGCTTAAAAAGGAACCAACAAATATGACAAAAATACCAGACTGAAGCTAACTGAATGGTTTACATATTGGATAAATAAATATTGCTTCAATATTTCTAGTTCAACATATTTTTCTTTTCAAACAAGATTACTTCATTCTAATCTTACCTCGATTGACTTTTAAAATGATGAAAAAGGAAGAGTTAGCAAAGTCAATAGGCAGAAAACAGCTTTTCAAAACAGCTACAAAATGGAGAAAAAAGGCACAGAATTTGAATATTTTTGGACAAATGACTTTGAAAAGTCACATTTTGCCTCTTGACTGTCAGGACAGCTTGTGCGTGTCATTTTTACATTTTTGCGGCAAAAATCGAGGTAGTGTAAAAACGAGGTCAGGTAGCCCAAAAAAGCAAAAACACAACAAACCTGCCCCCCTCTCCCCTAATTAATAATTTTTATTTCTTGACCAATTGAAGTTAGATTATATTCCAATTAACATTTTTCTACTGGTCACAAACTATAGATTGGAGGCTGTAGGCGTACCCAGCTGTACTGTAGCTAAGTAACGTATGGCTAATGACCAGGCATGTCCAGGTGGCTGACTACTATTGCAGTATTACTGTTGAATGAATTGCAGATAGCCTAAGAATTTACATATACTGTAAAACAATAAAAACTAAGTCTAAGACAGGTCTAAGACTAAAGCCTAGATCAGGAGAATGGATTAAATCTTTTTTTCTGAAAGACAAAATAAAAAAAGCTGCGACTTCAAGGTAACTGGAATCATAGTAAATATGCAACTTGAAAAACAATGCTGAAATGCAACCTCCAGGATGAACACAGCTTAACTACTAGGCAGTTGCGCGGAGTCGTATCTTGCCCATAGAAAGATTTCAACACACATCTTCAGAGTAGGCGCAGTAGGCGTTAACCTCCGGCGCTCCCACAGCCAATTAGCGCGGAAAGATAGATCTTGGGTCTATTCCGTGAGTGAAAACAGAAATTTATGTTGTGACCTCCGTGGGTGCGTAATGTTATCAGAAGAAAGCAGTGGAGGTCTCACATTTATTGCAAAGGAATGCGAAAGGAATAAATGTGAAAAAATGTATTATAAAGCATGGTTTTTGTTGTATTTCGTGCGACTGTCATCCGAACTGTCCAGCCATTTTATGGTAATCGCCTCAAATACCCGTCATAATACTTACCTATGATAAATGCGTAGCCGTACTATTATTCGATATAGTAATATTCCTATATATAATAATTTTCTAGGAATATAGTCCGGAATATAATATTCAGAACCCTTTCTGATAACTTTTAGATTAATTTGGGATCAGCCTAGATAGTTTACAAATCAGGGAAACGTAGGAGTCCATATGACGAAAGAGCTAAACTATTCTAATTGAGCTCGAGATTGAGCTACGACAAAATAAAAAATGAAATTTTAGAGCGAGGCGTTACGCACTGGCTGATTTCGTATAGATCATGAAGCAGTCATAAGGCATGTTAGAGAGGCATAAGGGACCTTGTACACCAACCGAGAGGAGGACGACTATAGGACTACTCAAGTTCTAAATTTTCCACCGAATGTTATAATTTACCTTTCTGTAGTCTAATTTTGGGTTGTGAGCAGTGTTTACGAGTAAATAATAATCAGACTTTTTTATTCGTCTTATCAATTCTTCTAATCAAACACAAGAGATCAAATACACTGGATACGTGAATGCACTGTGATTTGGAAAAATGGCAAAGTAGAACGAATGATGACAACCAAACAGAACAGGACTACTGAACTAAGTAAAATTATTGGCAGAACTAAAACATCTTCGATTTGGCTGCAAATACATCGTCAAAAGTTCATCGGCAAAGTTCAACGGGGCAAGCAATTTTAAACCGTTAGTATAGGCCTAGGCTACGTATTTTGCACAGGCCTTGGCTTTGGCCAGAGTATTAGGCCCACCAACAAACAATGATAACAGAATAATAATAATAATAATTTATTTCTATGCACATATTTTTGCATTCAAAAATATGTGCATAGGCTACAATGGAAAACGTAAATCCACAATAGGTCCATTACATACGAGCAGTGGAGCTTACCTCACTTATTAGCTGGAATTTCAAAATATCACAGATTATAGTCTACCTATATATGCTTTGAAAAATACGTAGCCTACTACTAACGGTTTACAATTTACTTAATTCCTTGTACACCCGTCCCAGAAATTTCTTAGCCTAGGCTATTACTCACGACGAGAGTGAACTCGGAATGAAATTATGCCGTAGACTTATCTTAAACTAATCAAACTAATCTTAAACCGTCTTAAACTACGCGAGTTAGAGGAGTTTCATAATAATTTTGATTTCACAACTTAATCCTCTGGGCTCTGTGGTTTAATCAGCATTAGCAGAATACTATTTTCAAATCGCACGTAATTTCGTTGTGACAAGCATAATCAAAAAGGTTACGATAATCCGATCCCATTCTTGTCATCGCTGTCACACCCGAGGACAACACATTTTGCAAACAGCATTTTATTTGTTGTTGGGCACGCCGCACATCACAGCTTAACTGCCGCACAACATGTTGCCTCTTCGGAATCAAGTTTCCAACTGCGAGAGTGTCTAGGTTTGACGCAGCGCCAATTAATGTCGCGACGATAGCTATGTGTTGCTTTTGAAAAATGTTTGCGCAACTGCTTAGTAGTTAAGCTGTGAGGATGAAGAAGACAGAAATAGAAAAACAAAAACTTGCCGTTTGCTGTATTCGAATTCACCGCCAAACTGCTGACCGGTCACCGCATGACACAGAGTTAATAACTGATTCATATTTTCATTGTCCGAAGAAGCAGAGGAAAGGTCAAATTTTGTGGAGTTTTTGGAGTTTGGTTGTTTTTGGATGGTTTCTTGTGTTTGCTGTATAAACTTCTGAAAGTACCACGGCAAATGGCAAGCCCAAGGACGAGAAGGGTTCTTCAGGAACTGAGGCCCAAAGAGGAAAACAATGTAGGTGATTCTGAGTTGTGGTGTTCAGTCTGTTAAATCTAAGACTAAGTGGGTAAGCAGCCAATAGTAAATACACAATTTTTTGTAAGTAGTTAAACAAACTAAGAAAGAGCTTCTGATCCTGCTCCGGTTCAAACAGTATTTGACTTTAATGTCAGCTTATTTTCATACAAACTTTCATCCCAGTTTTAGCCAACTTTTAATTAATGATACACGGCACCTACAGTAGGGTGGCCACAAAAACACCTAGTGGCAAAAATTGGCGATTTTTTTGTAATCAATGCAGGAATTGCTGTGAATTTTCCTAAACAGTTTTACCTATCTAAAACATCTTCAAAAAATATTTTGAAAATACCATTGCATTCAGGACAAAATTGTCTGTTTTGTAAGGCCATCAGTAAGATGTCCTAGCTATTTAATATTATTTCTTAATATTCAATGTAAATTTAGATGTAAAAAAAAGTAGCTGAACTTGCCTACAAAAATTTGTTGATACTAAGGAGGAAAAGTCAGCAGCCTATAGCAGCAATAGGTCTATTTGACTATAACCTTAATGATCTTATTCATATTTTCTCATCTAACTCACTTGCTGGGGCTCCCCATGCACTCAAAACCAGCTCAAAATACCGAGTTTCACAGAATTTCATTGAAGCACATAGTTCCAAGCTGGTCACTAGATGGACAAAACCCTAAAGTCAATGGATGAACATAGGCATTTTCTTATGTAAAATACTGTTTTCTAAAGAAGATTTAAGATGCTTAGAGGCAAGATAGAGAGGTGATTTTGGCCTCAAATCAAAGCTAAAAGATAGGAGAATTACATTCTGATCTTCAACAGCTCAGGTTTAATTAAAAAAAAAATTACTGGCTACCCTACCTACAGGACGTGCCATAAATTCCGCCCCCGTCTGATTTCCGCCCCCTAGATAAATTTGACAGATACTGAATATATTAGCTGGTTTCTGAATGACCATAACTCCACCTATCTACTGATGTAAAAATCTCCCTTCAAATCCTTTCAAGAAGAATCTCTTTCTTCTTCGAAGGTGCGAATGGCGGAAATGAGACCTCTGGTGGGCGGATTTTGGACACAGTGTAGAAAAAGCTCAAATCAGAAATTTCACGGACATGTTTGGAGTAGCGAGCGGCTTAACAATTTCCCTCGTCACTGAAGCGAATACTAGTAGCGTTTTTGATCGCCGATTAGTCGCCGATAGCGTAGCCGTTTGATTTTTTGGTGTTTTGACGTTCGCCGGAAGCCGATTGCCGTAGCTGTTTATCTTATTTTCTGTTTTCATTCTGATCGGCTAACGTGTATCGCCTAAAGGGCGATTCTGGCGGTCTGGAAAGCTCCGCGAGCTTATGCGCCGGCTGTTCTTGCGACTTCTGCTAAAAGCCGCTTAGCTTTCAAGACAGAGGTGTTCTGGCGCTCCGCTAGTTTCCGCGAGTACTTGGAAAGCGAGTCCACTTCGCGAGTGGAAAGTGGTTTCGGCAAGTCAGCGAGAAGTTGAAAAGGCGCAATGACTTTTTGCTTGTTCTTGCGCTCGGCGGATTCTCACTTTGCTTTTCGGAAAGCGAATCCAAGAGATTGCCCTGAACTTCGTGTCCATCGCCCATCGGCCAAGGACTCGCCGATATCCGTTGACGTATGGAGGCGGTATTTTCAAAAATGAAAAACTCTTTTTGCGCACCCAGAAACATCGGCTATCGAAAACAATATTAAGCTAGGTGCTCACAGAACGCGAATTCGCGTTCGCCTGGGCGAATTTGACGTCGCGAGCGGAAAAAAAATCCCGTCGCGCGTTTCAACTTCAGGTCGAATTTGTTTCGCGCCGCGTGGTGGAAAAGATTCGCGTTCTGTGGGCACCTAGCTTTATGCACGAATCGGAAAACTCGCTTCGTCTACCGGGCAAATTTGATCGGCGATCAAAACCGCCACTACTGATTCTGCAAAGTCGCCATCGAGTATCAGATGGATAAATTTGATGTCAACGGCTAACGGCGAATCCTCGAACGATGGGTGATGGACACGAATTTAGGCGATATACGTTAGCCGATTAGAACGAAAACACAAAATAAGATAAACGGCTACGGCAATCGACTTCCGGCGAGCGTCGAAAACACCAAAAAATCAAACGGCTATGCTATCGTCGAACTAATCGGCGACCAAAAATGCCACTAATATTAGCCGCTTCTTATCTGGCAACAACACAACACCGGGAAAAGAAGCACATGTTTTGAAACAGCGGGAAAAGAAGCACATGTTTTTAAACAGCGGGAAAAGAAGCACATGTTGTAAAATCAGCGAGAAAACAAATCGAGACTTCAAAAGAACTCTATAAAAGCCGATAAAAGCTTGAATCGAATCAGATCGCGACCTGCGAAGTAATCAGCATGACGTGCCTATAATCAGTATGTTTTATTCAGCCTCTTGGATTTTTGGGCGGAATTTGATCGCACAGTGGGCGGAAATTCGTTTCGGAGGCGGAATTCAATTCTTCCAAAAAAATTGGTACTTCTGCTGAAACGCTTATCTTGCAACGCTGAGACGCATCAGCCAGATAGAAAAAATAGTGTCTGGAAGAACAGAAGCAGAGCTTTCTTTCAAGCACAGAGGACAGTATTTACGATTTAATTCATGTAAATACCTCAAGAATAAAGAATTTCCAAATGGCACGCGCCGTCGCTGCCGAATTTGTGGCTTTCGAGTTCTTGCAGAACCTGAGTACCTCGGCGTACGATGGAGATCGACGTTCCCGACAAACCAAAATATTCAAAGTTGCTTGGGTGCATGTGTTCTGAGACGTGAATTCCAAATCTTCAAGAAAGTGCGATTTATGTGATTGTTGCCAGAGGTTTCTTCAGTTTCACACCAATTACACCCTTTATTGCGTGGCTGTATTATGTCAGAGTTGTTTTTGAATCCTCTGGTATTTTGCATCTGCATTATGATGGGTTAATTTTCATCTCAAGCAGTCAAGGAGGTTATTGGCCCCTGCAGCCTTGAAGTATGTATCAAACTATGGAAATAACACTTGTGAGGTAAGGTGTCTTACTGGCTTCAGTGTTACCACTTCTCATGGTTTTACTTGAGATCTCGACTCATGTTTTTTTCCGGTTTCATTATTTTTTTCTGATCTCACGATATAACAGTGACAATAATCTCATTATGGCAGCTTTGAGTTGGGTTAACAGTTGTATTTCGTTAGTTGATGGAAATTTTTTGGGATACCAATGGTGCCATTTTGGCACCCTTCTTATCACAGATGCTTTCGAAATTTTTTGCCAGAGGGGCTTTGTAACAGTTTTTATTGGTGGACGGGTGCATCATTTATGCTGGGCATTAGGCTCGACATTTTAGCCATACTAAAAGCTAGAATTTGTATGGGAGGAAGTTGGAAGTTTGCCAAAAAATGGGAAGTTACAAAAAAAATAATTGCCTGAGGCGCTCTGGTTACTTCTGTCTTGAGCACTGCTAGCATCAAGCTGCTGCTGCTGGGCATCACTGAGGAACAAACTGAAATGAAGGCCCTGCTTGGTCGCATTGCATTGCTGTTATCAACAACCTTTTGCTTTACTACACTCTAACAAGTGTGCAAGCGCTCAGACATAGAGTATAAACATTGGATTGTAAGATTGAATTTCTCGTAACGTTTAATATTGGTATGGCATAGTTATCCGTGACACCAACAGTTGAGCTCTCAGAGAATCTCCAAACATGGCTCAGGCTCAGGCTCAAACACCCTAATGTCAAAATTGGCGGTAATGTCTAAAATTTTTCACCTGTAGCGCCACATTTCTCATCTAAAGCTCCAAGTCAACAACCTCAGCAAGATGTGATAATAATGGAGCTAACCCTGAAGACATGAAGCTATATGTCAGGACTAAGGTGGTCCATCTGCCGCACAAATTCATGATTTTTAGCTAATTGGGGTATACCATCAGCTTCAAATAGCCGCTGCCTACTCCTGTTACCCTGTGCTGGCTAACCCCGTCGACTAAAAGTAATTTTGAATGGTTGTTCTATGGATTTCAGTCAAATTGTCAATACATTCTAGACTCAGAGTTGTAAGAAGCATACCCTACCCACAATTTTTGGGGATAGTGCTTCAAAGTTAGCTTCGGGCATGCCACACCCGCAAGATATGAGAAATGGTATGATGGAGCAAGGGTAAGGGCACAGTAGCCTACAAGTCTACCACAAACCTTGATTTTGTATATCGCATGCCATATGCTGGGTATATCTAGCATTTGGGAATTAGCACACTCTTTTTCTAATTCATGGTGCCCCAGCGTGTGACCACCAGTGCTCATACCTTGGGGCATACCCTGATTTTGGAGCACTGTGCCAAAAGAAAGTATACTAGTGTATGACTGGTCAAATTACTCTGTATTTGACATAAGTTATTCCAGACTGTGGGTAGGCTATACACAAATGTTTGAGCAAGCATATCTCAAAACCATAGATTTTAGGCAGCATGCATATTCTGTTTCTGTAACTTGAGGATCCTATCTTGGAACAGAACCCTGAATTCAGATTTAACCCTATACAAATGAAAAAAAAATGCTATTCCAGTTCTATTCTATGCTTGAACAGCTCCCAGAACTTCAATATTTCTTCAGATGTAACATAAGTAGAAGAAGAGGGCTGGAGTGCAGCAGAGAAATTGCTTGCTTTATTGTAATTTACCTTTTTACCATGTGCACTTTTAGATGCATCACTAATATATAGGCTATGGTATATCCTTCTATTCTATCAGAAGTTCAGGCTCCTTTCGTATGTTGGAACCATGTGGTGGGGGGCTTTTATTGGAAATGTCAGGGTGTCATTTCGAAAAATATCACTGTTGAGATAAAATTAATATAATCCAAAGCTAATCTCGGCCAGCACGGACTTTGCTCCTACATGAATTGCATCTCAGCATGAATGGGACTCTTTCACATCACAATTTGAATTACCTAAGGGAGCTAATTGCTCCAGGGATTGTCCAAAGTCGAGAAGGTGTCATTGTCCATATCATCCATATTTACTAGGTCTCAATCTAATTTTTTGTATGTCGTTTTTGCGATCTAGATGAAAGAAATGAGCGTGTTCGACCCTACTTACCGTAGTTACTACACAAGACGTCACGAATTTTGGCTTCTTGGAGTCAAGGCTGGAACACATTTTTCTATTTTCGGCTGAATACCATGCTACGCGCTAATCGGGCCAATCGGCAATCACGTTACAGGGATCCGTAGTTACCACGCTCCCGAGCATGGTAAGCAAATTGTTACTATTAGCAAGAACAAATAATCCGATAGAACTTCTGTCTTTAGTCGCATGCTGCGACTATGAAAACCCCGACCAAACTGAGCGGACCTAGATGTATTTACTCTAGCTTTGAGCTGATGTTAATACTGGTTTTCTCCTCTTCCGTCTTCGCCGTTGCTTATAGCACAAGAAATAGTGAAGGAGGCTGGCAGGAGGCGTAGCCTACTCCCAGCGCTGGAGCGCGTCCATAGAACCAATCAGCTTTGACTCCTACTTTTCCTCACCAGCGACTTAAACAGCGATTTAGCTATTTGTAGAGGTAACGAAACGTGATGTGGCGCGAAGCTAGTAACCTCCGCTCGTTCGTAGCAGACAAGGTATGGGGAAATATTCAACTCCGATAGACATATTACAGAGATAGAGAGACGGAGGTTCTGTCAGATTACTTGTTCTTGCTATGAGTTTTTATTTCGAGAAGGTTGAAACGGTCAGCGTAGTAACTTTCACGAAGGGTAGAGCACACTCAATGAGTTCTACAGAGTAACTTCCAATATCACAGGCAAAGTTTCTTCACGATAGGCTATGTAAAAATAAATCTGTGTACTTCACAATCATTCAAAAATTCTTAATCTTTCAATCAACACAAAATCTATTCCTTTTCCCTGGGAGTGGTGAAGCTGGTAAAACTGGTGATGCCAATGCTGCTGCTGCCTAGAAAAAAAACTTATGAAGTGTCTATCTAAAGTCACAGCAAATACAGAAAGTTGATTAGGCCTGTTCGTTTCTTGTCCTTGGTATTAAGCTTGGACAATTTAAGGCAATTAGCTGGCAAACTGTAATCAAAGAATTACCATGTTTTGTTTCTAATTTGTACTCTCTACTCAAAACTTAGTTCATACCATTTTCTCGTGTCAGAAGGACTATCGGCGATCAGAAGAACTATCGCCAATAATTACTCTAGGACAGGCACCGCGTAGGCTCCACCCCCGGGCAAAAAGGTATCTAGCATGATTCAAGACTTCTCAATTCTTCCCTTATTTATTCTTGACCGCATCTAGGTGGTGAGCAGAGGGGCTAGACAGTTGCAAGTAAAAACCTAAAGAAATTGAAAGTATGTGCAGTTTACTTTCAGTGTTAAAGCACAACTCTTACTAGAAATAATATTTTCCCTATGAAATGGATCAGAAAAAAACATTTTCGAAAATACCATTACTTTTCATCTGAAATTAGCGATTTTCTTGTTAGCGCCTGTCGACTATGTCCAGTCTTACTGCTCTCCAACGCGGCGATTGGGCGCAAAACATTTGAAAACTGATCGCGCCGTGGTTCAAAAATGTGAAAACTAAGCAAATAAAAGAAGTAACAAACAAAAGCTTCTCTGATCCGTGTGTGTGAAAGAGTTGTCAGCAGACGTTGATGATCCCGGCAAACGTTTCGTTGTGTCACGGGCAAAACTCGGCAAGGCCAAAAAAGCGCTAAAATTTCGTAGGCACAAAACGAAACAATGGAGAAAGGTGGGGATTTTAGAAGCTTATAATTCTGTATGGGAGCTAGATATATTATAAAAAGCAGAATAATCAAGAGGGGTTCTTTAATGGTACTTTCATGGTCTCAGTAAACCTATCACCTAGAATTATTAAACAAGACCAAAGGTTCCGATGGGATCCCGAAAATTCAATATTTGATCCAGACAATTAGGTTTTGTCTTAGCCAGATCCAGTCTTCGCCGGGCCAAACAGCTACTCATAAAGAAATCCAAGCCCAGATATGGATTCAACACGTGCATTTACCTCTATAAGCCGATCGAAACGATCCTAGCTTACTTTTGTGAATTTTGCGGTTTTGACGAAATTCAAGAACTAATTGTCCGGCGAAAAGCTAAAGCTCAAAAACGGATTCAGCGTATCTCCTTACCCCTATATCCAACATCTAATCAGTACTTCAAATAAAAATTTAGCTTCTAACAAATTTTCCGGTTTTGGCCGGATTCCGGGCGAACTACTTGTCTGGCGATAAAATAGTTTTCGTATTCTTGTTCAACATGCCTTCTTACCCCTACATCAAACATCTAATCAACTTCAGATAAAACTTTAACTTCTAACAAACTTCCCGGTTTTGGCCGGATTCCGGGCGAACTGCTTGTCCGGCGAGAAAATGGTTTTCATATTCGTGTTCAGCATGCCTTCTTACCCCAAAATCAAACATCTAATCAACCTCAAACAAAACTTTTACTTTTAACAAACTTTCCGGTTTTGGCCGGGTTCCGGACGAACTACTAGTCCGGCGAGAAAATGGTTTTCATATTCGTGTTCAGCGTGTCTTCTTACCCCATACTCGACTATCACATTAGCTGTTTAAAAAATTTTTGCTTGCCCCTTAATTTAAACCCCCTCCCTCACCCCTAAATGTGAAGCTACAGGGCCCATCTACGAACTCGGCCTTACTCTTGACCCAAAGAATCCCCACAGCAAGTTTCATCAAAATATCTCACTGCCTTCGAGATTTATCGTCCTTACAGACAGAGGGACAGACGGACAACTTTTGCGATGTCATAGGTATCGCTCCACTTACGTTTTTGGATCCCAAAAACAAATATCACAATCTATATTTCAAGGATAAACACTCACCTATTTACTAAAGCTCTCTGTGGAACCAGTCAGCGGGGTTTAGCAAACATGGCTGTTGTTGTGAGTGTACAAATCTTGATACAATGCTGTGATGCATAGGGCCACTACAGGTCAGAATCCTGGGCTGCACTTAGTAGATCACATTATGAATTATGTGCGTCTATCGGCCAGACATCATGTTTTCTGTATTCGCATCTGTAAAAATTAAAGCATTTCAGTCAACTCTCCAGTGTTGTTTTGTATTGCAGAGTGCTTAAAGTTTAACCGAAAAGGACTGAGATAGGACAATCTAGTTACCCATCACTTATTCACTTAAATTGGCTTGAAGACCCGCTGAAAATGCGTTACTTGGTTGTTCCGCTATTCAGGAATAATCGATTTTCAAATAGTGGAATTTCCGTGTGATTTTTGGTACCTTTGTTGTGTGCCTTACCCTTTTACCCTCATGCCTTTTTGTTCAGGCACTAAGCAATCTTCACCAATATCGCCACTGCCCACTGAAAAGCCTTGTTTGTGTTTATATAAAAATTTCCCACGTCATAGTAGAATTTTCGCTGTGGGGACGGCCGCAGTTATTCTGAACATCATAACTAGGGCAGATGTTGGAAAACAAAAAAATCCCTTTGCAGAATCCAAATAATTCAGTGTATTCAACTAAATGACACAAAAATGTTGGCTTTTCAGTTAAACTTTAAGCTTCCTCATTGCTGTCCGATGATTCCTATTTATGCTACTTTCAAAACAGAACTGACACAGTCTTGACAGAAAGGCAGCCAGACCACACAGACTTAGTGCACTTGGCTGGCCATACCCAAGTTCTCTGTTAATCAGTCTGCTTGTTTGTCGGTCAAGCTATGTCAGCGTGAAGCTATGTTCTGTGGATTGCATACAAATAGGATTCAAAAGAAGTGTAGCCTGCCATCTGAAGACCCTGACAAGCTAAAAAAAAATGGTTCTCTTAGTCTACCCAACTCTGTGTTATTTGAACTGGTTGCTGGTCTGTCAGACTACATCAGTCACCAGTGTTCTGAGGATTGTATAAATAATTGTTAATGGCAGGGTAGTATTATCTGATTTAACTTTAACCATCAATATTGTGTGGTGTTATGGGGTGCTCAAGCTTTTCTCATAGTCTATCCCACGTTACTCAAGTATGAGCTGACCAGTTTGGTTGTCTGTATGTCCGGTTGTGTCAGCAATAATTTTCTGGTCAGGGACTTGCACACAAAAATGATTCTAAAGAAAGGGTATAGTTTGCGACAAGTTGCCTGGTCCCAACTGACAAGCTAAAAAATATTTATCGCATGCAGATATTTTTTATTGGCTCAAACAATCAATACTGTGTCATGTTACTGGAGTGCTCAAGCTTTTTGTACAGATTACCTTACTGTAATTCGTCTAGCTGTCTGTCTGTCAGATTTAATCAGCTTGAACTGGGGTCTCTTTTTTTTTAGGATTGTATATAGCCTTAGTTAGTACAAATAAGAATGTAAGGGTTCTCAAGCTTTTCCCAACAATTTTAAAAATACGTAAAATAGTCCAGGTAAACAACCCAAAACAACCTCCAAGGCTTTGTACAAAGCACAAGCTTTGCAGCACAAAATAGTCCAGGTAAACAACCCAAAACAACCTCCAAGGCTTTGTACAAAGCACAAGCTTTGCAGCACTTTTCAACCTAGTAACAGATTTTGGTGGCTAGAGGCATGAAATCACAGCAATTCTTAATTTATTAACTACATTTTTTACTTTTATCCAGCTAACCGATCTGGAGGATTTCCCACTATAAGCCATTTACTTCCCTCAGTTAGCAGAGATAAATTCTTATAAGGCCTTTTTTGTCACCATTTTTCTTGGACTGAGGATCGAGCTCCCTCCAACCAAGCAAATTCGAACTGTTCATGTTGAGTGCAAAATAAGGCGGTTTTTTGTCACCGGCAAACTGGATGGGATGCCGAAAAACAATGGATGATGGAGAGTCGGCAAAAAATGTAACTACTGTTCTCACTTGACTAAGAGCAAAATAATGATAATCATACCAGAAGGCGGCAGCTAGAATTCCTGCATGTTATTTAGTTTTCAAGCCAACTTAATTAGGTCCTTTCCGAAGCTTTTTATTGGCATAAAAAGTTAAGTTTTTATAAAATTTGGAAAAAAACAATTTTCGCCAATTTTACTTTGATTTAAAGCACGTATGGCCACCTGACCCGTTGTTTGTGTATTCACTTGAACCGGGTAAATAAAAGAACATACCTGAAAAAAATTTAAATCAAGTTCTTCGATATAGTAGTTACGAGTTTTCACTGCGTAGAATAAGCGTCTCCTATGAGCCCTTTGTAGCAACAGCCTCCCGTCGTCGCTCTTTGGCATTGCTTTGGCAAAGTATTCTTCAAGTGCCTAGTTAAAAAACACAAGCAAAAGAGCCAGAAATGTCTTATCTAGTGCTGATCTAGTGATAATAGTGAATTTAGTGGCACATCACCATGCTCAGAGAAGGATTTCGACTGCCTCCTGTCTTCTCATTGTCCTGGGTCCTTTGTTACAGGGTTGAGTGAAGATTGGTTGTTTATTTATTTCACTGATCTTTCTCAACCTTGTGGTTAAGGCCCAATGTTCAGCACACCTTACTTCTACCTACTTACTATTTACCAGATCTCAGAAGAGGAATATCGTTGTGACCAAAATGCAAAAATAACTCTCACAGAAAATGGGAATAAATAAGGAGGTTGGTGAAGAAAGGAGGTAAGTGAGAAAAATGTGGAAATATTCTGGGCAACTCTCCAATCACCATAGATTGTAAGTACATTTCAAAAACAGCTGTAACTGATTGCATCTCCAAGAAAAACTGACTTTAGTGAAGTCCCCTACCCTGGAACCATAAAAATGGCCGTCCTCAAATTTTCAACCTGTTGTAACTCCGCGAGGTAAATACAATTGTGGAAATCTCCGACACTATTCCCAAGTGCTATCCTTAAGGATGAAAAGAGGCTAGTTAGCCACAGTAAATACAAAAAAACACAGACGAGGGGTGAAATGGCCGGACTTACCCCTGGCCGGACTTACCCGAGTTCACCCTACAGTGAAGGTACGCTAATTTTATTTATTAAATTCAGCTGTGTACACATGGACACCCCTCATTTGCCGATGCGTAGGCTTTGATTCTGGCTTATAAAACATTAAGATGGTGTGTTGAACCTTTACTAATCAATAGCTATCAACAAAGTTTCTGTCAGAAAACTGAACTTGGGAGTTGTGTTTCTTCTTTGAATCTTGAAGCTTCTTTTCCATTTTTTGGTGTGAATGATCTTGCAGCAAGGTAAAGTAATTCAGAAGGAGCCACCTGCCAATTTGAATTTGCGATCTGTCAGTTGAAAAATAAAAGGAATTATTTTTATTTTTGGTTGGTACACTGTAAAAAAAAAATCTTGCAGTATTTGCTACTGCGATTAATCTTATTTCTTTTCAGATAAGATCATATCTGATTCGGATTATTCTTATCCCAGTACAGTCAACCACAAACCCCTGATTTTTAGATACCCTATCCCAAACGCTGGATATGCATAGTGTTTGACATAGCCTATGCTTAACCCTGGACACCCTATGCCAAACGCCGGATGGCTGTTGGCAACTTTACCCTGACCTACCTCACTACAGTTGAATTCTGATTGGTTAATTTTTGAGCTTCACTCAAATCATCAATATTTGATTGGGCCCCAGTATCCAGCATTTGGCATAGTGTATCCAGCGTTTGGCATAGGGTATACCAAACGCTAGATATACCCAGAGTTTGGCATAGGCTTTCCCAAGATCAGGGATCTGTGGTAGACTGTCCCAGTAGAGATGAGGTTAATCCCAGTAGCAAATACTGCATATGTGTTCGGAGAAACTTTTTACAGTGTAGTCTCTTCATCCTTTTGGACGAACATTGGCACAGCTTACCTCAAAATTTTAAGACTTTACCATCCTAAGATATCTTACAGGAGATTCATATTGTGACAGAAACTTTTCAAGAATGTGATCAATAGCCATAGCTTTGGAGAGGCTTAGTGAATGCCCTAAGACCTAGGTAACATGGTAATTAGCATTGTAGCAGCTTGTCCTGCACTGGAAGGTTCGACTCAGATTTTTCTGTTACATCCACTATATCCCAACTTCGACTACCAAAGGAGGCTCATAAAATGAACCGTCCCAGCAACTAGATTTATACAGACCACTAGGTGGCTGTCTAGTTAGGCCATACTACTGAATTAACCAAGATTAATGCAATAAAGACCAGCTTAACTACTCATGTAGACATTGGATGGCGAAAAACCATTCTGAAAGTTTCTTCTGAAAGAACATGAATCACTTGAAGAAAATTTTATTGTTTTTATTACAGTTTTGAATTTTCTTAAACCACATTGTGCTTCACTAAATGTCGTGAAATCAGGTGCACTTCCTGGTAGTGATCAACACTTTCCAGTGTGACTGCCATTCCAAAGAATACGAGTCAAGATCCCTATTTTGACAAGGCCAGGGATTTGTTTATTACTCTGCATCAAAAATCTCCAGTCAAAAAAATATTTGAATATGCTTGTTTAGTAATACTGCTTCCGTATTTCTCGTCAATCCTCTACTTCAACTGCATAGGACAAAGGGCATCTCGTACTTGGTAGTGTTTTTGCTCGGATGTTCTGAATTCGTTGTTCACTTTAAACTAAGCAACACTTCAAGAAAATTAGACACAGCTTTGTCTGTTCTTAGCCTGTTTCCATGTCCCTTGCCTTGGATGACAGTCTTGGCAAAATTTCTCTGCACAAATAAGCTCCTCGAATTTAAGCATTAAAGAGAACACACCTGGGGAATGAGAATGCACAGAGTAGAATGCATTTCTGTCATAAGTATGAGTTGCCCTTGTGTGTTCAGTGTCCGAATAGAGACATCCATTGGCACAAAAAACATTTTTTCTCTATTAACCAGAGCTACATTCATAGTTTCATCACAGCAAAAACTGTTTGACAAAATCTTAACTTTAAATCACTTAAAATTCCTGCCAATGCTTCATTCCTCCAGTTCTAAGGCAAGGTCAAGTCAAGAAACGTTTCAGGTATTGAGAATCCCATCCTAAATGACAACTACTTTTGAGCAAGAAAGGCAGTAAAAAACAAAAGAAGGCAATCAAAACGTTTGTAAGGGGGGCCATCTATAAACTGATATGTCAATGTATTAAACATTCCTATTCTATTCAGCAACTAATTTCAAACAAACACGGCAATGAAAACTAAAGAAAGCGGAGTAGAGTCCAAGACTTTCGCCGAGGACAGTGATGGTCTGACTAGGTTCTATCGAAATGGACCCATCCCACCCTAAAAAGGATTTCGTATCTACCTTCTAGTACCCTTGACTTGCTTGAGTGTTCCTTGACTTGCTAGTAGCCACCATGCTGATCCAGCTGACATCTGGTATATCTGGTCACATTGAGTTGGTGAAAATTTTAAATCGTACAGTTATGGGCACTATTTTGACTTGCCACCCTTTGTATGATGGATCTAATCTGTCGCCTTGCCTATAAGATAGGACTTGATTATTTTTGACTCCTTACGGAAATCCCCAAGGCCATTTACCCTTCTGTCTAAGCTTGGTAAAATTTTTGTCTTTAGTGACCTTTGTTCAGGCACATGCAATCGTCAAATGGCTGAAAAGAAATCCCATCACCCCATCGCAAATTATGGAAAAATCTCTTACTGTCTAGCGGAGTCATTTACAAGCTCCTGATTTCTTAATACCACATGCCAAATTCTGGATGAGGCCGGATAAGGCATACCCAATCCCAGATGCTCTAACTAGGCACTAACCCAATAGAATATTGATGTTATGAGTGAAGCTTAGAAATCAACCGATCAGATCTCATTTATAGTTGTGCAGGTCAAGCCTAATGGTCGTGTAAATGTACTGTATTTTTAAAATTCCTTTTGGTAGCCGCCCAGTGCCAGTGCATTTATGTCTTCTCATGGGCGGTTACCTATCATGATGGATTATTATGTAATTTAGCAATAAATAAAATCAAATCAAATCGAAGACCTGAAGAGGTCCTGTAAAGAGAGTGACAGTTTCCATTCCATCGATTTGCCTTCACTAGCTTCAGCAAAAGTAGCAGCAGTGATGATTAGAGAAGTAGCATGCTGAATCCTTTTCCCAGGTTATTTTTCCCTGTTGTGGAATCCTTCGCTGATTAAAACAACTTGAAAAACAGTCCTGTTTCTTTTTATCTTCACTTTAGTGCTTAATTTTTATTTTAACTTCTACAGTAATTTCTTAAAAGCTGCACCTCCTAGTTTTGCCTTTTTCTTGTTTTTGCAAATTTGTTTTTTTTTTAGAATTTTATGCGCACCATTCTCATATGTATGCTTATTTGACTCTCTATTTTCAGTACAGTACCTTGTCTTTGTTTCTTGATTTTGTAACAGTCAAATGGAAAGGGAAAATAACTAACTTGTTACCTCAGAACAAGTAACTGTTTCAGCAACCTCTCTGTCACAGAAATTCTAACTGAAATAGTGATGATTAGAGAAGTAGCATTTTGAATCCTTTTCTCAGGTCATTTTTCCCTGTTGCAGAATCCTTCGCTGATTGCAACAACTTAAAAAAATAGTCCTGTTTCTTTTGGTCTTGACTTTACTGTTTAATTTTATTTTAACATCTAAAGTAATTTCTTAAAAGCTGCAACTCCTATTTTTTCTTTTAAATTTTTAACCAAATCCTCAATATTTTTCAAAAAAGAATTTACAGGGTTGCTGCATGCTTACTCAGTTGTACTGTAGGCTACTGAACCTTAGGACTACATGCACCATTCTTAACACAATTAATCCACAACCATTCCATACTTATTTGACTCTCTATTTTCTGTACCTTGTCTTTGATTCTTGACTGTATAACATTCAAAGAGAAAGGGAAAATAACAAACCAGTTATCAGAGAACAAGTGACTGTTTCAGCAACCTCTCTGTCACACAATCTAACAGAAAAAGTTGTTTTTCCATAAATTTAAATAATCTTCTTCACCCATTTTCTGGTCTGAATGAACTAGCAGCACAGTCAAGAAATTGTAAAGTGCCTTATGCTGGCTGGGATGTGTTAACTATCATTACATTATAACAATGTTGGGTGCAATGTCTTTTGAAACAATGTCTTTTGACAAAAGTATTTAATCCCAGACTGCTCGGTGCAGCTTTGTGAATGCAGAAACAGAGCCAAACAGAATCTAAAACATTCAAACTTTGGATGAAACCTGAGTATATAGAATATGAATTAAACGTTTATGGAAAGTACTTAGCGTAAAAATTTCAAAGGATGGTTTAAATATTTTCTTCTGCAGCATTCCAGTATTTGACAGTAAATTCAGCATTTCTCTACTGTCTCATTTCATAAACTGTCAGGAAAGTGGACAGGCAGCTGAATTCTGGAAATGAATTAAATTTTTTGGCAAGTATTTGCAGTAAAATTTGTTTAGATATTTTTTTTTGTAACATTACATTATTGTGACACTCAAAACAAGTATAATTGTCCTGTCTCATCATCTGGGAGATCAACAGGCAGCTCTTTTCCTTGCCATCAAGTAACTTGTATGGGTAACCATGTCCTACCATCAACTTCAAACTCAGACCAGCCTCAGACCCTTCGGAATGATCGCTTGAAGTTGACTGAAAGCACTAATATCACTAATAGTGACATGTTTAATAATGAGGGGGAGGCAGTCTACCATAAATCCCTGATTGTGGGAACAGAGGCGTTACTAGCCAAAATGTTTTTTTTTTTGTGGGGGCAAGGTATTTACCGACTGGCTGGTCATTTTTACCGACTATTTTTGCGGATAAAAGTGACTATTATTGAGAAAAAAACTACTGTGTTGACGAAAAATCGGCTGATTTTAAGAAAAAATTACTATTTTTACAAAAAACGACTGTTTTTTATTGTTTTTAAGAAAAAATGACTATTTCTAAGAAAAAATCGACTGTTTTTCCTAAGAACCGCAGCGCTTCCCGCCGCCTCGGCTATTTTTTACCGACTGGCCAAGGACATTGGGGGGGCGTCCCCCCCTCCCCCCCCCAGTAGTGACGCCTCTGTGTGGGAAATCCTATGCTAAACGCTGGTATACCTAGCTTTGGTACCCTATGCCAAACGGTGGAATGCCTAATACTGGTTACTGGGACCAAATAAAATATTGATGATTTGAGTGAAACCCAAAAATTAACCAATCACAACTAATCTCCAGTGAGGTAGGTCAAGGTTAAGGTGCCAACAGCTATCTGGTGTTTGGCATAGGGTGTCCTGGGTTTAGCATAGGCTATGCCAAACGCAAGGCATAACTAATGTTCGGCATAGGGTATCCGAAAATCAGGAGTTTGTGGTTGACTGGATGAAGGAGCTTATTTGCTCATTAGGCTACAGCGGTCTTTGGAACAGGAATAAAACAATGTTAATGATGCTAAGTAATGATAAGTCAATAAGATGCGGGAACACTACTAGAGTATGGTGTTCAAATCAGCATTCAAATTAACCTTATAGTCTGTACTGAAAAAAAAGAGGGGTGTTCGAATGTATCCAGCTTAATTAAGTTCATAAATAAAATTAGCATTACCTCCATATGTAGTAGATCTATCATCAGTTTCACCGACCTTCTTATTTATTCCCATTTTCTGTGAGAGTTATTTTTGCATTTTGGTCACAACGATATTCCTCTTCTGAGATCTGGTAAATAGTAAGTAGGTAGAAGTAAGGTGTGCTGAACATTGGGCCTTAACCACAAGGTTGAGAAAGATCAGTGAAATAAATAAACAACCAATCTTCACTCAACCCTGTAACAAAGGACCCAGGACAATGAGAAGACAGGAGGCAGTCGAAATCCTTCTCTGAGCATGGTGATGTGCCACTAAATTCACTATTATCACTAGATCAGCACTAGATAAGACATTTCTGGCTCTTTTGCTTGTGTTTTTTAACTAGGCACTTGAAGAATACTTTGCCAAAGCAATGCCAAAGAGCGACGACGGGAGGCTGTTGCTACAAAGGGCTCATAGGAGACGCTTATTCTACGCAGTGAAAACTCGTAACTACTATATCGAAGAACTTGATTTAAATTTTTTTCAGGTATGTTCTTTTATTTACCCGGTTCAAGTGAATACACAAACAACGGGTCAGGTGGCCATACGTGCTTTAATGCTCACAAATTTCAGAGAAAACAAATAAAAAGTTTTGGGCCAAAGTTTCACTTCTATCTTCCAGCCCAAAAACTAGTTCCTTCCATTAATTTTTACAGTATCATTTTAAGTAGCTACTGTAATCTCTGAGTATATCATGCTAACAAATCCTTTTCAAATTACATCCATAATTCATCTGTTACAGTCGCTACACTCCAAGCCAAACATGGTACGGTACACCATAATTCCGGATTCTGTTGAAAGAAGCATACCTCTACACTACAGTAACTTACTATACTTTACTGCCACTGGTAGCCTAATCTACTATGGTACAGTAACCTGTCAAGTACATACCAGTTTGAAGGATCTTCATCATTCTTTCGTGGTGGGCCTAATGGCTCAACTCTCATTGAAGTTTGAGAAGATGAGGACACTTCTGGAGGAGCAACTGGCTGGTACAAATATCCACCACAGTGCTGCCCTGTTCTTCCGGGAGAAAATCCTCCTCACTAGTTGCACTGGTCTCACTACTGCTAGGGCTGCTACTGCTAGACATTTCTACAAATACACAACTTTCTTTCTACAAATACACAAAGCCGACTTGATACAGCGCTTGGCAAATTTGAAATATTACGACGCACCAACGACGAATTCTCCGAAACATTAGTAGCGGCAATGCAGAAATTCGTGTCAATGCTTGGCAACCCCGCAATGTGACGTTCAGCCTGAAAAGCGGCCGAAGACAGCTAAATCCGAAATGGAAGAATGTTAATTGGAAAGGGTTTCGGAAGTAAGCAGGTCTATTGGGGAGAGGGATGGAGTGTAAAATAGCGTATTAGAGTCCTCTGTGCTTTCAAGATATCGGAAAGTAAGTTTAGACAAGGTTAAAGCACTGAAATTAAATGGGAGGCTGGATTTAGTACATATTCGCGGTCATGGTGGGCGGAATTTGGTGCACGTCCTGTAGGCCTAAGAGCAATTAACTTCTAAAAATAAATTGCGATTTTGTTAATTGGTCTTTCCCTGTCAGAACTGTAGGCTAAATAATTTACTTAAAGTTTAACCTAAAAGGGCTAGGATAGGACAATCTAGTTACCCATCACTTATTCACTAAAATTGGCTTGAAGACCCGCTGAAAATAAATTACTTCTTTGTTCCGCTATTCACAAATAATCGATTTTCAAATAGTGGAATTTCCTTGTGATTTGTGGTTGCCTCTATGCCTATGCACTTCTATTTTTGCTGTATGCCTTACTAGAAAGATTTATCAAATTTTTTTGTTCAGGCACTAAGCAATCTTCACCAATCTCACCACTGCCCACTGAAAAGCCGCATTTGTGTTGAGATTAAAATTTCCCACGTCATAGTAGAATTTAGGCTCTGGGGACGGCTGGAGATATTCTGAGCCTCATAACTAGAGCAGATAGTGGAAAATTAAAAAGTCCCTTTGCAGAATCCAAATAATTCAGTGTATCCAATTAAATGACACACAAATGAGTTGGCTTTTCAGTTAAACTTTAATTGTATTAAAGAAAATTGCCTGCTACAATATGATGCATTTCAACGTAGATTGTAATTCTGACTAAATTTTAATTGGAATTGACTTGTCTTGTTGACTATGTTAACACTTGTTACTAAAAATCAGTAAACCTAAAATAAGTAAAAAAAAAATGGTAAACAAGCAAAATGTAAAATTCACTCGGCTGAACAGATTGAATAGCTTGACTCATCCGCGCTACCTAGCGGTGGCTACCTGAAAAAGGATAGAGCAACCTAGCGGCGAGCACCCGGAAAAGGATAGAGTAAATCAGATAGCAAAAATGTTACCTTCATTTGAATCTTGGTTTCTCGGAAGTGCTCTAATATTTTTTACATTGGAAAAGGTGTTCGGTTTCTTCACCTTTAAAATAGCAGGTTTAGCAGGAGGCTACCTGTGCACGGAAGTAGCCTAGACCACTAAGAAGAGTTAATACTCTTTTGCATTGCAGACCTGCTTTGAGTGCTCAGCTCACAATCCTCAATGGGTATCTGTGACTTATGGCATATGGATTTGTCTCGAATGCTCTGGCAAGCACAGAGGCCTTGGTGTACATTTGTCATTTGTTCGCTCTGTCACCATGGATAAATGGAAAGATCTTGAGCTCGAGAAAATGAAGGTAAGCCTTTGGTTGAGGATGTTGGTTATTTAGACCATTGAAACTAGAAGACTAAATCATTTAGTATCAATCAACCTTGTTTGATGCAGATGATGATGATGGAATCTTATTCACGCACTAGACAAGAAAAGGGAAATGGCGCAATACAAAAAAAGGGAAATTGCACAATACAAAGAAAGAAAGGAGAAATTATACATAGCTCTCAATAACAGAGTAAATGCATTGCTGTCTGGAAGAAGTTGGGTTTTATGGCCTAACTGATTAAAAACAACTTTCAAGCTTTAGATTATCCTTGGTGCCAAACCTGACACTCTTTCCGTTTGAGAAGTCAATCTGAAAGTCCACAGTGGCTTCCAAGCCCGTGCACCCCAAGCCATCAAGTATGCGTAGACTTATTTTATTTTCTTCTAGAAGTCTTTTTAACTTCAAGGATATGGTGAATGGTTCGGTGTGGATAAAATAACACCTATAGGCCACTCCAAGTGATTCAGTACGAGTAGGCCTAGCCTAAACAAAAAAGCTTATTATATCATCTTGGTTAACTGTTAACTGTTAGGCTCCATGGTACAGAAATGTATTTTTTCTTCTTCTTTGAAGGCTGGTGGTAACCGGAAAGCAAGAGAGTTCCTTGAAGGGCAGGATGACTGGGATCCAACAGCAAACATCAGTCAGCGGTACAACTCAAGAGCTGCTGCTTTATACAGAGACAAGGTAAATGAAATTGCAAACAGTAAGGATGTAGTGTCCCGGTGAATTGCTTGCAATTGACGATGGTTACTATTTTCGGGTTACAAGTTCAGGGGCGCTCGAGTCCCCTCTCAGCGGCAGTGGCCACTTTCTTTTTTTGAAAATCAGGAATTGCCCCGAAAAAATCAGGAGAATATCGGGAGATATTTTAAGAAATCGGAGAAAAAATCGGGAGTTTTAAAACAATGATTATATCTGACAGAGCTGTTTTTTTATGGTTAGTTTTGTTACAAAAAAGCATTGAGTAATAACTCCACTCATGCTGTTAGCACGTAAAATACTTATATAACTCGTCAACTCTCAAGCTTCCCGGACTAGGCTATACTAAATTATTTGTGATACAGCTTGAACTCCTAGTTTTCAAAGCAATCGTCATTCATTTTCCTTGGGAAGGGGGGGGGGGGTGAGGGGAAGAGACAAAAAATTGTTCAGGAATCTGTCAGAAATTGCACCGAATCCTCTGAACTGAAAATTTGATATTTAAAATATTTTAAATTATTGAATCCAAAAATGAAAGTGGTCGAGCACGAATATTGTTATTAAAGGAACAGTAAACTTGACTAGGCAACTTTCGGCCATCAAACCGGCCTGGGGGGCTTAGATAAATGTACAGGGACTTATTGTCGACAGGCAGAGCCGTTACTAGCTAAAATGTTTTGGGGGGGGACAAGGTATTTACCGACTGGCTGGTCATTTTTACCGACTATTTTTGTGGAGGAAAATTACTATTATTGAGAAAAAAATGACTGTGTTGAAGAAAAATCGGCTGATTTTAAGAAAAATGACTAATTTTAAGAAAAAATCGATTATTTTTACGAAAAACCGACCGTTTTTAAGCAAAATCGATTGTTTTTAAGAGAAAACGACTATTTCTAAGAAAAAAATCGACTGTTTTTACTAAAAATAGCGGCGCTTCGCGCCGACTCGGCTATTTTTTACCGACTGGCCGACAACATTGGGGGGGGGGCGTCCCCCCCCTCCCCCCCTAGTAGTGACGGCTCTGTCGACAGGACCCCCCATCTTTGTTATCTGGAAACCCCTTCTTATTGTTCCCTTAGCTAGCTGGCAGGGCCTTGCCCCTTATGCACTGTAGTTACGCACTCATGCACTGTAAAAGTTCGCGATTGTCTGTGTTATCAACATACAGGGTTGCCACTTTACTAAAATAAATTCACTATGCAAAAGGAAAAAAGTAATATCAAACAAGAAAAGTACTCAGAACGTGTTGCTGGGTCATAGTCACCTTGGAAATAAAACCTGACAACTATTTTTTTCTTAAAATCTGCTGCCAAAGTAAAAAGAAAGTTCTATAATTAGCACAGTTGTACTACCGGTGGCCCTGTTGAAATACATTGTATTACTTTGTTTCAAAAGGCTATTGAGGCAAAGATCGTGGGTTCGAGTCCTACTCCCGGCACACAAACCTTTTGCTTTTTTTTTGTTTTTTGTTTTACTAACTCAAAAGTCGAACTCTCGGAAACTGCCCGGAAACTGCAATGGTCGTGACAAGAATTTTTCTAACTCTCAATATCGACTCAGGGTACATTCTTGATATGTCAGCTAGCTCCCTGAGCCAAGTTTGAGTCAAGTTTACTGTTCCTTTAAAGGGCAGCACGTAAGCTAATTAGACAGGTATCGCTTTTGCTAAGACTACTTGACAGTGTATGTATTGCTGTACACGATTCCAGCAGCAGTTTCTAACTTCTGTGAGAAAAACGAAATTAACCTGAGAGCCCCATACGAAATCGTTTTTTTCGCATTTCGCACAACTGCTTCCTGTGCAAATTCTAGCTTTTAATGTGGATCGAACCCTAAGATCCCGAGGATTTCCAGAAACTTTTAAAACCATTGAGAGCAAGGCCCCCGCAGTACCTACCCGAATCAACCTTAAGTGGGCAACCGCAGGGAAAATTTAAAATTCGTCTTTTTTCATGATAATATTTCTTCGTTGCCGAACTTAAAATGTTCCAAAATTCTACCTAAATGGCGCGCCTTTCAAAAAACTGAGAAAGCTAAGAAAGGCGCCGCAGGCGAAGTTTTTGGAAACATTTGTGATCGAACCCCTTTTTGGGATCCCAAATGAAACGGAAGCGGCCAGAATTTTACACAATCATCTTCTTTCAATGCTTAAAAGAATATTTATTTTCAAGCGTTGCCTTGCAGGATTTTTTTTTTTAAAGCAACATATTTCTCTTCTAAAATCGCCTATAGAGATTTCGCAAAAAAAATAAATAATGTTGCAACCACGCGCCGCAGGCAAAAATTTCGAAACTCGGCCTGTTTTTCGCTGAAATAAAGAGATTTTGGTATCAACCCGATTGTGAAATTAAAAACATAGTAGGCTAACCTTATCGTTATTTTGCAAGATCACAAAAATCGGGAGATTATCGGGAGAAAATGTTGGTCGGGAGACTTACAAAAAAGTCGGGAGATCTCCCGAGAAATCGGGAGGGGTGGAAGCACTGCTCAGTGGTTACGCGCGTCAGTCTTCGTCACCCCTCTGGTGCCTCGCTGGTGAACGTTATTTCGGACAAGCCATTCCGCAAAGGAACAGCTCGCTTGCAGACGAAATGTTTGCGCAGACTAGAAGACTAAGACTTTCGGAAAAGTTTCGGAGAGTGACCCCTGTGTGATAAATGTAATCAGTTTGTAGAACTGTCTTATTCCTCCGTTCCGTCCTGTTATATGACGTGGACTTCATACCTGAGGCGTTTTTCCGCGACCCCACAAATAGTTTATGGCTCTTCCTCGGTCGTTTGTGTGGCCCCCAAGTGTGTGTCCGCGACCAACAAGGTTTTTGTGGTTCGAACTTGACAAACAACAGTCAAGAGGCGTATTCTCGCCATTCCCCGAGGACTCCACTTGAGGAGTCCCCGCGTTTTTGTATGTCCCGGGGACTCACTCCCCGTATTCTCGCGAGTCCCCCCCCCACCACGGACGGGGAATGCTCCGATTATCATCACTCCCTTTCAGATTCGGAGGGGAATCAATTTTTGCTGGTGTTGGTGCAATGTAAAATTAATTAAAAATAATCAGAATAAACAAAACCAAAAATAAAGGAGATCCAGACGAATTTTGTTAACTGCATATTTGTTTAAGAACAAAATCCGTTTTCGAAGCATTCCTCAGGTGGTTCTCGATTTTGTGGCTCGATTTTCGCGCGAAATTAAATTTTAGCGGCAACTTCCTGTCCAAATAATAAAATTAGCTACTTTATCAAGCATATAAATATAAAATTGAGGATCTAGTATAGAATGATAAGGACATAAACCTGAAGTTATGTTGGAGATTCTATCTGGACGTTGTTTTTTCAAACATTTGAAATTACCGCAAAAAAAAAGACAGAACGGTGTTTCCATGAGGTTTAGCTTGTAGTTCGAGTGTGTGCTGCACAGTTCTATTTCCACGACTAACGCTCGGGTGCGGCACAGAAATGCAACGCTTCTATTACAGAATGGAAAGGGTTTAAGCCTGACTGGTCTATTTGTCGACATTACTTCTGGGCTTCATTTTTATTTTCAGTCATTTGAAATTACTGCAAAAAAAAAACAGACAACACGGCGTTTCTGCGAGTCTCAACTTGTGGGTCGAGTCACATATTTCTATTTCTGTGACAAATGTTCGGACCCATGTGGGACACGTAGATGCCGCGGAACAAATTCCTTAAGCCATCCATGTTTTCTTTAGATTGTCGCTTTAGCGGAAGGACGGGAATGGAGTCCCGAGACTTCTCAGCAGAGGAACTATAAGCCAACTAGCTTGTCAAACCCTTCCAGTCACATGGCGAAAAGTACTTCTTCTCCATCGATGCAGGAGAACTCATATCAAGGCGGATATCAAAGCGGATACCAACAATTTGATAGTCAGAAAGAAGCCTTCTTCCAGGGTAGGATTGAGATGAATTCACAGAGGCCAGAGTAAGTTATAGGCTACCTCTACCTATACAGAACGATATTTGAATTTGAGGTTCACCTGCTAATCTTTGTGGGACGCTCTCCTGGCACTTGGAGGATACGAATGCAGTGTTGCCACTGGTCACAGAATTCTGCGATTTGTCACAGATTTGCTTTTCTTCGCTAAAGCGAGTCAGAATTCTGCGACCGGTTCTTTACCAGTAAATACAAAAACGAAGCAAAAAAGCTGAGGCATATAATTGTGAAGATGATAAAGCGAGATTTATCGTTAATAGTTTGTGAAAATTACTCAGTTCCGCAAAAACCTGTGACCAGAATGTCACAGGTTTTTGCGGCCAAAGGTTACCGGTTCCGTCAGAGTAAAGTGGCAACAGTCGGCCAGTGATTATTTCCTGTATAATCAATTACACAGGACAGAGAAGTCAGCTAGGATATTCTTCAGTCTACTTATGGAAAAATGTGTAAATTACGCAAAAGTTGATCCAGTATGAAAGAGTTCACACTGGCAAGGGTTGGGTTCAGAGGGTTGAACACACCATACTTCTCGGATGAATGACAGAGCCAGCATCTGGATTATTTTTTAAAGTGAAAAACGGCTGCACATGGTACCACATGGTCAAGAAATGTCAGACCGTGTTCGAGTAAAGGCTGAAGAAAATCGGATCCGGAAACGAAATAAAATTTTGTCAACGGATGTAAGGCTGTTCCACCAGCCCCAAAATCAGTAAACAGCTATTTTTTCCAGCACTGCTGGGGTCCTCGATTTTACACTGAATTTTGTTTTCTTTGTGCCCACAAATCTTGCTTTCATTTCATTAATATGCTATTATTCGTTTCAGCAATTTGCCACCTTCTCAAGGCGGCCGCTACGCCGGCTTCGGGAATTCTGTCAATCCCCCTCCTAGGAATTCCGATATGATGGATAGCGCTGTATCATCCCTTGCTTCTGTAAGTTTAAAGCATGGTTTGAAAACCTACAATGTTCCATATTTATATGATAGCAGTGTTTTTATTTTAGAAGTTTAGGATTCCAATGTCGGAGACCGGGGAATATATTGGGAATATTATTATTATTATTATTCTTTTATTGCCCTCAAAAGTTGAAGAGTACAAAATTAAAATAAAACCATAATATACAAGTACAGTCAATATATGCATCTAAATATAACACGACGATAAATAAGAATACTGGAAAATTTAAGACACTATAAATCAATAATCACAACGGACAACTATAACTGTGCCTTATCGGTAAAGAAAGGGAAAAGGTTGTGGGTTGGGAGAATATTCTCCGCCTTACTGTAGATATATATATTCATTCATTCATAGACCGTCCAGCGCAACATTTTGATTTTTAAGTTAACAACTACTATTGCTATACACTGTTCCATTAGTTTGGGTTGACCTGAGGCATGATCAGCCCACATAGTTTCTATTTTCCTTTCACTGGTTCTCGTGCATTTACTCTATAACCCAGCTTAGCTGTCCTTAGGGAGTATTTTCACGGAGTGACGTATCATTTGCGTGTCACAGAGTTTTTGATGATTTAGTCAAGAGTAAGTAAGAAAGTTTAATTGCTCTAGAGCCTTGATGACCATGATACATCACACACACACAAAACAACAACAGAAAAACAAGAAAAAATTCACTTATTAACAAAAAAGAAACCCGGGACAAGCCTAGAAAAATTGCTCTCTGCGAGATATTCCCGAACAGATGGACCTTCTCAGATTTTGAAATTACACTAAATATCTTTCCCTCGACTTCTCTGCCAACCATTCCGTTTCCTCGACATCCACCCCCCTTCTTGATTCTGCAAGTTCTTCACATGAATTCATACAACAGGCCTACTCATCATTTCTTACGCGTCTAGATTGCCAAATTTTTTTCACGGATAAAGAGTATCTTCGTGAGGAAGAGCTGTGTCTGAAGTTCTGGAGTTTGGTAATGGTTTTGAAGGCCGTAGGAATCTTAGTTGTGTTTTGCAGATACCATCTGATACCACGGTAACTGGATCTGCCTTTTGTCGTTTTTCAGTTACCTTGGTATCTGATTCTACGGTTGCTTTGCAAAACGACAATTGCAGAATTTGCTCTTTTAGAAGTCATCCCAATAAAAATACTCACATCACAAGTTCCAAACTTCTTTCCCACCACTTTGACAAAAACCTAGGCTCTTGTGTTGGTGATGATGGATGTGAGATGAATTTTTTAGATACCACTGCAACCGCAAAAACGCCTTTTGACCATTTTCAAACCACGGTAACTGTGAAACGACTTTAGACTGTGGTATTAGATACCATGATAACTGCGAAAACGCAGCTATAACTTCTAACATCCAGGTTGCTTAGACAACACTAATAACAGCGAATGTACTATTAATCGATACTTTTCTAGGGTTGGTCGCTACTATCCCTTGGTGCCACTAAGATTGCCAGCAAAGCTTCCGAGAGTGCTGTTAAGTTTGGAGGAATCGCCTCACAGAAAGTGATGGAAATCACTGCCACCGTAGGAGAAAAGGTTTGTGCATTTGTGCATTTGAATTTTAGCAAAAACCGTATCTTCTTTTTCTAACTTCTCGTCAAAACATCCTATTGACATCCGTCAGCGAACTAAATTTGTTCCTTTAGAATTCAAAGATCAGAAGAGCTCAAGCAAGCATAGACAATAAGTAGCCTAGCAGGTAAAAATTCAGTCTTACCGAGAGAGCGGTGGGGGCACGGGAAGCTATAGGAGGCCGCGAGTTGGAAAGCAAAGTCGGAATCACCTTCCAGTGCTTTCAAACTGCTTCGACAAGTTGGTGAACTTTGCGCACTGGTTTTTGTGCTGTGGAAACCGAAACTGCTTTCTCGCAAATTGATCCCAGAAAGTTAGTGGGAAGCTCCGCGGTAAGTTAAAGGCTTCAGCAGAAATTTTGGAAGTGTAAAAAACGAGGCAAGCGTCACTTAGGATGACTTCGTTGGAACAGTTCAGTGAACCATATCTCAGTTTCTAAAAAGTTTGGAATTCAAATTTCTCGGCGGCTTCAGCTTTTCATGTGATTTCACGGTAAATCCATCGGGATGGTGGAAAGCAATTCCAGGAATCGGACTCTTACAGTTTTCGCGATGTGCTTTGCTCGGTGGGAAGTGATTCGGATTCTCGCGAAAACCCTCCTTAAATCTGACCGCTGAATGAAACCTGTACAAGTGGAAGAAAACAGAGGGCTTTTGTCGTTACTTGTCTTTAATTTGTGTCGTCTTTTAGTTTGTAAGCCCAAGCGCCATTTAGTTGAGTTTTTTCTTCTTGACTACGGTAGCTTGTGGAACTAAATGATTCTGATTCTGAGGGCGATTTGGATAGCCCTCTTAGCTTATGCGCCGGCTGTTCTTGCGATTTCGGCTAAAACTCGCTTCGCTGTCCATAGCTGTTTTTGCGCTCCGCTAGTTCTGGAAAGGGAAGAGGAGATTTAATCCACTGTGTGAATGAAAAGTGATCTCGGTCTGCAGCGAGGAGACGTAAAGGCGCAACGATTGCCCGTTAGTTCTTGCGCTCGGCGGATTCTCGCTTTGTTTTTCGGAAAGTGAATCCACGAGATCGCCAGAATCGCCCTTAGTACACTGTCCGAAGTTTCATAACGGATAACACAAGGATGCGCAGTTTCAAAAGACAACACTTGGGATGTAGTCTGTTGTGATTATTATTATGCATAACAAGCATCGCCAGGAAGAGCTGAAAAACCGCCGAAATAGCATCTGCTGACTTTTTTGTTTGTCATCATGATTCATGGTATCGAAAAAGTCAGCAGATGCTTTTTCGAAGGTTTTTCAGCTCTTCCAAGCAATGCTTGTTATGCATAACATTTAATGCATAACATTTTTGAAATCACAACAAATTACATCTCAAGTGTTGTCTATTGAAACTGCGCATCCTTGTGTTATCTGTCATGACACTTCAGACAATGTAGTACGTTAGCAAGCCGTACACCTTCGGAAGGATTTATGTCTCCCTGTAGGAGTTAGTGCAACTGGGATTGCCCTCGGGTTGGCGCATGACCATTCGTTGTCAATATGTTATCTGGTAATATTTTAGGCCCTTTTTTGCGAGTAAAATTAGTAGAAAATTATTTGTCAGTCTCTTTTCTTTTGTTTGCATGATGCATGATATTTTTGTTCGTTTTTTTAAGGTTAAAGAAGGTCGCCTTTTAGAAGAAGTCGGGTCACAAGTCTCGTCGGTAGCAAGCAAAGTAAGTAGGCTATTTGATTTCTCGCTTTAAAACCTATCATTTGAGCCAATTTTAGGTCGGAGTTTCTTAGGAGGGTAAAGAGTTGAGAAGCTGAAAAGCCAAAACATACCCCATGTTTGCAAATCTAACAACTGGGTTAACAATACTCATTTAGCCCAAGCCGAGTCAGAATGGAGGTTTAGCACTTTCCGGTTTAGTCGGATTTCGGTCGAAATCTTGGTTTGATGAGAAATAAAAGAGCAAGAGTAGAGTAGAGTAGGGTAGAATTTAATTTGAAAATGACTTTCACAGCTATCATGCCGAATTTGCATTTCTCGTCAACATATCATAAACGACAATGGACATTTACAGCAGATTTGCAGATGTCAATATATACATATACAATTTAAACACAACCAAACTATATAAATGAAAATGGAACAAAGCAAATTCATTTTTAGTCGTGAGAATTGAAAAGTGTCACGAAAGATGGAACGAAGCTTTTCGTGTATATTTCGTGAGTGCAAATTACTTGCGTTAATTTGGGGACTTTCTGGGTTTTTTCCCAGAAAATTTTCAAGATACAAAATCGTCCCACGCCGGTCAAAGTGACCAAGAAGTTTCTGGTTGTGTGCCGTCAGCCAAACTATACACCTGAGACGAAAGCTATGAACATACCATAATGTAACATTTTCTTTTCACCACGCTGTCCCCCTTAGATATTCTTTCGACCGACTTAGTCTGCTCAGAATTCCGGCCGCATTATAAATTCGATCCGAAAACTAACATAATAATCAGATTCAGCATTTTGTAGTTCTGATCAGATTGATAATCAGTTTCTGATGTTGACCGGAATCCGGTCGAGCTTATCATCCCGTGTAAAAATTGTTTGCGTGTCCTGCTTTTACCTCCATACAAGCCTTCTAATCAGTTTTATGTACGAACTTTTTCCTCACTTAAATTAATATGCCCGCCCCCAACTGTTAGACATTGACAAATCCCATTTGGTTGCAAAGTTGTATTAAGAATTCAAGTCATAAAACTCATCACAAACTATAGTAAAGCCTCCGCTCCTCCGGATCGTATCCACGCTTCTTGTTGCCTTGTTAAGTTTCATCCAAACAGGGAAATGATGATTCCAAGCAATTTGGTTAGCTAAAAAAACCTCTATCCAGTTTCCTTCTCTTGGCGCGTGTGGAGCCGTAGTGGTTATTACTGGACCGGCCGCGTATGGCCGCTGGGCCGACCGGCCGGCAAAGCGTACAGCAATTTTATTGAGTGTAAGGGCAAGGAATCACGACCTTGCTCTTACTGTGTCGTTGTCTTTTCCTCCGAACCCTTGACTTATTTAAGCGATTACGCAGTGGTTCGTGATTTCTTTCTAAGTTATGATTGTGTCCAGTGTTTCTGTTTGCACTATAGAGTTTCTGTTTATATACTCCATCATCCACTATTGGAAATCAAGTTTATATTTTATTTAAAGGTCAAATTCGGCGGTAATTCTGTAAAATTGTATTCTGTTCTATAAGTTCAACAATAAGCAGATTGTCTTGTCCATTCGTTCAAGTCAAATAACTTCTTACTTTGTATCTAAGTTGGGATTGTGCCCAGTGTTTCTGTTGGCTCTTTATTTTTATTTTTTTCACAGTTGGAAGTCAAGTTTAAAAATAAGCATGTTCATTCGTTCAAATTAAATGGCTTATTCATTAAATGTTCTAGGTTACAAACATGGGACGCCGAGGTTGGCAAGATTTCTCTGGTAACGAACAGAGCGATCAGCCATTTGAGAACCTAGACCGGGGTGCCAGAACGCAGCACGAGCGATCCTCTTTACTCACGGGTAGTCGGTCGGCTACTTTCGGCAGGTAAGTGTCGTGTCGTGGGCATATTATCATAGGGCCCATATTTTCCGGTCATCGCTCTCAAGGGAGCCATCTACTGCAAATCGCCTTATCCCAGTTCAGCGTTCCAAGTGGACTAGTTTCTGAAAGTCCACCATTGTCTCGTTTTCAACTCGTGTGACAGAGAGATAGTAAAATAAGTATCCATAAAGTAGGGTCCATATTTTCCTGTCAAGGCAGTCACGTACCGCGATTCGCCTTATTTCATACCGAGACTTCACTGACAAAATTCACTGACTAAAAATTCTTATATTTATCCGTCATTCTGTATGTAAGCACGAGACCTCCCGGAATGGCTTGGATATTTTACCGTAATTCGAACGTCGGAGTGATTAAGGTCCAGTGACAACTAAGATTTCTTAAATTTATCCGTCAGTCTGTCTATAAGCACGAGACATCTCTTAGGGGATGAAATATTTTTACCTTAATTCGACGTAGGAGCGATCAAGATCCATTGGATCTGAGTTTCTCTCCGACCCCCCCCCCCCCCCCCCCGAATGGTTTACATTTGTTAATGGTCTGGATCGTCCCAACGGTGTTTTCGGTTCTTGCATCACCACTCGTTGCCCAGTGACTTCTTGAAGGCTTCGGAAGATGGTTCTGACACATATGACAACGAGTAGCAGTCCACCCGCCCATATAGGGAACATATCCTACCTCAGAACAAGGATCCTGACGAAAGAAGAAGAAACCCAAAAGAACAGGGGCCGGGCTTACTCGTTTTTCGGCAGAAGCTCGACCGATAAGTAGCGCAGAACAGCAGACATGTTTGAATTCAAATTTTGCTTTCTGTATTTCGCTGATGTACTGCGGGTACGACTGATCACCCTTGTAAGACATATAAGGCGAGGCGAGTAGTAAAATCGTAAATATGAACAAAACTCATCCTTCCAGGAACGACGACTACCAGCAATTAGGTGGTGGAGGTTACAACAGCGGAAATGATGATCTTGGATGGGGAGATAGTCCAACTAAAAACCAGTAAGTTTTGCAAATAGTACTGATTTCTTTTCGTTTGTATGTTTTTTTTTTAATTTCGGAAAGAGACAACGGCAGAAAAACGATACCTTTCTTGCGATACCTTTTACCTCCATTCAAGCCTTCTAATCAGTTTTATGTACGAACTTTTTCCTCGCTATTATGCCCGTCCCTCGCCACCAACTGTTAGACATCCACGAAGTGAAGCCAGAAGTATGTGACGCTGTCGGGAAGCTGAAGCTGATATGGGAACTGATGCGGGCCGGGGCCATAGTAGTAAGGTATCGGCACCTGGAGTTTACGCAAAGCCACCGTCATTTCCCTTTACTTTCCCCAGCATTGAGTAGTTAATCAAGTAAGTTAAGACAAGCAAGTCTACGATCAGTGTCAAAAGTAGAAAGGGTGTTTGTGTGAAGAAGAGGTGCAAAGGTGGCAATATATGAAGGAACAATCCGAGTCCCTGAAAGTTTATGCTAAGACCAAATAAGGGTGGGGCGAGGAACCACTTTTTAGGGCAGGATTAGATGGAACACTTTTAGAGTTTTTTATCAGTTTAAGAGGAAATGCCCAACCAGTTGGGGAAAAAATTTAGCGAGAGTCATTTGGGTAGCAGTGAATTATCGAGAAGATTTTCATCAAACGCATACATTTTTTTTCTGGTTGTGTGATTTGTTTTTCTTTATCTTCGCATTTCGCTGTTTGCTACGGCTAGCTGTTTTTGCAGTGCCATATTAAATTTGTAACCCCAGTTCGGGATTCCGTCGAAACCTTTGCCCTTGTTCTGAAAACGTTCTACCCTTAGGTCAGCCCATTCCGACGGACTCGAATGGGACCCATACACCACCACGCCAGCTGAGCCATTGCCACGTGTCTCCTCGAACAGCCAAATGAAGAAGAGCAGCTCTGTCGCAGCCAAAAATGATTCCTTGCTTCTTGATTGGACGGCAGAGCCAAAAAAATCGGCCAAAAACGGAAAGAAGCAAAAAGACGCAGATGATGAAGCGTGGGAAATCCTGAATAGTTGAACATCTGAGTGAACAAGCTTATAGGGGCTTTTAGGTGGAAATTTTGTTAGCCATTCCGTCGTTCAAGGGAACTTGATTATCCCGTTTATGGACTATTGGGAGCATTGTAAGGTACTTGCCTCTGTTAAACTGAGCAGGAGACTGGTTAAAAGGGGGGTTTTGTACTAAGAAAATCGGGCGGATTTTTCGAAATGGTTTGGTCGAGATGTAAATTCCAGGAGCAGCCAATAAGGAGGTAGACAGTATCTATAAAGTTCTGCTTAGGTTTTAGTTTGTGTTGGATCCTTAACGTGTTCACGTGTAGCCTTCTGCGTAATTTGAACTCTTTGATTTTCCTCCGACTTCAGCCCGCAATTTTGTCTAGCAGCGCAAAAATCTTGTTTCCGAGTAAAAATTACAACACAGCAGCAACACTCGTACCAATAATTGCAACCGTTACATCCGAGTATCATAGAGTATTAAACTACTTCATACAGAGCGTGTTCCACCCTACTTACCGTAGTTACTACGGTAGTTACCGTAGTTACTACGCTAGGCTGGAACGCTTTTTTATTTTTTCGGTCAAATATCAGGCCGCGGGCTGATCGGACCAATCACGTTGCAGAGGTGCGTAGTTACTACGCTTATTACGCTCCCGAGCATGGTAAGCAAATAGTTACTATTAGTTACTATTTTGAGAAGGTTGGAACGATCATCGTATTAACTTTTCGTGAGGCTGGAACGGAAATAGTAAATAATAGTTACTATTGGTAGAGGGGTGGAACACGCTCACAGACGGCCTTTAAAAATGTTCAGACCATAGAGGTGTGCTTGGTTACTCTCACAATGCTACTAATGCTCGTGATGAGTGGGAATGTGGTTGCTCTATCGTTGATTCGTCTTATCTCACTCGCTAAAAGAAACGCGCTACCCTTGAGAACTTTCAACTTACCATCAATACTCCTGCGATTAACGGCATTTAATCACTCTAGTGTTATAGAGTAATCAAACCAGTTCGTATTGAGCGCTTTTAGAATATAGAGATGCGCTTAATTTTTATTCCCACGATACTGCCAATGAATTGAGCGAAAATTTGTTTGCTGCGTCGATAATTCCTGTTCTTTCATTCACGACAGTTGACGCGCCATCTGTAAGGTTAATCCGGTCCTAGACTCAACTAGCTTCGTCTATAGCAGTCAGAGTAGCAATCGTTAAAGGACGGCTCGCACCAGCTTCTAGCCCCTCTCCAGACCCGTTGCTTCGGATGGCAAACGCGGTCGAATTTTTTTTTAACCGGTCCTGTTTCCAATGCGCTTCTCGGAAACAGTGGTTGCAGAGTCTGACGCTTCGCGTAGAGAGAAATACAAGGCAAGCGTAAATTCAGTGTAATGTCAAGGGACAGTATAAACCAGGCCCGTATCCTCGAAAGATATCCTCCTAAAAGATATAGATCACAAGTTAAAGCCTATAAAAACGATTATTTTTGTATATTTTGGAGGGGGTTATTCAATCAATCAATCAATCAATTTATTTTTGCCAATATCATTATAAGATAGTTTGGACGCGTCACAAAGAGGACAATGAAGACCCCCTAACTCCCCCCCCCCCCCCCCCCCCCCCCCCCCCTCTGGATACGGCCTTGGTATAAACCTACGAAGTGCAGAATCGCGGAAATAAGAATGGATTGAAAAATTACGGAAGTAGAGTGAATTAGTGTCATAGGCGCGATGGGTAATTTTTATTTTGAGGCCCTTCTGGATGAAGTAGTGTATTCTATGCCAACGCCCTGCTAGGCTGTGTCGCTTTGGTGCCAGTGGTTTTGGGTTAGTCCTTCGTTTTTGCAAATGTGCCCTCTTTAAATTTTAATGTGACCAGGGACCAATAAATTTCCTGTAATGACTCGCCATTCAGAGGGCTTGTCAATAAGAGATTTCTGATGCGCTCTTGACCGACCGTCAGATAGTTCGAGAAATACCCACGGAGATAAAATATTGCCTTGGGGGCTCTTTGGTCTCACGTCCAAGGAGGCCCGGGATCGGCTCTATCTGAGCAAGAACGCCGATTCGATGCAAAAGTGGAATTTTTGGAAACTAGGTGAGGCTCGGGCAACATAGAAGCATAGGAAATGACAAGCCCCCTGAATGGCGAGTCATTACAGGAAATTTATGGGTCCCTGATGTGACGGTAGAGACGCGTACTTGGACTAGGCACGTAAAATCATTATATTTGTTTGCAATTTTATTCCATCGGTAGAAAGTAACAATGCGGCTTATATAGTAGGCCTACGCGCTATCTATCGTGTAGCTTCTGGGAAAAGGCATCACTGTTGAGTGTTAATGGTGGGAAACAAATGGGTAGGCACTGAGAGAGGGGTTTAGTACGAGTTTGTGTGAGCTTGGTGATGAATGCACAAGAGATATGAGTGAAGGCTCAACTTATGATATTTCCTAAATCTGAATTGTTGTGAGGACTACGGTTTAAACTGTTGTTGTAATGCTTGGTTACTTGTTAAGTAGGATAAGTTAGTGTGTGATTTGTGAGTGAGAAATGGAACTCGCCAAAAGAGAATCAGAAAGAACCGTAAAACGCATACCCAATACTTGTGGGCTGTTTTGTGCTACTTGTTAGCCATAGTTGCGTTTTTGCGGATACCATGGTATCTGTTACCACGGCAACTGGATCTGCATTTAGTCGTTTTTGCAGTTACCGTGGTATCTGATATACGGTCCACTGTAAAAACGACTGTTCCCGAAATTGCACTTTTCGAAGTCATCCCAAAAGAAAAAACCGATATCCAGTTACATCACTAAGTGCTGAACTTCTTTCTCAACAATTTGACAAAATTTGATGAAAGTGAGACGACATTTCAGATAGTACGACCGGATACCACATTCGGACCGTGATATGATATGTATACCACGACAACTGCAAAAACGACTTTAAACCGTATATCAGACACCATGGTATCAGCAAAAACGCAATTATGTTTGCGTAGTTCTGGGAAAATAAGCCCTGTTGTGCGAAATAGTGCTAGAACAAATACCATCGAAGGTTAAATGTAATAATGCATTACTAGTTTAGCCCGCAGCACCGAAGGAAGAAAAAGGGTTCAGCAAGAAGCCAGCTGAACACAGGAAAGGTCGCCGACCTCGAATTCCATAACCTCGAATATGCCTAAAAAATGGTAGGCCTAATAGGAAATTTTTTGTAGTCCTGTAACTAAATCCTAGTATCCTAGGTCATTCAGGTTGTGCTTCTTGGCAGTTAGGACCTTGTCGGGACTAAACAGAAATATCCTTTTATTTTGAGGCCAATTTCGAGGTTATGTAATTCGAGGTCAGTGCCTGTAACTGAGAGGTTTTTGTTGTGCTGTCATGGTCTTCCGTAAATGCTCGGTTTTGCGCCATGGCCTTGGATATTATCAGGGAGCTGAGACGTTCTAGTAGAGTGCCTAAACCGGGAGCAGCCTTTCCTCGTATCGATCGGCTGTTCGAATCTTTTCTGGTTAGAGGGGGGGGGGGTGCAAGTTTGTTGACACTGTATTTCGAAGAGGACCACCCTGAACCCATCCTGTGCCTTGAGCAGGAAATGACATAATATTAACTCGGACCGCCAGAAGTGACAGATTTTGCAGAAATGGCTTTAAATAGCCTACGATTTGTTCCGGAATTGAAAAAATTAAATTAAGAATAGGGGATGGGATACCCAACAAGCCATTTTCCTATAGAGACCTCGTTTGTTACTTCTTCCTTTCGTGTTATGGTAAAAAATCATTCAAAGGAGTATTTGTCTTCTGAATCGCTTATTAACTTCATTAGGTAATTGTTACTATTTCTTATATGATAGAGGTTATGGAAAACATATTTTTATGCTTGGTTTAGATGTTTTTGATGTTAATAAAAGCGAGTGGTATGTATTCACTTGGTAGGCTAAGTGTTTGGATTGTTCTGTAGGTGTGGTATCAACCGAGGTTGCTCCCTCGATTGTTTTCTTTGAACGCAGTCGATGTGTTGAGTGTGAGCCATAAGACCCCTTGACAGTGCCCGTAATCAGTGTTTTGACAGGTGTCATAGTGTCCCCTTGACACTGTGGTTCGATTCTGCATTCGTCAATCTTTCTTTCCCCCAGAATATTCTTTTGTAAATTCACTCAGGCTTTCACATTAGTTGCGTTTTTGCAGATACCATAGTATCTGATAATCTGCATTTTTGCAGTTACCATGGTATCTGGTACTACGGTTGCTTTGCAAAAACGACAGTTGCCGAAACTGCGCTTTTAGAAGTCGTCCCAAAAGAAAAACTGGTATCCAGTCACATCAGAAGTGCCAAACTTCTTTCCCACCAATTTGACAAAATTCTAGGCTCTTGTGGCATCAGATACCATGGTATCTGCAAAAACGCAACTATTCACAAGCTAAATGATTTAGGTTCTCATTCATACTATACCACATGGGACAGAAGCTAGGAAACCTTTCAACAAATCGGTTTGAAAAAATTTATTGTGAGAATGGCCGTTTATTCTTTCGTTGTGGCAAAGTACTTCTTTAAAGCATCCAGTGCTTTACTTCTGTGGGATATTTGATTTTTTAGTTCCTTTTCCATCTCCGCGTATGTCTTATCATATCCTAAGGGTTGAAAGCAGGGGTCCCAGCCGAAGTTCTTCGGACCTCTAGGAACTACGATGCTGCCATCTGTTTGTCCTTTGAAAAGTACGACTTCGTCGCCTGGTTCACCGGTATGGAACGCAAAGGTACACAGTGCGTAGGCGCTTTTATCTTCCCAACCATTTAGGAGTTTGTGAAGACCTTCTGGTCCGAGCTTGGAAAGGAACCATTTGACGTAGGGACCTTCAAAAAAAAAAAAAAAATCATGAGTGATAAAAATAGAGGTGAGTGGTCAGCAGTGTTGCCACTGGTCGCAGAATTCTGCGATTTATCACAGCTGTGAAAAATTTGTCACAGGTAACTGCACTTGAGCAAAAAAATTCTCAAATCCTGCGGTTTCAAAGCATTTTGGGCATTTTCAGGCATGAAAAAGTGATTTATTAGTTTTACGAGTATTAGCTCCTCTTATGAAGAGTTAAACTGAAACCTTAGAATCTACGAGTTTTCCGTTGAAACTGGAAAAAAAAAAGAATTTTGTGGGCGCCAGAAAGTCACAGATTTTTGCAGCCCAGTGTCACGGGTTCCGTCAGGGAAAAGTGGCAACACTGGTGGTCAGTAGGTGTTTGACTTTGAGTCATGAAGATTAAGGTCTAAAAGGCTAAACTCGAGTCGAAGCCCTTAGTTCCTCGAAAGCCCAGAGGCGTCAAATAGGAAGCCTCCAACCCCGCGCTAAATTTCCGATAAGGCTATACTGTAACAAGAGCTGTAAGCTCATATGGCACTTGCATGGGTTGAGATGTAGTGTTTGATCAAGAGTACTTTTAAGGTTACCTTTGCGGTTCAGATGCGCACTTTAAGGGAGCTAGAGAAAAAGTATTTTGTTTTAGAACTTGGCTGTAATGAGACGCACTTTATAGGCGCTAGAAATTCATCTGTAAGAAAAACTATTGAGACAAAACGATCACAGGCCCTTAGGGATCATTCATATAAACCGTTTGGTAAAAAGGATTTTTTTTCCACTTTTCGGTTAAAATGTGCACTTTAAGGGTGATAAAATAAATTTTTAAGCAAAACCCTTGTGGCACAAAAGATCATGGGTTGAGATGTATCGTTTCATTAAAAAAAGTAGTTTTCGACCTTGCGGTTTAGATGCGCACTTTAAGGAAGCTAGAACTTCATTTGTAAGCAAAACCCTTGAGGCAAAAATGATACTGGGCTCATGGGGATGATGAAAATGTATAATTTGCTTAAAAGTATTTTTCTAAATTTACGGTCAAGAGTGGTACTTTAAGGAATGTCGGATTTGGAAAGTAGCGACTTCTGAGCCAATCTTGTCAAATCTGTAATATTCCAGCCCAGTTCCATCGTCCTAGCACATCTGGAAGTACCTTAAATCGCGATCACCGGAATTCCGGACCCCCCCCCCCCTCAAACTCCTCCACAGTCGCCGGAGCCAATCCGGTTCTGTAAGTGATTTATCCAGAGCATCTCTTTATTATTCCCACAAAGTTCCGTCCCGATCTCCCCAGTCTGAGCCGGTCACGTATTCCACCCCCCCCCCCCATTGTTGTCGAATCCGGTCCGGACATGACAAAGATCACCAGAGACATGTCCTCTGATCCATTATCAAATTTCACTCAAATCCGATCAACCGTTCCAAAGTTACGCATGACTCAATATTCCGGATTCCCCCTCCCGCTACTCCCCCCACGACCATCCGATCATGTAAATTTTTATTTATAAGTCAGTTTGTTCGGGTCCCTGATACGCCTCCCAAGTTCCGTCGTGAAAATCCCCAAAACCGCCATTACCGGAATTCCGGGAAACTCCCCTCCACCCCCCCCCCCAGTGTTCGGATCCAGTCCAAATGTACAAACGATTTATCTGGAGCAGATGCTTGTTCTTCCCTGCAAGTTTCACTCCGATCCCTCCATTCTAACCGGTTCTCGAGATTTCCGGTCTCCCCCCCCCCAACTCCCCCATAGCTGTCGATTCCGGTCCGGACATCAAATGGGACATCAGCGGTATGCCATTTATTCAGTTATTAAGTTTCATTCCAATCCGATCACCCGTTCGAAAGTTACGCACTACTCCAGTTTTCCGGATTCCCCAGCCCTCCACTCCCCCCCCAGGTGGTCGGATTGGGAAACTGATTATTTCCAGGTTAGCCCGGTCGGGTCCCTGATGTTCCTGCAAAGTTTCATCGTCCTAGCACATCTGGAAGTACCCCAACTCGAAAAAGTGTGACAAAAACTACTTAATTTTCAGAATTCCCCGGCCCACCACTCCCCCCCAGATGGTCGGATCGGGAAACTGATTATTTCCAGGTTAGTTTGGTCGGGTCCCTGATTTTCCTGCCAAGTTTCATCGTCCTAACACATCCTATAGTGTGGTCATTATTTTGTTAGTTATTTGTCTAGTGGTATGTCACAAATTTGTTTGTTCGATTTGGATTATTTATGTATTTATTTTACTCGTCAGTTATGGCGGAAATAAAATAATTGAATTGAATTGAATTGAATCTGGAAGTACCCTAACTCGAACATGTGGGACAAAAAAATTCGGACCGACCGACAGACGGAATTGCGATCGGTATATGGCACTTGAGCCAGAGGCTGCAAGTGCCATAAAAATAGGTCACCCGCCATGCGGGCTATTGTGCGAATTTGACCGGTACCTGCAGAGATCATCAGATATCCGGTCAATCTTTCATCATATCTCTAGATCGTAGACACACGGTTACAACAATCTCGATTCTTTCTTGGATTTAATTACAGGGTCCACTCGCAATCGTAAGCTGTCGAAAACCATCGTAACGTGTCGTAACCGCCATCTTGGCGATTTTCAGCCAATGAGAGCACGTCGGGACTGACGAGCACAGTAACGACGGTCTCGCCGATAACCAGTGGAATTCCCGGTTTACGCTCGGGTCGTTGACAGTGACGATGTTGCCTTAGGGTTCGTTCCAGCTCGGCTCGAAAGTTACTAATAGTTACTTTTCAGTCACTTTCACCGTTCCAGCTTGTCACAAAGTTACGGGGCGCACAAGGAAGACCGTTACTTCGAAGTAACTTTTTGTAAAGATAGTACCCAACCTGTACCCGACCATCTTTAGCTTTCCAAGAGCCGTCATGAGAAGGGAACTCGGAGCAGCAATGAGAGACAAGGTGTAATTGGCTAAAGTAAACAGAACATCACTGTGTGTTTTTCAACAGCTGTATTTGGTGTTCAGCATCTCTTCAAATGAAATTCGCTGATTAAAGGAACAGTAATTAACTTGACTACGCAACTTTCGGCCATCGAATCGCCCCGGGGGGGGGGGCTTGGATAAATATACAGGGTCTTATTGTCGACAGGCCCCCCCTTCTTTGTCATCTCGAACTGTCTCGAACCCCCTCCTTAGTGTTCCCAAAGCTAGCTGGCAGGCCCTTGCCCCTTATGCACTGTAATTATGCACTCATGTACTGTAAAAGTTCGCCTTTTTACATGTAGGCTACAGAGTAACGACCTCCCCGACTAGACGGCCGGGGTTCGATTCCTAGTCGCGGCAAACAAACCTTTTGCTTTTGCAAACCTTTTGCTCAAAAGTCGAATTCTCGGAAACTGCCCGGAAACTGCAATGGTCGTAACGAGAATTTTTCTTACTCTCAATATCGACTCAGGGTACATTCTTGATATGTTAGCTAGCTCCCCGAGTGGACTCGACTGAAACTGTGGAAAGAATGAATTTTAAATGCCTGTAATTCAGATGGCGAATTTTTGCGCTATAGAATATTACATTTAAAGTTAAACTTAAACAGTATTATATTAAATTGTAAGTAATTAAGAGGCAAACATCTTTTCAGTTGCTTTGTATTATTATTATTATATTATGTATTATTATATATCGTAGGAGGAGAAGCTGCCTTCCGGCAGGGAAACAATTATATGTGAAATAAGGATTTAGCGACCAAAACACACAACCGGAATAGAGACAAAGAATTAACGGGAATAAGTCAATGGCACGGCTCCATTAAAAAGCCTATTACATTGGCTCCTTTTCTCCTTCGCCTGAACATTCTGATTCAAAATAACTATCAAGCCGTTCTTTAACTGCAAAAATTAATAAAGTTTTTCTGTTCATCCTTCCCACATGCAGGCCCCATTTCTTCTTGTATTCAAGATACGCGCATTATCTCGTCCCGTAGTAACTTCGACCCGTTCCAGGTAGTAGTTAATTTGTGACGTCACACGTAGTTACTCCGGAGTAACTACGAAGAAGAGCTGGAACGAACCCTTTGTTCTTCCTCCTCCAAAACAAAGGAGAGTCCAATGGCACCAGAAACTCGGCTGTAGGCGGTCGGGATACCGAACCATAGAGGAGTAAAAGTTCTACAAGTTTGAACTTCTCCCCAACTAGCATAGACTAAAACTCTCAGACTTGCCGTAAAGTATTGATCATTCGAAATCATTCCTCAGCTTTAGCAATAGTTGCGGTTTTGCAGATACCATGGTATCTGATACCACGGTCTAAAGTTGTTTTCGCAGTTACCGTGGTATCTGATACCACGGTCAAAAGGTGTTTTAACAGTTATCGTGGCATCTGGCCAGTTAAACTGATTACCGTGGCATCTGAAAAAGTCTTCTCACTTTTATCATCACCAACACAAGAGCCTAGGATTTTGTCAAATTGGTGGGAAAGAAGTTTGGCACTTTTGATGTGACGGGGTATCAGTTTTTATTTTGGGATGACTTCTAACAGCGCAGATTCGGCAATTGTCGTATTTGCCAAGCAACCGTAGTATCAGATGCAACGGTAACTGCAAAAACGACAAAATGCAGGTCCAGTTACCGTGGTATCAGATACCATGGTATCTGCAAAAACGCAACTGATGATCACGGTATTTTTGAAATCTGTGATAACACACACATCGCACCTTGTTCTTCAGCAAAATTTCTATGAACATTTCTACCCTAAGTCCGCATCGGAACCGAGAAGTTCTGTACAACGTGACGCGTGTCCATCTAGTGGGCTTTCACCTATAGCCTAAGCCAGTGCATTATGCAGACAAGTTGTCAAGTCTGTTACTTGAACTACAGGGGGATCCTTTGGAAGAGAGCCAAAAAAGGACATGCACTTACCAGGGAGTCCCTTGAGAGCATGGAAACATAGACATGTGTCTTCAACGATCACTGGGGCCTTCATCAGTCTAGACGCTTCTAGGCATTTCGCTCTGCAAATGTCATCTGGCTCGCCTTGAAACTCGGGAAGGTCGATGCTCTGGTTGATTACCTAGGGGAAGTACGATGTACTTGCCTAAGTAGCAACGCAAACTCCCCGGCAAATGAATGGTAGCCTACTGCAAGGGTGTTCTTTTCGATCTGTCGCAGTCTGGCAACGACCAACGTCCGAGAAGATCACGTTAGACTTTCACTCTGCACAAGTGCGCAAGCGTCCAACAGGGCGGTGTGAACCAAGTGTGAACGAGTTCAGCATTGTTATTTCGTCAATAAATATTCCTTCAGCCCAAGCTGACTGCGAATCATATTTTACAGTGCAAAACGGATAAGTAAGCTGAATCTCATCGAGGTGGGGATTCAGCCGCTGTCTCTGCATTTGACAGAAGTTCATTTTCCGGCTTGAGTCTGAAAAGGACCCTTGTGAAGAAGGGCTGAAACATAGCTTTAAAATTCAGCTGACGTATACGTTTTGCACTGTCAAATATTGTTATTTCTAAGTACCGTACAGTAGGTTGTTCCTTCTACGAACGGTTCCACTACTGTCATAACTGCCGCTCTGTTTGGTATACCTTCTCATCAACAGCGATAACCCAGGAAAAAATCCACAAAATCACGGTCGCCCTACCCATAGAACTCGAGACCCACAGACTCTCTGGCATCCGGGTCTGTTCAAAACTATCTATGAGAGAGCGGTGGTTCACTCATCCGCTCGCTACAGCAGCGGCTGATATGACGAAATCTTTTTCAACACAATTACAAATTAAAGTAATAAGTCGGCTGAGATCTGCTTAAATTTCAGCTTCATCTAAACAAAACCTTCAACTGACGAAGACGACGCTTAGTTAAAGGACCCGTCGTGTCTACAAATCAAAAAGTGATTATTATGAGAATAAATTTAAAGCGACCGAGGGAAATCCGAGGAAAACTTGGGATGTTATTCGTGGGGTATTAACCACTAGCAAAATATTCTTCCGGATCAGTTAATAGTAGATGATTTAGTAATCCAAGATGATTCTGGTATTTGTGATGCTTTTTCCCACCATTTCAGTAGTGTATCGAATGGTACTGATTTTACTTCAAGTCGGCCAAATGATCCAACTTTTGAGGATTTCTTACCACCCCCGACTGAAGTGTCATTGCACCTTAAACCCGTCACTGCAGCTGAGCTACGATTGATAGTTTATGGTATGAATAATGGGTCATCAGGAAGTGATCTGATAAGCCTCAAGGTTTTGAAGTTTATTCTCCCAGCTATTTCGGATGTATTGGTGATTTTGATTAATCAGTGTTTTAAGGAGGGTAAATTCCCGGATAGTTTTAAGTGTGCCCGGGTGACACCAGTTTATAAGGGTGGAGACAAAAATAACCTGGGTAATTATCGTCCTATTTCTGTTCTCCCTGTTATTTCTCGGATTTTTGAAAAGTGTTTTTGCTCCCGCGTTACTGGTTTCCTAGAGAAGTTTAATCTATTATTCCCCACGCAATTTGGTTTCCGACAAAACCATAGAACGGAAGATGCTTTGTTATTTTTAACAAGTATTATAAATGATGCTCTGGACAAAGGATTTAAAGTCGCAGCAATATTTTTAGATATTTTAAAAGCTTTCGACACTGTAAATCATGAACTACTGTTACAAAAATGCCAAAATTATGGGTTGAGAGGTCCTGTTTTAAGCCTCATTAGAAGTTTCCTAAGGGGACGGACCCAGTTTGTTCAAGTTAATAATGTCCCGTCTAGAAAGAGTCCTGTATTATGTGGGGTGCCGCAAGGTTCAGTTCTGGGTCCAATATTATTCCTTCTGTTTATTAATGACCTTCCTAGAGCTAATCCGGGATGTTGCATCAGCGTGTCGCAAATGACTACCAATTCTCGGAATGAAGCAGTGGCCCTTTTTGCGGATGACACCGTTGCGATTAGTGTGGCTAAGACTGCTGAGTTATTAGAAAAATCGATGGTGGAGTCCCTCAATGATTTGTCGAAGTGGTATAGTGCTAATAAGTTAAAGATCAATGCAAAAAAGTCCAATTTTATAATATTCTCCCGATCACCGAATTTCTACCCTTGGATTACAAATATTTCTTCAGAAAATGGACAAATAGAAAGGGTTCCGCATGTAAAATACCTTGGAATTTTAATTGATGAAGTCCTATCATTTAAGGCCCATGTAGATTGGGTAGCTAAAATACTTTCGCGAAATATTGAAATTATGAGAAAACTAAAGTATATTTTTCCTACCCCCATTTTAAGACTTCTTTATTTTTCACTGATCCACCCTTATATCCTTTATTGCAGCAGTGTTTGGTTGGGAACTTTTCCATCAGTTGTTCGACCAGTTCGCGTCCTTCAGAATCACGCGGTAAGATTATTGAGTGGTCTTGGGCAGCGAGATTCTGTTCGTGCCTCTTATTCTAGTCTCAAAATCCTGCCTGCTGCGGGGTTGAGAGATTTTTATACTCTACAGTTTATTTTCCGTTTGATGAATAATCAAGCGCTTGCTTGTTTTGCAGGGATGGTCAATTTAGTTTCTTCCACACATCACCACTATACTAGATCTTCTAGTAACATTGTTACCCCTCGTATTGTTACTTCCCGTTCTAAGTATTCTACTCATTATCGAGGAACCCAAGCTTGGAACGCACTGGCTCCAGATCTAAAGACAAAGACTGAGATCGCTGATTTTAAAATACAATTGAAAGAATGTTTGTTAAATAAATATGATTTTTAACTTATTAGTTTACCCGGTTGTTTCCTTTTTTGGTTTTTGGTTTGTGTTCTCTGTACCATTTCGGTTAGTTCATGTCGTGATTTGGATGTTTTAGGGATATAGTGTTTGTAGGTCAGATATGGCCACCCCCTAGGACAGGCCAGTGCTTTCTGGGGTGGCCCTTATGTGTTTTGTAGTATTATCCGTTTAATAAACTCTTTCTCTCTCAAAATGCCAATGCAACCTACTTCCGTAATTGCATTCATTGTTCTTAAGCCCGGAGACCCAACTTGCATGTATTACATTCTAAGCCCGCTAACGATATCTCACTAGTCTTTACACTTGCCACAATTCACTGTTTTCCATGCGCATTAGGCTCGCGATGAGTGTTCGCGTATCATGCTGTTGATGCGTGAAACCGGTCATCTGAATTTTGCCGAGTTTTTGCTAGCCAGTTGACCTGGGGCCGTGGACAATATGTTAAAAGCAGAGCTTATGGTTTTACAGTATACATAAAAAGTAAATAGTGCGAGGTGTGCTTTAAAAGTTTAACCGAAAAGGGCTAGGATATGACAATCTAGTTACCCATCACTTATTCACCGCTGAAAATGAGTTACTTCGTTGTTCCGCTATTCACGAATAATCGATTTTCAAATAGTGGAATTTCCTTGTGATTTGTGGTGCCTCTATGCGCTTGCATTTCTGCTGTATGCCTTACGAGAAAGATTTATCAATTTTTTTTGTTCAGGCACTAAGCAATCGTCTCACCACTGCCCACTGAAAAGCCGCATTTGTGTTGAGATTAAAATTTCCCGTGTCATAGTAGAATTTACGCTGTGGGACAGACGGAGATATTCTGAGCCTCATAACTAGAGCAGATAGTGGAAAATCAAAACATCCCTTGGCAGAATCCAAATAATTCAGTGTATCCAATTAAATGACACACAAATTAGTTGGCTTTTCAGTTAAACTTTAAATATTCAGTTTCTTTTATAAGTTTTTTTCCAAGCGGTTCAGAACTGGGACTAGCTTTACAACAACAAGGGTCAATCCGCTAGTTTTCGCTTTTGTCATAACACATATTTCTTGGCCGGCGGAAGCCCTGCCCTAGCTAGCTGCATGACTCAAACATAGAGTAAGCTATTTTTTCTATTATGCACGTAAAACTAACACACATATTTACTTTACTACAGCCAAAGACAGTAATAGTGGGAAAGACCGGCGACTCGGCCAAAATCGCGTCGTTGAAAATCGATCGTGCTGCTTCCTAGCGTTTGGTCTTTGTCCAATTTCAAACGGCAGGTTTGACGTAATCAAGGCAAGATGGCGTTGATTGGCGCTGTGATTATTTGCTGTGAAATTAGTGGCTGCCCGTGAATTCAACACTTTTGTTCCATTAAAAAAAAGTAACAGATTGTGTTTCTGCTTGCTTTTTATTCCAATTAAAGAGGAAATCTGAATGGAGAGTGGACGCTCATGGTATAGTCCGGGATCCAGACCGCGATACCGTTCAAAAACAGGGAGGGGGGGGGGGGGGTAGCAGACGAGCTGCAGAAGGTTTGAACGAAAATCCTACCGCACCACTCCGCGCCGATGTACGTCACCGACTTTTTAGCCTATAAAGGCAGATTAGGCCTATAAAGACCAACACTATAAAAACTTCCTTCAACCCAAGCTGACTGCGAATCATATTTGACAGTGCAAAAACGGATACGTCAGCTAAATTTTATTCGAGCTATATTTCGGCCCTTCTTGGCAAGGGTCCTCTTCAGGCTCAAAACCGCTCAAGTTTCGTTTCGTGTGTGTCATCACAAGTTTCGTTTTTCCAACTTGAGCGGTTTTGAGCCTGAAGAGGACCCTTGCCAAGAAGGGCCGAAATATAGCTCGAATAAAATTTAGCTGACGTATCCGTTTTTGCACTGTCAAACTATAAAAACAATTTTCCTAGTTTAAATTTAGCTGACGTATCCGGTTTTGCACTGTCAAACTATAAAAACAATTTTCCTAGCAGGACCGCATAAACTAAATCAAACAAACTATACATATTCTGAATCCTCCTTTTATCGTCTGTCAAATGGTATATTTTTTATTTTTTTAAACTTACATACTTTTCTTAGAAACGTCTTAGAAACCAAGAAAAAGCGAAAATTATTTAACTTTTTTAACTAAATTGCCATTTATCTCGGAAAAACTTCCAGCAAACTACATATTTTTATTATTCAGTTAGAAAGATAAGCTCTATTCCAAGCTTCAGTATTCTGACAAAAATCAACAAAACGCGCTCTGACGATGATTCTGCTGAAGATGGAGGATAAATGTCAACAGACCAATTTTTTAACGAAAGACCAACCGCTAAACGGCGCTGATTGTTGCGACTCATGGGGCTTACGGGAGTCGCCGGTCTTTCCCACTTTTATTGTCTTTGACTACAGCCTGATTACAGTTGAAAGACGGCGCTATGCGAGCCATCTGTTAGACGTGGTACTGTTTTCAATTCTTTGACGTAAATTATTTCTTGACGCAACGGAAAGCGCCAATCTCGTAAATCTGAGAGCACATCTTCAAAAAATATCTGAAGTTGCTTACTTTGTAAGGAAATTCATCTCCCAGAATTGCAATAAATTCCTCTAATTTCTTCACGTTTCCAGTTACAAAAGTGATTGGTTTTAATTTCCAGGACATCTTGTGTTTTCTTTCTAACTTCTTGTTTCTTGTCTAGGAAGCTGAATATGGTGATTTCTTGGTAAGGCGGGACGTTCGAATCTATCCTTGAACTTGTCATGGAAATTGATGTGGGAAGGATGTTTAATCAACTAAGCTATACCAGAACAGTCCTTGGAACTTGTAAATGGTGAGTAGCTTTTTACCTTGTAGGTGGAATTTATTCTCAGTACGTAGCCTAATGGTTCCCTGCCTACTTTGGTACTGTTAAAGGACCCCTCTTGCTTATTCTGCTTTTTATAATATACCTAGCTCTCATACAGAATTATAAGCTTCTAAAATCCCACCTTTCTCCATTGTTTCGTTTTGTGGCTACGAAATTTTAGTGCTTTTTTGGCCTTGCCGAGTTTTGCCCGTCACACAACAAAACGTTTGCCGGGATCATAAACGTCTGCTGACAATTCACACATAAGGATCTGAGAAGCTTTTGTTTATTACTTCTTGTATTTGCTTAGTTTTCACACTTTCGAACCACGGCGCGATCAGTTTTCAAATGTTTTGCGCCCAGCCGCTGCGTCGGAGAGCAGGAAGGCTGGCCATAGTCGACAGGCGCTAACAAGAAAACTGCTAATTTCAGATGGAAAGTAATGGTATTTTCGAAAATGTTTTTTCCTGATCCATTTCGCAAGGAAAATATTCTTTCTAGTAAGAGTTGTGCTTTAATAATAAATAATCTGGGGATGCTCCATCCAAAGACCAAAGTAGACTATCCCAACAGGAGAAAAAGAATATTCGGAAAGGCATAATTAGTGAAATTAATTGAGTTTGATTCAGTCAACCACAAACCCCTGATTTGTGGATACCCTATGCCAAGCGCTGGATATGCCCAGCGTTTGGCATAGCCTATGCTTAACCCTGGACACCCTATGCCCAAACACCGGATAACGGTTAGCACCTAAACCCTGACCTACTTCACTGCAGGTGAATTCTGATTGGTTGATTTTTTAGCTTCACTCAAATCATCAATATTTGATTGCATTTTGATCGGGCCCCAGTATCCAGCATTTGGCATGGTGTATCCATCCTTTGGCATAGGGTATACCAAACGCTAGATATATCCAGCGTTTGGCATAGGCTTTCCCAAAATGGGGGATTTGTGATAGACTGGTTTGATTTCATGTTTTGTGTCAAAAGAAAGCTGAAACGCTTACCTGTAGGCTAGTTTCAGCTGATATTTGTTTTTTCCATTTTACTGTTATAGAGGCAAAAAACAAAGGTAGTCTGAAATCTAGAAGTCTTCAGAGAAGCAGACTGTAGTGATGTCTGCAAATCATCAGGCTTAGAGGTGAATAATTTCTTAGTATAAAAAGTATATTTGACTTCCAACTAAAGCAACTAAGGCTACGTAATCTGGAATAGGCTACAGTTGGTAGCGAACTTCTGCGCACTCGGCAGCTACCAAGGGCCCACCCACCAACCATAGGCCAGGGGCCGGAGTGGTAAGTGTAAAAATTGTAATATGTAAGAAAGCATAGTTGTTACTTTGTTACTCTTCTACGTGATTTGTGAGTCTGCTTGTCTATTTTCTAAGGTTCAATTTGTGTTAAATAAATACAGAAATAAAATTAAAGTGTATTTATTCGCTAAATCAACAAATAGGGGGTACCGACGGGAGCCACTGCCCATGGGCCTTTGATCTTTGTGTCCAGACCAGAATGATGCAGTATTTGAACCACATATTTAACCAATTTAACTTTCCTGGTTTATGGTTTATAACTGTTAACCCAACCGTCCCACACAACTAATAAATCTTTCCTTTGTTTTCCTTCTTTAGAAACGTGGGCTTGGGTATGAAGAACTCAAAACAAAATAAAGCAGGGAATCGCCACTGTTTCGCAAGAATACCCAATTATGGGTCAAATGTGGTATTCAAAAATACTACCATTTCTTATACCCTAATGATTGTTCGTGAAATGCCCTTTCTATAAATATAAGAGTAAACAACTGTAGTGTAGGAAAGGAATATGATTAACCTAAATAATATGCTCAAACTACAAGTATGCTCAATTGGCAACAAGAACTTTCTTGACTGTTTAGTCCAGTTGAGTCAGATATTCGAATTTTTTACTACACTACATCAAATGATAGACCACACTATGTCGAAACCACACAATGCTGCCTATTTCAGACCCTAGACTACTGTTTCTAAGCTGGGAACCAGTTATTTTACCAGTTATTTTAAGATCTAAATAGCTACAGTAACAAGCCAAAGTACCGTAACATCAGAACATACAGGCAAACATGGAGGGCTACCTGCAAAAGAACTGTCGTTTGTTTTCTCCTAAACGTAATATCTAGCTTACTGAATACACATGAATTTGGACCAAATAGTTGACAAATTGCTGCCAATATCACTCTTTTCCATTAGCTTATTCCCGCAGTACCGCACAGTAATTTTGAGAATTGTATCTCATTTTTTTGGTGTTGATTGTGACGGTCTTTAATGCCTACCGTCTGGCGCTCAGAGCGAACATTGAGTGCCCTGACCTGAGTGCTCGGACGAAAATAGGGATTAATAGGTCTTTGTAAATAGGCCTTTTTATTGGTTACCCCCTTCTGTGCTAAGTGTGCGCTAATTGGAGCCCAATCAAAAAACAATACTAAACCCTCCCAAATATGTCGGGAGTTTGAAAGAGACAAGGACAGTAGACTACCGAGCAGTTTTCAAATGGGGTTTCCTCAGGCCGGTTCAAGTCGGTATGAGTTTTATGTCCGTGACGGACGTGCAGGGATAGGCATGTTGCCCCGTTTGGCCTGAGGGATATGGTAGCCTAATTTTAATGCCTTTAGAAGAAAAGGGTTCAGAAGTGGACCAAATCTGCCACTATCGTAAATTAAGTAGGTTAGATGGGACGAATGCTTAAAGCAAACCTCGCACTACTTACTGTTTATGTTCCAGTATTCAAAACTATCTGAATACTCTAAAGCTAGGCTCTGCTTTTAACAAATTATCCACGGTCTTGGCTGTTTAAGCCTTTTTACCAGGCCCAATGACTTCTTAGCAAAATCTCGGCAAAATTCAGATAACCGGTTTTATGCGTCAAGAGAAGGAGACGCGAACACTCGTCTGGACCATAATGCGCTTGGAAACTAGTGAATCGCGGCAAGTGCAAAGATTAGGGAGGTGTCGTTGGCGGGTCCAGAATGTAACGTATGAAATCTGGGTCTCTGGGTAAAGAACTAATGAATGCTGTTACGGAAGTAGATTGCATTGGCAATATGGGTACAACATGTCCTTTTAACGCTGGGGGTTATGGCCGGAAACATATAACGGATTTAACAGCCTTCACAGAATCCCTGGCAACATTCAGATCTCGTTTGACAAGGTAGGGACATACAACACACCTCACTGCTATTATAGATCTTGATAAACTCCTCTGCAAAATCAGTAACAAAACTTAACCATCCAACAACCAACCGACTAAAACCGGAGAATTATAAATTCATCATGGACCTTATTGGTCCCAGATTCGACTGAGATGATGGTATCGAAATAATCCATAATAGGACTATTGATAATAATAATAATAATAATACAAAGCAAGAGAAAAGGCTTTCACCTCTAAATAGAAAAGGCTTTCGCCTCTAAATAGAAAAGGCTTTCGCCTCTAAATAGAAATGAATGATCTAAATGAGAATCTAAATGATGATGATGTTGATTTTATTTGTAACCCGTCAAAATAAGCACGAAGACGGAGTAAATAAAAGGAAAAAAGAAAAAAGAAAGGAAATCACGAAAGAGAATTAACTTACGAAATACACTATATAACTTTTACCCTAAAGAAAAGAGGGTTTTCCAGTCGTGATTAATGTTTTGGCTATATGTCTCTCCAATGCTTTGCTGTTAGCGGATCACTAATTTCTTAACGACTGGAAATTTTCAAGTTTCTCGTCGAAGGAGGGAGGCGTAATATATATTTAGCAAAACGATGGAGTATTGACCGGATTTTTTTTTTTTTTCGATTTGATGAGATGGCTCCAAAGAGGTGCAGTGTACACCACAGCTTAATGATTAAGCTGTGGGATACAGTAACAAAAATTAGAACCTTGATCGCCGTTTCTGCCCGCCAGCCAAACTGTGCGTTTCCAGCAAGTCCAAGTAGCCTAGGCTGCATTAGTTCTTAGTATTTAGACGCTCATGCAAGCAGAAAAAGATAAGAAAGACAAATCCAACTCCGTCAAGTCCTGTCTGAAGTTTAATGAATATAGTTTGTTTCGTCTCTGTCTGTCTATACCCTCTTGCAAGCAGAAAAAGATAAGAAAGAAAAATCCAACTCCCTCGCAACCTGTCTGTCTTAAATGGTTTGTTTCGTCTGTGTCCACACAGCCAATTTGAATTTTATGCTGATTCTTTCTGCTATCACGACAGTACTACTTGATATACGAACACCCCAGAGCTGTATGGGTGAAGGTTGTTCTTGAACAGGACTCTTATTTATGTGAAAAATTAAATATGCGCGATTCTTTAGTACGGGTTGAAAATGCCAAGGTTCATACTTACGGGCGAAATTTTGTTTGAATTCATTGGTTGGTTACTCATTTAGTGAGAAACCGTGATTTATCAAACATGGGAATACTTACATTGAGCGTAAAATTCATGGCGCAGTTACGAAAGCATGTTAGGGGAACGAACTGCGTTTCGACTGCTTTAAAATTGATGCCCAAACTCGTTTTTTCAGCTTGCGAATTGAGACGCGAGGCGAATAAATTCGAGTTGGAGTTGAAAGGAGGGGGGGGGGTGCGAATTTTGTGGCCTGATGACGCACATTTTTTCCGCTCACGACGGCGAATTTGAATAGCGAACACGAATTCGAGTTCTGTGGGAACCTGCTTGAAACGGATACGTCAGCTGAGTTTATTTTAGCTTGAGCCTGAAAAAGACCCCTGCCAGGAAGTGTTAGAAAAAAGGAAAAATTGCTTGATCTTCCCACCAAGTCCCCATCGTACTGATCCCTCCACTCTAAGCGTTTCCCAAGAATTCCGGTTCCCCCCTGCAGCTCCCCCCGAATTTCGGATTCCCCCTCCCTCCACTCCCCACGATGCTCGGATGGGGGAAGAGACTATTTCTAACTTAATCATCATTTCCTAGCTTACGTGGAAGTACCCGAACTAGCAAAACCCGGACAGACCGACCGACCGACGGACGGACAGAAATTGCAATTGCTATCTGGCACTTGGCCGAAGGGCAAATGCCATAAAAAGTATCACAGGTTTGTTTTACTAACTTGAGCCTGAAGGGACCCTTGCCAAGAAGGGACGACATATTGGTAGAATATGACTTTATAGCTGACGCATCCGTTTAGCGCAGTCAAATATGATTCGCAGTCCGCTTGGACTGAAGGAGTACTTATGGTGCTGAGAACTTCGGTAATAAGTATTCAGCTCTAGCTCACTGCGAATGAGAGAGTTGTCGGCGAGACGAAATTTTCGCTGACTAATCCATTTGGCACCACCAGAAATGAAATATTTTTCGGTTAAAAAGCTAAATAGCGTTGAACTCGGCAAATTATTCTGCATTGAAGCGTCAGTGTGCAAGGATACATTAGTACGGTCTCCAGCAATTAGTTCAAAAGAGGGAGGTAATGCTTCAAGACCAAAGGTTTTTGTGGGATCCTAAACTGGGGCATGTCTGTGTTTACTTTCTTGATCAGTTTAGTATGGTATATGCTGAGGAAAAAGGAACGAAATCGGCCACATTCTTTATTAGTGTGCTGAGACTGCACGTTCGTTCTGTGTATAGGGCGATTCTGGCGATCTCTTGGATTCGCTTTCCATAAAGCAAAGCGAGGATCCGCCGAGCGCAATAACAGACGGAAAGTCGTTGCGCCTCAGTTGCACCTTACAACTTCTCGCTGACTTGCCTAAACCACTTTCCACACGCGAAGTGGATTCGCTTTCCAAGTCACTGCACTGGCGGAAACTAGCGGAGTGCAAGAACAGCTCTGGACGAAGCGAGATTTAGTCGAAGTCGCAAGAACAGCAGGCGCATAAACACGCGAATCTTTCCATAACAAAGATCGTGTAAGTAATTGTCTTTGTTCCAGACCACCAGAATCAGGCTTCGGCGGTCGTTGAGAAAACTCAGCAGAGAAATTAAGCTGCAAGTTGCTTCAAAATTTCTGGTTTTCGCCGGATTTCGGTCCCCTGCCAAGAAAACGAGAAAAGGACATAACTAAATAGGAAAAGGACGTATGTAAATTTTTGGAGGGTTAAAAACCTGTTTGTTCTAGTTTCATTTGTGGCAGGGTCGACGTGCCATATAGCGATCACAATCTGAAAAGTAATCTCTCTCTCATCAAGTTTTGTCAAATTGGTGAGAAAGAAGTTTAGCACTTAGGGATGTAATTGAATATCAGTTTTTGGGATCCCAAAATGTTAGTGACGGATACCTATGACATCGCAAAAGTTGTCCGTCTGTCCGTCCGTCCGTCTGTCTGTAAGCACGATAACTCTCGAAGGGAATGAGATATTTTGATGAAACTTGGTTTGAGGATTCTTTGGGTCAAGAGTAAGGTCGACTTCGTAGATGGGCACTGTAGCCCTACATTTAGGGGTGGGGGAGGGTGTCTAAATTAAGGGACAAACAAAATATTTTGAAACAGCTAATGTGATAGTCGATTATGGGGTAAGAAGACATGCTGAACACGATGGTGAAAATCATTTTCTCGCCGGACAAGTAGTTCGCCCGGAATCCGGCCAAAACTGGAAAATTTGTTAAAAGCAGAAGTTTTATTTGAAGTTGATTAGATGTTCGATTTAGGGGTAAGAAGACAAGCTGAACACGATGGTGAAAACCATTTTCTCGACGGACTAGTAGTTAGCCCGGAATCCGGCCGAAACCGGAAAATTTGTTAAAAGCAAAAGTTTTATTCGAAGTTGATTAGATGTTCGATATTGAGGTAAGAAGACATGCTGAACACGATGGCGAAAACCATTTTCTCGCCAGACAAGTAGTTCGCCCGGAATCCGGCCGAAACCGGAAAATTTGTTAAAAGTAAAATATGACAATCATTCATTTTTTACCCGGACATATAGTTCGTCGGAATCCGGTTCAAACCGGATTTTTTTATAAGTTAAAGTTTTATTAGAAGTTGATTAGATGCTCGATTAGATGTTCTTTATAGGATAAGGAGATGCGCTGAATTCGTTTCTGAACTATCTTTTTTTGACTGGACAAGTAGTTCGCTCGGAATTCGGCCGAAACCGGAAATTTGGCAGAAGTAAAGCAGGAAGTTTTGATCAGTGTCGTCAAAACAAATGTGGCTTATACAGGTGTATCTGAACTTAATTTTCTCAGATGATTCGACTGGCGTAGACTGGATCTGGCGTAGACAAGAGGTAGTTGTCTGGGTCAAATATCAAATATTTGGGATCCCATCGAAACCTTTGGTCTTGTTCTTTTGGGATGACTTCGAAAAGTGCAGTTTCAGCAATAGTCGTGTTTGCAGAGCAACCGTGTATCAGATACCGCGGTAACTGCAACAAGACCAAAGTTTTCGATGGGATCCAAAAAATTTAATATCTGACCCAGACAACTAGGTCTTGTCTACGCCAGATCCAGTCTTCGCCAGGCTAATCATCTGAACAAATCAAGTTCAGATATACCTGTATAAGCTATATCTATTTTGACGATACTGATCGAAACTTTCTGCTTTACTTCCGCCAAACTTCCGGTTTTGGCCGAATTCCGAGCGAACTACTTGTCCAGCCAAGAAAAGATAGTTCAGAAAAGAATTCAGCGCATCTCCTTATCCCTATAAAGAACATCTAATCAACTTCAAATAAAACTTTAACTTAGAAAAAAAAATCCGGTTTCAACCGGATTCCGGACGAACTATATGTCCGGGTAAAAAATGATTGTCATATACAGATTCAGCGTCTCTTCTTACCTTTAAATCCATCATCTAATCAACTTCAAATACAAATTTTAGTTTTAACAAATTTTCCGGTTTCGGCCGGATTCCGGGCGAACTACTTGTCCGGCGAGACAAATAATTTTCATATTCGGATTCAGCGTGTCTCCTTACCCCTATATCAACTATCTAAAAAGCTTCCAAAAAATAGTTTTTTGCCCCTTAATTTGAAACCCCTCCCCCACCTTCAAATATAGGGCTACAGAGCCCATCTTCGAACTTGACCTGTACTTTGACCCAGCCAATCCTCCCACCAAGTTTCATCACAATATCTCAATCCCTTCGAGAGTTATCGTGCTTACAGACAGACGGACAACTATTGCGATGTCATAGGTATCCGTCACTAACGTTTTGGGATCCCAAAAACGACTAAGTGCAGATCCAGTTACCGTGGCAACAGATACCATGGTATCTGCAAAAACGGAACTAATGAATTTTGATCTGTTGGTCGCTGATGCCTAGTTGCATACTTCCAGGTTAAACTGGGATCACAAAATCTGGCAGGCATTCTAGGGGAGCCGTTCCGATCCACTGTAGAGCTTCCTTGTCCCGGAATTTGCCATATGTGGTGTGCGTGTGTGTGTGTGGGTGGGTGGGGGGTCAAACCATGTGACCTAGTACCGAATTGGTGACCTGATCCGGATGAAAGTTAATGTGCGGTAAAGCAGATGCTCAAGATATGCCGTTCATACGCCCGAGTTAGATTCGGCTGCTGTAGGGTAAGTTATGAGTGGTCCGGGAAACAACAGGCGAAAGGACTGAAAAGGGTCGAGGGATCGTGATGAAACTTGCTGGTCTGAAAGTCGTGTCACCCAGATTTATTCATTTATTATGGAAGTATCCTGCTTCAGTTTGAGGGTGTATTTGGGGTATACCCCAACGTACGAGCAAAGTTGGAGGGATATGTGGAAATTGTACGGAAATTAAGCCTGAGGAACTGAAAACTGACATAGTGCAACGCTGATACACTTCGTTTACTCGGAAATTCTAAAGTTTACAACTCCTTCATTTTCCTCTTCGGGAGTTTTGTAAGGGGAACGGCCAGATATCAGCTTAGCAACCGAAAGCCAAACTGTCGGCAAGTTGGATTGACCCTAGGCTACTTCTTTATCCTCCAGAAGCAGTTAACATTCTCCGGGAGTCACCAACAAGGAACTGAAAAAAATTAAGCAGGCTGGTAGGCAGGTAGACGCAGCCTTCAACGCTCGGGTATACCCGCCAACGCATGAGCAGTGCCTGAACGTTGGAGCACAGTTGCCTGGGGTGGGGTAAGGGGATAGTACCCCCAAGCACAAACAGATATTCCGTGGGGTATTCTTGCTCCATGGCAATGTGCCTATACGATGGGGTATAGGCTACCCTAACGTCTGAGCACTGTGCTAAAAATTAAAGGACCTATCGTGTCTATAATGCCAATGCAAACTACTTCCGTAACTGCATTCATTAATTCTTAGGCCCGGAGACCCCAATTTAATATGTTACATTCTAAGCCCGCTAATGATACTTCACTAATTACACTTGCCAGGACTCACTATTTTCCATGCGCATTATGCTCCCGATAAGTATTCGCGTATGATGCTACTGGGGTAAGGGGATAGTACCCCCAAGCACAAACAGATATCCGTGAGGTATTCTTGCACCATGGCTATACGATGGGGTATAAGCAGTTAACATTCTCCGGGAGTCACCAACAAGGAACTGAAAAAAAATAAGCAGGCTGGTAGGCAGGTAGACGCAGCCAAAGACAGTAAAAGTAGGAACAGTTTTGATGCTACTGGTGCGTAAAACCGCTAATCTGAATTTTGCCTAGTTTTCCTAAAAGCCAATGGACCTGGGAAAAGGCTTAAAAAGCCAAAGCCGTGGCTAATTTGTTAAAAGCAGAGCTTAGTTTTACAGTATTCAGATAGTTTTGAATACCTGAACTTAACAGTAAGTAGTGCGAGGTGTGCTTTAAGGATTTGTGTATGACTGGTTGACGAGCATAATCATTTTCCTTGTGTTAATTGAGCCGAACTGTTTTGGCCATTGGGTCTGAATTGAAGTAACGTAATGAAGCTGCGATCTGTTAAGAAGCTGGAAAGAACAGAGTCACTTTCCAACGGTTTTCGCACTGCTTCGGAAAGTTGCCGAGCTTTCCACTCGGAATTTGCGCTTTTGAAACCGAAGTATCTTTTCTCAGAATCCAGAAAGTTAGTGCTAAGCTCCGCAGAAAGTTGAATGCTTCGGCGGGAACTTTGAAAGCGTGGAAAAAAAAAGCGTCATTAAGGATGACTTCCTTGGTACAAATGAAAGTTGAACGAATATCCAGGGAATCTTTCTTATTCTAGAAAGTTTGGAAGTCAACATTTTCCCAGCGATTTCTATGTTTCTGGTGTTAACGCGATCAGTTCAACGGGAAACAGTACTCTATATGACTAAGTCCAGAACACGCAACTGATCCTTAGGAAGAACGAGAAAACGTCTCACTAACGACTCAAACTCTACAATCAAATCCTGTATCAACCAATCACGGCGCTCGTTGGGCACAGCTATGGTGCCGCTTCCGGCTCTTCCGCTAGGTACCCGGCGATTTTGCATCGGCCAGGAGAGTTAGTCATCAAGAGTATTCCAGGAATCGGATTCCCACAGTTTTCGCGTTGTGCTTCGGGCACTGGAAAGTAATTCCGGAATCTCACGAAAACCCAGCTCCTTTAGCAAAGATATAGCATAGAAGCCGTATTTTTACCTGAGGAGATCAGAGTATTTGTAAAATGAAACATAGTAATCTTGCAACACCTGTCGAAACAGACACGGTTCAGAAATGCTAATTGTGTGCCTTGCATTCCCAGCCAATTTGTAGGAAGTCGAAATGATGAGCGGATCTTTCAAGACAATCATTAGTCTCAGGGTCATACCGCAAACCACCCAGGGTGATTCCGTACTTTCTTTGACTTCAACATTCGCCCTACCAGAATAAGCACGGTGGGCTGGATAAATACGACTTCCCTACAAATCACTGACACGCCATAAATGGCATGAAGAGACAGGTGCCAGATAAGGATAAAGTGGGAAGTGTGTTTATACCCAGCCGCGATTTTATGCACTAGATTTCGGGTGACAGGGGTGTATAGTTATCGAGGCAAGTTTGGTAGGATATCAGATTTTCGCTAGGAAGTTAGTTTACAGATGAAGATTGATACCTCACCATTGCTGGAATAGTGACCGTGATTCTGGGCGTTGAGAATCAGTCTTATCTGAAGTTACGTTGAATCGCTCTTCACCCAGGCACGGATGTAAAGATCCAGGGCCCCTTGGCACTGGGCAGTTAGGGCCCCGTTTTTCATAATTTAGCAAAAAGCAAAACTTTACTTTTATTGTTATGTTTATTTACTGTAGTTTGACTACTTTAGAAAATAGACAAGAAGACTTAGAAATGAAATAGACATGCACCAACTGTACTTTTTTTGCAGTATAATTTTTACTTCTGGCCCAAGCCGTGGCCCTTTCCGATGTTGGAAACCCTAGGCAAAAGTTTGTGTAAACCCCTATAAAGGTTCATGATTTAAAACGTCGCCCTATCAGCTGGTTCTACCGTCGACTGAGCCATACCGCTAATTGCTGGTTTGTGGGAATTGTGGCATTGTCTATTCAAGATAAAGTCTTAATACGAATTAAAAATAAAACGTGACATTAGTTAATAAAGAAAACAGTCCCTGAATATCCCTTGATTTGAAGACTAAGTGGGTAGTGTGTTTACAGTTTGTACCCAAGCTACGATCATCTGAACTAGCACACCTCAGTTGAAGAAAAAACAATTAAAAGTAAAAAAAAAAAATATTATTTCTGCTTATTGTTTGTGTCAGGAGAAAGCTGAAACCGTTGACTGTTAGTTGATGTCAGGTTTGTTAATTTCTTTTCCGTTTGACTGTTTCAAATAAGCAAGAAACAAAATCAAGGTGGTGAAACATTTAGTGTTCGAATAATTATACGTCCACTGTATGCTTGTGGAGACAGATGTCAGACCTGGTGTGATAATTTCTGTTTTTAGATAATTTCTCAGATTTCATAACGGTAGAAACTTATATTAATTTGTAATCTGTAGTTAACAGTTTGACAAAAGAAGGAAAGTTTAGTCGGGACTAATTATGCACTGTCTTACTTTACATCACCCTTCACAAGACAAAGGTTGCAGGCCCTAAGACAATGCGTTGTCAGTTAGTTGTACTGTTCGCTGCGCCACACAGTTGGTTGCTTATAAACAGCTGTAGCCTTCTAATACGAAAGAAAACAAAACGTAGCATTTCGAGACAATAAAGAAACCAGTAAGTTGCTGAAAACCTCCGAACTGTCCGAGTATACCGTAAACTATGCACAGGAAAGAATACATAAGGGCGACTCTGGTGGTCCGGAAAGCTCCGCGAGCTTATGCACCGGCTGTTTTTTGCGATTCGGCTAAAACTCGCTTCGCTTTCCAGAGCTGTTCTCGCGCTCCGCTAATTTCCGCAGGTGACTTGGAAAGCGAATCCACTTCGCGAGTGGAAAGTGATGTCGGCAAGTCAGCGAGAAGTTGTAAAGGTGCAACTGAGGTGGAGTTCAACTTTCCGTTTGTTCTTGCGCTCGGCGGATTCTCGCTGTGCTTTTCGGAAAGCGAATCCAAGAGATCACCATAATCGTCCCATAATTACCAATGTGGCAGTAACTTCGGAGAACTCCTAAATGCCATCAGTGGCTCAAAGAGATATGTGTTAGAGGAAAGTAAAACGGGAAGCGTATTTACGCCTAAGCATGATTTTTATAAACTTCACAATGGGAGCAAACGTCTCTGAAACATGTTTTTGTTCCACTGTATAAAAAAGATCCGCAGCAGTGTTCATTTCAATTGGCCTATTCGCCAAGTGGTACATTTTTGTGGCACCTAAAGCTCTCGGCTGAAGTGTAAAATACCGATTGCTTTTCCATCGGTCGGTTGATACACTGATCGCGAGTTGAGGTCCTTACATCGAAAAAGAACGGAAGACAGGGGGACACGGACGACCAACGCACAACAAGCCATTCAGCCAATTAAAAATTATGTCAATTTTATTTGTGTTTGAGGAGATTTTATTTTATTTTCAGGATTTTATTCGAGATTTTATTTATTTTCAAGTGTAGATGTAGCCAACCTGGCATAAAAAAAATGCATGTATTAATTCTCTATATTATGTAAGTCTCAAAATACCCACGGCAAATAGACCTATTCCAGCCCATCGGAATCGTGTAACAACGTGCCGTCCATACAGAAAATGCCTGACACAAAGCAGAGTCATCTAATTGCCTACGATATAACGTACTCTAAAGTCTGGTCTTCACCTCCCGGAACTTCCGGAATCTGGGCTTCCAGATTATTCTTTGACTTCTTCTGTAAATTGCATCTGGAATATGAACCGGTCCGAAAGTACATCAAAATAATCCGGAAAAAAGGGGCTTTTGAACTTCCAGATTTCCGGAATTCTTAAGTATCGCAGAAGAAATTCAGAAAAAATCTCGGAAAATCTGGGAACCCAGATTCCGGAAGGTGAAGACCCGACTTAACAACTGAATGGGCGGGAATTTTCAAATCTGACGAGTCACGAATCCGTGTCTAACATGCTCATTCGCTAGTATTGCATTCGTAATAGTCAACAATTTCCCACGCATGCCTGGATATGAATGAACGTAACGTCGCCTTTTGAATCGTAGGTCCATTAGTGGACCACAAAACAATAGCCGGAAGAATAGTCGAGAGAATAGTGAGAGATAGGGCATAGGTGGGAAATGGTAAAGATGCAGCAGTAAAAGATCACTCGATTCGGCGAAGGATAACTTAGATAATGACTGTCCAGAGGGTGATATTTGCTCGTGCAAAAATAAGAATACTATTTGGTGATTTGTCAGCCCTTCTTAAGGGTTTTTGGGATCCCAAAACGTTAGTGACGGATACCTATGACATCGCAAAAGTTGTCCGTCCGTCTGTCCGTCTGTAAGCACGATAACTCTCGAAGGGATTGAGATATTTTGATGAAACTTGGTGGGAGGATCCTTTGGGTCAAAGTACAAGTCAAGTTCGAAGATGGGCTGTGTAGCCATATATTTGAGGGTGGGAGAGGGGTTTCAAATTAAGGGGCAAGAAAAATATTTTAAAAGCTATTTAGATAGTCGATTTAGGGGAAAGGAGAAACGCTGAATCCGAATATGAAAGTTATTTTCTCGTCGGACAAGTAGTTCGCCCGGAATTCGGCCAAAACCGGAAAGTTTGTTAAAAGTAAAAGTTTTATCTGAAGTTGATTAGATGATTGATTTAGGGGTAAGAAGACATGCTGAACACGATGGTGAAAACTATTTTCTTGCCGGACAAGTAGTTCGCCCGGAATCCGGCGAAAACCGGAAAAATTTTTAAAAGCAAATTTTATTTGAAGTTGATTAGATCTTCGATTCAGGGGTAAGAAAACATGCTGAACACGATGGTGAAGACCATTTTCTCGCCGGACAATTAGTTCGTCCAGAATCCGGCCAGAACCGAAAAATTTGTTAAAAGCAAAATGTTTATTTGAAGTTGATTAAATGTTCGGTTTAGGGGTAAGAAGACATGTTGAATACGATGGTGAAAACCATTTTCTCGCCGGACAAGTAGTTCGTCCGGAATCCGGTCAGAACCGGAAAATTTGTTAAAAGCAAAATTTTTATTTGAAGTTGATTAGATGATAGATTTATGGGTAAGAAAAGACGTTGAATCTGTATATGACGATCATTTTTTACCCGGACATATAGTTCGTCCGGAATCCGGTTGAAACCGGATTTTTTTTTTTTAGAAGTTAAAGTCTTATTTGAAGTTGATTAGATGTTCTTTATAGGGATAAGGAGATACGCTGAATTTGATTCTGAACTATCTTTTTTTGCTGGGCAAGTAGTTCGCTCGGAATTTGGCCGAAAAAGGAAATTTGGCAGAAGTAAAGCAGGAAGTTTCGATCAGTATCGTCAAAATAGATATGGCTTATAGAGGTATATCTGAACGTGGTTTTCTCAGATGATTAGCCTGGCGAAGACAAGACCTAGATGTCTGGATCAAACATTAGATTTTTGGGATCCCATCGAAAACTTTGGTCTTGTTTAAGCCGTAGCTGGAAAATCGGAACTTTCGGTAAAAAAAAAATATAATAATTTGTAATGATTTAAATTTTTAAGAATTTCTGGAACTGAATTATTCGGCAATATTTTGGCTTTTCTTGACAAGAGTCCTCTTCAGGCCGTCATTGAAAAATTGGAACTTTCGGTAAAAAGTTAAACTTCTAGCAACTTCAAATGTGCAAATTTTGAGGATTTAGTCTTTAAGACTGGAGTATAAAGCCATAACGGATATGAAGCCGTATTTTTTTTTTTACGATTTGAAGGTGTACCCTTGCATCAACGTGCATCAAATGGACTCATATATTTTGAATATATTTTGAATGGTGATTTGTTTCAAGGCTTACTTGATTTATTTTAATTGATTATTTATTACTATTTTTAGCACAATAGCAACATACAAAAATGTTGTGAAAGATACCTATGGTAAGTGGTATTTTGCTCCCATAAGTGCAAGTGACACCAAATAGAAGGACACAACTCTATCCATTATAAAGAAATATGCTGTTTGCCATAAATCACCAATATCAGTAAAACAAAAAAAAGTTCTTTTCTTCTATCCACTGGAAATAAAGATGTTATTCGACATGAATCATCAGGAGCGGTTTAAAAATATTTAAAACGTTTTTTCTTCTACAGAAGATTTTGAAAAATCTCGATTGACCCCTTAATGCGTGACAGCGACGATTTAATTATTCCATGATCCAGAAACTTTCCATTTAGGTATTATAATCTTCGAAGCTAAAAATCTTACAATGCTCTCTTGATTTAAAGCCGACCTTTTGCGATTTTTGTTTTGGCTCTTCACATCACGGCGTTTTGCATTTTTTGTTTTGCTCCTGGATAGACATTAATCCCCAGTTGGATTCTGCAAAACCACCGATACCTGTCTCAGTATGTTAGTGTTTCCTTTGCCTTTAAATTCCTCAAGACAAAAATCCCAAGGTTAAACTTCTTAATTGCATGTCCTTTTTTAGGCTTATCCATTTCCCGCCATTGATTTGCATACAAGATAGGGTGGTAGTAAAAAAGTGTGTGAGACGAGAAAGTGAAGAGGAATTTGATGGTGGTTGATTGTTGGGTTGATTGTCCCTATCGGATGGTACTTTGCGGGGTGTTGGAAGCCCTAAAAAGAACCAAAGAGTTAGCTAGTACAGCATTCTGAAATTTTTCTATTTAGAAACTTTGTTTTGCTAATTAACGAGTTTTGGGTGCGCAGATGATTAAGTAAAAATAAATTCACTGGGATTGGGAACCACACTGTCAGAAGTTTCATAACAGATTGCGCATAACACTTTCAAGAGTAACACATTTTCACTTAGAAATAAAGTGTTATGACCAATTAAGTTTACACTATTTCGTGCCTAGAGCTCCAACAACACCTTCAGTTGGTAAAAATACTACACTGTCAGAAGTTACATAACGACAACAGAAGGATGTCCGGTTTCAACAGATAACACTTTGGGATGTTATCTGTTATGTTTCTTTCGTTCCCGTTAGTATTTTTACCAGTTGAAGGTGTTGTTGGAGATCTAGGCACGAAATAGTGTAAACTTAATTGGTCATAACACTTTTTTCTTAAGTGAAAAGGTGTTACTCTTGAAAGTGTTATGCGCTATCTGTTATGAAACTTCTGACAGTGCATATATCAACCACTGCAGATCTTAATGTACGTATAGGCCATTGGAAGCTGACAGGATATATGGAATCCCTTAAATTTGGAAATTAAAATAATATAACGACGAGAAATTTCTAGAACCGTTCTTCGTTGTAGTAGTTGTGCTTTTCACTGCGTAAAGTCGAGCGTGCCGTGAGAAAAAGCGCTTCATTTCAGGCAGATTTAAGTTGTCAAATTCATTGGTGACTATGTCACGCCGGAAGAATGACCTCATTTGCAGCACTTGATACTAATATCTCACCTACAAACAAAAATCTCGCCTAATCGTATTTTCCATTTCCAGATTTATTCGTTTCAGTACAAAAAGACTTCAGTACGCAAAGAGAGGCCCTATAATAATCTCGGCGTATTTGATTGATAGTAATAGTTTCCTTCGTTTTTGCATTTACACTGGCTCACCTTTTGCCTACCGAAAAGTTAAACCGAACAGGGCTGAGGTTTGACAATCTAGTTACCAATCACTTCTTTACTTACATAGGCTGATATATCTAATGAGGCAAAAATGCATTACTTCGTTGGTCCTCCATTCATATAATCGATTTTCATCGAATTAACTTTTTTTTTTTATTTCTGGTACCTCGATGTGCCTGTATCTCTATGCTTGAAACATTTTGCAACTACAACAGGAAAGGATTGCCGAAAAACAAATCTTTTTGGGGGCACACGCGGTAGCGGACTTTCTTCAGAAGTGACTCTCCAACTGTTTCCTGAGATTCACTTCTTAGCCATTGAAATGCACGCTTTTGTTGAAATTTAAATTACCAGTCAAATTACTAGAGCCCAAGATAACAAAATAAAATATCCCTTAGCTGAGTCAAAATGCAGTTTAACTGAAAAGACAACTTATTTTTATACCTTTGAGTTGAATACACTGGATTATTTTGACTCCTCTAAGGGCTTTTTATTTTTTTCGTCCCGTAGTCTAGTAAGGACGTGTGGTGCAAAGATTAGTGAGGTGTCGTTAGCGGGTTTAGAATGTAACGTGTGAAATTTGAGTCTCCGGGATTTATAATTAATGAATGCCATTATGGAAGTAGGCTGCATTGGCAGTATAGGTTCGGCTGGTCCTTGAAGCTTTTTGGCCAACATTAGTGTGCTTTTTCTTCAATTTGTTTAGTCATTGTCGCTACTAGCAGGTGGTTGAGTTTGAGTGGACACGTATTCAAAACACAAATTCTGGTCAACGACAGTTCGCACCTCGAGGACTCGTATCGCAACAAAGGATTTTGCGTGCGAAAAATAGCCGATATCAGCGGTGCGTTAAAGGACGCTTCTGTTCATCCACGTGTGACTTCCTCCTCGTTACTGACATTTAATACCCACAAGAAGAGTTATTCTGTCGATAGCCTTAGCCTACTCCTAGATCTTGACCGGACAGCAAAAACACAATGCAGGTGGTTTGTGAGAAATGTATGCCAAGTTCGTCGGGACTGGCGAGATTGATGACTTGACGGCCGCTTTGCTGGATCTTCCCAAATTCGAACATGTGGCATTTTTTGGTCGGTTAATTTACTTCCTATACACGATATCTGTCATCGTCGGTAACGAAATTGTAAGCTTAGGTCGATAGCCTTCTTTCTTCCTCGACCCGTAGATGTATGGTTATTTGAGCTTTGAACAGGGCCGTGTTCGTCCACTTGCTGTGATAACACTCAACTACCAGTCAGCCGGATTAGCTGATGATAAAGGAAGAACAAACCAGGAGCGTGTTCCACCCTACGTTCTTGACCCTACTTACCGCAGTTACTACGCATGACGTCACGTATCCTGGCTTCTTGGCAATGCTGGAACGCACTTTTCTATTTTCGGCAGAATATCGTCCCGCGGGCTAATCCGACCAATCACGTAACAGATATCGTAGTTACCACTCTTACTATGCTCCCGAGCGTGGAAATCATATAGTTTAGTTACTATTTCGAGAAGGTTGGAACGGTCAGCGTAGTAACTTTTCGCAAGGCTGGAACGAAAATAGTAGCTAATAGTTACTATTGTTGGAAGGGTGGAACATGCTATAGAAACACGTTTGTAAATTACGTTGGTAACATGGCGCTCAGTACCTTTGGGATCCCTGTATCGCGGTAACGCAACAGCTCCGAAATTTTTACAGGATGTAGAGCTTCGGCCATCTGTCAGACGTTTCATAACAGACAACAAAAGGATGCGCGGTTTCAACAGACAACACGCAACAAACAACACTTGGAATGTTATCTGTTGTCGCAACAAACGTATACATGAAATGATATACATAACAAGCGTTACCAGGAAGAACCGGAAAACCGCCAAAGAAGCATCTACTGGCTTTTTTGTTTGTCGCCTTGATATCGAAAATTCGGCAGATGCTTTTTTGGCAGTTTTTCGGCTGTTCGGCAGTGTTGTCTGATGAAACCGCGCATCCTTGTGTTGTCTGTAATGAAATTTCTGACAGTGTAGGTACGAACTAAGTTAATAACTCATTATGACACTTGCGGCTTCTCTCAAGTGCCATATACCGATCACTTTTCGGTCGGTCGGTCTGTCTGTCGGTGTGTCAGGCCACTGTTCTCGAGTTAGGGTACTTCCAGAAGTGCTAGGACGATGAAACTTGGCAGGCATATCAGGGACCCGACCAAACTAACTTCGAAATAGTCTCTTCCCCGATCCGACCATCGTGGGGTGGAGTGGAGGGAAGGGGAACCCGGAATCTTGAGGTATGTCTAACTTCGGAACGCGTTTGGAAGACCTCGTGTCTCGGATGTACCTTTTCAAGCCCGGAACGGATCCTGAATGTGAGGGGAGTCGGAGGAGGGAACCCGAAATCTTGTGACACGCTTAGAGTGGAGCGATTGGTATGAAACTTGGTGGGAAAAACAAGCACAAGCCCTAGATACAATAGTGAAGAACCGGACCGGGTTCGGGCACTGTGGGGGAGGTAGAGGGAGGTCCGGAATACCGGTGATCGCTTGTTACGGTACTTCCAGATGTGCTAGGATGATGAAACTTGGCTTGAATATTAGAGACTTGACATGATGGCGTAGAAATAGTCATTTCAACGATCCGACCATCGTGGGGGAGTGGAGGGAGGGGGAATTAAATCTTGAGGTATGTAGGCTATAACTTTTGAACGGGTGATCTGACAAAGACCTCGTTTCTCAAATGTCCCATTTAAAGTCTGGACACCCTTAGAGTGCAGCAATCGGGATGAAACTTGATTGAAAGAACAAGCACAGGTCCTAGATACATCAGGGACAAGACCGGACCGGGTTCGGGCACTCTTGGGGGTGTTGGAGGGTGTCCGGAATTCCGGTGATAGCGAATTACCCGTAGGAAAAAAGGTACCCGGATTCCCGTAAATGTGTCCGGAATTTTGGAACAACATTCCGGGCACGGAAAACGTCCCGGAATTCCGCGGTTTGACAGGAATTCCGCGTTAAACTGCGGAATTCCAGGAAACAAGACTCCCCAGGCGGGATTTCCGTTACGTTTTCCGTGCCCGGAATGTTGTTCCAAAATTCCGGACACCTTTACGGGAATCCGGGTACCTTTTTTCCCTACGGGTAAGTTACTTTCAGATGCGATAGAACGATGAAACTTGGCTTGGACATTAGAGACTTGCAAAGACTGGCTTAGAAATTGCCACTTTTCAGATCCGACCATCCCTTAAAGTACTAATCCTAACCGCAAAGTGCAAAAACAGGACTTTTAAGGAAAATATGCATTTTCATGATCCCCATGAGCCCTTGATCATTTTTGCCTCTGTGGTTTTGCTTAAAAAGGAATTTCTAGCACCCTTAAAGTTTAACCGAAAAGGGCTAGGATAGGACAATCTAGTTACCCATCACTTATTCACTTGAATTGGCCTGAAGACCCGCTGAAAATGAGTTACTTCGTTGTTCCGCTATTCACGAATAACCGATTTTCAGATAGTGGAATTTCCTTGTGATTTGTGGTGCCTCTATGAGCTTGTATTTTTGTTGTATGCCTTACGAGAAAGATTTATCAATTTTTTTTTTCAGGCACTAAGCAATCGTCACCAATCTCACCACTGCCCACTGAAAAGCCGCATTTGTGTTGAGATTAAAATTTCCCGCGTCATAGTAGAATTTACGCTGTGGGGACGGCCGGAGATATTCTTAGCCTCATAACTAGAGCAGATAGTGGAAAATAAAAAAAAAATTCCCTTTGCAGAATCCAAATAATTCAGTGCATCCAATTAAATGACACACAAATAAGTTGGCTTTTCAGTTAAACTTTGAAGTCCGCATCTTAACCGAGAAGTCAAAAAATACTTTTGACCAAACGATATAAATATTCATGATCCTCAAGGACCTCAAGGGTCCATGATCATTTTTGCCTCAAGGGTTTAGCTTACAAGTGAATTGCACAAACAATAATTTTTTGCAAAATATACATTTTCGTGTTCCAGAAGAGCTGATCGTCATTTTTGCATCAAGAGTTTTCATCACAGATGAATTCTAGCGCCCTTAAAGTGCGCATCAGAGCCAAGTGCAAAATAAAATAGTTTCTACGAACGATACATTCTCGTGATTTCCGAGGCCCATGATCATACTTATCTCAAGGGTTTTGCTTACAAACGATCACAACAAACCCACGAATTTACGAATTCCTAAACTGTCAGAAGTTTCATAGCAGACAACAGAAGGATGCGCTGTTTCAACAGACAATGCGTAACATACAACAGAAGGATGTTGTCTGTTGTGTTTAATATGTTATGCATAACAAGCGTTGCCATCAGGAAGAGCCAAAAATAGCCTGCTGAGTTTTCCGGCATCATGGCGACAAACAAAAAAGTCAGTAGCCTATATGATTTTTCGGCTGTTTTTGTACTCCTTCTGGAAATACTTGTTATGCATACATATAACGTATAACGTTTTCCAACACAACAGATAACATCCCAAGTGTTGTCTGTTACGCACTGTCTGTTGAAACCGCGCATCCTTCTTTTGTCTGTTATGAAACTTCTGACAATGTACTTTCATCCTCTGACCCACCCTTGCAAGTGCCGTATGAGCTTCTAGCTCTTGTTTTCAGAAAAAAATTTCACTTAGTACCTTATGATCTGACAGCGTCGATATTTGCGGTTGCACAACACTTGAATTTTATGGCACTTGCAGCCTCTGGCTCAAGTGCCATATACCGATCGCAATTCCGTCCGTCGGTCGGTCTGTCGGTCGGTCTGTCCGAATTTTTTTGTCCCACATGTTCGAGTTAGGGTACTTCCAGATGTGTTAGGACGATGAAACTTGGCAGGAAAATCAGGGACCCGACCAAACTAACCTGGAAATAATCGTTTCCCGATCCGACCATCTGGGGGGGAGTGGTGGGCCGGGGAATTCTGAAAATTAAGTAGTTTTTTTACACTTTTTCGAATTGGGGTACTTCCAGATGTGCTAGGACGATGAAACTTGGCAGGAGCATCAGGGACCCGACCGGACTAACCTGGAAATAATCAGTTTCCCAATCCGACCACCTTGGGGGGAGTGGAGGGCTGGGGAATCCGGAAAACTGGAGTAGTGTGTAACTTTCGAACGGGTGATCGGATTGGAATGAAACTTAATAACTGAATAAATGGCATCCCTTTGATGTCTCATTTGAAGTCCGGACCGGATTCGACAGCTATGGGGGAGTTGGGGGGGGGAAGACCGGAAATCTCGAGAAACGGTTAGAATGGAGGGATCGGAGTGAAACTTGCTGGGAAGAACAAGCATCTGCTCCAGATAAATCGTTTATACATTTGGACTGGATCTGGACACTAGGGGGGGGGTTTGGAGGGGAGTTTCCCGGAAATCCGGTAATGGCGGTTTTGGGGATTTTCACCACGAAACTTGGGAGGCGAATCAGGGACCCGATCAAAATGACTTATAAACAAAAATTTGCATGATCCGATAGTCGTGGGGGGGAGTAGCGGGAGGGGGAATCCGGAATATTGAGTTATGCGTAACTTTGGAACGGTTGATCGTGTTACGATGACTGTATTTGTATATGGAGTTTGCACTCTCAACCTGATGTTATGGCGAGGGGTGTAGTAAGCCGGACATAAGATGGTAAATGTCCAGGTATACAATCATCGGAGTCAGGATGGCCTAGGGCGTTGGTGGCCTACTACACGTGCAGAACTTCACGGGTTCATTATGGATTCCCCTGGTCGATTCACACTATGGTTTGCATACCAAACACACAACAGGTTATCAACCACCCATCATACACTAGGCCTTACAGGCCAGCCCACTCTAAGGAGCTTAAACGAGACTCATAGTAGTGACCTATTGTCCATAAATAAACAAAAGGTTTTATTAATAGAAATACTCACAAAAGAACAATCTTTAAGTGAAAAGAGTTGTTACCCGGTCGGGAACCGGGAAAGAAAGAAGTGTTTAGAAGAAGGTGACTCACACCGCATGATTCACCAATACCATGCATAGAGTTAATAAATAATCGAAAGAGTACGGAAAGTGGCCGCGACAGTATAACAGATACAGGCGACGGAAGGGAGTAACGCTGCCTAGCGGCGGCATAACTAAAACGTACGGAATGCAGATGGCATCACCGTAACAATCGGATTTGAGTGAAATTTGATAATTGATCAGAGGACATGTCTCTGGTGACCTTTGTCACCCGGACCGGATTCGACAACAATGGCGAGGGGGGGGAATACGTGACCGGCTCAGACTGGGGAGATCGGGATGGAACTTTGTGGGAAAAATAAAGAGATGCTCTCACTTACAGAACCGGATTGGCTCCGGCGACTGTGGGGGAGTTTGAGGGGGGCGTCCGGAATTCCGGTGATCGCGATTTAAGGTACTTCCAGATGTGCTAGGACGATGGAACTGGGCTGGAATATTAGAGATTCGATAAGATTGGCTCAGAAATCGCCACTTTCCAAATCCGACATTCCTTAAAGTACCAATCTTGACCGTGAATTTAGAAAAATAATTTTAAGCAAAATATACATTTTCATGATCCCCATGAGCCCATTATCATTTTTGCCTCAAGGGTTTTGCTTACAAATGAAGTTCTAGCTCCCTTAAAGTGCGAATCTGAACCGCAAGGTCGAAAACTACTTTTTTTTATCAAACGATACACTTCAACCCATGATCATTTGTGCCACAAGGGTTTTGCTTAAAAATTTGTTTTATCACCCTTAAAGTGCACATTTTAACCGAAAAAGTGAAAAAAAACTTTTTACCAAACGGTATATATCAATGATCCCTAAGGGCCTGTGATCGTTTTGTCTCAATAGTTTTTCTTACAGATGAATCTCTAGCGCCTATAAAGTGCGTATCATAACAGCCAAGTTCTAAAACAAAATACGTTTTCTCTAGCTTCCTTAAAGTGCGCATCTGAAAAGGTAACCGTAAAAGTACTTTTGATCAAACACTACATCTCAACACATGCAAGTGCCATATGACTTACAGCTCTTGTTTTTCTAAGCATAGAAAAATAAAATACTCTCAATTACCGATAGAATACTGTAAGTCCAGGAGGCCTTATTGGCAATGAATGTGACCCCTGCTGAATGGTATCGAATTGAATATTCTTGTGCAAATCTGCTTCCGACAGCTGTGAACAACCTCTATGACGAAGAGAGAGGAGCCCTTGACGTGATGAGTAAAATAGAAGAAAGTAAATAATCTTTGAAATATCCATAACCGAAATTCGCCAATCAATCAAACCTGCCGAGGCTTCATTGTACCGCTAATGAGGATTTCTTGAATTCTTGTGTTTTTGCCCCAAAGGAAAACTAATTTTAAGGTGTGTAATATCCTAATTCTTCATTTGAGGTAAATTATAGTTTGCGTAACGATAATGTGGTTTCTGCCACACCTTAGTTATTGGTTGCAGAATGCACGAACTTACGAGTGAGACAGGCTGAAGCGGCGTTTAGATAAAACATTGGGGTGGGCTAATCCTGTTTAAGGCCCCGGATTTGTAGATCATAGCTAACTCCTGAATCATTAATCTGATGTAAATAATTGTCACATCCCTGCTGCCACCTTGTATACCCCACAGTGCAGAACAAGGTGAAACCAGGGACCCACACATTTCCTGTAATGCCTCGCCATTCAGGAAATTTGTGGGTCCCTAGTGAAACGTTGACATGAAATAAGTTTTGGTAGCGAGCCACTTAAAGGACGGTTAGCTGATCATTTCCGGTTCACTGTCCGGGTCGGCAGTTTCGAACCTTGAGCCTTTTCATGGCCTTCTCCAAAGTTTTTCTCGTAGTTGAGTTGTTTTTCTTTCTTTTTGGCTTCTTTTTGTTGCTAGTTCCTTACTCCACTTTTTATGGCACTTGCAGCCTCTGGCTCAAGTGCCATATACCGATCGCAATTCCGTCCGTCGGTCGGTCTGTCGGTCTGTCGGTCGGTCGGTCGGTCGGTCGGTCTGTCCGAATTTTTTTGTCCCACATGTTCGAGTTAGGGTACTTCCAGATGTGTTAGGACGATGAAACTTGGCAGGAAAATCAGGGACCCGACCAAACTAACTTGGAAATAATCAGTTTCCCGATCCGACCATCTGGGGGGGAGTGGTGGGCCGGGGAATTCTGAGAATTAAGTAGTTTTTGTCACACTTTTTCGAGTTGGGCTACTTCCAGATGTGCTAGGACGATGAAACTTGGCAGGAGCATCAGGGACCCGACCGGACTAACCTGGAAATAATCAGTTTCCCAATCCGACCACCTGGGGGGGAGTGGAGGGCTGGGGAATCCGGAAAACTGGAGTAGTGTGTAACTTTCGAACGGATGATCGGATTGGAATGAAACTTAATAACTGAATAAATGGCATACCTCTGATGTCCCATCTGAAGTCCGGACCGGATTCGACAGCTATGGGGGAGTTGGGGGGGGGGGAGACCGGAAATCTCGAGAAACGGTTAGAATGGAGGGATCGGAGTGAAACTTGCTGGGAAGAACAAGCATCTGCTCCAGATAAATCGTTTATACATTTGGACTGGATCCGGACACTAGGGGGGGGGGCTGGAGGGGAGTTTCCCGGAATTCCGGTAATGGCGGTTTTGGGGATTTTCACGACGAAACTTGGGTGGCGAATCAGGGACCCGATCAAACTGACTTATAAATAAAAATTTACATGATCCGATAGTCGTGGGGGGAGTAGCGGGAGGGGGAATCCGGAATACTGAGTCATGCGTAACTTTGGAACGGTTGATCGGATTTGAGTGAAATTTGATAATTGATCAGAGGACATGTCTCTGGTGACCTTTGTCATTTCCGGACCGGATTCGACAACAATGGGGGGGGGAATACGTGACCGGCTCAGACTGGGGAGATCGGGATCGAACTTTGTGGGAATAATATAGAGATGCTCTGGATAAATCACTTACAGATCCGGATTGGCTCCGGCGACTGTGGGGGAGTTTGAGGGGGGGGCGGAATTCCGGTGATCGCGATTTGAGGTACTTCCAGATGTGCTAGGACGATCGAACTGGGCTGGAATATTAGAGATTCGACAAGATTGGCTCAGAAATCGCCACTTTCCAAATCCGACATTCCTTAAAGTACCAATCTTGACCGCAAATTTAGAAAAATACTTTTAAGCAAATTATACATTTTCATGATCCCCATGAGCCCATTATCATTTTTGCCTCAAGGGTTTTGCTTACAAATGAAATCCTAGCTCCCTGAAAGTGCGCATTTGAACCGCAAGGTGGAAAACTACTTTTTTTCAACAAACGATACATCTCAACCCATGATCATTTGTGCCACAAGGGTTTTACTTAAAAATTTATTTTATCACCCTTAAAGTGCACATTTTAACCGAAAAGTGAAAAAAAAAATACTTTTTACCAAACGGTATATATCAATGTTCCCTAAGGGCCTGTGATCGTTTTGTCTCAATAGTTTTTCTTACAGATGAATTTCTAGCGCCTATAAAGTGCGTATCATTACAGCCAAGTTCTAAAACAAAATACTTTTTCTCTAGCTCCCTTAAAGTGCGCATCTGCACCGCAAAGGTAACCTTAAAAGTACGTTTGATCAAACACTACATCTCAACCCATGCAAGTGCCATATGAGCTTACAGCTCTTGTTCTTGTTTGTTGTAGTGGGTTAAAAATAAATTATTGTTATTATTATTATTATTTCTCGAAAAATCCCAAATTGTGTGTGTCGCTTTGCAGTAAACATCCATTATTATCATAAACATCGGGGAGTACCCCACGTCTGCTCCAAGAAAACTTGTACAACTGATTATCCTCTACTTTGCCACTCGCTTTGCCAATCCCCTATATCTGTTCTTATTCTAGAAACTTAGTAGGTATTTCCTAACTACCTTTAAGACATTTTGACCGCTCCGAGACTCTTTGACCTCATGTGACACTCGTATCATCGCAGCAACTTTAAATTGACATCCGCGTAATGAATTTTTTCTTCTTCATAAATCCTCTCTCTTTCCATATTTTGTTTTTCCCCCATTCTGTCTTTTTTGTTTTCGTAATTTTGGGTTCACAATCTTCTTCCCTTTCTTTCCGATGACAAAATTTTTCTTTTGTTTTGTCGAGGTTTTTATAGGGTGCATTCTTGCCCTCTTTGTTCTAAGCTTTTCAGGTCCTAATTTTGTATCAAATGTTTTGAGAAACACTGTTAAATAGTGTTTTTAGCTGCCCTATATGAATGAATACAGAAAATGATCTAGTGATTTATTAAAAAAAATAGGACAAGAGTATATTTTGAAGTGGATTTATTTTTGTTTCTGCCCAGCTTAACAGTCGATACACTAGAAGGTCGATGCTTCACAATATCTGATAACCATGTTGTCAACATTTTTTCCCCGAGATTCGGGTGCAAAACGAGAGAAAAGGAACAAGAAACTCAACCGAATTGAATCTGTTGATTTCTTTCAGATGGCAACGTCTGTTTCGCCCACCTTCTGACATGCAAACAAAGATACATCAGATGTATCTAAGGATATTATGTACCCTGTACTAAAAATAAATAAACCTACACTGACGCCTTGGACGCAAGGACCCGGTTTCCAGTCTGGATTCGAAGATCCTGCCCTGATTTTCTACACTTCCTGATGCGTCGGTAAGTTAATTTTTTTTTTTTTTTGAAGGACCTCACTTACTTATTCTGCCGTTTATTCAAATTCAAATTCAAATATTTTATTGACCTCCAAGATCGGAGAGTATAAAATGAAATAAATACAAACTAATTGGCCCAACATGTAATATAAATACTACAAAAAAAACACAATCTGGCCAAAAAATACTAAATATACAAGAAAATTAAATTATAAACACGCGTTAAACTATATTAACTCTTTAACCGCTATATTGTCTCAGTTTTTTTCAGTTCAGTTTTATTTGACTATATTTAAACACAAAAAAATTACATCATTAACACTCCTGCCAGGAAAGCACAAAAGGAGTGCTTGGCTAGGGCAGGGAAATATCCTGTATTAATTAATTAACAAACAGCATCAACTAACTGAATACCCTATACGAAAAAAAAAGAAAAAGAAGAACCTGTGGTTTCAACTTTGAGAACAAACAAACGAAAAACAAGGAACAATAAAGAAAAAAAGAACAAAAAACGGGGGGGGGGGGGGTCTAAAGGAGGAAAACACTAAACAACTTTCCTGAAATGACCTTTCGCTGCTCGCTTGAAAGAAATAAGGTTATTATAACTCCGGATATCTAACGGTAGTAGATTCCAAATAGTCGGCGCAAAAAATCTAATTAAGAAAGAAGCTCTTTTTGTCGAGGGCGCTTCTTGGACGATGTCGCAAGAATTTCGAGTGTCATAAGAATGCAGGTCTTGATTTAGAAGCTCCCCAACAGAGCTGCAAGCTTCAGAAATCCTCGCCCTTTGCCGTTGTTTCCTTTTGGACTTACGAATTTTCATGCACTCTCTCGGCAGAGCCGAGTTTGCCAGTCAAGCAACGCAAACTTTGTCGAAAGCTTCAGTATCTGTCGACAACTCTTTCAAAATTAAGGACATATGAAGCCTAAAATTTTCATTTTGGAAGACCTGGTAGGATAACTTGTCCATCTTGTCTTTGGGGCTCTTTTGCTTTTGCTTGACTTTTCCCTTTTTTTAAACATGGTGCGCACAGTTTTCAAATATTTGTATCAATAATCAAGTCTGCCGATAGGAGCCAACACGAAAGTCGCCAGTTCCAAGGAGTATGTATTTGTATTTTTTTCTAACAAAATATTTATGAACCATTTTATCTTGATAAGATCATGTACAAATCCAGTTACTAAATATGCCAGTGGCACGATACTCTCGTAACGACTGGTTCAAAATACGTTGTTTCTGCTTAAAATAAATTGTACACTTTATTTCCTGAGACATGTGAAATTTTCTTTCTTTCCACCAAAGTGTAATCAGTAATGACAAAAATGCACATGGGGTTCCGGCTAAGACCTCCCTGGCGACCCCCCTTCCTCAGGACATAGCCTTGCACCCCCGGACAACCCGCCGACGAAACCTCCCGGGTAACAATCCCCCCCCCCGCAGTCAGTAGCCACTTATCGACATGTCTAGATGTGCAGGTTTTTTTTGACCGCGTAGTATCTTTTACTTCATTCCCGTCCAGTCTGAATTATTGGTCCGGTGACCACGCTTCCATTTACCCTCTATGACGCCAACGGTCTTAAAAATCCTTCTTTTTTTACTTATTATGACCGACCTAACTAATTAGCATCACCTATCCACTATCTCAACTTTTCATTTTAGTGCAATTTCTAAGTCTTTCTATTACCCTTATTTTCACTTAATTTTGAAACGCAATTTCCTTCTCAGATTATTTAATCACAACAAGAAACGTGCTGATAGAATGCTGTTAAAAGTGTGGATATAAAAATAATTTTTATGAAAATTATATTAAGAGGCGAGCGGCCAGGGAGCCGCCGTCACGCGTTTACGTTTCACTCGCGTGTCTATGGAAAATCCAGTGCTTGCAGTCCAACCTGCAGTTTTCGTTAAGGTTTTCTAATTTCCTATATATTTGCATACGGGGTGGCGGGGGGGGGGTCGCCGGTTGTTTTTTTTTGCCTAGACCCATACAAATGCATTCACTTTCTTTCGGTTACTAATTGCAGAGCCTCTAACCCCTTTGCTCATCTCCTATCACACTTTCTTCATATTCCACGACGCTAGGTTTCCTAAATTCCGGTCTACCTAATTTCCGGTCTAGCCCGGATTTCGACCGGGTTCTCACTACAAATCGAGACTTCCTAGAATATCCCTATGTTTTTTGCTTCTGTGAACACCACCTTAAATTTTATCAGAGGATTTGTCCTTTTCGAAATTATAGATCACGTTTTTGACTTGCACACGTTTCAGTCGACAGACGGACAAACAAACTTTACGGAGTCGTAGGTATCCTGTCACACTTTTGGTGATCCCAAAAATATGAATGCGACATTGACGGGCTAGATTGAAAATGAAAGCCTATATTCAGGGCTAGAACTACCCTAACCACAGCATGCAAGGATATGTGATGGGCTACCGGAAAGACAAACCGCAGAAAATGCGTTTCGTTATTTCGCATTTTGTTAAAAAAAAACGACATACCAGCGTTTAGGCCCGTTGATAGTTTCTTCCGAGCCACTCCTGAATAGTCGGCATAGCCAAGGTCAGTTTTCAACCAATAGGAGAAGCGCGCCGAGCCCAAGACCAAGACCTCAAGCAAAAGAAGCGGCTAAGCTTATAAGCTATATGGTTAACGAAATAATCTTCAGACGAGTGTAAGTGACGACGACAAAAGTGCAAAGCTTAGGTGGATTATCATGAAAGCCTTTGTAGTAAGTATTCGACTCTATATATTATCCATTTCAACAAGTATTTTGGAGAGCTTCTATTTCTTAAATTCTTTACTTCCGACTACTTTTACGGTAGAGTGTCCTTTTACGGTAGAGTGTCCCGATAAATTTACAGAGGCGGAAGCCTTATTATTGCAATTATATTATTATCATCATTATTATTTTACGTTTATGTTTTGGTTTACGTTTTGGGGCAATTTTCATTGTGTAATTTTTGTTAAAGAATAAATGGGTTTATTCCAACCAAGTAAACGAACTCTTCAGTGCTCAGAGGCTAACATAAGTACCTCTTGAAAATGTACTTGACAAAATGAATGGCAAATTTAGCAAAAGGTAATCCTATGTGAAACTTTTTCGAATTATTGTCATTAATGGACAGATCAGATTTGTTTCATCTTTCCAGTGTATGATTCTTTTAAATTAGTTTCTCACATTTTTTCTTCATAGAATACTCCTCGGGTATTACCTTATCTTTCGTCAGATTTCGTATTGTCCCTGAAGTCTGCCTGATTCCTGAATCTCCGTTTCGATACCGCTATTTTGTATCGACCCGAACGATATTCCCTTACGAACTTGGTTGGTGGTTTCTGAGACCCTTTGGTGGAGACTGAATGGGAAGCTAGACTGGTTACATGTGTTGCTTAGTTGTTTTTTTTACGTTTAAGCTAAGCAGGTCGTGAAGAATATAAAAAGAATAACAGGCCATTTGTCCTGAAGCCACGGTTTGTGTTGTACTTTTGAAATGAACTTAAATTTAAACTGATTGATTTATTTATTTATTTATTTCCCTCAAAGAAAATATAATGAGGAGTACTAAAATAAATTTAAAAAACATGCACAAATAACTCAACTTAATCCAAAAACAAACAACTCAACTTAATCCTCTCCTTACTCTTTTTTTCGAAAGATAGCTGGTGAATGGTGATATCTTTAACCCTTGTAACTAGCCTACCTGAAACAAAATGCTTATAAATATATAAACGAAAAATCAGCGAGGTAATTGACTGTCCGGGTCATCTTTATTTCTGGATGATTTAGCGCTATTTTTTTTAATAATTTACGTTGACTGCGTCCGGATGTATAACATTTACATACTGACGAAGCTTTGCCATACATAAGAGATGAATACAAATCACTTTAGTGCCAGCATTTTCATAGATAGCGAGAGTGAAAGGCGCAAGTGCCGGTTCTCATGTCGTAACTATGAATCACAGAACGTAATTACATTGCGTATTCATGGAATGTAGTTGATCGTGATTTTGGATATGGCATGAGAAGAGTTTGTCTCGTTTGTTCGATTGGGGCTACGTAATGCCGATTCGGAGTATAGTTTATCATCTATATAATCTATATAAATCATCTATATAAATTATCATCCCTATTTTAGCTTATTTAATAAATTTGTCACTTGAAGCGGGGACTTTCCCAGAAAGACTAAAAGTTGCACGTGTTCTACCGCTTCACAAAGGAAAGTCTAAAAATGACCCAAGCAACTACCGTCCCATATCCATTCTTCCTTTTTTTTCAAAAATTTATGAGAAAGTAGTTCATAAGCGACTATATAATTATCTTCAAGAGCAGGATATACTTTGCAAAACGCAGTTTGGTTTTCGGAAAGGACTTTCAACGGATCTTGCCATTTTAAAATTGTTTGATTGGGTGAATGACGCATTTGATAAAGGTCTGATTCCCGCAGCATTATTTTTAGATATTAAAAAGGCATTTGATACCATTGACCATGATAAGTTGCTCCAGATTCTCAAATCAATTGGGGTAGATAACGTAGCTTTAAAATGGTTTGATTCATATTTAAGTAAAAGGGCGCAAGTCCTGCATAATTCAAATGTAACATCTGAGAGCCATTTTATAATGTGTGGAGTCCCGCAAGGGTCAATATTGGGACCCCTACTTTTTCTTATTTATGTTGACCAAATAAAATATTATTTAACTGAAGCTAATATAATACTGTTCGCAGATGATACACTTCTTTTTGTTGCATGTGAAAATATACCTACTTTGTTTAAAAAAATGGAAATAGCTCTCACTGAATTTGTGTCATGGGCTGATTCGAATTATTTAACACTAAATTACACTAAGACAAATTATATTTTATTTTCTAGAATAGCATCAATCCAAACAGATCTGAGGTTAAGAGTAGGTAATAATACCATAGATAGAGTAAAAACCAGTAGATATCTTGGATTCATAGTTGATGAGAATGTTTCATGGAAAGAACATGCAAAATTAGTTGGCAATAAGCTATCAAGGTCCCTTGGAGTCATCCGCCGCCTTAAATTCCGTTTTCCTAAGAAAATACTAAAAATGATTTATCATTCAATTTTTCATCCTCATTTGTCTTATGGGTGTTCCATATGGGCAAGTAACTTCATTTCTTGTTATAAAAGAGTCCAAATCATCCAAAACAAGGCAATTCAAATTATATCACCGGTTCAACACACTGATAACATTAATCTTCATTTCAAATGTACCAAGATATTTGATGTATCGAAGACTCGAGATTTCCAGATTGCAACTTTTTGCTTTAAGTATTTCAATAACCTCCTTCCATCTTCATTCCAAAATATGTTCACACTAAATCAAGACCTGCATTCTTACGACACTCGAAATTCTTGCGACATCGTCCAAGAAGCGCCCTCAACAAAAAGAGCTTCTTTTTTAATTAGATTTTTTGCGCCGACTATTTGGAATCTACTACCGTTAGATATCCGGAATTCTGATAACCTTATTTCATTCAAGCGAGCAGCGAAAGGTCATTTCAGGAAAATTGTTTAGTGTTTTCCTCTGACCCCCCCGTTTTTTCTTTTTTTCTTTATTGTTCATTGATTCTCTTGTTTGTTTGTTTTTTCAAAGTTGAAAACACAGGTTTTTCCTTCTTCTTTTTTTTTGTATAGGGTATTCAGTTAGTTGATGCAGTTTGTTGAATAATTAATACAGGTTATTTGCCTGCCCTAGCCAAGCACTCCTTTTGTGCTTTCCTGGCAGGAGTGTTAATGATGTATTTTTTTGTGTTTAAATATGGTCAAATGAAACTGAACTGAACTGTTTAGCTAAAGGATTGAGTAAAGCCTTTGAAGTCGTTAAAAACGAACTAACCATCTCTTCTTTCTAGGTTTGTCTATTCGCAGTCGTGTCCCTCGCTGCTGCGGACAAGGGACATGGTGGTGGACGTGGGCACGGACATGGACATGACCACGGTTCAGCAGCCGGTCCAGCATACGGTGCAGTGGCTCCTGTAGAATCATATCACTCTTCAGCACCGGCATATACTGCACCAACCTACTCACCACCGGCATACTCTGCTCCAGCTGCACCAGCATACTCAGCCCCAGCATATTCTGCTCCGGTAGCACAAGCATACCCAGCCCCGGCTGCACCAGCCTATCATGCTCCGGCTGCACCAGTCTACGAGGCCCCAGTCCCAGTTTACAGTGAACCAGAAGCATACGTTAAAGGAAAGGCAGTACAGAACCAGCCACTCCATTATGCCCCTCACAACTATCTTGCCCAGGGAAAGCCCTCTTCCAAGCCGTACGCAGCACATGCTAGTGCTTATCATGGAGGGGCTCCAGTATATCACTCTGCCCCTGTTGCACCCGTTCTTTCGTATGCTCCTCAAAGCCACGGGGGAAAAAGCGGAAAAGGATACTCGGTCCCCACTCCTGTAGCTTATGCTCCACCTGCTCCAGTTTATCACGCACCAGCAGCACCCGCTTACCAAGCTCCAGTATCATCATACGCGCCTGCTGTGCCTTCTTATGAACCGGTTCCTCAGTCGTATGCGTCAGCTGAACCTGCTTATGGAGCACCGGCATCATACCAAGCATACCATGTAGCCGAACAAGTTCACGCACCCTCATCGGGCTATGGGTTGCCCCAGCAGAAATCCAAAGCAAAGTCGCCAAAATCCTCTTATGGTGTTCCTAAGGCATCGAAAGCACCGAAAGCCAGCTATGGACTCCCCAAACAATCCAAAAAGGCACCAAAGTCTGGTTATGGCGTGCCAAAAAAGCCAAAGGCAGCTTACGGCGTTCCAGTAGCCCATGCCCCTGCTCCACACTATGGAGCTCCTATCCACGCACAGAAGGCCCCGGTCTCGTCATATGGTGCCCCGACTCAGACCCACTATCCTCAAGCCCCTTCATATTCAGCACCGGTCCCAGCATATAGCGCGCCTGCCCCATCGTACAGTGCTCCCGCTCCTATTCACAGCTACAGCGCCCCTGCTGCTCAGTCTTACAGTGCACCAGTACAGGCCTATAACGCCCCAGCTCCAGTGGCCCAGTCATACAGCGCCCCTGCTTCTCAGTCTTACAGTGCACCAGTACAGACCTATAGCGCCCCAGCTCCAGTGGCCCAGTCATACAGTGCCCCAACCCCAGTGGCCCAGTCATACAGTGCTCCAGCTCCAGTGGCCCAGTCATACAGCGCCCCAGCTCCAGTGGCCCAGTCATACAGCGCCCCTGCTGCTCAGTCTTACAGTGCACCAGTACAGACCTATAGCGCCCCAGCTCCAGTGGCCCAGTCATACAGCGCCCCTGCTGCTCAGTCTTACAGTGCACCAGTACAGACCTATAGCGCCCCAGCTCCAGCGGCCCAGTCATACAGCGCTCCAGCTGCTCAGTCTTACAGTGCACCAGTCCAGGCCTATAGCGCCCCAGCTTCAGTTGCCCAGTCATACAGTGCCCCAGCTCCAGTGGCCCAGTCATACAGTGCTCCAGCTCCAGTGGCCCAGTCATACAGCGCCCCAGCTCCAGTGGCCCAGTCATACAGCGCCCCTGCTGCTCAGTCTTACAGTGCACCAGTACAGACCTATAGCGCCCCAGCTCCAGTTGCACAGTCATACAGCGCCCCTGCCGCCCAGTCTTACAATGCACCAGTACAGGCCTATAGCGCCCCAGCTCCAGTGGCTCAGTCATACAGCGCCCCAGCTCCAGTGGCCCAGTCGTACAGCGCCCCAGCTCCAGTGGCCCAGTCATATAGTGCCCCAGCTCCAGTGGCCCAGTCCTACAGCGCACCAGTCCAGGTCTACAGTGCACCAGCCGCTCCAACACAGGCTTACAGTGCCCCGTCAGCACCAGTACAAACCTACCGTGCTCCAGCGGCATCAGCCCAAGCTTATAGTGCACCAGCTCAAACTTACAGTGAACCAGCTGCGCCTGCCCAGACCTACAATGCACCGGATGCCCCAGCCCAGGCTTATAACTTACCAGCAGCCCAGCCTGAGATTTACGGTGCACCAGCTACTTCATACCAGACTCACAGTGCGCCAACTGCTCCAGCCCAGACCTATAGTGCCCCAGCACCTGTTGCTGCCCCGTCTTCCCCGTATTTTGCTCCTGTGGCACCAGTTGTTGAAAGTTACGTTGCTACTGCTCCTTCTGAACAGGTTATCGCGGCCTATGCTGCTCCAACAGAAAATGCCGATTCTGCTTCAGCCGACCAAGCTCCCGCAGTTCAACAATTCAGAGGAAACGAAGAGGTCATTGTTGGTCAGTGGATCCCCATGATTAGCGTCCCAGCCCCACTGCCAGTCCTCGAGGAGATCCCCTTCTCCGCCGATCCTATTCCCGGTGCCAAGGCTGCTGAAGCCACCCAGTCTGAAGTAAATAGCCCGGTAACAGCCGCTGAAGTAGAGAAAGCTGCAACAGTTGCTGATTTCGACGTTAGAAATACTCCGGTGAATCCCAGTGAAGATGAGAAGTGTGATGAAGAATCACACTCTTCTTAGTCATACTTGTAGCTCCTAAATTCTCTTTAATCTATTTTTATATTGTTGAATAAATTTATTGTTATATTTTCAATATTGCAGTTTGCTTTACGTGGCAGATACGCTCGATAAACTCGATTTTACGAAATTATAGCTCCTTTTGTTTTCTTATCGTTGCTGGTTACTGGATCAGCATCTGTAACCTATTTTCACCGATAATTGTTAATCTAACCTTAAATTGCAGCTTGGTGCAAAATAAGGGTTTATCCTGTATGTAATTCGATTGTCTATGGATGTAATGTAGCGTAAAGTTTGTTTTCGACCCATCGTAAAAAAAACTGAGTGTAATAATTATGAGAAAAGAAAAAGGAAAAAACGCAGAATAATTTTCAAACTAAAAGAAAAGATAGTATGGAGTGTGGATATTCCAGAACTGCAAACGAAGTACGTTCGGAAAAGAGTGCCAGTCCTTGTCGGTTTTTGTGTGTGTTAAGCCATGAATATTACTCCTCGCGGTTCGAAACCGGTTCGATGATATTGTTCCCTTCCAAGGAAGGAAATGCAGAAGGACGTTGTCTGGTATCACGCGGACTGTAGAAATCAGTCGAAGTGACCTCGAAAGTCCTTACTTTTTGTTCCCGAAATTGCGGGTCGCAAAACACCCATCAGTCATATTACACCTCAACCTATACATAATTCGCATGGGAAATTAATAGTGAGGCAAAAAATCAATCGTCACTGGACCTAACCTTGGCAGACGGTATTTCGCTGCTGTTTTCACGTAGCCACAAAAACGGAAATAACGCATTTACTGCTTTCGTCAAGGCTCGTGTGTATTTTTTCGTAGCCCGGTTTTGCCGCGCAATCAGTACACTAAGCTCCGTAGCCTAAGGAAGACGGCGGGTTAATGTTTATCGATGGTAAAATTTCTAGTAAAACTACTCGTCCTATAGTCAGGATTACCACATCGAAAAAATTTTGAGAGTGACTTTTGGTCGAACAAAGACACTGGATTGAAAATGAAAAAAGTGAAATTGTCAATTTGGTCAATACTTTGCGAAAACGACGCGTCTTGATTTGATTTTCGTGAAAAAACGTAAAATAGTCACTTTGGATCGGAATTACTGCTGGAAAATGACACATCTGGACTTTTTCTATAATAGAGTGAATTTTGTGACAATTCATAAATGTAATCGTGCGACATGTGACAACCGTGCCTAGTCACAGTTTCTGGCTTTTTAAGTTGTGTGATACGGGGGACGGCTGTGTTACATGAGACGGATCTTCAGCTTTACAGATCTTCAATTTCGGGTCACTTTCCATCGTCTCTTGACCTTGGCCTTCGTCTGGCGGATGTGTTACCTTGACACTCAAATAGTTTTGTTTGCTAATGAAGTGCCGACACTTTGGGGAAAATGAGAAAAGAAGGAGGTTTGTCGTCAGCTGATCCTGGGGTGTTTTAGTGGCAGACGATAAGTCAAACAGAGAATTCAGTCAATCAATATTTATTATTCAAAAGTATCTCGTTGCGGTATTACCAAAATACGTTTCTTGTTCTCTCGTCAGGGAAACTGTATACAATCAGGCTTTCAAATATTCAAGAAGTTCAGTAATTAAGCAAAAATTAAACATTAAACTTAAAAAAAGAAAAAGATTTTTCTTTAAAAATCGCGTTAAAAACAAATCACAAAAGAGGGAACGAAAGTTCTATCGTACCGCGCATGGGTTCTACAGTACGTATGAGTTGTATCTTTGAAACTGGCTGCACTTCCAGTCTGTCTTGTATGGTCTGGAATGTGGGGCGGGGGGAGTATGTGACCATGGATAGGGTATTCCAGTGGTTGGTCCCCAAACTTAGAATTACATTTGCATTTGCTACGCGTGGAATCTGGCGAACGGGGTCGAGAAATCCGGTCTAGAGCAGTCGTCGAGCTTGTCGTCTGAAGTTGAAGTAGAAGGCGAATATCCTGGCAAAATGCAAATTTGTTCAGTAGGCTACTATGCTCCGGTGATTTGAGATCCAAAATAAATATAAATTCCAGGATACTTGGGAGATCAGATTGTCATTCCGACACTCCGTATCTTTTACGAAAGATTCGGAACTAAATTTTCTTCGAGTGAGAGTTTTGATCAGCGTTTTTATGAATCTAGCAACATTTGGTTCAGTTAAACTAATTAATCTCTTTGTAGACTTCTGATCTGTCTTATATGCCACTGAGTTTTGAATGGGCCGAAGCATAAGTAACTTGCCCAGAAATCGGTCGATGTCACTGTGTGATGATCGAGGTCATCACATCATCGGTCATCGGTTGGTAATAAATAGATAAATTTTATCCCTTGATATTTGGCAAAAGGAGAACTTTTTTCTTTTAAGCAAAGGCTTTGGATTTGGGATATTGTAACTATAATCTTTAGCACGATCCTATTGGATAATCAGGTAGAAACCATCTTCGAAAGTAGCCTAATCTTTATTTTTCGCCGGATTTTGGCCAGGTGATTCGACCGATGAGGAATAAAGAAGAATCTAGCAACATTTGGTTCAGTTAAACTAATTAATCTCTTTGTAGACTTCTGATCTGTCTTATATGCCACTGAGTTTTGAATGGGCCGAAGCATAAGTAACTTGCGCAGAAATCGGTCGATGTCACTGTGTGATGATCACTGTGTGATGATCGTGGTCATCACAAAGCGACCTCGGGAATGTGCAGAAGCGAGCTGTTCGTGTGATATTGGGCCAGGAGTACACAAATTATGAAGAAGGTATAAAGCTCCTTGGTACAGAAAGCCTTGTTGCCCGGCGTCACCAGCTTACTATGATATGTGGGAATAAAATGTTAGAATCAAGTAAGCATCGTGATTTGCTTCCGGAACCGGCACGAACGGGATATAACACGAGGCATCAAGATAAATTAGAGCCCTGCAAACCATCAGCTTCTAGCCGGTATAGATCTTCTTTTCGTCAATAATTTGTAAAGCATTTTAACGAGTAACCTATATTTAAATGGTCCGACGGAAGAGAATTTGCACCTGTTTAAAGTATATAAAAATCAACAAAATCCGATGAAAAGAAAGGAAAGCAAGCATATTTCCAAAATATTTTTAAAAAGGCGAGTGGAAACCCAGGTCCGCACTTTCAGGTCGGGAGAGGGGGGACACCGAAAATCGTGTGGCAAGCTTAGAGTCGTTGAGTCGGGATGGGACTTGGTGGGAAGGAGAATTATAAACCGTAGAAGAAGCATATCATTTATAGAACCGGACCTGGGGGAAGTTAGAGGGAGTATCGCAAACCTTTTGGCACGCGAGTTGGCGTACTTGCACATGGTCTAGGACGATAAAACTTGACAGGCATATTGGGGGACCTGACAAGATTGACTTTGAAATTGCCAATTCCCAGATCCGACCGTCCAGGGGAAGTGGAGGGAGGGGAATCCGGGATCTAGTGACACGCATAACTTTCGAACGAGTTGTCCAATCTGAATGAAACATGGCAGTTGGCAAGATGACATATCCCAGATGTTCCTTTTCTTGTATATTCCCTGACAAACTGAATGAATCAAAACTAAAACCATTGTTTGAATGAGGAGAGCCAACAGTGATTGAAAATTATAGACCAATTAGTTTAACTTCGTATTTTCTAGAAATCTGTGAGAAGCTTGCTGCAAAAAGACTGTATGAATAACTTGTGTGAGACCACTTTTAGCAAATTTGTATCATATTCGTGAAAATATAACAGAAATCATGTTTAAGATAAGCACACATACAGCACCTGATTTTTTATTCGGTTTTCCGAAGGAGTGACGGAATTCGTTGACACTTTGAAATGCATCGAATTATTTAGTTACAGAAACAAGATGTCTCACAACATTCGGATCTTCTATCAAATCTACGGGACCAAAAATTTTGAATTTCTCCCCAATAACGCCGTGGGCAATACACCAATGAATAAGAATAAAATTAAGAATTTTCTGTTAGAAAATATTTAAATTGACCCTAACTTCTTTTATCGATAACTCTTCCCGTTGCATTCACTTAGTTTGTATTTTCTTTCTTTTTTCGACGTTCTCTCTTAGTAGTCTTAGTTGAATATTGTTTATGGGGTATCTGCTAAATTGACTAATTGAATACTAAATTGGACTAAATTGAAATTTTTTATGAACAAAAATTGTTTGTCTGGTACGGTAGCCTACTGGCATGTCTGTTCATCGGTTTCTATCCAAATTACTAATTCTTTGCGAAAAAAGGCAGCATCGCTTGATCACGGATTTTGTGTTACCAATGCAACAACCGTGAAATACATCCGCTAATTTGCTCGGTTTCATATTCATGGCTTCCACGGGATTTCGAAAAACCGATTCATCCGAGCAAACCAGAAAAGCCCTCTTAGTGTCGACTGCACGAAAGGGATACGTCAGCTGATTTTGTCCGAGGAAGTTGCGGCCCTTCTCGGCAAGGGTCCCATGCATCAGTGTGATCACAGGTTCAAATTTCTAGCTCGAGTCTGAAGAGGACCCTTTCCAAGAAGGGCCGAAATGCCACTCAAATAAATCAGCTGACGTATCTGTTTAGCGCAATCAACTATAATTCTCAGTCAACTTGAGCTGAAGGAAATTTGTAAAGTTTCAGGGTTATTTTCATTTACAAACGTTACTCATGTCATAAAGTTATTCTGCTGCTGAGAGCGAAGCTTTAGCGCACGAGAAACAAAAGAAAAATGGACCCGTTGGTCTCGAGGAAAACTCCAGCGTAGAACATCGGAGAGCAAATTGTTGCGCTTGGTGTTCGACTCAGGGCTGCCAAATTTTTTTGAAGCAATGTGTCATTTTTTTTCTCGAAAATGTGCTTTTTGTGTCATCTCAGATTCCATAATGTTTCACAAAATGTGTCATATTTTTTCGCTACAAATGGTATCATATTTACTTGACAAACCTTTATTTGGAGTTTTGAATGTATAACCTTCTCCAAATCAGTTCGAAAAGGAGTAAACAGTTCGAAAAATTATCATGAGCCTTTGACGTTTTTGTGAAGTCATGAAAGAAATAGGAGAATTCGATTAAATTGATGTTGCAGAATATGTATTTGTTTGTCGGGGTGGCCAGCGAGGCGCCGGACAAGTTTACATTTATAAAAGTTATGGGACAATCAATTCCGATAGTAAATGGAAAATATAGAGTTCTCGTCATTTAAATTTAAAATACGGTCGTGGCATCTGCATCCTGTATCCTGCAGTGTGTACTTCCGCCAACTATAGGTAGCGCTATTCCCTTCCGTTAATTTGTAGCTTTTCTGGAGGTAGAAAGTTGAAGTTTTACTTTTCTTTTACACCATTAAAAAAAAAAAAAAAGACTAGAAGACCAAACTGTGTCATTTCTACTGAAAAATGTGTCATTTTCGTCGATTGTGTCATCTTTTCGACTGAATGTGCCATTGTGTCACGTAACATCTATGTGTCATTTTGACACAAAATGTGTCAATTTGGCAGCCCTGGTTCGACTCCATACTGAGTTGCGTTTTCGGACACTTGTGTTTTCCCCGAGTTTAGCAAAAAGCGTTTTCAGTTGCCAGAGTCAAACACTGTGTTACTGTGTTTACGTTTGAAAGCGTTTTAAGCCTCCGGGTTATGCGCGCGTTTAACACCGATTATCCAGAACATGCAACTCTCCCGAATAGCAAGTTACGTTGCGTGTTTAGGCGAGAGTGAACACCGTGAGATGAAAACTGGTTTTGCACGTTGGTGTTAAACTCCGTGTTAAACTCGTTGTTGTCTGAAAACGCAACTCTGGAATCGCAATAACGCTGCTTTGGGTTTACAAACATGTAGCTCAGGCACTAGGCACAACGCTACATCACGTGTCAACCACCGGGTTGATTCCACATTCTTATGCTTTCGCACATCTGCTAATGTATTCCAACGGCTATAAAACGGATAGTCAGCTACGATGCTTTGGCAGTGCATGATGTTTTGGCCCTTTCTTCTTCTTTTCAAACAGTACCGGCTCATTACACATATTTGAATTTCCCGCCAGCGAGTCCCACAAAAGTTGTTAGACCGACCGGAAAGCCCTCTACTTGGTTTACTTGGAAACCTAATAGTCGCGTTTTTGCAGATACCAAGGTATCTGTTACCACGTGAACTGGATCTGCAATTAGTCGTTTTTGCAGTTACCGTGATATCTGATATGCGGTTGGTCTGCAAAAATGACAGTTGCCGAAATTGCGTTTTCGAAGCCATCCCAAAAGGAAAACTGATATCCAGTCACATCACTAACTGCCAAACTTTTTTCCCAACAGTTTAACAAAAATTGATGAAAGTGAGACGAATTTTCAGATACCACAATCAGTTACCACGGTCCGTACCGTGGTATTTGAATATAAGATACCACGATAACTGGCAAGATACCACGATAACTGCAAAAACGCATTTTGACCGTGGTATCAGATACCACGATAACTGCAAAAACGACTTTAGACCGTGGTATCAGATACCATGGTATCTGCAAAAACGCAACCAATGTAAACCTACCTTGTGTGTTGACTGCAGGCTCGTTTCTTCCAATCCCTGACGTTCAACGCAGGCTCGTTTCTTCCAATCCCTGACGTTCAACAGCCTGACGAGGAACTTGCAAAGAAGGGCCAAAACATCGCTACCAAAGCATCGTCGCTGACCATCCGTATGTAGCGATTGTATGAATATATGTTTCTCAATCAGCGTGGGCTCAAGGAGTCTGCTAATGCTTTCGCGAATGGTACACTATTCTCCGCATAGCAAAATAACACTAGGGAGGAGCGCCAAGACTTGTAATTTACACACGCTCGAATAGTAGCGACACTAGCAACACTAGCGATAGAGAACATCCCTGCAGAAAATCGATCAGTCGTGCACCACCGCTGGCTCCGTTAGCTCCAGAGAAAAATAACACTAGAGAGTATATAGTGCCCAGAGCAAAATAACACTAGGGAGTAGCGCCAAAACCTATGCTTTCCACTCTTCACAATCGGGCCATACTTGTAGCGCCGCTCACTGCGCTTGTGGCATTAAAGCGAGACAGACTTGCGAGTTTAGAAATTTCCAGTAAAGCTAAGATCTGGTCTGCACACATCGAAGAAACAGGGGAGGTTGTATCTATTTTTGCTGTGTTCAGAATTTTGAGTTATTGGAGCCAGCGCTGGTGCACGATTGATTAAGTTTCAGTAGGGACTTTGTTTATCACTAGTGGTGCTAGTGTCGCTGCTATTCGAGTGTGTGTCACTTATTTCAAGTCTGCTACTCCCTAGTGTTAAAGTGTTAATTTGCTCTGGTAGCGCCAAGACTTAAAAATAGTGACACACACTCGAATAGGAGCGACACTAGCACCACTAGTGATAGAGAACGTCTCTACTGAAACTCAATCAGCCGAGCACCAGCGCTGGCTGCAATAACTTAAAACTGTGAGACCGCAAATGTGTGCAGACCGCATCTTAGCTCTACTAGAAATTTCTAAACCCGCAAGTTTGTCTCGCTCTAAATGCCGCAAGCGTAATGGGCGGCACTATAAGTATGGCCCGATTGTGAAGCATGGAAAGCATAGATCTTGGCGCTACTCCCTAGTGTTATTTTGCTCTGGTTAACTCCATATTCAGAACAAAGCAAAAAAAGATACAACCTCCCCTTTTTCCTCGATGTGTGCAGACCGCATCTTAGCTGTACACAAATTTTCTAAACCCGCAAGTTTGTCTCGCTTTGAATGTCCCGTGCATAGCTTGCGGCGCTACAAGTGAAGCCACTTTCTCATTGACGTGTTGGGCCTTTCACATTGAGTTACGCAACCGCTACGTCCCGCTTGTGGACGAAACGCGGAGCTTACGCAGGCAAATTAAACGCAACGTAAGAGTAGAACCAAGTTTTATTCTTGCGTTGCGTGGACGCGTACGCATTAGGTTACTTATGACGAAAGAAACGAAAATTCAGCAGAAGAAACAGAGAAATTAAAACGTAAAGACAGATCCAGCACGAAAGCTTCTCGCGAAGATTTGAAAGATACTCTACGCCGCGCAACGACGCTTCAATGTGAAAGCGGCTTAAGGCCCATTTCTGATGCATCGAAAGCAGAGGTCTTGGCACTGTTATTTTGCTATGATTCTCGTAGTCTTCTCCTGCCTTATGCAACAATGTCCTCCATCCCTGCAAGCAAGGTAAACGGTGCCCGGAAACGATTCCCCTTCAACTTGGGCAAACTTCGCTTGCGCCACTCCTTCTCCCCCAGGAATCTCAGGTGGAAATTCGCTTCCTAGTGCTAGCAGTTAGTATTGGAAACTAGTTAGGATCCTTCGACCGGGAGTGAAAGATGGGACCATTGTGAGTGTGAAAACAAGGTGGTCGTATCTAGTGTATGTGGCTTTACTGTATGGATAACATTTTTGATGCCGAGGATACGCATTTGCATGATGCGTCGTCCATGGTCTCTTCATCTGAGAAGATCAACCTGCACCCTAAGACGAAGTTGGCTTTGGACGACCACCGACAATTAAAGTATGGTCTCTTCATCTGAGAAGATCAACCTGCACCCTAAGACGAATCTGGCTTTGGACGACCACCGACAATTAAAGTGTTAACATGAGCACTTTAACCATGACGTTCACAACAGTCTTTGGGGCTATCAGAGACTCTGAAATAGAGAAGATCCTCCTCTACATCTTCCTACTTCTTGTCCACAGTTTAGAAGGATTTGAAGATTCGAATTCCGCACTAGTTGTTGAAGAACCTAGGGACAGAAGCTACACATTTCGACAAGACGTTGTTCACTCTGTTGTTACCTATAGCAGTGCAGACCCGGTAAAATTCCAAGAACAGCGACGGACCGACTGTGGGTTGCCGTGCCTTGGCGATTATGAGGAAGTGCTTTCTCGCTTTGTTTGTGGAGACTTCGAAGGTTTAAAAATTGTGGAGGTGAAATCTGAGGATTTGGTTTTAACTGTTAAACATTCATTGTTTGATGCAGACGAAGGCCTTGTAACAAACCAGCAATACGAAGGTAGGGATCTAATGTGGTACGAAGGGCTTCGGTTGTTGTGCACCGTAGGGTTGCTCACCCAGTGAGCGTGCTATTGATACGGAAGTCTTCCGAAGCTGAGCCTTAGCTTTCTGAAAACGCTTAGGTTTATCCCTGCGACGTTAACAGCGGTCAGTTGCAGCCCTTTTAAATAACTGCATCTGGGTTCTTTGCGTTTGCTTTTGCCGAACACTATCTTAGATACTATAGTATACAGTAAAATAGTATACAATACTGCGTATATTCGTTATTCAAGAAATCTATGCAACCGGGAAACCCAGTGGACTGACAGATTTGTACCGACATGGATACGAATCGCCGCCCTGAACATAGGTGGTGTTAGTTCTTTAGTAACAAAATGATGTCGAACTTCGAGGGATGTCGGCAAAAACGACATTGCCGAATAACCAGTTGTGGGGCTCCGTTTGGCGCTTGCGCATCATCGTCGGCGTTGTAGGTCACTGTCACGTATAATTTATTTTCTGTTTTCGCATAGGAGCTTAGTTCGTATGTTTGTAAATAACTATTACCCGACTGTATGCCTTCGCGTTAACAGATAGCTGTGTGTCTTTGCCGCTACAGAGATCTTTATCTGTTCTCCTGAGCACTTTTATACGAAGTTCACCAATGAGCTTGGCCTTAAACAATATCTATCCCCCAAATGGTAACTGGTACTCGCCAGCAATTACATGCACATCCTAGATGTCATGATGTTTTTGCCAAGAACACCAGCTTCACACTGAAGTACTGATTGAATAATGGCAGGATATCTGCAGTAATGAACTGACTGGATTTTGGCCCTTATTCTTTAGGGTCTTACATTATATTCCATACCTCGAGGAGTAAATTACTTAGTTAATTACTCATCGGAATTCTTGGGGAAACCACTCTTTAGCAGAAATCTAATAAAACTGACCCATTTTTTACAACGAAATTCGACCAGTTAACTTTGGGACATTTTCAAGCCCAGTCGCTGAGATTCCCCCCAACCCCAAGTAATGACCCAGGTACTTCCACCGTCAGCTGAATTTTATTTGAGCTATACTTCGGCCCTTCTTGTGGTTTCCCACAAGTTCATTTTTCCAACTTGAGCGGCTTTGAGCCTGAAGAGGACCCTTGCCAAGAAGAGACGAAATATAGCTCAAATAAAATTCAGCTGACGTATCCGTTTTGCACTGTCAATTATGATTCGCAGTCAGCTTGGGCTGAAGGAATATTCATACTATCACCGAGTCCTATAACACTTTCTAGCGACACACTGAACGTCGTATAAACTCCGTCAAGAAAATCAATCAGGTTAAATTTTAACTGAAAAGCCAGCTTGTTTTATTCTTTGAATTTGAATCCACCGGTTTCAGCCAATGCGTGCATTTCAATAGCTAATGAAGCGAACCTTAGGAAATGTTCAATTCCAGATTGTAGGCTAAGCTCACTTCGGATCTGAATAAAGCACACTATCCTGTTTAACCCCAAAAAATTTATTCTTCGGCAATCGTTTACTGTTGTGGTTGCTGAATATGTCATGCATAGAGATACAAGCACAAAGAGGTACCCTAAATCCGAAAGAAAAGTACATTCGATGAAAACTAAGTAACGCAACAAAGTAACGCATTTTCATAGGGTCATCAAGCATATTTTAGTGTATACTAGACTTGTCGTACTTAATCCCAGTTCGATTAAACTTTAATGGTATTTTGCCACTACACACTGATCCTGTGACCTATCCCTATTTGTGTGACACGCAAGGATGTAAGTAATCAGTGTCGTGTCTTTCTGTAGTTCTAGTTTTCATTCCTATAGTTAGAAACGAGCCCTCGTGTCTGTTCTCCCCCTCTACTTGTTTCACCAGTCCTCCGACGGTCCCACCCCTGACAAAATTCGATCACTCAGACGAAACACTTCGTTCTACGTGACCTTCCGAGCGCTTCTAGCCACTATTATCCTTTTTCTAGTTCATTGGAGAACCTCGATCGCGCCGGGAACACACCTGCTCCTGACTGCTAGCCTTGGAGCCTTTTCCATTCCTCGGCAAAGCAACAGTTGCTCTTTGCTCAACGGCTCCCATGAGATATTTTCTGTCGGGGAGGAGCGAAGAGGTTTTGTTGAGTGGATTGGGAACGAGTTTGATGCCGATGTGGAGTTCCGGTAAGATCTTTGGGAATTCGCTTCGATTTTGTTGGTCGTTTTCCATCTGGACGAGTTTTGGTGAGAAATTGTGTTTGTACCAAGAGATGGATTTCTTTGTTGCGTTGGGAAATGGTGCGATTTCGCTGAGTTGAGTAATTTCGCTCTTACAAGGATGATAGCGGATTGAAGTGAGAAGCTGCATGGACTAAGCTGGGAAGGAAGGAATTCTTGATTTCTTAGAGAAACTAGTGTGAAACGTCGGTATGATAGCCTTTTGGTGCAAAACTTCCAACGCAGATTTATTCATGGATTCATTCATCGGACTTCGAGTTCAAGTCCGAGTTCAGATCTTTCAAGTTTATTTATGATTAATATAAAGCGGAAAGAAAATAGTTCTGTTATTTCTATGAATAGTAATAATATTAATTTATTTTCTGCCCACTTTACAACAGTGGAGAAAATATGTGGAGTGTAAAATGTATTTATATCAACCCCTCGTAGGATGTGACAAACTTGTTGTACTCTAAACCGAGCAACTGTGATTGGCTCACTGATGGTATCCATCCTGTACCACACAGTTTCTAGCCCCTTGTGTCCCGGTACACCGTTTAGTGAGTTATCAACCCTTCATAGGATATGGTGCACCACTGAATTGTACGCTTCGATTAGTTCATCGCCTGCTATTCCCGTAACCAGCAAATGTTGGGGGCGATCCGAAAGGCTGGCTCCAGGGATCGAACCACGGACGTCAGTAAAACGGGAAAAAGACACTAAAATGTAACAACATTTACTACCTATGTACATGACTAAAGGAGTTAACGTCAAATTTGCGATCTTTGAGTCATCAAATTACCATGCATGTACCACCTGTTTGCATGATAAGGTGAGTTAGCGGCGAATCACCAGAGTTACATACTTCGGAAGCTAGCTCTTGCTTCTATCTCAGCACTTACAGTTTTCACAGACCGGATCAATTGACCGTAGCCTACTCGCTATTGACCTAACTATTTGAGTAGCATATTGGCAACCGTAAACAAAAATAGCAGCTTGTAGCAATGCTTTTGCAACTGTCTTTTTTCGGGTAAATTCGTATCTACCAAAGTGGGGATATATCTGAAATAGAAGGCGTAACGACGGCGTTAAATGTTCCAGCGAGGTTGGGCTTGGTAATAGTATGTCTTAGCATTATTGCTTATCCGTAACCGTTTATAAAAGCCCGATAAGGTGTGCCCTAATAAGCCCGATGGTACGCCCAATGTTTGAGCCTCAGTTGATACCGATGTCCCTCAGGCTATCTGATTCATTAATCACTTGGATGCGCTTGATTTAATTTGAACTTGGATGCATTTAAAACTTCCCAGCGCTGTTCCAGCCTCGTCCCGTTTTCGCGATCAACTGCGACAAACCCCTTAGTTACTCCTGGTAAAAGCCTTAAAGGAACAGTAAACTTGACTACGCAACTTTCGGCCATCGAATCGCCCGGGGGGCTTAGATAAATATACAGGGTCTTATTGTCGACAGCCCCCCCCCCCCCCTTCTTTGTTATCTCGAACCGTCTCGAACCCCCTTCTTAGTGTTCCCAAAGCTAGCTGGCAGGCCCTTGCCCCTTATGCACTGTAATTATGCACTTATGTACTGTAAAAGTTCGCCTTTTTACATGTAGACTACAGACAAACGACCTCCCCGACAAGACGGCCGGGGTTCCATTCCTAGTCGCGGCACACAAACATTTTGCTTTTGCAAACCTTTTGCTCAAAAGTCGAACTCTCGGAAACTGCCCGGAAACTGCAATGGTCGTAACGAGAATTTTTCTTACTCTCCATTTCGACTCAGGGTACATTCTTGATATGTTAGCTAGCTCCCCGAGTCAAGTTTGAGTCAAGTTTTCTGTTCCTTTAAACACGCCGCAAATCAATTTAACAGACATCGTTCTTACTGATATATGTTAGCCTGTAAGGTTAACGGTCACCAAATAATTATATTTTTCCCTCCTCGTTTCCCGACGATTCTTACCGATAATTGGTGTTATTGATCCGACTAGGCATTGTTACACTCCCGCTCTGACATTTCCTTTTTTTCCAGGGCTTATTTCGTTTCTCCAGAGCGGCAGATACACTTCTTTGGAAAATCGTATAAGCTGGAACGAGGTAAGCTCCTAATTGGTTTAGACTGAGCTAGGTTTCTTAACATATTTTAGGTCAGGGAAGGAGGTGGAATTCGCCGAGATAATCGAAGAGCGGGGTAAGGCACTTGAGTGGGAAAACGAGAAAGGCTTGTGATGTTGATCGTTTTATTTTTTACCCGTCAAAATAAGCACAAAGCACGAAAATGGAGGAAAAAAATAAGGAAAAAAGATTAAAAGAAAGAAGAACACGAAATGAAAAATAACTTACACAATACACAAAAGAACATGTACCCTAAAATTTAAGGTTTACTAAATCAAAAGGGTTTTCTAATCGTGATTCTTATTTTTGCTATATGTTTATATTTTTTCTCCACTGCTGTTTAGTAAATTTAGTTTTCTCAGCGTTTCGGTTTATTTTTTTTTATTAACAGTTGTCGAGGCAAGTTTTTGTTTTGAATCTCAACTGTCATAAACGATACTGATGCTGGCACGAAATACATCTTCTCGCTGGACTAAGCTATCAATAACTAACTAAAGTGCTATAACTCGGGTTCAAACCCTGGAGTAATTTTGCGCGGAGATTACTGCGTTGATAATGTTAAGTTTTGTGTATTAATTTAGTGTTATTTGTGCTTTTTTTGTTTGTTGTTTTTCTTTTCTTATTTTTTTTCCCCTAATTCATACTCCGTCTTGTGTCCTGTGATCGTGTGACGAGTTACAATAAAATTCATTTGTTCAGTAAAAAAAAACTTGAACCTACAAAGTCCACTCAGTCGCACTCCGATGTCACTCATACAGCTATGAGTCAGGAAGCGCCAGGAGAGCCGCGGAAGGCGATACTAATTTAGATATAAACATATCACTACTGAAGAGCAAACCATGGGCCCTTTGTCTATCTGGGTCATGCCGCCTTTTTAACCCAATTTTTTTTCTAGACTGTCAGCTTTGGCTTCCGCCATCGGCTTCGTCGGGAATAGTTCTATCCAGCGATGTTTTTCCCTCTGGGGCTTCTTGTTCGTCAGCCTCATCAAGCTGCCTCGTCCTATTCCCGCTCCTCCCTTTTGAAAAGCTTCATTTCTCCCTGAAGCAAAACAGGACTAAGTGCTTCGAGCGAACCTTAGAAGTTGGGGACTTCAGAAATCCTTCCACAAAAACTTTTTGCCCCGAGGAGTCAACAATAACTCTAGAAATAAGTGGCAACCCTGTTTATTTAAAGACTTGGGGAAATTATGTTTTCCAGTTGGAATTCCGGAAGGTTTCTCAGTGCTCAAATGGAGTTTTTAGTGGACCTACTGGAAGTTTTGAAATCGGTGAGAAAGATTTATTTCGCTCTAAATGCATATTTAACATCCATATCCCTTATGGCTATAGAATCACTTTGGATGTCAGATTCGCAGGCGGATTTTGTGATCTCTATTCCCTTGAGATTATGCACCACGAGAGGACACAGAAGGTCTGCAGTGACTTGAAGCTAAAATCTGTGCAAAATCTGATGCAATTCAGACTCAAGAAGAATTCAAACCCTGGCATGGAAATATCAGCTAGTCAGGACGAGAAGTTGCTTCGCTTCGAGTATATGAGTGTTCCAGACGAGAGCTTGGTGAAAAATTGCGGCTTTGGTGCCATCTACTCGGATGGGTACTGCGTGGCGCTAATATCGCAGCAACTGAGCTGGAGTGAAGCAGAAGAGTTTTGCAATGGGCATGGTGGACATCTGTTGACTGTAAAAGATGAAAATATGTCAGAGGAAGTATCTACGCTTATCAAGCACAGGTAAGTCGATACTGCATATTTTTTTTTTTTTTTTTTTTTTACCCATGTAGTCCGCGATCCAGACAGCAGTATCGTTCAAAATGGGGGGGGGGTAATGGCCACTCCCTTATTATATGCCATATCAATTACCTCCTTTAAACATAATTTTAATTCAACCGTGGACATTCTGAACCGTGGGCATTTTGAGCCGTTGGAATTTTATTTTGAGTCGTAGCGGGCTTTTGTGGTGGCCATTTTGAGTCGTGGGCATTCCGAATCGTGGGCATTTTGAGTCGTGGGCATTTCGAGCCGTGGGCTTTCTGAATCGCGGGCATTCTCAACAGTGGGCCTTTATGGTGGGCATTTTTAGTGTTGGGCTACGTGAAACTCAGCATGGTTGATGCGGTCTTTGTGGACCGAGTGTTTGATTCAGTGGTTCGGTACCTTGCGATTGCAAGACCGTATGTAGGAAGTTCGCAGTTGGTTTTACTTAACACATAAAAGTAAGAAAATCAACAACACCCCCCTACAAAGATCTAGTCTCTTCAAACGTCAGGAGAAAAAAAAAAACAGCCGATTAAATTTTGTCTTACAGCTCTATCCTCAAAATGCACTTCCAGGTCCACACCGATCTCCCACAGTCACTAAATTTCAACAGAAAAACGAAAAACAAAACCTCCAGTTTAGCATCCGGTGATGTTGCCCTACCCTCCCTGGTAATCCTCCCAGTAACAAAATAAATAGATAAAACAGTTCATACTATAGATTTTTGTCTTCCTGAATACAAACAAGTACTTCAACAAACAAGTGAATGCTACGGACTTCATCAGGGAGACTGTTCCATTATTTGATACATGCCACACGAGGACTGAAGTCTGATCGCACAATCTTGGTTTGGGCAGGGACCCATAAGTTTCCTGTAATGCCATTCAGGGGGCTTGTCAATAAGAGATTTCTGATGCTATGTTGACCGAACGGAAGATAGTTCGAGAAATATCCACGGTCCAATCACGTCCAAGACCAGATAGACAAAATTTGGGATTGGCTGCTGGCGCCTTGAGGGAGGAGTCTCTTTGGCGCGCACGTCCAATGAGGCAAACAAGAATGCAGATTCGACCCAAGTGGGATTTTTGGAAAGCAGGACTGGTTCGGTCAACATAGTAACATAGAAGCATAGGAAATGACAAGCCCCCTGTAAAAGGAAATTTATGGGTCCCTGGTTTGAGGTAGTAAGTGGTCTTTGTTGCGTAGATTATGAAAAATGTTCCATCCATGAAATTTTGGCTTGTATTCGTGGTAAACCAGAACAGAGGGTAGATGAGCTGAATATTAGGATTAAGATTAGTAGATCAGGGTTTTGATACGGACTTTGAGCAATCAGCTGTCTTACAATACCGGAAGAGAAACGGTATTCACTGCCGCGCGTCCCTTTGCTACGTAGACACATACCTCGTAATGACACTTTCTTCTTTTACTGCGTCTTTTTAGTTGGTTCCTACCACTTAAAATTCCGCAGTACGCATTTATGGCTATTTACTTAACTTAGGACGTGAAACCGTCGATACCAAGAATAAATAAGGGTTGAAAAAAAAAAAAAGTTGAGAATCAAAAATTTAGCCAACTACACGAGATAATGATATCCATTTTGACTACGAATAATAACAATTGTTATCACAAAGGGAGACGTTTTGAAAGATATCTTACAATCAGCAATTTGCAATAATTCAAAATTTTGGAAATACTTTATAGCCAACTCTTCACAACTACACAAGAAAATTATATGAACAAAATTTTATGTAAAGAGTACAACTTAAAAGAAAAACATAATAACTCTTTCAGCACATTTCGCCAGCTAAATGCCTTAAATTGTCCAAGCTTAATACCTTTTCTAGAAGCGAGTCTTTCTTTACAGTTCTGAGAAGACCCAAAATAAAAATTACTAATGTTCACACTGATCATATTGAATCTGGACTAAATGCATGGGTGCTAGGTCTATGCCTCAACTTTCAAGTTGCTTAATTGCTCCCTGAGGCATCAAATGCCGCATTCCCTTGGGCTCCATCGTCTTTGCGAAGGGTTGTGATAACATAAGCTTCACATTGCAAATCTGGCCCGAGATTGAAAAGTTTTTTCCCTTTTGCATAATCCTCGGAAATCAGCACTGTTTGAAATTCCTGCCTTTTCTGACTGCTTCATCACTTTTGCTCTGGAGGTAACACTTAATACTGCAAGAGACAACACGCGAAGCTCCACCCAGTCTCCACCCCCGGTAAATAAGACCGGGCGAAAGTCGTTTTAGCTTGCTTCAAGTCTTCTCAATTCTTCCCTTATTTATTCTTGTCGATACCCATTATGTTTCTCTAGTAATCACACAATGCTACGTGCCAATAATGAAAGTTTCTAGCTCACCCACAAGCTGCAATCAAACGGTTGGTACTGTTTTACCAAGCTAGATTGTTTACTCCCAGAATGTTCAGTTCGTTTACTTTGTTTAATGGATGCGTTCCCAAAATCCGTCCGATTAAAAACCTATCGAACTATGTTTTACGTGGGATCTTGAACTCGTGACAGAAATGAAATGTTGCCTATACTGTCAGAAGTTTCATATCAGATAACACAAGGATGCGCAGTTTCCACAGACAACACTTGGGATGTAATCTGTTGTAATTTAAAACGGCGTTGTTGTTTTTTTGGCTTAGTTTCGATGTAGTTTCGACTTACTTTTGTTTCATTATGGAAGCACTGTGTGTCTATAAGGTATAATGGTGTTATCAATTCAGACTTGACTGTAACAACTAATTTTTACAGGCTAGAATCTAAAAGACCTAAGAGACAGATACAATTAACATGGGAGTAAAACAGGTAGGCGAATTGCTGCCACAATGAACCATGTCTCCGATGATGAAACCTGGTTTAGACGACTCGGCTTGCCCATGACAGGGACGGGTTTACGACTGAAAATGCCAAAAAAAAAATTCGTTTAAACGACTCGGATTGTCTTTGATTAAAATGAATGCCTAGGACATAAAAACAAAAAATCTCTTAGCAGAATCCAAATAATTCAGCGTATTCAGTTTCAAAGTTGGCTTTTAAGTTGAACTAAAGATTCTTATGGATTAATTAGTTTAGATTGGCGAAGGTGTAAACGTTTGTTTTCTTTTACGTGTTCATTTTTGTCGAGCGTGTTCCACCCCTCTACCAATAGTAACTATTAGTTACTATTTCCGTTCCAGCCTCACGAAAAGTTACTACGCTGACCGTTCCAACCTTCTCAAAATAGTAACTAATAGCAAGAACAAATAACCAGTAACTCGTTATAACTCGTTATTTATTCTTGCTAATAGTAACTATTTGCTTACCACGCTCGGGAGCGTAGTTAGCGTAGAAACTACGCATCTCTGCAACGTGATTGGTCCGATCAGCCCGCGGCCTGATATTTGACCGAAAAAAATAAAAAAGCGTTCCAGCCTAGCGTAGTAACTATGGTAACTAGCGTAGTAACTACGGTAAGTAGGGTGGAACACGCGCGTTGTATCTTGTATGGCCGTTTAGCTTATAACGTATTCACTTTATTGCAACCCTATGATGCCTGAAGGTTATTTCAGGAACCACCAACTTAAGCCATGTTTAACGCTGACCGCTCAACTTAAAGCACAAGTCTTCCTATAAATGATTTTTTTTAACGGTAAAATGGCTCAGAAATATCGTTTCATAAAAATGCCATTACTTTTCAAGAGAAATTAGCGATTTTCTTGTAAGTGCTTGTCCACTCCATCCAGCCTTCCCGTTCTTCGATGCGGCGGCTGGACGCAAAATTATTTGAATACTGAACGTGCCTTGGTTAAAAAGTTTGAAAACCAAGCAAAACAAAAGAAGTCCAAAACAGAAAATAGACCTGATGGTCTACCATGTCTTCCAAAATGAAAAAAAAAAAATACTTTGAAGCCTCTCAGTTCCTTATTTTTGAAAGAGTCGTTGACGGACCTTGCACTTTCGACGAAGCTTGCGTTGCATAACTGTCGACACTTGGCTAGGCCGAAAAAGCGCTAAAAAGTCGTAAGTGCAAAATGGAACATCGGCGAAAGCCGGAATTTCAGAATTTGTGATAACTGTAATCTCCAAATGGAGCTAAGGATAATATGAAAGGCAGAATAAGCAAGACGGGTCCTGTAAGACTCCGATCATTGTGTCAAGCTGACCAAGTTAAGTTTTTCTCAGGCTGCAGGCTAATCTTTCACCCTTGGGTGAGGTAATCATGATTGACTCTGTGTCTGTTGGCCTAGCTCGACTTTCTGAAAGGTGGGAATTATTTTTTGCAAATAACAACGTCAAAATCCGAGGGCCATAACATGATAGATATTCCTTCAGCCCAAGCTGACTGAGAGACTTTTTTCCCACCTAACTTTTTTTTTCTATACGCCATGTTGTGAGATTCTGTAGGCCTTCTACAGGTCGTGTTATCAGAAATTTCTGAAAGCAGTTGAAGAATAACAGTAGGCCTTGTGTAGAGGACGAAAAGAGAGCAAAGACAAAGCCGGTGATTAGTGAATTAATGAATGAAATCCACTGCCCATTTTGAAGACAAAAGTCACATCAAAAGTCTCATCAGAGAAAAAAGTAAAAAAAAGACAAAATTCGCAACACATAGATCTTAATACTCTTATCACGGGGCAACATAGCCCTATACAGTGAATGGCTCAGATAACAAGACCAAAGGTTTCGATGGGATCCCAAAGATTTAATATTTGATCCAGACAATCGGGTCTTGTCTTCGCCAGATCCAGCATTCGCCAGGCTAATCATCTGGGAAAACCAAGTTCAGATATACCCCTGTAAAACTTTAACTTATAAAAAAAAAATCAGGTTTCAACCGGATTCCGGACGAACTATATGTCCGGGTAAAAATAGATTGTTATGTACAGATTCAGCGTCTTCTTACCCCTAAAACTGTCATCTAATCAACTTCAGATAAGACTTTTGCTTTTAACAAATTTTCCGGTTTTGGCCGGATTCCGGGCGAACAAGTTGTCCGGGTAAAATGCTTTTCACATAAGTGTTCAGCATGTCTTCTCACCCCTGAATCGAACATCTAATCAACTTCAAATAAAACTTTTACTTCTAACAAAGTTTCCGGTTTTGGCGGGATTCCGGGCGAACTACTTGTCCGACAAGAAAATGGTTTTCACCATCATATTAAGCATGTCTTCTTATCCCAAAATCGAACATCTAATCAACTTCAGATAAAACTTTTACTTTTAACAAACTTTGCGGTTTTGGCCGGATTTATCGTGCTTACAGACGGACAGAAGGACAACTTTTACGATGTCATAGGTATCCCTCCACTTACGTTTTGGGATCCCAAAAACTGCATCATATAAAAGTGTTTTCTTTGTTCTAGTCCATATTATAACCCCGACGCTGGATTCTGGATCGGTGCGTCGGATCGAGACGAGGAAGGTGTCTTCACTTGGACTAGTCACGAAAGATTCAATTACTCTAGTAAGTACCATTTATTACAGTATAACAAAGCCAGCGTAATTTTTTTAAATAAATAAAGTTCCAGGGACATAAATGAAAGAATTTATTCGAGCCACAAATTCGAAAATCACCTTGACAGTTGTTTGCCAAAGTCAAGCCACAAAGCGAGCCGCAAAAACCTTATTTGTAGCGGAAACGTAGTTGTGGGCCACGCAAATAGCCGCGGAAACACTCGTTTTGAGCTACAACCAAGCTGAAAACTCTCATTGCGACCGGTCGGTCGGTCTGTCTGTCCGGGTTTTGCTAGTTCGGGTACTTCCAGATAAGCTAGGACGATGAAACTTGGCAGGCATATCAGGGACCGGACCAGATTAAATTAGAAATAGTCGCTTCCCCGATCCGACCACCTGAGGGGGAGTTGAGGGAAGGGGAATCCGGAAAAAATAGGAAAAATGACTTATTTTTGGGATCCCAAAACGTTAGTGACGGATACCTATGACATCGAAAAAACATCTGTCTGTCCGTCCGTCCGTCCGTCCGTCTGTGAGCACGATAACTCTCGAAGGGAATGAGATATTTCGATGAAACTTGGTGTGAGGATTCTTTGGGTCAAGAGTAAAGTCGAGTTCGTAGATGGGCTCTGTAGTCCTACATTTAGGGGTGGGGGAGGGGGTTTAAATTAAGGGACAAACAAAATATTTTGAAACAGCTAATATGATAGTCGATTATGGGGTAAGAAGACATGCTGAACACGATGGTGAAAACCATTTTCTCGCCGGACAAGTAGTTAGCCCGGAATCCGGCCGAAACCGGAAAATTTGTTGCAAGCAAAAGTTTTATTTGAAGTTGATTAGATGATCGATTTAGGGGTAAGAAGACATGCTGAACCCGATGGTGAAAACCGTTTTCTCGCCGGGCAAGTAGTTAGCCCGGAATCCGGCCGAAACCGGAAAATTTGTTGCAAGTAGAAGTTTTATTTGAAGTTGATTAGATGTTCGATCTAGGAGTAAGAAGACATGCTGAACACGATTGTGAAAACCATTCCCTCGCCGGACAAGTAGTTAGCCCGGAATCCGGCCGAAACCGGAAAATTTGTTGCAAGCTAAAGTTTTATTTGAAGTTGATTGGATGATCGATTTAGGGGTAAGAAGACATGCTGAACACGATGGTCAAAACCATTTTCTCACCGGACAAGTAGTTAGCCCGGAATTCGGCCAAAACCGGAAAGTTTGTTGCAAGTAAAAGTTTTATTTGAAGTTGATTAGATGTTCGATCTAGGGGTAAGAAGACATTCTGAACACGATTGTGAAAACCACTTTCTCGCCGGACAAGTAGTTAGCCCGGAATCCGGCCGAAACTGGAAAATTTGGCAGAAGTAAAGCAGGAAGTTTCGATCAGTATCGTCAAAATAGATATGGCTTATATATCTGAACTTGATTTTCTCAAATGATTAGCCGCGCGAAGACTGAATCTGGCGAAGACAAGACCTAGTTGTCTGGGTCAAATATTAAATTTTTCAATCAATCAATCAATCAATCATCGTATTTATTCCTGAATATCTGTTTTACAACATGATTTTTGGGATCCCATCGAAACCTTTGGTCTTGTTAACTTACGAACGGGTGATCGGATCTTAATGAAACTTGATATATGGAAGGACCACTTGTCTCAGACCTTCCATTTTAAGTCCAGGCCGGATCCGGTGACATGGGGGGTAGTTGGAGGGGGAAACCGGAAATCTTGAAAATCGCTTAGAGTGGAGAGATCTGGATGAAAGTTGGTGGAAAGAACAAGCACAAGTCCTAGATACGGGATTGATATAACCGGACCGGATCCGCTCACTTTGGAGGAGTTGGGGGGGGGGAATCCTGATTTTTAGTGATCCCGCGAGTTCGGTGCTTCCTGATGTGCTAGGACGATGAAAATTGGCAGGCTGACGGGACACGAACAGATTGACTTGATAATAGCCGTTTCCCCAATCCGACCATCCGGGGGGGCTGGAGGGAGGGGAATCCGGAAAATGAGGTATTTTTAACTTACGAACGGGTGATCGGATCTTAATGATTCTTGATATATAGAAGTACCTCGTGTCTCAGACCTCCCATTTTAAATCCAGACCGGATCCAGTGACATGGGGGGTAGTTGGAGGGGGAAACCGGAAATCTTGAAGATCGCTTAGAGTGGAGAGATCTGGATGAAAGTTGGTGGAAAGAACAAGCACAAGTCCTAGATACGGGGTTGACATAACCGGACCGGATCCGCTCTCTTTGGGGGAGTTAGGGGGGGGTCCGGATTTCTAGTTATCCCGCGAGTTCGGTGCTTCCTGATGTGCTAGGACGATGAAAATTGGCAGGCATGTCAGGGACCCGAACAGATTGACTTGATAATAGTCGTTTCCCGGATCCGACCATCCGGGGGGGCTGGAGGGAGGGGAATCCGGAAAAACGAGGTATTTTTAACTTACGAACGGGTGATCGGATCTTAATGAAACTTGATATATAGAAGTACCTTGTGTCTCAGACATCCGAGTTTAAATCCGGACCAGATCCGGTGACATGGGGGGAACTGGAGGGGGAACCGGAAATCTTGGGAAACGCTTTGAGTAGAGAGATCGGGATGAAAGTTGGTGGAAAGAACAAGCACAAGCCCTAGATACGTGATTGACATAACCGGACCGGATCCGTTCACAGTGGGGGGGGGGGATCCGAATTTCTAGTGATCCCGCGAGTTCGGTACTTCCTATGATGCGCTAAGACGATGAAACTTGGCAGGCGTGTATGGGACCCGAACAGGTTGACTTGAGTTGAGAATAGTCGTTTCCTCCCGTATGGAAATAATTAAGTCGTAAACAGTTGTTAACGATCGTTTACAATTGTTAACAATTGTTTACAGTTGTTAACGATCGTAAACAATTGTTAACGATTGGAAACGGTTGTTTACGATCGTAATTTTACGATCGTTTTTTTACGATCGTAATTTAACGATCGTTTTCAATTGTTTCCGATCGTTTTCAACTGTTTTCGATCGGAAACAGTTGTTTTTATTTTCAAGACGATAAATACAGACCTGATTTCTAACTACGGCAATAAGAAAGTTGATTAGTGTTTAGTTTTGCATAATCAAAATAGTTTAACAAAAAGCTGAAACTAAAATCCCAATCGTAAACGATCGGAAACAACCGTTTTCAATCATAATTTTACAATTGTTTACGATCATTTTTTTCAGGTGTCATTAAATAACTGTTTACGATCGTTTTTAGTTGTTTTCGATCGTAAACAATTGTTAACGATTGGAAACGGTTGTTTACGATCGCAATTTTACGATTGTTTTTTTACGATCGTAATTTTACGATTGTTTTTTTACGATCGTTTTTTTACGATCGTAATTTTACGATCGTTTTTTTACGATCGTAATTTAACAATCGTTTTCAATTGTTTCCGATCGTTTTCAACTGTTTTCGATCGGAAACAATTGTTTTTATTTTCAAGACGATAAATACAGACCTGATTTCTAACTACGGCAATAAGAAAGTTGATTAGTTTTTAGTTTTGCATAATTGTTTTTTCAAGTGTCATAAAACAACTGTTTACGATCGTTTTCAGTTGTTTCCGATCGGAAACAGTCGTTTTCAATCGGGAAAATTTGGTTCGGTTTTCAAGACCTGAAACAAGACCTGAATCTCATCAACGATAGAAGGGAAGTTAATTCTTTTTTTAATGTGCAAACGATCGAAAAGTTTAACAAAAATGGAGAATCTGAAATCCCGATCGTAAACAACTGTTTACGATCGTTTTCAGTTGTTTATTTATAATAAATAAATAAAAGCCGTGGAAATGCTTGAAGTTGAGAACTGTCATCCGTGTTTTTGCTACTTTCACTTTTTTTTGAAGCGCAAAATATTTCAAAAGCATCTTTCGTAGTCGAAGCCCCCTCTATGGTGCTAAACCTTCCTCTGGTTATTTTTTAAGAGTGTTGCCGTTTAAGCGATAATATGGGAAACAAAAATATTTGCCTCTATATGCAACAACGCAAATATCCATCGATACTATCACAGAAAATGAAAGGTTCGTTGGGGTTTGAATACTTGGATAGAATAGAAGTCGTTGCAGTTCAGGGCCTGGGACTAGGCTAGGCTAGGGGTGGGGTTTGCAGGGTAAGTTGAAACACCCAGTCGGGAAAAACCCGTTCCCGATCGTGAAAATTCGATGGAAACAACAGTTCCCGGCCCTTAAATCACGATTGGAAACAGCCGTTTCCGATCGTAAAAATACAATCGTTAACAACTGTTTCCAATCGTAAAAAAACGATCGTTTACGATCGGAATGTCCCATAATACAATTGGAAAAAAACGATCGTTTACGATCGTTTCCGATTGTAAAAATACGATCGTAAACAACTGTTTTCAATCGTAAACGACTGTTTCCAATCGTAAACAACTGTTTCCAATCGTAAACAACTGTTTCCGATCGTAAAAAAACGATCGTTTACGATCGGAATGTCCCATAATACAATTGTAAAAAAACGATCGTTTACGATCGTTTACGACTTGAATTATTTCCATGCTGGATCCGACCATCTGGGGGGTGGGGGTGGAGAGAGGGGGAATCCGAAAAGTGAGGTATTTTTAACTTGCGAACGGGTGATCGGATCTTGATGAAACTTGACGTATAGAAAGATCTCGTGTCTCAGACGCCCCATTTTAAATCCAAACCGGATCCGGTGATATTGGGGGGAGTCGGACGGGGGAACCGTAAATTTTGGGAAACGCTTAGAGTGGAGGGTTTGGGATGAAAGTTGGTGGGAAGAGCAAGTGAATAGCATAACCGAAATGGATCCGGTCACTGTGGGCGAGTTGGAGGGGATCCGAGTTTGTAGTAATCCCACGAGTTCGGTACTTCCTGATGTGCAAGGACAATGAACTTGGCATGCTTGTGAGGTACCCGAACTATTGACTTGAGAATGTCGTTTCCCCGATCCGACCGTCGAGGGGGAGTGTACAAAAGGGGAATCCGGAATCCAGTGGCAAGCTCAGCTATTGAACGGGTTATCGGATTTAACAGAAACTTGATATTTAGATAAAGGTCTCGTGCCTCAGACATCCCATTTTAAATCCGGACCAGATCCGGTGACATTGGGAGGAGTTGGAGGGGTGAACCGGAAATCTTTGAAATCGCTTAGAGTGGAGGGATCGGGATGAAACTTGGTGGGAAGAACAAGCATAAGTTCTAAATATGTCATCTAGAGCTTTCAGATTGAATGAACCTAGATATCCTAATTCTAGGTACGAACCGCATTTTTGAATGGTGGGGTGTTTATTGTGAAGTTCTCTTCTAGTTTCTCGTACCACTACTCGTAACAAGTGCCATATGAGCTCATAGCTCTTGTTTCTCATACTTAGCGTCAAGTTTCAAATTTCTGAAACAAAAATAAAATCTGAATAAACAGAACTTCAGGCTTATTTACTTACCATTCTGTACTGGAAGAATCCTCATTTTTGTGTCTAAATGCTTATAAATTAGCTAATTTATTTCTTAGACTTTAGTTTGCTGTAGATTTGAGTTTCCCGCCGAAGAAAACCACCTCGACAGTTGTTCGCCAGATTCCAGCCACAAAGTGAGCCACGAAAACCTTTTTGGTCGTGGACACACACTTATGGGCCACACCAACGACCGTGGAAACACTCTTTTTGAGCCACAACCGAGCCACAAACGTTTGGTGGGACCGCCGAGAAACTTCTTTTTCCCGCCTTCGCGGGGCCCTTGCGTGGAGTGGGGCCCATAAACAGGCGCCTCCACTGCCTATTTGGTATTTTGGAACTGGTGAGATAAGCGCGTAGTTGTAGCTGTACGGCTCACGGAGAGCCTAAAATCCCTTGGCTTTAGTGCAAAATTTATAAAGAGAGAGTGAAACACTTAAGATCCAAGACGGTCACAAAGGATGTAGGTACTTCTATTTGCGGGGAATTAAATCAACTTTACTAAAAAGGAAAGGCACTTTCTTAAATATAAAACAACGAAATAGCAGCGTATCTTCTCATTGGTCGAGTTTGACAAATCAGAGAATCGTTAGGGGTAGAGGTGGATGGATATAATGGATGTGTCAAAATTGTTTAGTTAGAAAAGAAATAAAATACAATGAAATTTGCCCTTTGAATAAGCTTTGAGCAGCGCATCATCAAATTATGAATAGGTAGCAGAGGCGCATAGATTAATGGATGAGTCCGTTGGTTTAATGGGGAAAGAAAAATAAAATGAAATATGCCCTCTCTTCTGAATAAGCTTTTGCATAGACTCGGAAAAACGAAATTAAGTTTCTACATTTTCGACAAATCGGGGAAAGGTATGAATAGGTAGCAGAGCCGGATAGATTAATGGATGAGCCCGTTGGTTTAGATGAGAAGGAGAAATAATAAATAAAATTAAATATGCCCTTCTCTGGAATAAGCTTTTGCATAGTTTCTAAACAACGAAATACCGTTTCTAGCAGCGCATCATCTCATTTGGGGGTTTTCGGCAAATCGGTGAAATGTATGAATACAACAAAAAGTGTTCTCTTGAATAAGCTTTTGCAGAGACGCATCGCTGCTCGTTGGCGTATTTCCAACAAATTCGGGAAAGGTATAGAAGAGGCGGATAGATTAATGGATGGGTTCGTTGGTTTAGATGGGAAGGATAAATAACAAATAAAATTAAATGTGGCTTTCTCTTGAACAAGCTTTATCATAGACGCATATAGTTTATAGCAGCGCATCTTCTGACTGGCGAATTTCCGACAAATAGCGAAAGGTATGACTAGGCAGCAGGGGCGGATAGCTTAATGGACGGGTCCGTTGGTAAAAATAATAAAATAACAAATAAAATAAAATATGCCCTCCATTTTGAATAAGCTTTTGCGTGTACTCGGAAAGAAATTCAGTTTCTAGCAGCGTATCTTCTCATTGTCGGATTTTCGACAAATCGGGGAAAGGTATGAATAGGTGGCAGACGCGGATAGAATAAGTCCGGTGGTTGAGTTCAGAAGGAAAAATAAACAATAAATGAAATAAGCCCTTCTCTTGAATCTGCTTGAAAAGCCGAAAACTGATAGCATTTCCTAATTCAATCCCATATTTCGCCCCTATGTCAGCTTCCTTTGCCAGTTTGGCACCCTTTCACAAACGTCGGGGCTTTTATTGGATTTCGGCCGAATTCTCTTACAGAAGAAACTGCAGTGAGCTTCTGCTGTAGACCTAACTTGGAATCTTGTTAAATGTTTCGATCCCCTTTTTTATTCTCGTTAGATTCCGGAAGTAAAGTTTTCTGGATAGAAGTACAAAGTTGTATTGTAATACAGTCGCAGAAGATGCAGGTTATATTTCAGTATTCACACATATGTGACCCCTTTGAAACTCTGCATGGGTTTCTCAAAGATTATATAAAACATGCCCCGGCTGTTTTCAGCGTGTCTCGGCCCCTTTGGTTTTGATGAGAAACACGGAGAAGCTTGTAGCCTATAACCGGTATATGTGACCATGAGGAAGTGTCTGTTTTTTTTTAATATATGTATCTCTACTCAATCTCTACTCTACTCTACTCAATGAGCTCCTCCGAAGCGATCAGTGGGAGCCTGATCCGCATAGAAAAGGTTCAAAGACGGAAAATGCAAGAATCAGTTCAAGTCGCAAGCACGTTACTCCAGAATATCAGAATATCTAAATAGCAGATACCACGGTAACTGCAAAAACGCCTTTTTACCGTGGTGCGAAAACTGCTTTTGACCGTGGTATCAGATACCATGGTATCTGCAAAACGCAACTAATGTCTTATGTTTACCTCCTTGTTCAGCTTTCTTTTCGTTGTTTGATTGACGCGGACACAGCAATGCCTGACCAGCCAGTTAATGATGAGTACGAATCCCCTCTCCCTCCCACCCTCTTTAGCTATTTCTTCCCCTGATGCCTGTATCCTGACAGATAACACTATGAGAATGCGTCAGTGATTACGCTTTTCTTCTTTCCAGATTGGTTTTCCGGTTGGGAGATGCCCGGAAACCGGAAAGTTTCAGCCCAGCCGAGTGATGATGGAACAGAGCCTGCTGGAGAAGATTGCGTGGAAATCCGACAGAGATTCCCAACCCCCAAAATTAGCGGTAGAACAAAAAGATTAGCCTGGAGAAAGTCTGGGACATTCTACTGGAATGATAAGGACTGTAGAAGGAGGAATTTCTTTTTGTGTGAAACGAAGGCGAAGACGAGTAAGTAATTTTTTTGTATGTCATCTCGTGATTTGACTACAAAACCTCATGTATGAGAGGTTAATCCAGTCCCAAGTTACGATATACGTATTATATATATAATATTTCACATATTGTTATTATAGTATTGCATATTACGATATAGGCTACGTATATTTCACGGTGCTTCTGTGACGGCGGACCTGTTTCTGTTAGTACAGGAGCGTAACTAGGCATTTGAATAAATAAGTAATGCTGTTACACCTTCGATATTAATGCTTGTTACCCCTTACGCCACGCTGTTATCTGAAACTGCAGATCCTTGTGTTATCTGTTATGAAACTTCTGACAGTGTAGTTTTTCAGAGTTTGTCCCGACAAGGCAGCTTCAGGGGATCTTGTCTCTTGCCATATATGTATGTTATGTAGTTTGTATAGTATGAATAAATGAATGAGTGAATGAATGAAGGAATTCTCGGATGTATTGACGTAGAGACTGTAGCCTATCTATTTCTTTGTGTGCTTCAAGCAAAGAAAAGTGGTCATGGCATATTTTTGCCGACGGCAACCATGTTCCACTTTCTTAAAAATAGTGACACTACGAGCATGTTCCACCCTACTTACCGTAATTACTACTCATGACGTCACGGCTGACGGATGACGTCGTGGCTTCTTGGCGTCAAGGTTGGAACGTATTTTTTTCTGCTTTCGTCAAAATATCGTACCGCGTACTGGTCGGGCCAGTAACGTCACAGAGATCGTAGTTACCACGCTAACTACGCTCACGAGTGTAGTAAGCAAACAGTTACTATTTTGAGAAGGTTAGGAGGCGTCAGCGTAGTAACTTTTCAGGAGGTTGGAACGAAAATAGTAACTCAAGTTACTGTTGTTGGAAAGGTGGAACACGCTCTACATAGTTTAAAAATGGTGAAATGAATGTGCTAGTTCCCTTTTTATGGCACTTGCAGCTTCGCTCAAGTGCCATATACCGATCACTTTTCCGTCGGTCGGTCTGTCGGTCGGTCGGTCGGTCGGTCCGGTGATCGCGAGTTAGGGTACTTGCAGATGTGCTAGGACGATGAAACTTGGCAGGCATATCAGGGACCCGACCAAACTAACTTGCAAATAGTCACTTCCCCGATCCGACCACCGTGGAGGGAGTAGAGGGCGGGGGAATCTTGAAAATTTAGTAGTTTTTGTAAAACCCCTACCCCTTTCTACACACTAGTAGGTCTGCGCGCGGCGTGACGTCACTCTTTGCATCGGATCACTCTGTTAACATTGGAAAGAGCTAGTGCATTCGAGGGTCAAAGGGGTTTGTATATGTGGTGTAGTGCGGGGGAATATGGAAAATTGAGTGTTGTGTAACTTTCGAACGGGTGATCGGATTGGGACGAAACTTAATACCTGAATGAATGACATATCTCTGAAGTTCCATTTGAAGTCCGAACCGGATTCGACAGCTATGGGGGAGTTGGGGTGGGGGAAGATCGGAGATCTCGAGAAACGGTTATAATGGAGGGATCGGAGTAAAACTTGCTGGGAAGAACAAGAATCTGCTCCAGATAAATCGTTTACATGTTTGGACTGGACCCGGACACTTGGAGGGGGGGGGAAGGTGGAGGGAAGTTTCCCGGAATTCTGGTGATAACGGTTTTTGGGATTTTCACGACGAAACTTGGGAGGCGTATCAGGGACCCGATCAAACTGACTTGTAAATAAAAATTCACTCGATCCGATAGTCGTGGGGGGATCGGAGGAGGGGGAATACGGAATATTTAGCCATGCGTAACTTTGGAACGGGTGATCGGATTCGAGTGAAATTTAATAACTGAACAGAGGGCGTGCATGTGGGGATCTTTTTCATGTCCGGACCGGATCCGACAACAATTGGGGGGGGGGGGGAATACGTGACCGGATTGGACTGGAGAGATCGGGATGGAACTTTGTGGGAATAACAAACAAGTCCAAAACTGAACCGGATTGGCTTCGGCGACTGTGGGGGGAGTTTGAGGGGCGGGTCCGGAATTCCGGTGATCGCGAGTTAAGGTACTTCCAGATGTGCTAGGACGATGAAATTTGGCTGGAATATTAGAAATTAGACAAGATTGGCTTAGAAATCGCCACTTTTCAAATCCGACCATTCCTTAAAGTACCAATCATGACCGCAAATTAAGAAAAATACTTTTAAGCAAAATATGCATTTCCATCATCCCCATGAGCTCATGATCATTTTTGCCTCAAGGGTTTTGCTTACAAATGAAGTGAATTTCTAGTGCCTTTAAAGTGCGCACCATTACAGCCAAGTTCAACGATAAAATACTTTTTCTCTAGCTCCCTTGTGCGCAAAGTGCGCATCTGAACCGCACAGTCGAAAATTACTTTTGATCAAATAATACATCTCAACCCTTGCAAGTGCCATATGAGCTTACAGCTCTTGTTCTGTTTCAGACGACAAGCTAAAACGCAAGGAGGAATGCAATCAAACATTTAGCCTCAGTACTGCGATCCGAAGTGTCTCACTCAACTTTTCAGTCCAAAACTCCGATTGCCCCGTCGTCTTGAGGATCCCTCCAGACTCCTCCGTCACTCTGGAATTCAGTGCCTTCATTATGGAGCGGTCAGATGGGTAAGTCGGTGATTTTTTATTAATCACTCTTTTAAAGGTGTTGTCTGAAAAAATATTAGAATTCCATGGTGATATCGTGACTTGTTTGAAAAAAGCCCTTTTCGGCGAAACAAGAATATCTGTTATTCTTTTATTTATTTGTCACCTGTCATTTCAACGAAGAAAAATGGCATTCTAGGACATTGTCAGAAAGGACGTAATCCATTCTGGTGGCACAAGAACGTGTTAACTTGCCGTGCATGTCTCCTTTTGACACACATGACTCAGTTTCGAGACCATTGTCCCACGGGGATAGCCCCAAGAGTTATGAATGAATGAATGAATTTAGTGCACCAAAAGCCTGGGGCCCATGGCAACTAAAAAACAAGAGCTGTAAGCTCATGTGGCACTTTCATGGGTTGAGGTAGATTGGTTGATCAAAAGGACTTTTCGACTTTGCGGTTAAGGTGCGCACTTTAAGGGAGCTATTAGGAAATAAGTTTTTTATTTTTGAACTTGGCTGTGATGATGCACACTTTAAAGGCGCTGGAAATTCATCTGTAAGCAAAACCCTTGAGGCAAAAACCGCAACAGGCCCTTACAGATCATTGATATATAACGTTTGGTCAAAAGTATTCTTTTCATTTTTCGGTTAAAATGCGCACTTTAAGGGTACTAGAAATAATTTTTTAAGCAAACCCCTTGTGGCACAAATGATCATGGGTTGACATGTATCGTTTGATCAAAAGCACTTTTCGACCTTGCGGTTAAAATGCGCACTTTAAGGGAGCAAGAACGTCTTTTGTAAACAAAACCCTTGAGGCAAAAATGATAACGGGCTGATGGGGATCATGAAAATGTATATTTTACTTATAAGTATTTTGCTTACTTTGAGGAATAGTCGGATTTGGGAAGTGGCGATTTCTAAGCCAATCTCGTCGAATCCCTGATATTCCGTCCAAGTTTCATCGTCCTAGCACATCTGGAAGTACCCTAAATCGAAAAAGTGTGACAGACTTTCGGACAGACCGACAGACCGACAGACGGAATTGCGATCGATATATGGCACTTGAGCCAGAGGCTGCAAGTGCAATAAAAACACTAAATAAACACTAAAAATCGATTCTAATCCACAATAATGTATGAACGGTGATCTGTGATCCGTGGCAAACCTCAAGCCTCCCCTGTGGCAATTTGAATATTTTGAGCCGTTTACATTTTGGACGATTTCGATTTCGGGGTCTTCGACTTCATTGGTGGGCATTTTGAACCGTGGTTCGACTTCACTGGTGGTCATTTTGAGTCGTAGGCATTTTGAACCGTGGGCATTCCGAGCCGTGGGCACATTGATCGTAGGCATTCTGAATCGTGGGCATTTTGAACCATGGGTGTTCTGTATCGTGGGCCTTTTGAACCTTGGGCATTTTGATCGTTGGCATTATGAGCGTGGGCACCATGAGAGTGGGCAAACAGATCATAGTGATTATGGGAACGACCCGTCTAGCTTACTCCGATCTTTCTTTACTGGCTTGCACTTGCCATTTCTCTGCAGCCCTGTCCCTCGTTATGCAATAATTTCCTGCGAAACTGGGATCGCTTAATCAATCTTACTTATCGCTGACTCTCCCTCCCCCACAACCAACTCCCACAGTAATTACAGACTCCCCACCATTGTGCAAAATGGCACGGTCGGAACCTGTAACTGTCGCTCAGTCTCGAGAACGTTGAATATTAAATGAGGAAACTTGGGGGGGAATGATTACCGTTGCTCCGTTTCCCAGGAGTTTTGATTTGGAGAAAAACGCCCTTTCGATAAATGTACACCATAGCAACGCGGTAGCGACTAATTACATATAAATGGGAAACAGGGAGACGGCGATATTGTCTTACCTTCGATTACCCTGTTTAGTTGATAATGCTGTAGTGAGCGTGTCGGGAAAACGTGCAGGGTAGGAAAGTCAGACACGCCTTCTTACGTAAAACACGTGACTAAATCTACTGCTTTCTTTCTACTAAATCTACTGCTTTCTTTCTACTGCTCAGCATATGATTACTGAGACCTTTCGCTGAACCTTTTTTGCCAACCCTCCTCCCAGGGCCGTATCCAGGGGGTTAGGGGGTTCAACCCCCCCCCCGAAACATGTAAAATTAATCGTTTTTTATGGGCTTTTAAGGTCGTATCTATGTCTTTTTTGTATTTTTTGGTCCGACCCTCGGTCACCCCCCCGATATAAATTCCTGGATACGGACGGACCTGCCTCCTCCTCTGCTCAGTGACGCAGGTGTGGCAATTTAACCTGATGAAAAATTCTTTGACCGTGTAGTTGTACAAAAAAGTTGCATGTGTTTTGATTTAACATGCCTCCGACTGGGTTAATCTTAAGTAGTAGTATCCGATAGCATCCAATCTTGCTGTAGTAGCATCCAGTTTGCTAGTAGTGGCAACAGTTACTACTGCATGTTACTTTTTCGTACAACTCCTTACGATTAATTCTTGAAAAATTTTCATCAGGAATTATTCGGTGTGTCGTTTTTTTAGACTTCTTATATTTAAATTCTGTTTTAGCGGGGGACGCTTATGAGCGGGAAAGCTTTACTTGGTCGGGGACAAAGACAGTAATAGTGGGAAAGACCGGCGACTCCCGTAAGCCCCATGAGTCGCAACAATCAGCGCCGTTTAGCGGTTGGTCTTTCGTTAAAAAACTGCTCTGTTGACATTTATCCTCCATGTTCAGCAGAATCATCGTCAAAGCGCGTTTGGTTGATTTTTGGGATCCCAAAACGTTAGTGGAGGGATACCTATGACATCGCAAAAGTTGTCCGTCCGTCCGTCCGTCTGTCCGTCTGTGAGCACGATAACTCTCGAAGGGAATGAGATATTTTGATGAAACTTGGTGTGAGCATTCTTTGGGTCAAGAGTAAGGTCGAGTTCGTAGATGGGCCTGTAGCCCTACATTTAGGGGTGGGGGAGGGGGTTCAAATTAAGGGGCAAGCAAAATATTTTCAAACAGCTAATGTGATAGTCGATTATGGGGTAAGAAGACACGCTGAACACGAATATGAAAACCATTTTCTCGCCAGACAAGTAGTTCGTCCGGAATCCGGCCAAAACCGGAAAGTTTGTTAAAAGTAAAAGTTTTGTGTGAAGTTGATTAGATGTTTGATTTAGGGGTAAGAAGGCATGCTGAAAACGAATATGAAAACCATTTTCTTGCCGGACAAGTAGTTCGCCCGGAATCCGGCTAAAACCGGAAAGTTTGTTAAAAGTGGAAGTCTTATTTGAAGCTGACTAGACGTTCGATATAGGGGTAAGAAGGCATGCTGAACACGAATATGAAAACTGTTTTTTCGCCAGACTAGTAGTTCGCCCGGAATCCGGCCAAAACCGGTAAGTTTGTTAAAAGTAAAAGTTTTATTTGAAGTTGATTAGATGTCCGATTTAAGGGTAAAACGAGATGCGTAAAACGGTAAAACGTTATGTTTTCAAAACAAAAATATCATTATTGGATTTATAGGCTATTCAGCCTATAGGCTATATAGCCTACATGACCTATACATATGCTAAGGGAAAAACTACTGTCATAATTGGATTCCACGCCAAAAACTAACCCAAAACTTACCGTCATTCCTTTAAAATTTATACCGTCACTCACTGATGAAAACGTGGATGCTCTGCAGGAAAATTGTTTTTATAGTGTTGGTCTTTATAGGCCTAATCTGCCTTTATAGGCTAAAAAGTCGGTGACGTACATCGGTGCGGTAGGATTTTCGTTCTCAGCACAAAAAGTTGTTCTAGAAAAGTTCTTCAAACCTTCTGCAGCTCGTCTGCTACCCCCCCCCCCCTACTCTCCATTCAGATTTCCTCTTTAATTGGACTAAAAAGCAAGCAGAAACACAATCAGTTACTTTTTTTTTAATGGAACAAAAATGTTGAATTCATGGGCAACCACTAATTTCACAGCAAATAATGACAGCGCCAATCAACGCCATCTTGCCTTGATTACATCAAACCTGCCGTTTGACATTGGACAAAGACCAAACGCTAGGAAGCAGCACGATCGATTTTCAACGACGCGATTTTGGCCGAGTCGCCGGTCTTTCCCACTATTATTGACTTTGGTCGGGGACGCTTGGTTTGGTATATTTTCTAATCCTGAGCCGAACAAAGACGCCGGAGAGGAGGCTGAAAATGCGGTCAGTGTTATCGCGAGGTGATGTTCTTCCAGATGAGTTAGGCCATGAAAGTTGTCAGGCATATTAGGGACCTAACTTTACACCGCTGATCCGACCATCCAGGGGGAGTAGAAGGAGAAGGAATCCGGAAGCTTGAGGCATGGACAAATTTCGAACGAGTGATAGATTTGAATGAAACTTGATAATTTGCCAGCTTGAAAGTCTGCAGCCAGAGTGTGAGCGTATCAGGCATATTAGGGACCTGGCCAGATTGACTTGGAAATTGTCACCCCCCCCCCCGATCCGATCATCCAGGATGAGTTCAACCAGGAAGAATCCGGAATCTTGAGGCATGCATGACTTTCGAACCAGTAATCGGAAATGAATGAAACTTGATAATTGGCAAACACGCAAGTCTGCAACCTGAGTGGGAGGTGTCGTGGCAGCAGCCCACCAGAAAGAAGACTGGCGCCCATTCATCGACGCCCTGGGCGCCTCTGAAGTCAAGAAGGATGTAAGGTCTGGAAAGCCCTTGGTAACAGCTGATTGGAGTTTGCTAAGTGATGTCACCTATTTGCTAGGTCCTACAGCCTTTGTTGTGGCTTTTTTCCATGGAAGAAAAGAAGACAAAAGATCCAGAAGCTCTGATTATCTTTCAATAGCTTTGATGTACGGTTGTCCGTCTAAACAGTAAGGAAAAGTCTTTCCCTCTTTTCCAGGACACATTCCTTTGGCTCTGGATTTCTTTTCAGCTTGGGAACGGCAATTTTGTGGTTTTCCTCGTAGCGTCAGACAAAGAAGAGGCTTATTAAAAGACGTGGGGAATATTTGAATTTCGTATCCTTCAAAGATGTGCGATGTGTGTAACGCAAGAGATATGTCGTCCCTTAAAAAGTCAATGAGTTAAAGCGCAGTTGAAGGCCAAAAGTGTCGTGTGTTCGTAAATTCATAATTTGATCTAAACTCCAGCTAGGGTTTACCGTGAAAATAATAATAATAACAAAACATGAACAGAACAAAACGTCAACCTGGGGACAACCCACAATACAATAGGGTACCCACGAGAGCCAAATTGGCAAACTGAGCCGCATATGAGAATATGCGGCTTCCAACAAAATAAATAAAAGTATTATAAATAACCTTTTATTTAGTTTATGTTTTTAAATTATTTTATTTATTAATAAACAAATAATATAGGCTGATTGTAACTTATTTTTAAATAGGTTTGACAAAGCAAAGCGGTTAAGTCAGCCAAATTTATTGGAGTATAGAGCTGGTGCTGTAATTTCATTTTGGGAAATGAAATCACAGCACCAGCTTTAACTCCAAGTAGTTTTCCGGAATGAAGTTAACAAAATCAGATATTTAAAGCTTAACTGAAAAGACAACTTATTTTTGTGTCATTTAGTTGAATACACTGAATTATTTGGATTCTGCAAGGGGATTTTTTTGTTTTCCACTATCTGCTCTAGTTATGGCGTTCAGAATATCTGCGGCCGTCCCCACAGCGAAAATTCTACTATGACGCGGGAAATTTTTATCTAAACACAAACAAGGCTTTTCAGTGGGCAGTGGCGATATTTGTGAAGATTGCTTAGTCCCTGAACAAAAAAAAAGTCATAAATCTTTCTTGTAAGGCATACAACAAATTAGAGGTACCACAAATCACACGGAAATTCAACTATTTGAAAATCGATTATTCCAGAATAGCGGAACAACCAAGTAACGCATTTTCAGCGGGTCTTCAAGCCAATTTAAGTGAATAAGTGATGGGTAACTAGATTGTCCTATCCCAGTGCTTTTCGGTTAAACTTTAAGGAAGGATTATTAATTGTTTTTCTACTGTAAGTTCATTTTCCAGCCCGAGCGGCTTGAACCTGAAGAAGACCCTTGTCAAGAAGGGCCGAAATAGAGCTCCAATAAAATTTAGCTGACTTATCCGTTTTGCTTTGTCAAATCTGTTTAAAAATAAGTTACAATTAGCCCATATTATTTGTTTATTAATAAATACAATTATTTACAAATATAAACTAAATAAAAGGTTATCTATAATACTTATCTTTATTTCGTTGGACTGTGGCTTTGCGCTTCTGGTCTCTGCCGAGGGTGTGCTCTATCATTGGGTGGCTTAGGCTATCATCTCTTTGACGGGAAACCTGTTAGTTCCCTATTCCCTTGGATGATTAATTGACCTAGAAAAAGTCCTATTAAAATGTTTTCTGCAGATTTCCCCGTGGTTTCTTTTAGAAGAAAAATAACCTACGTTCTTTTTTCAACGACCAGATTAATTTACAAGTTAAGAACATAGTGAATTGATCCCTTGGATTAATAGCTGGGCCGGAATTTGGCCAGAACCAGAAATCGGCCAGAACCGGAAATTTTCGACTGAACCTAATTGCCCAGTTAATTTGATGAAGACGGTGTAAAGCTGAAAATACATGAACTGAGTGTGTAGTATTTTTTCGATTCGGATGAGAACTTAACCCGGAATCCGGTAGAACGGACCAAGGAAGCTGTTGAGTGATTCACATACGGTAAAACAACATGTTCAACTATAGATATAACGATTTGTTTTCGTCTTTACTGGTAGCTTGGGAAGAAAAAATTAAGATCTCCATATAATTCTGTGGGTTTCAATAAATCGTAGGCTATGCAGAAAAAAGTATACACCCTTTTTTAACCAGATCACGTTCTCAGCTGGGACCTTAATTAGCTACTTTGGCTTACTGAGAGTTGATTTCTTTCACAGCAAGTGCATGAAAATGGCATTATTGAAAGTCAACAAACATTCAAATAAACATACCTCTACTGTACCTTTTCTCTAAATTGTGTCAATTATTTAGTTAGTATTTGTTTGGCAGTTGACTTTTTGAACCATGGCCCCTTGGCGTTTCCGTGGGAAAGCGTAGCCTCAAAATAGATATATAATGTTGGATTTATTTATCACCCATCACAGGCCGAGGCCCAAGGACGGAGTAAAAAAAAGAGACAGAACGAAGAGAAGACGCAATGTACACAAAATGAATATATTTATTTGTAACCCTTGCAAAACCCCAAATGCATAAAAAAGAAAGGATTTATATACACATTATGACTGTAAATGCCTGACTAGTCTAAAGCGGAATTCACACAGAGGGTGTCATATTATTTGCCTGGCGTTGCGATTTTTTTCGGCTCGGAGCCGAAGCCTGACGAAGCCGTTTTTCAACGCCGGCGTGACGAATATCGTCAGGCGTGGCGAAATTCGCTCTCTGTGTGAATTGGGCTTAAGGAGGTAAATATACGCTTTAGAAAACAGCCTTGTAGCTATTGCAGCTAACCCACTCCTTCATTGCCTGCCTACTTGGCAGAAGCTACTTCTAATATGATAGAAGTAGTTTACCGGTGTTTCTATTTTGTATTTAGGGTTGTTATGTATTGTATGGCCTCGTGCTGAGAAATAAAATGTATTGATTGATTAGGACTTCAACCGCTCTGTAGTCCAAGTTTGTTTCTCCTTCTATGCTTTCTGTTTGATCCTTACTTATCCCTTCACAGGTGCAACTCAAGCCGTTTGGTTATCTCCTTTATCGACTCAGGAAGTCCTCTGATTCTTTGTGGAGACTTGAGTAGCCGTTTGAAGTTGCTCAAGAGGGATGTACGAACTGAAGAGCTACTTTTTCTTTTTCACTCAGCAAAGGCGAGCTATCGGCAATCGGTTCAACTGGTGGTATCTCTGAAAGAAGGTAATATCCTGATTTTTATATTGAACCTACTCACAGCTTTGTCCAAGATGTCAGTTGCATCGTTGTTCACATCTTTTCCTTGTAGTTCTACTTCAGCGTTATCTTCATCTGACTTCCGTGATGTACTTGGATCCTCATCGGATGTAGTGTAGTCATTTCAATATTATCCACTTCACTTTGTTCAAAAGAATTATCCATTTTTCACTTTGCTACCACGCCTGCGGGTTCTCAGCAGCAACTGATAGTTGATACGCTATTCGCCCTCGTTTATCTCAAATGAACTGGAATGGAGCCAGTGCTTTAGGAGGTATTATAACAACATAATGCAAAAGATAGGGTATTGGTCTCAATAGAAATTATATTTGCACTGAACTCCCAGCTTTTTATGTTGACTGGTAAGGTTGCTGCAAAACTTCACGTTGCCCAGGCAACGTGGATCTAGTTGTGTTACAGAGAAAAATCTGTCAGTTTGACCACCCGTCAGTTAAGGTTTGAGATTTAATGAAAAAATGCTACAATATCAACAGCTAAGTAATAGGCAACGAGAAGAAATAAATAAACACACACTAATAGATAACAACATCTAATTAATTTAACATCAACTACGCAAACAATAACAAAATACAGAAATGATAAAAGGAACCGGTCGGACACAAATGAACTGAGTAACGGCAGACGTGAAACTTTTAACGATTGTTGAGGTAATTTGTAACGCCCGATAGGTGAACTTACTATCTGAGTGCGCTAAATGACGGGTTGGTGCTCGCAGCGATTCCGATGTATCAAATCAAGGGTGGGGTAACTGTCGGAAAAGAGGATTTTGGTAGGCAGTCTGACGGGAGCAGAGCAAAATAAAACTAGGGAGTAGCGCCAAGACCTTTCCTTTCGCCATGGATCGGAAACTGGCCTTCGTAGCGTCGCTCACGACGCTCGGGACATTCAAAGCGAGACAAACTTGCAGGTTTAGAGAATTTCTAGTATAGCTAAGATTCGGTCTACATACATCGAGGAAACGTGGGAGGTTGTAGCTTTTTTTGCTGTGTTCGGAATATGAAGTTGTCGGAGCCAGTGCTGGTGCGAGACTGATTGAGTTTCAGTAGGGACGTTCTTTATCGCTAGTGGTGCTAGTGTCGCCGCTATTCGAGTGGGTGTCACTTTTTTCAAGTCTTGGCGCTACTCCCTAGTGTTATTTTGCTCTGGACGAGAGGCGACTGACCGGTTCTCTCGCCTTGGGAATCTATCCTTATTTTCTTTTTCGCTGGTAAATTGTAACACCGTGGTAGGAACGAAACAGCAGGGCACATCAAAGAAATCGACTGCTTTAATCGAATTATTCTCTGTGGTCTTCGCCAGATAGGAGAAAATGACTACGCAAAGCGTGAAAAAAATCAGAATCCTTGTTTTGTCAGCCAAATAAAGAATATCATCATTATTATTATTGCATAAATTTGTATAATCGTTTCTGGTTTCCTCGGTAAATTTTTTTGGTTTCTGAGTATTCAGGTAATGTCGTTTGCTCACCGGTTTAGTTTCCGATATTTTCAGAGCAAAATAAAATAACACTAGGGAGTAGCGCCAAGACCTATCCTTTCCATGCTTCGCAAACGGGCCATAGTCGTAGCGCCGCCCATTACGCTTGCGGAATTTAAAGCGAGACCAACTTGCGGATTTAGAAATTTCTAGTAGACCTAAGACGCGGTCTGCGCACATCTTGCAAACCAGGGAGGTTGTATCTTTTTTTTGCTGTTTTCAGAATATGAAGTTATTGGAGCCAGCGCTGGTGCACGACCGATTGAGTTTCAGTAGGGACGTTCAGTACCGCTAATGGTGCTAGTGTCGCTGCTATTCGAGTGTGTGTCACTGTTTTCAAGTCTTGGCACTACTCCCTAGTGTTATTTTGCTCTGGTTATTTTCTGCTCGTAGAATCTTGGTACTAGTGATGTTTCATGGTTTAAGGATTCCTCGGTCTTTAGAAGAGAACACAAGAATGGTATAAGGAGTTGGAGTTAGCTCTTGGAGTTTCGAACTCTGGACAAGGTAGTAGAGCTAAAAATGTCACTTGCACTCAGTACTTAGCACAGAACTTAGAACTACTGAAGAGCAGAGCAAAATAACACTTGAGAGTAGCGCCAAGACTTGAAAAAAGGGACACACAGTCGAAATGCAGCGATACTAGCACCACTAGCGATAGTGAACGTCCCTACACATCGGTCGCGCACCAGGGCTGGTTCCAGTAACTTCATATTCTGAACAGAGCAAAAAAAAGATTTTCTGCAGAGTACTGAGTGCAATTACTATTTTTATTTCATTCTGCATTATTTCACATAAGAATTCTGATCTGTCCGCCAGCCCTTAGTTTCTTTTCTTCACATCCCTGGCAAACCTCTTATCCAGGTTTTCTTTTCTTCACATCCCTGGCAAACCTCTTATCCAGGTACGCTTGTTTTGCCTATTTGTGTCACCTGTCTCAGTGCAAATTTGCCTCACAAAAATCACAAATTTCCCACCGCTGCAACTCGTTCTCATAATCTTCGCAGTGTTTCGCAAAGTTTACATGCTATTTCGGGATAATTTTGGAGTTGGGTTTCGCTCACTGGTGACTCAGTAGCCTTAAAGGACCCGTCATACCTTTAACGCCAGTTCAACTTATCTCCGTCATCGCCCCATCCATTCTTAAACCGGGAGACACGAATTTCATACTATATATTCTAACCCCCACAATGATTCTCATGCTTTCTTTATTTCTTTATTTTTGATGCGCATCACGCTCCAGGCGATTGTTTGCGGGAAGCCCACGCATCAGATTAAATCTTTGTCTGAATTTCCTTTTGCTAGAACTCGGGGCCTGGAGAAACGCCTAAAACAGCCAAAGCCTAGTTTCAAGCAGAATCTGATTTAAAGTATTCAGCATTTTAGAATATTGGAAACAAACTGTAAACAGTACGAGAGTCTTTTAAGATTTGAGTAATCTTGAGATCCGTTGAGTATCCTTGCTCTCATTCCTGGTATTTTAAGGCTAACAAATAAAATGTCACAGGCGAGACTTGTTCGGTGTTGGACTCCCCCACGCATACACACACGCGTTTTTCAATGCTATCATGTTCTTTATTGCGACACGAACGCTAGCGTGCAGGAGAGAATTAGACACTATTTTTAGAGCTTTTGTAAGAAATTATTTCTTGCACGCGATCTCCTAATTGGTGCACGTTGGGGGGGGGGGGAATTTAGTGGCATGCATAACTTTCGAACGGATGATCGGATCTTAATGAAACTTTTATCTGGAAAGACTTCGTGTCTCAGATGTCCCACTTCAAGTCCGAACCGAATCCGATGAACATGGGGGGGGGGGATTGGAGGGGGAACCGGAAATCTCGCGTCACGCTTAGAGTGGAGCTATCGGAACGAAGCTTGGTGGGAAGAACAAGCACAAGCCATAGGTATATTATTGACAGAACTGGACAGGATTCGCGCACTCCGGGGGGAGTTCGAGGGGGGGTTGCGGAATTCTGGTGAGTTAAGTTACTTCCAGGTGGGCTAGGACAATGAAACTTGGCAGGCATATCAGGGACCCGACCAGATTAACCTGGAAATAGTCAATTTCGCGATCCGACCATCGTGGGGGAGTGGAGGGAGGGGGAATCCTGAATCTTGTGGTAAGTATAACCTTCGAATGGGTGATCGGGTCTTAATAAGACTTGAAACTTGGACCTTCGCGTCTCAGATGTCAGTTTCAAGTCCGGACCAGATCCGATGAATGTGGAAGGGGTCGGAGGGGAGAACCGGGAATCTTGTGACACGCTTAGAGTGGAGCGATCGGGATGAAACTTGCACGGAAGAACAAGTACATGTCCTAGGGAGTTGGAGGGGGGTCCGGAATTCCGGTGATCGCGAGTTAAGGTATACTTCTAAATGTGCTAGAACAATGAAACTTGGCTGGAGCGTTAGAGACTCGACAATATTGGCTTAGAAATAACAAAACTTGTAACCGCAAAGTACAAAAAAATACTTTTAAGTAAATATACATTCTCATGACCCCTATGAGCCCATGATCATTTTTGCCTCAAGGGTTTTGCTTACAAATGAATTTCTAGGCTCTTAAAGTGCATATCATCACAGCCAAGTGCATAAATAAAATACTTTTTACCAGTCGTGATTTCCAAGGGCCCATTATCATTCTTATCTCAAGGGTTTTGCTGACAATTGCCACAACAAACCCACGAATTGGCAAATTCCTACTTTCATCCTCTGGCCGACCCTTGCAAGTGCCATATGAGCTTCGAGCTCTTGTTTAAGTTTACTAACAAAAGAACAGTCGACGATATCCTTTTTTGTGATGAATAATTTGATGCACTGTCAGAAGTTTCATAACAGATAACACGAGGATGTGCGGTTTCAACAGATAGTGCGTAACAGCTACAACACTTAGGATGTTATCTGTTGTGTTTAAAAAACGTTATTCATGAAATGTTATGCATAAGAAGCTTTGTCAGGAAGAGCCAAAAACAGCCAAAACACATCTACTGACTTTTTTGTTTGTCGTCATGATGTCAGAAAACTCAGCAGATGCTTTTTTGCGGTTTTTCGACTCTTCCTGATGGCAACGCTTATTATGCATAACATTTTGAAACACAACAGAAAACATCCGAAGTGTTATCTGTTATGCATTATCTGTTGAAACCGGGCATCCTCGTGTTATCTGTTATGAAACTTCTGACAGTGTGGTACTGCCTTATTAGTAGGAGATCCTAAGTATTCTACGGTTTCCTCCCTAGGGAACTCGATACCGCAAATTTAATAAATAATCCTTAAGCTCAAGCTGACTGTGAAACATATATCGAAACAATATATAAAATGGATAGCTGCCAAAGCCAAAGCATCGTAGCTGACGTATCCTTTTTATGCATTGTTTGAGTAAGTTGAATAAATGTTGATTCCCAGTTTCCCAGTCTCTGTATCAGTTATCGCGTCAGTCTAGAGGCGTATTTTCGCCGTTCCCCGAGGACTCCTCGGGGAATCGAAGGGAATGGCGAGAATACAGGGACTTACTCCACGCGGACTCCGCGCACAGAAAACAGCGAGAACACGGGGAATGCTTCCAAAACAGATTTTGTTCTTAAAACAAATATAGTTGACAAAATTAGTCTGGATCTCCTTTATTTTTGGTTTTGTTTATTCTGATTATTTTTATTTAATTTTACATTGCACCAACACCAGCAAAAATTGATTCCCCTCCGAATCTGAAATGGAGTCCTTTTTGATGATGGTGATGATAATCGAAGCATTCCCCGTCCGTGGGGACTCGTGAGAATACGGGGAGTGAGTCCCGGGAGAAACAAAAACGCAGGGACTCCTCAAGTGGAGTCCTCGGGGAACGGCGAGAATACGCCTTAGTAGACCAATGGTGCTTTGTTTTCCATACATTCGCTTTGGTTTTGATCGCCGTTCTCGAAATGCAGCGGAGTGGTAACAGAGTGGAAAAGAGAAGAGAAGGTGAGGTGCGCATAATCTCCAAAATAGTTTACAGAACTTCTAATCACTCAAAGAGGAACCTAGAGGGCAAAGGGTAAAACTGTGATCTATAGTGCACCACTGAATCGCATCGGATCCTTGTCCGTAACCCTTTCACGATTTCCTTCCAGGAGCGAGGGGAATGGCCGTTTCTAAGCCATCTGAATGTTGCATTCCATTTTCATTTCAGATCCACTATGTCCGAATCAAAGATACGTCTATCATAATGGATTCTGCATCCTTTCAGTAAGCTATCCCCGAGTCACGTGGTCTACTGCTCGGGATATTTGCAAAGGAATTCAGGTATGGAATATTTCCTGTTCCCGGATACCGAGCTGACAGAGAGGAAACTAACAGTGGTTATCATTTGTTTAGATGTATATAGGAAACGATGTCGTGGAGCTAGTAGAATGTGTATTAGAATATTATGTTTTATTTCCCCCGAGGGCGATATAAATACACTGACAACAAAAACATAACAAAGACTCTCGCGGTAGAGAAGATTAACGAACAATCAGTCTGTCACAGCCACAGCTTAACTACTACGCAGTTGCGCAAACATTTTTCAAAAGCAACACATAGCTATCGTCGCGACATTAATTGGCGCTGCGTCAAACCTAGACACTCTCGCAGTTGGAAACTTGATTCCGAAGAGGCAACATGTGCGGCGTGCGCAATAAATGTGAGACCTCCACTGCTTTCTTCTGATAACATTACGCACCCACGGTGGTCACAACAGAAATCTCTGTTTTCACTCACGGAATAGACCCTAGATCTTTCCGCGCTGATTGGCTGTGGGAGCGCCGGAGGTTAACGCCTACTCTAAAGATGTGTGTTGAAATCTTTCTATGGGCAAGATACGACTCCGCGCAACTGCCTAGTAGTTAAGCTGTGGTCACAGCGGTCCTGCCACAGAGGAAAAATTATTTGAAAACATAGAAGTGGGGTTAAATGACATACTGATCAGTTATGGTAGCGATTGGGAGACAGCTGAAGCAGTCAGTTAAGGACTTCCAGAGCCTGAGGTACTGGCCAAAATGTGTGGGGGTGGGACAAGGTGTTTACCGACTGGCGGGTAATTTTTACCGAATGATTTTTGCTGAAAATCGACTGTTTAGAAGAAAAATGATCTATTTTACGAAAAATCGCGGCGCCGTTTCTTTTTACCGACTGGCCGAAATATGGGGGGCTTTTACGGATAAGAGGCTCTTCTGCGTTTTGACATTTCAGCAACCGCATAGAACAACAAAACAGCAGCTTTGTCCAAAATAATACCACAACACTAGTTTAAGAAGTAGCTTCCCAAAAAGCTACTTCTACTCGCTTTCTCATATCAAATGGTCTGTTGTTTTTTCCAGAAGGGGGGAGGGTATTTGGTAGATATATAATAAATAATAATAATCTGACTACAGGTCAGATTATATTAGGTTATATTATATTTTGTTAGATTTATTATAGAATTATAGGATCCGTAGTTGTTGTCGTAAAGGTTAAATTATTAACAAGCATTGAATGTACGAGTTTTATTCTCCACAATGCTTGTTAAATGTATTTGTAGCTTAGTGTAACAAATAAAAAATTTTGCTTGAGCTTAAGTAGAGACCAGTAACTAGGAAGTAGCCTCCCAAAATAGGATTATTTGCCAAGAAATTCATTTACTTTATCACATTTTTGTTTTGCTTTTCTAGCTAGAAACCTGAAACGAGCCGAAATGTCCGTTTAGTGTCATCAGATCTGATGGGATCGACTAAAAGCAGGAAGGGAAGGGAACACGGGAAAAGCAGGAAGGAATACCAAAACCGGGAAGGGCATACTAAACCGAGAAAGGGCATGCTAAAACGAGGAAGGATGTCACCAGAATTCATGTCTGCGAAGAACTGGAAAACCGCACCGTTACCTTCCTCTGTTTAGTAATCTTTGAGGGGTCGGCAACTTTTCAAATTCAAAGTTTACCATCCCTTCCTCGTTTAAGTATCCTGATATGGGTAGAGGAAGACCCACTGAGGGGTCGGAAATGAGTGAGAACATAACTTTCCACGAGGATCGACTAAAAGCAGGAAGGGAAGGGAAGGGAAGGGAGAATACTATACGGAGGAAGGGAACGGTGCAGCTTTCCAGTTTTTGCAGCCCTGAGTTCTGGTGACATCCTTCCTCGTTTTAGTATGCCCTTCCTGGTTTAAGTATGCCCTCCTGCTTTTCTCGTGGTGACAGCCAGCTCGGGCTCAGGGAATTTTTGAATCTGTATCCTCCCCGCATGCCTGTTCGCCTTCAAAACAACTCCGCGGGTAAAACGGATTGAGGAGTCCATCATTCGCATAACATCCCGAAAATTTGTAGCCTGTGTAGTTTTATGAGAGTTGTACGAAAAAGTTGCATGTATCAATATGTAATAGTATAGAACACTACTATCATTTAATGTGCCTCAGACTGGGCCAATCTTAAGCAGTAGTATCCAGTAGCATCCTGTCTTGCTATCGAACATGCAGTGACAATAGTTACTACCGTATAGGCCTACTAACTTACAACTCCATATAACTAATTCTGGGGTGGTTCTTCATATTGTTCGAATAAATGTTTTAAAGTTCTGTTTTATCGTCTGGCCGGGAATCATTGGAACACAAAGGATCATTGGAAACGTTAGCTCGAGGGGTCGACGACTCTCCCGGAATGGTGTACACGTCCCGAAGGAGTAATCCGGAATGGTGAGGAATAATCCGAAATGGTCAGGATTATTCCATTATTTCGGAATGGTTTACATAAAAAATGAGAGTCGTCGACCCCTCGTTCGCCGCAGGACAGACCGAATGGGGTGAAATAAATGCGGACTAAACAAAATTCGGTGAATTACCAAACTCGATAAAGAATGGGAGGATATGGAATGGTTAGGAATAATCCGGAATGGCCATAACGGAATAATCCTGACCATTCCGGATTATTCCGGAATGGAGTACATAAAAAAATTAGAGTCGTCGACCCCTCGCTAATTCTGGGGTGGTTCTTCATATTGTTCGAATAAATGTTTAAAGTTCTATTTTATCGTCTGGCCGGGGATCATTGGAACACAAAAGATCATTGGAAACCTTAGTTATGTTCTGTTCCAGGCGGAACTGCTCTCGGAGACGATTCTTTACGACACAACGGAAGAAGACTGGAGCAGTATATTCGAGCAAGGGTCATTTTGGGTCTCCAGCGATCTACCGGTGGGAGTTCCTCTTCTTGTAGTGTCGGAATTGGATAAGCCAGGGCTTGCGAGGTCGAGTTCCGGGCGTAAGTTGGGTCAGGTTCATCCTTCTCCTCGAGCGATGGTTGATGGCGGTGAACGGAATTATTAGTTGCGTTTTCGCAGATACCATGGTAACTGGATCTGCAGCTAGTCGTTTTTTGCAGTTACCTTGGTATCTGATAAACTACGGCCAGTTGATTGCTCTGCAAAAACGACAATTTGCGCTTTTAGAATTCATCCAAAAAGAAATCATTGACATCTAGAATGACAAACTTTTTCAGATAGCACGATCAGTATTGCCACGGTTGGGACCGTGGTATCTGGGTATCAGATACCACGGTAACTGCAAAAACGCCTTTTGACCGTAGTAATGACCGTGGTAATAAATACGACTTTTGCCACGGTATCTGCGAAAACGACTTTAGTCCGTGGTATCAGATACCATGATATCTGTTACCACGGTAACTGGGTCTGCAATCAGTCGTTTTTGGCTTTTACACGGCTGCTCAGTAAAAACGACTTTTTCCGAAATTGTACTTTTCAAAGTTATCCCAAAAGAAAAACTGATATCCAGTTAAATGACTAAGTGCTAAACTTCTTTCTAACCAATTTGACAAAATTTGATGAAAGTGAGATGACTTTTCAGACACCACGATCAGTTACCATGGTCGGACCGTGGTATATGAATATCAGATACCACGATAACTGGCCAGATACCACGATAACTGCAAAAACGCCTTTTGACCGTGGTATCAGATACCACGGTAACTGCGAAAACGACATTAGACCGTGGTATCAGATACTACGGTATCTGCCAAAAACGCAACTATTGATTTCAGCTGGCTTACCCTTTTAATAGTTGCGTTTTTGCAGATACCATGGTATCTGCTACCACGGTAACTGGATCTGCAGTCGTTTTTGCAGTTACTGATATCTGATATACGGTTGCTCTGTAAAAACGACAGTTGCCGAAATTGCGCTTTCCGAAGTCATCCCGAAAGAAAAACTGATATCCAGCCACATCACGAAGTGCCAAACTTCTTTCCCACCAGCTTGGCAAAAATTGATGAAAGTGAGGTGACTTTCCAGATACCACGACCAGATACCACGGTCCGATCGTGGTGTCTGAATATTATATGCCACGATTACTGGCCAGATACCACGACAGCTGCAAAAACGCGTCTTGACCGTGGCATCAGATACCACGGTAACTGCGAAAACGCCTTTGGACCGTGGTATGTGCAAAAACGCGTTTTGACCGTGGTATGAGATACCACGGCGTCTGCGCAAACGCTTTTTGACCGTGGTGTCTGCAAAAACGCAATTCTTGCTTCGCCCTGATCATTGACGACAACAGATGGGCGGTTTTTATGATGCAAAAGGATTCCAAGTTAGAGTACAGACTGCGAGGATAAGAAGTGGGTCATCTTTGAAATACATATTTTTATTGGTCCTTGCTACAAATACTACTTTCAATGCACTTTCAAGTTAGGTGAATTTAATATTCAGGTCGCGTAGTTTAGTGACCCGGAACCTTACCCGCCTTCCACCCACTCAAATCAAAAACGAGATTTTTTTTTTAGAGGCGAAAGCCTTATTATTGCAATTATATTATTATTATTATTAAATCTTGCAGGATTATTTTCTAGCCGACTGGGTCTTCAAATGATTTCATTGTGACTTGCCGCATACTTCGTCATTAGTTTAAGTGATCTATGTCTCTGTCAGGGGAAAGCTTAGCCTGTCTGGGAAATACGGAGAGCCTTAGCAATTACCATTGACGAACATCACAAGAAGGGGATGGAACCGCTCAGAATGTTCTAGTACTCAGCATAATCTGGCATTATCCTTCTTAAATTACCAGTGACGGTTATCCATAGCTCCACTGCTTTTGAACGACTTATCCGGATAAACCCAGACGTACCAATTACGACACACTAGAACTATTATTTTGTCCTAAGCCAGATAGATGGCGAGATAGATGGTTGCTAGTCAGGAATATGATGATAGGAATTAGCCTTATACAGGCCCGGACGCAGAGAAAGAGGTCCACTAGGCAGTTAAGCGGGTCAGTGTCCCTTTTTTATGGCACTTGCCCTTCGGCCAAGTGCCATATAGCGATCGCAATTTCTGTCGGTCTGTCGGTCGGTCTGTCTGTCCGGGTTTTGCTAGTTCGGGCACTTCCACATAGGCTAGGACGATGAAACTTGGCAGGCATATCGGGGAACCCAATTGATTAAGTTGGGAATAGTCACTTTCCCGATCCGAACATCGTGGGGGGAGGGAGGGGAGCCGGAATCCGGAATTTAGTGGCATGCATAACTTTCGAACGGGTGATCAGATCTTCATGAAACTTGATATTTGGAAAGACGTCATGCTTCAGATGTCCCATATCAAGTCCGGACCGAATCCGATGAATGTGGGGGGGGGGGGGTCGGAGGGGGGAACCGGAAATCATGTTAAACGCTTAGAGTGGAGCGATCGGGATGAAACTTGGTGGGAGGAACAAGCACAACCCCTAGGTACATCATTGACAGAACCGGACCGGATTCGTGCACTGTGGGGGGAGTTGGAGGGAGGTTCCGGAATTCCGGTCATACGGAGTTAAGATACTTCCAGGTGGGCTAGGACAATGAAACTTGGCAGGCAAATCAGGGACGCGACCAGATTAACCTGGAAATAGTCAGCTTCCCGATCCGACCATCGTGGGGGGAGTGGAGGGAGGGGGAATCCGGAATCTTGAGGTATGTATAACTTCCGAACGGGTGATCGGATCATAATGAAACTTGATATGTAGAAAGACCACATGTCTCGGATGTCCCATTTCAAGTCCAGACCGGATCCGATGAAGCTGGGGGGGTCGGAGGGGGTCCGAAAACCTTGTGACATGCTTGGAGTGGAGCGATCGGAATGAAACTTGGTGGGAAGAACAAGGCACAAGCACTATGTAGATCAGTGACAGAACCGGACTCGGGCATTGTGGGGGAGCTAGGGGGGTCCGGAATTCCGGTGATCGTAAGTTAATTAGGTACTTCCAGACATGCTAGGACGATGAAACTTGGCTTGAAAATTAGAGACTTGACATGATTGGCTTAGAAATAGTCCCAGATCCGATGATCCCTTGAAGTACTAATGCTAACCTCAAAGTACAAAAAATATTTTTAAGCAAAATATACATTTTTGTTATCCGTATGAGCCCATGATCATTTTTGCCTCAAGGGTTTTGCTTACAACTGAATTTCTTAAAGTACAAACAATACTTTTGAATCAAATATGCATTTTCGTGCTCCTGGTGATCATCTTTTTTTGCTTCAAGAGTTTTGATTACAGATGATTTTCTAGCGCCCTTAAAGTGCGCACAGCCAAATGAATTGCCAAACGATACAGTCTCGTGATTTCCAAGGACCCGTGATCGTTCTTATCTCAAGGGTTTTGCTTACAGATGATCAAAACAAACCCACGAATTGGCGAATTCCTACTTTCATCCTCTGACCCAGCCTTGCAAGTGCCATATGAGCTTCCAGCTCTTGTTCGAAAATGTTTTATTCTCGCATAGTTTCTTTTTCTTTCCCATTATATCTTGCTTTAGATTGAACTAGAACAACAGTGGCTACGTCTTCACCCCCAACTCAGTGACGTTAATGCGGAATTTACCTAATAGCCTACACCCTAGAATTTACCTTTCATCTTAAAATCTTACTTTCTTGTTATATTTTCCAACACTCAAAACTAACTCTTATTTTCAAACTTTTCAAAAATAAAATTAAAAAATCCTTCTATACTACCATATTTAAAAAAAACTTCCCTATTCATACTTGTTTATTAATACCTAATTTTTCACCCAATCCATTCATTTTACCTTAAATCTTCAAAGATAAACGAGCAGCCAAATCTGTAGGTTAACTCTAAACGGCTTTTTGGTAATTTAACGAAGAACCAATTGTAATTTTTTTATTTATTAATTTAACGCACTTTCACAAGTAGAAAAGCATATTTGAGCCATCTGTTCTTCTATACACATTATAATTACAACTTCAAATATTCCTTCCGCCAAAGCTGACTGCGAATCATATTTGACTATGCAAAACGGGTATACATCATCAGAATTTTATTAGATCTATACTTCGGCCCTTCTCGGCAAGGGTCCGCCCCACAAGTCATTTTCCAGCTTGAGCCCGAGAGGTCCCTTGCCAAGAAGGTCGGAAATATAGCTCGAATAAAATTCAGCTGATATATACCCGTTTTCGAACCAGCGACCCTTCGCTCGTGACTTCGGCGCGTTCGAGTCTCGGTGGTGTCGACCGTTTGGTTTAGGGCGAGGGTTAGTGGCGTTTCCCCGTAAGACAAGCCAAAAGTCCACCCAGCTTCAAATGGGTACCGAGAGAAATCTAGGGAAAAGCACGGGAAGCGTCGGATGATTTGCCCCCAACCACGCATTGCACTCCCGGGCGAGGGCGGAGTATCAGGAGATCGGCACCTGCGCTACGCGAATCTTAACAGGTTTGCATGCGAAAGTCGGCTATACCCGTTTTGTACTGTCAAAATTACAACTTACGAGGTTTGGGTCCCTAGGCAGAACTTTGCTACTGGCCTTATAAGTGCTGTGGCACTTTAAGCAAATTTTGTAACAAGAATGGATCTCATCGAAAGTACTCCATCAGTTTTCGCTTCAGTTACTAACGCTTCTAAAAAGTTAAATTTACTTCCTTTCATGTAGTTATTCCCCTGATACAAAAAGCAAAAGACCCGGAACAGACCCATGCTTTACCGAGTTTGCATTGTATCCTAGATACACTAATCTCTTTTTTCTCCTTTAGATCTGTTGACGGAGCCCAAGCTTTGTCCATATTTGGAGTTGGAGAGGAAATGGTCCATGAAGAAACATGGAGCTTGTGACGTCCTGGGTGGATATGTTTGCCAAAGAAAAACAGAAGGTGAGAATTGTTTGAATGGCGGGGGGTACATTATTGCGTGGGTGTGACCAAGAACAAATAAGTCCGTCGTTGGTCCCATGTACCGTCTATGGGTACCCCGACAAAATTGAGCAGAGCTGCGGCTCTACTTGCTGAGCTTTGAGTTGACTCCCGTCTACTTCCCTCTTACCCGCTGCACATTGAGATGAAAAGACCGTAGCATAGACGACACAACGGTAAACAACCAATAGTCGCTTACTCTTGCTTTTCAATCCCACATTTTTTTTTGCTGTCCTCACAGGCCCATTCGGGCTTTCCTGAAGTCAGAGGTACCGACTACATGTGTAAAGAATAATAAGAGTGTTTTAAAAGGTTTGTTTGTTGTTAAGTTGGTTTATCTAATAAAGAGTACTAAAACTAAAACTAAATCATTTCTTCTCCGGGGCTCTACTGCGATTAGCTGTTTGTAGAGGTAACGAATTGTGATCTTTCACATAGCTCCTAACCTCAGCTCGTTTGCATCGAGCAGGGCATCAGGAATCTATTCGACTCGGCTTGGTAAAGAGATCGGGAGACGGAGGTTCTTTTGCTTATTTGTTGTTGGTGGAACTAATGAGTAGGGTGGTCTATTAGCCCCGCTCTTTCAGGGGCCCCGCGACTATAGATATAAGTAATTATGATTTTCTCTTGACAGAAAATGACAACCAAACTATCTTAATTTTTTTTTATTAATTATAAATCCTATAAAAAAAATCAATGTCGCTTATCTTTTTTACTTCTATCCTAAATTAATATTAATTTGTTTTAGGCTACCACGTTGGTTTCCATCCTTTTCACGAGAAACTACAAAATAAACATGTAGGCTATAATCCTAAAATCTTGAACCAAAATCCACCATATTGACCGCGCTAAATGGAAACCTCAGCTGATTTATTTGAGGGATATTTGGCTCAAAAATATGATTCTCGGTCAGCCTGGGATGAAGGAATATGTATAGGCTACAGGATCTACCTCTTTTGGAACCTTATTGCTTTCTGTGGTACCTGTATCTTTACAGCCATAGCCAGAGGGTCGTCTTCCTCTATTTTCCCACTTCAAGTGACCGAATCGTTTAATGAAGAGTTTTGGGAAAAGAGAAGTGAATTGAAAGCCCGAATCTTGAAAATACGTTGAAAAATTTATAGCGATTGACTAGAAAGAAGGAAAAGTACCTCGGACTTGTGGGAACCATTGCTTCATTTCCTTACAACTCCGTCAGTTGATTGGTGCACCTTTATCTCCTACTGTGAATGTACCGACTGCCAAATGACCTTGAAACGGAGAATAACTGAATCGCTTCTTGCCACTGGCATGTCTGATACTTCTACGCCGTTCGAGTGATTACTATTTTTTTTTTTTGTAAATTGTACTTATCTTCTGGTGCGATTGATGGTGGGAACGTCTGTGCGTCCATGAGTGAAATCATTCGGAAATTAGGCTGGATAGGGCGATTGCATGCCTTGGCGATATTGACAGTTTTTGTGATCTGTGACAAATGACGTTTTACTCATAATAATAACAACAAAGCCACAGGCGGCTTACAGAACGTGGAATCGCACAACAAAGATATGACCTCTAGAATCTACTTTCTTGTTTTAAACGCATTCGTTTATGGCTTATCATACAAACTGCTGAACAAGGTTGAACCGCAAATCAGCAAGGCAAAATATATATATTTTTTAAACGTATTGCAACAACACTTGCACACGCAAATCTCTCCTGACCCAATCTATTCTAAATCCCCAGTTTTAAGAGATGATCTATATGTGTGGGGCAGGCCCAGAGGCGGTTTGCCCACGCTGGACTAGGGTACACTTTCTTAAAGTATATCTCTTACTGCAAACGATCTTTTCACGATGAAGGAAAAACTGAGTGGACCTAGAGGTATTTACTCTAGCTTTGAGCTGATGTTGACACCCGTTTACTCCTCTTCCATCTTCGCCGTTGCGTATCGCACAAGAAATAGTGAAGGAGACGTACCCCGTGCGCTGACCCGCTCTGGAGCGCGTCCATAGAACCAGTCAGCTTTGACTCCTGCTTTGCCTCACCCTCGGGTTGACAACGATGTAGCTATTTGTAGAGGTAACGAAACGCAAGTTGGCGCGAAGCTAGAAACCTCCGCTCGTTCGTAGCGGACAGGGTATGGGGAAATATTCGACTCCACGTAAGTCATATTACGCAGATAGGGAGACGGAGGTTCTGTCAGACTATTTGATCTTGATTCTAAGTAGAAAAGCATTATTAATCATGATTTTTTTTTGTTTCAGGACATAGTGGAGTGCGAAGAATCCACACAACCACTAATTCAAGCAAGGGGAGAATAACCACCCCGAATTTTCCTGAGACATACCAGTCAAAAACATATCATGAGATACATATCGTTGGTGATCCGGGCTTAACACTCTTCGTTACATTTTCCCATTTTGAATTGGAAATTAGTAAGAATTGCTCGTCTGACTTCATTGGGATACGGAGTAATGAAAATGAGGAAATGACGGTGCTCTGTGGGAATCACGCTCAATATATGAACAGGTCAGTTGTTTTACTTGAATATCATTCTTCCTTCCATGCGATTAACAGTACAGATGACAAACATTACGAACACAGGTAGGTTAAAAAGGGCCTCAGAATACGCTGTTTCTGCTTAAAGGACACCTGAACGATCCTACCATACTTCCATGAACCCCTCAGATCGTCCTTCACAGTACCGGTACAGAGAAGACGAATTTTTTCGCTCCGTGATTTCGGCGCTATCCACTCTTGAAGTTCTAAGTCTCCCTATGGTGATTCGTTACGACCTCCCAAGACAAATTTAGCGCCAATATTTAAACTGTCATTATCGCATGGATAAACGTACGTTGATAACGCATGGATGGATAAACAGCGCATGGATGGATAAACGCATGGACTGTCGCGGCGTGGACTGTTACAACATGAACTGTTACGCATGGACTGTTACAACTGTTACGGCGAGCGTTACGATCAAGACAAGTCGGAAAAAAGGCTGAAAATTATAGCACGGTGAAACTTCATCCGATTTTAGTCCGGTTTTCGAGAGATAAATGGTAAGCAGTATGTAAAAGTGGCAATTTAGGGTGTTAGAGTTCATTCAGATGACCTTTAAGGCCTCAGAATACGCTGTTTCTGCTTAAGGTCATTAAACCGATGGATTTAATGTATGTCACCGGAGAACCGAATAGGTTGTTCCACGTGGGTGTTCTGATCCGAAGCCCTTAGGCTGATTAGAGGGCGATTCTGGCGGTCCGGAAAGCTCCGTGAGCTTATACGCCGGCTGTTCTTGCGACTTCGGCTAAAAGCCGCTTCGCTTTCCAGAGTTGTTCTTGCGCTCCGCTAGTTTCCGCCAGCACTTGGAAAGCGAATCCACTTCGCGAGTGGAAAGTGGTTTCGGCAAGTCAGCGAGAAGTTATTAAGGCGTATCTACTTTTTGCTTGCTCTTGCGCTCGGCGGTCTCCCTTTGCTTTTCGGAAAGTGAATCCGAGAGATTGCCAGAATCGCCCTTAATCTTGCTAGCGTCGAGCGGTGGGGAAATAACTCAACCCTTCAAAGACGTATAGGGACCGTAGTCTTTTGAATGAATGAATGAATCATTTTATTAACCCACTTCTATAAAAATAGAAATAGTGGAGTACATATTATAGGAAGAAAGAACGCAATTTAGAAGACAAATTTACACTCTGAACAGATTACACTTCAAACAGACGGACAAGACCGTGATGCGGAGAGAATGCAGCGACCGACAGATTCCTATGCAGCCCATCAAGTTTAACAGTTATACCTGTTACTGAAAATTTATTTGTCATTTTTCGGTTTTTGTACCAAATTGGCAAATAGAGGAGGAATTTACAGTAGCGGAAGTATGCGATTCGAATAGCCGCTACATCTTTTTTCTTCAACAGGGGTGAAGTCCAGAGTTCGAGCTGACTTACTGTATTGACAGTATGGTTCACAAAATGTCGAGGGGTTCCAATTGGTTTGGCTTGGCTCCACTGTAATTCTCGTCCACATCAAAAACCGCCCTTCCGTTCCTGCTTCTCCGCTACCACAGTTTCCTTCCGTTTTGCCCACAACTTCCTGTTACAGGGCGGATATTCCAAAGCTCAGCATCCAGGATGCTTAACCAAAATCCAGTCTCCAAGAGAAACGGGAATTCTTTTACGTATATTAAATTTTCCGAACTAAAAATAAAAGTCACGTTCGTTGTCTATCGATAGGCAATTATTAATGACTAACTAAATTTCACAACAACTCCAACCAAACAAAGAGACAAAATAAAATATAGAAACAAATGTAATCGTTACATATGGTAGTACGCCTCTTAATTCAATGTGACATAATTACAATAGTCGCTGCGAATATCTGAAATAGGTTACAGGGCCTTCTGCTTGAAACCAACCTCTCTATACTTCATGATATCATCAGGGACCCATAACTTTTCTTTACAGGGGGCTTGTCATTTCCTATGCTTCTATGTTGCTATGTTGCCCGACCCTTGCCTACTTTTCAAAAATCCCACTTGGGTCGAATCGACATTCTTGTTTGCTTCATTGGACGTGTGCACCAAAGAGACTCCTCCCTCAAGGCGCCAGCAGCCAATTTCAAATTTTGTCTGTCTGGCCTTGGTCGTGATTGGACCATGGGTGTTTCTCGAACTATCTTCCGATTGGTCAACATAGCATCAGATTACAGGAAATTTATGGGTCCCTGATGGTACCTACAACCTTTTCCTCCCCGAACATGTCATAAGCTCGATCCCCCAAGCAAATGCAAATACGTTCACTTCCTTCAGGCTGCTATTTTTAACCCCTTTCCTCGCCCTGTGAATACAGTCGGTGACGCTGGCATTCTTAAATTCCTTCCGAACACATAATGAATCATCAGTGAAAATTGGCAGCGTCATAATCTGATAGTTTTAAATGTCAGTAGCCTATTTAATGAGTTCATCTTTAGAATGTCTACTTGCATTTTATTTCTGTTCTTGCTTGAAACATGTTATAGGAGAAGATCGTTTCATGTCCGAAACATTGGCTGGTGTTGATGGCGACCCACACCACAAGATAGGCTAGGTCTGCATGAATCAGAAGCCGAAGATTGGGGTAGGATTCTTAGGTTTAGGTTTGGATACGGACGGATGTTTTGATACGGATACGCCCTAAGTGCGTAAATTTTGCAATTTTGGTTAAGTTACTTAATTTAAACTTCGGGAGGATATATCAATAGTTGCGTTTTTGCAGATACCATGGTATCTGTTACCACGGTAACTGGATCTGCGGTTAGTCGTTTTTGCAGTTACAGTGGTATCTGATATACGGTTGCTCTGCAAAAACGACAATTGTCGAAATTGCACTTTCCGAAGTCATCCCAAAAGAAAAACTGATATCCAGTCACATTACTAAGTGCCAATCTTCTTTCCCAACAATGTGACAAAAATTGATGAAACTGAAACGACTTTTTCAGATACCACGGTCGGACCGTGGTATTTGAATATCAGATACCACGATAACTGGCCAGATACCACGGTAACTGCAAAACGCCTTGTGACCTTGTTATCAGATACCACGTGATAACTGCAAAAACGACTTTAGACCGTGGTTTCAGATACCATAATCTGCAAAAACGCAACTAAAGACTTTTGACAGTTGGCGAGGACTTTTGACAGTTGGCGAGTTTTCTCAGGACATCCCTAGACAATAGATGCAGATGCCTCGGTTTGGATTTGGTTGGTTTGTGTTTATTTGGAAGTATTTGCCATGGTCATTGGCTCTTAGAGCAAATAATTTATATTCTACCTCATCTTATTCCACGGACAATTATTCAACACACCAAAGTTGGGGCAAGTTTAGGTGACCACATTTCCGACGAGAGCAGCGTTTTGGACAGGAACACGTCTCTGAGCCTTTTCTCTGTCCGTTTCCATTACCTTCTGGAAATACGAATGAAAGTCTATTTATATTGAAACGGTTCATTGTGTCCTTGATGTTATTGTATAAAACGGGTAGGCTTATACTCCATTGCCGGGTGCGCTGCTCTGCTTTTTATGGCAATTGCAGCCTCTGGCTCAAGGCCATATACCGATCGCAATTCCGTCGGTCGGTCTGTCAGAGTTTTTTTGTCCCACATGTTCGAGTTAGGGTACTTCCAGATGTGCAAGGACGATGAAACTTGGCATCCGGACCGGATTCGACAACAATGGGAGAGGGGACCGGAAAATACGTGACCGGCTTCAACTGGGGAGATCGGGACGGAACTTTGTGGGAATAATATAGAGATGCTCTGGATAAATCACTTACAGAATCGGATTGGCTCCGGCGATTGTAGGGGAGTTTGAGGGGGGGTCCGGAATTCCGGTGATCGCGATTGAAGGTACTTCCAGATGTGCTAGGACGATGGAACTTGGCTGGAATATTAGAGATTCGACAAGATTGGCTCAGAAATCGCACACTTTCCAAATCCAACATTCCTTATAGTTCCAATCTTAACCGCAAATTTAGAAAAATAGTTTAAAGCAAATTATACATTTCATGATCCCCATGAGCCATTATCATTTTTGCCTCAAGGGTTTTGCTTACAAATGAAGTTCTAGCTCCCTTAAAGTGCGCATCTGAACCGCAAGCTCGAAAACTACTATTTTGTTATCAAACGATACATCTCAACCCATGATCATTTGTGCCACAAGGGTTTTGCTTAAAAATGTATTTTATAACCCTTAAAGTGCGCATTTTAACCGAAAAGTGAAAAAAAAACTTTTTACCAAACGGTATATATCGATGATCCCTAAGGGCCGGTGATTGTTTTGTCTGAATAGTTTTTCTTACAGATGAATATCTAGTGCCTATAAAGTGCGCATCATGACAGCCAAGTTCTAAAACAAAATACTTTTTCTCTAGCTCCCTTAAAGTGCGCATCTGAACAGCAAAGTTAACCTTTAAAGTACTTGTGACCAAACACTACATCTCAACCCTTGCAAGTGCCATATGAGCTTACAGCTCTTGTTTTGTTTTCTGGTTGGATGTTCTTCTGATGTCTGATCCTAGTTTATGACCGTTTGGTGGAATAAAAGAGTAAAAGGTATCAAGAAAGAGAGGACAGAGGTAGTTGAAGCAGAAGCTGCATGTTTTGAGCCCGTCTTTAAACTTGTCGAAAAGTTAGTTACGCGAAGCAGGGAACTTCTTCTTAAGGTATTCCTTAATATGGTTAATTAGTAAATCCCATGAGGGGTAAACCTAAGAAATTCTGTTTGCTTTACCCCCTAGCAAAACTTGAATGCTTTGAGCCCGTCTTTAAACTTGTCTGAAACTTTAATCATGCGAAACCCGGGACCCTCTTCTCAAGGTATTTCATGATCGGGCTAATTAGTTAATTTCCATGAGAAGCAAACCTCAGAAATCCAATTAGCTTTCCCCCCTACTATCAACTTTGTATTGTATTTCATCTACCACATTTTGAATTTATTATTACCCTTTTCTGAGATATCATACTTCTGGATATAAGGTAAACAAAAGCCTCAAGAATATTCTTTCTAGTCCGTCTTTAAACTATAGGCTGTGACAGTTTGATCATGAAAAACGTGGAGACGTTCCATCAAATGGTTAGTTAGTGAAATTAAATGAATGTAAACTTTTCATAGCGGCTCGAAGGTACCCAGGAAGTCACAAGCGAAGCCACGATGACGCAGTATCCGATTTCGTGCGGGTCCTTAATTTCGGGACTTTCTACAACTGAGCATGCAAAGACCGCATTCGGTGCAGATTTATAACTGGCAAATCTGGGTCTGATCCTTCTGCCAAATAAGGTCTCGTCGTGACCCCGCCATCCGTTCAGCACTTAGCCACAAGATTGTCGGGGTCCCCTCCAACTTCTCCGGAAAAGGTCGGATGACGTTTGGATCTATAAATGGTACAACTGTGGCGTTCGGCTATTCATCCCTATCCTTACAGCCACTCGACACTTAGGCGTCCCAGTACATTTCCGGGACCCCCAGTCCAGCTACCAAAACAGTAGAACGGATCTGGTACTAGTCCACAAATGGCAAATCTAGGTTTTGTTGTCATCCGACCTACCTAGATTCTTCGTGATATATTCGTTTGGAAGACGTGTCACGTACGAGATCTTCTGCCCCCCCCCCCCATACCCACAGTGTTTGTGCTGGTAAATAAACGGGGCAACTAAGTAGGAGGACACAGATAAAAAAAAATGGGAGACATCGACCCCCGTGGGGGTGGTCCTTTTCGAGCCTCAGAAACCAGTTTAAATTATTTTTTGTGTCGTCTCTCAAACTTTTCTTCACATGCATGTCTTGTACCACGGGCAATTCGTCACATAGACGATTCGTCACACGCTTAGCTTGTCACGCGGACAGTTTGTCCTATTTTGCCCGGACGCGAATCAGCTCCACAGAGTAAAGTATTCAGATGTTGAAAGTCGAACGAGAAATAACGAAAGAACTTGCGGCTGGACTTCGTGCAACATAAAAGATAGGCGGGATAGTGAATATTTTCCATATTTTGGTCCTTGTCTACTGTATATCTTTTGTCACAGCAACAAAAGTCCTTTTATTACGAACTTTTTATACAGCAATCCGTGCCATGTAGCACTCTATAGTCGGTTCGGTTTTGTTAGAGCCTCTGCACCTTGCAGAAACTGGAAAGATTCGAAATGCTTGGGTCACAAACTGCAACCTGATTGTTCTCTCCCTTTTCTGACCAGGTCCTATCACCCCTTTTCGAGCATTTGTCAGAAGGAAAGCTGCCAGATGATAGCCTACCAGAGACAGTCTTGGGATGTGATATTACCACCTACCATTTTTGATTAGGCGATTTCACCGTCATTCACAATGTCGATTCCGTCGTCGCGAGAATCTTAGCTTTTAGTAACCAGTGGCGATCTTCTGCCTGGACCCGGTCAGGTCCGAAATCGTAAATAAGTAAAAAGTATAGCTTGGACTTCTAGTACTTCGAAGTCTCCTTGTCTACTTTCTAAAGACAGGGTGGATACAAAAAGAAAAAATGCAATATCGCTTATTGCTAAATTACCAAGGGACTCTATTTATTTATCCTCGCGATATTAACAATAAAGTTATTCATTCATTCATTAAATAAACCAAAAGGAAGTTTGAATTCTTCTGAATTCAAAATTGGTTTCTGGTTTATTTGGCACTTTAAGATACCCTGTAAGTTCCAACTTCATGAGGATATGAACTGTTTAGTCAATTCACTCTTCCTACAGCCCGTTACGAAGTGGCAGTTATAGGCTTGTAATCTTTTAGAAAACCGCCAGAGTTTCAAAGAAGTTGCGGATGGTAGAATACGGGGATTGAAACTGCATCTACTGCTGCATGCTCTTTAAGACGAACTGCCTTGGAGAAATTGTCCCAGAAACCATTACTTTCGTTACTTGAAATACTTATTAAAAATGCCACCATGGACACGCAACAGGTACCTAGTAAGAAAATTCAGCCTGGTAGATCGAGGCTGTAGACAAGCTAGTTCAAAAAGTTCTTCGAACGGCCGCACACCCATGGTTACCAATACTCTGTGCCCAATGGATGACAACTAACTAACTCGCCTTTTGTGTTTTTCTTCATTTGTAGTGGTGTACATATTTGTCATTGATTAATTGTCTTTTCTCTTTTGTTCTTTTCTTCCTTTTACTCCGTTCTTGTTCAATTTGAATGTAACGGGTTATAAAGAATACATACATACATATATACATTTATCCCTGGGATCAGTAGTCCCGAAACGAATTGCCTGTGACGATTTGTTCTGGGACGAAACGCGTTGAGACAGACTATCCGTAGTCTTTGTCACGAGCATTAGATCACAGCCCGTTGGGTGAATAAGTTGCGGCGCTCCCTTTTTTGCAAGTAGGGGCGGGAGGGGTGCTAAGCTGCTTGCATAAATTTTAGGATGTAGCCTACTCTTTTCTATCCTTTAGATCATAAACAACCAATCGGGAGCTGAAAAACCTTTCCACGTAGCAAATGAAAACCTTTCTTTCTCTAGGCTTGACTACCTTAGTAGCGGCCATGAGCTCTGGCTAACTTTCTCATCCGACGAATCAGTGGAGAGGTCAGGAGTGGATCTACACTGGCAGAGCCTAGCTCTACCCCCTTCCCTTCAAGTCATAAACGCAACAGCCGACAACCAGGAAATCACCAGCGCTGCCTATCCGCAATTTCTCCTCCCAAACTTCAACCAGGAGATTATCGTATTCAGTGCCGATGACCAAAAAGTGATTTTGGAATTCATAGACATTCAGGTAGGAGGCGAAGGATGTCGAAGTTACGTCGAAGTAGACGTTGGTGGGCTTGATTACTACAGGATTTGCGCTGTGGATGATACAGTAAGGCGGAGTTTCGTTTCGGTTGGAAGTCGGATTTCGGTGAAGCTACATACTGACGAGACGAGGGAAGGTAGAGGGTTCAGGATGAACGTCCGAGCAGGTGAGTGCCTTATCTTTGGCTTGCTTCACAGATAGAATTTGGTACACAGACTCAGAAGTTCGAAGCAGGTGCAGGAACCTTTGCCGGATCAGAAAAATCGTATTTTGCACAGTTTCGATTTCGGTTATAACAAGAGCTGTAAGCTCATATGGCACTTGCATGTGTTGAGATGTTTTGTTTGATCAAAAGTATTTTTCGACTTTGTGGTTAAAATGCGCACTTTAAGGGAGCTAGATAAAAAGTATTTTATTTTTGAACTTGGGTGTAATGATGCGCACTTTAAAGGCGCTAGAAATGCATCTGTATGCAAAACCCTTGAGCCAAAAACGATCACAGGCCCTTAGGGATCCTTGATGTATACAATTTCGTCAAAAGTTTTTTTTTTCGCTTTTCATTTCAAATGCGAACTTTATAAGGGTGACAGAAATAAATTTTTAAGCAAAACCCTTGTGGCACAAATGATCATGGGTTGAGATGTATTGTTTGAAATAAAGTACTTTTCGACCTGGCCGTTCAGATTCACACTTTAAGGGAGCTAGAACGTTATTTGTAAACAAAACCCTTGAGGCAAAAATGATAATGGGCTCATGGGGATCATGAAAATATGAATTTGGTTTAAAAGTATTTTTCGAAATTTGCAGTCAAGATTAGTACTTTATCGAATGGTCGGGTTTGGAAAGTGGCCATTTTTGAGTCAATCTTGTCAAATCTCTAATATTACAGCCAAGTTCCATCGTCCTAGATTATCTGGAAGTACCTTAAATCGTGATCAACGGAATCCCGGACCTCCCCCCCCTCAAACTTCCCCACAGTCGCCGGAGCCAATCCGGTTCCGTAAGTGTTTATCCAGAGCATCTGTTTGTTATTCCCACAAAGTTCCATCCCGATCTCACCAGTCCAAGTCGGTCACGTATTTTCGGCCCCCCCCCCCCCCAATTGCTGTCGGATCTGTCCGGACATGAAAAAGATCAACAGAAACATGTCCTCTCTTCAATTACCAAATTTCACTCAAATCCGATCAGCCGTTTCAAAGTTACGCATGACTCAATATTCCGGATTCCCCCTCCCGTTACTCCCCCCACGGCTATCAGATCATGTAAATTTTTCATTATAAGTCAGTTTGATCGGGTCCTTGATTCGCCTCCCAAGATTCGTCGTGAAAACCCCCAAAACCGCCATAACCGGAATTCCGGGAAAGTCCCCTCCAACCCCCCCCTAATGTCATGATCCATCCGAAATGTATAAACGATTTATTTGGAGCAGATGCTTGTTCTTCCCAGCAAGTTTCACTCCGATCCCTCCATTCTAACCGTTTCCCGATATTTCCGGTCTCCCCCCCCAACTCCCCCATAGCAGTTAAATCCAGTCCGGACTTCAAATGGGACATCAGAGGTATGTCATTTATTCAGTTATTAAGTTTCATTCCAATCCGACCACCCGCTCGAAAGTTACACAGTACTCCAATTTTCCGGATTCCCCACCCCTTCACCCCGCTAGTGTCCGGATTCAGTCCAAATGTATAAAAGATTTATCGGGAGCAGATGCTTGTTCCTCCCAGCAAGTTTCACTCCGATCCCTCTATTCTAACCGTTTCTCGAAATTTCCGGTCTCCCCCCCCCCAACTCCCCCATAGCTGTCGAATCCGGTCCGGACTTCAAAGGGGACATCAGTAGTGTGCCATTTATTCAGTTATTAAGTTTCATTCCAATCCGATCACCCGTTCGTTACACACTACTCCAATTTTCCGGATTCCCCAGCCCTCCACTCCCCCCCCCTCCGGGTGGTCGGATCCAGTCCAAATGTATAAACAATTTATCTGGAGCAGATGCTTGTTCTTCCCAGCAAGTTTCACTCCGATCCCTCTATTCTAACCGTTTCTCGAAATTTCCGGTCTCCCCCCCCCAACTCCCCCATAGCTGTCGAATCCGGTCCGGACTTCAACCGGGACATCAGAAGTATGCCATTTATTCAGTTATCAAGTTTCATTCCAATCCGATCACCCGTTCTAAAGTTACACACTACTCAAATTTTCCGGATTCCCCAGCCCTCCACTCCCCCCCGGGTGGTCGGATTGGGAAACTGAATGTTTCCAAGTTAGTCCGATCGGGTCCCTGATGCTCCTGCCAAGTTTCATCGTCCTAGCACATCTGGAAGTACTACAATTCGAAAAAGTGTGACAAAACTCCTTAATTTTCAGAATTTCCCCGGCCCACCACTCCCCCCCAGATGGTCGGATCGGGAAACTGATTACTTCTAGGTTAGTTTGGTCGGGTCCCTGATTTTCCTGCCAAGTTTCATCGTCCTAGCACATCTGGAAGTACCCTAACTCGAACATGTGGGACAAAAAAATTCGGACAGACAGACCGACAGACCGACAGACCGACCGACAGACGGAATTGCGATCGGTATATGGCACTTGAGCCAGAGGCTGCAAGTGCCATAAAAATTACCACATCCTGAATATTTTACCCTAGTGATTTTTCTACCGGTCCAAAACCAAAATCAAAGGAGAGACAAGTTAGCAGTATTCTGCATTTGACGATGAGTAAAAAAACATGAGCTGTAAGCTCATATGGCACTTGCAAGGGTTGAGATGTAGTGTTTGATCAAAGGTACTTTTAAGGTTACCTTTGCGGTTCAGATGCGCACTTTAAGGGAGCTAGAGAAAAAGTATTTTGTTTTAGAACTTGGCTGTAATGATACGCAATTTACAGGCGCTAGAAATGCATCTGTAAGAAAAACTATTGAGACAAAACGATCACAGGGCCTTATGGATCATTGATATATACCGTTTGGTAAAAACAAAAATTTCACTTTACGGTTAAAATGTGCACTTTAAGGGTGATAAAATTTTAAGCAAAACCCTTGTGGCACAAATGATCATGGGTTGAGATGTAGCTTATCGTTTGATAAAAAAAAAAGTAGTTTTCGACCTTGCGGTTCAGATGTGCACTTTAAGGGAGCTAGAACTTCATTTGTAAGCAAAACCCTTGAGGCAAAAATGACAATGGGCTCATGGAGATCATAAAAATGTATAATTTGCTTAAAAGTATTTTTCTAAATTTACGGTCAAGATTGGTACTTTAAGGAATGTCGGATTTGGGAAGTGGCGATTTCTGAGCCAATCTTGTCGAATCTCTAATATTCCAGCCTAGTTCCATCGTCCTAGCACATCGGGAAGTACCTTAAATCGCGATCACCGGAATTCCGGACCCCCCCCCCAAACTCCCCCACAGTCACCGGAGCCAATCCGGTTCTGTAAGTGATTTATCCAGAGCATCTCTCTATTATTCCCATAAAGTTCCATCCCGATCTCCCCAATCCGAGCCGGTCACGTATTCCCCCCCCAATCCCCCCCCCATTTTTGTCGAATCCGGTCCAGACATGACAAAGATCACCAGAGACATGTCCTCTGATCAATTATCAAATTTCACTCAAATCCGATCAACCGTTCCAAAGTTACACATGACTCAATATTCTGGATTCCCCCTCCCGCTACTCCCCCCACGACTATCGGATCATATAAATTTTTATTTATAAGTCAGTTTGATCGGGTCCCTGACTCGCCTCCCAAGTTTCATCGTGAAAATCCCCAAAACCGCCATTACCGGAATTCCGGGAAACCCCCCTCCACCCCCCCTCTATTCTCCGGATCCAGTCCAAATGTATAAACGATTTATCTGGAGCAGATGATTGTTCTTCCCAGCAAGTTTCACTCCGATCCCTCCATTCTAACCGTTTCTCGAGATTTCCGGTCTCCCCCCCCAAACTCCCCCATAGCTGTCGAATCCGGTCCGGACTTCAAATGGGACCTCAGAGGTATGCAATTTATTCAGTTATTAAGTTTCATTCCGATCCGATCACCCGTTCGAAAGTTACACATTACTCCAGTTTTCCGGATTCCCCAGCCCTCCACTCCCCCCCAGGTGGTCGGATTGGGAAACTGATTATTTCCAGGTTAATCCGGTCGGGTCCCTGATGCTCCTGCCAAGTTTCATCGTCCTAGCACATCTGGAAGTACCCCAACTCGAAAAAGTGTGACAAAAACTACTTAATTCTCAGAATTCCCCGGCCCACCACTCCCCCCCAGATGGTCGGATCGGGAAACTGATTATTTCCAGGTTAGTTTGGTCGGATCCCTGATTTTCCTGCCAAGTTTCATCGTCCTAACACATCTGGAAGTACCCTAACTCGAACATGTGGGACAAAATAATTCGGACCGACCGACCGACCGACCGACGGACGGAATTGCGATCGGTATATGGCACTTGAGCCAGAGGCTGCAAGTGCCCTAAAAATTATCTCAGCAGGATATGTCACGACATGACTTGTGTTCAGTTTCCTTTCATTCAAATTTTTCACGCTACCCGTTCCCGACCCCTGAGAACGAAATAACCGGACCACTTGGTTGGTCAAACTATTTCACTCAACGTCGGTCTCCCTGAGAAAGTGTATTAAGAATGTTTTATTAAGTGAGTCAGTCGATAAATAGAAGCTTTGTAGAGAACAAAGGCGTTGAGAGTTCATTGGGCAGAAGTCTTCAAAGGATAGCACTTAAAGTGTTCTAGAAAAAGATGAAGATTCTGTTAAATCTTAAGTGAAAGGCTTACGGAGCTGGTTTCCTTTCACTTGATATACCTGCGTTCTCAATCGCATTCCTTGAAGAAATGATCAGTTTGATCCCTTCTTTTTACTTAATTTCTTTTCACCTACTACGACTTAACCTCAAATTAAGAACATGTTTCACTTGAGCTGCCAGTATTTATCGCTATGTTATGTTGTCGGTGATTGGCCAGAAACCGAATGATCTGGTTCCCAAAGGCGCTTGACGCTTCTTTCCTTGGGACAGTAGAACTAAAACTCACATAATGGTATCGACCTGCTGCGGATGGAGTACACCTTGTTGATAATGAGGTTGATTGCTGAGAAGTTAAGTCGGGTTAGAATCCTACTCCGGTAATTCAGAGTCGTGTGTTAATGCTCTAATAACGCCCCACTTCTTTTCCAATATAATTGGGGAATCTTGTCACAGCTAACAACAGAAAAAGGAGCGAAATAGACTTTACAGTCCCGACGTCGCACACGAGTGTGATGTCATCAGGGCATATCTCTTTCTTTTTGGGATCCCAAAACGTAAGTGGAGGGATACCTATGACATCGCAAAAGTTGTCCGTCTGTCCGTCCGTCCGTCCGTCTGTCCGTCCGTCTGTCCGTCTGTCTGTCTGTAAGCACGATAACTCTCGAAGGCAGTGAGATATGTTGATGAAACTTGGTGTGGGGATTCTTTGGGTCAAGAGTAAGGTCGAGTTCGTAGATGGGCCCTGTAGCTTTATATTTAGGGGTGGGGGAGGGGGTTTAAATTAAGGGGCAAGCAAATTTTTTTAAACAACTAATGTGATAGTCGATTATGGGGTAAGAAGACACGCTGAACACGAATATGAAAACCATTTTCTCGCCGGACAAGTAGTTCGTCCGGAATCCGGCCAAAACCGGAAAGTTTGTTAAAAGTAGAAGTCTTATTTGAAGTTGATTAGATGTTCGATATAGGGGTAAGAAGGCATGCTGAACAAGAATATGAAAACTGTTTTCTCGCAGGACAAGTAGTTCGTCCGGAATCCGGCCAGAACCGGAAAGTTTGTTAAAAGTAGAAGTCTTATTTGAAGTTGACTATATGTTCGATATAGGGGTAAGAAGGCATGCTGAACACGAATATGAAAGTTATTTTTCGCCAGACAAGTAGTTCGCCCGGAATCCGGCCAAAACCGGAAAGTTTGTTAAAAGTAAAAGTTTTATTTGAAGTTGATAAGATGTCCGATTTAGGGGTAAGACGAGATGCTGAATCCATATATGACAATAATTTTTTTGCCAGACATATAGTTCGTCCGGAATCCGGTTGAAACTGGAAAATTTGTGATAAGTTAAATTTTTATTTGAAGTTGATTAGATGTTGGAAATATGGGTAACTAGATACGCTGAATTCGTTTTTGAGCTTTAGTTCTTCGTCGGACAAGTAGTTCTGGAATTCCGCCAGAAACCGGAAAATTCGCAGAAGGCCAGGATCGTTTCAATCGACTTATAGGGGTAAACACACAAGCTGAATCCATATCAGATCTTAGTTTTCTTAATGATTAGCTGTTTGGCCTTAATCTGTTTCCAAATTTTAAGAGTATAAATGTTCATGGAGTCTGGCGAAGACCGGATCTGACGAAGACAAAACCTAATTGTCTGGATCAAATATCGAAGTTTTGGGATCCCATCGAAACCTTTGGTCTTGTTTAGAGTTGATATAAAATGATCTACTTCTTTTTTCTGCAATGTTTTTTCTGTGATTTTACTTGCCAATTAATATACCAAGTCGTCTGTCCATAGTATACTTTACACTTTTGTATTGTAATTATTATTATCATCACGTTTTACATATTTAAATATATTACATATACATAGATAAACAAAACGAAAATACAGATACAAAATTCAACGCAATCAGAAATTCAGTTCCCGCACTGTCAGAAGTTTCATAACAGATAACACGAGGATGCGCGGTTTCAACAGATAGTGCGTAACAGACAACACTTCGGATGTTATCTGTTGTGTATACAAATGTTATTCATGAAATGTCATGCATAAGAAGCTTTCCCAGGAAGAGCCGAAAACAGTCAAAAAAGCATCTGCCGACTTTTTTGTTAGTCGTCATGATGTCGGAAAACTCAGCAGATGTTTTTTTTGCGGTTTTCTTCTCTTTCTGATGGCAACGCTTATTATGCATAACATTCTGAAACACAACAGAAAACATCCGAAGTGTTATCTGTTATGCATTATCTGTTGAAACCGAGCATCCTCGTGTATCTTTTATGAAACTTCTGACAGTGTGATCAGTCTGGCTATTGACGGATAAACAGACTCTCCTTGTCTAAATATAGTATCGTCGATATGGTAGCTCAGCTTCTGGAATACATCTGGCATTTTTTTTTTTGTTCTAGTGCCTTTGGACGAAGCGCCTATCATTTTCACCATCCTATACCCGGGAGCAAACCTGGTTCAACCCCTAAACTACCCATCCGACTCCCCTCTTCCATCTTACCTCCAGAAGCTGATTGCACCCCCAGGATACTCCATTCTACAGCAACAGATTCAGAGTGGATCCTGCATATTTAAGGATCCCTATAACGACGTAGTTGAGTGCCCCCAGGGGTCGGAGCTGAATATTGGATACTTGGAAAGGTTTTCTAATGCTGCTGACGCTGTAGCTGTCACCGTACTAAAAGGTAAGAAAGCCATAGGAGACGAACACATATGTTACGTGCATCAGGGGAGGAGTGGGGGGGGGGGGGGCTAAATTTCTTGTTGAGTAGTCAAAATCAGCTATGAAACTTATCAAAAGTCTTCAGTGCCGTTAGGCTGGTTAGGCCGGTGCTGGGGGGCCAGAGGAAACGAGAGGCCAAGCGGCCGGTGTAAATTGCTGAGAAATCAGGGTACGGTTGCTAACCGTATTGCCTTGTTCCGTACAATCCAAGCCAGGTGTGACCAGCTACGTTGAACCCTCGTCGTTTACGTTACCGAAAGTTTACTCGGGTGTGACCATGATGTGGCTCGACCAAGAATCGTGCGTGTTAATGTGCTGGCGTTTTTACGTTTTTGACTGAAGAAAGCGGCCAAAAAGCTATGAATGGCCTAGGGTCTACCAAAAGTAAAAGACGGCACTGAAGGTCTCCTAATCTTCGAAAACATCTCCTTGGATCGGATTTTAAAAAAGGCACGGGACAGAAGCAGTCACAAACCTGGCCATCCGCCAGGGAACAGTGCTACCATGACCGCAGAGGTCGTCAAGATCAGAAAATTTAGACTCTTAAGTTATGTCTTCCAGTGGCACCTGAAAGGATCCAGATGAAGACGTAGACATGACGTTCGGGGGAGGGGCAACGTGCAAATGACGTTACTATATATTATCGCCCGAAGAAAAGCAAGGGCGATAATGATTATAACACCAGGGGCCCTGTTATCACAGGGCGATAACAGTTGTCAGCGGGCGATAACAGTTGTCAGCGGGCGATAACAGTTGTCGCAGGGCGATAATAGTTGTTGTTATCGCCCTCTGGAACTTTTTTCTTTTAACATCAGGGCAATACCAGAAATTTTTGGCACTGGGTAGGATAGGACTGATATCATGGGACTGCATGGTGTACTGGTGTTATTTTCGGGTATATTCGAAAACTACTTTGAATTTTCCCCCAAAAGAGTATTGGAACTTTGAGTCTCAGCAAAAAGACTTGGGAGGAGGCCCAAAGTTGATCTTTGCAAAGGGGGTAAACCCCTTAGCGTGTGCGTAAATTGTTCATTTCCCAAGAGAGTGGTCGAAGAACATTTTTATGGCACTTGCAGCTCCGCTCAAGTGCCATATACCGATCGCTTTTCGGTCGGTCGGTCTGTCGGTCGGTCTGTCGGTCGGTCGGTCGGGCGGTCCACTGTTTTCGAGTTAGGGTACTTCCAGATGTCCTAGGACGATGAAACTTGGCAGGCATATCAGGGACCCGATATAACTAACCTGGAAATAATCAGTTTCACGATCCGACCATCTGGGGGGGAGTGGTGGGCCTTGGAATCCTGAGAATTTAGTAGTTTTTGTAAAACCCCTACCCCTTTCTTCTCACTAGTAGGTCTGCGCACGGCGTGACGTCACTCTTTGCATCGGATCACTCTGTTAACATCGGAAAGAGCTAGTGCATTCGAGGGTCAAAGGGGTTTGTATATGTGATTCAGTGCGGGGGAATATGGAAAATTGAGTGTTGTGTAACTTTCGAACGGGTGATCGGATTGGGACGAAACTTAATACCTGAATGAATGACATATCTCTGATCTTCCATTTGAAGTCCGAACCGGATTCGACAGCTATGGGGAGTTGGGGGGGGGGGGAAGACCGGAAATCTCGAGAGACGGTTATAGTGGAGGGATTGGAGTAAAACTTGCTGGGAAGAACAAGAATCTGCTCCATATAAATCGTTTACACGTTTGGACTGGACCCGGACACTTGGGGGGGGGGAGGTGGAGCGGAGTTTCCCGGAATTCTGGTGATGACAGTTTTTGGGATTTTCACGACGAAACTTGGGAGGCGTATCAGGTATTAGGGACCCGATCAAACTAACTTGTAAATAAAAATTCACTCGATCCGATAGTCGTGGGGGGATCGGAGGGAGGGGGAATCCGGAATATTTAGCCATGCGTAACTTTGGAACGGGTGATCGGATTCGAGTGAAATTTAATAACTGAACAGAGGGCCTGTGGTGATCTTTTTCATGTCCGGACCGGATCCGACAACAATTGGGGGGGGGGGGGGGGAATACGTAACCGGATTGGACTGGAGAGATCGGGATGGAACTTTGTGGGAATAACAAACAAGTCCAAAACCGAACCGGATTGGCTCCGGCGACTGTGGGGGGAGTTTGAGGGGCGGGTCCGGAATTCCGGTGATCGCGAGTTAAGGTACTTCCAGATTTGCTAGGACGATGAAATTTGGCTGGAATATTAGAAATTCGACAAGATTGGCTTAGAAATCGCCACTTTTCAAATCCGACCATTCCCTAAAGTACCAATCATGACCGCAAATTAAGAAAAATGCTTTTAAGCAAAATATGCATTTCCATGATCCGCATGAGTCCATGATCATTTTTGCCTCAAGGGTTTTGCTTACAAATGAAGTTCTAGCTCCCTTAAAGTGTGCATCTTAACCGCAAGGTCGAAAAGTACTTTTTATCAAACGATACATCTCAACCTATGATCATTTGTGCCACAAGGGTTTTGCAAAAAAAAAAAATTTCTAGCACCCTTAAAGTGCGCATTTTACCCGCATTAGCGGAAAAAAAATACTTTTGATCATACGTATATATCAATGATCCCTAAGAGCCTGATATCGTTTTTGCCTCAAGGGTCTTCCTTACAGATGAATTTCTAGTGCCTTTAAAGTGTGCATCATTACAGCCAAGTTCTACGACAAAATACTTTTTCTCTAGCTTCCTTAAAGTGCGCATCTCAACCGCGCAGTCGAAAATTACTTTTAATCAAATAATAGGGGAGAGGGGGGCAGGTCCGTCATAGGGGCAGGTCCGGACATCAGCTCTGCAAACCTCACTATTGAAATTTAAATTACGCAAAATTGTTTTTCAGAGCTGTTACACATAGACGCTTCTACTGTCAAAAATTCCCGCAGTTGCACTGATGCAATCATAGCAAACCGATGTTAGTGTCACTTTTTTGGTACGAAATGAAGTTCTATGTCATGGGGTTGAGACCTCCTTCTGGTAGTTTCAAAGCCACTTACATCGTCGGTGATTTTTATTTTGGTAGTCCAAGACCGGCTCTACCATGTGAAAAAGGAAAATCTGTAATTGCTACAAAAGGTTGGGAGTTACAAATTTATATCTGTGAAAACAGCACCAGGGGCAGGTCCGGACAAAAACACTTGGGGCAGGTCCGGACGAGAAAGAAAGGGAAGTTGAAGGGGAAAAAAATAAAAATAATGAAAAAAGAGGAAATCGAACCAGGGATGGAAAAAAGTCACCAGAAAGGCTCAGAAAGTATTTACGACCCATTCCGGAAGAAAATAAGTCATATTCAGACCTAGCGGTAACAGTGAATCCAGATGATAGTAACAAATGTTGATCAAGTGAGGGTATACAGGTTACAGTTTTTCCAAACGGAAGCAAACAAACGAAAATGAACTGAGTCAACGAAAGCAAATAAAAAAACGTGTATACAGCTCCTTCCTGGGTTGAAAAGAATTTCTGTCCGGAGCTGCCCCAGCCATGTCCGAACCTGCCCCCAGTCCGGGGGCAGGTCCGGACAAAAGTGGTTGACAGAAAAATGGAATTTGCAAAGAAACTATAATATGTAGCACAGTTCTACAAAGTAACAATAATAGCTAAAAGATGGTTCTATCAGTCGGAAAAAAAATTGAAGCAACAGAACCTAAAACGAAATCTTGGTATGCAAAAAAGCAAAAACATAACGAACCTGCCCCCCTCTCCCCTACATCTCAACCCATGCAAGTGCCATATGAGCTTACAGCTCTTGTTCGTAATACCAACGCGTCCATTGAGCCCGAATGATAGATGTCTAGCTGGGGGAGTACTTTCGTGAGCGGGGAAGATTTAGACTTGGACGTTTAGTTACGAACATGTTTGCTTGGAAAGTGCTGATTTCTGTTTTTCCGAGGGATAGTTCTGTCATGGGGACTTTTTTCGGGAACGTTCTGGGAGCCTGACAACATGTTCTAAGCGTGTCCCTGGCGGTGCACTAAGAAATAAGATCTAAGATTCGGGGAGTGACGCATTCGAGTTCGTTGACCAATATTTTATGACATAAGACTTGTTTCCTATGGTATGCTCAAACTCAAACTGAGATGCATAAATTTCTCTAGTCCTTAGGCTACGGTTCTTTTTGGGTTTCTTTCCCCACGAGTAGACAGTTTCTAGCACCACATCTTTCAGCAAATCCCTTATTAATCACTCGTGGGGGCAGTTATCTTTGCCCTCCTGGGATTCGGGTTGTTGGAAAAGATGAAAACTATTTTTCTTTTTTTTTTTTTTTGCAAATCCCTTGTTGTTCTTGCCACCAACCAAGTTCGTTTGTATTTCCGGTAATTCAAGTAAAAACATTAGAAAGATAAAGTGGTCAGAGGTGACTCGCTGAGTTGAAAAATAGCGGGAAAATTATTGAGATGTAACAACGTGTTTTCTGCGCGTTTCTCGGAAATTTACGACCTTCATAAAATTTCTTCCACATGAGTTCTTTTTTGGTCACTAGATGCGGTAGCATAAAGTAAATAATGACACGTTACTTCTTGATAAACGTGTGTTTATCAAGGTTTGTTTGACTATTTTCAATTTCTCTTAGGCCTAGCAATTTTTTAAAACTGTTTATAATTGCTGTTTATAATCTGCCTCTATTTTTTGCTCTAGCCAACTCTGTTCTTAAGTTTGTCAGTTCTGGCTTCCGACTTCAGTGCTGGTTGACTTTTCCACGGGTCTAATGCTCGACTCGGTGTGAAGCGAAAGCCTAATCGCTTATTCACCCTTCAGATAACTTATACCAAGATCGTAGGTGTGATTATGGTTGTTTCTCTAGCGCATCTTGCAGGAATTCGTCGTGTCATTTTATGAGGGGCGTATTCCGAGTACTCTGAGACTTGTTTCTGGGCGAACGTGGATAAGACGATCGTGTATTAATATTGTTTATAAATAATTATTAATATTAATAATAATATTAATGTTAATCTGAAATTGCTCTTGTATTGTAGCCTTTGCTGCGAGAAGAGCGATTCAAGGTGATAAGAGTTACGTAAGGTAATCCTTCGTCGAACCTTCAATCTTTCTTGTGTTTTTCCGTGATTAGCCCAAAAGACTAGTCATCTTCTGATTAGTACCGCTTGTAAATGAAGGTTAGTTGGGAGGGTCTTGGCGAAACCCCCTCGAATGCAGATATATGGGAAATTAGAAAATCTGATTAAAAACTGCACTTTGGACCGCGATCACCTAAGGATTTTTCCCGGACACGCGAGTTAAATGTAAACTTGCTGGCCGATCGCCTCTATATATACTTTTCGTAAAAATATATTACATTTAACACTATGTGTGGGTTTTGGTACTGGGGGAGGGGGGCAGGAGGGATTGGTACCGGGAGGGGGGTCGCAGGGGGTTTGTGTCCTTTTTTGCCGAGGGGGGGGGGTGCCGGTGGTCTTGGCCGGAACCCCAGTTGGGACACTGGGGTTCCGTTTAAGGGAAAAAAGTGTTGTTCTAGTCAGGAATATGAGCTGTTTTCCTTGCCAGAATTCATATTAGTCTAGCTTTCCTTCCCTTTCTTCTCGATCCTAAATTTTGTCATTCGGAACTTTTGGTTGACATACTGATAAACCGCCTGCATAGTTTTCGCTGTGCGTTCCCCTATCTGGAAGGAAATGTGCTTAAGTATGAACAAGTAATATCCCCGCAGTTTTACAAATCTCCGTATTTCCAGTACGACTATTTCTGCCTTCCTGTTCCTTACGACTTCCCTTACAAGCGTTTGAAAAGGGGAATTACTTCTGTAATGTCGAGAATCAAGTCGGTCGTGCATGTTGAGCGAGTTCTTATTACTCCTCCAACTGTACAGAGGGCTGTATAATGGCTTTCAGATGTGTTTTTCATTGTTCCGTGATGAATAAAAGAATTTAGCCATGAAAGCGTTTCTGGCTCCATAAAACTATGAACAATTAACTAAATATACTCGGGCGAAGATTGTTGTTGTATCAACAGAAATAGCGAACCCAGATAAGTAGGAAAATCCAGTTCCCTGATTAGTTGGTACCGCGTTAGCCGACAAGGGCTCCTAATCGTAAGCTTGCACGTGAACAAGACTGATTTACTTTAACTGAAAAACAGACTAAAAAAGAACCCCAGATAAAAATGCAACAGCTACACGACCTGATGCACTGTTACGACGACTGTATTTGTCCCTGAAGAGTGCATTCCCAGACTTATGTTGTGGTGAGGGGTGTAGTAAGCTGTCAGAATGGCCCAGGGCGTTCATGATTGCCTATTACACATGCAGAGCTTCACGGGTTCATTATGGAGACCGGTGGTCAATTCACAGTGTAGTTTGCAGACAGAACTCACGATAGGCTCTCAACTACCTATCGTGCACTAGGCCTTATAGGCCAGCCCACTCTAAGGAGCCTTAAACGAGACTCATACTAATGTCCTTTGGTCCCTATACAAACAGAAGATTTTTATATTCACGTCGGCTTGAATATTAAAACTTGTGCTTCCACTTTATTGATGTTTGTTCCAGATCCTCTTTGGGACCTCAAGATTGACCGGATTTTCAACGTTAGTTTGGAGAGCTGTCAACCTAATCCTTGCTCAAATGGTGGAACTTGCGTTGAAGAAGGCGATATGAGCTATTGTTCGTGCCCTGGTATATGGAAAGGTAAGCGAACCCCTCAAACACCTTTTACAGTAGAGGTATGCCTCTTTTGAACACTCCTCTAAAGCTTAGACTACCTGGGTTTAATTTTTCGCCTTTGAAACAGTAAAGTGAAATAAATCAATAGGTAGTGTCTGTATGTTGTTAAAAAAGAAAACAAAAGTATTTTTCCAGTTTTGTTTCAGAATGCTAGTGAAAGTCACTGGTTGAAGCAGATATTTCCGTTATTCCGGTTTATCTTTTTTTTCCATCGAATTCTTTTCGTTTAGTGGCTCATTGACTATGAATGAATGAATAAATATTTTTAATAGCAAATTGGCCGTACAAAATACATAATGGTAACAATACACTTGCGTATGGTTGAAGGTTAATACACTGCGGGTGAATACACTAGGGTTAAACAATACACTGCGCTGGTTAAAGCGTGATTTGGACTGTTGGCGCGGTGATTAAGCCGGTGTGCATATGGACGCAATATTTGTTTTGAGTTGCGATCTTGCCATTGAATTACGTTCTGTAGTTGTGTAGTACGGAACAAATGAATGAATGAGTGTGTGTTTTTTCGTGTTTTCTTTCTGTGCATGGATGATTAGATTTGCAGTATTAAACAAATAATGATTTGTGTCATTATTTAGTTGAATTAATTAACGATAAAGTCTCTAAAGTTCTTTGGGGACTTTTAACTCACAAAGTCCCATGTACTATTCCTTATACTACCTTTTACTTTTGTAGATAGGTAACGTTGTCGCAGAACGATAACTCTCAGAGGGAATTGGTATATTTTGTTCAAACTTGGTGTGAGGATGCTTTGGGTCAAAGTACAGGTCAGATTCGTAGATGGGCTTCGTAGCCTTATATTTTGGGGTGGGGGTGGGGGATCGGATTTCACTTGAGAACAAAAAGCAATAAAGTTGCTTATTTTCTCGCCGGACAAGTAGTTCGCCCGAAATCCGGTCAAACCATATTCTTTGAAGTCTGTTTTCTTACCGGACAAGTAGTTCGCCCAAAATCCGCCTGAAACCGGAAATTTAGGAGGATTAAAAATCTTTCTGAAGTCGGTTAGAGATTCGATACAACTGTAAAAGTACATTCTGATGAAGTTTCTTTTTGTGCCGGACAAGTAGTCCGTCAGAATCCGTGAAAAATGGCCATTTCTTTCCAGCACGAAAACGGTTATTAGTGTTGGAATACGGGAAGGAAAACATGCTGGACAGGATATTTGTTGTTCGGCCGATGATCCGATTTGATGTTCGGCCGAAATCCGGCAAAACCTGGAATTTTGTTAGTTGTTATAATGATTGATCAAGCCCGTTTAGAGTGTCGATAGTGGGAAGCTGTCATGTTGAATCAGTATATCTGCTTTGTTTTCTTCCTTGGTTGATTATAGTAACTACGGAATCCGGTGACTGCCAGAAATTTTCTTCATCGGGTGTTTATAGTTTCGATCTAGTCAAACAAGACCAAAGTTTTCGATGGGATCCCAAAAATTTAATATTAACTACGTCTTGTCTTCGCCAAATCCAGTCTTCGCCAGGCTAATCATCTGAGAAAACCAAGTTCAGATATACCTGTATAAGCCATATCTATTTTGACGATACTGATCAAAACTTCCTGGTGTACTTCTGCCAAATTTCCGGTTTCGGCGGAATTCCGAGCAAACTACTTGCCCAGCAAAAACAAAAGATAGTTCAGAAACGAGTTCAGCGTATCTCCTTATCCCTATAAAGAACATCTAATCAACTTCAAATAAAACTTTAACTTCTAAAAAAAAAATCCGGTTTCAATCGGATACCGCACGAACTATATGTCCGGTTAAAAAATGATTGTCATATATAGATTCAGCGTGTTTTCTTACCCTTAAATCTATCATCTAATCAACTTCAAATACAAATTTTGCTTTGAACAAATTTTCCGAATTTGGCCGGATTCCGGACGAACTATTTGTCTGGCAAGAAAATGGTTTTCACCATCGTGTTCAGCACGTTTTCTTACCCCTAAATCGAATATCTAATCAACTTCAAATACAAATTTTGCTCTTATCAAATTTTCCGGTTTGCGCCGGATTCCGGGCGAACTACTTGTCAAGCAAGAAAATGGTTTTCACCATCGTATTCAGCATGTCTTCTTACCCCTAAATCAAACATCTAATCAACTTCAAATAAAAATTTTACTTTTAACAAACTTTCCGGTTTTGGCCGGATTCCGGGCGAACTACTTGTCCGGCGAGAAAATAACTTTCATATTCGGATTCAGCGTTTCTCCTTACCCCTAAATCCACTATCTAAACAGCTTTCAAAAAATATTTTTTTTGCCCCTTAATTTGAAACCCCTCCCACACCCTCAAACATAGAGCTACAGAGCCCATCTTCGAACTTGACTTGTACTTTGACCCGAAGGATCCTCCCACCAAGTTTCATCAAAATATCTCAATCCCTTCGAGAGTTATCGTGCTAACAGACGGACAGACGGACAGACAGACGGACAACTTTTGCGATGTCATAGGTATCCGTCACTAACGTTTTGGGATCCCAAAAAGACGTAGAAACTTTCTTTCAGTCTCGATTTCCTATGAAGTTGTAAGCCGTATCGCAGGAATCCGGCGAAATTGGGAAATTTGTCAGTTCTAATAAATAGTCCGGGATCCAGGCACCTCTATCGTTCAAGGGGGGTAGCAGGAGAGCTGCAGAAGGTTTGAAGAACTTTTCCAGACCAACTTTTTGTGCTGATAACGAAAATCGTACCGCACCACTCCGCACCGATGTACGTCACCGACTTTTTAGCCTATAAAGGCCAATTTGGCCTATAAAGACCAACTCTACAAAAACAATTTTCCTAGCAGGACCGCATAAGCTAAATCAGACAAACTATACATATTCTGAATCCTCATTCTATGGTCTATCGAATGGTGTATTTCTTATTTTTTTAAACTTACACATTTTTCTTATAAACGTCTTAGAAACCGAGAAAAAGTGAAATTTGTTTAACTTTTTTAACTAAATTGTCATTTTTCTCGGAAAAACTTCCAGCAAACTACATATTTGTATTATCTCGTTGGAAAGATAAGCTCCTTACCAATCGTTTGAGCTATTAAAACTTCAAAAACATTTGATTTTAAGAATGTCTGGATTTTTTTTAAAGCAGAGAATCCACGTTTTCATCAATGAGTGACGGTAGAAATTTTAAAGGAAATATATTAGTTTGACGGTAAGTTTAAGGTTAGTTTTTTTACGTAGAATTTAGCCATGACATAATTTTCTCTCGTGGGATTCATATTGGTCATATAGGCTATATAACATAAAGACTGAGTAGCCTATAACGAACAAACCCGTCATATCTCTCAAATATATGTTATTACAAAATATATTAGTTTGACGGTAAGTTTAGGGTTAGTTTTTGACATTGAGTCCAATCATGACATCAGTTTTTTCCTTAGCATACGTATAGGTCATTTAGGCTATATAGCCTAGAGGCTGAATAGCCTATAAATCCTATAAAGATTTTTTTTTTAAACATAAGTTCTGAATAATCTTTACAGACCTGCTTTTTGAGCCGAGAACATAAATCGCGTCGGATAAGACAGCATCTGTGACATTTTGGCCTATGAGGGGAAATTAGGCCTATAAAGACCAGTCCAATGAAAATATTCTAGACAAAATTTAACATCCTGTATTCCCTGCAGGCCAAAGTGATGCGTTTTCTAAGTACAATTCATGTTAGGTATCTTGTCGCCAACGTAATGCCACGCTTGCCCTTTGATGGGAAGCTTTCAAACCCTGGCTCAATTTCAGACCGATCAAAATTCGCTGAAGCCACTGACTCACGAAACAACATCAGCCTTAGAAGACAAAAACTTAGGGCCCGCACGACAAATCTTGGCCGGACGCTGTTCTCAACTATTGACCCGCACTCACCCGCTTGCAACTGAGTTTTCTTTCACAACCAAACTAGATTGCTCTTCGTGGCAACCACCAAGCGACGCCATGTCTCCTTTCACTCATGGCGTTCATGCACAACTGGCTTAGTCATCAAGGCTAGCTATTGGGTCTCCTATAGTCTCTGACCCTTCCTAAAGGCTACAATCGGTTCGAGGTCCGTGTTGACCGTCAGAACTGATGTCTTTTGAATATCCCTTAGTCTCTGACCCTTCCTAAAGGCTACAATCGGTTCGAGGCCTGTGTTCGCCGTAGAACCAGTGTCTTTCGTTGTTCCCCTATTCGCTTCTTCCACCCTTTGGGCCGGGGAGGGGGGAGGTTGCGGCGCAATCTGGAAAGAGCAACTTCAGGTGATCGGGACACGTGCATGAAAGGTTTATTCCTCTGGTTCTGACTGGGTTCGACAAAGCAGTCGGTGTGATCTGCCATTGTTATCATTTCCTCATTACCTGTAATCCTCAGGTTTAATTTTCAGTATGGATCTCAGGCATCTTTGGTAGGACAAGGTGATTTTGCGTGCTTCTGCGGTTTTCATTGACAAAGTTGGGGGACATTTAGAAGTTTCTACAAGACAGGACCTTCGTAGTCTGGGGCAGCATTCAGTATGTTCTGTGCCCTTTTGACTTAATCGCCGATCAGTCTGTTTCAGGGGAAAACGATGGAAAGTCATAGACTTCCACCAGTAGCAGACTTCCACCCCCGGTGCTTATCCATGATCCTTTAGAACCGAATCAGTGACGAACTTGTAAAGAGCTAGCGAGAGGATGAAACCTTGGCAAACGCCTCCTTATGTCAAGAACTGTGTTGACTGCTCTATTTCACCTCTCACTAGAGCCTCCGTCTGGTCATAGAATACCTGAGCAATGCGGATTATCTTGGGACCCTGTCTATCCTGCATTCCCAGCTAGTTGTGTCTTTCTTTACTGAGTCGAATGAAAGAACAAAGTCAACGCAGAATTTCGTGGTTTCCTGTTGATGCTTGAACGATTGATGGCTGCACATCCGTGCTGCCAATGCTCAAGTATGCGGCAGAGAGAGAAGAGACGTGCAGCACAAGCTCGTTGTGAAGCCCGCTTTGGTTAGATCTTGTGCGTCTGTCCCTTCAATCTCTGGAGCTTTGCAGTAGTAGGATAGTTGCGGACTTAATCTACACGTATTATGAGAAAAATTCTAGTAAAATTTTTACAATCACCCTTGTCACCTTTTCTATTGGGGGAGGGGGGCTATGATGGACTTGCGACAGTCTTCGGGGACGTGTTCCAGATGCCAACGATGATGTTGTGGAGGTACAGCTAGACAGGCAATTCTAACGGTTCGTCTGTGGATGCATTACCGTTGTCTGATAGGGATAGTCATAGATTTCCTTTATATTGAGCGGACTGATGACTGGAATGTTCCTCTGGTAACGTCAGCAATTATGTTGCGACCCTCCCGTTCTTGTTTCTGTAGGCCCTTATTGTAACGCATACGCCGCAGTCGTCACGGCTTAAAAGTTAGAGCAAGCAGATTTATATGTGAAACGCGACTAACTTATGAGACGCTGGAATTGATGACAAACCTGGATTCAGCACAAAAAAACTGACTTATGGGCGTGCGAAAACTTAGTTTTCCGGAGATTTGTTCATTATAGGCTATTGATCCTTTATGTTACATAGTCCGTATGACCTATAGCCTACTATCTTACAAGAGAAACTAGTGAAATAACCAGATTCCAAGTCAAAAACCAACGCTGAACCTAGCGTCGAACCAATATATTTAGTATAAAGTTTCTACTGCACCTCATAGTCAAAAACTTGGATTTCCTGCTTACAGAAATTCCAGAAATCCTAAATTATTTTTTTAGTTTTAATACCTCAAACGATTGAGAAAGAGCTTCTCTTTTTAGTACAGTAATAATAAAAAAAAAAAAAGTTTTCCGGAAATTTTTCCAATGAAAATGTCAATTTATTTGAGAGATCTGACGGGTTTGTTCATTGTAGGTTATTTAGCCTATATGTTATATAGCCTATATGACCTATATGCGTACCAAGAAAGAAACTTATATCATAATTAGATTCTAGTACTACCGGTACATTAGATTCTAGATTCTAGTACTCCTCTCTAATAAGTTAAATTTTGTGTAGAATGATTTCATTCAGCTGGTCTTTAGAGGCCTAAATTCCCCTTATAGGCCAAAATGTCGGTTACCTACACAGTATTGTCCGACGCGATTTTCGTTCTCGGCTCAAAAAGCAGGTCTGTAAAGATTATTCAAAAGTTGTGTTTTCAGAACAAAAATATCATTATAGGATTTATAGGCTATTCAGCCTATAGGCTATGTAGCCTACATGACCTGTACATATGCTAAGGGAAAAATTACTGTCATAATTGGATTCCACGCCAAAAACTAACCCTAAACTTACCGTCAAACTAATATATTTCCTTTAAAATTTCTACCGTCACTCACTGATGAAAACGTGGATGCTCTGCTTTAAAAAAATCTAGACATTCTTAAAACCGAATGTTTTTTAAGTTTTAATAGCTCAAACGATTGGCAAGGAGCTTATCTTTCCAACTGAATAATAAAAAAAGTGTAGTTTGCTGGAAGTTTTTCCGAGATAAATGACAATTTAATTAAAAAAGTTAAATAATTTTCGCTTTTTCTTGGTTTCTAAGACGTTTCTAAGAAAAATACGTAAGTTTAAAAAAATAAAAAATACACCATTCGATAGACGATAAAAAGAGGATTCAGAATATGTATAGTTTGTTTGATTTAGCTTATGCGGTCCTGCTAGGAAAATTATTTTTATAGTGTTGGTCTTTATAGGCCTAATCTACCTTTATAGGCTAAGAAGTCGGTGACGTACATCGGTGCGGAGTGGTGCGGTAGGATTTTCGTTCTCAGCACAAAAAGTTGTTCTAGAAAAGTTCTTCAAACCTTCTGCAGCTCGTTTGCTACCCCCCCCCCCCCTGTTTTTGAACGATAGCGCGGTCTGGATCCCGGACTAAAATGTCTTTGTCCAGCTATTTGTGTCGGTAAAGAGAGAATTGCGTGATGTGCCTGAAAGTTTGTAAGTTCCGATAGTCTGGATGAAGAATTCCGATAAATATTCTCCTTTAGGATCCCATCGAGACCTTTGGTCTTGTTTCTCTTATTTAAGTGTTTGCTGCTCATTTTCTTTATTTGCCTCTACTCTGTCTGTGCTTTCTCTTTCTAATGAGCGAAAAATAGAATAAATGGAAAAACACGCTTTTCCATGAAAATTACTATTATCTAAAACCCGAAAATGATCAAAACGGCCGAATTCTGCGAGGGTCATTTGTTGTTTTTGGAAAAGAACGGCGGTCACGATTTTCTGGGTCTCCTAAATTCCCGAATAATACTTTCTCTCACATGTTTCCTGCGGTTCGTATCAGGCAGGCATCAGGTGTCCCAATAATTCTGGGGATTTTTTCTTGGTTTCCGTGATAAGAGACTCCGTGATTAAAGGGATACCATAAGTGGACGAACGACGCAACAAAGAACTAGGAGCGAAATCTGATTGCTGTTGAGCTTGTTCAGGGGCCTTCTTTCTCTGGAAGCCAGTTTTATTCGAAGTACCAGTCGATTCCTCTGATTGTACAACTTCAGTTCTAATCCGATGGCTATATGGTGTATTTACACACAGCGTAAATCCGAGTGTAATTTTGAATTTCGAGAGTATTTTACGCACGCATTTGGGCTTGAAAAGATCTATAGCAACGCGAACGTTTTTGTGAAATTGGTCCCCTTTCTATATAAATACGCACGTATTGCTAGAGATCTTTTCAATGCGTAATAGACGCTCAGATTCCAAAACATGCTCGGATTTTACTCAGTGTGTAAATACACCATACGCTAGAAACACCTACTCTAAGTTGACTCGGGCCGAGGAATAGAAATCCGACCCCTACAGACCAGTCATACACAAATCCTCAAATTTTGGGCATGATGCCCCAATGGATGGGCATGGTGCTAACACGTTGGGGCATCGTGCCCTGCCTAGCAAGGCCATGGTACCCCCCTGAAAATCCATGGTGCTCCAACGCATGAGCACCATGCCCATATATTGGGGCACGCAAGAATTTGTGTATGACTGCTATGGACTGGGGTGGCGCCGGCGTACTCGAAATTAACGACACTTTACAGCTTAGAAATTAAATAGACAGTACCAACTACTATTTCTTAAACGTTTACCCCTTCCAACGTTGGGGGAGAAATTTGCCTGAAGGAAAACCGTTCTTCTCTTCGTGTACCTGACGTATATACGTCTTGTCTCTTACCGGAAAACCGTTTCAGGCCCTCTCTGCACCCGGACACCATGTGACGACAGCCCGTGTAAAGGTGGGATTTGTGTTGACAATTCTACCACCTGGTGGTGTGAATGCGAAGCTGGATTTAAAGGAGTCGACTGTGCAGTTCCTGTGGAGCCTTGCGATGAAAATCCATGTGGGGCAAGGGGAGAGTGCTTTAACTTGGATGGTGGTTTCACCTGTAGATGTTTACAGCAGTGGCACGGTAAGTGACCTTGAGGTTTTAACTTTCAGATTGCAGGCTTCTAGCTCACCCTTTAGTAGACGATAACGAGCACCTTTAAAAAGCTGCGAGTATCCTTGAGTTGGGCAAATTAAAAAAAAAAAAAAAATCATCCACATAGCAATTTTTCCACACTTTCCAATCTAGACCAGCTTGATGCTACGTCTCTTACTCCCTCGATGACAATAAATCTTAACTTAGCTTGATCTTTCTTTATTAATGGCATCTTATAGGCTATATGAATCTTACAAATTTTGTCTATTGAACTTCGTAAATTAATATTCTAATAATATTTACTCTAACCATCAATCTTTAAAATATTAAATAAATTTTCTTCATTACCATTCATAAAATTTGCCTAATGCTTTGTTCTGCGAATACCCTTGAGTTTGGCCGTTTTTTTCTTCCGAGGTCTGATGCTCAGTTGCTTATTCAGATTGAGGAATCTGAACTACCTAGTGACTTCTTGCCTCCAGTAAAATTTACCGGTCAACGCCTAACAAATGTCGAAGCAGAAGATCTATAACAGGTAGCAGACCTTCAACCGATTCCATGTTCTGTACCAAAGCCCTGTGTTTCTGTTATTTCCACAAAACTATCTGAGCTAGCCGGTTTCCGGTCTAACTTTTGATCCTGTGATAAGACGAAGCAATTATATTGAGCTAAATAGAGCTAACCAGAATTCTTCCTTCACATTCAAGTTGATGAAGAAGTGTTTGCAACTGTCAACTCCTGTTCAGTTTTCCAATTCAGTTGATCTCACTCTCAAATTTTCGGTGTTTACCGGATCTCAACAGGTGTAAAACAAATAGAATCCGGATATGTTGTTAGATTTCGGATCGGATCTCAGCAAAATTTTCGATCCGATCTGAAATCTAACAACATATTCGGATACTATTTGTTTTACACTTGTATTGACCCCCTCATCAGATTCATTGGACGACCAGAGTAAGTCCTTTCAGGCCTAACTGACATGCCCAAACGGATCAGTCGGCTGAATTTAATCCCTTTGCTGCCTTCAGATATGACAACCCTTCATACACAAATTGCCGGGTTTGGCCGGAATAGGATCGGACCAGTGACAAGAGTAACAGTATTCCCTAATTTACCCCCTCTATATCATCATCTCTATCAATCTGTTCGCAGAATTTGTTCGTCAAGAGAGTTCCCATACCCAGTGAAATATTCCAGTTCGTTCCGGAGGTATCCTACATCACAGACAGATGGACAGCGGACGAGTCTACGAAAATATGTCTATCTCGCTTTTACTAAAACAAAACGGAAATATTCGAAAAATAAAATACTATTCTTTCAGTCTAGATTCATTTTTTTAAGCAGATACTTTACATGTTTGTAGGAAGATTTACAAATAAGACTTTTATCGGAGCTAGAATACAGCTTCCAAAAAAGTGCCCTAGCAAAAACATGCGGAACTGCGAACGAATTATTCCGTTTAGCAAGAAAATCAATTAAATTTCAGCTTCATGGAGACAAAGATACCGTATGCATTACGAGCTTTATCACGAAAAAAAATGCTTCGTTTAGGAAGTCGCTAGGCGCCCTGCCGGAATCGGAAATGGGAAATTCCTTAGTTCTAAAAAACATCTTTGTCAAGGTGTTCGTGTTGGAGTAGAGGTAAGAAGAGCTTTGTACCATCAGTACCATTAACGGGTAAATGGTACGATCGCGATCTGGTGAAGCCGAAAAATTTCAGAAAGAACAAAATCTCACGATAAGACTTATAAAGGTGGTGTATATAGATAAAGAATATGTTAGATCAGAAAATCCTCCGAGTTTTCGGTTGGCAATGGTATTCCCTCCGTAATCTGGGCTAGACCGGGAATTAAAGTTTAGAAAGAGATTAGTGGATATGAAAATCTACAAGGCCCGATAGTCTGGATGAAGAAGTCCGATAAATTCCCATTGGGATCCCACTGAAATTTTTTGGTCTCGTTCATCACTAATCTCGAAAACAACTCGTTCTTCCTCTCCTTTTCTGAAGGACTTTTTTTGGTCCAAGCATTCGGTATTTCCCCGGAATTTCTTTGACCTTCTCTTTCCCTCACTGGATTCTATTTTGAACGAAAGTGGGCTGGTTTTGCTCCCGGACAAGCCTGAGCGAAAGTTTTGAGTCTGCCCATTTCTTCACCGACCTTTACCCCTCCTCATAGTTCCCAAGGGGTTCGTCGGTCTTTGAGCACGGAACGGGAATTGGACCATAGGATTATTGACTGTTTGTTGTTCAATGGGACCGAGCTAACGATCTCGTATCCCTGCCGGCCCCCCATTGGTCGATAATTATTGTGATGAAGTATTTTTTAACTTAAAGAACCTGAACCTGTCCAAAGAGGCCAAGAACGGATAATGGTATGAACCCTTGTCTTTACAGCACTGCAAACGAGAACGAAGGTTTCGATTGGATCCAAAAGAAAATTTCATGGACTTCTTGATCCAGACAGTGGTATTTTACTTTTGTAAATTTGTTTCTTTTGACCAAATTCCTCGTTTCAGCTGTGTTCCGGGCAAATTGCACGCAGAGTAAAAGAACTGGTGACATCGAGAGGCAAACCAAGAACCTCTCGATCTGCATTCTGACATTCTAACGGTTGAGCAAACCTTCTCTGTGATACGTTGAGATTTACCGACATTAAAAATTACAATAGGTGACTTAAAGTTTACCAAAATTTCCGTGTTTGGCAAATTTTGGCAGAATCACTTCTCTGACCGCAGAAAATAAAGTTCAGAAATGGATTCATCGAGTGCGACTTTTATTTTTGAACCTTTATTTTTACCGAATTTCCGGTTTGGCCGGAGTCCGGGGTAAACTTCTTGTCCGGCGAGGAAACAAGTTTCAGATCTGGATTCAGCATGTCTCCTCGCCCTATATCGACATCTTGGGTTTTAAAACTTCCCGTTAAATTTCCGGTTTTAGCCAGATTCCGGGCGAACTATGTTTCCGGCAAGAAAATAAATTTCAAAAACGAATTCAGCATGTCTCATTCCTCTTAAATCGAACCTCTAGTCAACTTCAGAGAAAACTTTTACTTTTAAGAAAGTTTCCGATTTTGGCCGACTCTGGATGAACTACTTGTCCGGCGAGAAAATAATTTTCATATTCGGATTCAGCATGTTCCTTACCCCTAAATCGACTATCCCATTATCTTTTGAAAAATATTTGTTTCGCCCCGTTAGTTGAAATCCCTCCCCTACCCCTAAATCCCCGGTTTTCGCCGTTCTTTCATTCCCACTCACGGCTTTTTAGCGCTTTTTCGGCCAAGCCGAGGTTTGCCCGTCACCAGACATAAACGTCGCCGACAACTATTTCGCACATACGAATATGAGAAGCTTCAAAGTAACGTTTTCATTTTGAAAGACATAGCAGACCAGCAGGTCTATCTTCTGCTTTGGACTTCTTTTGTCTTGCTAGGTTTTCCTTCTATTAAACCACAGCGCGTATATTTTTCAAATATTTTGCGCCCAGCCACCACGTCGGAGAGCGTGAAGGCGGTATCGAGTAGAGAAGCGCTAACAAGGAAATCTGAATTTCACGTGGAAAACAATAGTACTTTCCTATAACAGCTGTATCGCAGTAAAGCCCCGGAGAAGAAATTTCCCAAGTAAAAGCCGATTGGTTGTCTGGACGCACTGCAGAGCGGGTCAGCGTGCCTCCTGCACTAATTACTCTGATATGCGCAAAGGTGAAGAGGGAAGTAGACGGGTAGCAACTCAAAGCTCAACAAATACCTCTAGCTCAGCTCAGTTTTGTCGGGGTATCCGTAGTCGCTGCATGGGGCCGAATTCGGAGGTTCTATTAGCTTTTGTCCTTGCCAGTAGCCAGGTAGGACCCAACGTACCAAGTGCAAAATATGTTACTCAGACCCCTTATCCATATTTTGCGGTGTTCCGCAGGGAACTCTGCTGGGCCCGCTATTGTTCCTCGTAATAATAAATAATCTAGCGAATGCCAGATCGTTGGAAAAGCGTCGACGGGCTGCCCTTCACGGAATGCTGCTGTAAAAATATTACAAGTAGTGTAGCAATATTACTGAGGGACATTTTGTGAGAAAATGGTGTGATGATGTTTGTTTTCCGAGAAAAAATCGTGATTTTCGTTATCTTATCCGATCAAATTGACTGGAAGGGTATTAGAGGAGTAAAACAGTGGATCAGGAAGCTATTAAGTTCTTGCTCCTGAACAAATACTTCGGCCGGATTCCGGTTAAAATAGGGATTCCCGATATGAACATAAATGCATGATAATACAGCATGGGAAAACCGACAGGGCTGCAACGAAATCGTAGAATAACAGTAAAAGGTAAACAGTAAAAAGCAACAGAAAAGGCTTTTGCCTCTAAATAACTCTTAGAAATTTTGAGTAATCGAACTGATCAGCGTTAAAAATCCCACCAGTGATGCACTATTGATCGATTCAGCGTTAACCGCATCTTCGGTAAGGCTGTTCCAAGGATCAACAATTCTGTTACCAAAGCCCCACTTATAAACGTCCTTGTGGAATCTTGATTTTGCAAGCGTGTGCGCGTGCGAACGATGATGACGGCTACTGCTGAATCTTATTAAATCGATCAATTCAAAGGTGTCACAACATATCAGCTACTTCGAACTTAACAATGTACTATTTAACAGGAACGAGGTGTGAGAATCGTCTCTTTCAAATTGCCTACAAGCCCTTATCCTCCCGTATGCTCGAGGAGCCCTTTTGGCTAGGACTTCTAACCGTCTTCGCCGTTCTGTTGCTGATTGGAATTGCCTATTGCGGGAAGCGCCATCTGAAGGAGAAGTTTGAGAAATTTATCACGGAGGAATTGGAAAGAAACGGAATTCAAGGTGAGTACCTGACCCTACAGCAACTCGTAACTTCGTAGCGTTACTTTATAGTGGAAGTTTGAGGGAAACGTTGAGGATTCCTGATTAAACTCTTCTTCTGTCAGCTTATTCTTACCATCCAGGGATATAACCTTTGTTGCCTTCAAAGCGGTCTCTATTAGACTATTGATTGTCCCTAGAACGGTTATAAGTGTAAGCGCGCTCGGCTCTATGTAATAGTAGCCAATCAAAAATAGTCTAAGAGAAAGCAACAAGGGATATCTCCTTGAATGGTAAGAATAAGCTGAATGGCCCACCGCGAGTAAAGAAACATAAACACAAACCGTGAGACCTTGAAAATATGTACAACACTATCAGAAGATTCATATCATATAACACAGTGATGTGATAACAGAAAACAAGCATTGCCAGTAAGACCCGAAAAAACGCCGAAAAAGTATCTGCTGACTTTTTTGTTTGTCGTCGTGACATCGGAAAAGTCAGCAGATGCTTTTTTGGCTCTTCCTGGCAATGTTTGTTACGCATAACATAGAATGCATAACGTTTTCAAAAATTACAACAGATTACATCCCAAGTATTGTCTGTTAATGAAACTGCGCATCCTTGTGTTATCTGACAATTTCTGACAATGAAAGGCAGAAGGCTATACAAGCACACGTCTGATTTTTTGTCGACGTCGGTAAAACATCTACGGTATACGAATGTTTACCTGCATTCGCACACTGTCAGAAGTTTCATAACAGATAACACAAGGATGCGCTGTTTTAACAGACCATGTGTAACAGATAACACTTGAGATGTTATCTGTTGTGTTTGAAAACGTTATGTATGAAATGTTATGCATAATAAGCTTTGCTAAGAAGAGACAAACAATAATAGCAAAAAAAAAGCATCTACTGACTGACTTATTGTTTATCGTCATGATGTCGGAAAACTCAGCAGATGCTTTTTGGCGCTTTTTCGGCTCTTCCTGATGGTAACGCTTATTATGCACAACTTTTTGAAACACAACAGATAACCTTAAATTACCTTTACCTTAAATCACAGCTTGGAGTGAAATAAGGGTTTTTGATCCTGTTGAATCACTCCTTGTGATGACTGTTGTTGATGGTTACGTTCTGGTGGAAGATTCCGGTGCTTCCCAGTCGAATTTCCATGGTGCATCTCGCCACTCACCATCCAGACGTCGTTTGAAAGCATCTGTTGACTCAGCAGCAACAGTGTCCTCCTTGAGGTTGTTCCAGAGGTTCACAATCCGATTTGAGAAGAAGTTTCATCTTGCTCCAGTTCTGGCGTGAAGTTTGCGGATTCGTTGACGGTGTCCTCGTGTTTTGTGGGAGGGGTCAATAACACCCGAAGTGTTATCTGTTACGCATTATCTGTTGAAACCGCGCATCCTTGTGTTATCTGTTATGAAACTTCTGATAGTGCACCCATGGTAAGCTAGCCGCTAGGAGCCTTCTGTCAGAAATCGGTGTTGACTAAGCTTTAGCCGATTATCTATGGTTCATGACGTCACACGAAAAGTCTGTATTTTCCATTTACCAAAGGAACTGATTGTCCCTAGAACGGTTTATAAGTGTAAACGCGTCCGGCGCCCCGCTGGCCGCTCGGCTCTATATGTTTAGATACAAATATATATTGTACAACATCACTTTAATCGAATTTCCCTATTTCTTTCATGACGACACGAAAACGTCACCGACCCAAGATAGTCAGCTAAAGTTTTGTTTCCACCCAGAAATCGTACCTTTAGATATCAGTGCCATCTGAAGACGTTTTCCCTCATGGTTCCAGCGAGGCGTCACTATGATTGAACACGAATCAGATCCATGGGATCCGAATTCGCTGATGCACGTAAATTAGAGTATGGCGAATCACATTTCCAGAAAGCGGACTTCGATTTCCTATAGAGATTTAATGAATATATCTCCTCGACCTCAGCATTGGAAAGCGATAGGGAAAGAGCAGTGTTTTGTAGCTAATTGGAACCATGCCAACGTCTCCTGTGTAATGTAATATCAGGTTTACGACTATCCATGCCGTTACCCAGTGACATGTACAACTCACTTGAACTCTGTAAAACGATTAGCTTCAGATAGCAACGTGAGAGGTGGTCAGAGCAAAACAGAGCAAAGTAACCTAGGGAGTATAAGCGTCAAGACGCTCAAATAAGCATACTTCTACTGTACTCAATCAATTTGTTCTTAGCTCATATTTCCTTTAACCTTGGATAGGGTTTGCGTCGTCATTGAAGATCTAATAAAGTTTCTTATCATTGGTGCTTCGCAGATTACTGTAAGTCCTAGCGTAAGGTTGCCGTTCAACCCTTCTTCCTTGTTAGTAGCCTGTTCTGTCTAGGTCAGCGCAAAATGACATTAGGATCTAGTGCCAAGACTTGAAAAAAGTGACACACACTCGTATAGCAGCGACACTAGCACCACTAGCGATACATAACGTCCCTATTGAAGCCCAATCAGTCGTACGCCAGCGCTGACTCCGGTAACTCCATATTCCGATCACAGCAAAAAAAGATACAACCTCCCCTATTTCCTCGATGTGTGCAGAGCTGTACGAAAATTGTCATAAGCCCGCAAGTTTGTCTCGCTTTAAATGTCGCGAGCGTAGTGGGTGGCACCACGAGTAAGGTATGGAAAGCATAGGTCTTGGCGCTACTCCTTTGTGTCATTTTGCTCTGGTCTAGCAAAAGATCTGGAAAAGTATTTATTACCACTGGTGCTTTGCGGATAATTTGTAAGTCCTAGCGTAAGGTTACCATTCACCCCTTGCCCTTTGTTAGTAGCCGAAACCTTTCAGAACCCATCGTCGAAGATTGGCGACTTCGTGGAACGGCTCTTCAGTGCAGCAGCTTAGAACCCATCCTAGCGGGTAACCCGAGCAGTAGATCCTGCAGCCCCATACCACCCCAGCAGAGATCACTACTTGATCGACTTGGAGTGAGAAAACCCTCTACCCAGAGCTTACTGCTTACCCCGGAGAGAGCTGTACCAGTTATTGAAGCGTCGGGTGCCAGGACTTTAAGTTTGGACGATATCATCAAGTTTACAAGAAGAAAATCCAGTAAGTTGTTCTTCACTCTATCCTGTTCTGTGCGCATCACTCCACGCTGGAAGATATCGTTAATCAGAAAAAGAGAACGTAGTTGGAAATACCCAATCTTATTTCGGTGGGGGGATCTTGGGTGCGTGGGTGGGTGAGTTGATTGGAGTTGGAGTGGGATTTAGATTGGCAGGTGGAAGACGGGAGAGGGTGGAAGACGACGTTACTGTTCAGCATTTATCCGAATTTCGAACGGTACATATTTTTACTATAGTTATTTAGGCGACGACCATTGCCAAGAAAGGCTGGACTTGGGATTTCACTGATATTTTTTACGGCACTAGCAGCTTTCGGTAAAGTGACAGATTGTACTGATTTTTGGTGTAGTGGTCCTTGGAACGATCCCTTATTGCGAGCGCTGTAGCAGCTTTCGGCTTTCGGTTTACGGTTCTGGGTTTTCACCGACTTCTGTGGAGCTCATAACTCGTGAACCAGTGCATGTATCAAGTTCAAACTCGGTAAACTTGTGGGTGTTGTGGTCTAGTTGTGCCTTTTGGGGGTCCCAACTCCCCCACCCACCCAGTTCAGGGGCAATTCGGCAAAGATTGCGCATTGATGGAGTTCATAACCAGTGAGCAATGACAAGTTGAAAGCTGAAATGACAAGTTGAAAGCTGGTACAACTGTTCGCACTGAAATCTAGTGTACTTTGCAGGGGTCCCACCCCCCACATCCCCAGTTTCAGGCCGGGGTAATTGGGCCCAGATTGCCCATTGAGTGAAGATCAGAACCCGTGAACAATGACAGAGATCAAGTTGAAACTTGGTTGAAGTGTTGGCGCTGGGGTCTGGTGGTGCTTTTTAGGGGTCCCATCCCCTCCCACCCACCTAGTTCGGGGACAATTGGGCCTGGATTGCCCAGATAGTGGAGTTTATAACTCGTGAACCATGACTGGCATCAGTGTGAATTTTGGTATTATTGTTGGGACTGGAATCTAGTTGCACTATTCATGGTCCCTAATCCTCACACTTACCCGGTTCTGGGGAAATTGGGTCCAAATAGCCCCGTGGCTAAGATCTTAACTTTACCATGGCTGGAGCTAGAATGACGAACTTTCCTGTACCTATATCCTCTGGCTACGAAGAAAATCTTGGAGACTGCACTTTTCCTTAAGGTTTCCCTACTTTTGGAGTAGGACTCCCCCACCCTTCCCGTTCGTTTGCAATGGGGCCCAGATTGCCCATTCGTTGAGTTTGTGAATGATCTTATACTTGTGCACAATACTTTTCGTAAGATGCGCATTGCGTTTGTTTGGTTTGAGCTGTTAATTAGTCACAACATGTGTTTTCGCGTAAGGAAGGGTGTGATGCAATGGGATCTGAAACTTTATGACTTGGACATCAGTGTGTTTGAACAAGGTATAATAGACGAAACACAAATCAAGATTAACGAAAGTAAAGCCATTGGAGTATTTGAACAAGTTTACGGGTTGTATATGAAGCAAAATTGGAAAGACAAAGATGGACAATACTGTGATTGGAGACCGAATTACGATTTGCGCAAAGGGATGTTGTTTCTAAGTGAACTAACATGTGTTCTCGCGTGGAAGGTGTCAGATGAGACGCACTTTGAAAATTTATGATTTTGACATTAGGGTGGTCGAGCAAGGTAGTAAACTAAGTTTATTGGAACAAATATACAGTGCTCATAGCGAGCATAACTGATTGCATGAGTGATGGCCTGAGCCGTGTTTGGAGATTCTTTGAGAGCTCAGTTGTTGTTTCACGGATAACACCACGTCTGAGCGCTTGTGCACTTGTCAATTATCCAGTCAAATCTTCTGTTAATTGTTTAAGACCAATGGAAGACAGTGTGGTCTTTCTTGTAGTTTTCGTAAACATATAAATTCAGATAATATTTTCCAGACAATACATAAACATATGTATAGGCAAGCATGGCGAAGGATTTCATCGGAACTTTACAACGAATGAATAACATGAATAACAACATCTTTAGTTGGTCCTGCGCGAAGAATCCTTCGGCAGACTCGTCTTGGCTTTCAAAGAGTTCAGTTATCTTATAACAGTGTAGTTTAAATGTAAAGTAATTATCTTTTCACCTTTAAAAATTCTTTTTCCTTGCTAAAAATATTCCCAAACGATCCTCCCTCTCTATCGCACTCTTTCTATCTCCTCTCTCTTTCTATTTCGTTCTCTGTTTTGCGAAATACGGATAAATCTATGGTTGAAAAAGCAAACCAAACACTGCCATGAAAATCGCCAACGATATTGGTTTAAGGCTTTTTGCTGAATACATTAGGAAAATACGAGGGGTCAAACTGCTAAGGGTCAAGGTGCAGGAAAGCACTAAGGCTGATTGTGTTTACCTGCCCGAGGCGGAAAAAACAGACAAGGAAAACTAGGAAAATAGCTAGGCATTATCGTGTATCAAAGGAGTTTGCCTGTTTTCACTAAAGGTCAGTGGGGAGCTAAAGGGCTTTCCATTTGGGAAAAGGTTTTGGCAGTTTTTGATAGTTAAGTTCCTTCGGAAATTGCCAGCAACGAAGTTGTTCACCGGTTTTATCAAATGCCAATGGTAGGGGTCTGTCGAGTCACAAGGCTTGTGCTTTGTTTGGTTCTCAGTTTTCCTGGTATTTAAATTGTAACCAATCCTCTTTACCGTCAAAAGTCGACATGTTTTCAAGTTTGCCGTGACCCTGAACCCGGGTATGGGATAATAGATGGCTCTGTATCCTGTCCAGAATTTTTTCACATTGCGAAGTATTTTTTTTCCGAATTTACAACGTCATTATCAAAGTTACCCGGCAATGGAGTATAAGCCTACCCGTTTTATACAATAATATCAAGGATACAATGAACTGTTTCAAATATATATGGACTTACATTCATATTTCCAGAAGGTAATGGTATTAACCGGACATAGAGAAGGCTATCAGAGTCTGATAACCTGTCCTAAACGTTGCTCTCGTCGAAAATATGATCACATTAAACTTGCCCCAACTTTGGTGTGTTGAATTGTCCGTGGAATAAGATGAGGTATACCTCATCTATATATAATCTAATCTATCTAATATTCTATAGAATATAGATTATTTGCTCAAAGAGCCAACGACCATGGCAATTACATCCAAATAAACACCAACCAACAAAGTCCAAACCGAGGCAAAGACCTCGAGAGAGAAGAAGACATGCTGAGCACGAATATGAAAACCCTTTTCTCGCCGGAAAATTAGTTCGCCCGGAATCCGGCCAAAACCGGAAAGTTTGTTAAAAGTAAAAGTTTTATTTGAAGGTGATTAGATGTTCGATCCAGGGTAAGAAGGCATGCTGAACACTAATATGAAAACTATTTTCTCGCCGGACAAGTAGTTCGCCCGGAATCCGGCCAAAACCGGAAAGTTTGCTAAAAGTAAAAGTTTTATTTGAAGTTGATTAGATGTTCGATGTAGGGGTAAGAAAGCATGCTGAACATGAATATGAAAACCATTTTGTCGCTGGACAAGTAGTTCGCTTCGCCCGGAATCCGGCCAAAACCGGAAAGTTTGTTTTAAGTTAAATTTTTATTGGAAGTTGTAGATGTTGGATATAGGGATAAGGAGATACGTTGAATTCGTTTTGAGCTTTATTTTTTCGCCGGACAAGCAGTTCTGGAATTTCGCCGAAACCGGAAAATTCGCAGAAGTAAGGCACACACATGCTCAATTCGTATCTGAACTTGGTTTTCTTAATGCTGTTTGGCCTTAATCTGTTTCTAAATTTTAAGAGTAACTATGTTCAAGGAGTCTGGCGAAGACTGGATTTGGCGAAGACAAAACCTATTTATCTGGATCAAATATTGACTTTTTGGGATCCCATCGGAACCTTTGGTCTTGTTGTCAGGTACATCATAATTACGTAACATCTAGTAAGGTGGTTATGCATAATATAAAAAAATGACCAATCAAAATAAACATTAAACAGTTAAAACATGTGGGGAAAACGTTTGTCAGTTGTTCAGGACTTCGACGAACGATCGGATAAAACTCTTTCTGTATAACGTCCGGTTCTTGTACTGACGGGGTTCAGAACCGGAACTTTTTTTGCTTTAGCTCGAGGTAATCGAGGCTTTCGCGGGCAATATGGGGCTAGAATTAGTTGCTCAGAACTTGGGTGGAACCTTGGTTTCTCATAAAGTACAATTTCAGGGACCCCATCTCCCTGCCGTGCCTCAGATTGTGAATCATCCACCAGCCGCCGACCTTCGACTGTTGACATCACATATGCTCAGGTCGAATCCCATTCGTGCGTGATCGAACAAGTTCCTGAATGTTCTCGCGATACGAAGAACGAGAAGCGTGTCACCTTCGCTCGGCTTTTGAAGAAAGTTCAAACAGAGCTCAGCTCGTCCATGTCGGACCTGAGCTCCCATGAGAGAAAGAAAGCTCAGGAAAGGGAGCTGGTCGAAAAGCAGCCAAAGCCCTTCACAAAGCGGAGAGGGCGCTGGGCGCGCGCACGGTTGCCCAATAGCACATCAAGTACTCAGGGCAGCGCTAGTGACTTGGATATTCCGGACAGTAGTAGTGAGAATGCAACTCCTGTGATGCACAATATAATGAGAGGGAAGCTTTTGAGACTGCCAGGTCGCAATAATTCTGGGTCGATCAAAAGTGGTACTAACTCTAGCGCTGAATCGTTGTTGTCCATTTTTCGGAGTGCCATGGGGACGCATCGGACCACTCCGTCGACCCCCTCAAGTCCTCAGATATCAGAAGCGGATCTGTCTTCGTGCTTCCCAACCCCCCTTTCGACCCCTGGTTCCCCTACGGATTCGTGCTTGTCTTTCTCTGATCAGAACTCGCAGTCTTGCTCCTCCGACCCCTTAAACCGGAGGATGTCCGGGTCGCAACCCCTTGCAACCTTAGAAATACCCGGGTCGAGCTATGGCGGACTGAGTCCGATCAGAGAGATGCCTACGCCGCTGCCGAGCCCGATTCCTTCGCCCCAACCAACTCCGAGCTTGACTCGACAGAGCGCTGTGAGTGGGTATGTAGAGATTGAAGATACGAGCTCGACATGCAGTACTCGAAGTCGGTCCTCGAAAACATCGAAAAGTAGTAGTTTGGAAGAACAGAGAAATAGAAGCCTTGAAATGAAGGTGCAAGGTCCACCGAAGAAGCTAATACCTCCCCAGTTGACAATTACTCTAACTGACTGTGATGATAATGTTGAAAAGACCATAGAGGTACCAAAGATTTCAGTGACTACCTGTGATGATAGTGCTCCTTGTACGCCCAGTACTCCAGGTAGCCCCGCCTCTCGGCCCAACTCGCCTAAAGTGAAACCACCGCCGATTGAAATTAAGAATTCAAATTTCGCGCGGTTTGAAGGCGAGCAGGGCGAATTAGAATTCACGCGCTTTTCAGACGTTGTTACAGATTTGAATTTTCCGCGATTTGAGGACAGACAAGAGACGCAGATTCCAGTGCTAATGATCATGGAAGCTTCCCCCACAGAGGAAGCCTTGCCAGCGTTCCCAAAAAACAAGAGGAATGAATTTTCGTGGAGAGCTGTGCAGCTGGGTTCTCCCCCGGTGAGAAAAGTACCACATTTGACGATTGAAAGCGAAGTGGATATTTGTCCCCCTAAGAAATACCTTAAGGATCTTAACCAGGTAAGCTTTGAGCGTGTTCTATCCTTCTTACAATAGTGAGCGTGTTCCGCCCTACTTACCATAGTTACTACGCATGATGTCCCGAATTTGGCTTCTTGGCGTCAAGGCTGGAACGCACTTTTAAATTTTCGGTAAAATATCACTCCGGGGTAATCCAGCCAATCACGTTACAGACGTCCGTAGTTACCATGCTTACTACGCTCCCGAGCATGGTAAGCAAATAGTTACTATTAGTTACTATTTCGAGAAGGTTTGAACGGTCAGCGTATTAACTTATCGTGAGATTGGAACGGAAATAGTAACTAATAGTTACTATTGGTAGAAGGGTGGAACACGCTCAGTAACTGTTAGTCACTGTTTTCGTTCCATTCTCATGAAAAGTTACTACGCTGATCTTTCCAACCTTATCGAAATGGTGACTGACAGGAAATGTTTCCTTACCACACTCGGGGGCGTAGTAAGCATGGTAACTACGATCACTGTTACGCGATTGGCGGGATTAGCGCATGGCGCGATATTTTGCCGAAAGTAGAAAAATTCGTTCCAGCCTTGATGCCAAGAAGCCAGAAGCCGTGACGTCATGTGTAGTCACTACGGTAAGTAGGGTGGAGTACGACCAGTAAACCCGACCTTTAAGCTACAACACATAGATGAAGCAATGACCTTTTTAACTTTCGACTTGGATAGAGGTGATCTAGAAATTGCAAATACTAACACGCTTCCGGTTTAACTCCTTTAATGATCATCTGGCTCTATGGAGTACTTAAAGAAAGATGCATACAACCATACATTGTAGGCTTATATATCGATTTTATTGGTCGTATGGACGTGTCTAGTGTTGTACTGAGTACAAAAAAGATTGTTAACATCTGGTCTGTGTAGAATTTGGATGGAAACCGAAATTGATAATTAAATTTGCATCCCTCTTTTTTCCGGGAAATCCCGTCAGAAGTAAACCGAATTGCTTTTGGATTCCCCCTCCACCATGCGATAAAATGGTATTTTGATGGTAGAATTGAAAAATAACTTTATTCTCACTCTAATGTCTTTCCTTTCCTCTCTGTTTTCGACACGCCTCTGGCTCTTCAGCATAAAGAAAATGATTCCCGGAAAACTCAGGAGAAAAAGAAAATCGTGTTATTTAGTAGACAGCTTGCTTTGTTGTCGTTTCCTCATTCTGTTGGGTGGAGAAGAATGCTAGAATTATGAAAAGAATCGCCTTGTCTCGAGTCTGGAGTTGCAAAACCACTACAACGATCCCCCGGTATAGTGGTAGATAATCTACTTGTGTTGTCCTCTCCCCCTTTTTTTAGGGGACATGGGACTTGGGTCCGAGACTAGCTGGTACCCGAAACTGGCACCTGCCCCCATTTGCGAACGGCGGAAACCTAGCAAAGCTTCGGTCTTGGTGCGATTTTCAAAAAAATTAAAGATGGTTCGTGTTTAAAAATTTTGTATTTAACTTGAATTAACTTGTGATGCTGTGTTTCTTGACAGTCGTATATTGGAGGTCCCTCTCCCATCCCCAAGCGCTTGGAACCGACCCTGTCGACGTCTCAAGACCCGCGATAACAACCCTTCTCCCCTCCTTTTAAACAGTATTTGATGGAAAGTTGAAAAATAGCCCTATTATCGCTCCCATATTTTGTGGAGAGTTTAATAATAACCTTATTATCACTTCCACCTTTCCTTTCCTATCTGCTTTAGACAGACCTGTGGATCCTGAATAAAAAGAAAATGATTCCTGGGAAACTCGGGGTAGAAGAAGCAAGTTTTGCTGTTTAGTAGATCGTCTATATACTTGTGCTGTCGTCTGCTGGATCAGGCGACGTGGTGGAAACTGCCACAACTAGGAAAAGAATCGCCGTGTCACGAGTCTTAGTAACAACCGTAATTCCGGGGGTGTCATTTCGTGAAAACCTAGGGGAGGGGGGATAGCGGCGTCGTTCCCGGTCGTTAGCTTGGCTTGAAAAGGTCAAAATTTGGTGAAAGACCTTTTGAAGATCCACTTTTCGTAAGTGCCTGTCATAGTTCTGTCAAATCACTTTATGTCTAGCAGATTTTATGAATTTTCGTGGGTGGCTTTGGTCTCCTTTGGATATCCAGAGGGGGCGACTGCCCCACCTCCCAAATCACGCCTCCGGTAGTTTGCTGTTATTTAGATGTAAGCAGAATGAATAAATCAAAATAGATAAAAGAGTATCAAGTTTCCATGACCTTGATAAGAGGGAACTACAGTCGTGATACTTTAACCTCAAGAAAACATATGATGTCTGGATCTCCAATTTGTTGTAAACCGTAGCACTGTCTTACAACCAAGAAACTACTTCCTCTTTCCTTCAACTGCAGTTGGATTTGGGTCTGGCTTGATGCCAATCCTTTCCACTTCTATTATCTTCTTCTCTTCTGACTACACTCAGAAGAGAAGAAGAGAATGTCTGTTAAGAGAATGTCATTCTCAGAAGAGAACGTCTGAGGCTATAGCCTCAGACGTCGTGCGATTGTAGAAAGTACTAGCTTCAACCTTTTAGTTTTCAAGGTAAATACCCTTGGACAACGACCCCCTTCCCGGGGAGCTTATAGTTCACACTGAAGGATACGTTTCTCTTCGCCACCAGGATTTACGGTCCGCTCGAGGAAAAGACTTACTGGGGCTAAAAAGCCGGCGGGGCGCGAAATCGGAAATCCCTCCCGCACCATGATAAAAAGGACTCCTTTTCAGATTCGGGGGGGGGGGGGGTAAATTTTTGCTGGTGTTAGTGCACTGTAAATTAATTAAAACAATCAGAATAAACGAAACCAAAAATAAAGATCATCCGGACTAATTTTGTCAACTGCATTTTTTTTTCGAACAAAATCCATTTTGGACGCATTTCCCCGTGTCCGTGTGGAGTGACTCCTTCTATTCTCGCTGTTCCCTTCGATTCCCCGAGGACTCCTCGGGGAACGGCGAGAATCGCCTTTAGTAATTCGTATTTTTATTAGTATCTCTATGTCCTCCCCTCCCCTCATTATCAGCATCCCTTAAATGGAGATAGTAAATAGATTCATAAACTAATGAACAGAAAAGGGAGGTTTCACATGTGATATTGAAGGGTCATCATGTCTCATTGTCAGGGACATTCGCTGCATTTTCAGATGAAGGAGTATAATTAAACACATATACTTGCAGAAACAAACATTGATGATGATGGCGAGCATTGGGACCAATAAAAACTAAACCGCATGTTGGGGTTGAACTGGAATATGGGGGATTTTTGCTAATGAAATCAGCGACTGATCAGACACGCGAACAGAGTCCACCGGCAAGAAACGAAACATTTGCTTAGCAGAAAAGTTGCACACTTAATAGAAACTTTGAGTTGCCGATCGTTTACCATTTTAGGATAAGGACAAGAATTTTGCTAGCACGAAAGTTGCCACGCTTAACAGCAATTACCTACAGCTTACCGTTTTAGGAGAAGGCCAGCTCACTCGACTTTCCATTTGCACCACCTATCATCACCATCACGGCAAACTACTCGGAAGTCGAAACGGACCTCGAATCCCCTGTACAGACGAGCGCCACGAAAACGATGTGCTACCTAAGCCCCTTCTCCTGTCTGGAGCGGCGTCCAGATATCACAAGCTCTGAATCAAATCTCAGTTCAAGTGGTTATAGCTCTATGGCCAGTCCAGGGCCATCGCCTTGTGCCTCCAGTAAGACCCTTTGCGAAGCAGATGACCATTTGCCCCTCAAGGTAAGTGGATGATTTCTTTTTCGAGCCATTGACTTGTGTAGTCTGTAACCGTTTATTTATTTATTACGTACTAAAATGAGACAACACTGGACTGGTAACTTGGTCTATTACTACTGCACAAACTACTACTGCATAACTGTTGTTATCTACTGAGAAGCTGTTTTCATTTCTGAGTGTTTCTCATAGAAACATAATTTTATGCCTCACACTCGACCCACAAGTTGAAACTCTAAAAAAACACATTTTGTTTGTGTTTGCCTGAAACAAAAATTAATTTCATTACCATCATCATCACAAGGTTTGAATGGAGTTGAGTTCCACTTCGTGTAGAGCTCTTTCTGCCTTCTCGGTTGACGGTCGGAGGTTACTTTCGGTCAAAAATTTTACTTAAGGCGTATTCTCGCCGTTCCCCGAGGACTCCTCGGGGAATCAATTCGATTGCAATTCGATTGATACTGCAATTATTTTGCAGTAAAAATTGCCAGAATATGCGTTTAGTATTTTCTTCGTCGACTGTTCACTGTACGGCGACGTTCAAATACGCCAGTGAACCTCGGGAAGAATGAGAAACGTCGCCCGAACGATGACTCAAATCCTGTGTCAACCAATAAACGGCGTTCGTTGGGGACAGCTGTGGTGACGCTTCCGGCTCTTCCGCTAGGTACACGGCGATTCTTTATCAGCATGTAGAGTTAGTCATCAAGAGTATAAGCTTACCTCTACGTGCTCCTGATTTTCAAATTATATGAAATGGTGGCCTTGTTTGCGTATCCCAATTGGATTTATTCCCGTAATCTCGTGTGACCTTCAGTTCGAGCTTAATTTGCCCTAGACCGCACGGAACCTGTTCAGTAAACCATCGTAACCATAGAAACGTAAACGATAACAAAGGGAAATGGAAACAAAATCGCTTAAAGGTGTGGCGTAGGTGGTGCCAATTATAACATATGCTGTTATCGGAAAGCCATTTTTTGTTCATAATCACCGAATTAAAAATAATAGTTGCGTTTTTGCAAATACCATGGTATCTGATACCACGGTAGCTGGACCTGCATTTTGTCGTTTTTGCAGTTACCGTGGTATCTGATACTACGGTTGCGTTGCAACAACGACGATGCCGGAAATGCCTTTTTCGGAGTTGTCCTAAAATAAAAACTGATATCCGGTCACAGCAGTAAGTGCCAAAGTTCTTTCGCACCAATTTGACAAAATCCCAGACTCTATATTGCTGATGATGAAGAAAGTGAGATGACTTTCTCAGATACCACGATTAGTTACCACGGTCGGACCGTGGAATCTGAATACATCTGAATATCAGATACCACGGTAACTGGCCAGATACCACGATTTAACTGCAAAAACTCCTTTTGACCGTGGTATCAGATACCATGGTATCTGCAAAAACGCAACTAATAAATAAATAGGTATTACGTCGGTGGAACGTTATACAAGAGACCTACACCGTTAAACCAGAAGTGGATCCTGGCTTGTCTACGAGGTTCTGACATTGGAGTCCTAGACTTGTATATTCAGTAAAAAAAAAAAAAAAATCTGGTTTATTTGTCACTGTAGAAGTCTCTTTTATAACGTTCTTAGTCCCGTGACATGGGGGCGGGGGGTGAACTGCTTAGATGAACGTGCCTTCAGGCGGACTCACTGTTCCTATTGCCGGCTTCTTTGTGACTATTGTAGTGGTTTGCGTACTTTTTGGGATCCCAAAACAATTGGAGGGAAACCTATGACATCGCAACTGTTGTCCGTCTGTCTGTAATTTTGATGAAACTTGGTGGGACCTTTGGGTCAAGGGAAAGGTCGGGTTTGTAGATGGGCTTTGTAGCCCTATATTTAGGGGTGGGGGAGGGGGTTCAAATTAAGGGACAAACAAACTATGTTTAAACAGCTAATGAGATAGTCGAGTAAGGGCTGCCATGCTGCCTGAATATGAAAACCAGTTTCTTTGTTGAAAGTAAAGTTTTATTTGAAGTTGATTAGATGTTCGTTTAGGGGTAAGAAGGCGTGCTGAACACTTATGTGAAAATCATTTTCTTCGCGGACAGGTAGTTCGCCCGGAATCTGACCCAAACCGGAAAATTTGTTTAAAGCAAAAGGTCGGAATCCGACCCAAACCGGAAAATTTATTCAAAGCAAAAGTTGTAATTGTAGTTGATTTGGGGTAAGAAGAGATGCTGAATCCGTATATGACAATCTTTTTTTAGCCAGACATATAGTTCGTCCGGAATCCGGCTGAAACCGGAAAATTTGTTATATGTTAAATTTGGAATTTGAAGTTGATAGATGTTGGAGATACGCTGATTCGTTTTTGAGCTTTATTTTTTCGCCGGACAAGTAGTTCCGGAGTTTCGTCGAAACCGAAAAACTGGCAGAAGTAATGCAGGATCGTTTCGATCGGTTCCGTCCAAATAGATATGACTAATAACACACATGCTGAATCCATATCTGAACTTGGTTTCCTCAGATGATTAGTTATTACTTCATCTGTTTCTAAATTTTAAGAGTAAAAATGTTAGCAAAAGAACCTTTGTAATACGATCATGCTAAGTTGAATAGATTCCCGATGTCCTGCTCGATGTAAACGAGCGGAGGTTAAGAGCTACGCGGAACATTACAATTCGTTACTTCTACAAACAGCTCATACCACTATAGCCCCAAGAAGAAAAGTCGAAAGTTTCCGACTATAGGTTGTTTAACATTGTGACTTCACAGCAGAGGCGGATACAGGCCTGCTATATTCTTTTCCTCTCACGCGCTGAGGCTAAGAGGGAAGTAGACGGGCGTCAACTCAAAGCTCAGCAAGTTGCTCCTACTCAGTTTTGTCCGCAGAGCAAAATGGTTTTGTCGGGGTATCCGTATTCAGTGCATGGGACCAAAGACGGAGGTTTTATTGGCTTATTTGTTCTTGGTTTAAGTAAGATTATAGTGTACGCTTCATCGTAACGGATATTTTGAATGTCTTCTTTCATTTTATTTTCTCTCTTTCTCGGAATTAGTGACGGGTTTGTTGTGTGCCTGAAAGCTTGGGTGTTCTTGATCCACAACACAGGTGGTCGGTTTGTATGAAAGAAAAAACGAAGTTTAGGCTAGGATGAAGAAGCCCAGGTTTTGATACGGACTTTAATAATAATAATAATTTCTATTACCCATCAAAAAGGGGATCGACTAAAACGGGAATGGAGCGGAGTGACACGGTGCAGGAGGAACGCGTGCTAAAAACGGGAATGCGTACTGAAAACGGGAATGACGTACTAAAATCGGGAACGCTTCACCAGGAGAAACACGACTACAATGAGGTGTTCCTTCTTTTAGTCGAGTTATCTCCGCATGGCAAGGGGCAGGGACCTGTCCTTGAACAGGGATTTGCCACGGGAATGGTCTGGAACTCGTGACCAAAAAGGCTACTAAAGAAGGAGCGTCGGTGCATCATTCCCCCTTTAAGTAGTGTTCCTCCTAGTGCAGCGTTCCCAGTTTTAGTACGTCATTATTGTTTTCAGTAAGCGTTCCTCCTGAACCGTGTCATTCCATTCCCGTTTTTAGTCGATCCCATCAAAACGCACAAGGGATAGATGGAGTATAGAGTAAGAAGAAAGAGAAGGGAAGTAAAACTAATGAGAAACGACTGTTACTGTAAATCCTTAGAACTTAGTTTTACTCGCTAGCTGGGAAATTCGTTTTCCCGAGTTAGTTCCTTGAACAACTTTGGTGTGAGTTTTCCTCTGAAGTTCGGAAGAGAAAGTTCAGAAGAGGCAGTGCAGTACTTTCAGTATTGATTGCAGTAACTGCAGTGCGGATCCACTTCACTTTCTTGATTGCTGGATCCATTAGAACGAGACTTGACAGATTATATTTTAAATTTTAATCAAAACTTAAAAGTCAGCCAGGATAATTTTTCAGCCCTTCTTGGCAAGGGCCCTCTTCAGACTGTAAACCTGGAAAAGAGCCAAGACAGAAGGAAAAAGAAGGGCAAAGACGTGGCTGAAGTCCTAGCTGACTTTTCCGATTTGAGTCATTTTTCATACACGATTCGCAGTCAGTTTCGCCTGAAGGTGTCCGTCCGTGGCCGAATAGGTTAACGCGCCGAACTCACGAGCGAAGGGTCGCTGGTTCGAGTCTTGGTGATGCCGACCGTTTGGTTCAGGGCGAGGGTTATTGGCGTTTCCCCGTCAGACAAGCCAAAAGTCCACCCAGCTTCAAATGGGTACCTAGAGAAGTCTAGGGAAAAGCACGGGAAGCGTCGGATGGTTTGCCCCCAACCATGCATTGCACTCCCGGCCGAGGGCGGAGTATCAGGAGATCTGCACCGGCGCTACGCGAACCTTAACCGGTTTGCATGCGAAAGTTTGCTTTTTGTTTTTCTTGACTGCACTGTAAAAAAAATCTTGCAGTATTTGCTACTGGGATTAATATTGTCTCATAAGGTTATTTCTTATTCGGATTAATCTTATCCCAGTAGAGATAAGATTAATCCCATGCAGTAGCAAGTACTGCAGTTAACTTTAATTAGCTTAATAAGCTTTTGTCTGAGCTGCAGTTAACTTTAATCCTTACTCGGAGAAACTTTTGACAGTTAATTTATGCTTTTATGACGATCGACTACTAGCTCTTTTTTAGACATTTTGCCTCCTGCGGCCTACTGAAAAAATGTGTCTACCTCTGTTTCATCTTCCACTCTTTCCGCCCTAACGAGATTTTTGCATGATCCTGGCATGACTGCTTTTTTTAGGAGTAAACTGGATTTATTGTCTTCCAAACATAAAAGATTATGCTGTCAAAGCGCAGCAACCTCCCAAGCTTCGGATCTTTTCTTCGGCAGACTAGGAGAAGAATTTGTCCTTGACGATGACGGCCATCTTGGGGAGGAGATCCTTGCCAAGAATCTTGTAATACCCAGCCTTCACACCATCAAGAACTGGAGCTTTTGTCTGAACTGTTGGCATTCTGTTTCCTTAGGTCTTCTGGTGCCAATGACCAAACCTTGTCAATGTTTATGGATGGGAACCAGTTATGGTCCACTTGAGGCGAAGTTCCTCTTACCAACCTTGCCGAAGTAACCACGATGGTTCTTGTCGAAGTTGATTCTGTGATGGTTCAACCCACCAGCAGTACAACGACCACCACGGTGCTTCCTGTGCTTGCCAATGGGACCAGAACCGTGGCTTACATGTTTGCGAAGCTTCCTGGTTTTGGTTCTCTTCAGGTACGACATTCTGCCAAATTCCTTGTTTTTGGCTGTCGGAACTAAGGAACAACGATAACAAAGGGAAGGAACAACGAACTAGCGAAAGGAACTAGCGTACTAGCGAAGGAACAACGAACAATAACTAATAGAACAAACACATTTCATGGGCCCAGAAAGTTAAGTATATCTTGCATAGGTGTAGAAAGTCGAAAACTTGGAGAGGCTGACACGAAATGTGGCGCAGACACTGAAGGATCAAGAAATACAAGATTGTCATTGTCGGAAGGTTTAGTCTAGAGGCGTCCTAGCCGTTCCCCGAGGACTCTACTTGAGGAGTCCCTGCGTTTTTGTCTGTCCCGGGGAATCACTCCCCGTATTCTCGCGAGTCCCCTGGACGGGTAATGTTCCGATTATCATCATCATCATCAAAATGGACCCCCTTTCAGATTCGGAGGGGAATCAGTTTTTGCGAGGGTTGGTCCGATATAAAATTAGTTAGAAATAATCAGAGTAAACAACACCAAAAATAAGGTGGATCAATTTCGTCAATTGCATATTTTTTTTCTTCGAACAAAATCTGTTTTGGAAGCATTCCCCATGTTCTCGCTGTTTTATGTACGCGGAGTCAGCGTGGAGTGACTCCCTCTATTTTCGCCGTTCCCTTCGATTCCCCGAGGAGTCCTTGGGGATCGGCGAGAATACGCCTGTTGCTGAGGTATCATACAAGGGCCAAAGAAGTCTGAGGGGAGAAATTATACTTTGAAGCGATTGTCAGGGGAGGAATTAATGATTAGTTGGTTTGAGGGGGAGTTTGGCCATAGGGGAGAAAAGGAAATTGGAGGAATGGTCATTGGATAAGATTGGAAGTACAAATATGAAGGAAATTTGTAAGGCTGGTAAATTCCTCCGAATTGCAATGTCCGATAGAGAACTTTTATTGTAGTGACTTATTTTTTTCCTTTTCTTTTGCCATGGTCCATGGGTTTCTTGTGCAATGTGTTCATTCGTTCATGGCTGCTTTATGAGCTGACGAGTAGAGTGTGGAATAAACTTTGGTCCAAAGAGATCGATAGAATGGCATCGTCACAATGTTTGTCGTGTCTCCTAGCTCTTGTACTTCTCCTGAGTTCCGGACCAATTAAGTTGAAGCAGCTCTACAAGTCCCGTCGCTGACGAAGCAATTCCATCTCTTGCGTTTGTTTCGAATCGACATTCCGGAAGTCAGATCCGGCTTTAGAAAATCATTCCTATTTTTGCGAGTTGTTTGAAGTCTCCCACTTTCATCTTTCTGAGTGCCTCCGTTCGTAGGGATTTCCTTTGGATACGAGAAGGAATAAAAGTTTGGATGAGAATATGTTAATCTCCCAAGTTAGGACGGTTCTGCCGTGGCGTCCTCGTTTTTCTGTGCCATTTCGGAATATTGAAAAAGGCGGAGATTAAAGTAGTTTTGAATTCGAAATTTGACTACAGTAGGGACTAGGGGTATGCTATTTGAACTCCACCTAACAGTGAACAGTCGCCATTTTTTTTACTGCAAAATAATTTGTCAAAACTGTTTCTTTCATGTCCAGTTTATCGTAGGTCAGCTGGATTCAGAGAAATTTGCTTAGTTTCCTTCTGCTTCTTCTTCTTCCAGATTTGCAGCTTTTGTTGAGCGACACGTAGTCTCACGAAATAGATCGTCCAGACTAAAAAAAAAGAAGACACCAATGGAAGGAGAAGCGTATACAAATAAAAGTCATAAGTCATACAAAAGTCAACTAAAAATCTAAAAATAGAATTGCATCTCAGTATTTGTTATTTTTTCTTTCTGTTTGACTGTTTTATAAGCAAGAAGCAAACCAAGGTATTCAAGTATTCGGAGGTGTTCAAATGAGCAAACCATGTTGGTGGGGTTGCGGATGCTTCTGGGACGCTGAAGAAGCAATATCACCTAATTAACTCCGTCTATACGACTGGTGTGGATCTGCGTAAAATTGCCGAAACTTCGTTAGGTCCCCAAGGTCTGTGCAAGGTACCACATGTAGGAGGTAAGGTACTGTTTCCAGAATGTGGGTACCTGGAAGGGTACGCCGCACCTAAAACAGACATATTTGGAAAAGTCGACCAGTTTATCAAAATATGCCCCGATTAAACTGATTGCCACTGGAATCGAATAAATTTGTTTCTGTCCTATTCCTTCAAAACAAATAAACTGCTTTCCGTTTTTGTCTCGGAAAGAATGTCCCACAATCGTTTGTGGGGCCCACAACACTCTTTGCTCGACCACCAAGGTTTATGTGGATCAAATGTGACAAAGAGCTCTCGAGGTGATTTTTAGTTTATTGGCTCGAAATTTCTCGGGAATCCAAATTCAGAGGCAAATACAAGTCAACGTCCTAATCTATGCCCTAATTAACGTCATTCATGAAAAGAAAATTTACCAGTAGAGGAGACGAAACCGCCATAATCAACTAAAAGGAGCCGACACCAACGCTGGACCCAGTGGCTCTTCAGTTTTGGATTGGGTCCAGATAAGAAAACGAGCTATTTTGCACAGACCTCGGTGCTGAGAAGAGGCAAGATATGCCTCTTTCCAGCACACGGCACATTCACCCCGTGGACCCTTTTTACGGCCAATTTTTATGACTCCCTAAAATCATCAACGTTAAGCTGTAAGATTAGCGGCGGCCTTTTATTCACTCTGTTAAAAGCTACAATGGACAACTTGAAGAAAATGTAAGGCGGTAATTAGCAGAAATCAGGGGACTGAACCAACCACAGAAGCAAACTCGAAATTTCGCTGAGAACATCCTATTACTACTTTTTTTGCGCATCCGTCAATATCAAAAGTGTTTCAATCCCTTGGCCCTCTGTGGCACACTAACGGTAGAAAGTTTTTTTGTTTTCTTAACTTTTCTCGTTACAGGATTGTCGGCTTCAGATTCCGTTGAGATCTTCTTGTAGCCCCGTGTGTTTTCTTTAAAATGGCTATTCTGTTTTTTTTTTATTTCTCACCCAGCTCCCCCACAAACTCCAGAAAAGATTTTTCGTTTAGCATGGGAAAGGCCTATACCTGCTACTCTTCACGCTTAGCGTCATGTTCCCCCTTAAGCAGATAGAAACACAACTGAAGATTTTTTTAATACAGAAGTCCGATGAGCCGAATTCTCTGTTTGGTTAGATTTTTATCAGGATTCGATTTTTCAGGCATTTGGAATACCGCCCAAAAGATTGTTTCAGCTTGCGGGTCGAGTCGAGTTACTAGTTCAATTTATTTATTTTATTTATTTATTTATTTATAACGCATCAACTGGCCGAGACCAAAAAAGACGGAGTATGGAAAAAATAAAAAAAATAAATGAAAGGTAAACAGGATAAACTTGGATACAAAAGAACAACAAATTCCAAATATGTATATGTTCCTTCAAAAAGTTGTTTAGATTTGAATAAACTGTTATTATTTCAGTTGAGTCATCATTTTCTTTTTATATTGATTTATTTATTTGCCTATTGCGCCAAAGAGTTTCTGTTGTTTGTGAATAATGTTGACCGATGTTAGGACTTAACAGAAAAAAGGTTACAGTTAAAAAATATTGAAAAGGATAGTTCAGCTTTACGGACCCAAATCTTATCTTAGCTTATTAACACATATTATTCCTGTCGAGTAACAATGGTTTATTCTCCGTTTTCAGTATTCTAATCAACTCCTTGAACCCTACCCTACCCTTTGGAAGCCATTAGATGCCCATTTCTGTTTTGATTTGCTCAGCCGAGCTATCTCCCAAATCTGTCGTATCCAGTGGGCGAATTTCGTCTCGTTTGTCCTGAGAGGGGAGGGGTCAAGAAGTTTTGGTATGTTGTTGCTGTTAGTAGTCATAGGAACAATGGAACTGGATTACTTGATTGCGCAAAGGAACCATTTGTTTGATGATGAAATTTTCCACTTTGCTTTGAGGCCCTTTTTGACTGAATATGAAAGAAAGGTTTCATCATCACGAAAGATAGTGGCAACACCAGGGCACCACTGGAGCACCAAGGCTTGTGCGGCTGAACTTTGGTGGGAAACTAAAATTTGGTGGCAAATTAAAGTTCATAACATCAGATAGAGATAAAATTGAGAACCCTTCTAGTGCAGAGTGGTAAGGGCCTAAGCCTGATTTTCTAATTAAAGATGTTTTTTCTTATTTTTTATTTGAAGTTACCTTCAAAAAACAGACGTTTCCGTGACAAACACTCAGAATGTGTCGGACACAAGTATGCGGCGGAAAAACGCTCATGGGCTCGGATGAATACTTCGGCCTTAATTTGGTCAGAACCAGAAATTGTAAAATGCAAGACATTGCCGAAGGGATTGAAGCTGAGGTATGAATGAATTAATAAATTCCCAATTGATCCCTTGGGCCACGGCTGGAAAAATAACTTAGAAATACTAAGCACTCAAACAATGGAAAAGCACCGAAAATCAGCATCTAAAATAATATTTCACTTTGGCCATAGCAGTCCTTAGGAATCCCCCCAGTCTTCGGAGGTCACCGAAACACTTACTTCGCAGACTTGAAACCAACTCTCTTTCCTCCCGAACCTCCCGACCAAGCACTATCTCTTTCAAATCTATCAGCTCTTCACGAGAACAAATCAGATGTACCGAATTTTACCCTTCACTACCACACAATGGACAAAAGTAGGTATTAGTATCTCTCCTGTCTTTATCAATATACTTTCCCCTCAACCTCACTGGAACAGCCTCTGCCATAAGAATCACCAACCACTTCAGTCCCCCCCCCAAACCTTGATTCTTCTCCCCATGTCTGTTTGCCATACCACACAACTTCACCGAGTGGTGCTCCGATACTCCCCATTGCCACCATTGAATGCCGTATGTGCTGCTATTTTCCGGCTCGAAAGGCTAGCTCAACTGGGGAAACCTAAAAGTTCAGAATTCGATACTTGGATTTGAGAGTTGTATGCAGGCCTTTGGTTTGAGTGAGCTGACCCCTCACTAAAATGGCGTCGTAGCAAGAACAAAATAATCAGATAGAACCTCAGTCTCCCTATCTCTTTAATACAACCATGCGAAGTCGAATATATTCTGATACCCTACCCGATGCAAACGAGCGGAGGAGAAGCTACGCAGCACATCATAATTTGTTACCCCTACAAACAGCTGTATGGCGGTACAACTCCGCAGAAGAGTACGAAGGCCATATGAGTCGTCCTTTACATCTTATTGGTCTGTCATTGTGACGTCACGTCTGACTCGTTAGGAGACCTGGGTTTCAACCCCTGCGGGCATCCTACGGTTTTTCAGATGGTGTGCGAAGAGGGAAGTAGACGGGTATCAACTCAGGCCTCACAGCAAATACCTCTAGCTCCTCTCAATTTTATCGGGGTTTTCTTAGTCGCTGCATGGTACCAAAGACGGAGGTTCTTTCTGATTATTTGTTCTTGGTCGTAGTAGGGAGGCTTCCGTTGGTGCGGAAACGAAGATCGTCCGTTTGCCAAAGCTCTAAATTGACTATTCGGTTTCTCAAGTGATAAGGTCTCCTCAGATGAGGCTCTTGAATGTGTAACATTGTCAGCGAGGAGATACTAGTTTCAGGACGACGTGGTAGACTGCGTCTCCATGCTATTCGTGGAGTGATAAATGGGAAGATGACTTTTACCGTGACACTTGCGAAGTATGTTTACAAGCCCATCGTTATAGATTAAATATTGCGATTCGGATTTTGGATTTTGAAAAATTTGTAGTTGCCGTGGTTGCGTGTCTGGTGGAGATGGTTTATCATTTTGAACTGATTTAGAATTCATATGTGATGATTTATGGGATTGCAGATGCAAAAAAAAAGCCGTACAGATTATTCATGGAAATAAGAGTTAGTAAGAATTATAGTAGAAATAACTAATAAAGAATTTTGGTAATTGGAAATTCATAGAATAGTTTAAACAGTTGAAATGGTGATTACAGTTTTGAAGTTTATACCTTGTGAGGTTGGTCTTTCAAGAATATAAGAAAATATTAAAATCACTGAGTGGAGGAGGAGTTGTAGCCGAAAAGGTAAAAAATTTGATTTTTTTTTTGTAGTAGAAAAACTGCTGCACGAGTTAACAAGAGCTGTAAGCTCATATGGCACTTGCATGTGTTGAGATGTTTTGTTTGATCAAAAGTATTTTTCGACTTGTGGTTAAAATGCGCACTTTAAGGGAGCTAGATAAAAAGTATTTTATTTTTGAACTTGGGTGTAATGATGCGCACTTTAAAGGCGCTAGAAATGCATCTGTATGCAAAACCCTTGAGCCAAAAACGATCACAGGCCCTTAGGGATCCTTGATGTATACCGTTTCGTCAAAAGTTTTTTTTCGCTTTTCATTTCAAATGCGCACTTTAAGGGTGACAGAAATAAATGTTTAAGCAAAACCCTTGTGGCACAAATGATCATGGGTTGAGATGTATTGTTTCAAATAAAGTACTTTTCGACCTGGCCGTTCAGATTCACACTTTAAGGGAGCTAGAACGTCATTTGTAAACAAAACCCTTGAGGCAAAAATGATAATGGGCTCATGGGGATCATGAAAATATGAATTTGGTTTAAAAGTATTTTTTGAAATTTGCAGTCAAGATTAGTACTTTAACGAATGGTCGGGTTTGGAAAGTGGCCATTTTTGAGTCAATCTTGTCAAATCTCTAATATTACAGCCAAGTTCCATCGTCCTAGATTATCTGGAAGTACCTTAAATCGTGATCACCGGAATCCCGGATCTCCCCCCCCCCCTCAAACTTCCCCACAGTCGCCGGAGCCAATCCGGTTCCGTAAGTGTTTATCCAGAGCATCTGTTTGTTATTCCCACAAAGTTCCATTCCGATCTCACCAGTCTAAGTCGGTCACGTATTTTCGCACCCCCCCCCCCCAATTGCTGTCGGATCTGTCCGTCAACAGAAACATGTCCTCTCTTCAATTACCAAATTTCACTCAAATCCGATCAGCCGTTTCAAAGTTACGCATGACTCAATATTCCGGATTCCCCCTCCCGTTACTCCCCCCACGGCTATCAGATCATGTAAATTTCTCTTTATAAGTCACTTTGATCGGGTCCCTGATTCGCCTCCCAAGATTCGTCGTGCAAATCTCCAAAACCGCCATAACCGGAATTTCGGGAAACTCCCCTCCACCCCCCCCCCCTAATGTCATGATCCATCCGAAATGTATAAACGATTTATCTGGAGCAGATGCTTGTTCTTCCCAGCAAGTTTTAATCCAATCCCTCCATTCTAACCGTTTCCCGATATTTCCGGTCTCCCCCCCCAACTCCCCCATAGCTGTTAAATCCGGTCCGGACTTCAAATATGACATCAGAGGTATTTCATTTATTCAGTTATTAAGTTTCATTCCAATCCGACCACCCGCTCGAAAGTTACACAGTACTCAAATTTTCCGGATTCCCCAGCTCTCCACCCCGCTAGTGTCCGGATCCAGTCCAAATGTATAAACGATTTATCTGGAGCAGATTCTTGTTCCTCCCAGCAAGTTTCACTCCGATCCCTCTATTCTAACCGTTTCTCAAAATTTCCGGTCTCCCCCCCAACTCCCCCATAGCTGTCGAATCCGGTCCGGACTTCAAACGGGACATCAGTAGTGTGCCATTTATTCAGTTATTAAGTTTCATTCCAATCCGATCAGCCGTTCGGAAGTTACACACTACTCCAATTTTCCGGATTCCCCAGCCCTCCACTCCCCCCCGGGTGGTCGGATCCAGTCCAAATGTATAAACGATTTATCTGGAGCAAATTCTAGTTCCTCCCAGCAAGTTTCACTCCGATCCCTCTATTCTAACCGTTTCTCGAAATTTCCGGTCCCCCCCCCAACTCCCCCATAGCTGTCGAATCCGGTCCGGACTTCAAACGGAACATCAGTAGTGTGCCATTTATTCAGTTATTAAGTTTCATTCCAATCCGATCACCCGTTCGGAAGTTACACACTACTCCAATTTTCCGGATTCCCCAGCCCTCCCCCCCCCCGGGTGGTCGGATCCAGTCCAAATGTATAAACAATTTATCTGGAGCAGATGCTTGTTCTTCCCAGCAAGTTTCACTCCGATCCCTCTATTCTAACCGTTTCTCGAAATTTCCGGTCTCCCCCCCCCAAACTCCCCCATAGCTTTCGAATCCGGTCCGGAATTCAAACGGGACATTAGAAGTATGCCATCTATTCAGTTATTAAGTTTCATTCTGATCACCCGTTCTAAAGTTACACACTACTCCGATTTTCCGGATTCCCCAGCCCTCCACTCCCCCCCGGGTGGTCGGATTGGGAAACTGAATGTTTCCAAGTTAGTCCGATCGGGTCCCTGATGCTCCTGCCAAGTTTCATCGTCCTAGCACATCTGGAAGTACTCCAATTCGAAAAAGAGTGACAAAACTACTTAATTTTCAGAATTTCCCCGGCCCACCACTCCCCCCCAGATGGTCGGATCGGGAAACTGATTACTTCTAGGTTAGTTTGGTCGGGTCCCTGATTTTCCTGCCAAGTTTCATCGTCCTAGCACATCTGGAAGTACCCTAACTCGAACATGTGGGACAAAAAAATTCGGACAGACCGACCGACAGACCGACAGACCGACCGACGGACGGAATTGCGATCGGTATATGGCACTTGAGCCAGAGGCTGCAAGTGCCATAAAAACAAACAAACAAAAACAACCCCATCGATAGCTCGATCGGCTATAGCGTCAATACGTGAAGCCGAAGGTTGCGGTTTCAAATCCCGCTTGAGGATCAGCTTTTGTTTTTATGGCACTTGCAGCCTCTGGCTCAAGTGCCATATACCGATCGCAATTCCGTCCGTCGGTCGGTCTGTCGGTCTGTCGGTCGGTCTGTCCGAATTTTTTTGTCCCACATGTTCGAGTTAGGGTACTTCCAGATGTGCTAGAACGATGAAACTTGGCAGGAAAATCAGGGACCCGACCAAACTAACCTAGAAGTAATCAGTTTCCCGATCCGACCATCTGGGGGGGAGTGGTGGGCCGGGGAAATTCTGAAAATTAAGGAGTTTTGTCACTCTTTTTTGAATTGGAGTACTTCCAGATGTGCTAGGACGATGAAACTTGGCAGGAGCATCAGGGACCCGATCGGACTAACTTGGAAACATTCAGTTTCCCAATCCGACCACCCGGGGGGGGAGTGGAGGGCTGGGGAATCCGGAAAATCGGAGTAGTGTGTAACTTTAGAACGGGTGATCGGATTGGAATGAAACTTAATAACTGAATAGATGGCATACTTCTAATGTCCCGTTTGAATTCCGGACCGGATTCGACAGCTATGGGGGAGTTTGGGGGGGGAGACCGGAAATTTCGAGAAACGGTTAGAATAGAGGGATCGGAGTGAAACTTGCTGGGAAGAACAAGCATCTGCTCCAGATAAATTGTTTATACATTTGGACTGGATCCGACCACCCGGGGGGGGGAGGGCTGGGGAATCCGGAAAGTTGGAGTAGTGTGTAACTTCCGAACGGGTGATCGGATTGGAATGAAACTTAATAACTGAATAAATGGCACACTACTGATGTTCCGTTTGAAGTCCGGACCGGATTCGACAGCTATGGGGGATTTGGGGGGGGGAGACCGGAAATTTCGAGAAACGGTTAGAGTAGAGGGATCGGAGTGAAACTTGCTGGGAGGAACTAGAATTTGCTCCAGATAAATCGTTTATACATTTGGACTGGATCCGACCACCCGGGGAGGAGTGGAGGGCTGGGGAATCCGGAAAATTGGAGTAGTGTGTAACTTCCGAACGGGTGATCGGATTGGAATGAAACTTAATAACTGAATAAATGGCACACTACTGATGTCCCGTTTGAAGTCCGGACCGGATTCGACAGCTATGGGGGAGTTGGGGGGGGGAGACCGGAAATTTTGAGAAACGGTTAGAATAGAGGGATCGGAGTGAAACTTGCTGGGAGGAACAAGAATCTGCTCCAGATAAATCGTTTATACATTTGGACTGGATCCGGACACTAGCGGGGTGGAGGGCTGGGGAATCCGGAAAATTTGAGTACTGTGTAACTTTCGAGCGGGTGGTCGGATTGGAATGAAACTTAATAACTGAATAAATGAAATACCTCTGATGTCCCATTTGAAGTCCGGACCGGATTTAACAGCTATGGGGGAGTTGGGGGGGAGACCGGAAATATCGGGAAACGGTTAGAATGGAGGGATTGGATTAAAACTTGCTGGGAAGAACAAGCATCTGCTCCAGATAAATCGTTTATACATTTCGGATGGATCATGACATTAGGGGGGGGGGTTGGAGGGGAGTTTCCCGAAATTCCGGTTATGGCGGTTTTGGGGATTTGCACGACGAATCTTGGGAGGCGAATCAGGGACCCGATCAAAGTGACTTATAAAGAAAAATTTACATGATCTGATAGCCGTGGGGGGAGTAACGGGAGGGGGAATCCGGAATATTGAGTCATGCGTAACTTTGAAACGGCTGATCGGATTTGAGTGAAATTTGGTAATTGAAGAGAGGACATGTTTCTGTTGACGGACAGATCCGACAGCAATTGGGGGGGGGGGGGGCGAAAATACGTGACCGACTTAGACTGGTGAGATCGGAATGGAACTTTGTGGGAATAACAAACAGATGCTCTGGATAAACACTTACGGAACCGGATTGGCTCCGGCGACTGTGGGGAAGTTTGAGGGGGGGGAGGTCCGGGATTCCGGTGATCACGATTTAAGGTACTTCCAGATAATCTAGGACGATGGAACTTGGCTGTAATATTAGAGATTTGACAAGATTGACTCAAAAATGGCCACTTTCCAAACCCGACCATTCGTTAAAGTACTAATCTTGACTGCAAATTTCAAAAAATACTTTTAAACCAAATTCATATTTTCATGATCCCCATGAGCCCATTATCATTTTTGCCTCAAGGGTTTTGTTTACAAATGACGTTCTAGCTCCCTTAAAGTGTGAATCTGAACGGCCAGGTCGAAAAGTACTTTATTTGAAACAATACATCTCAACCCATGATCATTTGTGCCACAAGGGTTTTGCTTAAACATTTATTTCTGTTACCCTTAAAGTGCGCATTTGAAATGAAAAGCGAAAAAAAACTTTTGACGAAACGGTATACATCAAGGATCCCTAAGGGCCTGTGATCGTTTTTGGCTCAAGGGTTTTGCATACAGATGCATTTCTAGCGCCTTTAAAGTGCGCATCATTACACCCAAGTTCAAAAATAAAATACTTTTTATCTAGCTCCCTTAAAGTGCGCATTTTAACCACAAGTCGAAAAATACTTTTGATCAAACAAAACATCTCAACACATGCAAGTGCCATATGAGCTTACAGCTCTTGTTTAGTTCACTACTATTAAGAAATATCGGTAGTTAAAACGCTGCTGATATCCAAGCTGCAGAGGGAGTGCTGCAGTCGAAAGTGTAGTAGAAGAGATAGATTGACTTTCAGGATCGCATGCTTGGCCATTAGTTCGTTTTTCTGTAGCTCCATACAAGTTCAGCTTGGATTTCCTTGTCTAGCCCCGTGCTCCGTCGACTTTTAAACATTCGCGACGTCCACCTCGGACAAACTATTCAAGCCACTCTGCTCTTCGTGCATCTCCTCCCCCGCTCAACCTTATCAGGCCAAGTAGTATTTTAGTCTTAAAGAAAACGGAAATGATGGAGCCTTCTCCCTCCCTCTAATAGACGACCTTGCTCGGTAGGGGGCTAGTTGTCCCCGTCACCTCGTCACTCCTCATTACATGTGTCATCTCCAGCTGCCAATTTGTACGAGTGCTTCCTTTTTCTGCCTCTTTTCATCCGTATGTTTCGCATTTTGTCCCGGTCTGACGGCTGAAGGAGCAAGCTGCATACAAATAGGTTGTAGGCAGGGTTGCCACCGGTAGTACAATTGTACTCTTTTTCGTACGTTTTATTCAAAGTACTGAGATGGCAGTACATTTTAAGGAAGGTAGCAATATTCGAAAAAAACGTCCTTTCTGTCAAATTTCATGTGGGCCTAGTTGTATTTTGCCCATTTGGAAAAGTGGACGGAAATGCGCGTGTTGCGCTAAGCGCCAAATTTTTTGTTTAGGTAGTACTTTTCTCCTCTGGTAGTACTTTTTTGCTACTGGGGTAGTGCATTTTGTTCGAGTGAAGTGGCAACCCTGGTTTTAGGACGAGAGATCCTTGCCGCCTACTTGTCTTTAGAGCGTGTTCGATTATACTTACCGTAGTTACTACGCATGACGTCACGGATTCTAGCTTCTTGACGTCAAGGCTGGACTCAATTTTCTGTTTTCGTCAAAACATCGTGCCAGGAGCATATCGGATCAATCACGTCACAGAGATCGTAGTTACCACGATAACTACGCTCCCGACCGTAGTAAGCAAATAGTTAGTTGTGTTGCGAGAGCAACACTTTGGTTTCTCCTTGGTAGATTCCTTGAGCGAGATTTCGGTAGGTTCCCTGAGCAAAATTCCGGTAGGTTCCCTGAGTAATAATCCGATAGATTTCCTAAAAATCATCAAACTCAGAGACAAATTTTAACTGGTGCGGCTTCGTCGCACCGGTAAATTTTACCGGATTTCTTTCCCGCAGACCTTTTGGGGGGGGGGTGCAGCACCCCCACTCTCCCTCGGGACGCCCCTGCCTGGGGCCAGTCATCACCCAAGCTTTCATATTACCTTCCGCCGAAACCTGAGAAACGCTAAATTTTGCTTTCCACGTGGCCAACCTTACAACAGAGCTTTGTTTGGTCTACTCTGGACTGCAGTGCAGAATCGGTGCAGCCTAAACCCGTACGGAAGTTTCCCTCCTGAAATCGACCCAGATGAAGTGAAACAGATCACTTTGTCATGGGTCGATATGGGGGGGGGGGATTTCCGCACAGGAAGTGCTCGACAACTGTAGCACCATACACGTTGCACTTGTCTACGGTTGAGATAATTTGCAGTGCAACTAGACGGCTCTCCATACGAAAGCTTTGAGTTTTCGATATGGAACGTAGATGGAATAGTTTTCTGAGGTTATTGCGAACCTCCGTAAGCCTTGATAAAGTGACCGGGCTTATTTTGACCTTTATCCTATAAGTTCAGCTATCTCTGCGGCTCCAAAACCGAGACTCCAGTTGGTTTATTTAATCACCTGTAAGCAATAGCCTTTCCATCACATTATGTAGTCCCTATTTGCATTCATCCCCTCAAGTTCCCCATGTTGTTCGTAAGATTCCCCTTCCTTGCTAATCTTTTATTCCATTAAGTTAAGCGACGCCCGTATGGTACTTTCCCATGTTGAGAAATATTAGTTCAAAGGAGGGGGACGCAACAGTCTCCACGGTCTTACCATTATTCCCGATCAGCTCCATGGAGATTTCTTTCAAGAAAGGACCACGAGAGCAGTGGTTCAACACGTTTTGTATTTCCGCGTTTAAACCTTGTTTTCCGCAGTGTCCTTTCCGTTTTTGACGCGTACTTTTCACCTCGAAGCTATTGTTTCGCGTTTGCATACTGTATCTTTGCGTATCGTGTTTTTTCCAAAAGGTAATAAGCGAAATTGCTCTGGAATTTTTTTTGTATTAATAGAGTCCAATCAGAGTGTGTCTGGTAGAAATTTCAGCCAAACTGTATAACCACTACGGATATACAGAGTACAAGCTCCATTTCGTTCCCGAATGCTGGAAGGTTTTCTTTGTTCCTGTAAATTTTGAAAAAATATCGTTGATCGCCTTTTGGCACTGTCGATATTTTTTCTTCCGATTTAATGGAGGAAAGATCAACGAAGCTGGTCAAGTAAACAATCATTGAATAATATAATATCTGTTAAAATCCCCTTAAAATCTGTTTGTTGGGGCTCATAGATTTAAAGATTACAGATTAGATGCACTGTCAGAAGTTTCATAACAGATAGCGCATAACACTTTCAAGAATAACCCTTTTAACTTAGAAATAAAGTGTTATGACCAATTAAGCTTACACTATTTCGTGCCTAGATCACCAACAACACCTTCAATTGGTAAAAATACTAACGGGAACGAAAGAAACATAACAGATAACATCCCAAAGTGTTATCTTTTGAAACCGGGCATCCTTCTGTTGTCGTTATGTAACTTCTGAGAATGTAGTATTCTTACCAATTGAAGGTGTTGTTGGAGATCTAGGCACGAAATAGTGTAAAATTCATTGGTCATAACACTTTATTTCTAAGTGAAAAGGTGTTGTTCTTGAAAGTGTTATGCGCGATCTGTTATGAAACTTCTGACAGTGTGGGGATGAAAACTCCTTGCTCCAGGTAACTGTGCTACAGCGTGCATGCCGTGTGCTCATAGGTTGCGTCGGGCCCTACTGTTGGAGCACTATGCCCGAAAAATTGGGATTTGTGTATGACTTGCTATATATTCACGTGACGCAATACACCAATAACAAAGTGAACTTTCTTTTAGATTCGTCGAATGCGTAGCGTCACTCCGAGTTTCGATTCAACCTCACCTCCCATCGATTCGCCTCCAAAACACTGCCGTAATGTCCGACACTTTTTCCGGTCGGACTCGGAAATCACGGACCTCGAAGTGCCACCGGCGACAGACCCAGTCGAGCATGAGTCAACGCTTGAATCAAACGACGATGAACGCGTCGATCAAATCCGAGATAAGATCGATGAGGGGGAAGTAAAAAGCGCAAAAGATTTGAAAGACTTCATCGCGACTATCGATTTTAAACCTGTTGTCCCTAAGAGCAAGTCGCTGGATTCCAAGAACACGATTCAAAGAATGTCCAACTTAAAAGGAGACAGTCTAGACACAAAACTGCTTTACACGAAGTTAACGCATGAGCCGTTTTTGACTCTGCCTCCCCCGACGATTATTGTGCAGTCACTCGAAACGGATGACAGAGATGAGGAGAAGAAGTTGAGTCCTGTGTCGTCAAGGAGTGAGAGCCCCCTGAGCGATTCTAAAAGCTTTCGATTCAGTTCTCTTTATGTTGGAATGTCTCGAAACGACCTGCCCTTTACTGACAGGTGAGTCGACTCGGTTTTTGTTGGAGTTTTTGGGATCCCAAAACGTAAGTGGAGGGATACTTATGACATTGCAAAAGTTGTCCGTCGCCCTGTCCGTCTGTTTGCACGGTAACTCTCGAAGGGAATGAGATATTTTGACGAAACTTGGTGTGGGGATCCTTTGGGTCAAAGGAAAGGTCGAGTTCGTAGATGGGCTCTGTAGCCCTACATTTATGGGTGGAGGAGGGGGTTCGAATTAAGGGACAAACAAAAATATTTTTGAACAGCTAATAAGATAGTCGAGTAGGGGTAAGAAGACATGCTGAACACGAATATGAAAACCATTTTCTCGCCGGACAAGTAGTTTCATTGTAGTGAAAGTTTCATTTTAAGTTGATTAGATGTTCGATCCAGTGGTAAGAAGACATGCTGAACACTTCTGTGAAAATCATTTTCTATCCGGACAAGTAGTTCGCCCGGAATCCGGTCAATAACTCATTTCTATGAGAATTCCGGCCGTGGCCCAGTGGCATCCAGCGAAAACAGGACCAGTTTACATAAATAGTTTTTCGGACGAGCGAGCTTCTCAATTCAATTCAGTTTATTTCCAAAACGGGAAGCGAACAAGCCGAATATTCGTTTAGTCGTCAGTAAATATATATATACAATTTATGGTCAACACTTACGAATAAAAATAAAAGTAATCGTCCAATTAGCCTCAGGTAGACAATGACTGACTAGTTTAGTCAATTACAATAATAAAAATACAAAATAACAGTCTAGTATAAATAGAATTGACAAACTATAGCTATAACTGCTCTTGCTCACTAGCACTAACATTGAAAAACTTGACAAACGAGGGAACAAAGCTTTTCAGATAACGGTTTCGAGACACCTGGATAGGCTGTATATGAGGTACAGCTTCTCGCCGAGAGCATGTGACTTAATAGAAATGGCGAAAAAGGCAAGTGTGAAAATAAGCGGGGGGGGGGTAAGATATACCGTTTTAGATTCGGGTCTCCGAGCTTAAGAATGGATGAAATGATTACGGAAGTAGGTTGCATTGGCGTTATAGGTACGACGGGTCCTTTAAAGGAACAGAAAACTTGACTCAAACTTGACTTCTTGACATATCAAGAATGTACCCTGATTCGATATTGAGAGTAAGAAAAATCTCGTTACGAGCATTGCAGCTTCCGGGCAGTTTCCGAGAATTCGACTTTTGAGTTAGTAAAAAAAAAAAGCAAAAGGTTTGTGTGCCGGGAGTAGGAATTGAAGGCACGACCTCTTGACTACTATCTCGATGTGTTAGTAAACACGGCCAAAGGCGAACTTTTACAGTGCATAATGGGCAAGAGTGGGGCTTGATGGCCGAAAGTTGCGTAGTCAAGTTTTCTGTGCCTTTAAATGTGTCTTTTCTTCAGTGACGCTTTGTACGACTATCCAAGTTCCGAAGCTATCGCCCAGCGTGACCAGGGCGACTCACAACCACAAAGGCCACCGCGAAAAGTAGAAAAGAAGAAAGAACGACGATCGTCAGTCAATATAGATATTGGGTCGACTCTCACAACGCTAGTTCGAAAAGGGAAGGAGAAATCTTCGCGGAGGAGACACCAAGCGTCGAGGACTGGTACTTCGTCTTCGTCCGAGAATATCCACCAGATTCCAGCCGCATCGTAAGTTTTGTTCCAACGCTTTTGGTTGTTTTAATTATATAGAGTGTCTCATAGCATGGTGGCCCCCGGCGAAATTTTTTCGAGAATTAGTCGTATGGAGTTGTACGAAAAAGCAGTATTCAGTAGTAACTGTTGCCACTGCATGCTACTACTACTAGCAAACTGGATGCTACTACAGCAAGATTGGATGCTATCGGATACTACTACTTGAGATTAACCCAGTCGGGGGGATCACTTTAATCTGGAAATTGACAGGTTGTAGTAGTGATCACTTTAATCTGGAAATAAAATAATTAAACGAAGAAGAATTTGAAAAATTCTGCTTCGGGATAAGAGATATGAAGTTTGAGTGCGTAAAATTGAGCGTATCATGTGTAGCTCGCAAAGAGTGCGTGTCCTCGCTCGTTTGAAACGAACTCTTGTAAGACCACGCTACAACGTTATTTCGAATTTCGCGGCGTCGTTATTGCCAAACGAAGCGCGGCCGCACTAGTTAGAAGCGAATGTACGAGGCTTGTACAATACGAGTGAGAATCTGAGGTGGTCGTGAATGGCTGCTAATAGTTCAATAGCTCGGTCAACCCCGATAACAAAAAAGTATCGAGCCTGCTAGGTAGATAATGCAATTGTCGGCATGTTACTGTTCTTCGGCGACAAGTCGGGTCTAGCCACTTGGAAGTGAGCCATAACAGATTTTCCATCAGCGATTCAATAGATCAAGACTGATCTTAATTCGCTCCGAAGTGCGAATTAAGGTGATTAAGGTAATAACGTGTCTCTGGCGCCCGTAGATGTCTTGCGCCGTACATGTACCACACTGAATGAACCAGTGCGTCTTGTTTATCCGAGAGGTTCGAGTAACCACTGAACACCTTTGTTCGTTTGAGTTTTGGACTGTAAGGATCCTAACGAGCTAGGGTCTAGGGATCCCCAGTAAATGGGGATTTGGCTGTTGCGCTAGTTATTAGTATTGATAGAATGATGCAGACCTCCACTTCCTACTTTCACGCTAATAATCCCGAAAACCCTTGTCGTTCCAAGATCCGATATTACTGCCAATCAATCGCTTTGATTTTGTAGGCTTGCGTCGCCAGCCCCATCTACATCTCAGCTTCCTGAGTCAAACAGACTCTCACCTCTACGACATGTGGCCAGACGAAAACACGCCCCTACTCCACAGCAAACGCCCCGTCGAAAGTCTGCTTTTCGCAGGCGACTAAAACGCGTCCAGTCGGATGACGGCACGCTTGCCTCGGCGGACGAGTCTGAAGATTGCTGATAGCAGAAATTGAGTCCCGCCGCCATCGTAAATTTGGAAGCGTACCTAAACGTAACGCGGAAAGGAAAACGCATCTTGACTATTTCAATACCGATTTCAGCAGAACAGTGTGTAGTAGCCGGGTCTAAGGCGAGAACCCCCCCCGGCGAAAAAACCCCCGGACAAAACCTCCCCGCCAAACCCCCCCCGGCGAAACCCCCCCCCCGCTACCAAAACCCCCCGGACCAAACCCCCCCCCGGTACCAAACCCCCCCCCCCGACCAAAACCCCCCGGTACCAACCCCCCCCCCCCCCCCCGCATAAAAAAGACGGGTATGTAAGAGTAGAGTAACTGGTAGGTAGAGAGAAAGAGAAGAATAGAAACCCCCCCCGGTACCCCCCCTCCCAACAAAACGAACAACCATGTGACAGTTTTACCATTGACAAGCACGAGTAAGGTGAAGAGCTGGTAGAATATTTCTGGGACTATCTTGAAAGTGCTGTCACAGAACGAGCTCAACCTTTCCCTTGACCCAAAGGATCCTCCCATCAAGTCTCATAAAAATATTCATTCCCTTCGAGAGTTATCCTGCTCACAGACGGATAGCAGGACAACTTTTGCGGTGTCACAGGTATCCCTCCGCTTATTGCCCATCTTCGAATTTCTGATATGAATCAGGGGCAACTAAAGAGCAATCAGGCAAGGGGAGCTTCACATTGCACCAATGGGTGGCATCGTAACTGCAGCTTCCTCGCCAAGAAGGGGGAGGCATTGGGAAAGGATTTGTTGGGGGGATCGTTACATAGAGTGGAACTGGCTTTGATTTGATCATTCACATTTAACACCTCACTGACAACAGCTTCAGTTGAATGCGGGTGTTTGGTGACTTCAGCAATTAGTCTGTCACCATCAAGCTTCACCTTCGCCTTACACTCCCTTTGTTTATCATTGTTCTGATAGGATACCCATTGTACTGCAGACATTCTTGTAGAGTCAAGTTTGCGAAAGAAGTTTATTCTACTCTTACTCTCTACCTACCAGTTACTCTACTCTTGCATACCCGTCTTTTTTTATGCGGGGGGGTTTTGGGTACCGGGGGTTTTTGGTACCGGGGGGGTTTTAGCCGGGGGGGGGGGGGGGTTGGCGGGGGGGTTTTCGCCGGGGGGTTTTTAGCCGGAACCCGTAGTAGCCTACACTGCTAGTAGAATCGGCTTGTACAGTTCAGATCAGAGATGGGCGAATCCGAATCCAGATTCGGATTCGAATCTAGGATTTGTCCGGATCCGGATTTGAATCTTCTGCTTGTCAGGCTGGATTCGGATTCGGACTCGCATTCCAAACCCTCAATCTTACGAACCCGCTCAATTTTCGAGTCTACATCCTTCCAGTTTCCGTTTCCCAATTTTTAAACAGTGGGTTTAGGCAATCCAACTTTTTAATCTCCACCACCAACCATCCTCAGTAATATATTACGTTATCTTTACCTTAGACATCAGTGCTTTATGTCACCTCTTATTTATAAACTATAACCTATATATGAATTCATGTTTGTTAAGGTCGGATTTCTATCCGGATTCGATGCCGGATTCAAATCCTGAGCATGAAATGGTGGATTCGGATTCGTACCTAGCCCTGGATCCGGATTCGAATTCTTTCATCATCGGATTCGCCCATCTCTGTTCAGGCTTCTGCTTCAACAAACCTAACGGCTACATAGTATTGTAATCCCTGTTCCACACATGCAGACAGTGTTTCTGCGATAAACGCTGCGTCTCTTGACATATGCCTTTGTATCACGAGCCTTTAGTTTTTGGTCAACAAATTTCAGCTTACACGTCAGCGGCGCAGGAAAAACAAAACGTAAATGATTCGGTTTTTTTTGTGAATCTATATCCTGCATGAACCTGAGCGTTTTTCTGCTCGCTTTAACACGAATGCCAGAAATGCTCGGATTGTACGTAAATTTTAGCTGCACCCACTTTCCTAGGCTCGGAGTGCGCGTTACGATTCGGGAAGCATAATGCTGCATCGCCGCAAACCTAAAAGCTAAAAACTTGTCATGCAAAGTTGCCGCTGTCACCACTGTTGGATGGCTTTCGCAGCACACACTTTATTCCAAATGTTAGCCTAAGCCAAAAGCTCACATAAATCTGATCAGCTACCAGCATGGTAGTGACTCTTGCATTCATTCCACTTTACCCTTCTTTCGGCTGCTATATTGTTTGGCTCGCCTCGAGCAGTGCGATGGATTAGTGAGTGAACGACAATACCAACCCTTTTGGGATGAACGTGCTTAGAGGCAACACTTTCTGCGTTAACCTGGTGTGGACCGCTCGGTTTCCAGGCAGTAACGACAGTATTTGTGCTCCGAACAGATATGAATTTGACGGATGAACTTGACATCTCATTGGACGTATGCATCATCCTTCGAATGATAGATTCGTCCTTTGTTCCGGAATAAGTCAACACAGACGCTATTCCGTTTTTATCAGTCTTCGACAATCACTATTTATTGCACCTGAACATAGGTTCTCTCTGGGCAAAATTTGCCAAGAAAAAAAATCGGCCTGTATTTTTAATATTATCCAAATGTATAAAGAAGATCGAACTTTATCTGGCAAAATTAGATAATAATTTGCCTAATGAGAACTTACTTTTCATGTACACGTTGCGAGATATGCACTTCGTTTTTAAAGCTGTGTTTTTTCTAGTCAACTTTGTATTCTTTTTTACATTCCACGCTTAGTATTTGTCAGATCTCGCTTGTTCATTCCGTCGTGAATGCCGTGATTTTTGTACAGTTTTGTCTCTTGACTATCGTGTTTCTATATCTGTTTTGATTTGTGAATAAACCGTACGGTACTCAGGCTGAATTGTGTTCTTCAGTCGATGGCTGGTAAGCTTGTCCTCTCTAATAAGAAATGCTGCGGTTTCCACGATCGGATTTCCCGGACGGATTTTCTGCACATTCATCCTAATGCAGCGTTTACAAGTACAGGGAAACTTGAACAGAATCCGGTCGTGGTGACAAGATTATGTTTACATGCAGAGGGAAAAAAAAATAATTCTTCAAACCAGAAAATCTGACAAAAATAAATTCACAAAACATGTTTTGATATCTTTTATTACATCAGTACTGATGAGTGGTAACTGCCGCTCACAAAAGGAAGCTAGACTTTTTTAGTCTTTTTGCCAGCGCCGCCGACAAGATTACTTTCAACTAGGCCGGAATTCCTTTCATCATGAAAAGAATTCCCGTCCCGCTAGACTTTTTTTCTAGTCGTCTTCACGAACGGAATCCTTTCAAGTCGACCCGAATTCCTTTCTACTCGAGGGGATTCTTGTCCGTGTAAACGCTACATAAAGTAAACAAAATCTCAGCTTCTCCGTTTGAAATTGATGATGTTGCTGAAAATCCTGGCAGGAACCACCCAACCCTGATCTTCTGCCCGCACCGTAATAAAGGTACCCCCGGCGAAAGTTTCCTCGCATCGTGGAACTCGAGGTTGTTACACTGATGAAATCCGGATGTGAAGCTTACGACAGAACTAAGCCCAGTTGGTTGGCCGCGCGTCGGCGTGGTTGATCAACTTCTTTATGAAATGAAAGTTGTGTTAGTTACTCCCCGTCAAGCTGTATTCAGGCAAACTCAGGTGGTGGATCGGCGGGGATTTATCATCGTTTCCCGGCTCAGATGCGCTGAAGTCCTTGGAACCCAATATAATGAATGAATGAATGAATTTAATTCCAAAAAAGCCCAAGGGCCATGGCGGAAAACATAAAAAAAAATAACAACAAACAAAATATCATACACTCCGAAACAAACCAAAAATCAACTTCTATAAAAATAGTTCGCGGTGGGTCATAGCTATCTTCAGGAATCTACCCAGCCTTCGGAGATCACCAAAACACTTACTTCCCATAATCGAAATCAATTCCCTTTCATCCCAAACCTCCCGGCCAAACACTTCCTTTCTTAAACCTTTCAACTCCTCGCAATAACACATCAAATGTGTGACACAAAGCTTAATCGGGAATAGTGGCGTTTTTCGACGCCCTCCTCTTTCTATTCCATTGTGCTGTTACTTATGCTGTAAGCTAACAAACTAGTCCTGGACGATCGGTGACAGCGTGTTTGCAGCCATTTCCTTTGAAAGTACAGTTGAACAGCCAGCATTAAAGGGGGGGGGATGTCTGAATTTCTTTTTGCCCGTGGATGTCACAGGCAAAAGCAAAAGTATGTGGAGCAACTAAAGCCGCTTCCTCAAATTTCCTGAAAATGCCTCAAATTTCCACACACAAAAGTATGTGAGCAACAAAAGCTTCCCAGATTTTCGTCAAGGCTGACCGGAAGGTGAATCCTATGGAACCACTCCACGTGTGGACTCCGCGTAAGGAAAATAGCGAGAACAAGGGGAATGTGATTTTGTTCGAAAAAAAAGACGTACAGTTGACGAAATCAGTCTGGATCCACCTTATTTTTGGTTTTATCGGGGTATTTGTAAGGCGTATTCTCGCTGTTCCCCGAGGACTCCACTTGAGGAGTCCTCGCGTTTTTGTTTGTCGCGGGGACTCACTCCCGTATTCTCGCGAGTCCCCACGGACGGAGAATCTCCCATTATCATCACCATCATCAAAAAGGACTCCCTTTCAGATTCGGAGGGGAATCACTTTATGCTGGTGTTGGTGCAATGTAAAATTAATTAAAACAACCAGAATAAACAAAACCAAAAACAAACTGGATCCAGATTAATTTCGTCAACTGCATATTTTTTTTCCGAGCGAAATCCATTTTGATAACGTTTCCCGTGTTCTCGCTGTTTTCGTACGCGGAGTCCGCGTGGGTTGACTCCCTCTGTTCCCACCGTTCCCCTTGATTCCCCAGGGAGTCCTCGGGGAACGGCGAGAATACGCCTATTGTCGCTGCATGGGACCAAAGACGGAGGTTCTATCAAATTATTTGTTGTTGGTGATGGTGGTGGTGGTTATAACCAGAACATTCTCCGTCCGTGGGGACTCGCGAGAACACTGGGAGTGAGTCCCTCGGACAAACAAAACACGGGAACTCCTCAAAAGGAGTCCTCGGGGAACGGCGAGAATACGCCTTAAGCCCCGTCTCCATTACCGTAAACCGACCGTTTTACGGACGGTCCGTAGCCGCAAAAATGTGGTCTTCATTAGGTCCGTAACCGCAAAAATGTGGTCAACATTAGTCCCAAATAGGTGAATCTTGTGTTGAAATTAAAAAAAACAGTTTATATGTGACTTGAAAAACAGTTGAAAAACAGTTACATGGGACTGTGACAAAAAAGCAGTCTCCACTACGTCCGTTTTACGGTTACGGAGGGGTCAGTACCGCCGTTTTACGGTTACGGCCGTCCGTAGAGAAAGACCCGTCTTCACTGCCGTAACGGTCAAACGGTCGGCCGTAAAACGGTCGGCTTTTGGGCATCCAGTCCGGTATTTGTGAAGCGAAGCTACTGTTGATGGTCATTTCTGCTTCAAGCAGAAATTAGAGAAGCAGATGTGTGACATAGATTTTGCTTCTTGACAGTTAGGACTGCAAAGAAACTTCCTTTCCCCATTTTTAAGGCCAATTTCGAGGTCATGTGAGTTAGAGGTTGGGTACCCCTCCTGTAGTACTGTATGTCAACATTATGTAACATCCATAATTGATGAAAAAAATACTCCCGACTTTTCAATTTCCATTTCTGCCAGTCATCTAGATATTCTACACAACAGAGTCTACAAAATACTTTATACTCAATTAGTTCCCGTTGTAAAAAATGGCCAATAGTGGAAAATAGGGGCATTAACCGACCTGCAGAGAAAAGGCCAAAAATGCAGCTAATGGGGTCGTATAAATATACTAAATCTCAATATCCTATCATACATATACACATCGCGGTCACTAGCCGACTAGTTGGCTACTGTACGAAAATTCCTATAGGAAAAGCCGGCGGTGCCGACTAGTTGGCTACGAGAAAAATTCGTATAGGATTTTTGTTTATGTTCCAACTAATTCGCCACTGTAACAAATTTTGTATAGGAAATCACGCGGTGCCGACTAGTTGGCTACGATAAAAATTCGTATAGGATTTTTGTTTGTGTTCCAACTAGTTCGCCACGAAATTTCTTCGTATAGGAAATCCCACGTTGCCGACTAGTTGGCTACAATAAGAAATCATATAGGAGAAAATTTATTAGCCAACTAGTTCGCTACCGTAAAAACTTCTTCTAGGAAAAGCATGTGTTGCCGACTAGTTGGCTACAAGGAAATTTCGTATAGAATTTTGTTTGGTTGTCCAACTAGTTCGCAACTGTAAGACATTTCGTATAGGAAATTCCGCGTTGCCGACTAGTTGGCTACGATATGAAATCGTATAGGAGAAAAGTTCTTAGCCAACTAGTTGGCCACGACGAGATATCGTCCGGAAAATATCTAACTAATCAGAACAAATTTCAGTTTGAAGGGTCTCGGAAAATATCCAACTAGTTGGATGTATGAACACGGGTAGGAATTTCAGAAAATGTCCAACTAGCCGGAATAGCTTTCAGTCAGGGTCTCTGAAAATATACAACTAGTCGGATTGTATGAATACTGATCCGAATTTCAGTAAAATATCAAACTAGTCGGAACAGCTTTCAGTCTCAACAAAGATTTCAACCCCATTAGTTGGCTATGCGCCACTAACGGCCATCGAATTGGATAATCAGTGTCTCTTTACAAATTTTCTCATTTTAGCGAATTAGTTTGATAATTCATCATTCCTTGACTAATTTTTTTATTTTAGCGAACTAGTTGGGTAATCATCTTGTGTCCCTAGCCTATAGGAATTTTCTTATCATAGCCAACATTTTCTTATATGTGCCAACTAGTTGGATAATCATCCTCCGTTCCTATAGGAATTTTCTTATATGTGCCAACTAGTTGGATAATCATCCTCCGTTCCTATAGACATTTTCTTATATGTGCCAACCTGCCGATCTGGGGAAGACAGATCGGCAGGTTGGCAAATATAAGAAAATGTCTATAGGAACGGAGGATGATTATCCAACTAGTTGGCAAATATAAGAAAATTCCTATAGGAACGGAGGATGATTATCCAACTAGTTGGCGAAAATAAGAAAATTCCTATAGAAACGGAGGATGATTATCTAACTAGTTGGCTAAGATAAGAAAATTTCTATAGGAACACCGGATGATTATCCAACTAGTTGGCTAAATAAGAAAGTTCGTATAGGAACGAAGGATGATTATTCAACTAGTTGGCTAAGATAAGAAATTCTTATAGGAACGCAGGATGATTATCCAACTAGTTGGCTAAAATCAGGAAATTCGTCAAGGAATACTTTCCGAGATCCGGGACTGAAAGCTGTTCCGACTAGTTGGATATTTTCTGAAATTCCTATCCGTGTTCATACAATCCGACTAGTTGGCTATTTTCTGAAATCCCAATACGATCCTGCTAGTTGGATACAAAGTTTTCTCCTATACGATTTCTTGCCGTAGCCAACTAGTTGGCAATGCGGGATTTCCAATACGAAATTTCTTACAGTGGCGAACTAGTTGGAAAACAAACAAAATTCCTATACGAATTTTTCTCGTAGCCAACTAGTCGGCAACGCGGGATTTCCTATACAAAATTTCTTACAGTGGCGAAATAGTTGGAAAACAAACACAAATCCTATACATATTTTTCTCGTAGCCAACTAGTCGGCACCGCCGGCTTTTCCTATAGAGAATTTTTTAGAGTAGCCAACTAGTTGGCTAGTGACCGCGACGTGTATATGTATGATTGGATATTGAGATTTTGTATATTTATAAGCCGATTTCTTATATTATCCAACTAGAGGTGTCCCTTTCCCAACCCAACAGATGTCGGGACGCCGTAGTTCGTAGCACAAGTTTGTGTGCGTACCGTAGAAGTTAAATTTTCATTTTCTGAATGTATTGATCGTGGAAACTCTTCTCATATTGGATTTGCTGGAAAATTTTGCCAGTAAATACAAAAAAAAATGTTCAGCCAGGTTTCTAGAACACCTGCTATTAGTTCTTCCCTGAAGACCACCACCACCTTGGTAAATGCTGTCAACAAAGCTACAGGGCCAGTAGCAAATGCTGAGCAGGCAAAAACTGTAGTTGATGGAGAAAGGCTGAAATTGACGACTGATGCCCTTAACGGAGCCAGGCCTCAACTCTTCTCTGTTCAGACAAAGACTGGTATTACAAGTAAGAACTCATAGTAAATGTCAGTCTAGTACACTAGCCCCCTTTCAGGCATGGTGCTCAAACGTCTAGCACCATGCCTGGATGCTAGACGTTCAAGCACTGTACAGGAGGGGTACCTGACCTCGTTTTACACACACAGCCTCGACCGCGGCCCGCTAAAATGTTGAAATGAAAGATAGAAGTTATCCTGGCAATCAATAGGCAAAATATCACTTTCTTCAAAGTCATGTGTCCAAAAATATACTAAATTCTGTACCTTTTGTCCATTTAGAAGCTGTTTTAAAAGCTGTTTTCTGCCTGTTGACCTTGCTAACTCTTCGTTTTTCATCATTTTTACGTAAATCGAGGTCAGGTTAGAGTGAAGCAATCTTGTTTGAAAATAAAAAATATATTTAACTAGAAGTATTGAAGCAATATTTATGTATCCAATATGTAAACCATTCAAATAGCTTCAATCCAGTGTTTTTGGCATATTTCTTGGTTCCTTTTAAAGCCAAATGGATTATTCTGAAGGAAAGCCTTCTCTGGAAATTTGAAATCTTGTCCGAGGTTGGATACCCCTCCTGTACCTTTGACCTTGGATTTCATGTAGGGTGCATGGATTTCAGTATACAGTGCATGCATGAAAAACACAGTTTCTGTCATCACAACTGAGCACCAGCTCGGATAGGGCTGAAATTACTACCATGAATTAGAGAAATCAAAGACAATCCTTTTCATATTTTTCATAACAAAAACAAAAGGACGCGACTGATGAGGGAGATGAAAAACCTCATTTCCTTTTCTACTTAGTCAAGGGTTTTGCATGCAAAGTGTCCTGTGCCTCAGCTTTTTCTACCTAACAGTCAACCAGAATATTGGCTCCTAGGGCACTCTACATGGAAAATAGATAGGCTGCTGTCAGATTTTTCATCTCCATCATCAGTCGCATCCTTTTGTTTTTGTTAGGAAAAATATGATAAGGATTGTCTTTGATTTCTCTAATTCTTGGTAGTAATTTCAGCCCTATCCGAGCCGTTGATAAGTTGTGGTGACAGAAACTGTTTGTTTCATGCATGCACTGTATACTGGAATCCATGCACCATACATGAAATCCAAGGTACAGTGCTTGAACGTCCAGCACCCAGGCATGGTGCTAGACGTTTGAGCACCGTGCCTGAAAAGGGGCTAGTGTACTAGACTGGTAAATGTATACCATTTGTTGAACATAATGCCCTGTTTTGAGACTGTTTGAGACTCCACGGAAACATCAGAACATACTGAAATTTTAGACCAGCCTCTGTATTGGCATTGTTTTTCTGGTCAGATAGGAATGATAAACTACTAACTTAATATAACTTAAGAGAAATGTGTTTAGTTGCACTGCCAAAGTCATTTTTGCAGTTACTGTGGTACAGGAGGGGTACCTGACCTAGTTTTTACGCAACCTCGAATTTTGTCGCGGAAATGTTAAAATGAAAGTTCCATGCTATCCTGACAGTCAAGAACAGGTCAAGAAGCAAAATCTGAATTTTTTTTCAACAGTTATGTCCAAAAACATTAGGGGAGAGTGGTATATGCAGGGACGGGTTTTGGAAAACCTCCAAAATGCATGGTTAACATTGGAGTAAAAAATGGTTTATGGCTCAAATGAAAGCCCCGGAACTGCTGCATAAACTGTGATTTTTCCAGATTTTTCTTGTATAGCTAGAAGAAAAAAAGGTGTGTGTCCCTGCTTATACCATTTGTCCCACTAAGTACCGGGGGTGGTATATCTTGGGACACGAGGTGGTATACTCTTGGACATAGAGAAAAGATTCATGTATTGGTAGAAAACTTCGACTATTCATTATATATAAACTACATTAAAAATTCGACTTTAAAAGTAAAAATATCTTAGGCACAAGACTAGACTACCAGTCAGCAAACACGAAGTATGACGCTGCTCTGGAAGCTGTACCGGGTGCTAGGGTAGGAGGCGACAACTTTTTCAAAATTTCTTCCCTTGGATAAAATCTTGAGTCTTCTCGGTCCGGCAACTTCCACTTTCTTAGACCGGCCATGCACATGACACTCACTCTGACACTGTTCTCGTTTTTCTCTTGGACAGACCCAGGAAAATACATGTCCCACTACATACCACTTGTCCTTGTCCCAGTATATACCATGCGACCTCTACTTGCAAATTGTGTCCGATTTTTTTACTGTTGCATATTTTTCCACCAGATGGCCACACGACGTGGCTTAATGTTTTAGCTTTCGTTTGCTATCTTACACATACAATTTCTGCAAACCGTTATAAAATAAAGCACAAAAAACTATTGCCCAAATATTTTTTGGGGGGTATAGCCGAAACTTAGAAGTCGATTATCTCAAAAAAGAAAATAGCAACTTACCAAAATGATAGAACTGTCACGTTCGCCATTGAATGAACTATACTAGGTGGAAGAACGCTAGATGGCAGATACCACTACCCACTTACCCCTACAATTATTTGTCTTTTCTTTGTTTTGAACCTGGTTTAAAAAGGGATTTTCTGGTTATTAGCTTTATTACCCCTATCTTTTTCATCACTTTGAAAGCAATCTGACCTCATGTACAAATGGGTGAAACTGTTTCAAAAGAATTTTTTTTTTAACTAGGAATAGATATTGAAGTAAAATTTATTTCCCCAACATGTAAACCATTCTGTTAGCTTCACTCTAGTATTTTTGTCATGTTTTTTGGTTTCTTTTTAAGCCAGTTGGATTTCACTAAAAACGATTTCTCTTGAAATTTGAAATCTTGTCTGAGGTTGGGTACCTCTCCTGTATTTGGCCAGTAATTGTGGTATCTGAAAAAGTCATCTTACTTTCATCATACCAACAATAGAGCATTGGATTTTGCTAAATAGGTGGGAAAGAAGATTGGAACTAAGTGATGTGACTGGATATCAGTTTTTCTTTTAGGATGACTTCGAAAAGCTCAATTTTGGCAATTGTCGTTTTTGCAGAGCAACCGTGGCATCAAATACCACAGTAACTGCAACAATGACTAATAATAGCAGATCCAGTTATAGTGCAAACACACAATCAGGATCGGGAGCTCTCGGACTGGAATTCCCTTTACTTTCACATGGAAAAGTTGAAATTTTTTCAACTTGATGATGAAAGTGCAGGAAACCTGGCCAGGAAATCCTAATCATGTGTTCGCACTTTTGCTGTGGCAACAGAGACCACGGAATCGGCAAAAACGCAACTAATGTGTTGGCCTAAAGAATGAGATCAGAATCTTTTGGTGCAGATTTTGAAATTTCTTTGTCTTTTGTTGGGGGATTGAAGCCTATACTATTTTCATCACAGTTTAACTTGTGGATTCTGTTCCTCAACTTTGATTATCTTTATCTCACCATAGAAGCTGCTAAAAAAATGTAAATAGTATGTAAAAAGAAAGGCAGCAAATTCTTCTTTATTGTAAGTTTTCTTCCATGATACCAACGTTCAGTCTGTATTGCCAGTACCGGCAGGGGCGTCGCAAGGGGGGGTGCTGCACCCCCCGCACCCCACCTTTTTTGAGATTCGGTAAAATTTTGGCCTGGAGGCCCAAAATTTTACTAAAATTGTTCAGTATTTTTTTTATAGCGGAACTATTCGGTATATTTACTGAGATTCGGTAGTTATACAGAATCCCAAATAGGCTATCGGTACAAGTCTAGTTGGTATAATGATCGGGATACGAAAATTATTGGGTACTCTTTCGATATCAGAACAATTCGGTATAATAACCAAGATACGGTAGTTATACAGAATCCCGAACATGCTATCGGTCTAAACTTATTTGGTATAATAACTGGGATTCGGTATAATTGCCATTCGGGAGTTACCACGAACCTCGAAACTCGGAAGAGATCGAGTGAAGCACTGGTTGCAGACAAAAGGACTGATTTATGATCTCATCGATAGTCCTTACTTTTATTTTGAATCCCAAAAAGAAGATTTAATCATGAATGTTTCAAAAATCCGCCTGCGGCGCCGTTCGTACTATTCTCTATTTGTGGGAGGGTGCGCCAATTGATTGTGGGTTTAGAGGAGGGTTTTCGCGATCTGGAAAGCAAAGTCGGAATCACTTTCCAATGGTTTTCGCGCTACTTCGGAAAGTTGCCGAACTTTCCCACCCGGTTTTCGCGCTTTGGAAACCGAAGCAGCTTTCCTGGAAAGTGATTCCACGAGGATAGTGGAAAGCTCCGCGGAAAGTTGAATGTCTTGGCGGGAATTTCAAATGTGTGGAAAAAAAACAGTGCAAGTATCACTAATAAATATAAGTAAATTGCAAGCGTTATTGAGGTGACTTCGATGGAATATATCAGAGTCAAAGAACCGTTCAGTGAACCATATTTCTTCGAAATAGTTTTTAATTCAATATTTTCCCGGCGATATCAGCTTTCCATCCGTTTTCGCAATCAGTCCAGAGGGAAAGTGGAAAGTGATTCCAGGAATCGCTTTCCCACAGTTTTCGTGATTTGCTTCGCTCGCCGGAAAGGGATTCAGAGATCTCGCGAAAACCCTCCTTAGGAGTGGGATTTCGAAACATTAAAAGCTAAAATCTGGATGGAAATAGTGAAATTTGGCAGGAAAAAGCTAATTAAAAAAAAATCCCGCCTGCGGCGCTCACTTCATGTGATCATGGGTAGTATTGACTATGCTAGAGTAGCTGCTACTGCAGGAACGTCGCTCCATCCGGTTTCTGGAACTTTTTAGACCATCGGTCTTTAATCCACGGTCAATGATAAAATTTGTAAGATAAGCAGTTAAATTTTAGCCTACAGAAAAAAAAAATCTCGCCTGCGGCGCTCACTTTATGTGATCATGGGTAGTATTCACTATAAACCACAGTAGATGCTGCTGTCGGAACGTCGCTCCATTCGTTTGCTACTGCAGGAACGTCGCTCCATCCGGTTTCTGGAACTTCTTAGAGCATCGGTATTTAATCCATGGTCAATGATAAAATTTGTAAGATAAGCAGTTATAGCCTACAGGGAAAAAAAAATCTCGCCTGCGGCGCTCACTTTATGTGATCATGGGTAGTGTTGACTATAAACTACAGTAGCTGCTGCTGTCGGAACGTCGCTCCATTCGGTTGCTACTGCAGGAACGTCGCTCCATTCGGTTGCTACTGCAGGAACGTCGCTCCATCCGGTTTCTGGAACTTATTAGAGCATCGAGCATTTGAATCCCAAAAAGAAGATTTAATCATGAATGTTTCAAAAATTCCGCCTGCGGCGCCGTTCGTACTATTCTCTATTTTTGGGAGGGTGCGCCAATTGATTGTGGGTTTAGGAGTGGGATTTCGAAACATTAAAAGCTAAAATCTGGATGGAAATAGTGAAATTTGGCAGGAAAAAGCTAACTTAAAAAAAATCTCGCCTGCGGCGCTCACTTTCTGTGATCATGGGTAGTATTGACTATGCTAGAGTAGCTGCTACTGCAGGAACGTCGCTCCATCCGGTTTCTGGAACTTCTTAGACCATCGGTCTTTAATCCACGGTCAATGATAAAATTTGTAAGATAAGCAGTTAAATTTTAGCCTACAGGAAAAAAAATCTCGCCTGCGCCCCTCACTTTATGTGATCATGGGTAGTATTCACTATAAACTACAGTAGCTGCTGCAGTCGGAACGTCGCTCCATTCGGTTGCTACTGCAGGAACGTCGCTCCATCCGGTTTCTGGAACTTCTTAGAGCATCGGTATTTAATCCATGGTCAATGATAAAATTTGTAAGATAAGCAGTTGAATTTTAGCCTACAGGAAAAAAAACCTCGCCTGCGGCGCTCACTTTATGTGATCATGGGTAGTATTGACTATACTACAGAAGCTGCTGCTGTCGGAACGTCGCTCCATTCGGTTTCCGGAACTTCTTAGAACATCTGTATTTAATCCACGGTAAATGATAGAATTTACAATAAGCAGTTAAATTTTAGCCTACAGGAAAAAAAAGATTTTGAAAATTCGCCTGCGGCGCTAGATTTATTTTTCTCTTGGGTATAATAGATAGAAGCTGTTACTGCAATCGTGCCCGGCAATAAATTCTCCAAGTGGCCTTCGCCAAAACGCCGCTTAATTAAGTTGGCTTATCGTCTTTCATGCTGCCCTTTAATGTTACTTTTCCTACGTAATCCTTTCTGTTCCATAATTTAAAGCTCGAATCTCTCTTTGAGAGATTCGGTAAACTTTTGGCTCTGCACCCCCCCCCCCCCACCGAAAATGCACTTGCGACGCCCCTGAGTACCGGTACATGAATTTTTAGGAGGGCCCAAAAATTTTCTGGTGACCTTATTAGGGTAAGAGCCAGTTACCCGAATTTTGTTTACGTGTTTCCTAGAATGTGTAGATGCGTCTTAGAAAAAAATTTGGGTAATTGTTAGAAATAAACATGTAGGCTATTCACTTTAAAGAAAACATTTACTGTTGTGAAAAGCGAAGATCTTTTTCTCTTTGGCTTTCAGGCATCAACATTGACTAAGAAACTGAGATACCTGGGTTGGACAAGAAGAAAGCAAAACAAAGATAATAAACAGTTTATAAATCTTTGATAACACCTACCATGGACCCGAAGATGCCAGCTTTGTAGCGACGCCACCGAAACCCTACAGCATCTGGTGCTCGAGTGCCCCCCTAACGCAGAGCTTGCTAGCTAGTGCAGAAGCACAAACTGGACAGCCGGAGGGACAGTCTTCATCGGTGAGCTTATCGACTCAGTTCGCCCAGCCCGAGAAGAGCGACGAATGTTCAATAAAATCATCGAGTTTCTTCGTAGCATCAACGTTCTGTGAGCCATCATGATCGACCCAAGAAGAGCAACCTGCCCCAGGCCGAAAAGGTTCCGAAGGGTCGGAGCCCAGGAGCCAGAAGTTCATTGAATTGGATGATGATTCCCAAAGCTCTGCTAATGCCCATGCTAAGCTGTTGAGGAAGTAAATTCTAAAGTGGAAGACAGGGGAAAGAATAGGCTATTTATCTCATCTCACAGACAGACAGATTTATAATAGCAAAGCTATCCCACCACTTTCGTTGGGATCCCAGAAAGTAGGCTTCTAATCTTATGTAAATCTGTTTTTCCACGCCTAGGGTTTTGAGAAAGCAATCACAAACTATGGAAACTTCGACTAGTGCTTTAAAAATAATCCCCAAACAGTCAAGAATACTAGAATACTGACTTTACGATTTATCTTCTAGCAACTTCTCAGGTTCGCTATGCTCACACTGACGTCCCAGTTCCTGACTTCAGCTATTACAGGCGCCCTGCTCTGAAAGATCCTACTGCCAGGACTGCTAACTCTGAAGCCTCCAGGAAAAACTTCACATACATGATTGTTGGAAGTAAGTAGCCCAGATAGGCTACTAAGTGAGGTAAAGCCTTCACTATCAGCCGGCCATATGGATATAGTGACGAATTTGCTTAGAAAACTTGTTAGCAGGGTCAAGCCATCAAACTTTTTTCGCCATGTTCCGATGTTGCTTCAGCAAATTGCTAACAGTGATAATATGGCTTGAGGTAAGCGTACCCTATGCTCACACAGTGGAAATTTCGGGCTTTATTTGGGGCGGGGCTACATGGACTACATGCAAAACACCAAATTTAGCTGAGATAAGTAAATGTTTTGGACTTCCATAGTCTCTTGTTCACGCAGTATGGTGTTTTCGTCTGTGAGCGTGTTCCCCCCTTCTAACAATAGTAACTATTAGTTACTGTTTCCATTCCAACCTCACGAAAATTTGCTACGCTGACCGTTCCAACCTTCTCGAAATAGTAACTATTTGTTTGCCATGCTCTGGAGCGTAGTAAGCGTGGTAACTACGGATCTCTGCAACGTGATTGGCTGGATTACCCCGTGGAGTGATATTTTGCCGAGAATTTTAAAATGCGTTCCTGCCTTGACGCCAAGAGCCGAAATTCGTGACGGCATGCGTAGTAACGACGGTAAGTAGGGTGGAACACGCTTTGCCCTTCGGGTTTCAAAAGTTTGAGCCTTGTAGTCTGATTCTGATTCACAAAGTTGGGAATTTTCTTCTGTCGAAGAACCATTTCTTGAAAAAAAGTAAGTCCATTCCATGGAGAAAAGGGGATCAAAAACTTTGTTTCAAACTTACGTTAGGCTGGCCACCAGCCCACCCTACTCCTGACCCCTTATTCCCCAGAGGGGTACAAGTAGCCTACACAACGCTATTTATAATGTCAGTATATTGTCAAAAACAGTGTCAATAAAATACTGTTTTGTTTAATTACCTTAATGTTGTGTACTGTGCACCTCTAAGGAATAAGGGGTGCACTTACGTTTGAGCACCATGCACTACTCTGCCAGCATGCCTTGGCGTTTGATCATGGTTTTTAAAAGGGGCTTAGCTTACTAGACTGGTTACAGTAGGGCAGTTTTCTTGCTATAGACGCGTTACAACTAGCTGTTGGCTGACCATTTCTTACACCCTTTAGCGGGAGCTGTCACTGGAGCCTACGCTGCTAAGAGCATCGTCACTGAGCTGGTTAGCTCCATGAGTGCATCCGCTGACGTTTTGGCCTTGGCCAAAATTGAAGTAAAACTTTCAGACATCCCTGAAGGCAAGAACATGACCTTCAAATGGAGAGGAAAACCACTGTTTGTTCGACACAGGTAAAAAACACAATAGAGATCAGTTTAGGATCGCAAAACTTTACTGATTTTCGGCATGTCTTCAAGGCAAAAGAATACTATAAGTAGGTCACATATTTCAAAGCCCGAGTCGCAGCAGATAAAGTTTATATTCCAGTATTCTAACATCCGTGAGTCCTTTGAAACTCTTCTGGGTTTTTCAAAGATTACAAACCCCTCCCAGCTGTGTTCAGCCACGCGCGGTCCCCTTGGTTTTGACGAGAACACGAAAAAGTTGACTAACCGGTGTTTCTGACGAGTGAGCTCCTCGGGAGCAATAAGCAGAAGTCTGATCGTAAATTTGTCCATCCGTTAACCGTCTGTCTGTCTTGGGACCGACAACTCTCAGATGGCTTTAGATACTTGAATCAAACTTGGTATTAAGATTCTTCAGATCAGAAGTCTAGTTCATAGACTCTGCTTGCGATTTTATTTGAAGAAAATATATGGCCAAATTTGTTATTTTCTCGCCAGAAACATGAAAACGTGTGTGATTTGGAATTTGGAAGGATGTCGTTCCCAAAACATATCTGTCTGGATTTTTTTATAGTATGTCGCTGGGAAGAGCAATCTACGACAGTGAGAAACGTCTTTAGCCTATAATTCCATGCCTCGGAACATAAATAAAACTTTTATCTCCTACAGGACTCCTGCTGAAATCGAAGCCGAACGTAGCGTCGACCTGTCGAGCCTTCGTGATCCCGAGCATGACAACGTCAGATCCCAGAAACCCGAGTGGCTTGTTGTTCTTGGAGTCTGCACCCACCTTGGATGCGTTCCCATCGCTAACTCCGGTAAGGTTTCCGCGTGTCTCTCTGCTTGACACACAGCCTATATACTCACCAGTTGCGCGGAGTCGTATCTTGCCCATAGAAGGATTTCAACACACATCTTTAGACTAGGCGTTAACCTCCGGCGCTCCCACAGCCAATCAGCGCGGAAAGATTTTGGCTGTATTCCGGGAGTGAAAACAGAAATTTCTGTTGTGAGTGGGTGCGTAATGTTATCAGACGAAAGCAGTGGAGGTCTCACATTTATTGCGAAGGAATGCGAAAGGAATAAATGCGAAAAAATGTATTATAAAGCATGGTTTTGTTGTATATTGTGCGACTGTCATCCGAACTGTCCAGCCATTTTATGGTAATCGACTCAAATACCTTTTAATTGTCACGGCGCATTTTCACGTCACACATGTTGCCTCTTCGGAATCCAGTTTCCAACTGCGAGAGTGTCTGGCTTTGACGCAGCGCCAATTAGTGTCGCGACGATAGCTATGTGTTGCTTTTGAAAAATGTTTGCGCAACTGGTGAGTATATAGGCTGTGGCTTGACACATACTGCGTGTTCGCATCAAAGCGATGCGACCAAGCTGAAGGTGTTTGCGTCAGCTTTATTGTTTTGCGCCAACGAAATTACGGTGCAGCCTGTGTGAAATGTAAGCAAGGGTCCATGAGGCCTTCTTAACCATTGAAGGACACATCGTGCTTATGGTAGTAATTCATTCTACAGTAGAGGTATGCTTATGTGAACGTTTGTTGACTTCGGATTTTGCCATTTTCATGCTGTGTCTAAAGCTAACTATCAGTTAGCCAAAGTAGGTAAGAAGGGCAGCTGAAAACACCTGTACAGGTATTTTGGATCTTCAGTCTACCATTTGGCCCCAAACTGCAGTGTTCACATTAAAGTAACTGTTCACATAAGCATACCTCTACTGTACTTCAGCAAAATCATCCATTCTCGTTCCCGAGACTCGTCACTTCATAAGTGTATCCTATCTCCTCTATAAGCAATACACTGATTATCACGCCGGTGAGAGTCATAGCCGAGTTCTCACAATTTCTTCTCTTTACGTGACGTATCAGGCGCCCGATAATTGTTCGGGGGGAGCTGCTTCTGTCCCAAAAACGGTTATGCACATTTTGCCAAAGATTGTCATCCAAGGCAAGGGGCATGGAAAAAGGCTAAAAACAGCCGAAGCCGTGTGTGATTTTCTGTAAGCATAGCATATACAGCGTTTACACGGACAAGAAATTCCGTCGAGTAGAAAGGAATTCCGGTCGACTTGAAAGGATTCCGTTCGTGAAGACGACTAGAAAAAAAGCCTAGCGCGACGGGAATTCCTTTCATGATGAAAGGAATTACGGTCAGCTTGAAAGGAATCGCGTCGGCGGCGCTGGTAAAAATACAAAAAAAGTCTAGCTAGCTTTTGAGAGCAGCAGTCTTCAGTACTGATGTCATAAATGCTATCAAAACATTTCTTTTGTTGGCTGGTGAATTTATTTTGTCAGATTTTCTAGTTTGAAGAATAATTTTTTTCCCTCTGCGTGTAAACATAATCTTGTCACCAAGGCCGGATTTTGATCAAGTTTTCCTCTACTTGTAAACGTTGCATTAGTTGTAAACTGGTCAACTATCTCAGAACATCTGAGCAGAAACACGATGAAGTGCGAGGTGTCCTTTAACTCGGCGATCTTCTGCCCTCATTATAAGTTTGCTTAGTTTCCGTTAGAACTATGAAGAAAGAACACAATGCGCTAAGAGCACTCGTTTGACAGATATAAGTTGCCTTTGATCATAAGCTTTGGACAGACGATCAGGTTTGGATTGCCTTAAAGGAACAGTAAACTTGACTACGCAACTTTCGGCCATCGAATCGCCCGGGGAGCTTAGATAAATATACAGGGTCTTATTGTCGACAGGCCCCCCCTTCTTTGTTATCTCGAACCGTCTCGAACCCCCTCCTTAGTGTTCCCAAAGCTCAGCTGGCAGGCCCTTGCCCCTTATGCACTGTAATTATGCACTTATGTACCGTAAAAGTTCGCCTTTTTACATGTAGACCACAGACAAACAACCTCCCCGACAAGACGGCCGGGGTTCGATTCCTTGTCGCGGCACACAAACCTTTTGCTTTTGCAAACCTTTTGCTCAAAAGTCGAATTCTCGGAAACTGCCCGGAAACTGCAATGGTCGTAACGAGAATTTTTCTTACTCTCAATATCGACTCAGGGTACATTCTTGATATGTTAGCTAGCTCCCCGAGTCAAGTTTGAGTCAAGTTTTCTGTTCCTTTAACGTTCGTCATAAAGTCTCAACTTTTCCGTATGGAAGCGAGAGTGGTCTGGAAAATCCTGGCAGAAATTCCAGTCCCCGACTTGATCGTCTGTCCTCACAGTTACTGCAAGGAAACAAAATAAAGGACTTGTATGAATGAATTACGTTAACCCCACATAGCAAAAAAATTGCCAGGTTCGAGACCAATCTGTACCAGTAGTTTCATATGAGTCAGTGCAGATGGATGGCCTTAGACTGCATTTCTGACTCGCGCGTCTCTTCGAGCGTGTTTCACCCTGCTAACAATAGTAACTATTAGTTACTATTTTCGTTCCAACCTCGTGAAAAGTTACTACGCTGACCGTTCCAACCTTCTCGAAATAGTAAGTATTTGCTTACCACGCTCGGGAGCGTAGCAAGCGTGGTAACTACGAATCTCTGTGACGTGATTGGCCGGATTTGCCCGTCGCACGATATTTTGCTAAAAATCGAAAAATGCGTTCCATCCTTGACGCCAAGACACCAGAATTCGTAACGTCATGCGTAGTAACTATGGTAAGTAGGGTGGAACACGCTCTTCATATCAGTATGCGGGTAACAATATGCGGGTAAAACTGGTTTGCTTCGGTTCTAGCAAGGAACGAAATATGAGCACCTCGAAACGTGAAATACGGGAGATGAGCGTTGTGTTAATTTTGAACAGTACAATTTTCGGCTTAAAGTTTAACCGAAAAGGCCGCAGACATGTGCGACAGCCTAGTTACCCGTCACTTATTCGCCTAAACATGCCTGAAGACCCGATGAAAATACAGTACTTTGTTGCTACGCTGTTAATATAATCGATTTTCATCGAACGAATTTTTCTTTAGGACATGTGGTGCCTCTATGTGATGGTACCTCTATACTTGAAATATTTAACAACTGCAACGGTAAACGATTTCCCAACATTAAATGTTTTGTACATGGGATAGTGGGCTGTCTTCAGAAGTGACCTTACAATCTGGAACGAACATTTCCTTGAGCTTCGCTTCATTAGCTTCTGAACTGCAAGAATTATGTTGAAATTTAAATTCTCCGTGTCGGGATGAACTTTGTCTTGTCCGACCAGCAGTGCATTTTCTGAACGTTACTACTAGAGCCTAGGATGAAAAAAGAAAAATCGCTCCGTAGAATTCAAAGCAATTCAGTGTATTCATATCACGATATAAAAATAAGCTTGCTTTTCAGTTGAACTTTAATGGTAAAATGAAGACCGAAAAAACCCTTTACGGTGTTTTTAGGAGCTCTTGATTGGCTACTTTGGTTGACTGGTAGTTGGCTTAGCCGGTAAATACAAATGGCACTGTTTAAAGTTAACTAACTTTCAAATAAGCATACCTCTGCTGCAACGAAAGACGAAATTTTTGTAGGTAGACTACTAGGAATTCGGAAAGAAACAGTAGTTGCGATTTTGCAGTTAATTAGATTATGAGATTTTTGCAGTTATCGTGGTATCTGATACCATTGCACGGTCAAAAGGTGTTTTTGCAGTTGTCGTGGTATCTGGCCAGTTACCGTGGTAACAGATATTGAGATATCACGGTCTGACCGCGGTATCTAGTCGTGGTATCTGAAAAGTCATCTCACTTTCATCATTTTGTCAAATTGGTGAGAAAGAAGTTCAGCATTTAGTGATGTAACTGGATATCAGTTTTTCTTTTGGGATGACTTCTAAAAGTGCAATTTTGGCAATAGTTGTTTTTGCAGTGGACCGTATAGCAGATACCACGGTAACTGCAAAAACGACCAATTGCAGATCCAGTTACCGTGGTAACAGATACCATGGTATCTGCAAAAACGCAACTAATATGTGAGTGGTGTTGATCGATGATGTTGCGAATTGAACTGTATCAAATCATTTCTTGATTGTAGGTGATTACGGCGGATACTACTGCCCGTGCCACGGCTCTCACTACGATGCTTCTGGCCGCATCCGCAAGGGGCCAGCTCCCCTGAACCTCGAAGTCCCTACCCACCAGTTCACCGGTGAGGATGGCCTGATCGTTGGTTAAATTTTCAATATCTCTAGGAGTAATTACCAACTGTTTGTTGAGCTTTCCACTACACTAATAAGGCTCTTGTAAGATATTATGTGAAATAAAGACGTGACTGGATTGTCGTGGCGATGGAGTCAAACTGAAGTTGCGCCTTTTCTCGACTTTTCAGCAAAGTCTGAAATCCTCCACAACTATAATAGTAGTTTTCGTTTTTTTCTTCTCGATTCTGTTACAGATAAGTGTTCTTGAATGAGGAAGGAATGTTGAGAAGGACAAACTGAGAATCGAGAAGTGACTATCCAACCAACCAGAGGCGTTACTAGCCAAAATGTTTGGGGGGGGGGACAAGTTATTTACCGACTAGCTGGTCATTTTTACCGACTATTTTTGCGGATAAAAACGATTATTATCGGCAGATTTCAAGAAAAAACTACCATTTTTAAGAAAAAATCGACCATATTTACGAAAAACCGACTGTTTTTGATTGTTTTTAAGAAAAAACTACTATTTCTAACAAAAAAATCGACTGGTTTTACTAAAAATCGCGGAGCTTTGCGCCGACTCGGCTATTTTTTACCGACTGGCCGACAACATTGGGGGGCGTCCCCCCTCCCCCCCCCAGTAGTGACGCCTCTGCAACCAACTTCTCTGTGCGTCAGAACAGAACTGCAAAGCTTTACCCTTCTCGTTTTGACAAAAACGCAAGAAAATGTGAGTTGTCTTCATCACAACACTAAAATGCGCGGAACAGGAGAATAAAATTACGAGGAAAAAAAACTGTTTTGCATCCATTTTCCAATCCTCGAGTATGAACTAATGGCCGAAAACTGTTTGTATGCTCGAGCTCGCTTCATCTGAATACCTTGGCCAGTAGTAAATGACTGAAACCAAAATTAGTCTCTGTCAATTCTATGCCGCCCTGGTCATTTCTCATTGTCACCTTGTGTGGGGTTCGATAAGCAGCGTCTTGCGGGAGCCCCCTCCAAAGCGATGACCACCTCTTCTTATTTCATTTATTCGCATCACGCGGCGCACCGGCTATGTGCCTATGACGACAGATCATGGTTGTTCTTTCGACACGGGTGTGCGACGACAAATGGTAGTGTATCCTACTGTCGGCATTAAGCCTGTCCCTGTCTCTTTGCCGCTAAGTCTTTTTTATTCTGTCAGAAAAAGCAGCTGGCAAAACATTTGGTCAGCTTTAATTAGAAAAGTTCGAGTGTAGTTCAGAGAGGGAGTGAATTGCATGTCGCCTGCCGAATTCCTCGTCATCTGATAATCGCGAAATAATCCGCGCGAAAAAAAATTACGTTCATCAGCTTTTTGACTTGAAAAATTGCCCTGCCGGGTAATCGGACAACGGAAAGACACAAAAACATTACAAACTTTTTTAAAGAAAAAAATTATTTTATTTTGCTTCCAATGGAGCCAAAGAAACTGTTTATTTACCGTTTCTTCTTTCCGTAATTTCAATCGCTGTAGACTCTGCATTTTATAACTCTTCTTCTATACGCCGTTATGCTTGGTGGAAGAAAATATGAACGCATCCTAAGGACCCCGCCACTTTTAAAGTCTTTGGAACGTGTTAAACTCATCCATACCTTGAACATATGCAGCCTAAAAAAAGGTTACTGATTAGTCCTCAGACCTTTTACCACAAATAGTATCAGAGAGAAGATGGCAAGGTAACTATCACCATGTGTTTTTTTTAGTAGGCTATGTTAGGAGCATCGCATCAGGATTATATCTTAGATTGCTCCGAACTCGAAGTGCAATTTAAGGTAATGTGGAATATACAGGTGGGGGTTCAGCCATGTTACCAGATGTTGTGCAGTCACACCATTTGGACATTGTGCCAAATTAGCATATTTCCATAACTTCTTTGGCGCAGGTCGTACCCAGATTTCAGATCTCGGGCCCTCGGGGGTTATGGTGGCCTCAACTCAAAATCTTCACTGAAATGGCATAAATGCCATTCATAAAAATTAGAATTAGAATTGGTGCTTGCAGTCGAAAATGTGTCGAACTTCTCTTGAAAGACAGGGAGTAACCCTGTAAAAAAAGATAGAGCCAATCTTATGGTTCCTATGACCCTATTGTCACGATACAAACCATGTATACGTGATTGGTTATGGTTTTGTATTTGTTCTATATGCGTCTAAAGTTTCTATCGTCTGATGGTTTTGTAACGTTCTCTATAATCCTCTATAATCGAATGTATTGTCTGCTCTTGCCGGTTTCTATGGTTCTGTATAGGCGGTTGTGCAGCGTCTTTTATAGTTAATAAAACTGTCCTCTATAGTCCTATGTTCCTTGTTATAGTTCCGTATACGCTGCCGAATACGCTGGTATGGCGCTTCTATGGTCCGGTATGGTAGCGCCGACGTCCGTATAGGTATCTGTCAATCACACCTATACGCTGATGCCGCGGTTCTTGAGGTCCTGTATGGTTTGTCGCCTATCTCTTTTTATGATCCCCAATGGTCGTAGGAAGGGTGCTGCACCAAAACCGCTGCACCGAAAACGCAGCACCGAAATCGCTGCACCCGGCTACTGCACCGAAATTGCTTAAATGAACTCCTAATTCGCGCTGCAATGCTACTTCGTAGGCTAATCTGCTCCTCTACTGGATCGCTGCACCAGGGTGCTGCAACGTACTACTGCACAGGACTGGTCTACTGAGTCGCACACCGTACCTAGCTAATAAATCGTAGCCTACACAGATGCTTTCGTACTGGAGCGTTTCACCGATATGCTCTACTAGAACATATAAACGAAGCTTAGCTTATCCTGCTGTTTGCAGTGAATCACTGCACTAGACCAGGTTACTTCAATTAAGGATAGAGCAATATGCTGCAGACCACAAAATACAATAGTAGGATTATTGAAATGTACAAAACGTTTATTCTGCAAATTGTTAGACATTTGGCAGACGAAAACCTTCAATTAAATATACACAGACAAAAACTTCAAAGCACTTTAATTAAACTACTGGTGTCGCTGGTAAAAATGCCCAGGCCAGGAGTAGGAGGGACCTGGGGGGTAGGAGGGTCCTGGGGATTCGAGTAGGAGGGTCCTGGGGAGTAGGAGGGTCCTTGGGGATAGGGGAGTCCTGAAGGATAAGGCGATCCTTGATAGAACGGATGGAAAGACTGCTCTGTATGTTCGGGCTGAGACAGAGGAGCGACTCGCGCATTGTCATATTTGAAGGGATCAAGCCGGCCGGCTCCGCTAGTGCACAGTTCAGCATGAGGTCCTGGCCCTGGGGTATCGCTGGTTTCCTGGCAAGTCTTTGAGCCATCCTCACAGGTACTCGCTGGGTTCTGTGGGACAACCTCTGGTAGTATATATTTGGAGGATCGGCTGGTCTCTTCTGATGACTCCTCATCACTCATTTCGGCTACTGATTTCACAATTAGCACTCTTGTCTTCAACTGGCTTGTCTTTCGACTTTCTGGGCCTCTGCTTTCTCATCAGCATCTGGATTTTCTGAGCGATATGGCGGTTTACCATTTTGAGCCGCTACTCTATGTCCGGACAGTTCTTCTTCGATAGGTAGTCACGGAATCCATCTGTAAAAAAAAAAAAAAATGGTTGGAGAAACGTTTCAAAACTTTGATAACAGTTAACACATATTTGCGCATCCATCTGCTCATTATGAGAATTTATCAGTTACAACCTTTTTGGTTGTTATTTTTCTAAAAAAAAATCTTACATTTCGCGAGAACCCCCACGAGAAGAGCATTTAACAAAATCATGACATATTACCATTACATTAAACACAAAGATGCAAAAACATGTGTTATCTGCTTTTACACTTTTAACTGTGTACTACCGCCAGCACGAAAGAAAACGGCTCCGGAAGATTATTCCTCTTTGCTGAAAAGAATAACACGGCCTAAAAGTCGCTAACTCACGCTGTATTTAATACAGAATCATCCTGCAACCCCCATACGGAACATCCAACAAATAGGAGACTTCTCTGCCATCCCTGGCCCACGATTCAAGCATCGCCATCCTCCCCCACTCACGGATCAATTCACGATCCCTATTTAGCCGAATGAACTAGTATTTACCTGATCAGACTCGGTAGCCTGGCCATTACAAGCATCGCTAAGTCGGCTTCCGGTGTGTCCGCCTTGGTTGTAACGAAATTAAAATCACTTCTTGGGACGTCCCTTGCAAGGCTTCGTACAATAAAACCATTTCTGAACTCGGATCCATCATCTAAACAACAATCCTTCATAAATCTACTTTTGTTATTCACAAATTCACGCGAGTCCTTACTCGGAGGCGTTCAACCACAGCTTGCGTTCAACCAACGACTGAAGAAGAGTTATACCAAGAATGTTATACCCCCGTCCGTTCCCTACGGTTCCGGCCTAGGAACATAAGCACATAGACCCATTGTCTTCTGTAGTTCTTGTAATCCAGTGACCGGCATATTCGAGACGATTCGGCTCATACCTAGGAACATAGGCACATAGACCCGTTGTCTTCTGAAGTTCTTGTAATCCAGTGACTGGCATATACGAAACGATTCGGCTCATACCTAGGAACATAGGCACATAGACCCGTTGTCTTCTGAAGTTCTTGTAATCCATTGACTGGCATATACGAAACGATACCGCTCATACCTAGGAACATAGGCACATAGACCAGTTGTCTTCTGACGTTCTTGCAATCCAAAGACAGAGACATAGATAACCATTCAGATTATACCTAGGAACATACGCACATTGGGTATGATCCGCTATGGTTTCAACGATGGAAGATAAAACACATTCAAGGGCGTATAGACCAGCACTCAGGAAATCTGGGGAACCTCAGAAACGATAGGAGTATGGGCTTTTTGGTATGGTTTTCCTATGGTTCTCTATCTTTTTTTTCACTCGGGTATGAGTGCGGTGACATTTGACATTTGGCTCCATCATTAAGAGAGCACAATTAGTTGGTAAGCAGTTATGCTTATCAGATTTGTGAATATCAGGAATGTGGTTTTTGAGAATAAACTATAGCTCTTTACCATTACTATTACTTTTCTCGAGAAAAATAAAGAGCTGATCAACATTTCTCTGGTCTTGCACATCACAGAAACCGAGGCATAACCATCCAAAACCATGTGGGGGGAGGAGAGATATTTAGCTGATGACAGATTTCTGGTGATGAAGACAAGTTCCAGTTACTAACAAGTTTGAAGAGGACAAGTTCCCTGCTAGGGACCAAAGCAGCAATCTGCCTAAAGCCCAATTCACACAAGGAGCATATTTCGCCAAGCCTGATGATTGAAAAAACCCTTCCTTGTTCTTCGACTCCATGCATAATAAAATCTCAATGTTAGGCAAATATTTTGAGATAGGTGCAGAAACTAAGGATGTAGAACATCTACCTGCTAATCAGTTTAGTTCACAGTCTTTTTTTTTACAATTAGGCGCCTGCCGTTTGTGTGGAAGGCTGATCGAGTTGCTCTGAGAGTCATCTTTGTCTTTAGTTTTCGGTGGTTTCTTTCCACTCTGTAGCGAATGTCAGAAAAATGTACTTCCAGCAGCCTGAGAAACAGTGACAAAATGGCCTTGTTAGAGAGTTGAGCTCAGGCTTTACTCTGTTCAGCTACTCTGTCTGATGGTCCATTCGGCCTGTTCGACAACATGTTAACAGACAATAGGATGCATTGAAATTGTCTGTATGAGTTGTGCAGTGTCATGCTAAAAAAAAGTTTGTTATCACAAATCTGCCCAGAGTTTGAAACTCTTTCTCATTCGTATAATCCCTGCAGAGGTCAGTGCCTTTTCTGACCGCCTCTTCATTTTTGCAGCAGAGGTAACTAATATGTTAAGAGGCTGCCCTAAACTCCATCTCCCGTGAACGAAAAGTATATGCAATTCTCAAATTCTTTCGTTATTGACTCTTGTTAGTGTGTATTATAGTGATATGGATCATCAATGCTAGATGTTGTTTTTTGGCTGGCTCTAAGGGTCTTTATAATGTGTAATGCTGATTTGGAGTCTGAGATGACAACTGCTGTCTGTGATTGTGGAGGCTTGGACGTTGATGACTTTAGAGCATCAGTAATTGCCGTCAGTTGTTTTCTCAGCACTGCAGCTTTGTTTGGAAGTCTTTTTGAGATCTTCGACTGTAGGTTAGGATGATTGCTGCTGAGGCTGCTTTTCTGTTCTTCTGTGAAAATTGCAGGTTACAGCCTCCTGTTATTTCTGTCGTCAGCACTGGAACTTCGTGTTGAAGTCTTTTTGAGAGCTTTGGTGTGGTACAATTGGTTGTCTTCGTCTTAGGCAGTCTTCTGTGTGGGTGCTGAGAGACATTGAATTGGTCACATCTAAGAAAAATGTTTGGATCTGAGTTGAGAGGTATTGTTCCTGTGGCTCATTCAGTTAAATTAAATTAAAAATAAAGTTAAAGTTGCAGAATCCCAAATTTCTACTGTAAAACAGATTTTGATGCCTAAAAGCTAAGGATGAAGTGCTGCTGTTATTTTACATGGCTTTCTGGTTTGGCTCATTCACCTTGTGCAGACCTGAACTGTTTGCCAGTTGGAGGGGGGGGGGGTCGGTCACTGATCTGTTAAGTTGCCTGCATGCACTATAAGAGTCGGTTGGAATTTTCTTTGACTCTCTGCTTAGTCCATAGGTGTTGTTGTGACATGGTTGTCATGGCCTTATGATTGGACAAGCATCTGACCGTCAGCATAGAGGCCGTTTGTTTCTTTAATCATCGGGAGGCCTTCGACCTTCCTGAGTTTGACGGGACGGGTGAATCCCATCATAGGGCTATTCTTGCACAATTATCTTGAACGATTTCCAGCTTGGCCGTGTATGGATCTTCTGTTTGGAAATATCTTTTAGAGAGGATTGTCTAATGAGATACGTTAGTCTATCTTGGGCTGAGGCCTAAATCTATCAATCAGTGTTGGGATGACATTCTAGTGCCCAAGTTCACATACAGTCGCCTGCACACCATGCGAAAAGTTGGAAGGCTTCTTCCGAGATTACTTCACAATTGGCGGTTCTAATTCTTGCTTCTTTGACTGTTTAAGTGTTGTTGGTGAGTTTGAGCTCTCTTGACAGTTAGGCTGGACTGGACGGCAGTTCCTTGTGTGTTTATCTCTTTTTTTTTTAGATAGATAGATATCGCTTTTATTCTTCTCGAATTATCATGGTAAAAAGACAAATTTGTCGAAATCGTCAATATGTACAAATGTAAACACTAATAAAGATAAAAAAATTTCACGAAAGACGGTACAGACGTCTTTTCGTACCGTACATGGTCAGATTTTACCTGCTGGAGCATTTACCAGAGCTTTGGAATCGCCGCTCTTGCAGGTCGTTCGCGAGCAGTCTCAAATGGTGGCGGAAGTATATACTTATGAATAGGGTGCTCAAGCTTCAACCTACGGGACTCAAGGGACTCGGAATTTAAATTTGTGGAGGAGCTCGTTATAGGGAATTTGAGAAGATCTTGACATAATCAGTAGTGCACGCTTCTGTATTTTTCCGATCCGATAAGCCTAGTCCTCAGTAAGGCAAAGTGCCAAGCTTCCACCAGGTATTCTAGCCTCGAACGTATAAAAGAACCACAAAAACGGAGCAGATATTGTTCGGGTAACCTATTTTAGCGAGTAATTGTAGCATATGAAGACCGGTATGTCCGCGCTTTACCATTTCCTTCGTTTGGGGTTCCCATTTTAAATCATTTGCTACAATTAAACCAAGAAGTTTTATTTGGTCTACCCGCAAAGTGTCTGGAAAAGGAGGCTCAAAACTTGGCCCTTTTTTCAAGAATGAAATTGTAAAAATTGCAGACTTCTTTTCATTCACAACCATGTCTGGATTTAAAGCTTCGGCTTGTGTCTGCGAAATTATATTCGCCGCTTCACTACCTTGTCATTTCCCACATATTTTAATAAGAGACAGGTCGTTGACGTATTTCCATCTATCCGTGTTGTCGGAAGCTGTATTGTTAGTCATTACAAGAAAAAATAGCGGACCCAAAATTGTTCCCTGTGGTGTGGCACACCGCAAAAAATTGCCTGCGGATCCTACAAATTATTATTATATTTCAGAATTTGGGACCGATCATTCAAAAATTCTACAATAATTTTTACAATATTGGGGTTAACATTATATTCATTCCAAAGTTCACCAATCAGAATGTTATGGTGTAGGCTATCAGATCAAAACCTTTTTTAAAGTCGATAGCGATTAAATTGATCCATTTGTATGGATCGGTACAAGGTGAGTATGTAAAATATAATTAATTAATTAATTCGTTTAATTCCATGTTATCTTTTCACAAAAATAGTGGTGGATCGTCATACATGGTCATAAATAATCACATCAGAATCACATATATGTTACAATTTTAAAATACGATCCGATAACAAACGTATACAAAGCATGTCAATTTAAATTAAGGTCGAGTTCGTAGACGTCTTTCCATCTCAGCTGCAGGAGTGAAGAGCGGCTTAGAATTAACTGATTAGATTGATGAAAAAGACGATTCAAGCTGCATGCACACACAGTCCGATAAGATTTCGCATGCGAAAATACGCCCGCGAAATCCGCGCCACTATGGGGAGTAGTTTTGGAGCGGTGGAGAGGAAATTCGCATCCGATTGCGAAAATCGGACTGTTTGTGCAAATACATTTAGAGGAAAAAGAACGTTTAGATAGAAAATGATGCAAGTTTTTGCCCGAGTGCCTCGGCCGGAATCGTGATTTATACAGGAAATTTACTGATTACAGGTCGGAATATTCGCAAAAAACGAACTCGATACCAAATTGCGTAATGCAGCTGTGAGGTGGACACACTGCTAAAATCCAAAGCTAAATTACTTTAAAGGCACAGAAAACCTGACTACGCAACTTTCGGCCATCAAACCGACCTGGGGGCTTAGATAAATATACAGCGACTTATTGTTGGCAGGACCCCGCGTCTTTGTTATCTCGAACCCCCTCCTTAGTGTTCCCAAAGCTAGCTGGCAGGCCCTTGCCCCTTATGCACTGTAATTATGCACTTATGCACTGTAAAAGTTCGCCTTTGGCTGTGTTGACTAACATATCGGGATAGTAGTCAAGAGGTCGTGCGTTCGATTCCTACTCTCGGCACACAAACCTTTTGCTTTTTTTCTACTAACTCAAAAATCGAATTCTCGGAAACTGCAATGGTCGTAACGAGAATTTTCTTACTCTCAATATCGACTCAGGGTACATTCTTGATATGTCAGCTAGCTCCGCAGGTCAAGTTTGAGTCAAGTTTTTTTTTCTTTAAAACTCAATTCGGGAGTATGCTAAGCGGCAACACAAATTGAGTACGTTACTGTTAAATTTAGAGAGCTTTTGAACGGTTATAGGATACAGGAGGGGTATCCAACCTCGAATTTATATAACCTCGAATTTGGGCTGAAAAACTTACACAAGGAAACTTGTACAGCCCAAAACAGGTCCTAGTCACTCAGGGTTCCTGCTTGAAAGTTAGCACCTCGTTAGGACTGCACTGAAATTTTCTTTCAGCCTATTTAGGCCAGGTTCGAGAAATTCGAGGTTGGGTAATGTCTTGGTAATATTGTACCATTATAGAACCAAAATGTACCAAAATGATCAGCAGTAAATATTTTGAGGGGATATCCTGCATTTGTATGCTTGAGTGAAATGCAAGGCCGGAGTCCGGTGGATTTTTTCCCAATGGATTCTAGATTTTGAATTTGGATTCTGTTTTGTAGAACTTACCAAGGAAAGGTCCTTCCTCAGCTGAATAGGTCGACCGAAAGCCAGTGCAAACTAGAAATTTGTATATGCCTATACCCAGAGACCCATACATTTCCTGTAATGCCTCGCCATTCAGGGGGCTTGTCATTTCCTATGTTGCTTGTTGCCCGACCCTGTCCTACTTTCCAAAAATTCCGCTTGGGTCGAATCGGCTTTCTTGTTTGCCTCATTGGACGTGAGCGCCGAAGAGACTCCTCCCTCAAGGCGCTAGCAGCCGATCCCAAGTTTTGTCTATCTGATAGTCGCGTATTCTATCCCCGTGGGTATTTCTCGAACTACCGGACGGTCGGTCAAGAGCGCATCAGAAATCCCTGCTTGTCATGGACTGAGCGAGATGTTGCTGTATTGATACAAAAGAACTTCTTGCGTCAAGCAGTGCTCTTTTTCTTTTTTTTTGTGTATAGGTAAGTAAGTTGTAGTATACATTTTAGAAGCTTTAACTGCCAGGAACAAGCAATATTGAGCCCTTCAGGTGAAAAATCAGATATTAAACAACTAATAGATTTTCAAATTAACAGGTTATCGTATACGAAATTGTTTTGGTACTCAGTGTTGGTATGTCAGAGATGTGGAACGGAACAAATATCATATTTGACAAAGCAAAACGGATAAGTCAGCTACCTTTTGTGTATAGGTAAGTAAGATGTAATATACATTTTTATAAGCTTTAACTTCTTTTATAATTTAAACATATATCTACGTATATAGGCCTACACGTAAACATATATCTACGTTTGTGGTTCCAGCGGGATCTTTGCTCTTGTTTCCTCGCGCTGTCACTGTTGATCTCTAAGTACGGTACTCACTATTTTTTTTCTCTTTTTTCCTCCTCCACCCCTCAGTGACACAAGTGCAGCACCTAATCTTTCCATTATTACTTTAAAATTCTATTCTCTTTACTATTCTGTTCTTAATTTAGCTTTTTCCTCAACATTTCCACCTTTACTTTGTACAATCAATGAAACCATTACAAATCAAAACCAACGAAAAGTACTAAAAAAAAAATTGTAACATGATAAACGAGTTAAAATACAAAAATCAAAAAAAGTGTAGGCTACAAAGGAGCACACTTACTCTTTAGTCTTACTTTTACCTCGCTGCTTACTCTTTAGTCTTCCTATCGTTGAGTAAAGAAAGTTGGATCTCAGCCAAGACGACAGGTTGTTGACCTTATCCGTGGCGGAGAATCGCCACTTTCTGTGCCAAAAAATATCCCTCATTCAAATCCTAGCTCGTCCCGCGTTAGCCATAGAGTTAGTATTGCTGTTGGCTGGAGATAGAAACTTCAGAACTTGTGGAGGCTACCTCACGACAGAAAGGTTGAACCAAAAACAAGAAATGTTTCGGGGGAATCCAGCAGATCCCGGACATTCCGGAAGTGGTGTTTTGTTGTTGCTCAAGTGCTTAATTCTTCGGTTAAGGGGTAAAAAATCAGATCTGGTTGAAACAATAATGCTAGAGCTGATTACACTGTCCGCGTGTGGTGCAATGACAAGTAAGACTTAACAGCTGTTTTTTGCTGAAGGAAAATAATCGGCTGATTTCTGAAACTACCGGAAGTCTTCCGAAACTCCCCATCAGAGGTGTTTCACTGGTAAAGGTAATGGCAGTTATCACGTAGAGGCAAACAAGTCTTATTGATAAGATATATATTCTGTAGAGGCCAATGGCCTATTAACAAAAATGGACAAGAAAGAAACTACACTAGTAACAACAACAACAAAAATTGAAAATAACTGAATACAAATTTTATGAAAAATATTTGTTAGTGTTTATTTCTTATTTCTTTGTCCTTTATTGTACTTAGCCTATGCCCTTAGGGATCATATATTCTTCATTCATTTATTCAAAACATCAGGGAGCTCCCTCCATGCATGACCACAATTTAGCTTTCATTCTGTTAACGGATTTCAGGCCGCAAAAGGATCAGCAATAGCCTACTGAACTTTTTTATGAGGTGACTGTTTCTTGTCTCGGGGGGAGGGGGGGGGGGGAGAATTGTAAGACCGAAAGAAAATGGAACGAATCTGGCAAAGATTTTCTTTACCGAAGATGGTCTAGAACGTTGAAAGATACAAAACATGAGGAAGGCCGAGGCATTGTAGGAGCACGCCGAGGAGCACACAAGGATTTTTCGGTTAAATCGCAACACTATGATATGATATGATATTTGTTTAGGCTACCTTAAAAGCCCAAGGGCCATGGCAAACAAAATAAATAAATAAATGTAAATTCAAAAAGAAACTAACACACTACTATATTACACTAAACACCACTCAAAAACTTCCCTGTGTACACTAGCCACTCTGAGGAACCTCGCCATATTTCTCAAACTAAGAAAAGACCTACTCCGTATAACTTCAAAACCACTCCCTCCCTTGAACTCCTCCCTTAAAGGACACCTGAACAATGAAACCATACTTGAACACACCATGGAGAATGCATTTACAGACACGGCCACGGACAGCATTCTTCTCCTGAGCGTGCCGTTTTCAAAATAGGGATGTTCGTTTCTGGAGGTTTGCACGTGCAGACTCCAAGACAAAAAGCGCAATTCATTCAAATCTTCTACAGCGCTGGCCGGATCGTACTGGAATTTCTTCTAGATTTACGTTTGGGCTTAACTGGTTAAATAATATTCCAGAAGAAGGGTTGATTGGAGACATTTGTTCATTTCTAAAATTGTTCGGTACTGAAATAAGGACAGATACAAAATGGAGCAAAAATCATAGCTTGGAAACACTATTTCGTATTTGGATTGGGTTTTCTGCAGGCAATGTTAACAAGTCATACAGATAGGGATGATACTTAATTGGTACTCTTCATTCAGGTGTCCTTTAAGAATGTCATCCCTTGAATCCTCCATTTCATCACAACCACAGACAAATGAATAAGAACCTCATTTCCTTCACCGCACATTGGACAAAAGTAAGGACCAGATTTCTCCCTAACACGTTTTGCATCACATGGACATTATTATCATTATTGTAAAAGCCAGGCTTCACCCCCCCGGATTTCTATTCCGAATGCCAGAAATGTGTTTTCGTCGAGCTGATGTCGGATTCCGGAAGATGATGTCAGACCGTCACCAAACACGTCTGACTGTCTGGAGCAGAGCGTTGAACACCCCTGATTCTGGAATCTGAAATGGTGTCACCGAGGCAACACACTTAGGAGACAAAATGAATATGTAAATGGGTGAGGTAGGGAAAAAGGGAGAGCGAATGAGATTTGTGGTGTGAGGCAAGAGATAAGCGAAAAGGACATAGACGAAATTTTGAGTTGTATTCCGAGAATATTGGAAATCCCATAGGATTTGGAAATTGGAAGAAAAAAATTCATGCGTGAGAATAAATTCTGTTTATTTTGCAGACAAGTTGGATTTCGAAGCATAATACTATGACTAGAAAAGGATTTTTTGTACGAAAACGTGCCGACAAAAAATATCTGTATACTTTTCGGGGCTTCACGCACGACGAAAGCTATTTGGGGTGAAACTGTGCGGACGGATTACTCTAGGCGGATTCCTATTGATTAGATAAGAGCTGATTTCTGTACAAAATACGCCGAAAAAAGCGTTCCAAACATTCAAATTTCCAAACCTGCAATACTCTCGGATTATTTCGGCACTATAGTACCGAACATATTTCATGATAGAACTGATGAACGGGCTTTCTAAAGCGTTACGATAAACGGGATGGAAGCTTTTGTAGTTTGCTATGACGAATGGGTGGGTTGAAATTAGTCCCCGAAGACGAGCCGCTATTATGTTGTTGTGCGCCGCCTTTCGTGCCGTTTTTCCGAACTAGTGGTAGCCTTCCATACTTTCATATTTGTGGGGACAACTGTCCCCAACAAACGCCGTTTATCGGTTGACACAGAATTCAAGTCGTAGTTCAGACGACGTTTCTCGTTCTTCCCGAGGTTCACTGGCGTGTTTTGGACGTTTCGTCGGTAAGCCCACTTTTCTACTATTCGTCTGCAAATAAATACTCTATATGACTACGTCCAAAACACGCCAGTGAACCTCGGGAAGAACGAGAAACGTCGTCCGAACGGCTTACCGACGAAACGTCCCCATGACAAAACGTACCCTGGCGAAACGTCCTCGTGACAAAACGTCCCCATGACAAAACGTCCCCGTGTCAAAACGTCCCCGTGTCAAAACGTCCCCGTGTCAAAACGTCCCCGTGTCAAAACGCCCCCGTGTCAAAACGTCCCCGTGACAAAACGTCCCCATGACAAAACGTCCCCAAGCATAGATTTGTAAGTTCGCAGCTCGATCTTCAGATGCATGATCGAGATAAAACAACTTCACAGTGTGCATTACAGATATAGGAACATTCCTTATAAGCAGGAAAGATCGGACATAGGACCGGTCGCTTGACAAAAAAAAAAGTCTTAAGGCCAATTCACACAGAGAGCGAATTTTGTCACTCATGACGATATTCGCCACGCCAGGCGTTGAAAAACGGCTTCGTCAGGCTTCGGCTCCGAGCCGAAAAAAATCGCAACGCCAGGCAAATAATTTGACGCCCTCTGTGTGAATTCCGCTTTACTCCGTTGCAACTAATTTGCTAATGTGGACAAGTATTTAAATGCCGGCCGGTAAGTGCCTTCCAAACCTAGAATTCTGGATCAGTGTCATTGGAGAGTCCAGTGCATGCAGATATACCTATTTACCTGAAGGTCAAGAGTGCCCCCAAAATCTGCAATGGCTCATAGCCGGCCGAGTCCCGTCCCTTCTGAGACAAGTAAAGAGAAAAGCACAGAGAAAAGCTAAACAAGTCCTAGTTTGCTTACCTTCATGGAACAAATTCATAGGTAGATTCGGATCACTGGGCTTTGCTCTTTGAGTTGGTAACAGCCTGTAGCATTTTGTAGCAGTCGCCAAGTGATTAATAAACCCTGAATTGCTCGGGATAACATTTATATACCTAGGCGATTTTAATCCCTTATTCCCATGCCATGGTCTTAAATTATTCCGCTTTGAGAGAATGCCGGTCTGATGTAAATCTGTAGCCGGGGACGTTTCGCCATGGGGACGTTTCGTCAGCGGACGTTTTGAGTGGGGACGTTTTGTCGTGGGGACGTTTTGTCATGGGGACGTTTTGTCATAGGGACGTTTCGACGGGAACGTTTCGACAGGGGACATTTCGAATGGGGACGTTATGTCGACATCCCGAAAAGTGTCTGTTGAACTGATCAGCCAGGTAATGAACTCCAGTTCGGCTATTGTGGCATGAAACAGAAATAAAGCATCAACGGACGGTCAAAGCGTGACAACGATTACTTATCGAAAAAAAAAGAACAAAAAGAGATGATACTCAACTTTGACTGGTACCTGAAACTTCAGAAGATAAAACGAGCTACGGGTTCATTGGGCACATGTGAGAATAGGTGGTACAAAGTAAACGAGGACGTCGTGAAATCATCCTCCCTCATCCCAGCCATCCAAACGTCGTCACATGCGGCTCGGACCTAGAAACGGAACTTGTTCACTTGAATCAGAGAGTTTCCGGTACTCCCTCCCGCCCCACCCTTACCGGATTCGGTTCTGACCCACGAAAGTCACATCTAGGACTTTTATTTCTACCACTAAGCTCATTAAGTTCACTCGAATCCCATCATCCCTTCGGAACGTACTAAGTGTCAAAAAATCCCTGCTCCCCCCTCCCTTCGGCTTACCGACGAAACGTCCCCATGACAAAACGTCACTGACGAAACGTCCCCGTGGCGAAACCTTGACAAAACGTCCCCGTGGCGAAATGTCCCCAAGCATACATTTTTAAGTTCGCCTCGATCTTCAGATGCATGATCGAAGTAAAACAACTTCAGAGTGTGCATTATAGATGTGGGAACATTCCTTATAAGCAGGAAAGATTGGTGATGGGACCGGTTGCTTCATAAATGTATTGTTTCCAGTTTCGTTTAAAGCAACATGCACAATCTGAGGGGAACCAATATGCTCCTCAGAGAAAGGGGAAGCCCGCTGTGGCTCAAAGTGAGTCAAACAGGAGAATGCAAAAATTAGCGTAGTGCGGTTATGGTGGATAAAAATGACATGGGAAGCGAGGAAATCAAAGCGGATGGATGGACTAGTTAGGAGAGACACAGTAAATCTAGGTAAGACGGGTTTGATCCTTCAGTAAAATTCTTTAATAAATAATAATAGATATCACCAAATTAAGTATCGAACAAAAGCGAGATCAATGAGCTATATCGCAGCGTAAACTAACACAAAAATAAACCTATTAAATATAGCACAAAACGTAAACCAACAAACTACTAAATCTTTGCGCTTTTTTTAAGAAATGGCTATAGCCGGGAGCAACACTTTGGTTGGTTTCTTCGCTACCGGTATCGGTTAAATACTGAAGTAGTCAACCATCGTGGTTTTGAACTGATGGTCTGAACTGATGACGCAATCAGTAATCATAGGCCCAGCTGTCCCTCACGCAGCGATGAAAAAAAAAAAAAAATCTAGACCCGGGGATGTTTCGCCAGGGGAAGTTTCGATTGGGGATGTTTTGTCGTGGGGACGTTTTGCCATGGGTAAGTTTTGTCATGAGGACGTTTTGTCATGGGGACATTTTGTCACGGGGAAATTTCGCCAGGGGACGTTTTGCCGCGGGACGTTTCGCATGGGGACGTTTACCCCTCCCTTCAACCCCCTGCTTCACCGATGATCGAATTTTCGAAAGGAAGGTGACATGTAGCATTTTGTTGTGTCCTTTATACGCATGCGAAGTTTCATTGCCCTAGTTACAGCAGCAGTACTTGTCGTTGGTATTCCGACAGTATGGCCAAGGGCATCCCGGGTCAGGAGTGTCAGTCAACTCACTCTGGAGTGGAAACTTCACTTGAAGTCGTGCGCTAAACAAAAATCAACTTCTGCCTGACTTTCGATTACTTCGTTATTCTCGAGGGACACTGACAACAACAATCAGCCGGAAAGAACGGTGGCGGTCCTCGATTATAAGCCAGAGAGATGGCTCATTTGAGTCATCTCCATGATACACGTTTCTGAGGATGAGTTATAATGGCATGAAATTAAAAACTTCTTAAGTTTCTTTTGGTGATAATCGGTATACTGTGAACACTGTGACAGGCTCAGGAACAAGACCAAAGGCTTCGATGGGATCCCAAAAATTCAATACTTGATCCAGACAATTAGGTTTTGTCTTCGCCAGATCCGGTCTTCTCCAGACTCCTTGAAAATTTTTACTCTTAAAATTTAGAAACAGATTAAGGCCGAATAGCTAATCATCTAAGAAAACCAAGTTCAGATATGAATTCATCATGTGTGTTTACCTCTAAAAGCCGATCGAAACGATCCTGTCTGACTTATGCGATTTTTTCCGGTTTCAGCGAAATTCCGGAACTATTTGTCCAGCGGAAAAATAAAGCTCAAAAACGAATTCAGCATATCTCCTTACCCCTATATCTAACATCTATAAATCAACTTCAAATACAGATTTAACTTATAACAAATTTTCCGGTTCAGCCGGATTCCGGACGAACTATATATCCGGCAAAAAAATGATTGTCATATACGGATTCAGCATCTCTTCATACCCCCAAAAACGGACATCTAATCAACTACAAATACAACTTCTGCTTTTAACAAATTTTCCGGTTTGGGCCGGATTCCGGGCGAAAAACTTGTCTGGGTAGAAAATGATTGCTGCAGACGGGTTCAGCATGTCTTCTTACCCCTAATTCGAACATCTAATCAACTTCAAATAAAACTTTTACTTACTTGTCCGGCGAGAAAATGGTTTTCATATTCGTGTTCAGCATGTCTTCTTACCCCATAATCGACTATCTCATTAGCTGTTTAGAAATATTTTGGGACAGCCTGCAACCACCTAGGCCTACTCTTTTCCCATATACCAATCCCCTTCGACCTTCGATTGGGCTAGCTCTGTACGACATTCATAGATTACGCGATCTTCACGGCATCCACGCGCAGATTTATACTACCGTGAAGAAAAGGGGTAGCCGAAAATTGGTCGACAAATTGTGTGTCTTGTTTTTGCCCGATTCCGGGTGAACTACTTGTCCGGTAAGAAAATAACCGTCATATTCGGATTCAGCTTGTCTCCTTACCCCTAAATCAACTATCTAAATAGCTTTCAAAAATATTTTTTTTTGCTCTCTAATTTGAAACCCCTCCCCCACCCTCAAAAATAGGGCTACGTAGCCCATCTTCGATCTTGACATGTACTTCGACCCAAAGGATCCTCCCACCAGGTCATCAAAATATCTCAATCCCTTCGAGAGTTATCGTGCTTACAGACGGACAGGCAGACGGACAACTTTTGCGATGTCATAGGTATCCCTCCACTTACGTTTTGGGATCTCAAAAATGCAATGTCTACGCTTCATGGTACAAATGTCCCATGAAAAATAATGAAGGGTATTGTCAGAAATGACTAGCGGAGGGAGTCGGAATTATTGAGCATTAGCTTATATTTGTGTTCCGATTATCGGAATCGGAATCGCCCATCCTAAAATAGCTGTCATAGCCTTCCTCGACGGGCCTGGACGAAAATACGCTATTCTTTGTAATAAAATATAGATATAAGCACGCAGAGTATTATTTGTTGTAACTTTCAGTAAAAATTGGCACGAAGGAGTTGGCAAAGCTGTTCGTTCTTGTTTTGAAGGGCACGAGCTTATTTTACCGACGGGTCCAACTACTAGTTGGGGCGCCAGGTGGGAGTATTATATATTATCGCCCGAAGAAAAGCAAGGGCGATAATGATTATAACACTAGTCCACTTGTTTTAATTTTCTGGTATTCCCCTGATATTAAAAGAAAAAAGTTCCAACCTTGCGATATCACTTGTTATCTCATGGCTGGCTGTGCGATAACAATCGTTATCGCACGGTTGGAACTTTTTTCTTTTAACATCAGGGGAATGCCAGAAAATTTTGGCACTGGGTAGGATGGGACTGAGACTGCACAGTGTACTGGTGTTATAGGTATTTTTTTTTCTTCAAATTTCGTAATGAGTTCATTTGTGCGATCGAAATTCGAATCATATAATGCTTGCTCGTATGATTTGGACTTCGGACCAAGTATTATTTTTGTCGCATGCTTCTGCACGCTTATATCGCTTAGAGGAACTGGCATTGGCAGGAACGAGCAAGACTGTGAAAAAGAACCAACAATCAGATAAAAGCCTCCGTCTTTGGTCCCATGCAGATGCAGCGACTATGGACCCAGTAAATGTGCAACTGAATGGTGTAGTAGAAAAAGGAAGAGTGATTTACAGTTGCAGGGGTGTCGCGACTCGCGGGGAAGGGGACCCCCCCCCAATATTGTTAGCCAGTCGGTAAGAAATTTTGTCATGAAAACAGTCGTTTTTCCGAAAATCGGTCGATTTTTCGTCAAAACAGCCGGTTTTTCTGAAAGTCAGTCAATTTTTTTCAAAACTATCTTTTTTTTTAAATTAGTCTTTTTCAGAAAAACAGTCGATAAAAATTACCAGCCAGTCGGTAAAAATTACCAGCCAGTCGGCAAATACCTTGCCCCCCCCCAAACATTTTGGCTAGTAACGCCTCTGGACAGTTGTGACTGGGAAGAAAAAAATTTGGGGGCTTCGGAAATATTGAAGGATGGCATAGATTAACCATCATTATTATCGTAAAAATACGGAAGGTGGATATGGCTTTGTGGAAGCCCCAGATATCTGGAAGGTGAAGTTTGCCTTTAAGTTTCTATGTTCAAAACAATGTATAAAACGGATACGTCAGCTACGATGCTATGCAGTCAAAAGTCATACCTACTATACTCAAGAGATTACAGATGCAACCTTTCAGGTGCTACTACGTACTTACACGGTAAGGAGAAGCGGGAGGTTTTTCGCAGTCAGACATTGTATTAAAAGATTATACTTACTTGGTACTGGACGCAATCTTTTCAGCTGTCCAAAGGGATACAGTTATGGACAACTTTGAGCCATGAATTTCAGTTTTTGGTAAAACGATCCAAGTACGAATTGTACGGTATATTACAAAACAGAAAATTTGCTTGGTAAGAGGTGTGCGAAACACGAAATAGCTTTTTAAAAGTCAAGCTCCACCTTCCAGATCCGGATATCCGTATTAGTCGAGACGAATCTGGAATGTGAAGGCAGAACAAATGGTCCTTCAGCCCAAGCCGACTGCGAACCATATTTGACAGTGCAAAACGGTTACGTCAGCTGAATCCTGTCGAACTCGAAAATGAAGTTATGAAAAAAAAAGCTTTTTTCACAAGCATTTTCCAGTTTGAATGGCCTGAGCCTGAAGAGGACCCTTGCCAAGAAGGGCCGAAAGATAGCTCTAATAAAATTCAGCTGACGTATCCGTTTTGCACTGTCAAATAAGGTGAACGCAGGCCAAGAACGTCTGAAAATCCGGGGTGTTGGACACCCAAGATTCCGGAAATCTGGAAGGTGTTATGGAGGCAATACATTTGAGAGACCCAGCAAATGTGCAACTGAATGGTGTTGTAGAAAAAAGAAGAGTGATTGACAGTTGTGGCGGGGAAGAAGAATTTTTAGGGGCTTCGGAAATATTGAAGGATATTGAATAGATTAACCATCATTATTATCGTGAAAATACGAAAGGGTTGACTTGGCTTTGTGGAAGCCCCAGTGTTAAGAACTACGATGTTCTTTAGTGGAATTGAAAACTCAACTTAGACTGACTATAAAATGAATATATACACGCTTAAATAGGCCGGTGCCTACGGCGCGGTCGCACTTTTACTTTCTTCCGGGAAAACCAGGGGGTTTTCGGGTTACAACAGATTGGCAGAAGGGGTTGGTAGTTTCTTTGTTCATAACACCCAGATATCTAGAAGTCTAGAAGGTGAAGTCCGACTTTGTCTCTATGTTCAAACAATGCATAAAACGGAAACGTCAGCTACGATGCTGATATATAGCCGGATAGTAGCAAATAAGCGGAAATTTGACCGTCGTCTGTTGGCCCGTTTGTACAATGCTATGATTTTGCCCCATTATTTGTACCTTAGCCCATTTTGGCGTATTTTTACGGCTACAGATAGACTGAAATTGCGCTCTGTCCACTACAAATATGCAAAGTTTCTGTTGCGTTTACCACCATGGACAAGTAACAGATATGTTTCGCGTCGGTACGGCGTTACGAATCCGGAAGAAGCAATCGTAGCCCAGATTGCTCGTTATAATTTGTCAGTCGAGTCCCACCCCTGGGCTATGAGTCTGCAGCAATAGTCGGTATATGCTGTTGGTTGCTGTGTTCGTTCTTTTTGGGATCCCAAAACGTAAGTGGAGGGATACCTATGACATCGCAAAAGTTGTCCGTCCGTCTGTCCGTCCGCCCGTCTGTCCGTCCGCCCGTCTGTCCGTCCGTCCGTCTGTCCGTCCGTCCGTCTGTCCGTCTGTCCGTCCGTCTGTAAGCACGATAACTCTCGAAGGGAATGAGATATTTTGATGAAACTTGGTGTGAGCATTCTTTGGATCAAGAGTAAGGTCGAGTTCGTAGATGGGCCCTGTAGCTTAACATTTAGGGGTGGGGGAGGGGGTTTAAATTAAGGGGCAAGCAAAATTTTTTAAACAGCTAATGTGATAGTCGATTATGGGGTAAGAAGACACGCTGAACACGAATATGAAAACCATTTTCTCGCCGGACAAGTAGTTCGTCCGGAATCCGGCCAAAACCGGAAAGTTTGTTAAAAGTAGAAGTCTTATTTGAAGTTGATTAGATGTTCGGTATAGGGGTAAGAAGGCATGCTGAACAAAAATATGAAATCCGTTTTCTTGCCGGACAAGTAGTTCGTCCGGAATCCGGCCAAAACCGGAAAGTTTGTTAGAAGTTAAAGTTTTATCTGAAGTTGATTAGATGTTTGATGTAGGGGTAAGAAGGCATGCTGAACAAGAATACGAAAACCGTTTTATCGCCGGACAAGTAGTTCGCCCAGAATCCGGCTAAAACCGGAAAATTTGTTAAAAGTTAAATTTTTATTTCAAGTTGATTAGATGTTGGATACAGGGGTAAGGAGATACGGTGAATCCGTTTTTGAGCTTTAGTTTTTCGCCGGACAAGTAGTTCTTGAATTTCGGCAGAACCGCAAAATTCACAGAAGTAAGCTAGGATCGTTTCGATCGGCTTGTAGAGGTAAACGCACATGCTGAATCCATATCTGAGCTTGGATTTCTTAAAGTTTAATTGAAAAGGAATGTAATAGCAGAATCTAGGTACCCATGACTTATTCACTTAAAGAGGCTTGAATACCCGATGAAAATGCGTCTCTTCGTTCTTTAGCTATTCAAGAATAAACGATTTTCAAATAGTGGAATTTCCCTGTGATTTGTGGTACCTCTATCTGCTTGTGTCTGTGTTGTATGCTTGACGAAAACGATTTACGAAAAATAAGTGTTCAAGCAGTGAGCCACCGTGCTCGAGCTGATCACTGACCACTGAAAAGCCGCGTTTGTATTGAGATTCAGTTTTCTTGCGTCATAGTAGAATTTTGTGTTGTGAGGACGGCCGTAGATATTCTGAACATCATACTAGAGCAAATAGTGAAAATAAAAAAAAATCCATTAACACAATCAAAATAATGAACTGTAGTCAGTCAAATGATACAAAAATAAGTTGGCTTTTCAGTTAAACTTTAATGATTAGCTGTGTGGCCTGGCGAAGACTGGATCTGGTTTGTTGTTGTCAGAGGAATTAGTGTTTTCCGTTTCTTCTTTTTTTCCTTGTCTTTTGTTGTGCTCCATCTTTTTTTTTGATTTATGGGTAATAAATGCATTCATTCATTCACGTATCCGTTTTATGCATTGTTTGTTGATATGTTTCCCAGTATGCTTGGGCTCAGGGAGTATTTAAGTCTCTGTCGTACCCTAAGGTGGCCGTTATGTTCGTGAGTGTTTTCTTGACCTGACATGTATGACATTATACCACTTATTTTTTTTCTAGTTAACAGCACATGGCATACAGACAAACAACACCAGCAGACTGAATGGGACTCAGGCTGACTCAGCTCACCGAAGAACTGCAGAAAAGAATCTGCTCTCATGTCAACACTGATGTCAGGAAGGATCAGGATTGTTACCAGCTCTTGGATGCGTAAGTAGAAAAGCTCTATGACACTGTCCTCTATGGTTTCTGCGAGATTGTTTTGGATAGCAATCAATAGAGAGAGCTCCTGAACGTTTATGCGCCTTGCGCGGGCGATCCTGGAGCAACAGAAGAATGTAGCCTGGAGTTAGAAACTCTTAGAAATCACCAGTTCAGCGGGAAGAGCTCCGTTGTGTCACAAGAAGGATTATTATCAAACACGAACGGCGTGAACAGGTGGAAATTTGTACCGGATTTATTGTGGAAATTTGAGGTAGGTGGGTAGATAATTCCAAGGAGATGCATCGTAGGAAAAATTAACCAATAAGGACGCGCTGAGTGCGGTTCAATTCATTACCACTTGGTTTAGGAAAAAGGTTTCTGAGAGGACGAAAAATAGGGATGGTTTAATCAGGGATGATTATAGATGTCCGCTTTGTTTGATAGAAGAGGACAGTGTTGCCCACCTCCTAGGGCAGTGTCAGGAGCCCCTTTACCAGATCAGTTTGGGCCCGGGGAGCTCTTCTCTGGTATATTGCCATCGACTAACTACACAGCAATACAAATGGTGGGAGACTACATGAGGGGAAATCTAAATGGGAGGTAGTTTATTTTCCGTGTTGTACTATCATTTTGTTTGCGATGGATTATTAAATTTGTGTGTGGTGTTTATAAAACTGTGTTTATGGCACTAAACACCACTGAATGAATGAAATGCCGAGTGAAATGCTTTTATTCCGCCAAAATGACGAGGCAAGAAAAGAAAAAAAGAACAAAGGTTAAAATTCTATTCTATAAGGTGCTAGACGGATGAGACACCTGCAGTTTGTTCCAGTATTTTTTTTGCCTTTCTGGGCATGGGTCCTCTTCAAGCTGTAGTAGACGAACGAACCTGCAATAATAAGAAATATAGCTGGAACAAATTTCCGCTGACTGATGGGTTTAGCGCCGTCAAATAAAATTAGGCTAACTTATTTCAAAATATAAGCACGAAGAAAGAAATGTAATAAAACTACTGCAATGACCTTTCACTTTTCCGGATTGGAATTCATTTAGGCTACAGAAACTGATGACGCGGCTTCGGAAAGTATGTATTGTATGTAGCGCATAGAGGTACTGTCGAAGAGTCGATCGATTTCGGCTGTACAGTAGCTTGTATTCAAGGTCGTTTCGGAAAGGGTGCTTTCGAAAAAAAATTCGCGTATTTGTTGAAGAAAATCTGCATCTTCTCTTCAGTTTTAAAACAAAAGGGATTTTTCGACAAACTTACGGTTTAGTAGTCCTATCCTATTTGTTTCCTGGATCTCTATTTCCTTTCTTTTCAGCTTTTTTTTTTATTATTTGAGAAGGAACTGACTGAGATTCTGCTGACCTAACTGAAACTAACGCGATTTGTTGCGTGTACCTTTTTCTTTGTTTTCTTGTACTTTTAATTTTCTTGGTTCAAAGAGTGATATGCCATTCGTGGACCAGGGAGCCAAACTGCTTCTCTTTGGCTTAGTTTGCGTTTTTTTAGGTAGTTTCACTGTATTTTGGCGTACTTTTGTTTTAACTATGAAAGTACAGCATGCGAATTGGACAATTGAAACGTCACACATACTGTACTTTTACAACTAAAACAAAAGTACGTCGAATACAGTGAAAATACATCCGAAAAATTCAACTTTAGACTGGATACAACGGAGAATTGGAAGCCGAACCTTCGTGTCTGGGTCATTTAGCTGCGTCACTTAGAAAGGGCGGGGGGGATTACCATGGATATCAGGGAACGCCACGGTTTGGTCACGATGGATTGGTCGTATGGGATCGATCAAAACAGGTTGTTCGGGTCAGGCGAGAATATTGAAATTTTCCCGTGAGATTGTGATGTCGGAGGCCACTGTGTCGGAGCTCTGGTCTCATTGACGGCTAACGATATTATGGTGTTTGTTTACATTTGAATCCCAGCGACCACAGCAAAAAAAAAGTAAATAGAATATCCGAAATGGACTAACGCACTGATAGCTGGTATAAAATATTCCTGATAGAACCTATAAAATTTGACTGCTTGAATTTTATGTTTTGTGAATGATGTTGATATAGATAGATAGATTTATTGCTAAGGATCATGCGAATGAAATGTCAAGTTTGGATTTCTCAATCTCGGGGCAGCCGTCTCGTCCTCATAAAATGAAACGTATTAACAAGAACAAATAATCAGTAAGAACTTCTGTCTTTAGTCGCATGCAGCAACTAAGAAAACCCCGACAAATCTGAGCGGACCTGGGGCTGGAGGTATTTACTCTAGCTTTGAGCTGATGTTGATACCCGTTTACTACTACTCGCTTTGGAATAATGGGGAGGGGCAAGGCCATGAAGTAGGAGATGTCGCAGGTGTTGTTAAAAAGGTATTGCTGGATCAGGAGATACAGCTGTGGCAGTGTGATGTTGGTAAGTCTAGTTCGTTGAGATTTTACAGAGATGCTAAAGAGACATGGGGGGAAAGTATTTATTTTAAAGCAGGGTTGAATAGGGAGGAGTTAGCGTGGGTGATAAGTATGAGGGCTGATTGTTTACCGCTAGGGGATAGGAGAAGGTATGTGGGAAGGGGTTTGAGTCGGATTGGTCCTTACTACTGCCCAATGTGTGGGGATATGAATGAGAATGTGTTGCACCTGATGTGTGAATGTAGTGAATTGGATGAGCTGAGGGATGAAGTGTTTGGAAAAGGGGTGTATGACGAGGAATGGTTGGTCAAAGTAATGAAGGATGAATGCTTTTCGGGAGTTCGCCAGTTGGGAAGATTCCTTAAGCTTTCGATGAAGCATCGAGAAAGATTTATTTAGGAGGGAATTATTTATTAGGGAATTGAGTGAAAATTTGTTTTTCCATTTTGTTTTGTATTGCCATGGCCCTCGGGCTTTTTGTGCAAATATATATCATATCATATCATATCATATCGCACAGGAAATATCGAAAGAGGCAAGCAGGAGGCGTACTCCGCGCGCTGATCCGCTCTGGGGCGCATCCACAGAACCAATCAGCGTTGACTTCTAGATTTCCTCTTTAGCAACTTACCGTCGATCTAGCTATTTGTAGAGGTATTGAAACGTGATATGGCGCGAAGCCGCTCGTTTGCATCGGGAGTCGGTCGTATTTTACTCGACTCAGCATGTTTGTATGACCGAGATAGGGAGACAGCAGTTCTGTCTCGTTATTTGTTCTTGGTATTAACCACAAGAATTTGGTTCTGACAAAAATGAGATAAAAAAGGCTAGGGTGTGCACGGTAGATAATAATAGGCGTACAATATGCCACCACGGAAATGCCGTGTGCCGAGCTAAGAACCAGAAACGTCACCGAAACAAACGCTGCACTGTCAGAAGTTTCATAACAGACAACACAAGGATGCGTGGTTTCAACAGACAACAGGCAATAGACAACACTTGTAATGTTATCTGTCGTCGTGACAAACGTTATGCCTGAAATGTTCTGCATAGCAAGCATTATTGCCAGGAAGAGCCGAAAAAATGCCAAAAAAGCATCTGCTGACTTTTTGTTTGTCGTCATGATATCGAAAATTAATCAGTAGTATTTCTATCCATTCTCATACCTGATATTCTGCGCCTCAAAAGTGTATCCTATCTCCTCTTTTAGCATTACACTTTCCTATCTCCTATTTTAGCATTACGCATATTTATTCTACTCCGTCTATGCCATGTGCTTTTTGATGGGTGAAAAATAAAATTGTTATTATTATTATTACACACATCAAGCTTGCCAAGTTTGTTCTCTAGTAGGCCCGATTGATATTTCTGACAAGCTTAGCGGTTTGTCATCCATGGCAAAGGACATGGAAAGAGGCTAAAAACAGCCGGATTCTTGCGGAATTTTCTGTAGACATGGCTAAGTTTTAAAGAAATCAACTATCTTAGAATATCTTAGCAAAAACATTATGTAGGACAAATTAAGCTTGAAATGCGTTTTGATTTTCTACTCAGCTGGTCTGCCGATAGATATATACAGTAATGATTGCAACGCTCTTTTATTTGTTTATTTATTTTATTTATTTATTTATAACCCGCTTTTTGGTAATAGCGGAGTAAATTTATTTTACTCTGAAAACTTTCTGTTTTAAACTTTCTTTTTCAGTTCTGAAACTTTCTGTTTCAGTTCATCTGAAATTCTAGAAACTACAATTGGTCCTTTTCTTTCCGCTGAATTGTAGCCTGCTGCTCTCAGTATGTCGTGACTTCCTTTTTCAAACTGGCTACTTTTTTAGCGCTTCTCTTCCGTCTCAATCCTTATCCCGGGGCCTTTTCACGGGCTTTTGCCACTCTCACTGTAATCCCTTGAACTTTGGAAAGACAAGGCGGAGTAATCCGAGGAGACTTTCTTTCTTTTCATATCGCATCCACTTTCTGGGATGAAGGGGATAGACACTCAGTCTTTGAACCTTTAACGATCCGAGAGTATTGTCTTCATACTTTTTGTAGAGGCGTAATAACCTAGTTTTGAAGAGGCGTAATAACCTAGTTTTGGCCCAAAACGAGCTCCTTTGCGTCTGCCTTGCTAGCAATTTACATTCATTCACAACAAGTTGTCGTTTACCGTTTTCTTCGTGCTGACGTCCTGCAATTGTTCGACCTGCCTACCAAAAATTTCCAGTATCGGCCACGCCGTAATTTTTGCAGAAACCTGCTAAGAACCGAGCGAGTGTTACTATATAATTATTTAGTTACTACGCATGGCGTCACGTTTTGGCAGGCTGGAACGAATTTTCCTGTTTTCGGCAAATATCGTGCCGCGGGCTGATCAGGCCAGTGACGTCACAGAGATCGTAGTTACCACTCTAACTATGCTCCCGAGCGTGGTAAGCAAGTAGTTATTATTACACTGTCAGGGGTTTCAACAGATAACACAATGGTACGCAGTTTCAACTGACAACACTCAACAGACGACACTTGGGATGTCATCTGTTGTGTTCTTACAACGTTATGCATGAAATGTTGTGTATAACAAGCATTGCCAAACAGCCGAAAAATTACGAAAAAGCATCTGCTGACTTTTTTTTTGTGGTCATGACATCGCAAAATTCAACAGATGCTTTTTGGCGTTTTTTTGGCTGTTCCTGGCAGTGCTTGTTATGCATAACATTTCATGCATAGCCTACCTAACGTTTTCAAACACAACATATTACATCCCAAGCGGGGTGTCTGTTGAAACTGTGCACTCTTGTGTTACCTGTTATGAATTTTCTGACAGTGTCATAGTAACTACTTGCTTACCAACCACGCTCGGGAGCGTAGTTAGTGTAGTAACTACGATCTCTTTGGCGCGATTGGCCTAATCAGCCCGCGGCACGATGTATGACGAATATAAGAAACTTCATTCCAGCCTACCAAGAACGTGACGTCATGCGTAGTAACTACAGTAAGTAGGGTGAACATGCTCACTGATTGCTCCTGGAGAAGTGATCTTCAAGATGTCAGGAAACGGTATCTCCTTTCCCCTAAACCAGACTCCCTTATGCCTACTTGCCTGATATCTTGCATACAGCTTTTAGAGGCCTACTCTGTTTGTACGCTGCCCAGAGACAAGGCTTCTTATATACCCCCCCCCCCCCCTCCCCTATTAGGTTATCCGATGTTCCATCCTGTTTCCCACCAGGATCCTCTCAGCAGTCCAGACCGGAACTTCATGGAACCATGTGAATAATCACCATGGTGTCTTTTTATTATCACTAAAGGACATCCTTTTTTATTGGCATGGAAACGGCTCTGTTGTCAACTCGTTACGCTTGGTTATGGTGGGATTCTTTTTCTGAAGTTCAAAAACACATTGGAAACTTAATCGATCTGATCTGACTGTCAGGCGTATTGAATTTCTTCTTCTTCATCTGCCAAGTGCATGGTTCTGAACGCATGCGCAGGAACGACTGAGATCGACCAATTTATTATTTATTTATTTGTTGATTCATTTATTTCCTTCAAAGCTGAGGAGTAAGATAATATAAAAATATAAACAAAACTATACCTAAATCGACTGATTCGTTCCGCGACACTGTAAATACTATGGAAAAAAATTATCAAGGTCTAAAAAACTAGTTGAGATTTAGTAATTACTTTCGCTTCCATCGCTTCGCAGAAAGTCCTTTTACCAGAGCTTTTCGCATTACTATCACGAAACAATAGTATCTAGTATCTGCAAAGAAATCAGGTTGGCTCTTTCCCATGATAAAAATACGAAGCGTCATAAGAAAGTATGAAATTTAGTGTCAGTCTAATTAGTTCAGTTGGGATTGTCTTGTTCCGACAGCGATGATTGTTGATTCAGGTGATTGACTTTAATCGTCCCAAAAGTGTACTTCCAGTTCTGGTATGTCTAGTCTTCGCCCAGCGACTCAACTAACAAACGAACAGAACTTAGTTTAAACTAAAATTTAAAATAAACTATAAATCAATTCATTTTGCCAACAGCGATCTAAATATAAAAAAAAGAATACCTAACAAAAATTAGACCAAATAATACATACTGTATTTTCCATTTATCAAAAATTAAAGGAAAAACCACATGCGTTAAAGTAAAACTATAGCTCAAGATCCAAGCGTTTGTTATGTCGTATGTAATATTCCATCAGAACATTACTAGAGTTTCCAAACCTTCGCAGCTATTGGACGCATGTTGGACAAAAAACCGTTTTCCTCGTTTTAAGCATTGAAGCGAACCAACCCTGGATGGGGGAAATCCAGAACGTGTCCGAAAGCTTCGAAACGAACGAGAATGATGAATTAATTCAGGATTTTATGCAGCATTTCGCTTTCGGACTTGAATTTTCGCTTAATTAATTCAACATGAAATTCATCGAAAAATTAAGCAAAGATGCTAAATTTTACGCTTAATTTTCAAGAAGAAACTGGGGAGCAGACGATTAAGGCTAAATTTCGGTATCCTAGAAGTGTCAGAGAAGAAATAAAGGTAACAGCTTTCGGACAAAAAAAAAATGCAGCATTTACAGCACTAAAAAACTTTCGGACACGTTCCCAGTTATGAGGGATGTGTTATTTGTGGGTTACATGATGATTAGAAAGGGGGAAAAAATTCGGGAAAGGAAGATTGTAAGACTTCTGGATCAGATCCGGAGAGGCTGCACCTCCTTAATCCATCCGTTAGGGATCTCCCCCCTTGATGTCCCTCTTTCGAAGATTTGGTCTGTCAGTGCGGTCCCGCCTTTACGCAATCACCCATTTGGCTTGCAATATCTGACCCCATCCAGAGACTTGGCAAGCCTTCGTAAACGATTGTCTAAATAAAATGGACTGTCAGTTCCATGCTTCTGGGCGGTTTGGCGTGTTCTCCGTAAGAAGCAGTGTTTCCACTAGCTCCTTTTTATAATCCGTTAAATGTCGGAAGTTTTCCGTAGAAAATCCGTAGATGGCAATTGAGATTCAGTAGAATTTTCCGTAAGCCACTAGGTGCCACAAAAGTCTCATGGTCCAAGTACATGACCGCAAAAACCCGGCAGCTTTTTCTGTCGTAATCATTCACAGGGTACAAGATTTAAATTTCGCCCAGATTTGAAACTTTTATTCTCTTTTGCTGGCCGGTAAGGCTCTCCAAAATTTCCTTTTCTGTAAGGGTTTTAATCTTTACAAAATACTTTAGGAACGAACCTAACCTAACAGATTCAGTGATGATATGATGCAAATCTGGGCCGATTTTCGTCGAAATACGACATGGCATGAAGTTGATAGTTGAAGTATCAGAAGAATTTGAAGTTCTACACGCATGGGAATCTGCAAGTTCAAAAAACCTTGACTTACAGACTGGGCAGACCCCAGACCCAACCGAGCCTTAAAAGGCAAGCAAAACAGTAATTGTCCAAACGAACCTATTTAAGTCGGAAACAACAGATTGAAAAACCATATTGTAAGGGAAGGGTGAATATTAGTACAAAATAACATTTTCAATAGGATTCCGGTTTTTCCGTAGGTATTCCGTAGATTCCGTAACTGCGTTCTTTTGTCCGTAGACAGACATCAAATTCCGTAGATCTACGGAAAAATCCGTAGAAGTGGAAACACTGGTAAGAAGTAGAAATGTTGTTGACTTCTGTTATCTGGTTTGCAGACAGGGACCCTCTTTTATTCCTCCTTGTCCGCCCGTAGCTGCTCCACGCCTGAAATCTTGTCACGCCGTTTTTTTTTATTTTTATATAACTCATTTATTTCCTTAATAACATTTACAACTGCTAGCTGCGGATCGTCAACATAACAAATTACAAATCACGGCTGATCGATATTTACAGACAGTTAAAATTATTTTTTGCGAGGAATACTCTTGATGACTAACTCTACCTGCCGATGAAAAATCGCCGTATACCTAGCGAAGGAGCCGGGAGCGACGCAACCGCTGTCCCCAATGAACACCATCTATTGGTAGCACAGGGTTTTAGTCATCGTTCGGGTGACGTTCCTTTTCCTTCCCGACTTTCACTGGCGTGTTTTGGACAGTCATATAGAGTATTCAGCGCCGAAGTACCCACACCTGATCAAGGCAGTTTCCTGGAAGGGGGGGATTTCGATACGGCCTTGCACGTTGTGAAAGAAAAGTCAGCTTTCCTGGTTGTTAAACTGAAAAAGACAAAAACAGGAAATATCTGATTTAAAATATTTTATTTTACGTTCAGGAATTAAATTAGAACAAAACAGATTACCTGGTCAATTCAACGTAGCTTTGTATGGTCCTCATATTGCAGCTGACTGGGGGATTCGTCCAGTCGAATATTCCGGTTCAGATCTGTCTTTCGGCTTACTACCTATTAATCCCTGAGTGATTACCATCATCATTAACGGCTAGGATGTGTGTTTAATTATATTCCTCAAGCAGGAAAAAGATGATATTTGTTTTCTTTTCTGTTCTTTAGAAAAAGTTTATGAATGAATTTGAGGATCTGCTGTAGGCTACTGTACCTGTGATGGATACTGATAATGAGAGTAGGGAAACAAACAGAGACTAGTACGCTTTGAGCGCGTAACTAGTCAACCTTGATCTAAAACCCAAACTTTAGTTTATTAATTATCCACAGGGTCATCACTTAAGGTCGCATTCTCAAAGGATTCCGTATCTCATGGATGGCCGCGATAACAGGCTCTGTTTGACGGATCTCCGAAGTCCACAGGGTCATCAAAAGATCATATTCCCAAAGGATTCGCTATCTCATGGATGGCCGCGATAAAAGCTTTCTCCGTTTGACGAATCCCCGCAAAAAAGGAAGACTCATTTTCCTTCGATCCGCGCAAAAATCTGCGCTGTTAGGCCAATCTGCACCGTTTTGAGCGATTTTAGTAGAATTTGTCACAAGAAAATTCATCCATCTTCCAAAAATCCCCGCTTGAGTCGATCGGCATTCTTGTTTGCCTCATCGGACGTGCGCGCCAAAGAGACTCCTCCCTCAAGGCGCCAGCAGCCAATCTCAAATGTTGTCTATTGGCAGTGTTCTGCACTAGGGCGGTATCTCTGACAATCCTTTTTACACAGAAGCCTTCTAGTATTTTAGCCTGGCGTTGGTGTTTGTTGTCTTTTCTTGCTTGGCAGGGTCTACTCACTGGTTCCGGAGCTACTAGTAGAGAGCTGGAATTTCAGATTTGTGTGTCACATCTGTCGGATCGGTCTTTTTGGCACAGGCCGACTGTCTGTTCTACTAACGCTGTGGTGCGATCTTTGACAGATTTTGTCGAATGGACTGCCCTGTAAATCCAAGCGTTTTCTGTAGAAGGACGTTTTTCAGTGGCGGAAAAGATACAACCAAGAACAATAATCTAATAGAACCTCCGTCTTTGTTCCCATGCAGCGACTATGGGTACCCCGATAAAACTGAGCGGAACTAGAGGTACATTCTGTGAGGTTTGAGTTGATACCCGTCTATTTCCCTCTTCGCCGTTCCTTCAGCAGAAAAAGAAGAAGCCAACTTATTTTTGTATCATTTAACTGAATAGGCTACACTGCATTATTTGGATTGTGTTAGGGATTTTATTTTTAGTTTTCACTATTTGCACTAGTATGACGTCCGAAAGCCCCGAAAGCCGCACAAAATCTACAATTCCTCTCCGACAGTTAGTATTTTGGGAAGCCTTGTTCTTTTACTTTGTGGATTATTTCTCCTCCACTCCAGTTGCGAGACGTGTTTCAAATCAGCCTTTGTTTGGAACTGAAGTCCGACTCGTCTTCCTTTATCCGCCCGCATGTCAGTTGACGAGTAGTTTTACTAATTAGAAATATTAGCAGTTACCAGACTACTTGATCTGCAATTTGATCTTTGTTTGATTCTGAGGGTCGTTGGTAACGACAGAACTTACAACTAGCGTAATCTGCAACAAGAGTAAATTCGAAGAGAAGGACTGTGATGGAATCATTTCACCAAGTAGCTATTCATTCCATATTTTAATCCGCCTGAAAGTTACGAAGGAAACAAGACCAAAGGTTTCGATGGGATCCCAAAAATTTAATATTTGATCCAGACAATTGCATCCTGTAGATCCGGTCTTCGCCAGACTCCTTGAATATTTTTACTATTAAAATTTGACAAATGACTAGTCTTCTGAGAAAACAAAGTTCAGGTATGGATTCAGTATTTGTGTTTACCCTATACGTCATATCTACTTTGACGAAGTTGAGCTTCCTGCCTTACTTCTGCCAAATATCCGGTTTCGTCCGAATTCCGGGACAACTACTTGTCCAGCAAAAATTAAAGCTCAAAATGAATCAAGCACATCCCCTTACCCTTATATCGAACGTCTAATCAACTTCAAATAAACTTCTACTTTTAAAAGAATTTCAGATTTCGGCCGGATTCCGAACGAACTATTTGCCCGGCAAGGAAATAATTTTCATATACATATTCAGCATGTCTCCTTACCACGACAACAAGCCTCTTATCAACTTAAGATAAAACTTTTTAAAATTTTCGGTTTCGGCCGGATTCCGGGTGAACTATATGTCCGGGAAGAAAATAATTGTCATATATCGATTTAGCATATCTTCTTACCCCTAAATCGAACATTTAATCAACTTCAAATAAAACTTTTACTTTTAACAATTTTTTCCTGTTTTGGCCGGATTCCGGGCGAACTACTTGTCTAGGTGCAAAACAATTGTCATTACGGAGTCAGCATGTCTTCTTACCCCTAAATTGAGCATTTAATCAATTTCATATATAACTTTTACTTTTAACAAATTCTCCGGTTTTGGCCGGATTCCGGACGAACTAATTGTCCGACGAGAAAATAAGTTTCATATATGGGTTCAGCATGTCTCTTTACCCCTATATCGACTATCTCATTGGCTTTTTAAAACATTTTTTTTTTTCGTCCCTTAATCTCGCCCTTAATTTGAAACCCCTCCTCCACCCCTAAGTATGGGGCTACAGTGCTCATCTACGAACTTGACCTGTACTTTGAACCAATGGATCCTCATACCAGGTTGTCCAAGTTTGAAGAAAATATCTCTAGCCTACCCCTTCGAGAGTTATCGTGCTGACAGACGGACAACTTATGCGATTTCATAGGTATCCCGCCACTTACGTTTTGGGATCCCAAAAACAAGTTATGGTCAGTAATGCTTTAAGCACACCTCGCACTTTTTACTGTGTATGTACCAGTATTCCAACTATTTGAATACTGTGAAACTTGGCTCTGCTGTTAAAAAATTATCCACGCCTTTGGCAGCTTAAGCCTTTCCCAGGCCAATTGACTTCTAGCAAAATCTCAGCAAAATTCCTTGATAATCTATAAAATTTGACTTCTTGATTCGAAATGAAGAAAAGTAATATATGTTTTGGTTTTTAAATGGTTTGGTAATGAAAAAAGATATTTAATGGTTGTAAAATATGGTAGGTAAAAGTTAATTTTGTTAGAAAAAAAGGGTAGATTTCGGCAGTAGATAGAGGGTTTTTGGTGGCATTGGTTGGCAAGTTAATTATATTAAAGCTCCTTCTGCTACTTGTTCATATTAAAGCACATATTGGCAACTGACAGGTTGCACATGTGATCACTTAAGCATAGAAATAAAAAAAAAATAAAAAAAATGCTTCGGTATTGGAGATACGAGATTTCGCTGCGTAGAATTAAGGAGAAATTGTCTGTTCTCCACAGAAAACTGTCCGAAACGGCGGACGCGCGTTTGTAGCCCTCTCATGAGCTTTTTTCGTCTGTTTGACTCTTGAGTAGATTTTGTTTGTATGTGTTGTGTTTTCCTAATTATGTCTTTTCTTTTGTACTCCCCTGTTCTCGTCTTGTACGATTTGTTGGTTAAAAATAAATTATTATTATTATTAGAATCGACCTGTGCCATATTCATCCGCAAAGATTTTGCGCTTCATTTGACACAAACGATGCCGCGCAGTTTGAAGCAGCTTCTTCGGAGAAGTCGAAGGAATCTTCGGAGACAGTTCGTCTGGAGATACCAATCCTTTTTTCTTGGAACCGCGTAAAATGTATTCAGATAGATTTTCGCCCTGGAAAATAAGGGTGCTTTGTTGTCGACGAGGTTGTCGAGTCTGGTGTTTGATGTGTCACGGATTGCTGGGCTTTGCATGTCCTCACGTTGTATCCCTTGTTTTTAACTAGTGTCGTAACTGGTTCGAGGGTAACGATGCATTCGTAATACTCAGAAATGAAATTGCCTTTCGTGTAGGATTTGTGACCCCACCCTTCACGTGCAAAACAGGAATTTCGTTGCAAATATTTGCTGTTTCCCCTTCATTGCCCTGGCAAAATGTCAGCCAAAAAAGTAAGACACAAATGAAATTACCGTTTGCTTTTTTTTTATGGCACTTGCAGCCTCTGGCTCAAGTGCCATATACCGATCGCAATTCCGTCTGTCGGTCGGTCGGTCTGTCCGAATTTTTTTGTCCCACATGTTCGAGTTAGGGTACTTCCAGATGTGTTAGGACGATGAAACTTGGCAGGAAGATCAGGGACCCGACCAAACTAACCTGGAAATAATCAGTTTCCCGATCCGACCATCTGGGGGGGAGTGGTGGGCCGGGGAATTCTGAGAATTAAGTAGTTTTTGTCACACTTTTTCGAGTTGGGGTACTTCCAGATGTGCTAGGACGATGAAACTTGGCAGGAACATCAGGGACCCGACCGGACTAACCTGGAAATAATCAGTTTCCCAATCCGACCAACTGGGGGGGAGTGGAGGGCTGGGGAATCCGGAAAACTGGAGTAGTGTGTAACTTTCGAACGGATGATCGGATTGGAATGAAACTTAATAACTGAATAAATGGCATACCTCTGATGTCCCATTTGAAGTCCGGACCGGATTCGACAGCTATGGGGGAGATGGGGGGGGGGGAGACCGGAAATCTCGAGAAACGGTTAGGATGGAGGGATCGGAGTGAAACTTGCTGGGAAGAACAAGCATCTGCTCCAGATAAATCCTTTATACATTTGGACTGGATCCGGGCACTAGGGGGGGGGGGGGTGGAGGGGAGTTTCCCGGAATTCCGGTAATGGCGGTTTTGGGGAATTTCACGACGAAACTGGGGAGGCGAATCAGGGACCCGATCAAACTGACTTATAAATAAAAATTTACATGATCCGATAGTGGTGGGGGGATTAGTGGGAGGGGGAATCCGGAATACTGAGTCATGCGTAACTTTGGAACGGTTGATCGGATTTGAGTGAAATTTGATAGCTGATCAGAGGACATGTCTCTGGTGACCTTTGTCATGTCCGAACCGGATTCGACAACAATCGGGGGGGGGAGAAAATACGTGACCGGCTCAGACTGGGGAGATCGGGATCGAACTTTGTGGGAATAATAAAGAGATGCTCTGGATAAATCACTTACAGAACCGGATTGGCTCCGGCGACTGTGGGGGAGTTTGAGGGGGGGGGGGTCCGGAATTCCGGTGATCGCGATTTAAGGTACTTCCAGATGTGCTAGGACGGTCGAACTGGGCTGGAATATTAGAGATTCGACAAGATTGGCTCAGAAATCGCCACTTTCCAAATCCGACATTCCTTAAAGTACCAATCTTGACCGCAAATTTAGAAAAATACTTTTAACCAAATTATACATTTTCATGATCCCCATGAGCACATTATCATTTTTGCCTCAAGGGTTTTGCTTACAAATGAAGTTTTAGCTCCCTGAAAGTCCGCATCTGAACCGCAAGGTCGAAAACTACTTTTTTTCATCAAACGATACATCTCAACCCATGATCATTTGTGCCGCAAGGGTTTTGCTTAAAAATTTATTTTATCACCCTTAAAGTGCACATTTTAACCGAAAAGTGAAAAAAATACTTTTTACCAAACGGTATATATCAATGATCCCTAAGGGCCTGTGATCGTTTTGTCTCAATAGATTTTCTTACAGATGAATTTCTAGCGCCTATAAAGTGCGTATCATTACAGCCAAGTTCTAAAACAAAATACTTTTTCTGTAGCTCCCTTAAAGTGCGCATCTGAACCGCAAAGGTAACCTTAAAAGTAGCCTACGTTTGATCAAACAATACATCTCAACCCATGCAAGTGCCATATGAGCTTACAGCTCTTGTTTTAACTACAGAGGCGCTATTGGGGGGAGGTGGGGTCACGCCCCGTAAATATCTGAGGGGCCCAAAATTTTCCATCTTGGTATTAGTTGTTGCCCTTAACAAGGCTTCGAAAGGCAAAATACAAAGCAATGGTAAACAGAAGGTAAATTTGAAACTACTTTGAATTCACTCTGAAATGAGTAATACAATTTTGTGTCTTGGAAATTGACCTACGGCGCCCCCTAACGTTCACTGAAATGGCGCCTCTGGTGGTTGGACTACACCGAAAATAGATAACTTCCCATCTGGAGAATGTTCACCCTCCATACGCGTACGTCCAGTGGTTTGTAGCAGGATGCCCGCATCTTTAGTCAAAGCAGAGCTTAGGGCTAGCCGCACGCTTATGGCAGGCTTTTTGCCATTTTAGTCATGGGTTCCTACGAACTGAATCGCTTGATCCATTCTTGTTCTCGAAAGTTTGAACCTCGTGCTGAATCTTCTCTGTGCCAAACCCCATTAGACCGATTTTGGCTCGTACCAATTTCTGCTCATCTACGTTGCTTTGTTTCCGCGCAAAACAGCATCATCGGTGTGATTCGTCGGAAGATCGACTTCGTAATTGAATAGCTGGAATGTGTAGGAGGGTTTTCACGAGCCGGAAAGCAAAGTCGGAATCACTTTCAGTGTTTTTTGCACTGCTTTCCGAAGCAGGTTTCCGCAAAGTGATTTCAGAAAGTTAGTGGAAAGCTCCACGGAAAGTTGAAGGCATGGGCAGCAATTTTGAAAGTGTGAAAAACAAGGCAACCGTCAAAAGGATGACTTCGTAGATAAATACTCATTGAGCCCAAGCTGACGTGGAAAAAAATTCAAATAATACGTCAGCTACGATGCTTTGGCAGCGGTATTTCGGCCCTGGCAAGGGTCCTCTTGCGCTGTCGAACTTCAGGGACAACGTTGGAGAAAAAACGGACCTGCAATACAGGTTCAAACCAGGTTCATTATTTGAATGTAAGGATGACTTCCTTGGAACATAATGAGAATGGAGGAATTAACTAACAATGTCTCGATTTATTTATTCTGAGAAGTTGGATGCTGCTCGTCGACGCCAGGATTCTGAACTCTCATCGGAAGTGCACACTGAACCATCAGTGAATAGTTAGTAGTGTCAAATTTAGGAGCTTGAACAATCAGCATGTAAGAAGTTTGAATATTTTTATTTTTTCCTTTCATTTTTATTTCTCTTCTTGCTCGAAATGTTTTTCATATGTGGATGCCCAATGTTTGATGCCTGGACTCCTTGATGGTGGTCCAAGCAGTTGCAGAAGCTGTTCGGTCCAATTGGATGGAACGACCAGGTTTTAACACGAAATTTTAAGTCACACTTTCAAGCAGAAGAAAATCAATTGTTTATCTTATGGAATCAATTTGAAGTTCGCTGTTCGGACTGCAAAGGCTGCAGTAACGTCTGAGGTCTGGGCCTAATTGCCTATTTCTTGTCAATGTCTTTGTCTGTCCCTAATCAGCGGACCTTAATCACATCGCTCACATGATGGAAGTTGTGAAGGACCAAGTTTGAAGTCTGTATGGGCTTAGAAGGATTTCCCGGCTGTTTAGGAGTACAGCTTGACAAGGTTTGTCGAAGAAACTTGCAGATCTCAAATGCCCTGTAAGGGGCTAACTGGATTAAGAAGCTATTCGGGCTTTTCTTTACGTGTCCTTGAGCAGACTCTTTACGTGTCCTTGAGCAGATCTGTTTTGGACGCCAACCCATCTATCAGTTGATGAAGATGAAATTTTATGTACGCACTAAATGAGAAAAGGAAAATCGCGCAGAACAATAAAGAAAAGGAAAAATCACACTTGGCTCAGTAACAGATAAATGAAAAAAAAATTATGATCTAAGATAAAAAAAAAAACCGAAAGACGTGTCTCTATCACATCCATAACAGTCCGAAGCAGCTCAAGAGTCACAAGAAGCATTTTCTGCCCAGCGACCATCCCGTCAAGGAAACTGATAGCAAATTTGTCACAATTAGTAACTTACTAGTGCGCCTGTCCCAAACAGCAACAAATACCTCTGCTGCAAACGGGGAAGTGTATTTTTTACCGTCTCTAACGAGCAAAACGACGACAGGCTAGTATGTGAGCTAAAAGGCGTATTCTCGCCTTTCCCCGAGGACTCCTCGGGGAATCGAAGGGAACGGCGAGAATAGAGGGAGTCACTCAACGCGGGCTCCGCGTACGGAAAACTACGAGAACACGGGAAATGCTTTCAAAATGGATTCTGTTCGAAAAAAATAAATATGCAGTTGACGAAATTAGTCTCGATCCAGTTAATTTTGGTTTTGTTCATTCTGATTGTTTTTAATTAATTTTAAATTGCACAAACAGGAGCAAAAACTGATCCCCTCCGAATCTGAAAGGGAGTCCTTTTTTATGATGGTGGTGATAATCGGAGCATTCTCCGTCCGTGGGGACTCGCGAGAATACGGGATTGAGTCCCCGGGACAAACAAAAAGGGTCACTGGAAAACCGGAACTCCGGAACCTCCGTAACCAAAAGGTTAGGTAAATGGTTAACCTAACCTAACCTTTTACCTAACCTTTTGGTTAGTTTTACCTAACCTTTTGGTTAGTTTACCTAACCTTTTGGTTAGTTTACCTAACCTTTTGGTTAGTTTTACCTAACCTTTTGGTTAGGTTAGGTTAGGTTAGGAAGGTTCCTGGGTTCCGGTTTTCCAGTGACCCAGCAAAAACGCGGGGACTCCTCAGGTGGAGTCCTCGGGGAACGGCGAGAGTACGCCGATAGCGGATGTGTTTAGATGTTTGTGTATAATTATATAGCTGCCAGCTTTTAACTTACCGTTTTTTGGGGATCCCAAAACGTAAGTGGAGGGATACCTATGACATTGCAAATTATGTCCGTCTGTCCGTCCGTCTGTCAGCACGATAACTCTCGAAGGGAATGAGATATTTTGATGAAACTTGGTAAGGATTCTTTGGGTCAAGGGAAAGGTCGAGTTTGTAGATGGGCTACGAGCCATACGCTTAAGGGTGGGGGAGGGGGTTCAGTTAAGGGGCAAAACAAATATTTTTTAACAGATAAAACCATTTTCTTGCCGGACAAGTAGTACGCCCTGAATCCGGCCAAAACCGGAAAGTTTGTTTTAAGTAAAAAAAAATACTTGAAGTTGATTAGATCTTCGATTTAGGGGTCAGGATACATGCTGAACACTTATATGAATACCATTTTCTTCCCGGAAAGTTGGTTCGCCCGGAATCCGGCCAAAACCGGAAATTTTCTTAAAAGCAAAAGCTTTATTTGAAGTTGATTAGATGTCCTATTTCGGGGTAAGAAGAGATGCTGAATCCCTATATGACAATCATTTTTTACCCGGACCTGTCACTGTAGCTCGCCCGGAATCCGGCTCAAACCGGAAATGTTTGTATAAGTTAAAGTTTTATTGGAAGTTGATGAGATGTAGGCGTAAGAAGATACGCTGAATTCGTTTTTGAGCTTTATTTTTTGCCGGACAAGTAGTTTGCCCAGAATTCGGCCGAAACCGGAAATTTGGCAGAAGTAAGGCAGGGAGATTTGATATTAAATTTTTGGGATCCCATCAAAACCTTTGGTCTTCTTGAATAAAAATATCTTTGTTCACCCCTCACCCCGCTTTTCGACCTGGGCCCAAAGTTTCTAAATTTCTAGTTCCAAAAGTTCTGAATTTCCAGTTCGCTGGATATCTGTGTCGTGGGATCCTCCCACACCGTCTTGGAAGAGAAGGAAATAAGCGAATTGCTCCACGTCGTTGAGCTATGGATCGATGCCGAGGAGCTCTGATTAGTTTGGAGAGAAAAGGGGAAAGAGAATAGGTTAACTAGTAGCAAGAACGAATAATCCTCTTGGAAGCAAAATTAATAAGACGGAGTTGACAGAAGCGATGACTTTTTCCGGCGTACATCCAGGAAGGGTCAGTGGAAATCCGACAGAATACAGTGGGTGGTGATGAGTCGGATACCCCTCCTACATTTATAAATATACATGTGAATGAAAGAATGATTTCAATACGCGTAGCGTAGCAGTTAGGCATTTGCACAGTAGCCATGTACACAATAAAGATAAAATAAACGCAAAACAACAAAATACACAACAAAACAGAAAAAGAACAATAACCTTACTGAATTAGCTTGCGCGGGCAGTGGGCAGAAAGAAATGCGGCTGGGTGATGTCAGAAGCACTAATTTGACAGTTGGGTCCACGACAGAAAACTTTGCCATGATTCGGTCGGTGATCGCTCATGCGGCGAGGAAGGTAAAGAAGAAAACGGAGATATTTGAAGAAACTTGATCGCATTCGACTGGTGTCTTTCTTCCTGAGAATTGGGTACAAACCAGCAAGGAATAGCACAGAGGATATTTGATGGTGTTAAATGGATAAATCAGCTGAGATCTATTCGATATTTTGATCCTTCTCTTTGAGGGTTCCTCTTCAGGATCAAGATAGAAAACTCAGGTTCGGTTTCTCAAGAGGTTCTGTTCCAATTGTTCTGTTCTTCCTCTTTTTTAGCTATTCTTTCTAGCTTTCTGGTTAAAAACTGTGATTTCTTGTAGCTGATTACTCGGGAAAATCTGAGCATTTAGCGTTATCAAACATTTACATATTTAATGGTGCTAAACAGATAAATCAGCATAGAGATCTGTTTTTAGCGATATTTTTTTCCTTCTTGGCATGCTTCTCTTCTGGCTCAAGCTAGAAAAAAACGCAGGTTCATTTTTTAGCGATTCTATGAATGTTCTATTCTTCATCTTTTTCAGCTATTCTTTCTGGCTTTCTGGTTAAAATTGAGATTCGTTGTAGCTGATAACCTAAAAACATTTTGATTTGACTTATCCGTTTTGCACGATCTAATAGATACATACATGTTATAACCAGCAATATAATCAGCTGATAGATCCGTTTTTAACGAAATTTATCGAAACGATTCTATGAATGTTCCATTCTTCTTCTTTTTTTGCTAATCTCTCTCTAGCTTTCTGGTTAAAACTTAGTTTAGTTCTAGCTGGGTACCTAGAAACAATAGAAGTGAATTATCCGTTTCGCGCAATCAAATATCATTCCGATTCGGCTGAAGGAGGATATATTTGCACGAAATTGTTGGACTTCTAACCCTACAACATAAGTCACTGGGCAGTCAGGGCCAAGTTACCCCTGAGTCGTTGGGGCAGGGGAGATAAACACGCAAAAATGCACCTTCAGGCCCAAGGGTCTGTAATTACATAAAATTGTGCAATCCTGCCGAAGGAGTATTTACACCAAATCGTCGGACTTCTAACCCTACAACTTAATTCACTGGGCAGTCGGGACCGAGTTACCCCTGAGTCGTCAGGGTGGGGGAGATGGACATGCAAAAATCCTCAAAGGTCTGTAATTACACACAATTCTGCCGTCCTGCCTGCCCTGTTGCCAAGTTACGAACTGAAGTCACTGGTTAATGAAGGCTAAAGGGGTTCTTATAGATAGTCGTGGTATTTCTAATCCTCCAACTTGTCCCTGGGCAATCGGGGCCTGACCTGAGCCGGAAGGGGGGGGGACATAAAACGCAAAAAGACACTTCCATGCCCCAGGATCTATAAATATACGAGATTCCATCGTCTAACCTGCACCCCAACTTCAATCGGCTTTGGTTCTGGCTTGGTGCTAATCCCTTTCTCGTTTCTTTTCTTCCGACTAGTCTCGGACGTTGTGCGGTTTTAGGATTCTCATCATCTGTTTGTGTAGCGCCGCCGCTTCTTTCCGTATCGAGAGTGGCGGGGAGCCGGCAATCTGTTGCAGGTTTGGAGGGAGTCTTAGGTTTGGGCAGATTGCTGCGAATTTTTTAATATCTACTGCGTTTGATGGGCAGTCGTTGCCAAGTTACGAACTAAAGTCACTGGTTAATTACAGCCCAATGTTCCCTGAACCGGGAGGGTGCGAGGAAGACCCCCCCCCCCAAAAAAAAAATATATCTAGACCAAAAGGTGTTCCAAATCCTACATTGATACCCGTTGTCAGGTCACGAAGTTGACTCACTCTCCAATCTGGGCCTAGTAGCCCACGCACGGCGGGGGGGGGGGGGCAACTCTTTTTGATACTTCCGACCCAGAATGGTATCGTCCTAACTACAACTGTTTATCAATGGAGGGGGGGGGGCACCAAGGATAATTTAGACTCCAATGCCGACAGCCGTATGAAATTTCGACTTGGTACTTGTCATGGTCACGAGTTTAAGAATACGAGTTTAATTCGATAGTTGGCTCCTTAAATGTTTAGGTAAAATGATCGTCTATAAACTCGGCCTCATTATTGAGTCGGGAGAGTCTAAACACCAACTTCAATCGCTCACTTTCGTTAGGGATCCAAAAAAGAGGCTAGATAAAGATACTAAATAAATGGGGGACGTTTCCCTAGATTCACTCAAACCGACATTGCACACATTTCTTACCAGCATTCAGGATGGTAAGCGAGCGTCCATAAAACGAGAAAGTTAGGATCCCTGTTATTTTGGTTTTCTTCTTTTTCTTCCAGGATCACTGTTCTGAGACAGGATCCCTATTTTGGTTTCAGTCAACGAACCCGTCTCCTAACTCTGGACTTGGACACCGTCATCAGAATCATTAGGTCTCTCATTTGGTTTTCCATCTGTCTAGGATCAAATGTCATCACAATCTCTCTAGTAATACAATTCCAGTGAAATAATCATTTGGTTCCGTAATCATGCGAAGAGATGAGGGAAGAAATAATGGCTTATCGGGCGGCAACGAGATTCTGATCGGATAAGTGAAAATATATTGGATTCTGCTACGGGGAGGTTCTTTTCTCTCATTGCTTCTTTCTTATGCTGCGGATAGATGATTAGGTTTTTCTGGCCGGATTTTGCTGCACTCCTGTCATGAAGTTGAACAAATATCAACTTTTCCGTACGGATTGGTGATCGTGCCGAAATCCTGGCAGTATAATTCCTGTCTGCGAGCACAAAACCCTGATCCTCCGTCTGCTAGGGTACTAAGGGTCCACAAAAAAACGAGAAAACGCCGTGAGTTTGATTGCTGCTTTAAAGTTTAATTGAATAGAACTGAGATCCGACAGTCTAGCTATGCATCACTTATTCACTTAGATAGGCTTGAAAACCCAATAAAAATGCGTTACTTTGTTTGTCCGTTTTTCCCGAAAAATAAGCTAAAAATGTCTGGTTCCTTGCAAGACAAATTTTAACATCCTTTTCCAACTTTCTACAGGCGTAACTTTTCCGAGCTTAGCATCTTCAACTTTGGAAATACATACCTTTGTTGAAATTCAAAGTCTCCGCGTCTGCATGAATTTTGGGTTGTCATGCAAGCAGCGCACATGAAGGTTATGAGTAGAGCCCCGGGTGAAAGAATAAAGAATCCCTCAGACGAGTCAAAATATTTCAGTGTCTTAAGATTTAAAAATAAGCCGCCTTTTCAGTTAAAATTTAACAGAGCGGATGTACAGTGTTACAGTATGTACTGAAAAATTGAACTTTTGAGTAAAAGTTGACTGAACAGGCTCATATAGGTAGCTTATCTCCTACTGTCGGCTATCTATCAGTCCATGTTAACAGTTATAGGGGGATATGGTAATTGCCCTTATCTTATTAAGTAGTAAATTGGGCCTATTTGAGCTCGTTTCCCCTACGTTTGCTAAGTATGAAGGCCCAACTGGAAACCGTGGTTGAAATCTAATTGCTACATGGGGTGTGGTAATAACAAATATCGCGTTTTCATTCCGGCTACGATTTATAGCGCCAGAAATGACGTATGGTTGTTTACATTCCTTGGGCGTTTCCTCTTTTCTACAGGGCAATGGTCCCCAGGGTCCTCGGGTCGCTATTTTTTTTTATTTTTTTTATAAATCCTCCTTTGAAGGAAGTAGAGAATAGTTGGCACCACTGTTATCAGTCTTTTTGTCCCAACCTAAAGTCGCACTTTAGCCGTTTTCCGGAGATTCCTTGGGGAGTCGAGGGGGAATCACGAGAATAGAGGGAGTCACTTCCTGGGGACTTCTCGTACCGAAAATAACGAGAGCACGGGATATGCCGAAACACCGATTTTGTTTTATTTTCATTTTTTTTTTCAAGTGATGCAATTAATCTGTAAAGATTACGACCCGCTTTATTTTGACTTCTGTCTACTTTGATATGTTTAATTTAATCTTACAGATTAAAAAATTTACGATCACATTAAAATACGCATTTAATGGCACTTGCCTTCCGGCCAAATGCCATATATCGATCACTTTTCCGTCTGTCTGTCTGTCGGTCGGTCAGTCCGGTGTTTGCGAGTTAGGGTACTTCCAGATGTGCTAGGACGATGAAACTTGGCAGGCATATTAGGGACCCGACCAAACTAACTTGGAAATAGTCACTTGCCCGATCCGCCCATCGTGGGGGGAGGGAGGGAAGCCGGAATCCGGAATTTAGTGGCATTCATAATTTTCGAACGGGTGATCGGATCTTAAGAAACTTGATATTTGGAAAGACGACATGTTTCATATGTACCATTTCAAGTCCGAACCGAATCCGATGATGTGGGGGGGGGGGGTCGGAGGGGGGAACCGGAAATCATGTGACACGCTTCGAGTGGAGTGACCGGGATCAAACTTGCTGGGAGGAACAAACACAAACCCTAGGTATATCATTGACAGAACCGGATCGGATTCGTGCACTCTGGGGGGAGTTGGAGGGGGGTTCTGGAATTCCGGTGATACGGAGTTAAGTTACTTCCAGGTGGACTAGGACAATGAAACCTGGCAGGTAAATCAGGGAACCGACCAGATTAACCTGGATATAGTCAACCTTCCGACCCGACCATCGTGGGGGGAGTGGAGGAAGGGGGACTCCGGAATTTTGAGGTATGTATAACTTCCGAATGGGTGATCGGACCATAATGAAACTTGATATGTAGGAAGGCCACATGTCTCGGATGTCTCGTTTCAAGTCCGGGCCGGATCCGATGAAGGTGGGGGTGGTGGTCGGAGGGGGGGACCGGAAACCTTGTGACACACTTGGAGTGGAACGATCGGAATGAAACTTGGTGGGAAGAACAAGCACAAGTCCTATGTGCATCAGTGACAGAACCGGACCTGATTCTGGCACTATGGGGGAGTTAGAGGGGGGGGGGTCCGGAATTCCTGTGATAGCAAGTTAAGGTACTTCCAGACGTGCTAGGACGACGAAACTTGGCTTGTAAATTAGAGACTTGACATGATTAGCTTAGAAATAGTCAGTTCCCTGGTCCGACCATCGTGGGAGGGGTGGAGGGGGAAGAATCCTGAATCTTTAGGTATGTATAACTTTTGAACGGGTGATCGGATCTTAATGAAACTTGATATTTGGAAAGACCTCATTTCTCAAATGTCCAATGTTTATATTCCGGATGTAATCCGATGAATGTTGGGGGGTGGTGGAGGGGAGGACCGGAATTCTTTTGACACGCTTAGAGTGGAGCGATTGGGATGAAACTTGGTTGGAAGAACAAACACAAGTCCTAGATACATCAGTGACAGATCCGGACCGGGTTGGGCATTGTGGGGGAATTGGAGGGGCGTCCGAAATTCCGGCGATCGCGAATCAAGGTACTTATGCGATAGGACGATGAAACTTGGCTTGGAAATTATGCACTTGACAAGATTGGCTTAGAAATTGTCAGTTCCCAGATCCGACCATCCCTTAAAGTATTAATCCTAACCGCAAAGTACAAAAAATACTTGTAAGCAAAAGATGCATTTTCGTGATGCCTATGAGCCCATGATCATTTTTTCCTCAAGGGTTTTGCTTACAACCGAATTCCTTAAAGTACAAACAATACTTTTGTGTAAAATATATACCTTCGTACTCCCGATGAGCTCATCATCATTTTCGCTTCAAGTGTTTTGCTTTTGACTACAGGTGAATTTCTAGCGCCCTTAAAGTGCGCACAGCCAAATGCATTAGCCTAAATGCCCGTGATTTGCCATGCTCATTCTTATCTCAAGGGTTTTGCTTACAAATGATCACAACAAACCCAAGAATTGACGAATTCCTACTTTCATCCTCTTACCCAGGCTTGCAAGTGCCATATGAGCTTCCAGCTCTTGTTTCATCAGTCTTATCCCGGAATTAAACTCAGTCATGATCTCACAAATTCTTTTTAACCATCCGTAACATCTGTTTTTCAAAAACCAACAACACCCGCAACTCCTCAAATCGAATCTGAAAGGGAGTCACTCTTGATGATGGTGATGATAGTCGGAGCATTCCCCGTCCATGGATACTCGTGACAATGCGGCTAGTGAGCAGCTTACCTCCGGTAGTAAAATTAGCTACATCTAGTAAAAAATAAACTAGTAAATTTAGAGGTTTAGTAAATTTCATCATCAAAATTTCTTGTAAAAAATCGCGATTTTTAGCAAAATAAATGGTTAAAAAAACATTCTGTTAGTAAATTTATTAGAATCTAGTAAAAAAATATCCTTCAGATTTTAATTCAGGTTCAGGTTCAGGTTCTTTTTAGTAATAAATTAAATAACAAAATGTCCAGAGCCCGGCTGAGAAGACAATGAAACTTAAATTTGGTCGGGTGGCAATAGCCCACTGTTAGCGAGTCCCTTGAACGAACAAAAACACGTGGACTCCTCTGTGGGTCCCCTGGGAACGGCGAGAATTCGACCTAAAGATCAATGGAAGCAAGGGTTTAAAATAAGCTGTGCAGCAGAGCAAACTAACTCTCTGTTGTTTTGCTCTGCCTTGCAGCGTTCCCAGTTCTTTAGTTTACTGTAGTACCGAGAGCTATATTTGCCAGTCTCGGCATAACCTTCCTCGGCTTTACTTGAGATTGCAATACTGTTGGCGAATAAGTAATTCGTAGCACGTATTCCAGCGTGATGGCTTTTCCCCGTTGCAGCAGAATGTAATATACAATGTTTCCCACGAAGTTTCTTCGGTTCTGTAGAGCCACCACTTCACGACGACAGATGCTGCCAAAACCACATGCAGAAGTTCAGCAAACGTTTCAACCGGCGTGTGGGTCATAGCCTATACATACGCCGTCATTTAATTCCTAAAGATGGAACATCTAAGAAAGTAGGACATCATCTGATGTGCTTATAAGACCAATAATCACACGGAAATGTATTATTTTCTTTCATTCGATGTGAAATGGCCAACATTTTTTGTTTTGTTAGAGACGGTGTAGGCTGCGTGAATGAGTTCTCATAAATTGTACACAGAAAAATAGTAGACATGCCGTTGAGGCTTAGAAGTAGCCTTATTGTGATAACAACGGTTCAGTGCTCACTTGAGGACTAAAGAAAAGATTCTCACGAAACAGGTTTCGTCCGGAAAGTTCATGTGGACTCCATGCAAGTCGTGGGACGTACGGTGGCCTTTTGGGGCTATAAGTCGGTACTGTCTCCGTTGTATATATAATTGTTAATTATATATAGTTAACTTTTATATATAATTGAACGCAAATAATTCAAACCAAGTAGACGGACGGAGCTAGGCCCTGTTGCGGTTCTTAACCATTATTTGACGCCCCGATGCCTGATCTGTTGACGTAAAAATAAATGACGTTCCGATGCTTGGTAGAAAGCTATGACGTCACACCCGGATTAGCTGGAGACAGTGGGAAACTGATAGAGAGTTTACTCCTGTAATGTTTGCGAAACATTTTAATACAGACATGTATGTGACAAACACCTCAAGCCAAATTACCTAGAATGAATAACTCACAAACTGGTGCTCACGATCAGCGTCTGATCGTCTATTTGCATAAATGGATAAATTGTGATCGCGTCATGGTAAGGGGTAAACCTCAAAATAAGAATTTCTCCATTGGAATTTGCAATCAAGACGTTGCGACGGCTTAGATTAGAGTATAATATGCGTCATTGCAAGTTCGCCAGTTCTGGAATTGGTTTAAACATTTTGAAGAGGTTGATAATCGCGAGGACGGTCTTTTCTCTTGTTACTTGTGCTTTAAGGCTGCTTTTTGGGATCCCAAAACGTTAGTGAAGGATACCTATGACATCGCAAAAGTTGTCCGTCTGTCCGTCCGTCCGTCTGTCTGTCCGTCCGTCTGTCTGTAAGCACGATAACTCTCGAAGGGAGTGAGATATTTTGATGAAACTTGGTGTGAGGATTGTTTGGGTCAAGAGTAAGGTCGAGTTCGTAGATGGGCTTTGTAGCCTTAGGCCTACATTTAGGGGTGGGGGAGGGGGTTCAAATTAAGGGGCAAGCAAAATATTTTTTAAACAGCTAATGTGATAGTCGATTATGGGGTAAGAAGACACGCTGAACCCGAATATGAAAACCATTTTCTTGCCGGACAGGTAGTTCGCCCGGAATCCGGCCAAAACCGGAAAGTTTGTTAAAAGTAGAAGTCTTATTTAAAGTTGATTAGATGTTCGATATAGGGGTAAGAAGGCATGATGATCCCGAATATGAAAATATTTTCTCGCCAGACAAGTAGTTCGCCCGGAATCCGGCCAAACCCGGAAAGTTTGTTAAAAGTAAAAGTTGTATTTGAAGTTGATTAGATGTCCGATTTAGGGGTAACAACATGCTGAACACGAATATGAAAACCATTTTCTCGCCAGACAAGCAGTTCGCCCGGAATCCGGTCAAAACCGGAAAGTTTGTTAAAAGTAAAAGTTTTATTTGAAGTTGATTTGATGTCCGATTTGGGGTAAGAAGAGATGTTGAATCCGTACATCACAATTATTTTTTTGCCGGCATATAGTTCGTCTGGAATCCGGCTGAAACCGGGAACTTTTCGATGGTCTAAATAAATGCTTCGTTTCTAGTCGTGAATATTGTAGCCAAATAGCCTTTCTGGTTTTATCGGATGCACTTCCAGACCTTAACGCTGGATCTCGCGAAGACAAAACCTATTTGTCTGGATCAAATATTCAATTTTTGGGATCCCATCGGAACCTTCGGTCTTGTTTTGCTTTCTTTCAGATAACAAGCATTTTTACCGCAGCACAATAATGGGCCACACACTTCCGAATGTTTGTCGCGGAAACACGATCGTGTGACACACGGTCGAGCCACAAGTTGAAACTCGCGGTCGTTTTGTCTTGTGGTCTGAAAATAAAAGTAAAATCCAGATAAAATCTCAAAAAATGTAACTCAGGCTTACGTCCTTACTGTTCTATGCAAAAAGGATCATCAGTTTTATATCTATATGCTAAAGTAGTTAATTTTATTTTTAGACGTTATTTCCCTGATAAATTTGAAAAATGAAATTCACCTTCGCAGTGGAGGGATACCTATGACATCGCAAAAGTTGTCTGTGTTCGTCCGTCTGTCCGTCCGTCTGTAAGCACGATAACTTTCGAAGGGAATGAGATATTTTGATGAAACTTGGTGGGAGGATCGTTTGGGTCAAGGGAAAGGTCGAGTTCGTAGATGGGCTCTGTAGCCCTACATTTAGGGGTGGGGGTTCAAATTAAGGGACAAACAAAATATTTTTAAACAGCGAATAAGATAGTCGATTAAGGGGTAAGAAGACATGCTGAACACGAATATGAAAACCATTTTCTCGCCGGACAAGTAGTTACACTCGAATCCGGCGAAAACCGGACACTAAATTTGTCGACCAATTTTCGGCTATAGCACCCCCTTTATTCTCAAACCAGTATAGCTCTGCGCGTGGATGACGTAATGCTTCGTTTATTCTATGGACGTCGGAAAGATCTAGTGTAATCGAAGGTCGAAGAGGTAAAGTACAGATGGGTCCTTTAGTCCTATCTTTAGATAGGCAGAGGAGGGGTTTCGAATTTACGGTAAAAACATTTATGTTTTATAAGCTAATAAGATATTCATTGAGGGGTAAGGAGGTCCGCTGAATCCATGTCCGAACGTAGTTTTCTTGCTGGACAAATGGTTCATCACGAATTCGGTCGAAACTGGAAATTTTTTTGGAACTCAAAGTTGTTTCTGAAATCGATTAGAGATTCAGAATCGGGGCAAGAAGACATGCTGAATCCATTTTTGAACTTGATTTTATCGGTAAAAATCTTCAAGGAATCTGACGAAGACTGAATGGCGAAGACATGCCCAGTTGTTTTAATCAATGTTAGATTTTTGGGATCCCATCGAAACTTTTGGTCATGTTCAGTTTGCAGCCTTAAAGCGAGCCACAACAATCTCCTTTGTCGCGGAAACACACTTGTGGGCTGCACAAACGACCGCGGAAACACTGGTTTTGAACCACCAAAAACGCATATCGTTATTTCTCTGTCTGAAACTTACTTCTTTCCAGATGGCAGCGACGAAGCTGGAAATGCCACCTGTAGACATCCCCGGACGGGTCAGCGACTGCAGCGCACGGCTACAAATTCCTCACTTAAAGAGCTCACCGGCAACCCTGAGCAACTCAGCTCTCAGCACTCCAGTCCACAGTCCCAAGACAGGTGAGTTAAAGCACAGCTATTACTAGAAATGATCTTTTCACGATAAAATGGCTCAAAACTATAGTTTTTAAAAATACCATTACTCTCCATGTGAAATTAGCGATTTTCGTGTTAGCGCTTGCCGGCTCTATCATCCCTTCTCGAACTCTAACGCGGCGGCCGGACGAAAAACATTTAAAAACTAAACGATTAAAAAGTGGGAAACCGAGCAAAACATAAAAAGTCCCAAACAAAAGGTATACCTGATGGCCTACCAAGCCTTCCACAATGAAAATGAATATTTTGAAGCTACTGATGTCCTTGTGTGTGACAGAGTTGCCGGGGGACATTGGAATTTGCGTGAGTGACTGGAAACGCTTGAAAGTTGTAGGTATACCTAACGAAACTACGGTGAAGGCCGAAAAACCGGCCAAAAAAGCATCTGCTGAATTTTCCGACATCACGACGATAAAAAAAAGTCAACAGATGCTTTTTTGGCTGTTTTTATGGCACTTGCAGCCTCTGGCTCAAGTGCCATATACCGATCGCAATTCCGTCTGTCGGTCTGTCCGAGTTTTTTTTTGTCACACTTTTTCGAGTTAGGGTACTTCCAGATGTGCTAGGACAATGAAACTTGGCAGGCGTATCAGGGACCCGACCAAACTAACCTGGTTTCCTGATCCGACCATCTGGGGGGGGGGGAGTGGAGGGCGGGGGAATCTTGCAAATTGAGTAGTTTTTGTCACACTTTTTCGAGTTAGGGTACTTCCAGATGTGCTAGGACGATGAAACTTGGCAGGAGCATCAGGGACCCGACCAAACTAACCTGGAAATAATCAGTTTTCCGATCCGACCATCTGGGGGGGGGGGGGGGCTGGGGAATCCAGAAAATTGAGTAGTGTGTAACTTTCGAACGGGTGGTCGGATTCGAATGAAACTTAATAACTGAATAAATGACATACCTCTGATGTCCCGTTTTAAGTCCGGACCGGATTCGACAGCTATAAGACCGGAAATCTCGAGAAACGGTTAGAATGGAGGGATCGGAGTGAAACTTGCTGGGAAGAACAAGCACATGCTCTTTGATAAATCGTTTATACAATTGGACTGGCTCCGGAAAGGGGGGGGGGTGGAGGGGAGTTTCCCGGAATTCCGTTAATGGCGGTTTTGGGGATTTTCACGACGAAACTTGGGAGGCGTATCAGGGACCCGATCAAACCTACTTGTAGAAAAAAATTTACTTGATCCGATAGTCGTGGGGGGAGTAGAGGGGGGGGAATCCGGAACATTGAGTCATGCTTGGGTAACTTTGGAACGGTTGATCGGATTTGAGTGAAATTTGATAATCGAACAGAGGACATTTCTCTGGTGATTTTTGTCATGTCCGGACCGGATCCGACAACAATTGGGTGGGGGGCGGAAATCTCGAGGAACGGTTAGAATGGAGGGATCGGAGTGAAAATTGCTGGGAAGAACAAGCATCTGCTCCAGATAAATCGTTTATACAATTGGACTGGATCCGGACACGGGGGGGGGGTTTAGGGGAGTTTCCCGGAATTCCGGTAATCGCGGTTTCGGGGATTTTCACGATGAAACTTGGGACCCGATGTCCCAGATGTCCCTGATGTCCCATTGTATCAGGGACCCGATCAAACCTACTTGTAAGGGGGGAGTAGAGGGGGGCACGGGGATCCAGAATATTGAGTCATGCGTAACTTTGGGACGGTTGATCGAATTTGAGTGAAATTTGATAATGGAACAGAGGACATTTCTCTGGTGATCTTTGTCATGTCCGGACCGGATCCGACAACAATTGGTGGGGAGGGGGAATACGTGACCGGCTCAGACTTTTCAGATCGGGATGGAACTTTGTGAGAATAACAAACACATGTTCTGGATACATCATTTACAGAACCGGAGTGGCTCCGGCGACTGTGGAGGAGTTTGAGGGGGGGGGTCCGGAATTCCGGTGATCGCGATTTAAGGTACATCCCCATGAGCCCATTATCATTTTTGCCTCAAGGGTTTTGCTTACAAATGACTTTCTAGTTGCATCTTAATCGCAAGGTCGAAAAGTTTTTTTTTTTTATTAAACGATACATCTCAACCCATGATCATTTGTGCCTCAAGGGTTTTACTTAAAAATTTATTTCTATTATCCTTACAGTGCGCATTTTAACCGAAAAGTGAAAAAAATACTCTTGACCAAACGGTATATATCAATGATCCCTAAGGGCCTGTGATCGTTTTTGTCTCAATAGTTTTTCTTACAGATGAATTTCTAGCGCCTTTAAAGGACACCTGAATGAAGAGTACCAAGTATCATCCCTATCTGTACAACTTCCGTTAACATTGCCTGCAGAAAACCCAATCCAAATACGAAATAGTGTTTCCAAGCTATGATTTTTGCTCCATTTTGCATCTGTCCTCATTTCAGTACCGAACAATTTTAGCAATGAAAAAATGTCTCCAGTCAACCCTTCTTCTGGAATTTTTTTTGCCAGTTAAGCCAAAACGCATATCTAGAAGAAATTCCAATACGATCCGGCCAGCGCTGTACAAGATTTGAATGAATTGCGCTTTTTGTCTTGGAGTCTGCATGTGCAAACCTCTAGAAACGAACACCCCTATTTTGAATACGTCACGCTCAGGAGAAGAATGCTCTCCGTGACCGTGTCTGTAAATGCATTCTCCATGGTATGTTCAAGTATGGTTTCATTGTTCAGGTGTCCTTTAAAGTGCGCATCATTACAGCCAAGTTAAAAAATAAAATACTTTTTCTCTAGCTCCCTTAAAGTGCGCATCTGAACCGCAAAGGTAACCTTAAAAGTACTTTTGATCAAACAATACATCTCAACCCATGCAAGTACCAGATGAACGTACATCTCGTGTTTGGCTCTTCTTGGCAATTCTTGTTATGCGTAAAATTTCATGCATAACGTTCTCAAACACAACAGATAACATCCCAAGTTTTGTCTGTTTATGCATTGTCTGTTGAAACCGCACATCCTTGTGTTGTATGTTGTGAAATTTCTGACAGTGTATAGCTTCTGCCGTAGGGTCTCTGCTAGACATCGGAACAGCTATATACTTATGCGTTTTTTCCTCACATTCCACACATGGACTCAAACAGCAGTCATAAGAAAACACAGGACGGGTTTGCAGTCACTGAATGTTCGGAATTTGCTCGTGCCTCCCGAGCCAAGCCGTGTCGTGCCGAGCCTCTTTTTAGTCGATCCCTTCACTCGTTTTGGCTTGAAACTTCTTTTCAAAGGTCTTCTCCGCAAGCAGCTGAAAGCTGATGAGATAGTTGATTTAGGGGTAAGGAGACATGTTGAATCCGAATATGAAAGTTATTTTCTCACCGGACAAGTAGTTCACCCGGAATCCGGGAAAAACCGGACACAAAATTTGTCGACCAATTATCGGCTATTGCAGTCCCTACCCCTTTCTTCACACCAGTATAGCTCTGCGCGTGGATGACGCGCAGATGTTTTATGGCTAATAATATATTCATTAAAGGGGTAAGGAGGTCCGGTGAATCCATATCTGAACTTAGTTTTCTTGCTGGACAAATGATTCATCACGAATTCAGCCGAAACTGGAAATTTGATTGAAGCTCAAGGTTGTTTCTGAAGTCGATTAGAGATTCGGTATCGGGGCAAGGAGACATGCTGATTACATTTTTGAACTTTATTTTAACAGTAAAAATCTTAAAGGAATCTGACAAAGACTGAATGGCGAAGAGAAGACCCAACTGTTAGGATCAAATATTTTTCGGATCCCATCGAAACCTTTGGTCTTGTTACTTTATGACAGCGTTGAAAAGCCCCACGTGTCCCCAGATTAAAATCAGTACCGTAGTTCAGCTTCTCCGTTCGCTTCGAAACCTTGACTCTTATTATCTTTGGAAGCGGAAACATACCTTTTTCTTATTTATGAGAATGCTGAGAAGTGAAATCTTCTCCACGTGTGTTCAGATAAAAATTCACGAGTTCCGCTTCTCTGTTCGCGCTTCCTCTTTTAGAACTAAGTAGGATGATTCTTTAGAGGACTGGAGACAATACAAGTGCCTTTGTTACCTCCATATCATGGACCCTTTAGCTACATCCTGGATTTCGTTGTTCTAGTTACAACACGTGGTGTTTTCATTCCTGACAGGTTGACTTAAGAGGGTCTGAAGTTCTGGGAACGGCAACTTTGCTGACACCACAGGATTGGTTTCGTTCTAGGCTAACTTCCGTGATTCCAGTTTGTGTAACCTCTTTAGCATGACATACGTCATGATATGTCACGGAGGATCCAAACAGAAATGTAATCCAGGCTAGTTTTCATTTTATGTCGCCGCCATCGCATGGAGAGATAGTAACTCGTGCGATAAAGGTAGCCGAAACCGAACAGAAGTTGACCTCAGGCGTTTTTCCGCGATCCCTTTAAGTGTTTGTGGGTTGGTTGGAAAGAGTGTGTTTCCCCGGTCTTTTGTGCGGCCCACAAGTGTGTTTCCGCGTTCGACAAGATTTTTGTCACTCAAATTCAACAAACATCTGCCGAGTTGATTTTCGATTTTGTGGCTAGAATCTGGCGAGAAATTCAGTTTGGCACCAAAATAAAGTAACAAGAGTCTACGAGCTCATATGCACTTGTTACGAGTAGGTGGCGTGAGAAACGAGATAGTATCTGAGCGTTTTTCCGGAAATTCCGGAACCCCTCCCCACCGTGCTCGGATCCGGTCCGGACCCTAAAATATGTCATCTAAGGCATACGATCTCTCTGCTTTCCTAGTTTCATTCAAATAACTCAATTTGTTTAACCCCTGTGCGAGCCACAACATTTCTGGGATTCCCCCTCTAACTCTCCCCACTGTGGCCGAATACGACTCGGACACAAAAACTTCGCATCTCTAACATCTTTTCCTCCCCTCCATCAAGCTTTACTCGAATCGGAGCATCTGCAAATTTCCGGTCCCCGCTTCATGCTCCTCCTACCTTAGTCGGATCCGGTTCGGACGCCAAATGACAAATCTAGGCCGTATAAACTTCGTACTGTCCAACCTACATCACATTCGGCCCAACCGTTTGGTTTTTGAGCATGTCACAAAGTTTCCGGACTCCCCCCCCCCAAACTCCCGCAACCATGACCGTACGGGGTTCGGACACACGTTTTGCATGTCTAGATCATCAGTTCTATCAGCCATAAAGTTTCACTTGAATCGAACCATTTGTTCGCAACCTACGGAAGTCAGTAATTTCCGGATTCCCCCTCCCTCAACTCCCCGAAAAATGGTCGATCCAGAAACGGAAGTCTTCCTAGGGCATTGTGTCGGGTCCTTAAGTCTATTTGGTCGGATCACTAATATGCCTGCCAAGTTTTATCGTCCTTAGCACATCTGGAAGTATCCCAACTCGCGATCACCGGAATACCGGGAAACCCTCTCCAACTCCCCCCCCCCCTCCAAAGAGCCCCGATATGATCTGATTATGTCAAGAACGTATCTAATGCTTATTCTTGTTCTTCCCAGCAAATTCTATCCCGATCCCTCGAGGCTAACCGTTTCATAAAAATTCCGGTACCCCCTTCCAACTCCCTCCCCCAAGTATCGGACCTGGTCCGAACTTGACATGGAACATCTGTTACAAACATCTGGAACATCTGTTTCATTCAGATCCGATCGTCCGTTCAAAAGTTACAAACGCTACTAGATTCCGGATTCCCCATCCCTCCACTGCCCCCGCGATGTTCGGATCGTGCAAACGACTATTCTCAAGTCGGTCTGGTTGGATCCCTCATATTCCTGCTGAGTTTCATTATCCTAGTACATCGGGAAGCATCGAACTCGCTTGATCACGAGAATCCCTCCCTCCAACTCCCCCCACAGTACCCGAATCCGGTCCGGTTATGTCAATGGTGCATCTAGGACTCGTGCCTGTTCTTCTCACCAAGTTTCATCCCGATCCGTCCTCCTAAGCTTTTCCCAAGATTTCCGGTTCCCACCTCCAGCTCCCTCCAGTGTCACCGGATCCGGTTTGGATTGGAAGTGGGTCGTCTGAGACACGAGATCTTTCTAAATATCACGTTTCATTAAGATCCGATCACCCACGAAAGTTATAAATACTTCAGTGTTCCGGATTCCCCCTCCCTCCACTCCTCCCACGATTTTCGGATCGGGGAAGTGACTGTTTCCAAGTTAATCTTTCCGGGTACCTGATATGCCTGCCAAGATTCATCGTCCTAGCTTATGTGGAAGTGCCCGAATTAGCAAAACCCGGACCGACCGACCAACCGACGGACGGACGGACAGAAACTGCGATCGCTATATGACACTTGGCTGAAAGGCAAGTGCCCTTCTAGACATATCGACATAAAACTGAGAATCCTTTTACAATAGTAATCCGTGCAATAAAAATGGGTCCCCAGGTAGAAAGTTTACAAGCATGGATTCAACTAACCAACAGAGAAATTCAATTCAGTCCAGTTCACTTTTATTTTTCGAAAAAAGTCTTCGTTAAGAACAATAGCGTAAGAAATGCCAACAAAAACGAACACGGTGTTTTGAATAGTTTTCAATACTGTTTAAATACACTTTTGGTTTCATAAAAACTTAATCGAAATTTGCAATACTAATACATTTATACTTCATTCAGTTTACTCGTGTTAGAATGTTAAACGCGTCAGCTACAATTCAGCTCAGTTCGATCTATTTTATTTTTCCCAGGAATTCTACGCGATTAAAAATAGCGCTGGAATTGTCAGACAAGAGCTCAAGGGTTGGTGTGATAGCAGCCACGAATGTTACGATTGCAGCCACGATATAATTATTGATGGTTACTGCTTTCAAAAGCTAGTTAGACTTTTTCCAGTCCTCTTTACCAAAGGAATTCCTTTCTACTAGACCGGAAATCCTGCGCGCTGGAATTGTCAGACATGAGCTTAAGGATTGTTATGATAGCAGCCACGAATGTTACGATTGCAGCCACGACATAATTATTGATGGTTACTGCTTTCAAAAGCTAGCTAGACTTTTTCCAGTCCTTTTTGGGATCCCAAAACGTAAGTGGAGGAATACCTATGACACCGCAAAAGTTGTCAGTCTGTCCGTCCGTCCGTCTGTCTGTCCGCGCGATAGCTCTCGAAGGGATTGAGATCCTTTGGGTCAAAGTACAAGTCAAGTTCGAAGATGGGCTATGTAGCCCTATATTTGAGGGTGGGGGAGGGGTTTCAAATTAAGGGGCAAAATTGAAAGCTATTGAGCTATTGAATTTTGAAAGCTATTGAGATAGTTGATTTAGGGGTAAGGAGACATACTGAATCCGAATATGAAAGTTATTTTCTCACCGGACAAGTAGTTCACCCGGAATCTGGCAAACACCGGACACACAATTTGTCGGCCAATTTTCGGCCCTACCCTATTCTTTACATTAATATAGCTCTGCGAGTCATCCACGCTCAGAGTGCGTAATCTATGAATGTCGGACAGAGCTAGTGTAATCGAAGGTCGAAGTGGTTAGTATACAGGAAAAGAGTAGGTGGTTGCGGGCTGTCCCAAAATATTTTTAAACAGCTAATGAGATAGTCGGTTATGGGGTAAGAAGACATGCTGAACACGAATATGAAAACCATTTTCTCGCCGGACAAGTAAGTAAAAGTTTTATTTGAAGATGATTAGATGTTCGACTTCGGGGTAAGAAGATATTCTGAACCCATATGTGGCAATCATTTTCTACCCGGACAAGTACTTCGCCCGGAATCCGGCCCAAACCGGAAAATTTGTTAAAAGCAAAAGTTGTATTTGTAGTTGATTACCATGATCAGTTACCACTGTCGGACCGGGGTATCCGAATATCAGATACCACGATAACCGGCCAGATACCACGATAACTGCAAAAACGCCTTTTGACCGTGGTATCAGACACCACGATGACTGCAAAAACGACTTTAGACCGTGGTATCAGACACCATGGTATCTGCAAAACGCAACTTCTGATGAAGTCGTTTCTCCTTCTTTATCAAGAACTGAAGTGAAAAAGTCCTAGAATTGTAATTTTTTTCGCAGAATGTTTTATTTAAAGTTCCACTGATATCTGTTGAATATTTGTAACTCTTTAATGAACCTGTTCCCAAGTCCATGGAGAAGAAAAATAATTATTTCTTCCATTTTCAGGTAATAAAGGCTACGTCAATAATCAAACCTCCGCCGTCCATCGAAAGTCTATATCCCGCCGAGGGAGTGGAAAAGGGTCGAAGGAAAATTCCAACGTTTCGTCTGGCGACAACATACAACTCCTCCGACCCAAATGCTGCCTATTTTGGTGCTGCTGCTGTAGGTGTAACTGGTGAGTTTATCTAACAAGGGTTTTCATCAACAAGTATTCTTCTGACAATATTCTTTGACAGTGCAAAACCAATACGTCAGCTGAATTTTATTAGAGCTATTTTTCGGCCCTTCTTGGCAAAGGTCCAAGAAGGCTCAAGCTGGAAAATGAACTTGTGGAAAAACCGGTTGTAATAATAGTAATTAATGCTGCGACCCAGTTAGATCGTATTTAAAGTCCCATGAGCTTTGGGCTTAACCTTAGAGTGAATAGGTGATCAGATACTAATTAGTTCTTCAGTGAACAAACTGGGTTGCAGCATTAATTACTAATATTAGATTGTCTTGTCTGTCATTCTCAACTTTATATGACACCGGTACCTCAAGTTAATTTTCCAGCTTGAGCTGCTTGTGCCTGAAGAGGACCCTTGCCAAGAGGGGCCGAAACATAGCTCTAATGCACTTCAGCTGATGTATCTGTTTTGCACTGTCAAATATAATTCGCAGACACCTTGGGAAGTGGATCAGCCCTGTTTTGTCGGTACGTTCGAGTCGTATAATGTGATCCAGAAGTCTTTTAAATGAGGGGGCTCACCCCCCTCGCCCGAGTGCTTCGGGCCACCGGCCCTGCGCCCAAGTTGCGAAGGTGATCCGATACGGGTGAAACTTGGTGGGTGGTACGAGCAGATGCCGAGCCAAAGATCGTTCGTAAATGTGCCCGAAAAGCATCCGATCATGTTTGGGGGTCCCATGATGACTGCGGACCATTGCATTTTTGTGGTGCCAAACGGATCTTCAGCGTTTCGGCCCTTTTTGGCAAGGGTTGCCAAAACTCCTGCAGAGTTTGAAACCATTGCGGAAAGCTCCTCAGCTTCCACTAGCAGCGGTAAAGCCTACGAAAATGCGTCCCGGCTTTGCCTTTCTTCTCGCGAAAACTTCGTTCTAGCTTTGAAATTACACTGAAGATGGCCTTGGAAACGGTTGAGCTCTTTAACTAAAACGCGCGAGGGACTCCTCTTGTTTCGTTTTTGCAGATAACGTGGTATCTGATAACACGGTCTAAATTCGTTTGTCAGTTACCGCGGTATCTGATACCACGGTCAAGAAGTCGTTTGCATAGTGACTGAGTATCTGGCCAGTTACCGTAGTATCTGACATGCATGCACGTACCACGGTCACCACCACAATAACTTGTCAATTGACGGCAAATAAATTTGGTACTTGTAATGTGGGTGAATTTTAGTGTTTCTTTTGTTGTGACTTCTTCCTTTTGCAAAGAAACCTTACTGGCAGATACCATGGTAACCGCAAAAATGACAAAACGCAGAGTCAGTTGCCATGGTATCAGATACCGTGGTAGCGCATCTGCTAAAACCTAACTCTTGAGTTTGTTTGAAACGAGCTGTGGCACAAACCGCCGAAGTACTCACTAGTGGTCCCTGTTTTTTCCTAAAAGTAATTTTTTGGATTCAATGGTGACTGCTCCCTAATGTTACAAAACAGTTTTGAAGTCCGCAGTTCCTGGTTATACCGATCATCAATCGCGAGAAAAAATACTGTTCAAGGTCACACCAAAAACAAATAAGCCAATACAACCTCCGTCTTTGGTCCCATGCAGCGACTCTGGATACCCCGAGAAAACTGAGCTGAGCTAGAGGTATTTGCTGAGCTTTGAGTTGCTGCCCGTCTACCTCCCTCTTGTTGCGCATACTATAGGAAATAGTGCAGGAGGCGCGCTGACCCGCTCTGCAGTGCGTCTAGACAACCAATCGGCGTTCACTTGGACATTACTTCTTCGGGGCTTTACTTCGGTATAGCTGTTTGTAGAGGTAACGAATTGTAATGTTCCGCGTAGCCCCTACCCTTCGCTCGTTTGCATCGGGTAATGTATAGGAATTTATTCGACTCCGCATGGAGATAGGGCGACTTGGGCTCTGGTGCTTATTTGTCCTTGGTCACACCTATTCGTCTTCACACACAATCTAACTGGGTCTAGGGAACATTCTAGAAACATCGCGCGGATGGGATTAAAGCCCTGAATAGATCCTTCCCTCGAACTTGAGAGCTAGAGGGCTAAGGTCGTTCGCGACGGTAGAAAGCTAAAAGCCTCTGAAATCTCCCGACACATGAGAAAGTGAATGAGAGAGTAAAGGTTAACAGACAGTGTCGGGTGGAAAGAGAAAGACGGATAAAAATTGTGAAGTAACGAGGTGGCATCAAATACACTTGAATCTACTAACAAAGAGCAATGAAATTGTGAATAAATGACTGCGTTAGGTCACTAGTGTCTGTAGTTTCCTATACGCCGTTTTGGGTTCACTGGTGAACGATCCCTCAGGTGTTTTCCGCGGTACGGTACACTTGTGTGCTACACACTTCCAAATGTTTATCGCGGAAACGCGGATGTGTAAAACACACTCGACCCACAAGTCGAACACCTCAACACCTCGGAAACGCCGTTTTGTCTATTTTTTTTTTTTTGCGGGAATTTCAAATGTCTGGAAAGAAAAATGAATCCAGAAAAAATCTTAATAAATAGAACTTCAGGCCTACATCCTTGCCATTCTGCACGTAAAGGGTCCTCTGTTGTATGTTTATATGCATGATAAAGAGCGTGTTCCACCCCTCTACCAGTAGTAACTATTAGTTACTATTTTCGTTCCAGCCTTACGAAAAGTTGCTACGCTGACCGTTCCAACCTTCTCAAAATAGTAACTAATAGTAACTATTTGCTTACCACGCTCGGGAGCGTAGTTAGCGTAGTTTCACTACGCATCTCTGTAACGTGATTGGTCGGGTCACCCTGCGGCCTGATATTTGACCGAAAAAATTAAAAAAGCGTTCCAGCCTAGCGTAGTAGCCACGGCGACTAGCGTAGTAACTACGGTAAGTAGGGTGGAACACGCTCAAAGTGGCTACTTTTATTTGCTGGAAAATTTGAGTTTCCCGCCAGGTTCGAGCCACAAAAGTCGAAAATCCTCTCGACAGATTTTGTGTCAAACTCGAGCCGCAAAACCTTGTCCATCGCGGAAACACACCTTTTGGCCCAGTGCCGCATTTACCCTTAGGCCGGTGCCGGGGGCCAAGGGAAACGAGAGGCCAAGCGGCCGGTGCAAATTGTTGAGAAATCAGGCTACGGTTGCTGCCTTGTTCATCCCGATCCAGGTGTAACCAGCTACGTCGCACCTTGATTTACGTTACCGAATTTATGCTCAGATGTCACCTTAGTGTGCTCGACCAAGAATCGTGTGTGCTAATGCTTTAACGCGTTTTCTATTTTTGGCTCATGAAAAGGGGCCAAAAACCCACGTATGGCTTAGGGTCCACCAAAAATAAAAGATCGCACTGTGAGCGTGTTCCACCCTACTTACCGTAGTTACTACGTTAGTTACCGTAGTTACTACGCTAGGCTGGAACACAACATTTTCGGTCAAATATCAGGCCGCGGGCTGATCGGACCAATCACGTTGCAGAGATGCGCAGTTACTACGCTCCCGAGCGTGGTAAGCAAATAGTTACTATTAGTTACTATTTCGAGAGGGCTGGAACGGTCAGCGTAGTAACTTTTCGTGAGGCTGGAACGGAAATAGTAACTATTAGTTACTATTGGTAGAGGGGTGGAACACGCTCTGTATGTGCCAGATAAACGACTGGGGAAACAGTCACTAACTATTTGTGGGATCGTGGAAAAAAGCCTCTGGTTTTGTAAACCTTTTCGGCCTCATCAGTGTCTGGTTTTACATCACCAGTGCGGACTCGCCATAACCTAGTAGGAAGGCAGGTTTTAGTGAGGAGCCATTTAGAGATGCCTTTATCTCCAAATCCTCACTATATACAGTAGAGGTATGCTTCTGTGAACAGTTACTTTAATGTGAACATTGCAGTTTTGGGCTAAATGATAGACTGAAGATCCAAAATATCGGTACAGGTGTCTTCAGCTGCCCTTCTTACCTACTTTGGCTAACTGGTAGTTAGCTTTAGACACAGCAAGTGCATGGATATGGCAAAGTCCGAAGTCAACAAACGTTCACATAAGCATACCTCTACTGTAGTGGGGTGTTTCTTGGTTAAGTGTTTATTGGTTGTGTCTTGTTTAAGTTTGGTATAGACACTCTAAATCACTTAACCAAGAAACTGTAACTTGTAAGCACTACCGAATTCCGGTTTGAACTGGATTCCGGCGGAACCTCAGTCCGGCAAGAAAACACAGTAAAGTGTAGGCCTATTGATCTAGCAAGTTTTGTTTCGACACTCAAGCCGAATTAAGGCGAGGGGTCGACGACTCTCATTTTTTATGTAGACCATTCCGGAATAACGGAATAATCCTGACCATTCCGGATTATTCCTGGCCATTCCGGATTATTCCTAACCATTCCATATCATCCCGTTCTTTATTGGTTTTGGTAATTCACCAACTTTTGTTTAGTCCGCATTTATTTCACCCCGTTCGATCTGTCCTGCGGCGAACGAGGGGTACGACTCTCATTGTTTATGTACACCATTCCTGAACAAGTGCGCAAGCGCTCAGACGTGGAGTGTGAAAGTAAAATGTTTATCATATTTTATATACAAACAGCGTTAAAACCAAGACATTTCACATCCCCAATAACCAAACAAGTATTGAAATAACCTAATTTGTAATCATCCCACTTTAAAAGCTTTAAATGTAAACAAACCTCAAATATAAATCCAAAGAGATCTTGCAAGAACAGCACGAGTTCTAACACTGGATCAGAGAATCAGAACACTGAATCTGAATGGTCTGCCAGCCAGTCCGACCCTTTAAACCTCTTTTCCATTAGCAAGGTAATAAAACGAGTGCAACGAAATCGTATCAGCCTAATACCCCCGTTGTCACAATTCATTAAGAACGGCATATCATCGATCATATGACAACACCGTAAAGTTTCCAGCCGTTCATTAAAGATACGTCGCGTCGTCTTATTTGTTGCATATCTAGACCTAAATACCCTCGACTATACCAGCTTAGAGTTTGATTCCAGTCACGGGCCAAAAACTTGACTCATGGGAAAATTGGGCCCACTTGCCCATGAACGGGGAGGGTAGGGGCCAGGGGGTGGTTCAACTCCACATATAAATCCCCAACCCTATGATCCAAAAGCACAAAGGAATTTCATCGCTGTATCTCCAGTTATTGTCAAGTTGAAATCATTAAAAAATGGGCAAGTGGGCCCAATTGCCCCTGAACCAAGTGGGGGTGGGGTTCGGGACCCGCAAAAATGAAAAAGAGACCCTAATACTCACAAACCTACCAAGTTTCAACTTGATCCCTGATGATTCCTGCCACGGGTAACGAACTTTACTCCTGGGCAATCTGGGCCCATTTGCCCATGAACGTGGTGGGCGGGGGAGGTGAAACTTTAAAAGTAATTTCCCAGCCCTAGGGTCTACATGTACAAGGAATTTCATCGTCTTATGTCCAACTCTGGTCAAGTTATGAACATTATTCACTGGGCAATCTGGGCCCATTTGCCCCTCAACCGGTTGGGTGTGGGGGGTGGGACCCCCAAAAGGCACAACTAGACCCCAATACACACAAGTGTACCAAGTTTGAACTTGATACTTGCACTGGTTCACGAGTTATGAGCTCCACAAAATATGGTGAAAACCGAAAACCGAAAGCTGCTAGAGCGCTCGCAAGAGTGGATTGTTCCAAGGAACACTCCACTAAAAACGGAATAATCCTGACCATTCCGGATTATTCCCTCGATTATTCCTTGGGGACGTGTACACCGTTCCGGGAGAGTCGTCGACCCCTCGAACTAAGACGTAACTTTTACATATTCTTCCGCGTTCTTTTTAGTGAGGGTACGCTATTTGTAGCAAAACTAAGAACCGTTTATCTTTTCTGCTTTCGAACAGATTTTAGCACTTTGAACTTCCCAGATTTTACAAATCCAGAATTGCTTCCTCCTTAACAGTTTTGTTATTCACCTCCAGTTTTTGCCTTATTTATACCAGCTTGACCACATTTTATCCAGACTATCACCCCTTTTTCCAAAAATCTGCAATCTCTTATGCTCTCTCTCATTTATCACGCTTTTAACGCTGGCTTTCACTTCCGAATTTCGAATCTCCCGCGCAGCCGCCCGTTCTGGCAGAAAGGTGCAGAGCTTTCAGTTGGAAAGAAACTTGGCAGTTGCTCCGAATTCGTGTTTGGACAAGGTGGTTTTGTTATGACGGACTTGGAGCCGCCGAGGAGTCGGCGGTGGTCTGACCTGGCAAAGAGGCTAAGTTTTAAAGGGTATGATCTCTAAAAGCAGAATACCTGAGCTCGTGAGCGACTGGGACGTGTCTGTGATATAATAAGGTGTTTTTCCGTGACAATCTGGATTGGCGACTCACAGTCCGGATTCTCCGAAATGCGTTTTCTCCGATAAGCCAGATTGTGACAAATCGTTTTCTCTGACAATCGGGATTCGTTCTTGGATCGTCAATTCGGGAATCTTACAACGGATTGTCGGATTGCTGTTTTCTAATCTGAAATAGTCGATTTGCTGTTTCTCTGATTAATCTGATATCTAGGATTGTCGCGGAAAGCCGCCTATAGTAATGCCTTGAAGATACAACCGGTGATGTTGTCCCGGAATCCTGGCTGCTTTTCTCAGTTTTGTTCTTTTCCTTACTCGAAAATAAACACCCTTTTCTGCCCGGAAATGATGGAAGTGGAGAAATCAGTCCAGCCTGCCAGGTATTCTGACCATGGATGACAGGAAGGCTCCACAAGACAGTGTTGTGACTCGTTCTTTTCTCAAGCTTTCTCAAAATGTGCTGTATTTTTACTAGTATATGGAAGAAAATCGTGAGAAGGCAAAGCATTTTTAGTGGCTGCAGAATACGAATATTTATTTGCAAGCTGACGTGAAAAAAAAGGATAATAAAGGAATCGCAGCCTACCAAACGAAAACGGCAGTACTGGCCAATTAGGAAGCCATAGGCTCTGACTGGACCATGCCAGTACGATGCGAGACCTATTTTCTAGTAAAAGTTTGAAACCGTCATTATCTGATGTCTAATTAAATTATTCTCCAGTACCGTCATTAAAAATGAAGAAAGTCGAAAACATTTCCAATAACCTGCAGGTTCAGAATGGTTACCAAACCATGATAAATCGGACACACACCACAGTTACTTGTTTTTGCTATTTTATGAAGATGATATACAAATATCTGTGTCCCTCTGTAGACTTTTTGATAATGTTTAACCACTATCAGTAGAAATGGGTACGTCGGAGTTCTTGTGCCCACGCGACGTTGAATTCGAATTCGCGCGGGCGAATTGGACCCTTCGCCTAGCGGAACAAGCGCCGCGAGGTGACACTAGTCGAATGAAAATGCTGGGTGGTATTAGGGGGTGATGTTGAGAAGTTGATACTGCTTTTATCTCCATTATCGAATTAGCTTGTGTTCAGTTTTAAGCCTGTGTTATCTGCAGCGATCGTTTCTGAGCTCCGAGCTAATTCGTGAATTAATGTATTATTCTTCTCTTTTTCAGTTTAACCTCAAAATCCCACGAACATCTCAATTCCAAATTGAAGGACCAAACAAACTCCGATCATTCTATAGGAGATGCCGACCACTTGTAAGTACACTTTATTATCATTTGATAATGTATCAAGTCGGGTTGTATCTCTGATCCAACTCCCGTCGGAACGAGAACCGCTTCCGGCATAAACATCGAGTTGATGTTCTACCTTTTAGATTTCTGTTGACTTTTAAAAACGCATCTTCTTCCATTGGGGGTATGCTGTTTGGTTTGAACGCCATCTACTTGGTGAGATTACGCGCCGCGTAGTAAAAGATGCGAAATTGTCAACAGATTAAGAGCAAATATTTTAAAATAAGTCTGACATGACAAACTTGAAATGGAATGAAATGAACGTTTTGGCAACGTTTTTAAGAAAAGCATTGCCTGTTATGGGTTTTAGTGCTTTCTTCGGTGGCCGTTCACTGTTAAGCGACGTTCAATAAGCATACCTTTAGCCTCCTCCATACCGTGGGCGCGTAATCCGTTACATGACAATCTGGCCATGAAGTGTGTCCCAGGCAATTTGTCACTCGTATGACGGTTAGTCGGGTCAGTGGCAATATTCCATCGATAAATACCAAAATTTGCTGTCTTCATAGTTTAAAGCATAGACATGGCAAAAAAACAAACAAGATACCTGATTTGCTTCGTGGTTTCTCGGACCTTTGTATGTTCTTTAGGGACTCGGAAAGGTTTACGTGGAGTGCGGTTTGTAGACAATCCATTCTTGCGGTCGGACTAGCCGATTTTCACGTTTGTTTCTGGAGCTCATGACTCGTGAACCATAACAGGTATCAGGTGGAAACTTGGTATACTTGCAGGCATTGGTGTACTAGTGTGCCTTTTGGGCCCCCAAAGCTCCTCCCGTTCTGTGGCAACTGGGTCGAGATTACCCAGCGACTTAAGCTTCTAACTTGACCGTCGTTGGTTAGGACTACGCAGTTTCGTGTGCATATGGGTTCTGGGCTCTGGAGTGATGGGCCCAGATTGCCCATTGAGTTAGGCTCGTGACCTGACAACGGGTAGCCTATCAAGTTCAGATTGTTCAGGTGGTCGTGTCCATCTCCAGTGGAGAATGTTTGAGTTTTTGGAGAATATTGGAGAATGAAATTGTCATGAATGTTTATTTGTAATTGGAAAATTGGAGAGCACTGAATCAATCAATAAATAAATTCGGTGTACTTGTTTGCATTGGGTTCTAGATGTGCTTTTTATGGCACTTGCAGCTTCGCTCAAGTGCCATATACCGATCACTTTTCCGTCGGTCGGTCTGTCGGTCGGTCGGTCGGTCGGTCGGTCGGTCGGTCGGTCGGTCGGTCGGTCCGGTGATCGCGAGTTAGGGTACTTGCAGATGTGCTAGGACGATGAAACTTGGCAGGCATATCGGGGACCCGACCAAACTAACTTGCAAATAATCACTTCCCCGATCCGACCTCTGTGGAGGGAGTAGAGGGCGGGGGAATCCGGAAAATTTAGTAGTTTTTGTAAAGCCCCTACCCCTTTCTTTACACTAGTAGGTCTGCGCGCGGCGTGACGTCACTCTTTGCATCGGATCACTCTGTTAACATTGGAAAGAGCTAGTGCATTCGAGGGTCAAAGGGGTTTGTATCTGTGGTGCAGTGCGAGGGAATATGGAAAATTGAGTGTTGTGTAACTTTCGAACGGGTGATCGGATTGGGACGAAACTTAATATCTGAATGAACGACATATCTCTGATGTTCCATTTGAAGTCCGAACCGGATTCGACCCTATGGGGGAATTGGGGTGGGGGAAGACCGGAAATCTCGAGAAACGGTTAAAATGGAGGGATCGGAGTAAAACTTGCTGGGAAGAACAAGAATCTGCTCCAGATAATTTGTTTACACGTTTGGACTGTACCCGGACACTTGGGGGGGGGGATGTGGAGGGGAGTTTCACGGAATTCTGGTGATGACAGTTTTTGGGATTTTCACGACGAAACTTGGGAGGTGTATCAGGGACCCGATCAAACTGACTTGTCAATAAAAATTCACTCGATCCAATAGTCGTGGGGGGATCGGAGGGAGGGGGAATCCGGAATATTTAGCCATGCGTAACTTTGGAACGGGTGATCGGGTTCGAGTGAAATTTAATAACTGAACAGAGCCTGTGGTGATCTTTTTCATGTCCGGACCGGATCCGACAACAATGGGGGGGGGGAATACGTGACCGGATTGGACTGGAGAGATCGGGATGGAACTTTGTGGGAATAACAAACAAGTCCAAACTGAACCGGATTGGCTCCGGCGACTGTGGGGGGAGTTTGAGGGGCGGGTCCGGAATTCCGGTGATCGCGAATTAAGGTACTTCCAGATGTGCTAGGACGATGAAATTTGGCTGGAATATTAGAAATTCGACAAGATTGGCTTAGAAATCGCCACTTTTCAAATCCGACCATTCCCTAAAGTACCAATCATGACCGCAAATGAAGAAAAACATTTTTAAGCAAAATATGCATTTCCATGATCCCCATGAGCTCATGATCATATTTGCCTCAAGGGTTTTGCTTACAAATGAAGTTCTAGCTCCCTTAAAGTGTGCATCTTAACCGCAAGGTCGAAAAGTACTTTTTATCAAACGATACATCTGAACCCATGATCAGTTGTCCCACAAGGGTTTTGCACAAAAAATAATTTCTTGCACCCATAAAGTGCGCAAATTAGTGGGAAAAAAAAAACTTCTGATCATACGTATATATCAATGATCCCTAAGTGCCTGCTATCGTTTTTGCCTCAAGGGTCTTCCTTACAGATGAATTTCTCGTGCCTTTAAAGTGCGCATCATTACAGCCAAGTTCAACGATAATATACTTTTTCTCTAGCTCCCTTAAAGTGCGCATCTGAACCGCACAGTCGAAAATTACTTTTGATCAAATAATACATCTCAACCCTTGCAAGTGCCATATGAGCTTACAGCTCTTTTTGAAGGTCTCACCTACACACCTTCCCGTTCAGGGTCCACTGGGCCTATATTTCTATACGTCCGTAACGTGACAAGTTCAATTCAATTCAGTTCAGTATAATCTAAAAAACATAAAACGTTATTTTTCGACATATATACCGACGTCTTATTATAAATAAGGTCTATAAGATAATAAAATGCGCTTAATAAAATACAAATAGCATAAAATTTAACGTCCAAATGCGTTCCGAGTTAAATAAACGAACGAAAGAGGGGACGAAACTTTGAGCATACCTTGCTCGTAAAGCTATCACCGGCTCTAAACGAGGCACAGGCTCGGCAGCTTGACGAGGAAGACGGATTTGGGAGGGGACAAAATCAGGGGGGAGGATGTCGCGGTGAGATGGGTTTTGGATTATAGATTTGAAAGTTGAAGTCGGCGGCGTGAAAGGGTTTCTAATTTAAATTGATTTCGGAGATGAATATATGAGAACTTCGGAGCTTTAGATGTAACAAGCAACGCTCCTATACTGTATCCTCTAGTATAGAAGTATAGAAGTCGGTTGATGAAACTTCGTGTGTAACCGCCGGACGCGGGAAAATAACCAGGTAGCGCGGGCAAGGCCCCCGGATGAAAAACGCTCCCGGAAGGCCCCCCCTTCGCCCGAGAGTTATGGCAGAATCATATAAGAAGAATAGATAGGCTACCGGCAATTGGTTTTCTTTAAAAAACAAAGTGACGAAATAAAAAAAATTAAAACGATAAGAGTTATCATAGTAATTAGTCACTTAGTATAGCCCAGTGAATTTACAACTACGCAGACAACCTTGATAAGCATGTACGCACTAACTCCCTAATGAATAAATACCTATATGCCCACCCTTGGAACAAGAGGGCATGAAGAGCCGAAAGACGTTAAGACCCGTGCAAAGAAAGGGTCTGCCCTAACTGATGGTACTAGCTGCCGCTATAAAAATACCGACTATCCATAAATACAAAGTTAACCCTGACAATAAGAATTACAACATGAGATATAAAAAAACGCTGTCGCCTTATTCTGAGGAAAAGGAAAATATACCAAAAACATAATTTTGTATGATTTTACTGACTTAGAAATTAATGCTTATTTTTACTGTTTACAAGGACAAGCACTTCGTATGTGAAAAGATAATTACTTTACTTATAAACTACATCTTATAAGAGAACTGAACTCTTTGAAAGCCAAGATAAGTCTGGCGAAGGATTCTTCGCGCAGGATCAACGAAGGGTGTTGTTATTCATTAGAGAAACTGTAATGTGTTAATTTCCCTAAAGTTCTGATGAAGTCCTTCGCCGGGCTTACCTATACATGGGTTTGTGCACTGTCTGGAAAATATTATCTGAATTTGTTTGTTTACGAAAACTACAAGGAAAAGAACATTGTCTTTCATTGGTCTTAAATAATTAACAGAAGGTAATTGAAAATAAGTATTTAGTCGAAGATTATACGTGTACTTACAGATTGGTTAGACCTTTGTATGCACTTATAAGAATGGATCACGTAGGACCTTTGGAGGTTTGACAGTGATGAAGGGACCGGGAAAGGCAAAAATAAAATGCTTTTTGCCAAACGATAAGCTACACTCTCTTGATTTGAATGGGTCCATAATCATTCTTATCTCAGGGGTTTTGCTTACAAAGGATCAGAACAAACCAACGAATTGGCAAATTCCTACTTTCATCCTCTGAACCAGCCTTGCAAGTGCCATGTGAGTTTCTAGCTCTTGTTCATCATTTTGTAAATTACGGTGAGGAATTTGAGCTCAGTTGAGACCGAGGTCTTTATGATACTTTATGATACAAAATTCTTTAGTTAGAAACAATGAAATTCAAAATTCTTTAGATAGAACTATTGAAGAAAAATTTGGCCTTCCGACCTTAAAATCCGTTCGTTTACCATCAGTCTGGTATTTTTGTCGTGTTTATTTGGTTCCCTTTGAAGTCAGATAAATCTTTCTGTAGGAAAAGCTTTTCTGGAAATTTGAAATTTGGTTTGAGGTAAAGGAGGTCCTGTAATTTGAATCCCTCCGTGCACAAGAAGGCATTTCTTCGGTCGACCTCATTAGCGCAGTTACATAGCACCCGGTTGGTATAACAAATTCGCCTCATGACAACATGGGGAATCGCCCACGTGCCTAGTTGTCCTGTGAGGCATTGTCCTAGGGACCAATTATCTCTAGGACGATTTGTCCTTGTAAACAAGTAGTCACTGTGTTGTCTGTCGGGGCGAATTGTCTGGATAACTAATTATTTGTCTGACGAGTAATTCGTGAATATCCTTTCTTGTACTTACAACGGGATGTAACTAGACGATTGCCGCCTCATCCTGAGTCCATGAGTTTTGAGAGAGTGGCATCCCAGAAGTCTTTATCTTGCGCCACCTCTAGGGTGAAATCTGGCCAGCAGCTGTCTCTTTTTCAGCTGAAGCCGCTCGGGTGACCTCTGGAAACCTCTGGTCGAAGCCGCCCGCAGGCTCAAGGCTTATTTTTCCGGTAGCCCACCAATTTTTGAGCTGGCTACTCGGGAGGGAATTGGTCCATCCCCGAGAACTTCTATATCAAGGTGGTCAGTTAGGCGACCAAGGACGTGGCCGAGCCAACGTAGGCGACGGGTTTTGGTGGCTGCTGTAGCTCTTTCTGTGTTTGTTCTGCTGGCGTATTGTCCCTGTAATGAAGAATTGTCCAGGGAAAGAATTGTTCCGGAACTTGCTGGATTCCTTTGACTAGAGTGATATAGGCCCACTCCATTTCAACACAAGCTGGATTACAAATGAGGTTTTGTTCACTAGCCATCTTTCAAAATCGTGAAAAGCCGTTGTCACTTCTTCACAGTCGTCACGAGTAACGTACTGGAAAAGTTAAGCAGGCTAGGAGGCAGGTTGACGCTCAAACCCTTTCCATCCGCGAATAGAGTCATGTTTGGGGACTGGGGAGGCCAGTGACATCTGTCTCTGCCTGTGCTACGAGATTACTGGAAGAACTGTATTGTGGACTTAGCCCATCTTGATTGCGGCCTTAATGGTGCCTTTCATAGGGGATGCTTCGTGCCCTCCGTCTATTTGTCCTTTTTGTTTGTCGTAGATGTTCTTAATTCTGGATGTAGTACAGTGTCAGAAGTTCCATAGTAGACAACAGAAGGATTTGCTGCTTCTACAGATAATGCGTAACAGATAAGACATCGGATGTTGTCTGTTGTGTTTGAATATGTAATGCATAAAAATTGTTGCCATCAGGAAGAGCCGAAAAATCGACAAACAAGAAAGTCAATAGATGCATTTTCGGCTGTTTTTTGGCTTTCCCTGGAAATGTTTGTTATGCATAACACATTATGTATAACCTTTTCCAACACAACAGATAACATCCCAAGTGTTGTCTGTTATGCACTGTCTGTTGAAACCGTGCATCCTTCTGTTGTCTGTTATGAAACAGTGCGCATATGTATCGGACCCCGTTGTCTATTTGTTAATTAAATTAAATTGTTAAACTGCCCCAACCTTACTGATAAGGTAAAGGTTATCCCGTTGTCATGCCGAGTCCTGGTTTGGATTAGCGACTTGAAAGTTGGGATCTAGACACTGCAAATGCGATAATGCTTTAGAATTAACCCCTTTAAAGGACCGAAAGGTCTGGGCTTGGCCATATTCTCCTGCGGTGTCGTAGCCTCTCACATTTGAGGGGAAGTATATTTGAAAAGGGGAATGATGGGTTTCTCCCTGGGATTTTGAAATCAACGTCGCCGAGGTATATTATCGCAGTAGGGAATTTTGTTGGAAGGGCTTTAGAGTTTAGTAAGATAGATGAAAGAGATAGAGAAAGTGCGCCGTAGAAATTATAGTAGTGTTGAATGAATGTTGGTTGTATTTATGTATGTTGATTGTTACTGTATATGGCCATACGGCTTTCAAATACAGATTATCTTATCTTATCTTACTTATTCTGCCGTTTGTGTTATCCCTAGTTTCTTTCTGTAATTATAAGCTTCGAAAATTGTTTCGCAAATATTTCTTTTTGTACCTATGGTTTTACCAGTCGCTTTAACTACATGCCGTCGAGCTGTACCAGCCAAGAAACGTAAACTTCGCCGAAGGCTTAAAGGTCCGCCAAATACTTGTTCACACATGAGGACATGAGAAGCTTCAAAGGGTTGTTTTTCATTTGACATGGTAGGCCATCAGGTGTATCGTCTGTTTTGGACTTTTTTGTTTTGCAGGTTTTTTCCCGCTTTTTATAACCACGGCGCGTTCAGTTTTCCAATATTTTCGTCCCGCCGCCGCGTCGGATAGCGAAAACGCTGAATAGAGTTAACAAGCGCTAACAAGAAAATCGCTAATTTCACTTGGAAAGTAATAGTATTTCGAAAACTGATATTTCTGAGCCGTTTCGTGTGAAAAGATTCTAGTAAGAGTTGTGCTTTAGGCAGAACAAGTCCAAAAGTTGAATAGGCTACTTTATATGACAAAATTCCGTCAATGAGGTTAACGTTGTTAAGACAAGGCTCCGAACGTTGAAATTTGTTAGGGAAGAAGGAGAATAAATATACAAGAAAATGGCTACTGTCTTCGACTTCTTAAGGAAGAAGAAAATTATAAGAGGGGTCCTGCCTTTTCGCCAACCAGTCTCACAGAAAGTTCAGTTTCATTTATTTCTGTTATTCCACCGATTCGCCGGCTCCATTTCCGTAAAAGATGAATTCTTGTACTGAGACTTTCAGAGGAGAGAGAGTCTTATTTATTCAGGTCTTCGAGGGAAATGAAAGTTTTGTGATGAAAATCTGAATAATTAACTCAGCCTGGATGTTGAGCGCGAGTCTACCGCAGTTGCTGGGAACCTGAATAGAGTAGCTATTTCGAAATGCTGATCTTAAATCCCAGTATATTTAAACAGGAACTCGAAGCTTTGTTTGGAAGGAAATGACATTTTGAATCGATATAATTAATTTGGGGAAATGAGATAAATGAGCGACTTCTTTAAGTTGGAATAACGTGAAAACATTTTTGTTTCGTAAAGTGGGGAGTATTCGAAAATTTGGTTGGCTGTTCCGATGAATGAAAAATTGTATATTATGTTTTGTTGTGTTTTATTTAATTATTTTATTTTTACTTGACATACTCCGCTTTTCAAATGGCGGGTCAGAAATAAATTACTTACTTACTTACTTAGGAAACATACAGCGCTTAAGATACACACACGAATAACTGCGTGCTAAGTTTTGCTTAGCTATCGAACTCAAGAACGTTCGTATTAGGCCGAACTATATTATTGGGGACGTTTTCGCGTGGATGGCTGTAGAGCTGAACGGGTGATCCCGTCCACGCGAAAATGAGCAAAACGATCAGGCGTTGAACGGCTGAGAAAGATGGGTTCCGTCCACGCGAAAATGCCCATCGATGGGAGCATTTGAGTAGGAAGGTCCACACAATATCCCCGTTCAGCTCAACGCTGCCCTCGGAGCGGTGTTGAACGGGAGACGCCCGTCGAGCTGGATGGCCCGTTCACCTGTTCATCCGTACACGCGAAAATGACAAAAAGATCGACGGCATCCACGCGAAAATGTCCGTCGAGCTCGACGGGAGGTCGACAGGGCCAGAGCCATCCACGCGAAAACGTCCCCATTCTCTGACATTCAAAGTATTTAGCAGTTCGAAACTTCTGCTTCACATTTTGGCAAGTATGACTTGTGACCGTACACTGATGCAGAGTTGTGAGCAATTTTAGCATGACTCCGCTATACCTGCGCTATACCGATCTACATGTCGATCGAAAATCCCTTAGCAGAGCAAAAATAATTCAGAGTATTCAAATCCAAGATGTAAAATAAGCTGGATGTTCAGTTAAACTTTAAAAGCCCTCCTTGCCCCAATTCGTTACACGGGGATAGGCTACCACGTGAATATCCCATGAATTAAAACTTATAGAATTGAGAGTCCTCGGGGAACACATCAAAACAGATGAATTGCGATTTGAAATGGCCCTCGTAAGTTGCTGATATCCGGGATACCTTTGATTGCTGAGATTCCTCAGATCGTCCTGAAGTTGCCGTCAGGGAAATCTTAGCAAATTGATCCTTCCGGGAATGCCCAGCATCGCGAGATGAAGTTCGTGTCTGAAGTTGCTCTCGTGATAAATCACGTTCTATTGATCCACAGCAGTTTACCACACGTGAACTAACCTTCTACAAATATTGTATGATTGGTCTATGAAAACTCTAGACAGGACCGCCGATTGCTCAGTCCACGGGTGCTTTTCAGCGACCCGACAAAGTGTTTGTGGCCAGGGTGGCCACATGTTGCACGATAGTGTGAATTGTAACTCTATTTCGTTTTTGTCACTCTGGTCCTACGCAGGACATATGTGTCATTTTGCAGCAGGGATTCAGACAAGAAGTGACTATTTCACGTTTTTTCGTGAAGATAAAATTAAGATGCGTCGTTTTTGCATAGGCGATTCCGAACAAAAGTGACCATTTCACGTTTTTTTGTGAAAGTAAATTTTCACTCCCAGTTCACTCTCTGTTTTGGGCCGAAAGTCACTCTCTAAATTTTTTTCATGTGGCAAACTTGTTTGTGACTCGGTTGTAGCTCAAAATAGTGTTTCCGCGGTCCATGGACCACAAGTGTTTGTTCCGCAACCAATAAAGCTTTTGTGGTTCAAATTTGACAAGCAACTGTCGAGGTGTTTTTCGATTTTGTGGTTTGATTCTAGCAGGAAGTTCAAATCTATTCAAATTCATGTCCAAATACTAAAGGCGTTTTGACGCGACACAATTTTGAGCCACACACTTCTGAGAGTTCGTCGCGGAACACCGTTGTGTGATATACAATCGAGCCACAAGTTGCGACTCGCAGGAACGCCGATTTGTCTATTTTGGGGCGGTAATTTCAGTTGTCTGAAAATAAAATTAAATTCAGATAAAATCTCAATTAAGAGATCATCAGGCTATCGTCCTTACCATCCCGTGCAAAAAGTATCCTCAGTTTTATGTCTACAAGCTTGTGGAAGTAGTAAATTTGATTGTTTTGACATTATTTTGCTGCTAAATTTTATTTCCCGCTAGAATCGAGCCATAAAATCGACAATCACCTGGGCAGTTGTTCTTCGAATTCGAGCCACAAAACTATTGTTGGTCTCGAAAACACGCTTCTGGGCCGCGCAAAATACTGTGGAAACACTCTTTTCGAGACACAGTCGAACCACAAACTGTTACCTATGGTTCACACTGCTGCGATTTCGCGCAAAATTCTGCGTCATCCGACATACGACACAAATCGTACGACAAGTGACGCAGAACTGTGCGTTTTGTCGCAGTGTCGTATGCGCTGAAAAATTTCAACTCATCCGACATAAAGCATGCGATTTTTTGAGGGAAAGAAAAGAAAGAACAAAGATTAGTTAATTTTCAAGACTAAAAATTGCTCTACCGTGTTCTGATTGTAATCCTAGGATGGCTGAATGCAAAATATCTTCTGAATAAACTTGTATTAACCTGTTTTGAACAAGATGACCTATAGGTTTTGACCGAAAATTTCCTAATGCTGGGTGGTATTTAGAAGTGTTATCTCCCCACATCTTCAGAGGTCGTTTCCCCAAGGGATCCTTTGTCTGTTTGCAGATTACTCTCGATGAAAAATTTCATTTTCCTTTTGCGTCTGCGTGGTGGTGAGGGTGAGAACATCCGTGCGATTCTGTCGCACGTCGGAACAGCAAAGAAAAAATCGTGTCGCATACGACGTAGCAGTGTGAACCAAGGGTTAGTGGGAGCACGGAAAAACGCCTTAAAATTAGCTGCTTTATCAAGTAGAACTAATATGAAAAAAACTTCGTTTTCTTAAAGAGTTAAAGAGGCTGCGTCCCAAAGTCGAACCTTAAAACGTACAGGAATTAGGAGAGGTATTTGGGGGGCTGCCGCCCCCCAAACCCCCCGCTTTTAAAGACTCTTTTGTACAGGTTTTTTGTTGTGGGGGGCTGCCGCCCCCCTAACCCCCCGCTCTTGGCTTCGGAAAGGCCCTCTTTTAATTAACAAAAAACTGAAATGAATGAATAATGGAATAACTTCGAAAAATGTTAAACACAAGAGGACAGGAGAACCATTGCGCCGAAACTAGTAATTAGTAACAATGAAGTTGACCACTCCATTTACATTTTAACATAATTATTGAAGCTGTTTCCCAGACACAGAGCACACAAGCTAAGAGCTGGGGGTGGGGGTAGGGTAGCAAACAAAAACCTGTACAAAAGAGTCTTTAAAAGCGGGGGGTTTGGGGGGCGGCAGCCCCCCAAATGCCTCTCCTAATTCCTGTACGTTTTAAGGTTCGACTTTGGGACGCAGCCTCTTTAACTCTTTAAGAAAACGAAGTTTTTTTCATATTATTTCTGTACGTTTTTCTACAATCCATGGTGGATGTACTACTACTCGTACAGGAATTAGGAGAGGAAGTTGGGTGGCTGCCGCCCCCCAACCCTCCCACTTTTAAAGACTCTTTTGTACAGGTTTTTTGTTGTGGGGGGCTGCCGCCCCCCTAACCCCCCGCTCTTGGCTTCGGAAAAATTTAAGGTCATTTTTCTCAAATAAAAATTTTACGGATTAAGACAGAATTTTTTGAAGCTTGCAGTCAGTCTCACCATGTCGAGCTGATCATTTTGATGTACTTGAATGTTGAAATTCGTAACTTTTAAGAATTTCAAAAATTAACATGGGCTCTTATGGGGAAATGGGGTTTTTCTAAGCTAGAAAATCGGGGGGTTAAGATTTTCCGACGAAACTTTCCAGGAAAATTACTCGGAGAATTCCGCGTCGAATGAGTCTTCGTACACCCAGATCCGATGTCGGCTGTGACCTGTAGGCGTGGCAGAAAAAAAAAAAGGGTTTCTGTCATTTTTCTCAAATAAAAATTTTACGGATTAAGACAGAATTTTTTGAAGCTTGCAGTCAGTCTCACCATGTCGAGCTGATCATTTTGATGTACTTGAATGTTGAAATTCGTAACTTTTAACAACAAAAAACTTAACATGGGCTCTTATGGGGAAATGGGGTTTTTCTAAGCTAGAAAATCGGGGGGCTAAGATTTTCCGACGAAACTTTCAAGCAAAATTACTCGGGGAATTCCGCGTCGAATGAGTCTTCGTACACCCAGATCCGATGTCGGCTGTGACCTGTAGGCGTGGCAGAAAAAAAACAAAAGGAGAACATGAACATTAAGTGGCTATGCGTGGTTTCTGGAAAACAGGGAAGGAGTTATCGGATCGAGCTGAAATTTCGCGGATAAGCTCCTGGGCCCTAGGGGACCTTAACTTGTGAATTTCAGCCCGATCGGACAACGTTAAAGGGGGGGTGGGGTTGGGGGGTCGAAACTTTCGGCCAGATTTTCCCCATGAAGGAAAAGTCGGAGGGGGATGAAATTTGGCAGGTTTCTTAGTTGGAGCTCGGGCTACGAAATGCATCCCTCCCCATCCCTCTGCGACCACTGGAACCGAAGATCGCTTAACATTGTCGTGGTTCGCCTCTTTAAAGAGGCACGAGTGTGCCTCCTTGATAGACATACAGCTGGGGGTCTCTCTAGTTCAGAAGCGCAAAGTGATTCTGTTGTTTTATGGATTTGAAATTTCCGCCACAAACAGTCAAAACGGCGGATGATAGGTGGCAGGTGGAAGGTATAGAAAAGGATGGCTGCGACTACGGGAAGGGGTTTTGTGAAAAATGAGAATTTGGTGACTCAAAATACACAATAGGAGTTGAGGAAAATAATGACTAGGCATAGTGGCACGGATCCTTTAGATTCACCCGTCCCGTCCCGGCTTGTAGCACTCTGGCTTCAGTGAGAAACAAAAAGAAATCTTCCTGTCCGGTATTGCTGACCAATCAGCTCCTCGGAAGCGATAAACGGGAGCCCGATCTGGCTCAAAAAGCTCCGAACACGGAGAGTTAAAGAATCAGTCTAGCGGCCGTCAGCGTGGACAAAAATAACATAGGAAGTTGGGTAATACTCTATATGACTTAAGTTCAAAACATGCCAGTGAACCTCGGTAAGAACGAGAAACGTCGCCCGAACGATGACTCAAATCCAGTTTCAACCAATCAACGGCGTTCGTTGGGACAGCTGTGGACGCTTCCGGCTCTTCCGCTAGGTACACGGCGATTCTTCTTCATCAGGCGTATTGGAGAATGAAGATGAATGAAACGGTTAGGGATGTAGAGTTAATCAATAATATAAGGTACTTAAAGGACACCTGAACAATGAAACCATACTTGAACACACCAGGAGAATGCATTTACAGACATGGCCACGGAGAGCATTCTTCTCCTGAGCGTGACATTTTCAAGATAGGGATGTTCGTTTCTAGAGGTTTGCACATGCAGACTCCAAGACAAAAAGCGCAATTCATTCAAATCTTGTACAGCGCTGGCCGGATCGTATTGGAATTTCTTCTAGATAAACGTTTGAGTTTAACTGGTTAAAAAATATTCCAGAAGAAGGGTTGATTGGAGACATTTGCTCATTTCTAAAATTGTTCGGTACTGAAATAAGGACAAATGCAAAATGGAGCAAAAATCATAGCTTGGAAACACTATTTCGTATTTGGATTGGGTTTATGCAGGCAATGTTAACGGAAGTCATACAGATAGGGATGATACTTGGTACTCTTCATTCAGGTGTCCTTTAAAGAAGTGGAAAATCTTCAGTGATACTTCCCCAGTCCTTTTTCTGCTGAGTTCCTGAAAGGAAAGTGAGATATCGGAAGATCCCGAGGTGAAGCGTAGATGATCGATGACTCCTTCAGCTGGGAGAATTTATGAATGACATTGCTGAGATAAGGAAAACGATCTAGCGGAGCAGAAGAGGGAGGAACAGTTCCGATGGGAAAGCCGGGCGACATTTTGATAGATGCTTATAGTAAAGTAGAGGAAAAAAATAGCGAGCTTGAGAAGGTTATGGTTCGGAGTGAATTACGGTTGTTTACGTCGTCTTGAGATAGAACAAGGGATTTTGAACGTGCGACGTTAATGTGGCGGAAGAAATTGGTTGGAGATTAAAGGGGTTAGGATGGCCTCAAATACGCCGTTTCTGCTTGAAAATAAATCTGCTTTCTGTTTCTTAATTAATGCGAATTTAGTATATTCAAATAATGCATAAAACGGATGCGTCAGCTACGATGCTTATGGCAGCGATATTTCGGCCCTTCTTGGCAAATTTAACCACCAAAGTGGCATAAATAATGACAATGTGGCGCATTCAGTAGAGTTATGCATATGTGAACGTCGCTTAACAGTGAACGGTCTCCGAAGAAAAAAAAAACAGGCATTTTTTTACTCTAAAATACTTGACCAGAACGTTTTACAGTTCGTATTTTCACCATCTTCTGAATATTTTGCTGTTAGTGATACAACTGCCACCTGGTTTTTCTTTCACAATTTGAATTCTTTGCTAAGAGGAACGCATCTTCAACCAAGAAGATGGCGGTTCGAATCAACGCCTGAATTAGAAGAAGCAAACGTTTTTTCATTTCATGTTTTCACTATCTTCTGAATATTTTGCTTTTAGTGATACAACTGCCACCTGGTTTTCTTTCACAATTTGAATACTTTGCTAAGAGGAACGCATCTTCAACCAAGAAGAAGGCGATTCGAACCAACAAACGCCTCAATTAGAAGAAGCACATTTGTAAATTCAAAATTTAATTGAATTTCTAAAAGTTTATGCCAGGATAACACTGAAATAGTTTGCTATTATTTGATATCAAGTTTGTTATTTTTCATTTCCATTTGACTGTTTTATAAGCAAGTAACAAAGCCCTAGGGTAGTGAAACAGTCAAAGAAGTGTTCAAATAAGCATACCTCTACTGTGCATTCACTTTCTTTAGTTGTTAATTGCAATGTCTCTAACCCATTGGCTCATCTCATGTCTTTCCGATCTCGGATTCTCAACTTTTTTTCAGGGCCATTATTATCAGTAAATCAGTAAATTCCTAGTATATACTAGAATGTACTACCTGCTCAGCCTGCTCTTCACAGGGGCAAGAAGCAGTCTGCCTTCTCTCCCCTCTCTCCTCTCGCTCGTCGGGCTCACTCAATCGACCCGGGGATGCTTGTTGACATAGTCCCCCCAAGAGCATTAGTAGTTGTGTTTTCGCTGTTTGTAGATGTAAACTGAAGCTCGAAACTAGACCCCGGGATCCAGATCCATGAATTGTTTAAATCCCTTTACCAGCACTTCAATTTTTCAGCTTTAAGTAACATAAATGCATCCTTTTTTGGTTGCCGCTGTCGAATCGTTTACGGTTATAAAGATGACCATACAGTAATGTGTGTAAAAATCATTTTACACCCCATGTAATGCTCCTTTTGAGAAATTCACATACCCTTGTGACCGTTTGCTTTATTTTTAGTCTATAGGACTGCGTCGTGCCCATCAAGACCCCCGGAGTCCGAAGAAAGTGCTGTGTTCTTGGAGTAAAATTGGGAATCGTTTTGCCTCACATCCTTTACGTAATCTTTCTGGAATGATGTTCCACCCGGTTTGAAACATTACAAATCTGGTCTTCCCGTTCGTAACCTAACGTTCTTAATGGAATGGACGTCTGGAATCGACACTCCTACTTGGGTTAACAGGTTAAGGATCTTGGAACCTGTCAACGCAGTTTGTCATCTGTCACCTGCATGCCCGTTTCCTTAATTCCTGCATTCCCATTTCCCCCTCACTCGCCTACAGGTACATTACCGTAGACCTTTGTTCTTCCAGAGCCGTTGATGGCGCATAGGGCCGAGCATAGGGCGTCGAGAAAGCATCTCCATTCGTCGCGCAGTGAATCTGCAGCAGCAGTGTTGCCCCCTGTCTCTGAATTTTGCGATTTGTCGAAGATTTTCGCTTCTTCGACAAATCGAGCCAGAATTCTGCGACAGTAAATACAAAAATGAAGCAACAAGTTGAGGCATATAACCTCGCATATAACTATGAAGATGAGAATGCGAGATTTCTTGTTAATAGTTGCTAAAACGGACCCAGTTTCATAGGCGCCAGAATGTCATATGTTCTTGCGGCCAAAGTCACAGGGTCCGTCGCAGAAAAGTGGCAACACTGTGCAGCGGTGACATCCTCCCGTTCAGGCACTAGCGAGTACCAAATCCACCAGAGCTCGTCCTTAGATCTACGTCATAAGTTCACCTCAATGTGTGTGTTTGTCCGACCCTTGTTTCTTCTCGTCTGACGAATCATAGGTGAATGAAGCAATAATAATAGCCTCTGCTCAGTAGCCTAGCTGTAGCAATGAAAGCCTACCGTGACTGAAGCTACTGTTTGAACTTTGTTTGTGTGCTCATCAAAGTGTAATCTCCTCTATAATAGAGAGACCTTTCGGGTTAGAGAGACCTTGAGCGTGTTCCACCCCTCTACCAATAGTAACTATTAGTTACTATTTCCGTTCCAGCCTCACGAAAAGTTACTACGCTGACCGTTCCAACCTTCCCAAAATAGTAACTAATAGTAACTATTTGCTTACCACGCTCGGGAGCGTAGTTAGCGTAGTAAGTACGCATCTCTGGAACGTGATTGGTCGGATCATCCCGCGGCCTGATCTGGGCCTGATATGTGACGGAAAAATTCAAAAAGCGTTCCAGCCTAGCGTAGTAACTACGGTAACTAGCGTAGTAACTACGGTAAGTAGGGTGGAACACGCTCCTTATAATAGAACGGACCTTTCTGGCTGTCATCAGAAAAGGTCGAATGAAGAACTTAACATTGCGAGGTGTAGGATTCTCAACTTCGAGACTGAGTTTGGTAAATATTTAACCCTGTAAATACTTCAAAACGTTTTCCAGATCCTTTGTTGATTGATTAAAACAATTTTCGAACAACGTTTAATTGGAAATGTGTTTTAGAAGGCTTGAAACATTTTTGAATTTTGCGTCATAGCCGACCAATACGGTGCGAGACTCTTTTTTTCGTATGATTTAGAAGCCTTCTAATACACATTTTCAATTATACAGTTCCGAAACTTCGTTTAATTAATAAAAAAGACAGGGTCCAATAGATATTTTCCAGTATTTACATTTTTTTCACCGACTGCCACAGTCTAAAAAAATTAAATTCTTGTATTATTCTTTCTCCGTTTCCGTCGGGTACGCTGTAACCTCTCTATATCACATTACTGAGTGATCCAGGAAAATTACCATCATCACCAGTCGCGAGGCTTCATGCCGTCGGAGCTCAAATAGATGGCTCTCATGTGAGCAAACCATTTTGTCGCGTGCTCACCAATCTTATTGACACTGTGTTTGTTTGTTAGTTGTTGTTTTTCCATTCCTAAACTCTTTCCCTTCACATAACTTCCCTGAGCGTAGGCGAAAAATCCATAGCCTCGCTTCTTTCGTAAATTGAAAGTGGATTGTGGGATTGTTTTCCAAAGTGATCGGATGGAGGTGGTGTGGTTCCCACATTTGTCTGTGTGCGATGTACTGTTTGCCTGGGAAATTGCTATCCAGTGTTTGGGTTGGAGGTAATTCCGGTTTACTCCCGGGAGGCGTCTCTGTTACCTCGCCGAAGTGGTCGAGAGCAGGAAACGTAAATCCGTAGATACCATATTACGCAAATTGAATGAGGTTCCGGTGCGAAGTACGTTTGCCATCGCTTGATTTTTCATATGAATTATGTTGTTCTACCTTTATGTCGATCAGATTCTTTGGTGACTTAAGTTCGTTCGTAAACCATGGTTTTAACCAGGCTTGTCTTAATATTTGTTTACAAATTATCTGATGTGAAAGTTTTTTCGCTCGATGGAAAACATTTATTCTGGAGCAGCGGAATAGGCTAATCGAGTAACGCAAGAGAATCTATTATAAACACTTGACTGAATCAATAGTGTGCGCATGCCATGCCCCTACTGATTGGAAAAGATCGAAAGCAGTGGACTGGAGATGAAGCTGTTCAGCGATATATAAAATGAAAAAAAAAGAAATGTGTTGATTTTTACACCTCCTTTGGTTCAAACGTCCATGAGCATCAGATTAGTTGTGTAGTTCCCTGACGACGTTCTATGAAATCGTTCATGACCTGTTTCAGCTTTTCATAAGCTCCTAGGAAACACTCATTTCATTGAGACGGACGCCAGAATCCAAAAATTTTCTTTCACGTGCGTCAAACTGGACTGCCATTATAGGCTATAGCTACCGGAACGACTAGCAACAAAGTCAACGCCTCGTGAGCCGGGGATTGGCACTTCAATTGTCACATGCAGGCTATCATTAATTCTGCCTTTCTCGTGATAACAAAGTCATTGGTCCGTTGAAGAGCAAGAAAGCGTAAAGGACCCATCTGCCTACATCACTGCATCATCCCGCGTCCCCAGTCGTCCTACTTAATCTCCTTTCCGACATTTCGAATTCCCTGCAACTTTATTCGCCCTAACGGCTCATGGCGCTGCTTTTATAGTTGCCATGTTTGGCTGCTTTCGAGGCAAATCAGGCTCCCGCTTATTGCTTCCGAGGAACCGATTGCTTAAAAATACCAGTTGGACAATTTTTTTCCGTTTTTATACCAAAACCAAGGGGCCGAATTGCTCTTAGGCTGGCCGGTTGTAGCGGTGTGTATGAAGAAACAAAATTGATTAAACTTTTTGTTTGTAATATCTACTTTTTTTAATACGTATCGGAACCTAACAGGTTACATTACTTGAACCTAGAAATTCAAATAACATACAAGAGAATTAAAAAAAAATGCTTCGATTAGTTCGGTATGGTAGTTATAAAATTAGTGTTAACATTCTTGGTGTTAACTTAAACGCGGCCCGCAATCTTTGCCGGGTTCTTAGACGAGCTCAATTCTATTCAGTGAAAAGTCGTGACTACTGAGGCTAGCAAAGCAAAAGTTAAAAAAAATATCCAAAAATCCATCAAAGGTGCCAATAAGTACTTTAAGATTTTTAACCCCTTTTAGATACGAATTATGACTGAGGGAAATCTGCATAAATTTCGTCCTTTCTGTCTTTAAGCGGGTTCCGAGCTCCGGCTACCCTCCCCCCCCCCGGTACCAAAGCCCCGGCACTTAATAAAAAGCAGTTTACTTTTATGAAAAGTATATAATAGGGGAGGTCGGGGTTGAACCGTACGTTTTTCGTTTTCGGCTAATAATTCAATTTCTGTAGAATTTGAACAAATATTTAAGATTGGAAATGAAAGGTAATGAGACTAGCTATGTTCTGTAATTTTTTGAGAATTTAATTTCAACTGGTTTTGGTGCCACGATTTTTTCTTTTTTTCAAAAAATCGTCCGGTTCAGCCCCACCGGTGGGGTTGGTTCGGACGGGTGGTGTTTTGAACCGGACATGTTAAGATGAGCTATGAATATGACCGAGTAAGTGGTGCAACTAAGCGCTAATCAAGTTTTTACTTATTGGAGAAGAGTTGGACTATCCAAACATGCCACTTAAACGAAAATTTTTGGAAATTCGAGCTTAAAAGAAAGGGCTTGATTAACTTGACTTTTTCCATCGGAAGCAATTAATTTAGAAAGCTTGGCTACAACAGCTCTATCCTGCTTTCAGAACTGCGGAAAACGGTAAATATTTTGATCTGGATAGAGCGGGGTTGAACCGGACCTCTAAAATAACGTCCGGTTCAACCCCACAGAGACCATTTCTAAAAAAAATTACACCAAGAAAAAAAGGAAAGTAGTAGGAACCCCGCAATAGACTAGTTAGATGAAGAAATGAACCTACATTGGACTAAACTATCACCAAGTCGCAAAAATCAACAAACTTCTTCTCCAACCGGAAATGAAAATGAAATTGTAAGTCCGATTTGTACGATGAAAAAAAACAAAGCCGCCTGGTTGGGAATCGGTTCGCAACTGAGAATTCAAATTTCGTCCCATGAGTCAAAACATTGTTGCCAACCTCAGTTAATTATTTCACGATTTTATAACTCTGGGTCTGCCCACAATTGGAACTGTCCGGTTCAACCCACGTACGGTTCAACCCCGACCTCCCCTAGAGGCGAGCGGCCAACGAGCCGCCGTCACACGTTTACATTTAACTCGCGTGCCTAGAGAAAATCCGGAAGTGCTCGCGATCCAAACTGCAGTTTTTAAGAAGATTTTCTAATTTCCTATATAATTGAATTCGGGATGGGTTCTGTCTGGGGGGGGGTACCCGGTGGGTTTTCGCCGGGTGGGGTATGTCGTTTTTTGCCAGGTTTTTTTTTCGCCTGGACCCCTTTAAGCGCAATAACTTGCGAACTGTTGCGGTAGTAGCATGAAATTTGGCGTAGAAGTTGTTCGTGTCTACAGTGCGATCATGTAGGTGGTTCATAGATGGGAGCCAACCTTGGTAATTCTTGGATCCATCTTGATGTATGTATGTATATATGTGTTTATAACCCATCATACAAATGAAAAGGTGGAGTACATTGAAAAAAGAAATAAGATAGAACAAACATTTCAACGATCTAGACTGACTGTAAATAACCTTTTAACCTCAAAATATAACATTTTGCCATTCATAGCCAGTTTGCTTACTGAACACGTTTGCATTCAGCTCAGCTAACTTAGTACAAGGGTCTGACAGATAAGTATTTTTTTTTTCATTAAATACGAGTTGCGAGTCCACGGGGAACTCTTAGAAGAAACTTTGCGAATCTGAAGTAAGTAAGCATACTTCATTGTAAGACGATCGAACGGCCCGGTAGAACGGCCCGGTCTAAGGTCCCACCATATATCAACCGGGTGGGGAAAGCGTTTGCAGCCTACTGTACAGTCGTTTGATACAAGACCTACCGGTAGTGTTCCTTGTTCGGGTCTCGGTTGTGCCTACTGTTTGGTTTGGAGCGGGGATTAGTGGAGTAACCCTGTAAGACAAGCCAAAGTCCACCCAGCTTCAAATGGGTAGCCTACCTGGAGAAATCTGGGGAAGGTGACAGAAAGGGTGTGCGCAAGCACAGGATGGCTGGCCCCCAACCCCCATTGCACTTCCTGGCTAAGGGCCAAGAATCGGAGATCAGCACCGCCAGCTTGGCCTGTCAAGGCTAGTGCTGATACCTTTACCTTTACCGGTACGTGTATACGATTCGACCCTTACAATCGTGTTTATTTTTCAGGCCTGCCCTAGAAGAAATTCGGACGTGGGCGGACTCCTTTGACAGGCTAATGAAAAATAGATGTAAGTACACCAGTTTTCAGTTTAAATTGGAACTCGGGCTAGCCGGGATAAACCGGATTTCAGTTTACTCTGTCTGACAAGAAAAAATGTGTCAGTTTTTTTTTATAGGTGAAAAAATCTGGGTAGTGTCTTGTTAGGGGGAATCTGTCTTTTGTCGACAAAGCCGTGGTAGTGTTGTATTTGCATTTATGAACAGTTGCGCGTTTTACGGCAGCCTTTTTTCTTTTTCTGCTATTGACTGGATTCCATAGATCAAGATAAAAGTAATTATTTTAAAGTTATTCATTTTTGTTTTAGAAAATTTGAATGACCCTTGCTGGCCGTCGATGAAAAATTGTGAGTCTTGTTAGAAAGTCAACCTTTCCATTAGTTCGTCAAGTTCTACTGGCTGCCGTTTTTCTTTTTTCGATATTAACCAGATTCTATAGCTCACGAAGAAAAAATAATTATTTGAAACAATTTATTTTTGTTTTTGTTGACAAAGATTAGATGGCCCCAGCTGGCAGAAATAAAAAAAATTGTGTCAACTCTTGTTAGAGAGTCAAACTCTCCGTTAGTTCATCAAGTTCTACTGGCCGCAATTTTTCTTTTTCCGATATTAACCTCAGGATGAAAAAATAAGATAAAAAGTATAAGATGAAAAAAATAAAATGAGCCTGAAGAGGACCCTTGCCAAGAAGGACCGAAATATATTTCTAAAAAACTTTAGCTGAAACATCCGTTTTGCACTGTCAAATATGAAAAAATAATTAATTTAAATATTTTGTTTTTGTTCTTATTGTTAATAATTTATCTGGCTCCTGCAAAACAAATAGGGACAGAGTCAAACTCTCCATTAGCTCATCAAGTTTTACTGGCCGCCGTTTTTCTTTTTCCGATATTAACCGGATTCTACAGCTCAGGATGAAAAAATAGGTTTTTTTTTGAAGATTTATGTGGCTCGTGCTGGCCATATAATTGAAATAAAAAATTGTCTACAGAGTCAACACTTGTTACTGAGTCACAGTCTCCATTTATTCATCAAGTTTTACTGGTTTCCAAATGGTACTTCCATTCAAGAGCATAAACATATTTGTTATTCTCACGAACCCATAACAAGTTGGTCATAAAATACCCTAGTTCAGTATCAAACAAATTCCTTGTTACAGAGTCAAGCTCTCCATGATTTCATCAAGTTTTACTGGTTTCCAAATGGAATTTCCATTCCAGAATATAAACATCTTTGTTATTGTCGAGATTCATAGTTTAAGTCATTCATAAAATAGTTAAATAAAACATGACAGATACTCTAGTTCAAGTCAAAATAACTGTCTAAAGTCTTATCACAGTTCACAGAGTTCTCATCATATTTTATTGGTGCGAAATGGATGTTATGTGACCCGTGATTTTTCATGAAAATACACGTTAACATACTTGTTAAGGACCCATAATAGGTTGTTCATAACATAGTTGCACATAATAGAACGCACGGATAAGGAGACTTATTTTTAGGCAAGTCAACAAACGGATGAGGTAAAATTGGTGGTTTAGTCCGTGCGAATTTCTTGCAACTTGGACAACAACGTAAATATCCAGGTAGAAAGATATATATGATATGATATTTTTTGCCTTAAAAGCCCAAGGGCCATAACAAACAAACATAAATAAATGCGTATAAATACAAAAGAAACTGACACACTACGATTTTACACTAAACCCCACACAAACACTTTTCCCTGTGTAGACTAGCCACTCCGAGGAACCTCGCCAGGTTTCTTATATTAAGAAAAGCCTACTTCGCATAATGTATAAACACCAAATAAACACATAAACACTAACAAAGATGAAACATTTTCAGGAATGACGAAATATTTCGTGAATATTTCTTGCGTATAAAAAAAGAACCCGATGTGACGAGTCGACCGGCGCCCGACAAAAGCATACACGATTTTATTTTTTCTGTGTTTGCCGGCGCCCCGCGCCAGCAAACAAGTGAACTTTCGCCGTGTCAACGCTTGCTTCGCCCAACGAAAGTACTTTCTCAAGACCTTTGGAGGGGAGTTCCCCCACTTGTGACGCCCCTGGGTAGTGGATGCACTTTACTCTTCCCGATGTGTGGATAGGCGTTAGAAAATTTAGAGCATTTTTGAGCGTTTGCAAAGGGCTAGAATTTTTTCTTTTTTTAGTCAATATATAAATTTTGTTTTGTTTTTGTCCTTGACCCTAGTTCATGTCAAAACAATTATAAGCTCCCTTTATGGAATAAAGAGAGTAATGAGACTGTAGCATCCCGGATGACCACTTGACCAGGAAACTTGAGTTTCCTAGCTAGTTTGTAGCGCAAAACCCGAGCAGGGCTTACAGTCGAAGAAGTAATACACAGTCAACGCTCCGAGACTGGGGAGCCATGTACAAAAATTTAAAGTTTCATCTAGGATGAACGACAAGTGAATGGTGAAAAAACTGTAGAACCACCAAAAAGATCCGACCTGAAGGTAAATACAAACGAGACGCCACGCGAACTAGCGTTTTTTCCGCGACCCCCACGCGAACTAGCGTTTTTCCGCGACCACACACAGACTTTGTGGCTCGAAAAGAGTGTTTCCGTAGTCGTTCGTGTGGCCCACAAGTGACTCGCTTTGTGGCTCTAATTTCACCGTCGAGGTGACTTTCATTTTGTTGCTCGAATTTGGTGGGCTTCTTTTATCGGCAGATTAAAGAACAAAGACTTGACAAAGTTAGCTACTTTGTCAAGCAGATACACATAAAACTAAGGATCCCTGTATTACGGAGTGATAAGGGCGTAAGCCTGAAGTTCCAGTTATAAAGATTTTATCTGGATTTCATATTTGAAATTACCGCTAAAAAAAACCGGCGTATTCGCGAGTTCCAACTTGTGGGTTGTGTGGCACACACTTCTGTTTCCGCAAGGAACACTGAGAAAAATGTGGCATACAAATATGCTGTGGAAAAACGCCTTTTACACAAAGTGCACCGGCAGAAATGTGTATCTGCTCTGAAACATTTGGCAAGCCTTTCCTCTCGCAGCTTAAGCAGACCTTACAAAGCTGGCAAAATTCCACAGTCCCGGTTTTTTTGGAGAAAAATTCGTGTGGGGGCATTCCCGGTGTTCTTGTTTTTGTTTGGTACGGGGAGTCCCCAGGAAGTGGCTCCCTCTATTCTTGCGGTTCCATTTGACTCCCCAAGGAGTCTCCGGAGAACGACGAGAGTACGCCTTAAAGTGCGAGCTCACGTTCAGGGTCGGATGTTCCCGGTCCATGAGCAAAATAACACTAGGGAGTAGCGCCAAGACTTGCAAAAAGTGACACACACTCTAATAGCAGCGACACTAGCACCACTAGCGATAGTGAACGTCCCTACTGAAACTCAATCAGTCGTGCACCAGCGCTGGCTCCAATAACTTCATATTGTGAACACAGCAGAAAAAAGATGAAACCTTCACTTTTTCCTCCCTGGGTGCAGACCTCATCTTGTCTTTACTAGAAATTTCTAAACACGCATGTTTGTCTCGGTTTAAATGCCGCAAGCGTCCGTTTGCAAAGCATGGAAAGCATAGGTCTTGACGCGACACTAGCACCACTAGCGATAGTGAACGTCCCTACTGAAACTCAATCGGTCGTGTACCAGCGCTGGCTCCAATGACTTGGTATTTCGAACACAGCAAACGAAAGATACAACCTCCCCTGTTTCAACGATGTGTCGAGACCGCATCTTCTCTTTACCAGAAATTTCTACCCCCTAAAGTTTGTCTCGCTTTAAATGCCGCAAGCGTAATGTGCGGCGCTATGAGTATGATCCGTTTGCAAAGAACAGAAAGCGTAGGTCTTGGCGCTACTCCCTAGTGTTATTTTGCTCTGTCCCGGTCTGGATTTCCTGTCCGGATTTCGGCACCACCATCACTTCCATATGGAAAAGTTGTAATTTTTTCAACTTGATGCTTGATGATGAAAATGCAGGAAATCCGGCCGGGAGATCCTGATCGTGTGTTCGCGCTATTAAGTCGGGTCTTCACCTTCCAAAACCTGGTTCCCAGATTCTCCGTCTGGAAGTTCAAAAGCCCCTTTTTTTCGGATTATTTTGATGTACTTTCGGACCGGTTCATACTCCAGGTGCAATTTACAGAAGAAGTCAAAGAATAACCTGGAAGCCCAGATTCCGGAAGTTCCGGGAGGTGAAGACCGGACTTTAGATGATCCGCTACTGCAGCGACAAGTAGCTGGCATTTTTGTGCCCTCTGCGTTGATCTTCAGAAGACTTATTGCTGTCAATGAACGCGTTCATTCAGCGTCGGAGGCGTCACTCAAAACCCCTGATTTTGGGATGCGCTATGTCCGACGATGGGATACTCTATGCGGGTACCTTAAAGTTTAACTGAAAAGCCAACTTATTTGTGTGTCATTTAATTGGATAAACTGAATTATTTGGATTCTGCAAAGGGATTTTTTTTCCACTGTCTGCTCTAGTTATGAGGCTCAGAATATCTCCGGCCGTCCCCGCAGCAAAAATTCTACTATGACGCGGGAAATTTTAATCTCAACACAAATGCGGATTTTCAGTGGGCAGTGGTGAGATTGGTGACGATTGCTTAGTGCCTGAACAAAAAAAAAATGATAAATCTTTCTCGTAAGGCATACAACAAAGATACAAGCGCATAGACGCACCACAAATCACACGGAAATTCCACTATTTGAAAATCGGTTATTCGTGAATACCGGAACAACGAAGTAACTCATTTTCAGCGGGTCTTCAAGCCAGTTTAAGTGAATAAGTGACGGGTAACTAGATCCTAGCCCTTTTCGGTTAAACTTTAACCCAATAAAATATTGATGCTCTGTGTGAATTTCCGAAATAGCTAATCAGAATTCCTTTATAATGGAGTAGAGTAGGTCAGGGTTAGGGTACCCACAGGTACCCAGCGTTTGGCTTATGGTATCCAGCGCTAGGCAAAGAGTATGCTAAACTCTGCACATATTCAGCTGCACATGTCCAGCGTTTGGCATATATGACATACACGTTATAACGTATCCGACAATCAGGGATGTGAGGTAGACTGATTCAGTCCTAATGGGAAGACGTCCGGGCATTGGCTATGAGGAATAGGACTGTGGAGCATTGCCAGCTTTCTAAGGTCTGTTTAAGCTGGGGAGGAAAGGCTTGCCAACTTTTTTGGAGCAGATACAGATCTCTGTCGGTTTGCGTCGTCAGGAAACCGTAACATTATCTTTGTTTGCCTGGATGTTCGGAAGGATGCCACCATCAGTGGATCGGCATCGTTCCGATTCTTTGTATGGGAGTAAATGGCTCTTTTTTAAAGAAGCCAAATCCGGAACGTTCTAGCAGCGTTCTAGCATTTCCTATGTCTAGATCATCCCCATCGAACTTGCTGGTTGAACTAGGGGTTGGTACGACAGTGGTACCATCTATTAATCAATCAATTAATCATCGTATTTGTTCCTGAATATCTGTTTTACAACATGATAACACAGGACTGTCAGTTATATAGTTGATATATACAGTATATTTTAAAATTTAGTGGTTCGATTTGGAAGCACGCGAAAGTGTGGGTGATCAAGGGTGATGGATCTTTACTGGAAAATAAGAAAAATATTTGGCTGGTAGGCCTATATATGTATAACAAGTAAAAAAATATTTCGCTGCAGGCCTATCTATTTGTGTTTTGTGTTTTTACCATTTTTGCAAAAAAATCCGCAACATTATCAAGAAGAAAAGATGTTTCCGCGAGGGTCTGTAAATACTACCGGACTTCATAGATAATCGGTGAGGAGGCGAGAAAGAGATACGATTTACTGTAAAGGCTTGAAGTTTATATCAGTCAATCAATAAATTTTACTCCAGTAAAAAATACAAAAAAGAACGAACGCGGCAACAAGTGCAAATATCACATGGACAACAAGACCAAAGTTTTCGATGGGATCCCAAAAATTTAATATTTGATCCAGACATCTAGGTCTTATCTTCGCCAGATCCAGTCTTCGCCAGGCTAATCATCTGAGAAAACCACGTTCAGATATACCTCTATAAGCCATATCTATTTTGACGATACTGATCGAAACTTCCTGCTTTACTTTGCTTTACTTCTGCCAAATTTCCTTTTTCGGCCGAATTCCGAGCGAACTACTCGCCCAGCAAAAAAAGATAGTTCAGAATCAAATTCAGCGTATCTCCTTATCCCAGCCTTATCCCTATAAAGAACATTTAATCAACTTCAAATAAGACTTTAATTTCTATAAAAAAAAAATCCGGTTTCAACCGGATTCCCGACGAACTATATGTCCGGATAAAAAATGATTGTCATATACAGATTCAGCGTCTTTTCTTCCCCTTAAATCTATCATCTAATCAACTTCAAATAAAAATTTTGCTTTTAACAAATTTTCCGGTTTTCGCCGGATCCCGGGCGAACTACTTGTCCGGCAAGAAAATAGTTTTCACCATAGTGTTCGACATGTCTTCTTACTCCTAAATCAATCATCTAATCAACTTCAAATAAACCTTTTACTTTTAACAAATTTTCCTGTTTTCGCCGGGTTCCGGGCGAACTACTTGTCCGACGTGAAAATAACTTTCATATTCGGATTCAGCGTGTCTCTTTACCCCTAAATCAACTATCTAAATAGCTTTTAAAAAATATTTTTCTTGCCCCTTAAATTTGAAACCCCTCTCCCACCCTCAAATATATGGCTACACAGCCCATCTCCGAACCATCTTAGAACCCAAAGGATCCTTCCACCAAGTCTCATCAAAATATCTCAATCCCGTCGAGAGTTATCGTGCTTACAGACGGACAGACGGGCAACTTTTGCGATGTCATAGGTAACCGTCACTAACGTTTTGGGATCCCAAAAAGCAATACAAACAATACATAAAACGGATCAATTCAGTTCAATTCATTTAATTCCTCCAGAAATCGGAGAGTAAAAGACGTAGTAAACGCATACATAACTGGCCAAAAATATAAAACGAAAATGACATAACAAGGCCGTATCGCATAAAACAAATCAACAGACAAATATCCAAATTAAAAAATAAAACGTATGCATAATAACTCAACCATCAGCTACAGCCTCAGCGAGGTTGTGATGGATTCGAGGAATTTTAGAAAGAAAATTAGCATGTTTTTTTTGTATGATATCTATTGGGTTTTTTAACCAATAAGTCTCCATCATATAAGAATTCGACTCAAATTTTGAGATCCGACAAAGATATTTAGCAAAATTGAAGAAAGTAGTTTTGATGTGAGAGTAATTACTCGATGTGAAAAAAGGAAGTAAAGGAGAGAAAAGAAAAGAAAGGATATGTCGGCTTGGGCTCAAGGAGTATTTAGTCTTAAAATTGGTTTCTGTTATTTGTGGATAATGTTGCCTGGTGTTAGGATTTGCCGAAAGCGGTACAGTTTTGTTGACAATGATCATTCGTATCGTCTGGTAATGATTTCTCCCATATTTTCCGCCATATTACTAACTTAGACTTAGGTCTTCCCGCGCCTGGTGGCGCATAAGGCGACAACTTCTGACCTCCACGTGACTCTATCTTGGGCAGCATACCATAGTGCAGTCATCGTGGTCCGACCTAACTTGAGCTGCGTTCGTTGCCCGGTGACTTCTCACCGGTGCTTCTTATAACGCGTTTTTGCACTTACCGGTGACTACTCCCCGATCTTAAAACCCGTTTTCGGACTAACCAGTGTCTGGTTAGTGCCCACCGGTGCGGACTAACCAGAACCTGCTCGTGAGCCCCGCTGTAGCGAGGAGTTAGCAAGTTTTCATCAACTCACTGGTGAACGAAAAACGCGTTATAAGCAAAGAACCGGACACTGGTGACTAAACACCAGAACCAGACCGGAGTGCAACGAACGCAACTTTGGCTTCCTTCGCGAGGTTTCTGCCAAGTGTGGAGCGCTGCCTATACCATTTGCACGCAGGCCAGAAGGTGTCCAGCACTAAGCGCCGTTGGGGATGACACCTTTTAGAGACATCTAGACCATATGTCCACGCAGATACTAAACCTGAATTTGGTACCTGTCAAGGTTCACAAACTTGACCTAAGGGGAATCTGGACCCAGTTTGCCCATGAGCAGGGAGGGTTGGGTAGGTGCAACTCCCATACTCCATATTTTTCTCCCTTGTACTGTTGATGGGCAATAAATTCATTTCATTTACCAGGGCCTGACTTAGCTACCCTCTTAAGAGTCTAGAACTGATAGCTATTGGTGCGTCTCCCTATTATTTTCCTTGTACGGCCATTATCCTGTTTTTCTCGCTTCCCCCAACCAAACTTAGATCGAACGATTCTCCACTGAGCGAAACATATTCGTGCAGCAAATTGGCCGAACCTAGTAATAATGAGGGAGCCCTAACCGCTGCTAAGTTTCTCCCCTTAGCTATTCACTTTCGATAATTACCCATACCAGGAAGGTCTCTTCATTCTTTCCTTGTTAGCCATGGCCCGAGCCTACACCAATTTTCTCTACCGAACGCCGGTACTTCACCAGTCCTAGCTAATTCCTGAGCATTTGTGGTCATGGATCCGGATCCGAGGACCCTGAACTACGAGGGAAAGGGATCAGAGGAAGATGTGCGATCACTTTTAGCCTAGCATTAATAAAAATTCTGCTTTCGGTAGAAAAATAAAAGAATATTGAATGGATTAATAGTTATTATGGAGTAACAGAAGCGCACTGCCAGAAGTCTCATAACAGATAACATAAGGATGTGCAGTGTCAACAGACAACACTTAGGATGTAATCGAAGTAATTCATATTATGAAATAGCAGAAGCGCAGAAGTTTCATAACAGATAACACAAGGATGCGCAGTGTCAACTAGGATGTAATCTGTTGTGATTTTGAAAACGTTATATATTAAATGTAGTACGTAACAAGCACTGTCAAGAAGAACCGAAAAACGCCGGTCGTCTAACTTTTTTTGTTTGTCGTCATGATATCGGAAAAGTCAGCAGATGCTATTTTCGGCTCTTCTTCTGCTTCTACTGAACCGATAGTTATTATTACTTTATGATGCTTCCGACTATCAAAAGTAAATTGTGACGATCGTAGGCTACTGGTTGTGCAGCAAAAATAATAAGAAGGAGGATCTAATTTTCGTATCACGGCGTGCTCGAGAACGAAAGTTATAGCAAGAATCGTAACGATCGTATATATTATCGCCCGAAGAAAAGCAAGGGCGATAATGATTATAACACTAGTACACTTGTTTTGATTTTCTGGTATTCCCCTGATGTTAAAAGAAAAAAGTTCCAACCGTGCGATATCACTTATTATCGCATGGCTGGCTGTGCGATAACGATTGTTATCGCACGGTTGGAACTTTTTTCTTTTAACATCAGGGGAATACCAGAAAATTTTGGCACTGGGTAGGATAAAACTGTTATCATGGGACTGCACAGTGTACTGGTGTTATTAGCTAATAAGAACCCGGTGGAACGCTACCCTACAGTGCCTGAGTTTATTATTATTGAGGCAAAACTGGTTAACTCATCTTCTTCTTTTCAGATGGTCGCAATATTTTCCGAGAGTTTTTGAAGTGCGAATATAGCGAAGAAAATATCCTTTTCTGGCTTGCCTGTGAGGATCTGAAGAAAGAATCGAACCCAGAAAAGGTCGAGGAAAAAGCTAGAATAATTTACGAAGATTACATCTCAATACTTTCCCCAAAAGAGGTAAGTTCAGGTCCAAACTTAAACAGCAATTATCGTCCTTTTATAAGAGCAATGAAGTGCTATGCTTTGAATCATTTCTTTTGGCTGTATTCTTGAAGTACAATCAGCAGTACATGCAGTTTTATTCCAATATTCTAATATACGTGACTCCTCAAAGACCGCTGGGTTTCAGAAGATTACGAACCCGTATCTTCTGTTTTTAGCCTTACAACTCCCGTGTTTTTGACGAGAAACAAGAGAAAGCCTCGAAAAAATCCAAACACGGCAAATGCGAAAGTCAGTTCAGTCCCGTTAGAATGTTCAAGATATGGCCGCATCCTCCCTAACCGGGGGCGCCACAATCGGAACGCCTATGGAATACTCTATATGTATAAGTTCAAAACACGCCAGTGATCCTCAGGAAGAAGGAGTAAGCGCGTCCGTAACGACTCAAACTCAACGACTCACATCCTGTGTCAAGCAGTCACGAGTTCACGACGATCTTTGGGAGCGGCTGTGACACCACTTCTGCCTTTCTTCCGCCAGATACCCGGAGAGGCCGGAGATTTCGCAGCGGCAAGGAGAGATAGTCATAAAGTGTATTGTACAGCACTTTCTGCGCTCCTTCTCTTTTATTTCAACTGGCAGATGTCCGGCAAGGCTCAAGAGTCATACCAGTTAGAAACAATAGCCAAGAGTAGTTTTCCTAGACCTCCTAGGCGCCTCTGGAGGTACTGGGGTAACTAAGGTATAAGGTAACGAGAGCGATGCAACCAGCCAAAGTAGTCTTCTTAGATGCCGTAAGCGTCTCTGGAGCAGGTGGAACTAAAGTACAAGATAGCGGTGTAACTATTCAAAGTAGTCTTCCTGGATGCCTTAAAGTTTAACTGAAAAGCCAACTCATTTGTGTGTCATTTAATTGGATACACTGACTTATTTGGATTCTGCAAAGGGATTTTTTGATTTTCCACTATCTGCTCTAGTTATGAGGCTCAGAACATCTCCAGCCGTCCCCACAGCGTAAATTCTACTATGAGGTGGGAAATTTTAATCTCAACACAAATGCGGCTTTTCAGTGGGCAGTGGTGAGGTTGGTGAAGATTGCTTAGTGCCTGAACAAAAAAAAATGGTAAATGTTTCTCGTAAGGCATACAGCAAAAATACAAGTGCATAGAGGCACCACAAATCACACGGAAATTCCACTATTTGAAAATCGATTATTCGTGAATAGCGGAACAACGAAGTAACTCATTTTCAGCGGGTCTTCAAGCCAATTTGAGTGAATAAGTGATGGGTAACTAGATTGTCCTATCCTAGCCCTTTTCAGTTAAACTTTAAGCACCGCTGGAGATGCTGGGAGGAACTAAGGCATAAGGTAAAGAGAGCGATGTAATCTGGCGAATTAGACTTCTTATATGACATAAGCGCCTTTGGATGTGCTGGGGGAACCAAGGTATACGGTAATGAGAGCGATGTAACCAGGCAAAGAAGAGAAGTTTAAAGGAACAGACAACTTGACTCAAACTTGACTCGGGGGGCTAGCTAACATATCAAGAATGTACCCTGAGTCGATATTGAGAGTAAGAAAAATTCTCGTTACGACCATTGCAGTTTCCGGGCAGTTTCCGAGAATTCGACTTTTGAGCAAAAGGTTTGCAAAAGCAAAAGGTTTGTGTGCCGCGACTAGGAATCGAACCCCGGCCGTCTTGTCGGGGAGGTCGTTTCTCTGTGGTCTACATGTAAAAAGGCGAACTTTTACAGTCCATAAGTGCATAATTACAGTGCAGAAGGGGTAAGGGCCTGCCAGCTAGCTTTGGGAACACTAAGTAGGGGGTTCGAGACGGTTCGAGATAACAAAGAAGGGGGGGCCTGTCGACAATAAGACCCTGTATATTTATCTAAGCTCCCCGGGCGATTCGATGGCCGAAAGTTGCGTAGTCAAGTTTACTGTTCCTTTAAAAAAAGAAAAGCGTTGACAAGTTCCGTCCAGGATTGCGAAACAGAAACCTACCATGTTTCCCTGACAACTAACATATCTGGTCACCTTGACACCGTTGCACTAATGGGCTTGGCATAGTCGTTGGACAGGGACAGACGAATTCTTTTTGTATGTGGTCAGGGCAGCCAATACCGTTTATTCATCTGAACTAGTCTTTACCTGACAGCACTGAATGAGAACCCACCGCCCTATCAAGCGGCGTGAGGTCTTGTGTATGCATTGTCAATCAGTTATTAATTGGTCAATTGAGAATAATTTCAGTTTGGTTCAGTTCAAGACTCGTGACTTGTATCAAATACAGCACAAAGTGCCGTCATGCCACTTAGTGCCGAAAACTTATTCTTATAAGGATATAATATAAATATGTGTAAAATTAGTTTATGTATATAATAAGTAAGTAAGTAAGGAAGTATTTATTTGAAACCCGCCATTTTAAAAAGCGGAGTAAGTGAAAGGAATAAATAAAACACATAAAAGACACACAAAAAAGACACGCAGTTTTCAATCTTTGGCCAGGAAGCAGTGGACAACGTCATGCGATGGTTGAGCCCAGTTGTCCATGATTTTTGAAAGCGAAGAGGAAACGTCCAAAAAAGGGTAACACCGACCCGCCTCCGTGCCTCCTGGTGTGCACCGAAATATCCAGTGATTCCTCCCTCGGCTTATTACGGCTTATTACTAAAGCTAAGGTGAAGCTTAGCTTTAACAGACCGACAGAGGGACAGACAAATTTTCGTCCGTGGCTGTGGAGGGGGAAGTTCGGACGGTGGTTCCAGCACCAAACCCCTAGCTTAAACACTACTTATGATTGAATTCCTTTTCATTAGTTGGCAAGAATAAAATTTGTCGTTTCCGTTGACAATTATTCTAAACTTCTTAAGTGCCAACTTCCGGAGCAAAGATACTGAATATGATATATTTGCAAACAAACAAAACCGAGGGCAATGGAAATGCAAAACAAAGAACAAAACAAAAGAAAGACCTTAGAAAGACCAAATTTAAACTAATAAACCCCTCTCCGTGTTTCATCGAAAGCTTAAAGTATAACCGAAAAGGGCTAGGATAGGACAATCTAGTTACCCATCACTTTTTCACTTAAATTGGCTTGAAGACCCGCAAAAAATGAGTTACTTCATTATTCCGCTATTCACGAATAGTCGATTTTCAAATACTGGAATTTCCGTGTGATTTGTGGTGCCTCTATGCGCTTGTATTTTTGCTGTATGCCTTACGAGAAAGATTTATCATTTTTTTTTTGTTCAGGCACTAAGCAATCTTCACCAATCTCACCACTGCCCACTGAAAAGCTGCATTTGTGTTGAGATTAAAATTTCCCGCGTCATAGTAGATTATACGCTGTGGGGACGGCTGGAGATATTCTGAGCCTCATAACTAGAGCAGATAGTGGAAAATCAAAAAATCCCTTTGCAGAATCCAAATAATTCAGTGTATCCAATTAAATGACACACAAATGAGTTGGCTTTTCAGTTAAACTTTAAGGAGTCGTCCCAACTGGCGAACTCCCGTGAAGCTGTCATTTCTGTAACCATCCATTCCTCATCACACTCTCCTTCTCCAAATACGTCTTCCCTCAACCCATCCGATTCTTTGCATTCCTACATCAGGTGTATCGTGCACCACATTCTCATTCCTATCCCCGCACATAAAACAATGGGTTTTATGTCATGGTGTTAGGTTTTACTGTCATAGGCTACTGCCTAAACCGTAGCCGCTCCACTGAGTGGCCTGAAAGGAAGGGCTCTTCCTTTCAGCTCACTTATTGGATCCAGGAGTCTTTCAACTCGGTAGCGCCTAATCGAAGGCTTGGATTTGTTCGTACTGTTCTCGCTAAGTTCAGGTTCAGGACACGTTTATTTCACTCTACTCACTGTTGTGTTGTTCCTTTGAAGCTTCACCACTCTCTGCTAAGATCTGCTTATAATCTGCTAGAAAATGACTAGAAAAGCCTTTTTATAGACTATTTCTCTGACGTCAAACTCGCCTTGCTCAACTCCCACTGATCACCTGCTCATCTCCCGCTTGACCACAAACTCTCTCCGAAATTCTAAGCTTTACATTATGACTTGGTCTTAACTTCAGAAACAATATTTCCTTTTAAATCTTGGCTGAGCGGGAACAATGTCCCTTTAATTCTGACTTGAGTTTAAAAGGTAAACTAGATAAAGCTATAAGCATAAAGATATGAAGACCCTTCGTAACACACATCAATCAATCAATCAATAAGTATATTTCACATAATATTTCTGTGGAACAAAAATAACCTTGTACGTCAAAACAAAATGGTTTGAAAAATGAATAAAACAACGGTTAATGCAAAATAAAATAAACTAGGTGTCAAACACTGCTTTGTTATAATTAAATACGAAATATGGTACAAAGGATTTAAAAAAAAAAACGCTGAGAAGACTTGAAATCGGGTTCTCTAAGGAGTTGTTTCTTCGCTACTTTTCTTGCTTGCCGCGTGTCGACGGTTGGTTCAGGGGTGTAAAAAGGCGGTAGCTAGGATGTCGCGATGGTCTGGAGACAGAATGAGGGAATATCCAAATGCCATGGTCAGATCGTGTCTCCTTTGGTTGAGTGTTTCTAGCTTTAGAGTCTGCAGGCTAGTGTTGTAATCAACGTACATGTGACAGTAATCCACATGGGGCAGTAATCCGAATCACCCCCTTCCCACATATCTCCTCCTATCGCCTAGCCTGCCTACTTATGACTCACGTAACTCCTTTCTATTAAGCCCTCCTTTAAAATAAATACTTCGGCATGATATTTTGGTATGACGTATCCGGTTTCGACTTGTTCAGGAGCCGGCAAATCACAACACTAAGTTAACATTCGTTATAAGTTATCCCTCCATAGGCGTCGGGGGTTCCAGAACGTGAGATGAAGCTTTTAAGTCACTTAACTTGTAGTCTTTTCGCGACGTGTCTAAGCTCATCCCTTCTGAAATTCTATCACACCGTCGTTTAAAAGAGGCAGGAGCACTGCCCTGTTTTCTCAAGGACCTGTGGGAAAGCGGAAACGCTTGATCAAACTCCAGTGAAGGCTCGTCAGGTTGTTTTTCGACTGACCAGATAAAAGCACTTGAGATATTTTGCCTCTCAATAATGGAGACAAAGAGTGGGAAGAACCTTTAGTAATTGCTAAATTCAATGAAGGTGGGCATTCCCATGTTGTTGAAAACAGGTCAGGTCGAGTGGGCTTTGGACCTTAGAGTTTACAGCGGCTTCTGTTTCTTCTCTTTTTGCAATTTGTAGCCTCTGAGCCCAACCACCCTTTTGTTTTATATTTGGAGTTGTATCAAGTGTATCAATGTGATTATTTATGACCATGTATGACGATCCACCACTATTTTTGTAAAAAGATAACATTGAATTAAACGAATTAATTAATTAATTAAAAAGTGAACAAAAGAATGACACTGAATAATCAGTAAGTTAGGAAGGGAAAATTTAAACTATAAAATTGCCGTGTTAAAGGACAGTAGGCTGGTATCACTCCCCTTGACCCAAATCAGAAAAAAATCGTTGACACCACCACAGATGTTTGGCACTGTGTTCTTTAAAGGTCATCTGAATGAAGTCTAACACCCTAAATTGCCACTTTTACATACTGCTTACCATTTATCTCTCGAAAACCGGACTAAAATCGGATGAAGTTTCACCGTGCTATAATTTTCAGCCTTTTTTCCGACTTGTCTTGATCGTAACGCTCGCCGTAACATTTGTAACAGTCAATGCGTAACAGTTCATGTTGTAACAGTCCACGCCGTAACAGTCCATGCGTTTATCCATCCATGCGCTGTTTATCCATCCATGCGTTATCAACGTACGTTTATCCATGCGATAATGACAGTTTAAATATTGGCGCTTAATTTGTCTTGGGAGGTCGTAACGAATCGCCATAGGGAGACTTAGAACTTCAAGAGTGGATAGCGCCGAAATCACGGAGCGAAAAAATTCTTCTTCTCTGTACCGGTACTGTGAAGGACGATCTGAGGGGTTCATGGAAGTATGGTAGGATCGTTCAGGTGTCCTTTAACATGCAGCTTTAATATCAGCATTTTAATTTAGTTTCTCTGACATTTTATAGCTGCTTCCTCACAGACTGCCGGTTTCGCTGGCAACTCACAAATCTTGGACCAATGCCACTTTACTTTGTTTCGGCACTGGCTGCTGTAAGCAAGGGCCCATGATTTTTCGGTCGCCGCTCCGGAAACCCAAAAGATAGGTGACTGCAATGATAGAAGTGAAAGAGAAATCGTTGCAATCATATACCTTTCGGAACCCTTTTGTGGGGTAATTATTGTAACTACGAGAGATCCCTAGAGAGTCACTAGCTGTTATCGAAAAACCGTGGGAATTTCTGTAGGCTAAATCGAAAGTTGGTGGCTTTAATTCGATTTTAATTCTCCTCTCTTTGGTTTCAGGTTAGTCTTGACTCTCGTGTTCGCGAGGTCGTCAATCGGAACATGGTGGACCCAAACAAACACACATTCGACGAGGCCCAGCTTCAAATTTTTACGTTGATGCATCGGGACTCTTACCCTCGTTTTATCAACTCATCGCAGTACAAAAAGCTTTCTCAGTCATACACTGGTAGTCGGAAGGAAAGCGGCACCTAACGCGTCTGTTATGCGCACGTGTCATTTCGGCGCGCAGAGACATGTGTCCGCCTTTTCAGTGTTTGAAAGTTGCAAGGAATAATGTGGAAAACGTGTTACGCTGGAGGTATACTAGCTAGTGCTACCGGCGCTATGGCCCTTACGTTACAGGCGTCTCTGGTAGACACGTGCAACTTGCGGAATGGTAGTAGAAATCAGTGTACGTAACGCGCAGATACACGCGCGCTACCCTGTTCAGTGTACGGAGAGAAATAACGTGCTTTGTGAACGTGTTACGTGCGTTGCGTTGCAGGCTTCTGCACGTACTGACAAGCTGCAAAACCAGAAGAAGATCGCGACTGTTTATGTTGTGTAAGCAACGAGTTGTGGTTGTGAGTGCATTAGAACTTGCGGGAGGAGACGCCGCGGAAAATATGAAATATTAAGTGGCAAGGTGGTCTTTCTCATCGTCCAGGGCAATTAAAATAGCTTGCCCCACGAGAAGACCTGTGGAATGGAATGAGCGCATGGAATGGTAGCTAGTCTAGTGTATGCGTGCTCTGCATGTGACCAAAATGGACAAACGTACTTAATCATAGGACTGTGTACGGGCTTTACTTTTCCCACTTGCAACCTGCAAGGAAGTTCTTGTATATGTGAGATGATCTTGGTTGTCATCTAGAGCGTGTGGGTGGCTGGAGTTCGATGGCTAATGTGTGCATAGGCAAAGCAGGTGTAATGCGTTACTAGTTTAACGTGGGAGAGAACAGGCGTCTTCATGCGGCTGGTAGATAATAGCCGATTGTTAGTTCAAGGTCGTGAAAACACGCAAGTCGGTTATCAGCCGAATGACGACTTGTGGAAATTACTGCTAGCAGTCATTTTTGGCACTTTATTTGAAGACGTGGTAATGGCCGTCAGCTTCAGAAATCACGGTCCTTTCAGACTCCGAAAAGCTCTTATGTATCTCCTTCGCACTGGTACCCAGCGCCGTTAAGTCGACGTAAAAAGCCTGCATATTTCTCTCGTACCGCAATTTCTCGCCTGAAATCGACCCAGACAAAATGAAACATATTTCGATCCGAGGAAAAAATTCGAAATTTCAGTCGATCAGAGGAAGAAACTAACACGAAATCGGGTCGCAATCTGTTCCATTTTGTCTGGGTCGATTTCAGGCGGGAAGTTTCCTTACAATACTCTATATGACCACACGCCAGTGAACCTCGGGAAGAACGAGAAACGTCACCCGAACGATGACTCAAATCCTGTGTCAGCCAACCAACAGCGTTAGTTGGAAATAGCTGTTGTGATGCATCCGGCTCTTCCACTAGCTACACGGCGATTTTTATCGGTACGGAAAGTTAGTCATCAAGAGTATCTCCGCAATGGAAAAATTTTGCGACAGAGAACAACGTGGGATTTTTACGTCGATTCACCGGCTGTAACGTTCTCCCAGTGAAGAGTCCATTTCGGTTGACCTAACTGCGTGTAGACGCCTAAGTCATTGTTCAAATTGCCGTAATAAGCTGCAGAAGAGCTATACACATCAGCTTATATTGCGAGCAACACGTGACGGGCGAGATTAAAGGAACAGTAAACTTGACTCAAACTTGGCTCAGGGAGCTAGCTGACATATCAAGAATGTACCCGGAGTCGATATTGAGCGATAGAAAAATTCTTGTTACGACCATAGCAGTTTCCGGGCAGTTTCCGAGAGTTCGACTTTTGAGTTAGTAGAACAAAAACAAAACAAAAAAGCAAAAGGTTTGTGTGCCGGGAGTAGGACTCGAACCCACGATATTTGCCTCAATAGCCTCTTGAAACAAAGTAATACAATGTATGTCAACAGGGTTGCCACCGGTAGTACAATTGTGCTCACAATAGAACTTTCTTTTTACTTTGGCAGCAGATTTTAAGAAAAAAGTAGTTGTCAGGTTTTATTTCCAAGGTGACTATGACCCAGCAACACGTTCTGAGTACTTTTCTTGTTTGGTATTACTTTTTTCCTTTTGCATAGGGAATTTATTTTAGTAAAGTGGCAACCCTGTATGTTGATAACACAGAAAATCTCGAACGTTTACAGTGCATAACTACAGTGCATAAGGGGCAAGGCCCTGCCAGCTAGCTCTGGGAACAATAAGGAGGGGTTTCGAGATAACAAAGATGGGGGGGGCCTGTCAACAATAAGTCCCTGTACATTTATCTAAGCCCCCCAGGCCGGTTTGATGGCCGAAAGTTGCCTAGTCAAGTTTACTGTTCCTTCAAAAAAAAAAAATAGAAATCCGTCCTTGTTTCTCTTATGCAGCTCTGATCAAATCGCCGCCTGCCTGGGCTGCTCTTGGTAGTCAAGAAACGATAACACGGAGAATCCTTATGGAGCTTATTACACCGATTTGGACAGAGTGTGAAACTAAGTGCCCAAATAAGACGAAAACATTCGCTAGCGGGAGCGGAGAACTTCAACGACGAGTTGAAACAGAAGCGAATTTTTCCGCTATCGCCGGTTTTGGCCGCGCGTCTGTAGGTACTTACAGCTTATTCTTACCATCCAGGGATATCCCTGCCGCCAAACAAAGTGACCTGTTAGACTATTGATTGTCCCTAGAACGGTTTATAAGTGTAAACGCGTCCGGCGCCTCATTGGCCGCTCGGCTCTATATATATCTATCCAATCAAAAATAGTTTAACAGGCTCCTTTGAAGGCAACAAGGGGTATCTCCCTGGTTGGTAAGAATAAGGTGGTACTTAGCTTGATGCGTGCGAAAGTATAGAGCGTAGCTGAGGGGTTTGTCGGTAGTGTTTGGTACTTATTCGGTTCGTATGCGAATTCCGAGTTGTTTCTGCGCAACGAAGAGTGCAGTGTCAAGTTTTTTTGTTTCTCGTTTTGGTCTCAAATCTTTGTGATTGTCCTTAGATCTTTGTTGGAGACATCTTAGGAGCAACTATGACGTTTCGTAACCAGGTTGTTGAACGGATCTGGGCCTAACCCCAGGATGTGATCAAGTGCAGTCAGTCGTTGAAAAATCTTCAAAGGTTTAGATACCGGTAAAGTTCATATGATTTTATTTCACGTGCAAGAAGAACTGGAAAGAGTAAAAAAAGGGTTGACAAAATTTAACGGCCAGCTGAAGGGTTTGGCAAGGTATTTTTTCCCTCAAAATATGGAACTCTTGATTCCTCAAAAGCCCTGGAAGGAAACATCAGTCCGTTTCTTTGGTTTTCCTTAAGACAATAGGACCTGGACTAAGCCAGTTCTGAAAATAATTCGGACATTTTAATTTACGATCGGCCCAATCCGCCTTATCCCAGTTCAGCGCACCAAGCGGACTAGTGCAAAAGACAGTGCAAGACATTTATTGGTCGGAACTATTTGGCTATATCTGTGGACAAGTGCTGATAATGAGAGACAGTGTCTGGGGGCTGCTTGCAGACACTAGTCCGCTTCTAAGCGCGGAACTGGAATATGGTGAATTTAAACTTGCCCACGTGACTGTACTATCTGAGCCAGAGACCAAAGTTCACTTTCTGATTTCCTAGTATAGAACCTAGTCAGAAAGGCATTATATGATTTTTCGGAATTTTCTGATTGGTTTTAAACCTAGTCAAATAGACACAAACCGCATCCGTACCTTGCTATTCTGAAAACTGGATGTGAATTAGGTCTTCGTTTTACTATTTGACTTGGTTCAGCACGCCAATCAGACAATTCCAGTAAATAATCCGATTGTCTAGCACTCTCGAAAGTTGGATTGACTTCAGCGTGAGTCTTAGACTGAATGGCACCGAAAATGGCGCCAGTCGCAGCAAAGCCTCTCGAAACTATTATCAGAACTGGCTGGACCGAGTCTTAGCTAAAACCAATTGTGAATTAGCCTTCATTAAGGCCATAATTCTTTCTTTCTTTTTTGCTTAGTGTATATACATACATGAAATACAAACGGCGGAAACCATTCAGTTTAAATTTTTCCTGTGGAACGAAGAAAAAAACCCGAGATGAACAAAATTACTAGATACTGAAGAAAATTAATATTCTATCAAAAGGAAGGCTACTACGCATTGCTATGGGCCAACAATTAATACCATTAAACGGGCTGACGTGGTGTGTAGTTTAAAACAAAAAACTTTACAACTATAAATATATTAATACCATTAAACGGGCTGACGTGGTGTGTAGTTCAAAACAAAAAACTTTACAACTATAAATATTGTAGCCTACTTAAATCTGGAATGTCACACAAGTATTTAAACTTGTTTATCTTTCCTGTATCCACCATCTTCCTAATGGTAAGCCCGTCGAACAACAGTTTTGATCGCAGTTTCGTTTGGGCTACAGAAAATCCTAGGAATTCTTGAAAGCATTGATAGAATCGTTCATTACAACTTCTAATGAAAGGGCGTTCCAAGAGATAATTACTCCCGTTTTCGAAAGACCATTTACCAACGTCTTTCGAGAATCGCCAGCCACTCAGCTCGAGTATTTTGGGCGAAAATAGGGATAGGTGTAGGAAAGTTTTTCAAGATACAGCAATTATTTTTCTTCTACCCGGCCGAACGAGCGTGTCGGTAGCAGGTGCTGCCTGGAAATACTACCTCGTTAGGCCGACCTGACCTCAAATTCTGTCAGGAAGCCGTTTCCTTAGTAACCTTTCAAAACTAAAGGTCTGGAGTGTAGCTTGTGATTAATCAGCCGTGTTAATTGTCAGGGTTTCGTTAGGGATAACAAAAGATAGAATGATTTGGTAATGGTATTGGATAATGGATACCGAACAGGTCGAGTGGCGCTTCTGCCTTCAGATTGACATACCTTTATGGGTAGAAGCGGCTGAATCCTTAAGGGCCCATGACTTTTTGAGACTCGCTCTCGATTCTAAAGCTGCGATTTTTATTTACGTTTGCCTTTTTCTCTCGCAAAATTCAATTCGTCGTATTCCAGTTCAGCGTTTCCAAGCGGGCTAGTTTCTGTTAATCCCCCTATGCCTCACCATCATCAGTTGTCATAGACATAGTGAAATAGATCCACAGATTGATGAGTAGAAAATCTGCAATCTGCTTCCCAGGTAAGGGAGGTTTTGCATCAGTCTCGATGGTAGAAAGTGAAAGTTGCACACTATCTTGTGAACACAACCTTTTACTTTGTCTACACTAGTGTTGATTATGAGGTAATGGGGGACCAACAAAAACTAGTCCACTAGGTGCGCTGAACTGGAATAAGGAGAATTACTTCACAAAGAAATTTTATCTCTTTATGTGGCTCAGACTCCAAAATCCCCAGCCCAAAGCTCCAGCTAAATGACGCCCCCCTTCCAGTGAACAGAGAAAACTAGGAAAAACGCTGCAGGCGAAAGTTTCTGGAATCATTCATGATCAGAGCGTCTTTTTGGGATCGCACACTTAGTCTCCTTTGTCTCGGTCTCGTCTTCCTGTACCTGCCTAACGCTGTTTTATTTAAGCCTTGTCAGGATAACAACTCTGCAGACAAATGTCACAAATAAAACGAAGTAATAAAATCTAGTTGAGACAGTCATCATTTTTAATCGGGTCTTTTCTGACATGACAAGTTAGTTGATAGGGCTTAAAAAATAACACTGAAGAAACAAGCCACGGAATTTAGCTGACAGGATCAAGACGAGGCTAAATAGAACGCGGCTTTGAGGGTAGAACGACCAATTTTCTCAGAGTTGAGAAAGTAGCGTTACAGAATAGTATATTATAACGCGGCTGTTATGGCTCGGACAATTGGGATAAGAAAGATAAATATCAGACCGTCTTGTCTCTTTAGTCCTTCCCTTTCAATATTACTACAAATCGCTTCCTAACTTGATGAACTCCAAACCGCACACCATTTCTGAGCCCTCGAGGAACGAACGTTTTGTCGAACATAACAGGCTGCTATTTCGCTTTCTTTTTTTAAACCCTTTAAAAGAGTTTCAGACTGTCGGTCAGATCAGATCGGCTGCTTTTAAACGCCTCGTGAGAATGGTCTTTATAGGTCATCTTAGCTATTAAATAGTGGTGGGTTTCGCAGAAGAAAGAGATTCAATTTCCGTTCCTGCAGTTCTTCAGCTTTCGTGGGAACAACAATGAGATCCAGCAGATCTATTTTCAGCCAGATTTTATGCCTGGCCTAAAAAAATATGGGGAGTGGGAACGCCTCTTAAAGGACCCGGCTTACCGATATTGCTGCAAAGCTTTTAGTCGTTCCATAGATTTTCATTTCTGAAAGAACTTCATTTGTCATCCATCCTTACGGTACCACTGATTGATTTTTTTATAGTATTTCCATGTTTTGGTCTTTCCGAAACGGATCAGGCTCCCGCTTATCGCTCCCGAGGAGCTCATTGGTGAGAAAGGGCTGTCATTCAACTGTAACTGTCTTTCTCATCAAAACCAAGGGTCCGAGCGAGGCTTGTGAAACGCAGCAGAGTTTCAAAGGAGTCACATATGTTAGAAAACTGGAATAGCAACCAGATCTACTCCGACTAGTGCTTTGACACCTTGTCCACTGACCAATCAACAGGAATACGGTACGTTGTTCGGAACAAAGCATTTCTCATATTTCCTAGTCAAATCGTATGTGTTCTCTCCGGTTTTCGTTTTAGTCCGAATCTCAGGTTCGCAAGTGTTGTTCTTCGTGCTGATTATGAAACACGTTTTGTTATTCTCTATCGTGTGTGGTTTTAATTATCTCGTAATTAGTCAAAATTGGGAGCACAAACGTTTTCCTGTTAAATTGTATTTGTATAGCCTAGATATTCTATGCGTAATAAGAGGAACTATCACTGTCTCTAACCGTAGAGTTATTACTTATTTCCGTTTGAAGGGAAAATGACGCAGATTAACTGTAAAGCTCAGTTCCTTCAGAACAGGAATAGAAATTTCCCAGAGATTTTTTTCGGTTCGTCGCGTTACTGTAAAATCGCTTTAATTATGTTCATACACGGCGCGACGCTGAAACCTGTAGGCTAGCGAAAATAAACAGAAAAATAACATTTCTGCCTGAAGCTTGGTGCCCACAGAACACGGATTCGCATTCGCCTAGGCGAATTCGGCGTCACTAGTGGAAAAAAATCGCGCCGCGCCATTTCAATTGGCCTTATTACAGTTCAGCCCTCCAAGTGGACTAGTTTTCTATTAGTCCCCCATTGCCCCATAACCAACCCTTGTGTAGAGATAGTAAAAGTCAGATCCATAGGCTAATAGGTCACTTTCACTTTCTGCTGCTGAGACATATGCAAAACCTCCATTACCTGGGACACATATGACAGGTTTTCCACTCACTAACCTGTAGATCTATTTTGCCATGTCTGATCCGAGTGCTGATGGTGAGGCATAGGGGGATTAACTAGTCCGCTTGGAAGCGCTGAACAGCAACATGGCCAATTAAACTTTAAGTCGAATTGTGTTCGCATCGCGCCGCGGAAAAAAATTCGCGCTTTGTGGGTATCAAGCTTGATGGTGCATTTGCACTCTGCGTAAAATCCGAGCGTTTATCGGATCTGAGCGTATTTACTTCCGTATTCGTTGCTACTGATTTCTCATAGCGTAAAATACACACGTATTTGGAAGCTCGGGGCGATTCGAATCTTGCGCCGGAAAGATTCGGAAGGATTCGGCGAGCGAAGCGAGTTTGTCGTTAGAAAACAAAGTGCAGAATACAAATCCACAAATAATGTATGTCCATCTAAGCTACTGGCTTGCAGGGGAAACGGTTTATTTGATTCTAGCCCACGTCCGTTCAGGCTTTCGCATAAATTGGCCGTTTTCTCGATCAAGGGTGGCTGTGCCGCGAGCTGGGAAAAACACGGTTGTCCAGGAAGGCTTTGCTTATTTTTCATACGATCGAACGTATTGTTTGAACATCTAAAAGTACACTGAATGGGCTGAAACACGAGGCTCTGGTTGCGAATAATGTTTTCATATAGCAGTCTTGTATTCGCGTGAAAGATCTTTCAGACTTGTGGCAGCTTTATGTAATCTCAAATAGTTTGGATCAACAATAGCACCAAATTACCTGATGTCAATAAACAAGCTTGTTAGGTTGCTAGTTTTGGAAATTATTTTGCAGCCAGGCAAAGCACATTCAGGTACACGATACATAAGTAAGTTGGCTTTTCACTTCAAACTTGAAACTCTGTTCAGGAAGTTTGCGATCGTAACAAGGCTAGGAGAAACTCCGAAACCGCTTGATAATTTCGTGGTCTCCTGACTTGCAAGTTCAGTCACCTTCCGAAGAATAGTTTCTAGGAGCGTGAAGGCATGTTTAGTAAGAGAAGTGTGCGAAGTGGATGAATACACGTACCCTGTCGAGTGCACTCCAGTCGCGGTTTCGAGCACTTGTACATTCTCTCGAGCGCTATTTTATTTGTTCCTGGTTGGAGATGGTTGATAGGTTCCCGTAATTACAATGTTACAGAGTTGCGATGTTGATTTCAAGTTGTTTCGCATGAAAGAGTTTCGTTCGTCTATTCGTGTTTGTTATTTTCGCCCTAATTACGCTACGTACAGGACGTGTAACATTTTCCCGGTTATGTGTAATCCGTTCTGCCGGTTGCTTGTAGATAACTGTTCCGATATTTTTTATTTGGCGGAAATACAATCTTTGACAAAAAGATCACATTGAATATTGGAATTAAATTAATGGCGTGTCGCCGCCATTTCCGAAGGAACGCCGTAACTAACGTCGTTGTAACGGAACCAGCGCGCCGCCGTTCAATTTAGGCTGACATACCTTTTTCGTATCACAGGTACCATCGGGCACCGTAATGATCGGGTACCTTTATGACTATCTCTCCTTGCCGATGCTAAATCTCCGGGTACCAGCGGGAGAAAGAAAGAAACGGTGTCACAGCTGCTCCCAAAGAGCGCCGTGATTGTTTGACGCAGGATTTGAGTCGTTGAGTTTGAGTCATTACGGAAACGTTTACTCCTTCTTCCTGAGCATCACTGGCGTGTTTTGGACTTAGTCATATAGAATATTCGGCGCCTGACGTTACAGAAGAGCGAGTGTAGCTGCGTTCCATTTGAGTCCTCCTTGACTTGGTAACCTTACGATGGTTCGGGCACCTGCTTCGAATGCCTCCACATCTACCCGCAAAGACGATCTATGACTTCGACCCCATCAAAGCCGGTTGGGAGCGGCCGACCGAAGAAACGTTGGTCCGACAGCCTGTCCGAGTTCTTGACGATGGCATTGATGGCAAACATCAGACCGAGCGAAGCCCAAACGCTCGCCATGGACCGAAGCGGATGAAGGAGGCAGACGTCACTCTCTACGCCGAGCAGCGCCCGGGCAGGAGACATAAGTCAAAGTAAGTAAGTGACTTGGTGTTGCCTTCTTGTTACTTCCTTGTTGACAAGGTATCGCAAATGAAACGCAGTCGAGAAGTCTGCCTGAGTAGGGATCCAAACTTGCTCCGAGGTCAATTCATCCTTCGAGGGACGCTATCCGATAGGGTACTGACAATTGCCAGCTGATAGGACAAATAAAATGGGGATTATGGAGACAAGGCAGTTAAAACGTTGTTTTGCTGACGGGACGGAGACAAGGCTAAATTGAACGCGACTTTGGTTACCACTCTTGACCCCGGGTCCTACATTTGAAAGAAATGTCAGATCGATGTTCCTTCAGCCCAAGCTGACTGCGAATCGATGTATAAATGTAGCTGAACTTATCCGTTTTGCATCGTCAAATATGATTCGCAGTCAGCTTGGGCTGAAGGAATGTCTATCACCTAAGTACGGAACTTCAAATAGCCCTTAAAATGTAGCTGACTTATCCATTTTGCATCGTCAAATGTGAGATCAAGATCCAGTAGGTTGCCGCCTTGGCTAGGGAGTATGTCGAGAGTGGCAAGTGCTGCTGAACGTTATTATTTCCAACTACTAGTTTGGGTTCGTCAAAGCAAAGCTGGCTTCATCCTGTTTGGTTAAGACGAAAGCCGAAGGAAAGCCGTAATAATTTCTCCGTTGACGCGTTACCTTTTACACAAGTGTGACACTTGCAACATTCTGCGCAAGTGCCATAATATCATCGTGATCATAATGTCTGTCACTTCCACAGAAGCTAGGACAATGAGACTCGGCGTGCGTGCCATCCATTACCCCAAATGGTAAAGGTACAGTTCTCAAAGTCCCAAAAATTTCAAATGTACAACGCTGTATAAAGAAGTGGCACGACAAGGCATTCCGCCACAACATATCGTTCGTTCCAGCTTCGGTCGGAGTGATAATATTATCATCCACGTTAATTCCAAAGAATTTTACTGACTCAGTTTGAAAACGGCCGTTGTTTGTCATTCATTTGAAATAAGACCTAGAGCGTGTTCCACCCTACTTACCGTAGTTACTACGATAGTAACCGTAGTTACTACGCTAGGCTGGAACGCTTTTTGAATTTTTCGGTCACATATCAGGCCGCGGGGTGGTCCGACCAATCACGTTACAGAGGTGCGTAGTTACTACGCTAAGTACGCTCCCGAGCGTGGTAAGCAAAGAGTTAGCTGCGTTCGTTGTCCGGTGACTACTCACCGGTGCTTCCTCTAACGCCTTTTTGCACTCACCGGTGACTACTCCCCGATCTTAAAACCCGTTTTCGGACTAACCAGTGTCTGGTTAGTGCCCACCGGTGCGGACTAACCAGAACCTGCTCGTGAGCCTCGCTGTAGCGAGGAGTTAGCAAGTTTTCATCAACTCACTGGTGAACGAAAAAACGCGTTATAAGCAAAGAACCGGACACTGGTGACTAAACACCAGAACCAGACCCGAGTGCAACGAACGCAACTACTATTACTTACTATTTTGAGAAGGTTGGAACGGTCAGCGTAGTAACTTTTCGTGAGGCTGGAACGGAAATGGTAACTAATAGTTACTATTGGTAGAGGGATGGAACACGCTCCTAGTCACGCCAGTGAAGTAATAATTTATTGCAAATTCTTTTCCGATTTCATTTTTTTTTTGAAAAGTGTAATCGGAAAGCAAGATAGTCTCGTCTTCTTTCTCGTAAATTACCGGTCAAAAATTCTTCCAAGCGTAAATGTTATGTTGGTTATTATGGAATACCAAATAGGACAAAATATTTCAGTCGGAAAAATCATGGGTAAATATCACAGGAAAATAGAAATAAAATAGACATTGCTTGAAGATAGAAAGAAATCAAGGGTAACATTTACTAGGAGAAATCATGAGGAAAATTCACTGGGAAAAATCAAGGGGAAAATTCACGCAATTTCGACCAAATTTATCTACGAAAATTCAGCAGTAAAATTCATTGGGAAATATCAAAGGGAAATTTCACGGTGCCGCTAATTTAAATTCACTGGGAAATATCAAGGGTTTTCATTGGATTCAAGGACATTCATTGGAAGAAAAGAACAAGGGGTTGCTCACTCACTGGGCATCACTGTACACCCTCCCTGGGCACCGGCTGGGCACACCTGCGCACCGGGCACCACTGTACAACCATTTTGGGGGTGAGCACCGGCTGGGCCCCGTTTGGGCACCGGGCACCACTGTACAACCATTTAGGGAGTGAGCACCGGCTGGGCACCGGGGTGGGCACCGGCTGGGCACCACTGTACAACCCTTTTGGGAGTGAGCAACCCCTCGGAAAAAAATGGTAAAATTTACTAGGAGAAATCATGGGGAAATTCATTGGTAAAAATCAACGGGAAAATTAACAGAATTTCGATCCTATTTCACGATGAGAAATCAACAGTAAAATTCACAGGAAAATATCAAGGGGAAATTTCACGGTGCCGCTAATTTAAAAAGAGAAATCAATGGTAAAACTCGATGGGAAATATGATAGGGGAAATTCATGGGGAAATATGAAAGCGAAAATTCCCGTTGCTATACTGATTCAGATCATTTTTCGGTATTGTTGCGCCGTTGATAAATTTGTGAAAATAACATGTGAATTTTAGCTTTGATGGGAGCAATGAATTTTTCCTTCGATATTCTCTACCAGATTTTACCTTTGATATTTCCTGGTGAATTTCACCCTTGATATTTCCCAGTGAATTTTACCATTGATTCCTCTTTTTAAATTAGCGGCACCGTGAAATTTCCCTTTGATATTTCCCCATGAATTTTACTGTTGAATTTTCATCGTTAAATTTGGTCGAAATTGCGTGAATTTTCCCCTTGATTTTTCCCAGTGAATTTTCTCCATGATTTCTTCTCGTAAATTTTACCCTTGAACTCTTTCTATCTTCAAGCAATATCCATTTTATTTTTATTTTCCTGTGATATTTTCTCATGATTTTCACCCATGATATTTCCGATTGTAATATTTTGTCCTATTTGGTATTCCATAGGTTATGTCCTTTTTTTATTCCCAGCTTTTCTCACTGGCATTCATTTTTCTTTATCACTTCGTAGTTCGTAGGATAGCTTGTCAAGCTTGCGAGCGTGTTCCACCCTACTTACCGTAGTTACTACGCTATTCGTCGTGGTTACTACGCTAGGCTGGAACGCTTTTTGAATTTTTACGGTCAAATATCAGGCTCGGGGTGATCCGACCAATCGCGTTACAGAGATGCGTAGTTACTACGCTTACTACGCTCCCGAGCATGGTAAGCAAATAGTTACTATTAGTTACTATTTTGTGAAGGTTGGAACGGTCAGCGTAGTAACTTTTCGTCAGGCTGGAACGGAAATAGTAACTAATAGTTAGTATTGGTGGAGGGGTGGAACACGCTCTGCGTCTCGCAAATCTTGCTAGTTGCAGGTGCTAGCCTGTCTTTTGGCAACATTTTCAAATTTTCTGTACAACATGGCTGCAAGGATTTATGACATTACTATTTTTGGAGTTACTGGCTTCACAGGAAAGTTTGTCTTTAAGGAAGCAGTAAAGTCCGATCTCGGGAAATCATTTAAGTTTGCCGTTGCTGGTAGGAGTAAGGAAAAGCTTGAGAAGACAGTAAAGGATGTAGAGACAGAATTTGGTTAGTAATCTTTCTATTTTGCTAGCTCAGTAAGGTAAAACATTGAAATTTGGACACATGTTTACGTTCTTTTCTTTTACGTTCTCGAACAGCTATCGGGCATTACGGACATACACTTGTTTGTTATGCTTTTAGTCGCGAACATACAAAATACAACTGTCCAAATAGCTTTATGTCGTCGAATACGGTGGAGATCTTTATGTGTACAGCGGAGATCGAGATCCCCCCAATAATGTTGGCCAGTCTGAAAAAAAAATAACCAAGTCGTGATAAAGCTCTGTGATATTTGTAAAAACAGTTGATTCTTTTCATGAAAATAGTTGATTTTTCTTGGAAACAGTCCTCTTTTCTTTTCAAAGCAGTTGGTAAAAATTAGCATTCAATTGGTAAATACCTTTCCCGCCAGATATTATGGCTATTCTCTGCTTATGACTAGCCATGGTACAAAATACCTTGCTATTTGAGCCAACCCTAGTAAACTTTTGCAAATAAATACTAAATCACAAGGATCCCGTGTGGAACATCAGAATATATCAGTCTGACTGAATTAATAGGCTAGTTGCATTTTTGCAGATATCATGGTAGGCTGGTAGGCTATCTGATACCACTGTCTAAAGTAATTTTTGCAGTTACTGTGGTACCTGATACCACAGTCAAAAGGCGTTTTTGTAGTCACTGTGGTACTTGGCCAGTTGATATTCAGATACGAGGGTCCGACCGACGATTTTGTCAAATTGGTGGAAAAGAAGTTTAGGACTTGGTGATGTGATTGGATATCAGTTTTTCTTTTGGGATGACTTCGAAAAGGGCAATTTGAATTGTGCAAATCAAAGCTGAAAAGTCGCAAATATATGCGACAGAAAAATGCTGGCACAATTGGTCACAGTCAAGCTGTTTGTGTTAACCTGGTAGCGTAAATAAATCTATGAAAGGAGCAAAAGAAAAATGGAAACGGAAGGTGGTTCAAAAATAATTTAGCCATGGTCAGCAGTTGTGCAGAAGAAAGGTATTTATCAATGCTGCAATAATATTAGGTTTTAGAGAATAATTAACCTTTCAATCAAGGCCCAATTTCACACATTTGGTAAGTGTAGAGGCTGGAAAGAAACAGTTCGAATTGCATGCATTTCATTTGTGGGGGGTGATGCAAATAGCAAGGTATCCTGCAGTGTGTAACACTAAAATATTCATTTTGCTAGTTTTTTCAGCTTCTATTAAATTTAAGCATTTCTCTTAGGGTAGCAACATAGACTAAAACACCATCAGCAATAGCACCTATTTGTCATTTTGTTTTGTAATTCTAAAAGACTGGCTGTCGCAGTTTTGTCCTCCATATTTTAATTTTATTTTTATTTTTAGCTAGCTTTATTATTTTTACTTGGATATTCGCATTTGTATAAATTTTATTGTCTTTGTCAACCCTAGAAAGTTTGAGAAGTGCAGACAGTCTCACAGAACATAGATACAGAGTTCATTTCTTGAACATGCAGATCTGAGACATCTGAATTATAGTTTTAAGCAAACCTTTCGCATTGGTTGCTTGTCTACCAAATTTCTTTGCATGTCCTCACCATTATTCACCAGTGGAAATATGGACAAAAGAAAATGAATATTTATCAGTACAAATAAACATCTACTCTCAGATGACTAATTTGTTAAGCACCACATAACATAATTCAAAGTCAGCGAGGCCGAAAAATACTTAAACAAACATCCACTATATTATGCTGGTAGCCTACTCGGTTCAGGATGGAAGCTGTCCAGCTCTCCCAGTGGTGAAAGTTGGTGAATGACTCTGACCTATGAAACCTAGTCTTCGAATGAAGGCTATTTGACCTCAAAATTGTTATTTCAGTGAGGGGAGGGGTAGAAAATGTTCACTAGGCCTACTATGTTTAGCAAAAACTATGTTTAGCCATTTCCTTTTTTCTTATCAAGATTGAAACTATTGCATTTGAGGAAAAGATAAAATATGTAAATTAATTACCTCTTATGGTTAATGAGGAAATCAAGGAAACTGTCGAATTTGACTCCTGGAGTCTGGGCCGTGCCTGGTTCCAGGGAGGATGCATAGTTTCTAGGCCCTTCAATAGCTCAGTCGTTCAAGTGTTAACCTTGTCCTTGGTGGTTAAGCTGTGCTTGTAAGCAACAAGTTGGGGTTCAGATTTCTCTTGCGGGATGTCTTACCTAACATTCGTTCAACACTTAATGCGTGCTTGTTCCATCATTATTCGTAAAGTATTTCCTTTCGTTTCAGGGAAAAAAGTTGAGTGTGGCTACATTGTTGCCGATGTTAGCAATACAAGCTCCTTAGAAGAAATGGCAAAACAGTCCAAGCTGGTTATCAACTGTGTAGGGCCTTATAGATTTTATGGAGAACAGGTTGTTCAGGCCTGTGTGAAGTATGGTTGCCATCATGTTGATATTAGTGGAGAACCCCAGGTGAGAACATCTTTACACTTTTAGAGTTTATCAGCCACACGAGCTTACCGTGAGTAGGATTAAAACATTATTTTTAAACAGCCATGTGATATTCTAGTTTGCCCCAGCGCAGGGCGGTCTGAAGCAGATGGCGGCAGTTCGTCCCGGAACAGAGAGTGGTGACCGAAAACAGTGAAATCCTTAATAAGTGGATTTCTTTAACAGTCTTTAACCGTACCCCCGACCTAGTATGTACCACCCCCAGGTACATAGAAGGTCAAGTGGTACATACAAGATATAGGGGGGTAAAAGGGTGGTTTCTGGTATGAAAACTCCCAAAAAATCGGTTTTTATAGAGTTTTCGAGGGTCTTTCAAACTATGTAAGATTAATCCACATTGCCCATTGTCCTAAGAAGTTATTTAACTTTTCCAAATATTGACCCAGTATATACCACTCTCCCCTACCAACCAAACAACGTGTTAGGCTATGTTACAAATGATTGGAAACGAAAATAAATCATTATTGAAGCTTTGACTTGATTTCAGCTAATACAGTTTACTGGACAAAAATTGTGTAACTTTAGTATACAAAAGGGACGAATCCTCAAATTAGGCATTTTTCTTTTAAGCAGCCCTTTTCACGTTTTGATGATCACTTTTTAGTTTATCTTCTGTCTTTTGTATTTTTCTGGATAATAATAATAATAATTTATTGAGGCCCGCTATACAACAAAGGAAAGAGCGGAGTAATGAAAGAGAAAGAAAAATTAACAACATACAAAGAAAACAAGACACTACATATACTTTATAACACTTACAGGTAAGTTAGGCGAGTCAACGGCGATTGATAGGTGTTTTTAAGAGCCCGGGATCTAGCCCGACGCTCTATGGTTTCGCACTTAGCGGAAGGATCGATAATGTTGTACTTTTTCGATAGGGCTGAGTTAGACTCCCATGGTGGGAGTCCAAGAAGGTATTTTGCCAGTTTGTAGTACTTTGTCCGTATTTGCCTTTTCTCAGAAATGTTTAACAAATCCCAAAATGGAGAAATATACAGAAAGTGCGGTGTGACCAAAGCATTGAAGAGACGTCCTAGAATAAGTCTATTTACTGTATTCTTTAGAGCTACAGCTTTACCGTAGCCAATACACATACCTCTGTATGCGGAATCCGACACTACATATACTTTATAACACTTACAGGTAAGTTAGGCGAGTCAACGGCGATTGATAGGTGTTTTTAAGAGCCCGGGATCTAGCCCGACGCTCTATGGTTTCGCACTTAGCGGAAGGATCGATAATGTTGTACTTTTTCGATAGGGCTGAGTTAGACTCCCATGGTGGGAGTCCAAGAAGGTATTTTGCCAGTTTGTAGTACTTTGTCCGTATTTGCCTTTTCTCAGAAATGTTTAACAAATCCCAAAATGGAGAAATATACAGAAAGTGCGGTGTGACCAAAGCATTGAAGAGACGTCCTAGAATAAGTCTATTTACTGTATTCTTTAGAGCTACAGCTTTACCGTAGCCAATACACATACCTCTGTATGCGGAATCCGAGATACGTCCTCTGAGCATACGGATATCAGAACCGTAAACAAGACCCAAGTATTTAAGAGAAGCAGACTGAGGTACAGCAGTATTCTCATTTACACGCAATCGCGAGTCGTTATTAACAGGTCCATTAAATACGAGATACTCAGTTTTAGAATAATTAACTGACAGGCCAATGCTTTTATACATATCAACTAAAAGATGGAGATTGTCTTCGAGCGCGAATAGCGAAGAACTCAAAAGAAGTAGGTCGTCCGCGTACGAAATGTAGCTCAGGTCAAGCCCGTCCATAGAGAAGCTTCCTTGCAGGTTTCGTGTGACAGAATAAATTGCACTGTTAAATAGGATAGGGCTCAAAACTGAACCCTGTCTTACACCTTTTCTAAGCGGGATATCATCAGAATATCTAATGCGAGAGATTCCCTGTTCAATAGAATGACCAAGACAAATCTTAATAACAGAATGACCATACCAAAATCTAAGCACTCTCACTATACTAGCATCAACACCAGACTCAATAAGGGATAGAAAGCACTGGGGATGGAGAATAGAATCAAAAGCTGCAGCCACATCTACACTAGCCTACATAATAAAAACTGAAGATTTGGATTCCGTTGCGTGCCGCAAAACGCGTTTAAGAAGCCGATGGGCTGTGGCACAACCATAAAATGGACGAAACCCAAATTGTTTATCACCTATGAGGCAAGATCGGATCAGGTGTGGTAATAGGATCCGCTCAAATACTTTGCTTAAAACTGAAGAAACGGTAATAGGCCTATAGGATTTGCAAGATGACTTTTCCGCACCTTTTTTCATAATATTTGTGGTCTTACCTACGCAAAAATTAGTAGGGACCATTCCCAAATTCAAACACATTTGAAATAACAAACCAATGTAATCGTAGAGTAAATTAGAGCCAAGTTTCAGATGTTCTGCGCGTATCCCATCTAGACCGGGTGCTTTACCCTTCTAATTTTAGTACAACAGAAGCTACATTTACACTATTTACAACAATCGGACTACGCCGGCCTTCAGACATACGGAGAGCAGTGTTTAGTTTAGCTTCAAACATGTGATTTAGATGATCATCGCGTGAACCAAACACTTTTTTGTAATGATCAGACCACTCAGAATCAGAAATATCCGAATTAGCACTACTATTACCAGAATCAACTTGTTTCAAAATCCTCCACAGCTTATCAGGTCGATCCGAAATTTGGCGGGACAGATTATCAACATTTTCGGCTTTAACTGATTCCACGGCTCGCTCGTAAACTTTCTTAGATTCGCGAAAACATCGGAAAACTTGGCCATTTCGTGGTCGATCACACTCAATCCAACAACGGTACCAAAATTAATTTGTCGAATGTAAGGATTATCCCAACCGGGTTTTCGCGTACCAATTCGGACTTTAGAGACCGGGATAGCACATTTTTGAGCATACTTCATCGAGTGGACAATTTCTTCGGTAAATAAGTTCAAAGCGATTCCATCTTTTTCACAATTATGCATAAGTAGTTGATAAGGCACTTTGATTTTCGTGAGCATCGAATCAAGACTATATTTATACAGATCGGAGTTAGCTTTGTTCCAATCATCACATGTGCGCCACTTACGACCCGGTATACCAGAAATACATGAAATAGGGAGGATTATTTTTAGACCAAGGTGGTCACTGCAATCACATTCTTCGTCAACAAGGGCCAGGTTGTTCGCGACTGGGAAATTACAAAAAAAATGGTCAATGTCAGAAGTGGCACCAGACGCGAAATGTATATATGTGAAGCTATTATTTTTTGGGACTAGATGGAACGACGGTAAAAGGCAAGCTTGTAGGATGGGGAACAGGCGAGTATTATCCGGTGAGCAGTTGAAGTCTCCACACAATATAATCTTTTGATCACTATGTTTCTTTAGCAAACGGCCGAGACGAGAACAAGCATTGCTAAATTTAGTTTGTGACTTTTGATTCCGATAGTTTGTTGGTAAATACACGGTTATGATGACAACATTACTAGGTGCACGTAGCTTAATTGCTAGGTAATAATCACAAGAATCAATTAAAATGCTTTTCGTATTTGCGTCAAGCACTATTCCAATGCCGCCGGAGGGTCTCCCACCAGCAGAAGTTCGTTTGGCGGGGTGGAGAAAGTACTGTTTATTAGTGACCTTGTGAAATAAACTTAAATTCTCAGCTGTCAATAGGTGTTCTTGTACGCACACTACACTGTGTTCGTTGATACGGTCGTAAAGAAACTGAAGCTTGTGCGGTGCATGACCATAATTGTTTCTCGTGTAGATAGAAAGCGAGCCGGTCATGGCTGGCTTACGCTGGCTTTCATTGCTTCTCTGGCGAATTTGCAGTTGAGACTGAGGGCAGGATGTTTGCCTCCGCAGCGAGCACATTTAGGCTGCTCTTGGCATGGATTTTCGCGTGTTGCTTGATGATCGCCTGAACAGATAGCGCACTTAACTTGCGCCTGGCAGTCCTTTGCCAAGTGATCGAAAAACTGGCACTTGTAGCATCTCTGGGGTGGGGTCAAGTAAGTATCGATTCTCATAAGCATATATCCAACTGTGAGACCAGATTTAAGTGCACTGTCGAGGGATCGTTTATCCGAAAAACTAAGCTTAAAGGCAGAACTTTTTCCCATGCGAGTAGCTTCTATGACAGAGGAATCTGCGGCTCTTAGTTCATCCTCAGTGGTTTCGGGTGGAGTATTTCTGGCTACAGCCAAAAATTGACGTTTTTTCACAGTAATGTTAGACTCAGGCATCCCGGACTGTAAGTTTGCGGCAATCGTTTCAGCATCAGTTGGGTTCCTTGGCAGAATGATCAGTGAGTCTTTTTTGGAAATAACTTTCAGAATTTTACCTGCCCCGCCGTGAGCGTCCAGAAAATCCTTTTGCTTGGTCACAGATGCGACACAGTCCTTCGGCGGTTTCTTGACAACTATTGAGACTGGATTAGCCTCCCTTAATGTGGGCCACTTTTTCGCAGGAAGCTTGCCATCGAATAAATCAACGTATGAACTAATCTTCTCACAACATTCATTAACTTTGCACGCAAGGGCGGTATAGGCATCGAATGGAATGCTCGGGACTTCTTTGGGGTCGCAGATCGTGAAACGGAGGGTGAACTTCCCCCTAGCATCCATGTTTTTTAGGCCCTCGTAAATGTCATCCAATAACGTATTAACCTGAATAACGGACCGTCTCTCTTTCCGAAGGTCTGGATCAATTTTTTCAATAAGAAACTTGTGAGCCTGGGTCACTGAGTCTTTGTTGAAAAACTTCGCTGCTGTCCCAACGGCCACTTCCTTCGTAGTTTCCGCATTCTTTAAACACCTTTGTACAAAGTTCAAAACCGGGCAATATACGTAAGTCATTTTTGGCACGCTCATTCGCGATTCATTCCACTCGCATAGATCACTGCTCTGGGCGAATGCTAGACGATCTGTATCAATGTGTTGTTCTTACAATTTTTGGCAGTAGAAGCAGCCGGATTGAGAGATTGGAGCAAGAGACTACCAAATCAGCTTGGACAGAACATTTTGCACACATCTTACCTTGGTACTCACTATACTGCCCATGAGTCCATCTTTGAACTTGTATGAACCTTTATATTTATCCATAGCCCATAGGATCATCACAACAAGTTTAATAAAAATAAAGATCTCAGCCCCTTCGTGATCCTCATGTGTACTGACAGAAATACGAAGATGTTAACAATATCTTAGGCTACCGAAATACCTTAAGCCTAAACGGAATTCAAACAGAGGGCGTCATTATTTGCCTGGCGTTGCGAACTTTTTCGGCTCAGAGCCGAAGCCTGACGAAGCCGTTTTTCAACGCCTGGCGTGACGAATATCGTCAGGCGTGGCGAAATTCGCTCTCTGTGTGAATTGGGCTTAAGCTACCTAATGGGCCTTTTGGTATTTGCGCTGAAGTTTCTTTTCCAGAATATCGGAAGATCATCGTCATCATATTCATCTTAGCCCACGTTCGGAAAACAGCACTAGTATCCAAAAGGACGAGGGGGCGCGCCGGCTACTGCGTCGGCGATAGCGGCGATTGGCGACTGTGTGCTGTTAGAATAATGCCAGAGTTTTGCGAATGCACCAGCATTTGAGCACTGCGCCTGAGACTAATTTTGATATAAAGGCTAAGAAAGTTCTCTTATAACTATTTTTTTTTGGTTTTACATTAATTGACCTATCAGTTGACGTCAGTAATGAGATTTGAGATTGCTTTATTTGTAAAAAAAGAAAAAAAAAATCAACAGATAAATTCCGGAACTGCCAACATGCCAAAGGCTCTAAACGGCCAGTTCAGGAACTCGAAATAAATTATACCTTTCTAATGAAGAAAAATTTCATCTCTTAACAAATTCACTTGTCACAACCCTATCCGCGTCAAACATGACAACAATCCTAATAAAAAGAACAAGAAATAAATGAACACACCAACTCTCAAGTCTCTAAAAGATATTTTTTCTTTTTTTTTTTCTGGAAAGAGCTCAAAGACACCGATTCTTTTGTACAGTTTGGCTACATGTTCCATACTTCTACACCAACATGTCGCAACGAAAGAGCTCCTCGATACGTATGGTGTATTTCTGACAGCAGCAGATTTCTCTCAGAAGAAGGTGATGGGTGTGAATGGTACTCTGAAGTCACATGAAACATATTTAGTTCTCTTAATCTGTCTTACTTATCTTATCTAATCTTAATACTCCTCTTGTATAATTTTGAGGGAAATAAATATTGAATGAATGAATGAATGAATCCTAACGGTGCAAACGAATTAATACATGAATAAATTGACACTTCAGTAACCATTCCAGTTCCGTCGGTAACCCGATAGGCTACTGGGGCATTGAATATGCTCACGTTCAAAGGTCACTTCCCCCCAAGGATAAAAAGAAATTTGTCAGAATGTTATATAATTTGGAGCCTTTTCGTTCAAGTAGACAGACTTAGATCGAGGCATATAATTAAGTTGTTATTCCCTGGGCTGCCATATCTTGTTACTGACATTAGAACCGAGAAAAAGAAAGTTTACTTTCAGTACTTGGAGAGGATGCAACTTGAATACAGTCAGCTGGCCAAAGACAAAGGGATCTACGTGATCGGAGCCTGCGGTTTCGATTCCATTCCAGCGGATATGGGAGTTGTGTACTTGACTCAGAACTTCGATGGTAAGTCGAGAACACGTAACCCCGCCCATACTAGTACTCTGATGATGATGAATTTGATTGCACACTGAGCAAGGAAAGGAAATAGTGCAGTAAGAAAAAAAAACAAAAAAAAAAAAACACTGGGCTTTCGATAACAAGGCGACTATTATACGTATGATAGAAAAAAGATTAGACATGAAGGTCCTGGGCAATAGATTCAACGTTCTGGGAAAGTATACCAGAAATTTCCAGTTATAAAGGAAGTGTTAAAAAAAAAAAAAAAATTAAGAAATGACGCCGCGCGGAAAGTCTAACCGAAAACAGAGCAAATAACACTAACGTCAAGACCTGTGCTTTCCTTGCCTCGCAAACGGGCCATCCTTAACGCCGCCCACTACGCTTGCGACATTTAAAGCGAGACAAACTTGCGGGCTTAGAAATTTCTAGCAAAGCTAAGATGCGGTCTGCACACATCGAGGAAACAGAGGAGGTCGTATATTTTTTTTCCTGTGTTCAAAATATGAAGTTATTGGAGCCAGTCCTGGTTCACGACCGATTGAGTTTCGGTAGGGACGTTCACCATCGCTAGTGGTGCTAGTCTATTCGAGTGTATGTCACTTTCTTCAAATCTTGGCGCTACACTGTAGTGTTATTTTGCTCTGCTGAAAAGCCAGCATATTTTTATATATTGGACTTGAATACACTGAATTATTTTGTGTCTGCTAAGTGATTTTTTTTTTTTTTCATCTTGGGCTCTAGTATACTGTCAGAAGTTTCATAAAAGACAACACAAGGATGCCCGATTTCAACAGACAACACGCAACAGACAACACTTGGGATGTTATCTGTTGTCGCGACAAAGCTTATGCATGGATATTCCTTCAGCCCAAGCTGACTGCGAATCCTATTGGACAAAGCAAAACGGATAAGTCAGCTACATTTTATTGGAGCTATATTATATAAGGCTGGAAAGAAGAACTTGGCCACTGAAATGCACGCTTTTTTTAAATTCAAATTCTCCGCGTCTGGATCGACATTGTCTTGTCGGCCCAGCAGTGTATATTCTGAACGTCACTCATTCTCAGAAGTTTCATAACAGACAACACAAGGATGCGTGGTTTCAACAGACAATACTTGGGATGTTATCCGTTGTCGCGACAAACGTTGTGCATGAAATGCCAGGAAGAGCCGAAAAAGCGCCAAAAAGCATCTGCTGAATTTCCGATGCCATGACGACATAAATAAAGGTCAGCAGGTGCTTTTTTGGCGGTTTTACTGCTCTTGCTGGCAATGCTTGTTATGCATAAGATTTCATGCATAACTGACAAAGCAAAACGGATAAGTCAGCTACACTTTATTGGAGTTATATTTCGGCCCTTCTTGGCAAGGGTCCTCTTCAGGCTCAAGCTGGAAAATTAACTTGTAGAAAAACACGAAAAGATTCTTCCTTAAGTATCTGATTTTGTGAATTTTTTCCCGGAAAACTGCTTGGAGTTAAAGCTGGTGCTGTGATTTCATTTTGGACACGGCTGCTGTTTTGCTGCTCGATTGGGTCTTCGAAAAGGTGGAGATTGTCCTGCATTTTGGTTTAGGGGTCACCTGTTTCTTCTTCTTCTTCTTTCCAGCCTTATATAATATAGCTCCAATAAAATGTAGCCAATGAAGCGAAGCTCTGGAAATGTTCGATCCCAGATTAGAAGGTCACTCCTGAAAACAGCCTTCTATTGAGTGGAACCTCAAAAAGATTTATTTTCAGGCAATCATTCACCGTTGTAGTTGCTAATGTTAAAATAATAGAGGTATACGCACATAGAGGTACCGCAGGTCCGAAAGAAGTTCTTTCGATGAAAATTGATTGTGTGAATAGCGGAGCAACGAAGCGGAGCAACATTTTCATCTGATCTTCAAGCCCATTTAAGTGAAGACTGCCATATGTCAGCCCTGTTCGGTTAAACTTTAAAAATTCAAAGTTGCCAGTTCATTGCTTTTTAGGTGAGCTGAACTCGGTCGAGGTTTACATGGGCTTCGATGCACCAAAAGGCGCTGCAATCCACTATGGCACTTGGCAATCAGCCATCTATGGTTTTGCTCATGCCAATGAGCTGAAACCACTGAGGAAGAAGCTCTTCCCAGAGAGATTGCCAGAGATGAAACCAAAGTTGAAGAGCAGGTAAAAATTAATCGTGACAGTATTTTCTAATAGAAGTCCGCGATGCAATGACTGTTTGTGTTGTAGAGTATGTCAACTGTCATAGCCTTTGGTGTATAGCTGTGTGGATGGTGGGTATCACGACAGGGTTGGCGTTTCGACGAAGGTCGTATGGACGTCGTGACGACATAGGGGGATGCCTATAGACGAGTATGGTCCGCCCTCGCGCACAGGCCTTTTTCACGGATTTCGTGGTGTAGGTTCCGCTTGGTTTGGATCTTAACCCTGGGCACGGTGACATGTATTGAAATCTTCTGCTTGATTGTAGGTCTAGCCTACGAAGTAAAGGGAAGAGGTCTATAAGGGTCTGGTGGGGAAATAAAGGGTTAGGGCCAACATATAATCTTGCCAATCTTGGAGATGGGAACTTCGACATGGGGTAAACCTATCAGCAGTAGAGTACCCAACGCTAGTCGATGCTAAAAATGGGGCTATGAAGTGGAAACAAAAACGGGGAAACTTAGCATACTAGGGAGCGTCTGAACTTGCTTGGGTTAACGAGGGGGGGGGGATAGATACACAGAGGTAGGCAAGACGGAAGAATTTCGTTCGGTGTAAAAAGACTGTATTCACGACATAACTTACATTTCTAAGGTGCAGCGGGGACAAAATCAAGGTAGTTGCAATGAACAAATGAACAAGTAATAGCACTGAACCGAACCCCGATATAGATGCGAAATAGGCTCAAGTATATAGGCACCTCCAGTGTCATCATATATGGAAATGAGCCGCTCGATGAACTTTGCCGTTAGCACGAAGCAGGTGGTTGTTTTTCGTCTTGGGCCTCTTACCACCAGACATTGTAATACTTTGTACATATTTTCACATTGTGTTGAGGCAATTCGCACGAATCCGCAATTACAGTCTATCGTGATCTCTCCTTGTCGAGTCACGGTCGGTCCTAACTCGTCTAGTGTCTGAATTACATTCTCGTTTAATTTTATTTAAATTTCCAGTGTTCGTTGTCCGACGTTTCAGTCCATTTAGTCCTTTACACCGTTTTTGTGTTTGCTTAATGTTCCACTACCAGTTATATATATACATAGGCATATGTATATATAATTTGTATATATGTATGTATATATATATATATATTGCCTTCAGCCCAAGCTGACTGCAAATCATATTTGACAGTGCAAAACGGATACGTCAGGTGAATTTTATTAGAGTTATATGTCGCCCTTCTTGGCAAGGATCCTCTTCAGGCCCAAGCCGCTCAAGCTTTTTGAAGTTAATTTTCCAGCTTGAGCGGCTTGAGCCTGAAGAGGACCCTTGCAAAGAAGGGCCGAAATTCTCCCAAAAGAGGGGTTTATTTCAGATTGTTCCAAAGATTACGAGCCACTATCGGATGCAGTAACATGCGATCCCAGAAACTTTTTCTAGTAGGGGTGGTGCTCCCACTCGACGAAATGTCTAAGAATTTGTTCCAGTAAACCTCGTACGACGAACGGTGTTGACAAACCTCGCACTTTATTGATACGGACCGCTCCGTAAACGAGGTCGAGATATGGACTGGAGTGGGGGAATCGAATGCCATGAAATCATACTCCCTTAGAACTATCTCATCTGTATTGCAGGGCATGTGTGTCAGTACGTATGTAAACGGTTCCGTCTCATAGACGGCTGTTCTCCAGTTCTGCTTCATTCTCCAAGTTAGGAAACCGGTTTCCCACTCTTGGCTTGACATACGGCGGATTACATCAGTATATTCGTGGTTAGACACAAATATAGTGAAAGTTTCCCAGTTGAGCTTGTATGGAAGCATGGCAGGGAATCGAAGGGTTTTTTGTGCGACGGTTTCGGTGATCTCAAGGTTCGCCCAGGCTTCCAGTTCTTCCCAGTCGATCGCGGTCTCATTACATGGGACGGTTTGTCTCTCGATGACCATTGTTCTAACAAGTAAGACCATTAGTTCGTGTCTGCCAATAAGGAAGGGGGGGGGGGTCGAAACGGGCAGATGAAAGGAGTGGGAGAAAAAGGGAGAGACATTGACAGTTGTGACCGGAAAGCAAAAGGTATTTGAAGGAGGCATCTAGGAAATTTTGAGGGAAATTGACTTTAGCCATCATCATTATCATGAACATCCGGAAGGGTTAGCTTGACTGTGCGTAGGCCCAGATATTTGGAAGTCTGGAGAGTGAAGCCTGGCTTTGATGTACATTGAGGTCTTCTACTTGATTACAGTTCTAGCCTATGAGATATTGAGTCTAGACTCTAGAAGGGTCTAGTGGGGAATAAAGAGCTAGGCCCAACATGTAATGTTGGAGATCGTAACTTCGACAGGGGGGTAGACCTGTCTCCAGTAGAGTACCGAACGCCAACCGGTGATGAAAATGGGGCTATTCCGTGAAACGTCGCATAAGCCTACTCGGGAGTGTCTGAGCTTGCTTGGATAAACAAGGGGGGGGGGATAGGACACTCAAGTAGGAAGGGAAGAAATTCGATAGGCGTGAAAAATATTAGATTCACGGCAACACTTACATTTCTAAGGTGCAGCGGGTACAAAGTCTAGGTAGTTGAATTGCAGAGGTAATTCACACTATGAATAGCTTAGAACTGAACCCGATACATATGTAAAACCGGCTTAAGTAGGCAGCCCGCTCCATCACTTGCGTAAATGGGCCGGTAGATGAACTTCTCCGCTAGCGTCAGCCGCGCCTGTCTTGAAGAAGCAGGTGGTTGTCCTTGGTCCTGGGCTTTACCAACCACCAGACATTGTAATACTTAGTAATAAATTTTCACATATGTTTTGGCAAGTCGCGCGAATCCGCAATTATTCTCTGCACGGAGGCGCAGTTTATTTTGCAGAACTAGTGTTGAAATTATACTGTATCACGAGCTCGTTTTATCGAGTAACGGTTGGACGCAACTCTTCTAATTACGCTCACGTTTCATTTTGTTACGACGAGAGGGTGATCTGACGGGTTTCGGTGGGCGATATGACGAGGGTTGAAAACGAGGGGTTGCTCACTCCCAAAATGGTTGTACAGTGGTGCCCGGTGCCCAGTGGTGCCCAGCGGTGCCCAGCCGGTGCCCAGCGGTGCCCAGCCGGTGCCCAGCGGTGCCCGGGTGAGCCCAGCCGGTTCCAAAATCACAAATCTGGTGACACTAATTTATTGAACATTCGAAAAAAAAAATTATTTGAGAAAGGCAGAACCCAAAATGCTAATTAGATTAATTCACCTATTATATTTCTCAATACTCAGTCGGCTCTTCAGTATCCTACCCTAATGTACTTCTACGTTTTCTTGGAAACTACTTGAAAATTCAGACTCGAAGTAAGATTTCCATGGGCGGTACGCGACATGGCCAATCAAATCTTATCTCAACTTCGGGACACTAACGTGGAAATACTTGAATGAAAAAATCTTTTGAATCACCTCCAGTCTAGTATACTAGCCCTTTTTGGGATCCCAAAACGTTAGTGGCGGATACCTATGACATCGCAAAAGTTGTCTGTCTGTCCGTCCGTCTGTAAGCACGATAACTCTCGAAGGGAATGAGATATTTTGATGAAACTTGGTGTGAGGATTCTTTGGGTCAAGAGCAGGCCCGTATCCAGGAATTTATTTCGGGGGGGGGGTTTGCCCGCGAAATTTATTTCGGTGGTGGGGGGGGAGTTTGCCCACAAAAAGTACAAAAAAGGCATAGATCAGAGGTTAAAGCCCACAAAAAACTATCACTTTTGTGGGTTTCGGGGGGGGGGGGTCGAACCCCCTAACACCCCCCCTGGATACGGCCTTGGTCAAGAGTAAGGTTGAGTTCGTAGACTGTAGCCCTACATTTAGGGATGGGGGAGGGGGTTTAAATTAAGGGGCAAACAAAATGTTTTGAAAAAGCTAATGTGATAGTGCTAATGTGATAGTCGATTATGGGGTAAGAAGAAGTTCAGCATGAACACGACGGTGAAAACCATTTTCTCGCCGGACAAGTAGTTCGCCCGGAATCCGGCCAAAACCGGAAAATTTGTTAAAAATTAAAGTTTTATTTGAAGTTGATTAGATGTTCGATTCAAAGGTAAGAAGACATGCTGAACACGCTGGGGAAAACCATTTTCTAGCCGGACAAGCAGTTCGCCCGGAATCCGGCCGATACCGGAAAATTTGTTAAAAGCAAAATTTTTATTTGAAGTTGATTAGATGGCAGATTTAAGGGTAAGAAGAGACGCTGAATCTGTATATGACAATCATTTTTTACCCGGACATATAGTTCGTCCGGAATCCAGTTGAAACCGATTTTTTTTATAAGGCGAAGTTTTATTTAAGTTGATTAGATGTTCTTTATAGGGATAAGGAGATACGCTGAATTCGTTTCTGAACTATCTTTTTTTTTGCTGGACAAGTAGTTCGCTCGGAATTCGGCCGAAACCGGAAATTTGGCAGGAGTAAAGCAGGAAGTTTCGATCAGTATCGTCAAAATAGATATGGCTTATACAGGTATATCTGAACTTGGTTTTCTCAGATGATTAGCCTGGCGAAGACTGGATCTAGTGAAGACAAGACCTAGTTGTCTGGATCAAATATTAACATTTTTGTGATCCCATCGAAACCTTTGGTCTTGTTCATGCAGGGTGCTCAAAGACGGAGACAAAGACGGAGGCTCGCGTCCTATTGGTCGGTTATGACGCGTACGTCAAGGACGCGTCATAGCTGACCAATAGGACGCGAGACTTCCTCTTTGTTTACAAACTTGCAAGGCTTCAAACTCTCATAAAAAAGAACATTAATTTGCAAAAGTTGTACTATTCCAACAAGAAGAAGCCAGAATTCCAACAACTATCTGACTGGCAGCAGCTATCCAAGGTCGGTAATTTACTCTCAAAGTCGAAAGTCCTATACTTCCTAATGTTAAATTTTTTCGTTATTCTCCCGCCGTTTTCGTCGGATATGGTGCAATCTCTCTACTGTGTGAATAGGAGTTATCAGAAGCAACAAGCTTCACAACACAACAATTTTTATTCTTCTTCTTTTCTAAATTTCGTCACGTGCATCGATTCATCATTTAAAAAAAAATCATATATGGCACTTTTTACATTTTTCATTTCGGTGCCCAGCCGGTGCCCAGCCGGTGCCCAGCGGTGCCCAGCCGGTGCCCAGCGGTGCCCAGCGGTGCCCAGTGGTGCCCAGCCGTTGCCCAGCGGTGCCCAGCCGGTGCCCAGGGAGGGTGTACAGTGGTGCCCAGCGAGTGAGCAACCCCTCGGTTGAAAATGTGATGTTGTGTCGGGGCGTCGGATTTCCGCGAGGGTCAGGGCATGTTTTAAATACCCGGACATAGATATCCAGGGTCCCTAGGCAGTTAACGGACAACAACAAAAGAAAAACAAACATTACTTTTTTTTTTGTATTTATATAATATACTTTTACTTTGCAAGCTAATGTGGGATGTTGTTGGCATTCTTTTTACGTTAACCGTTTTTCACTTTTGGGATCCCAAAACGTAAGCGACGGGATACCCATGACTTCGTAAAAGTTGTCCGTCTGTCCGTCTGTCAGCACGATAACTCTCGAAGGCGTAGAAATATTTTCTTCAGACTTGGTATGAGGATCCATTGGGTCAAAGTACAGGTCAGGTTCGTAGATGAGCCCTGCAGCTCTATATTGTTAGTTAAGGGGTGAAATAAAATATGTATTGAAGCTAATGAGGTAGTCTTTGTAAGGGTAAGCCGACATGCTGAATCCATATCTGAACTGTTTTCTTGCCGGACAAATAGTTCACCCGGAATCCGGAAAAAAACGAAAATTTAGTATAAGTTAAAAGTTGTTTATGAAGTCAGTTGGATATTCGGTAGTGAGGTAAGGAGACATGCTGAACTCAGTTTTGAACATTATTTTCTTGCCGTACAAAGTTCATCCGGAATCCGACCAAAACCGGAAATTTGGTGGAATTCGAAGTTATTATCTGAACTCGATTAAGGATTCGATATACGGGTAAGGAGACATGCTGAGTCCATTTTTGAAATTCGTTTCCTTGACGGGATTTGTTTCTGAATTTAATAGTAAAAATGTTCAAGGAGTCAATCTACAAGACCCAGTTCTCTGGATGAAATATAAAATTTTTGGGATCCCGTAGAAACCTTTGGTCCTGTTTTTCCTAGTCAGCCGATTTCAGCTTATTGCTAGAAAGTGTTAAGTGTTAATCCTTCTGCGGATTTTACCGAAAGCGTGGACTTCAATCCGGATTGATGACTATATATGACGTTACATTTTGGAAAGCTTCGTAGAACTCTTGCCTGGGGCCAAAAATTATGGTTTTTGCTTGTCCTTGAGTGGAGTTTCATAGCCTTTGTCCGAGAAGACTATCTGAAGTTATGGTGCCAAGCTTTCGTTTCTTTAAACCAGTTTCTGTTTTCTAGTGGAAAGCTCCTTTGCAGCAGGCAAGCACCAGTTTCAAATTGAACATGGACTAAAATCTATGAATGCTAAACATGTGCGGCAGTTCACTGGCACCCTAGCCAATATATCTTCTTCGAGTATGATAGAAGGTTTGTCGGTTGGAGTTCAATGTAAGCCGATTTATAAGGGAGAGGTCGGGAAATCGGGATAAGAGTTAGGTCTGATCATACTTGTGACTCCTGAGTAATATCTACCGCTTGCCGCAGCCCGCAAGTATGATTTCGACACGAGACCCGATCCCGGAAATAGTGCCGAGGCTAGGTATATAAAAATTATTTGCCTCTATATGGTACGACGCAAATGTCGATCGGTACTATCGTCAATTGGATTGAATCACAGAAATGAAACGTTAGTTGGAATAGTTGGATAGAAGTCGCTGCCCTTCCACTTGGCGCCAAGTTGCAGTTCAGGGCCAAGGCATAGGGGACTAGGCTAGGGGGGTGGAGGGTGTGTTGAGTGGGCAGTCGGGAAACAACCGTTCCCGATCGTAAAAAATACGATGGAAACAACTGTTCCCGGTCATAAAAATACGATTGGAAACAACCGCTCCCGATCGTAAAAATACGATCGTTAACAACTGTTTCCAATCGTAAAAAAAAACAATTGTTTACGATCGGAATGTCCCATAATACAATTGAAAAAAAATGATCGTTTACGACTTGAATTATTTCCATACGGGTACTCCTATGAGGGAATCTGCCGAGGGGGACCGAACTCCAAGTCGCGCGGATCAAAGGGCTGTACCACAGCGAACCGTGATTAGGGGAGCGAAGAGCTTGCAGGGTAGAATCAAAGAGGTGAGACACAAGAGTTGCGTTTTTGCGGTAACGTAGAGTTACTCTTACCCGGTAACTGACAGCACTCTTGTCTTTTTTTCAGACACCCGTTACTGCTAGGTTACTGAATTCCGGTAACCCCGGTCTCAGCAGGGTTACTCGGTACCAGATACCAGGGTTAGTGGCATGTTGCTGGGTGACTGAGAAAACGACAATTCGTCGGGGTAACAGATACCCGGTGATTGCGAAAACAACAATTCTTCAGAGTAACAGACACCGGTTACCGCAAAAACGCAACTAAGACAAATCGATAGAGGACGAAGGATGCAAAAGAGATTTGTAATCACACTTACATGAGTAATGTGTAGGACGTCAGATATCAAAACCAACAGAGTGTCTGCACTATGCACAATTTCTAAATATGAACGGCCAAGCGCAAAATGCACTTTTCTTCGGTGTCTGGCTCCAACTTCCGGAGCGCACCTTGTCCAAGAGTAGCTTGTGACCTCAAGTTCATGCCCCGGATCTGCTTACTATGCCGAGTTTATCTGGAGATATATGTTTGCTGAGTTGGAGAACTTGCTACCACGTGAAACATTGTAGCGGGCGTCGCAATCCTAGGTGTGTCGTCCGAGATTGGCGAGGTGAAGTCTGACGCAGCATCCAGCTTTTTGCCAAACCGTCGGTGACCTTGAGTCCATCTCCGGGGGGTATTGGTTGACCACGTCGCATGGCGATTGAATCTGGCGGGTTGGTGAATTCGGGCCAAGCTAATACTTTGTTGCTGGATTCTAAGTCTGAAATGCGTCGTTCCAAATGGTTTCGTTAGTCATACTTAATTTTATTACACTAATGATAAACAGTAAAATTTACAGATACAAAATGGAGCATTTTTCCATGGGTCCGAAAGTGCTGCCGTCTATTGTTACTAGCCGTTTGTGTTCGTGCCTTTTGTCGAGTTCCGACATTGCAGTCTTCTAATTTTTATTCAAAGTTACTTTCAGGTTCATTTGTCACTGTTTACATACAAAGTATTTACCTTAATAACAACTTTTCTACTATACCTCTTCCAAGGCGATATCCATGGGGGAGGGGGTATGAGGTTTTACCTCCCCCAACCGAAACATAAAAAAAAAAAATCGTTTTGTGTAGGCTTTAACCTCGGAAGTATGTTTTCGTTTTACTGTTGGGTATGAATTAGGTCTGACCAGAGGCGTCATTTGGGGGCAGCTATACCCATGAACAATCATGAAATCTACGAGAAACAAAGTGATTTGACAAAATTGTGCCAGGCAGTCGTGAAAAGTTGACCTTGAGAAGGTCTCTCACCAAACTTTGACCTTTTTTAGCCGAACTAATGACCGGGAACGACACCGCAGCCCCCTAGGTTTTTGCGAAATGACGCCCCTGGGTCTGACCGGCGTTGAGGTCCCCGCGAAAGAAATTTCTGGATACGGCCTCTGCCTCAGTCTTTTTTGCCGGGTTGGATAACCCGCGTTGAAATCGAGTTGTTGTGGCCAGTCTGTGCTGTTTTGAGCCTGGTTTGACCTGGCGCTTAGACGCGTAGGTCCTTACCTTTCTCACAGACACAGACCCTAAAGCTTACGTAATTAGTCACGTCCTTCGAGGCATGCTAGACTTCATACTCGACTAGTACTTCCGGTTCTTGAGAGGTCTCGGGAGGTAAATAAAATTAGGTCAGTTGGCTTCTGGAAGGCACTCGAGAGCAATTCGGTGAAATTGTATCTTCTTATAAAAAGCCTCGAGGGACTCTTGAGCCGTCGAGGCTATTCGCTCTGAGCCTCGTTTTTGTTAAAATAGCGCTGCGGCATCGCTGCTGCAGCGCTTCCTTGATTTTGCACAAAGTGCGTTTTTGTGTTCACTGTTTCTTCGGCAGCAGCAGCAGCTTGCAGGGAAGCACGGACTTGGTCGGTGAGCAAGTCCGCGTTTCTCGAGAAGTGCTGCCGTCTTCTTCGGAAGCACTGCAGTGCAAAAACGGATGTAGAAAGAATCAGTCCGGAAGCGGCAGAGAAGTGGACCTGCAGCGTGCAACAAAAACGAGGCTCTGGTTAGACTGAGGGGTGAACCGGCTATTCTGTACTTCTTCCTTCGGTTAGAATCGTAGAGGCGTGTTCACGTGAGCCATTTAGTTTCGCCTGTAAACCGAGCTATCTTCCTCCTAGATTTTGAAACTCTTTTGAAAAAATTTCCAAAAGCATTTTCTATCGGAACGTTCGGCTACCTTGTTTTCATGCAGCCAGCTTCTAGTTCAAACTTTAGCATGTTCTAAAGCAAGGGTTTCAAACCAACTTCAAGGCACAGACGCCGAGATCTCCCCCCCCCCCCCCCTCCTCCATCTAATTGATTCTTTTCAGAACTTTTGGCGTCAGATTTTAAGTTAACTATAGACACACGAATTTCAGTCTGCATTTTCGATATCTGCATTCTAGCTGTTTTATTCTGTAATTGCCGTTTGGGTGATCGGTATCACGCCATGTTCGTTTTGCCTGATTGAACTTTTATGTGATTGACTTTATAATTATTTGGAAAATACATTTTTTTATGTTAAGTAGTCTAGCCTGCAGAATATTTGAGAATATTTGTCAGTGCAGTGTTGTAGGTAGTTCTTCTGTCTTCTGTCTAGAGAATATTTGTCAGTGCAGTGTCGTAGGTAGTTCTTCTGTCTTATGTAGTTTATATGCGTTTATTGAAATGAGCGACGAACATTACACTCACTTACAGATCGGTCATCCACTACAGTCCTGTGGTCCAGAAATACTGCGTTCCATTCCCTGGCTCAGATCGCTCCGTTGTGATGCGCTCGCAGCGCCACTTCTTCGAAAATGACCGCCAGAGGCCAGTTCAGATGCTAGCATATGTCATGCAGAACTCCCTACTGACTACTATAGGCACCATTGCTGTTGCTGTTGTTTTTGGGGTGATGGCAAGCTTCAGGTTCGGCCGGTATTTGCTTGAGAAGGTAAGATAATAATCTGTAGGACAAATAAAGATCTTCAGCTCCAGTGTAAAGGTCGGGCTTCACTACCCAGACGCCCCAGAATCTGGGGTCCGGATTATGTGAAGACGGTCCCGAAAACCAGAGCAAACTGAGCCTAGATTTCAGCGCCAATTTCAATTGTAAAGAGGCACTTCTTCATTTTCTTAGGTTCTACCATCTCAACACAATTTCTCCAAGTCAAGTGAAAACTACTTTCAAATTCCCGCTTCTTTTAACCCAGAATCCGGGAATCTGGTGGACTTTTCTACCAGATTCCCGGACGCGTCCGGGGTGCTTTCAGACCTGTCTTCACTACCCAAACCGATATCGAAGAAAAACGGGAACCCAGAATCCGGGCGAAAAATCTGGGTAGTGAAGCCCGACCTTAAAGGAACAGTAAACTTGACTACGCAACTTTCGGCCATCGAATCGCCCGGGGGGCTTAGATAAATATACAGGGTCTTATTGTCGACAGGCCCCCCCCCTTCTTTGTTATCTCGAACCGTTCCGAACCCCCTCCTTAGTGTTCCCAAAGCTAGCTGGCAGGCCCTTGCCCCTTATGCACTGTAACTATGCACTTATATACTGTAAAAGTTCGCCTTTTTACATGTAGTCTACAGAGAAACGACCTCCCCGACAAGACGGCCGGGGTTCGATTCCTAGTCGCGGCACACAGACCTTTTGCTTTTGCAAACCTTTTGCTCTAAGTCGAATTCTCGGAAACTGCCCGGAAACTGCAATGGTCGTAACGAGAATTTTTCTTACTCACAATATCGACTCAGGGTACACTCTTGATATGTTAGCTAGCTCCCCGAGTCAAGTTTGAGTCAAGTTTTCTGTTCCTTTAAGCTACACCAATTTTCGCAGTCGGTTGCGAATTCCTTCGTTCGCTCTGGAGTTTTAAAGCGGAGAAAATTTCGCATTCGAAATCTGATCAGACCGTGTGTGCAGGTAGCTTAAGAGACCAATAGTTGTGTTTTTGCAGATACCATGGTATCTGATACCACGGTCAAAACTCGTTTTCGCAGTTACCGTGGTATATTTCGCAGTTACCGCAGTTACCTGAATACCAGATACCACGGTACCTTGCCAGATACCACGGTAAGTGTAAAAACGCCTTTTGACCATGGTATCAGATACCATGGTAACTGCCAAAACGACTAATTGCAGATCCAGTT